>CM055866.1:5000000-7500000 GCA_029582065.1 Strongyloides stercoralis | reverse complement strand
ATTGTGAGAAACGATTATATATCTTTTTTTGATATAAAATCTTAGTTATATTGCTTTTTTTCTAGAACAATTTGTAAAATAATTTGTTAGATAATTAAAACATAATTTCTTTTATTATTATTATTGTTAATAATACGATTAAATATTTTAATAAAATAAATATATTTTAAAATAAGAAATATAATTTATTTTAAAACATTTTATAATTTTAATTATTTTTTTCTTTTTAACCAGTCATTAAAAAAATTCATTAACATTTTATTGGTTTATTATATTTATTTGTTCTTCCATAAAAAGGTGTACCATGTTTATTATAAATTGAAGGGATACTTTTTCTATAAATATTATTATGCATTTTTTTGTATAAAAATTCTTCCCAACAATAGAAAGCACCATAATCAAATTGTGGCCGAATTCTATAAGCTATTATATTTGGGATTGTTCTTAATTCTGATAAATTTTCTATTCCAAAATCACATATAGAATGATGTAATGAGTGTGATTTACATAATAAAATATCTGACCGATTAAATCTTCTAACATATTTTATTATATCACCATCATTTATAATTTTGTTAATACAAGAAGGGTCAATTCTATTAGGAACTAGAAGAGGACTATTTAATAGTAACGTAGGCCAAACAATTTCATCAACACCATAATAATCTTTATCAGTCATATTTATAAAATGTTCTATTGTTAAATTTTTTATTATATATTTTATTGTTGAACGGGAAAATGCCGACCCAACAAAACCAACATGTATTTTTATATTTTTTTCTAGTAATTTTTTATTTTTAATTCTTGGATCATCTTTAAAATTTTATATTAAAAGTTTAAAATAAAAATATTTTACCTTTTTGAAAAATTTTAATATTTTTATATGACCATGAAGTATTATAATCATATCTTTGCCATTTTCTTGGGTGACGATGTAACGTAAATAATGGTTTTTCATTAAAAGTTGTTAATATATCAACAATTTCTCTATTAGTTTTTGTTAATAAATCATCAGTCTTAAAAATTATTTTTAATTATATAATATAATAATACCTGTAAAAGTAAGAGATACTTCCAATTTTTATTAATTAATTTTTTCATACATTCAAAATGTGATTTAACACCTCCTTTTCCAGCACTATTCATTTCATACTGTTGATCAGCAACATAAACATTTTCAAAACAACTTGCTAATTGTTTAATCTTTTTAATAAGTTCTAGATTTTTAATATCAACATTAAAACAATAGTGATTCTGTGGAGCATATGATGATAATAACATAAGTTCAACAACCGCATAATCCTACAATTTCAAATATTTTGTTGTGGTTTTTTTTTAAACAAAAAAAAACATACCTTATGAACGTTTCTGGCAAATGCAATTGGAAATTTTTCTTCTTTTACTGAATAAGGTTTAGTAGCATAATAACCACGGTTTCTAATATCTTCACAGTTCATTGATAACTTTTTTGGAATAAACTTATCCCCATATCTTTTTAATACCATTTTTTTAATATATTCATTCCTATTTTTAAATAAATAATTACATTTTAATTTCATATTGTTAGGATTCCATTGAGTGTTTAAAACAAATGTATTATTACATATTATTATAGTAAAATTATACATAATCAAAAGTAAGATTAGCATTTTTGTCATTTGATTAAGATGAATAATATTTAAAAATATAACTCTTCTACTTTATAAAAGTTCGTAATAAACTTTTTATTAATACATAAAAAGTTATTATATATAAAAGTGAAATAATTTTTGACCTAAATTTTTGTGACATTTTGTTTACATAAATATATTTATAATAATTTATAAGAATAAAAGATAATATGTAAGATAATCTTTTCAATATCTTTGATATTTTTTAATGTTAAAAAGGTTATAATAAATTTTAAAATATTAAAATTATTGTTAAAGTTAAAAAAATTTACTTTTAAAAATTAATAAATTTCATTATATATTCTAGATATTTTATTGATAAGATAAAAAAAATTAAAATTATTTTAGTTTTTGTTAGATTTTCTTATAACATAATTAATTAACTTTTATAGAAAAGGAAAATATATTTAAATGTATTAAATATTAAATTTATTTTATTATTGATATAAATACAATAAAAACAATTTATTTGTACTTTTCTATCTTGATTAAATCTACTAAGTCTTTTAAATGATCTTAAACTTGATTTTTAATTTATTAAAAATTTTTCCTTGTACTTTTTTTTATTTTTTTGTCCTAATTATAAAATTATTTATTTTTTTTACAAAATAAACATTACTAATATTTAAAAATTTATTTATATTTTTTTAAAAAAATTAATTACTAGTACAATTTGAAAGTAAATTGTATGAATAACTTTTTAATAAATTATAATAAAATTATTAAATAATAATAAATTAGAATGCAATACTCTTATAATACTTTAAAATAATCCAATTTAAATACTAAGAAAATTAACATAATTATTATTGAAACAATTTTCACATTCTTCAAAAATAATTGATACTACCTTAAACAATCCAATTGTTTTATTATAAATTTCTCCATTAATCACTTCTTTATCAAGTGATATAAGATCATAAGTAATGAAATTGTGTACGGAAGAGGCAAAAACTTCTGAAAGAGATAATTTACATTCAAGAAGTGTCATATTTAAACTTGGATCATTACAAAAAAATAAAAATATAGCTATATTCATTGCGAGTCTTCTATAAAATATAAGTAATCTATGTAACTTATTAAGTTCTTTTTCAATATATTTTTTATCATAGATATCTTCAAATGTTTCTAAAATTTTTTTCATAACAACTTTTAAATTTTCATCATGATTCATGTTAACTTTGTTATCATGGTATTTTGCAAAATACTTGGTATATTTTTCTTTCAAAATAACATCTTTTTTTACAGTTTCTAATTTACTAAATCTTTCTTTGTAAATTTGTGATTTTGTTATGTCACAATCATGAGGTACATTGTAACCTGCCCATTTACCTAAACATAACCAACAAAATTCATAACGACACTTCATACATGTTATATGATTACATCCCTCAAACTTATCAATGTCACTTCTACAATTAGGACATGGACGGGTTTGGTTAATTATAAATTGTATTGTTTCAAGTTCATCTTTTTTATTTTCAACATGGTAATTAATAAATTCCTTGATCATTTCACATTTTAGAGGATAGTGAAAATTTTCAGTACAAATTTTGCAATATAATCCTCCACAACAACATTCTAATCCACTGATTATATTTTTTTCATAACTAATAAAACTTCTACATGAACCATTTGGGCATTGAATAATGTAATCAACTTCATTAACATATTTCCTAACAATGTTACGAATAAAAATATTTTTAACGTTTACAAAATTTTTTTCAAAATCACTACAGTTTAAGATATCTTCAATATCTGAATGATTAATCATTATTTTACATTCTGTTTCAATACAAACAAAATATAAATTATCATTATCAACAATCTAAAAGTTGTAATGTTAGTATTTTTTTTTTTAAATTAAACATACTTTGGTAGCAATATAATTTCTCCAACAATTTAAACAACATTCATGATTGCAAATAAGTTTATAAAGATAATCGTTATTGTAACATATGCTACATTCATTTATATGATCACTTTTAATCAAAGTAGATTGATTAAATGCTTCCTCAATGTTGATATCTTCTTGTTCGATAAATCCATCAGGAGTGTAATTATATATCTGGTTTTGAATGCTTTCAATATCCCATTTGTATTTTTTTAACAGTTGAAATAAAACTTTATTTGAAATAGGAAGTATCCAATTTATTAAATTATATATTGAAATCAATTTTTGATAAACTTCATTTTCATTTAAAATTTTAAATCCGTTGTTATCAGAGAATGTTCCCTTAGCAAAACATTTTGATATTGCTATTGGAATATAATTATTAGTAGTATCGGATGAGGATGAACTATATGAAATTTCACTAGAAAAGCTAGAAAATGACTCATCCATAATTCAAATAATTAATCCTTTTTAAATAAACTTTTAATTAATTAATAAATTAAATAAGTATATTTATTTGTATAAAGTAAAATCTGAACAAATTATAAAAAGAATAATGTATTATATAAAATGTTTATATTAATCCAATAAGTCAAACAAAATCAAAATAACATCTGATATCTTATTAACAAAACATTACAGTTTTGTGAAAATATATCTAATGAAAATGATATACTACTTCACACTCTTTCTCATATTCAAAAGCAAAATTTGATGTGTATGTGACAATCATTTTAAATAACCATGAAAAAAAAAACATTACAAAACATTAGATAATATAGAGTCAACATCTTTAAACATTGATAAATGAATATCGAAGTACACTTTTTCTCTGTATGAAAATTCCAAAGAATATCTTTTTAAATTTTATTTTCTTAATATCCAAAAAGTCATAAAAGATATATTGACCTATATGGTACAGAAACAAAATAAAACTTATTTCTTAAAAAAGATTAAAAAATATTATCCCTTTGTAAAGTTTAATAACATAATGTAGAAAATATTAAACCTTACATTTAAAGTTTTAAAACTAATAAAATTAAAATTTTCAACAATAACAATTTTATTCAACAAAAACAGTCACCCAGAAACATGTTATAACATATAAAATGTTGAATATTTAGTTCTTGGCAGATTCGTTGGCATTCAAGACACTAGCAACGATCTTTTGTTCTTCAATAAGGAATGCACGAAGGATTCTTTCTTTTACTGCATTAGCGCAAAGGTTTCCACCATAAGCACGGGAAACAGTCTTGAAGCGTTTGCTAAGTTGAGAAAGCTTACGTGGGCGAACAGCTTTAATCTAAAAATTATAAAATAATATAATAAATTTTTAAAAAACATACTCCTTTAAGTGGAACTCCAGTATCAGCACATTTTGGAACTGATGGGCGTTTGGTTTTGTATTTAAGAGCTAAACGACCTCCTGGAGTCTTAATGTAAGAAACTTTGTTAGATTTGGTGTTGTAAGCGTGACGGCGTCTATAAGTCAATCGTTGGGCCATTTTTCTAAAACACAAAATATAAATAAAAAGTACATATTTATTAAAGCAAAAATTAAAATAAATATAAAAAAATTGTAAAAAATTTTCAGTATAATTTTTAAATAAATATAATGGTGAAAATAAACATTAAATAACTTTTTTTTATAAAATAAAAACAAAATATTTTTTATAACTTTAAAAGTGACGTAATTCCAAGTATTTATAACATTCGTTTTAAGAATTAGACTACAGTGAGACATTTTTACAAATTAAGAAAATATAGATGTATGCGGTATTTTGAAAACTACTTTAAAAAAAAAAGTTGTATGCTTCTTTAGAAAAATGAAAACATTGTGATTGTATAGTAATATATGCAATTAACATTAGATATTTCATATGTACTTACATTTATTTTTTAATATAGTTAAGATGTTAACATTAAATCACCTGTAATATTTTTTATTAAAAATATAGAAATACATAAATTTATTATATTTATTTACTCATTTAATATTATTATACGAAAAGTAAAAATTGTAATTACATTTTTAAATTACAATAATATGTACAAATTCTTTTAAAAGTATTTTTTTAATTATTGTAATTTTTAATGACTAATATTTTCATAATAATTTAAATTTATTCATATTTGCGTAATTGTATTGAATTTTGTATATGAGTATTAAACTGATTAACTTAAAAGTTATGCATATTATATTAATAAATAATATTTTTTTATGATATTTATTGAGTAATGAAAAAATACCTAAATTGTATTTTATTTATTTTTTAAACAGACATTATTTTAAGAAGTAAGTTTTTCAATTAACAATTATAGAGTTATTTTTGATTTAAAATTTGTCATAAAATATATTTAAAGCTAAACGTTAGTTTAGATATATATTTAGTTTATCTTCTAAATCTACAAAGCCATCTCTAAGTATCTTTATTATTTAAAAAAAATTATGATGAATGTTGTTTAGTAGAAGACTAGCCTTAGGCAAATCAGAAACTAATGTTATATAGTTGATTTATGTTAGATTATTTATTAATGTAGGAATCTTGAAAGTATAACAATATAAAAGTGCAAACTCAACGTAGATTATTTTTGGTATATCAAATGTATATTTATTTTTTTCTACAAGTTAATTTGCAATTATAACACTGTAAATGCACTTTTTACTAGATTTAATTTTTTAAAACTTTTTTTTTTATAAATGATAATTAAATTAATTTATTAGTGTTAGCAAACTTTTACTTGCTACAACTATTAAGTATATTATATAGTTAGTGTATTGAAACTATATATTTATGATAAATGCTTACTTTGTATTCTTATCTATTATTACAATTTGTAAGTGTTAATTTTTTAATGATTAAAGATTATTTTTTTTTACTGTTTAATTAATCTATCAACAAAATAAAGTATGCAACTTATAAGACATGTCAACAAACAACGTTTAAAAATAAATTCCTTTTATGTTGATGACCACACATAAAACTATAACAACAAAATGGGTCAAATCGGTGTAATAAAATCGTATATCAAATTTATACTAGGAACAACTTACTATCTTTTCCGTACTCTGCTTTCCACAACAACGCGCGCACAACTTAGTGGCAGACTGCGCATATACTTTGTTCATAAAATAATGTTACAAATCAATGTAAATCTGCAATGTATTTTTTTTTGTAATTTAAAATATTTTTTTAAATGTTATGCCATTTTTATATTTTAAAAATATTATTTTTTCTAAAAAGTAAATATTGTTGTCACTACTCCAATCAATTTGTATCGATTCCCATTTCTTGAATATTTATAAATATTTTATATAAAAATTTATAATTTGTTTTTAGGTGTCTATCACTTTAAACTAAATGATTAAAAAAATAATTTATTTATAAGAACTTAACTGTAGTGTAACTATACGTAAATATTTAAAGTATCATTTTCCGCTATACAAAACATTTAGTACCTTCCAGTTAAGGAATGTCGGAAGGTGATATAAACAAAGAAGCATTGATGCAAGGTACCATTGAAGAAATGGTTGATTCTACTATATCAAAAGGAGATGAAAATAAGGATATAAATAATATAGATTCTGAATCAACAAGTATATTAAATAATATAGAAAATGGTGACGTAAAAGAGGATTGTGAAGCAATAGTAGGGACATCAAATGAAATAGATGAAAAAGAATCAGAGAATTGTGAACAAGAAACTGATAGAAGGAATGGTAATGTAATTGCAAATGGTGATGGTGTTGATCCTTTATGCCCAGATTATATTCCTATATTAGAAGTAATGGATATTGAAAAGGTATATTTTATTTTTATAATAATTATTTTTATTTATTTTTTCTTTTTAGAATTCGTTTACCCGTGTAAAGTTATATGTACTTTGTGAACAAAAAATTTGGACAGATAAGGGTACCGGTCATGTTGCTATATTAGCTCATCCAGAGGAAGAGGATTTAAATTATATTGTTGTAAGATTAGAACAAGATGATAGAAATGTTTTGCAGAGGAAAATTTTAAAGGATACAAATTATGAAAAACAGCAAGATACTTTAGTTGTTTGGGCGGAAGGAGAAAATATTAATTTAGCTTTAAGTTTTCAAGAAAAAGATGGTTGTGAACAAACATGGGCTAGTATTATTAAAGCTCAAGGTCGTAATCCTGTAGAGATAGAAGCTGAATTAAGAGCTAGTGAAGCAAGAGATAATAGTAGTTTAAATTCATCTGGTGTTAATGGAAGTTCTATCGCTGGCGATGACATTGAGCTTCCTCCTTGTAATCTTGGTAATTTAAACCATTTTGAAACATTGTTGTCTAATTCATTAAGTACACCCGTTCAACGAGAAAGGATGGCTGTAGCAATTGAAGAAGCTAGTTACATAAAACAATTATGTGGAATTTTTCAATTAGCTGAAAATATGGAGCATACTGATAAATTAATAATATTTGGTAAAATTGTAAAAGGGTTGTTTATGTTAAATAGAAGACCTATTGTTGTTGAAATGTTAGATGCTCAATATGTAAAGTAAGTTTTAATATTATTTTTTTAATATTATTGTATAAAATTATTTTTAGAGATATTGTCGGGATGTTTGAATATGATTGCTCTTATGGTGAACAAAAAAATCACAGAGAATTTTTATGGAAGAAATCAAATTTCAAAGAAATAATTCCTATAAATAATGAAGATGTAAAACGGCTTATTCGACGATCTTATATTTTGCAATATATATTAGATGTTTGTATGCCACCACCGTCAATGTTTGAAGATAATTTAACTTTTCAAGCAACGAAATATCAATTATACATTCGGGTAAAAATTGTCTGTTCACTTATTGATGACAAAGTTTTAATGAAGGAGCTTTTTACTTTATTGCAAGATCCTATAGTTGAGGAACAGAAACGTTTAGAGTTAATGAATTTTTTAAAAGAATTTTGTTCATTAGCTAGAACTTTACCTGACTACATGGCTCAGTCTCCAGCTGGTTGTGATTTTCCTCCAAAAGGTAAAGAACAATTTTTTTCAACTTTAGTTGAGTATAATTTTTTTAATATCATTCCGGTGTGTCTTAAATCAACTATTTCGGCAACAAGAAGTATAACAATTGAATTACTAAATTACTTTTTAGAAAATAATTCTAAATTAGTTAGAGATTTTATGTATAAAGATATAGAAGAAAAACTTTCTAAAAATGACAAAGATGAAATGATAATAAATATGATTATTTCACATATATTTACGGATAAAGATGCAGAGCTTTATAACGCTAATCAGTGTTTGTCTGTAATAAGAGCACTTGTAGAATGTTCGTTGCAAAGTCATCCATTAGTTGGAGGATTTTTCAATCACTGTTTACCTGTGTTATGCAAACCCCTAAGTGATAATCTTTCAAATGGGAAAATTATTAAAGAAAATTATTATATTGCAAACAAAATGACACTAATTATTAATTTTTTTACTTTTTGTATTGAACAACATGGACCTACAGTGATTCGTTTAAATCCTGCAATTAGTACTATAATAATTAATGCCGGCTTTTATATTCGAAGTAAATATCATTGGCTAAGCTTAACAGCACTAAGACTATTTAAGAAATTAATCACACCAAAACATCTAACTTATCAAACTATTATAAAGAAAAATAACATTTTAGATCTCATTGTTAAAACTTTCGAAGAGAATGGACCACGGTATAATCTTTTAAATTCAGCTATCTTAGATTTTTATCAGCATATTGCCGAGGAAAAAATGACTGATTTAATAACAATAACAGTAGAAAAACATTTTGATGCTTTTAAAAATATTGGATATGTTAAAACATTTAGGAAAATTTTAGCTGCTTATGGTGATCAAATGAATTCTAGAACAACCTCATGTTCTAGTACAGATAGTACAAGTATGATTTCTATGACAAGGAATTTAATGAACCCACAATGGAGGAAAGAACAAGATATGGAATCTGATGAGCAGTACTTTGATAAGGATGACGACGAATTAGAAGATTCTGAAAATGATGAAACAGAGATTAATGATGAAAAGAATTCCAAGATAGATGAGTTCCATGATTCGATATCTAAACTTTCTGATAAACATTTATCTGATGAGATTTCACCTGTTTTTTCAGGAGGTGCAGTTGAACCATTAAAAGGACATGGTATAACATTTAAATTTGAACGTAAAATTATGGATAAAAAAGAATCTAATGGTGACGAAACTTCTGAAGGTGAAGGAGGAAATAATTATAAAATATCACTCGTTAAATATGATGATTCTGACGAGGATGATTATGATGGACCATGGGAAGGACCACAAAAAGTTTCATCTAATGAAAAAGACATTAATGAAATTAGTGGCAAAGATGAATCTGCAAAAGAAAATTATTCTGAAACAATAGAAAATGAAAACCATTCTAAAGAAAATAATATTGAGACTTCTTTGGAAAATAATTGTGTTCCATGTTCGTCTGAAAGTATTTCTCTAGATTCTGAATCTGAAATAAAACCAAATACTGATATAGTAGTTGAAACGAGTAAAGAAAGTAGTAACATTGTAAATGAAAACTTAGATAAAAGTTCATCTGATACGTTTAGATCGATAACTCCTGAAGGGCAAAAAAGACGTCGTTCTGATACTAGAGATGACTTTTTATCATCAATTAACGAAAACGATATTGAAGATTCCTCTGACAATGTGTTAGAGACTGTGGATGAACATTCATCACCAGTTAAAAAACGGTGTCGTTTAGATGATGGAGATAGTAGCACACAATCTGATGCAAATGCTAATCCAACTACTTCTCATTCAGCATCACCTACAGCAACAGTTTAAAAAAAATTATTAATTATGTATACTGTTTCAAGTAATGTGTGAAAACTGTTTGCAAAAATATTCAATACAAATGTACACTTGTAATAATTATGTTAGTTAACCGTTTATTACTTTTGTAAAGTTTTATTTTATATGTGCCTCTGGCTATTTTATTTTAAATTTTTTCATTTTAATTTCCGTTGAATATTCTCTATAGACTGGATTTCATGTATCTCTCAAAAATGTACTTAGAAGTTTTTTTTGCAGAATAGTTTCAAATTAAAGGATAATCATAAACTTCTGTATTTTTAATATTTAAATTCATTTACTTAAATCGAATTTTTATTATAGATTTGGTAAATAAAAGGTTATTCTATTTTCAATTAGTATAAATTTTATTTAAATATTTGACTTAAAAAAATGTATTTTTCTATGTTAGATAAATTTTCTTTCTTTTCTTATTAATTTTGAACTTTTCGTTAAAATAAGAATACAATTTAAAACTGCAATTAATTCTATTTCTTATATTATGTAGGCGGAAAAAATTAATTTTTAATTTTTTTAAAAATATTATAAGTCAGAATATTTCATAGCTTATTATAACAATAATAGTTTTAAAAAAAAATTTCATAAACGTATATATATATATATATATATTATTTCGACTAAAAAAAACTAACCAATGTGTACTATGCATGAAATAAAACATTTTTAAAATAAAATTTGTTTTATAAGTAAAATTGTTTTTTAAAATAAGAATTTCGTATATATTTAAAAAATTATTTTTTAATCCAAATTTAACCATTTGAAATTTTTGACATTTTACAATTGTTTATCTTTTAAATAATATTTTTAATAAAGAACAATTTTACTATTTGATTTTTAAATAAAAAATAATTTAAAAAAAAGTGAAATGAAACATCTCACAACAACAGTATATTTTATCTTTTGTGGCAATATTAAACTTATACAATATATAAAAAATATTTTATAATCTAAAGTACTTTTATCTAGTATCAATATAAAACGTGTTTTAATTTTTAATATAATATTATTTATATATATATCATATTAAATAGTTATTAATTTTATGTTATATCTCTTTTTATATTATTGTATTTTTTGATAGAGTTGTTACATCAGTAAATTTGAACTAAAAAGTAAAATTATTTAACGTTTCGTTAAGGCCCCCCATGGTATATGTAGCGGTATATATTGTTGATATGATAGAATATGGCAAGTTTTAATTGTGAATAACAATTATCGAATAGATTAGACAATATGTATAAAGATAAGCTTTATTAATAACATAAATCACAAATAATAATTAGATATATATATTTAGTAGGTTGACAATTGATATTATTCTGTTTTTCTTGTATCCATGGATCCCTAGAGGGGATCCATCTAACTCAAATGAGTTAGAGGAGTATAACTAGGAGAAATATACTCTTACTTGAATAAAAGATCAACTGCGTCGTTCTTCAAATTTTTCTCTCATTTAAAGTCCTTTGTTTGTCTCCTCCTTTTCTTTTGTTTATTATTTTGGGAACACTAATGCCATGGCTATGCCTGGCATTACAGTTTTTTTAAGCAAACTATAGTTCATGTTATTAAAAATATTTCATAACTTTTAATTTAATCATACTAAATTTATAAATATTTCATCAAATGATACAACTTAAAATTAAAAAAATTATTCACTATAATCAAAAAACCTTTAAAATTTAAAACAACAATAAATAATAAAATAATAAAATAATAAAATAATAAAATAATAAAATAATAAAATAATAAAATAATATTTATAATTACAATATTATCATTTTCAACAAAAGCATAAATGATATTTCAAGTTATAATTAATAATTGGCGTAAAGCTTATATTTTTTTCATTAAGTAAATTATGTTTTTTTAAGCTTATATTTTATAAATTAATTTAATTTTTAAAACAGTATATTTATTTTGTAAAATATTATCAATCTTTACTAGTAAGCATTATTTAAATCTACAGTAACTTCAAAAAAATTAATATAACTTTAAATAAATAAATGTATATAGTCTCAAATAAAATTGTATGTTTTTTTAATATAAAAATACATTAATGTTAAAAAATAAAAAATACTGTAAAAATCCTTTAAAATAAAATAATTTGATAAAAAAAAAATATAAAATATTTCTATAATATGGCTGTATTACTATAGTTAAAAATTTTAACTGTCTATTAATGTATTTATTAGTTGTTATTTTAGATATTAAGAAAATTATCTTGAAAAAATTAATGATATTAAAATATGTGTAAAAAAATAAACTAAAAAAATTAAGTAAATTTTAAAATTTTTTAATTTAAAAAGTAACAAAAATTAAATTGTATAATTTAAAAAATATTAAAACTTAATACAATACTAAAATTTTTTCTATATTTTTCTATTTTAATTTTATGTTATATTATTGTAATAGAACAAATTTAAACATTTTAAATTAGTTTTACACAATATTTATATTTAAATTACATTTTCTAAAAAAAATATTAAATGATAAATTACTAAAAAAAAATCTAAAAATAAATAAATAAAGTTAAAAATAAAAAATAAAGCAAACGAATATTTATAAAAAAAAGATAAAAACAATCAAAGTCACTAAAAAAATAAAAAAAAAGTCACAAGCTTAATTATTTTAAAATAATTTTTATTCATTTATTATTATTACTATACTTTTTAATATATAAAAAATTTTATAATGGAAATAAAACATTCACGTATACTTTTAGCTTATAATTTTTTTATTTATACTTTATATTTTATAAAATTCATACAAAATAAAAAAAATATAATAAAATCATTATAATATAAACAACATAAGTTTCAAAAACCAAAAAAAAAACAAACAAATATTTATAAGAAACATACAAAATTAATTGTTTAATAATAATTTTTTTTTCTTTATAAAATTATTATAAAAAAGAAAATAAAAATGAAAAAATTATTGTTAACAAATTTAATTTTTATAAAATGATTTATTTTTTTTCTTTATTATTTTTTATAAATTTGTTTTATTATTAATATTGATATTATTTATTTTTTCGTGAAATTATTGGTTAAAAAGTTTCAAAACTATATACAATTGAAAAAATTTTTTCAATTATACAATGGAAGAATTTATTGGACAATTTAATAATTTAATGATAATATTTAATTTTATTTATAGTTTATAGTCCGAATCTTTATAATGATAAAGAAACAAAATATTTTTTCATATAAAAGATGGTTGCCGTTATAATAGTATATTTATTTTTGTTATTGTTCTTAAGGAAAAGTAAGACCAAATTAAAGTCGGTTTTGTTTTGTTTTTATTAAAAATAAAAATTGTATAATTGGTTGATAAAATATGTTTAATAAATTATGTAAAAGAAATACTTTTATTGTTTAGAAATAATTTATGTATAAAGTTTTAGAAAATAATATATTAATAATCAAAAATTTACTTTATAAACTAATGTTAAAATTATAATGCAATTTATTTGTCAATGTTTTATTATTATTTTGTATCATTAAATCATTCATTGATCCTAAACAGCAATTAATCAAATATTAAAAGTTGTGAGAAATTTTAACTGTCAATATTTTTAAAAAAAAATAAGAAATATTTGTCTTCATAAAATTAAATGTACTATTATTTAAGAAACTATTTGTAAAGGATAAAAAGATAAATTATTATTGAATTTTGTAACTACTATTGGAAAATAAATTGATATATTTTTCATTTAAATAAGATTTTCTTTCTTCCTCCTTTTTATGGTTTATAATTTGTAAAATGATTACAAAGTTGTGTTTTTATATATCACTAAGAAAATTAAATAGAGGGCATAAAATTTTTTATAACATTTTTTTTTAATTAAAATTGAATGAAGTTTTTTCTACTATGTTTTTAATACTGTTATGATTAAATTAATAGTATAAAAATAAAACTTTTATTTTGATGAAAATTTGCAAAAATGTACTTTCAATATTTTTTAGCAACATATAATTTTTTTTTGAATCTCATGAATATTTAATTTTTATTATCTTTTTTAAATTTTTTAAACCTAACATTAAATTTTTAAAATTTTCACAATGAATTATATAAGTGTTTTGGTTAAAATTTTATTTTTAATAATTTGAATCAAATAAAACATCATATTTTATGGATTATCTAAAATAATAAATTTTGATGAAGTTAAAACATTAAAATGTTTTTAAAAATTTTAAGTGGTTATTAGAAATAGGGAATTTCTTTTATTTTTTTTTTAATATATGTTAAGAAATATTCTTATAAAATTATTTCCATCATTTTTATTATTAAATATATATATATATATATATATATATATATATATATATATCAAATTTTTGAACATGTAAGATTTTTCTAAAATTTCTTTTTTTATAATATAACTATTTATTAAATATTTTATTATTTTTTTAATATTACATTAAATTATGACTTATAATTTTTGTGCTTTAGGTTAATTTTATTAAACCTTAACTATTTTAATACCACTGTTAAATTATATACAAGTGATTAATTTTTATTAGTAAAAACACTACAAAAATGTTGTAATATAAAAATAGTATGTTATTAATTATAAAATAATATTTCAATACCATAATATATTAATTAAGAAAATTTAAAATTTTTATTATTATGTAAATAAGTTTAAATTAAAAATAACATATATTTACCTATTAAATTTTATACTTGAAAATATTTATATATTTTTTTTAAATAAATATAAATGTAACTTAATATAATTATTTTTTCTAAAATAAATAAAAAAAAATTAAAAAATATGATTAAAAATACTTTATAAAAAGAAATGTGTGGACAAAGGTATTTATAAATATACATTGTCATGTACATGAATATTTGTTAAAATTTTAGTTATACATATTAATTAAGATATTCATTTATGTATATACATATATGTAAAATATAGTTAAATTTATTTTTCATTATTAGTATCATTTTTATCATGATATTTTGGAGGTGTCAAACTAGGTGGAGCTATTGAATGATTATTATTAAGTTCACTATCACATATTAAAGATTTCTTTCTACAGGCTACTGTTGTATTTCTTACTTTTAAATCAATTCGACATATAATAATTGATGCCACAATTAAAATACTGTAGAATAGAATAAAAACAATTAAAAACCATAAATTAAATCTTCCAAATATTAGATCATTTTGATAATTTGTTAAATTTGGTAACATAGTTGAAGTTGGTAATATATCTTCTAAAGTTGTATTAGTGTTATTAAAAATTTCATCAATTTTTTGACTGTTATTAACATATTGCCTTTCAGGAATTGCTTCTATTTTACTTTTCTTATTTTCTGTATCAAATAAATCTTTTTTTAAGCGAAAATTGTTTGATATTATATATTTTGATGGAATAGTCGCATCTTTAAAAACATCTCTTGAAACATTATTCTTTTTGTTGTTAAAATGTATATTTTTTTTAGTTACAACCTTAGCTTCCCTTTTTGTGGTTTTTTTAGTAAAAGAATAAATATCGTCAGATATCATTTAATTAAAAATAAGTATTTTCTTTCGTTTATTTTTTTTATACCACAAAAATTTAACCATTAACAATATAAATAATAAATTTCTAAATGTTTGTTTTATAGCAATTTTTTTTTTTAAAATTTGATTAAAGTTTTTATGAAATTGTTAAATATTATACATTATTGATAATATTTTTGATTGTGTTTAGTATATTTTACAAATATTATTATATAACTTACTAACACGATGATAAAAATAAAAAAATTTTCCTTTAAAAAAAAATTAACTATAAAAATCTTTAATGAATAATTATAAAAGCATAAACTTAGTTATAGTACAACCTAATTAGATAGTTTTCTTATTGTTATTAAATTTTAATTAAGAAATATATATATATATATATATATATATAGATATAGTATTATTTTAAAAAATGACGTATTGTAATAAACGTTAGCTATATGTAAAGTAAAGACAATTTCAAATTAAACTCTCTCGAGTCTTATCAATTTTGTGGAAAGAATAAACTTATTTTTAAAAATAGAAATAACAAATAAAAGCATCTATGTTGAAACAAAGATTGTTTTAAATTTTCTTAATGCTTTACTTTAAATTAGACGGGTATAAAATATAAAAAGTGTAATTTGTCAAATAAGATTTCTTGTTACAATGAAATTCAATTGTGTAAGTAATTTAAAATATCAAAATTAGAAGAATTGGAGTAGTTACTTTTTTTTCTATAAAATTATGTTACATACAATATTCAATAAGATTTATTGTTACAAAATTAACAAATATTTCGCATATAAACGCCTATTTTATGGTAATCTTTTAGGATAAGTTTAAAAATAAACTATATTTTATGAAAAAAGATTTTATTAATAATAAAATAAGTATTATAAATCTTTTAATAAAAATATCTTTATCTAACATGTGTAATAGTTTATGAGAATATAAAATTTTATATAACTGAAATACAGTATTTTTGTTTTAATTAAATGACATTTCAAAGATGCATCATGTATATATGTATTATATATATATTACTTAATTATCATATTTTTTATAAATGATAATAAAAAAAAAATAATAACGTGATTAACAAAATTCTATTTATTTTGTCTAGTAATTTATTATTATTTACAATATGATTTTAAAAATAAATATTTCTTTTGTTTTTAAAATCTTTATATTTGAATATATATAGCTTAAAAATTATCTTATGTATAGTTAGAAAATTTTTAATATATATCATAAGATAATATTATTATTGTATATTACAAACCAATAATTTTTTTTTCACTTTATATTTCCTTAATTAAAATAATTTTTATAAAATAAATATAATCATAAATATTATATATTTTTACTTTTATTTATTAATTAACAAAATGATTTAACTTGTAAATATTTTTTTTTAGAATTTTTTTGATGAATCATAAAATATTTTATATATTTTATCATAATAGTAACATCAGACTTGTAATCTTTTTAATATAAAAGAATCATTGTAATATCTTATATTACATCTTAAAAACATTTTTTTAATTACTTTTAATTTAAGTAATGGATTTTTATCTATTTACAAATCAGTATTCTTTCATTTTCAAAATAAGGATTCATATATTTTAATTATTCGGTACAATAGTTTAACTTATTAACATATTATAGAAAATTATTATAAAAAAAACTTTATTGAAAAAAATAACATTTAACTTACCTCAAAATATATTTATTATTATTTTATTTGTATTAAGTAACTACTATTAATCATTATGTAGAGGTGAAAATTAGATGTATGATAAATGGAAAATGAATAAATAGTTTGTTCTATAACTTTGTAGACAAAAATGTAAAAGCAAGGAGGACCAAATTTTTATTTAAAGAAATTTTTAGGTTTTTAGATATTTCTCAAAAAATATGTTTAGTTAGATTTATTTTTTTAATTTTATTTGGAAGTTAATTTTAATATAAATGTTAATATGTAATTTTATTTTATTTTCAAAAGATTAACTTTAAATTAAGAAGGAAATAAATATCTTAATATTTAATAATCAAAAAAAAATTACTTATATTTCTTTTGAATTCCTAGGCATTAAATATTTTATTATTAATATTTCTGATTTCATTAAAAAAATATTATATTGCTTATACTTTTAAAAAAATAAAATAAAAAAATGTTAATATATATATTAAATTTATAAACAGGTCATAATTTCATAAGCTATTAACTTTTAAAACAAGACTTTTAATTATAATTACATTTTATTACATTATAAGTACGTTAATATTATAAAAATAAATATGATCTCTTATATGATTTCATAAATGTTTGTAAAAAAATTATTTTTAATTAATTTATTATAAGTTTTATATATAAGAATATTTTAAAAATATAGACAATTTTATGCTGAAATTTTTTTTTATTTTTTAAAATATATACTTTAGGTTGATTATGTATTTCACCAAGATAGTTTTTTTTGCTACTTGTAGTATTTTCCTTGCAACATATTGCATTGCTGCTGTTGATTCTGATGACTTTGATAGACAATTTATGCATTTTGGAAAAAGAGAAATCCAAGATATGAATCGTCAATTTATGAGTTTTGGAAAAAGAGAATTAGATCCATTCAATCGTCATTTTTTAAATTTTGGAAAAAGGGATGATGGGGTAAGTTAGTCTTTATTAGTACAATAAAGTTGTTATAATATATTTTTAAGTTTGATAGAAATTTTATGCACTTTGGAAAAAGATATCAGACAAATTATTTTAAACCAGCAAAGAAAGATTTTGATCGTGAATTTATGCATTTTGGAAAGCGTGGTGGTCAATTTGATAGAGATTTTATGTTATTTGGAAAATGAAAAAAAAATTAATTCATCTATACATTAAACATTATAAATCAGATCTCTCGAATCAATATATTGGTACTCAACAATCAAAGTAAAATTTTTTTTTATAATTTTAAATTATATTATGAAGAATATTTTTTTCTCTAACAGATTATGCTTTTTCATGTCATATATGTAAAAACTTTTAATTCAGAATAAAAATAATAGTAAAAAGTTTTTTTTATCTATAATTAATATTTTGAATTGAAAATTACAAGTTATTTCTAGTTAACATTTATTATAAAAGCAAATTATATTTGCTTTATTAATCATTTCTACTATAATCTAATCAAATTCTGTTTTTGTTACATATTTGAAAAAATATTTAATAATAACAAACTAATTTTTAAAATTTATTTTTATTGTTTTTATGAGTCATTTTGGTAATTTTTAATTTTAACAAATAAAATTGAATTGTAAAATTAATTAATTCTTTTTTTTATGAAAAAATTACTTTGTTCAAATTGAATGACATCATTTGATTTTATCATTTTTAATAAACATTTTTCTACTATATATTAGTAAAAAAAATTAAATTATTTATGTTGTTTTTTTAATTTATAATAACTTAATAAAGTTCTATTAAAAAAAAATCATTTATTTTAAAAATTTATTTTATGAAACGTTATTAATAATTAAAATGAATGCACTTATTATAATTTATATATTACTAGAATATTATAAATAATAATTAAATTGCTTATTGAATCTTTTAACATATATACCTGACATTCGATATCAGATACTGTCAATAAAATAAACAATAATTACATATTTACTCAATTAATAATAAACAAATAAAA
This sequence comes from Strongyloides stercoralis, assembly GCA_029582065.1. NCBI lineage: Eukaryota > Metazoa > Nematoda > Chromadorea > Rhabditida > Strongyloididae > Strongyloides > Strongyloides stercoralis. The sequence continues at coordinate 7,480,383 of CM055866.1, read as the reverse complement.
TAAATACCGACATCCTTATATATATAATAAATTAAAATCTTTTACAAAACTTATTGTTTGTAATAGGAATATTAATTATATCTAATCTTGAAATCCTCATTTAATCAATGAATTACTTTTATGTTGACCAAAACTTTTTTTAATACTAATAACATACAATTTAACTATTTATCCTTGATATTTAATATGAAAAGTGAATAAAAATTTCAAGGACACATTAATACCGCCTATAACAATTGTATAAAAAGAAGTTTTATTAAAGTAATACAATCATTACATTTTAATTATCATTCTATATTAAAGGTAGAAAAACAGTTTATTTCGAGATAATCATTATTATTAAAATGATAAATTTGACAGCTCATTTCTATTTTATCTACAAAATTTGATATTTGTATAACATATAAAGTTACACAGTTATATGGGCGTTAATAATTTTATTTTATTTGTACATTTTTATAAACATTTACAAAATACAAAATCACGAAAAAAAAACTTTATAATTTAATTCATTGATTTGTCCAAATGATATACATTTCTATAATATATATATCAATTTTAAAATTACTTAGTTTTTAATTATAAAGGTAAAATGTATTAATAAAACTTTTATTAAATATAAAATCACAAAACAATTAAGTTATTATATATAAATATATATATTATTTAAGGTTACATTTCCTATTCATTTATTCATTCTATTTATTTTTTAAGTGAAGTTATATTTTTTATCATTTAATAGATAAAATAACATTATTTAACTATAAAATAAATACTTACCTATATTTTAAAAAGCATTTCAATGCAAGTATTTCTAAAATTTTTGTAATCATTTACCAATAATAAATAATATTTATTTTAACATCCACGTCAACATATATTAACATTTTTATATTTCTGATTATAAATCAAAATACTTATACTAATATTATTTACTTTTAGTTATGAAATCATCTGGATTTTAAAAACCTAATATTGATTGTGGTAAAGTTATCTAATTCACTTATTGTACATAAATCAATCTACAAAAAAAAGAAAGAAAAAAAATGAATAATTGTTGTAAGAAGATTAGATGATATGTGCCATATTGCCTAAAAGTCATATACATTCCATAACTACTTTTGAAGTTTTGTTATAATGAAGATCATTGACACCAGAATCTTCTTATCTCAATTATGAAAAGCATTTTTAAAACAACAAAAAATAAATACTTTGAAACAAAATTACAAGATATTTTATCATTACTTTTTTATAAATTACTTTAAAATTTGGATGCCTATTCACCAACGTGCCTTATATGTATATATAATTAATATAATTTTAAAAAAAAATAAAATAATAATTTTTTTTTATGAAAAGAAAAAAAATTTCTTACATAAATTATCAAATTACATTGTCAAATAGTTGACAATAATTTATTTTGAATGTTCATAATTTTATTTATAACCTTCATTTTAATATAATAATATTAAAAAATTAAAATAAAATTTTGATTCATTATATATTAGTATTATTTGTTATAATATTTCTAGTACAACATTGTTAATTATATTTTTTTTTAAAAAATATTTAGTAATTTAATAGGAAGTTGTAATATAAAATATTCTTTAAAAAATAATTTTTTATGTAATAAAAGTATTTCTTTTAAAATTTTATAAACAAGTTTTTTTTTTCTATATTTTTATACTTAAGAACAAATATAGACTACTCCTGTTTTCCTTTTATTTCTACATTATATGTGTATGAAACTTTAAATATTTTATATCTGGGCTCAGTTAGTGCAACCTATACAAACGACAATACAACATTATATTGTAGCTCTTTATAAATATTAAAAAGCCTTCAAGTATATTAAAGATTATTTAACTATGGATTTAATAAGTTGATGGCATTTCTATTTTTCATCATTTATGGAAAAATTTCAATTTTAGACTATAGTTGCAAAAAAATATTTTATGACAAGTATTATTATATCCTATATTTTTACACATATATATTTATTTAAAATAGTAAAAGTTTTTAAATATATTATTTTATTTAGAAATTACATTAAAAATATTAATAATATTATTATAAATGTTAATGTTTATGAAATTGGACTAAAAAAAATTAAACATCATAACGAACATTTTTAATAGTTAACACTAGTTGTTTTAAAATACTATATAATTATTTTTATTATATTTTTAATTGAGGTATAATAAAATAAAAATAAAAATATTACTTCTTATAAATTATAACTTATTAATATACTTTTTTATATATATTTATCTTACTATTGTATATATATTTAAAATCATTTTATTTTCATTTTCCACAGATTATTCAAGTATACATTGAAGCACATATTACAAATATTATCAACAAACCAAATGTTTTACAATTATATTATCTTTTTAGCTTGATGCTTTCTTAATTTAATCTTTCTTTATTTTCTACAAAATTCCTTATAGTATTTATGTAATAAATTTATAAGAAAAAAAAAAAGAACTATTATTTTTAAAAATATTTATCAATAATGAATCATTGGTTAAAATCTTAACTTTTAATAAGATTACCCTACTAATACTATATGTATTATTCTGATTACCAAGTTTCATTCAATTTGATATTTCTTATTTTAAGTATAATCTCTACTCTTCTTTCAATTAGCTTTGTTTATGCCCGTTTAAATATCTTAGTGTACCAATTCTCTATTTAAAATAATATATATATATATTTTAACAAATATAGACATTTTAAGATACCATCTTAGCTTGTGGCATTTCGCACTTGCTTTTTGAACATTATATGACTGATAATTTTACTTACTATTATTTATATACTTATCTAAAAATGACTTATAAAAAAGCATATATCTATAAATATATGTTAAACTATATGTCAATATGAGATAAATATAATCATTATTTATTTTTCTTACCTTTTATTTGTGTAATTAATATTATATTTAAAAGTACTTGATCAGATATTAAAACATTTGGTATTTAATCATTTCATTTATTCCAAAAATTTACTAACATTTGTTACATTTTTTTTATTTGTTTATAATAACATGATGTATGAAAATGATTGATTTGATAAATCAACATAAAAATAAATCTAATAATAGTTAATTTTATATTGATAATTTTTTTCCTATTTTTAAGCTTCTAATTTTATTTATTTTATACGCTTTAATAATATAAATATATTGGTTTTTGTAAACAATTTTATGATTATTATACTTACATATAGTGTAATAATAACGTTACTTTATATAAAATAAGTATATTTTAATGATATGATTTTTATAAATAATATTATTTTTCATAAATATAATTACCTTTACATATTTTTACAAAATTCTTGATAGAATTTCTTTTTAAATGCATTAAATGTTTTTTGTTTTTTTTTTAGTTTTTATCAAGATATTTTCATGTATTAATTGTTATTTACTTGATATAAAATATCCGTTTTAAAATTTTTGTTATATATATATATATATATATATATATATATATATATATATATATATATATATTTTATTTAAACAAATTAACATATTTTTTCAATTACAATTGCTTTTAAAAATGTTTCTAATTTTTTACAAAACTCTTCTTATTTATTATAATAATAATATTTAACTTAAAAAGATGATTTAATTTGAGACTAACTAAATTTCACACAAACTCATTTACAACATTTATAAAGACAAATAAGTATTTTGCTAAACTATTTGTACTTTTATGGTACACTTTTTGTATTATTCATATTATTTTAAATATAAGTATTTATAAATGCTACTAACATTGAATCTTTTGTATTAAAATGTCACTTACATATAAAAATTTTCTATTCTTTTAATATTATCTTTAAAGTATATTTTATTTTATTTACAATTTTATATTAAAATAATATTATTTATAATACTTTTTAAAGGTATAAATTTAACCAAAAAAAAACTATTTATATTGTACTGTATATAAGCATATTTTTTCTAAAGATTAGTTTTACTCTACTAGTAATTCTTTAACTACTTTAATAAATCTTGATATTGTTACTAAATTTAATTTATTTTTTTTATCATTAATCTTTTTTCTAAAAACTTTAGTAATTTTAAAGATTCATATTAATATGAAATGCATACTTTTACATTTGATGTAAACATTTTCAAACTAAATATTCTTAGAGCTATATAAAATGTTTTGTATAAATGATATTATTAATAAATAATATATTAATTGTTATTTTTTTTTCACATTAAATTAATATTGTTCCATCTATATAATAATGTGTTAATTTTAGGAATGTTTATAGTTATAAAAATGTTGGATAAGCATCATAAAACATTTTCTAATATTTCTTATTAATTTTATTTTAAAATAATTCTTTTTTTATTATTATTAAATGATAGTTTTATTTATATGAGGATTAATTAAGTATATTTTTTTAATTTAATTTATTTATAATAACAAAAATAATGTGACAAAATATAAATAAATTAAATATTTTTTTTTCTATTATTTTTGACGTTTTGTTAGTTGTATAATTTGGATGTTGAGACTCTTGTTATTTAATATATGATTAAACTTGAGATAAAAATTGTTTTATTTAGAAAAAGCTTTTTAAAAAATATTCTCTTTTACTTTGATTGTCCATTTTCCAAGAGATATATATATATATATAATATGATACGGCCTTCCTCTGATAATAACGACTATTTGCTGCCCCTAACATCACCTATATATATTGTTAAATTAATATGTCTTTGACCTTGGATTAATCAATTGTCATTTGTAGACTTTCCACTGTATTCACTTCTATTGCTTGCGCAGAGATAGAACAAACTTATGAAGAAAAAAGTTACAACTTTGATTGCATAGGTAATTTTCATCCTAATATCTCTTTTCTATATATTATTAACCTACACCACACATGATGAAAAGAAATGTAAAAAGAAATTATTATATATTATTTCCCTATTTAAAATCACCTTTTTTTTTTATAATAATATTTTTTATTTTTACATGAATATTTTTATAATTTTAAGTATTTTTATAAAAGTAAATTTTATCTCATCAATTTTTATTTATAATTAAACAAAATACACTTTATCGTATAATATTTATGTTTTAATTTTCGACAATATTAAAGATATTTAATATTAAAATAAATATATATTTAAAAAACAGTTTTTTGATCATTCATTGTTATATTTTTAATTCTTTAAATATATTGCAAATCATTCCATTTTTTTATAACTTAAACGTCTTTACCTATCTTTTTTTTATTACAATATTAAAGTATTTTTTTTTCTAAATATATCATTTTCTTAATTTATTATATTAAATATTTTTAAATAATATTTCTAAAGCATATTGTCAAAATTTATAACTATTGCCGTAACCAAGTATTTGTTTTTTTTACTGTTTTAGAAAAATAATTTTTTTTAATAAAAAAAAACAAGATAACTAATATAAACAAACGTTGTGAAATTATTTTCCATACACAATAAAAATTTGATTTACATTTTGTTCTATTAAAAACAAAGGTAGATTAGAAAGACAATAACACAGAGTCCCATATCACCTGCCATTAATAATCTTTAAAATATTGTTTTTTTTAAACCCTTTAAATTTTCCCTCGATCAAACTGTTATTTCTTTTATTATTTATTACTTTTGTTATTTCAAATTACCCATTTTCCTTTCCATCTTTTGAAAAAGAAATTTTTTTTTCTTGACATTTTATTTTTAATACCTGAAATAGGGGTACTAACTTTTTAATTATTAAAAAAAAAAGGCGTCTACTTTTTTTTTTCATTTTCATGAAATAATGTATATGATGAGATTGTTTGGCCAGCCATAATTTGTACTGTTCTCTATAGCTTTGTCCTTTATTTCCTATGTATAAATTTTTTGTTGGTCAAAGACAATCTCTTAAAAACAGTACTATCTTTTTTATTAGTTAAAAGTTTGTTTAGGTTTAGTATGGCGCATCATAAAAATATATAGGGTGTATGTATGTGAGTCATTTTATTTGGAAATGTTTTACATTCAAATCACATTTTCATCTATTAAACATGATGAGGTGTTCCTATAAATTCACTCACCAATCCATACATTGATCTTTTCTTTCTAACAATTATAGTTAGTGTTTTTATTTTATCTTGTAAGAGTGGAAATATATTTTTATTATAATATTTTATATTTTGTCCTTATAAATTATTTTTTTTGTAATTATATATATTTTTTTTTTCAGCTTAAAAATTAGATGGTGTAAACAATGCATACATAATTAAGTTTATATATATTATAATTTTTTTTTTGTTTATCATTATTAATTTTTATTAAATAAGAGGGATAATTTATTAAGACAAAGTATTAGTATTTTTTAAAATATCTAAACGTAAAATATATATTTAAAAAAAATTTTTTTTAATGGTTTTCTCTTATGGAAAAGTAGACTATCTTTTAAATATTATTACTTAAAAGAAAGTTTTGAATCTCTCAATATTTTTACATTGAATGGTAATCAATATACTAAAACTGTGTTCATTATGTTAATCATAAAAATAATAATCGCATAGTTTATTAAATATTTTATATAATTGCTTAAAACTCTAAATATAAATGTCCGTTTGATTATATAAAGCTGCTTGCTTTTAATTTTGTGATCATTTTATGATTAAACATGACTTCGCACATTTTTTAACACATAATCTTTATTCTTGTAATAACTAATCCATAATACCAATATTTCTATTAAACAAATAATTTAACATTTACATTTATATCTATTATTATAGTGTATTGCAATTTCCATTTACGATGTGTATAGAATTTTTTTGTGTTATATTTATACATAGTTTCCATTTACAATATTTTAAGTACTTTTACGTAATATTTCTAAGTCTCTTTTAAATGTATATTAAAATAGTTATTTATGATTTTATTCTTTATATTCTATAAAGTACTTTCTTTCTACTGTTTTTTTTTCTTTTTTTCTATGAATTGATTATTTAATAATTTTTTTAAGATAATAGAGTATTTTAATTTTGTCAATTAACTCGGCTAACAACTAACATCAATTTAAAAGAAAATGCCGTTTATGTGCATGCCATTTATGGCATGTAATCGCCAAGTTGATTCAATTGATAGACGTCAATGCAATTTACAAACTGTACCTCATGAGGTTGAACGTTATGCAAGACATTTAGAGGAACTTCTTCTTGATATGAATCATATAAAAGAACTTCCTAAGGTACTATTTCGTCTAACAAAACTTAAAACTTTGGGTCTAAGTGACAATGATATCTATACATTACCTGCTGATATTGCTCAACTTCATAGTTTAATGGATTTAAATTTAAGTAGGAATGATATTTCTGATTTACCGGAAGAAATAAATGCATGCCGACAACTAATGATTCTTGATTTAAGTTCTAATCCTATTACTCGACTACCGGCACCAATAACAGAATTAACATCACTAACACATCTTGGTTTAAATGATATAACTTTGACACAACTTCCAACTGATATTGGTCAACTTTGTAACTTACGTTCATTAGAAGTTAGGGAAAATTTGATAAGATCTATTCCACAATCTGTTGTACAATTAAGGCATTTACAACGTTTTGATTTAGGTCAAAATGAATTAACTTCTTTAGTAAGATTTTACATTTTTTTTTCTTGTTACTATTTTAAACTTTTTTTTAGCCACCTGAAATAGGAGGACTAGTATCACTACAAGAATTGTATATTGATTCAAATGAATTGACAGGATTACCTGAAGAATTGTTATGCTGTAAAAACTTAGAACAATTAGATATATCTGAAAATAAGCTTGTTTCGCTACCAGATAGTTTTGGGGAATTAAATAAATTGACGGATTTATCGTTAAGTCAAAATTCACTTCAATTTTTACCTAATTCTTTTGGTAAACTAAAGAAACTAGTTACATTGAAAATTGATAGAAATTCTTTGACGTTACTTACACCAGCAATTGGAAGTTGTACAGAGCTCATTGAACTATTTTTAACTGAAAATTTGTTATCGGAGTTACCCAGTTCTATTGGACATTTAACAAAATTAAAAACATTAAATGTTGATAAGAATCAGCTAAAGTCACTACCTTCAACAATTGGAGCATGCAACTCATTAACAGTTTTTAGTATGCGTGAAAATTTACTCGAAGAATTACCTTTAGAAGTTGGAAGGTTAGAAAATTTAATTGTTCTTGATGTTTCAAATAATAGATTGTCATTCTTACCTTATACCGTAAATGTTTTAAGTAAATTACAAGCTCTATGGTTATCAGAAAATCAATCTCAAGCTTTGATGAAATTACAAACAGATATAGATCCAAAAACAAATATGAAAGTATTAACATGCTATCTTCTTCCACAACAATCGGCACCTCAGTCAGATGCTAATAGATTATTAGGTTCAAAAAGTTTCTTGGGTGGACCCAAAGTACATTTTGGTGATGATGAATTACCTGATGAGGATCATGTTGGTGATATTGGTAAATTTGAAAGACATAATACTCCTCACCCAAAACCCCATAATGGTAATTCTAAAGTAAAGAAAATGGCAAACGACGATAGTCATAGCCAAAATGAAGAAGTTAAAATAAATAATATTTCTAACAATGGAATTGGTAGTAAGGTGCAAGATTCTAATTCTCTACCTAGAAGTGCACTTAAGCATTCTTCTACATCTTCCTGTAATGAAACGCAGTCATCTACATCATTAATTTCAACATCTCAGGTAAGTCTTAATATCTGTAAAAGTTAATCCCTGGGTTATTTGTCCTGTGTATACATGCACATTCATGTCATTTACAACATGAAGCTCACAAAAGTATTTTACGTTGTTTAAAAAAAAAATTTATTTGATAAGCGTTATATTAAATTTGGTAAAAAAAAAAAAATAATGAAAATGATAATTAATTTGAAAAATTTTTCATTAAAAAGTGCACAATAACATAGCTTTGAAAGATTCTTCGCTTTTGTACTGTAATTTTAAATGTCCATATAGGGTGATCGTATATGTTCACGCTTCGGTGTTTCTGAAAATCAATTTGATGATTCAACTCAATTAGAAGGTAAAGAATGTCCTACCAATGATGGAGGGAGCAGGTTGAAGAAAAGTAATAGCCATGTTTCATTTGGATATGGAACTATTGATAATGAATTTGTTCCTCATAAATTAAAACGTACTAAAACTCCTTATTACGGTAAAAATTCTAAACATAATCTTGTTGGTAGATCTCTTGACAATTTACATTCTTGTAAATCATTAAAATCACCGTATTCTGATATACCAACTTCATCAAAATCATCTGATCATATTGTTTCTTTTAATGATGAAACAATTGATAATGAAGATTCATTACGTAAACTCAAACGTACTAAGACCCCTCATTACTCTAAAACTTACAAAGCAAATATTTCCACAACTAAGACATTAGACGGTGATACTATTGAAATGGGTAAACAAAAATCAATTTCTGAGCTTTCTGTTTGTTCTCAACAATCACGTGTTGTATCATTTAATGAAGATACTATTAATAATGAGTTTACCATTCACAAGTTAAAACGTACTCAGACACCTCATTATTCAAAAAATTATAAGCCACATCTATCTTCTCAATCTTTTGACGATGATAATAGAGATGAAGAAGACGTTGGAGTCACTTTTAGTGTTCCTCGTTTATCAAAATCTTCAATTGAAGTTTCATTTTCTAAGTCAGCTGTAGATAATGAAAACAATGAATGTAGTAAAATTAAACGAACAAAAACACCATATTATTCTAAAGATTTTAAGCCTATAATTTCTTCTATCTCCTCAAATAATGAAGTTGGTAAAATAAAAAGTAGAAATGTTACATTTAGATCCTCAATTTCTTCTGAATCATCCCATGGAGTGGTATTTGATGATTCAACTATTGATAATGAAAATTTACCTCACAAATTAAAACGTACAAAAACACCACACTATAAAAAAGATCATAGGCCTAGTTTAATTACACATACTATTGATGATGTAAATATAAGTAATCAATCTGGTGATGATGTTATTTCCACAAATTCCAGTGAACATGTTGTATCATTTAATGAAGATACTATTGATAATGAAAATGTTGAGCATAAATTAAAAAGAACCAAAACTCCACATTATTCAAAAACTTTCAAGCCATCTTTAGTAAAAAAAATTTCTAATAATGATGATTGTGAAATAGATACATTATCTAATAAAAGTACATCTCAAAATTCAGAATTTTCACAATCTTCTGGACATGTTGTATTGTTTGATGAGAGTGTTATTGATAATGAAGATTCTCCCGTAAAATTAAAACGTACAAAAACACCACATTACTCCAAGGTTGAGAGACCATTTGTTGCTCGTAAAGATTCTCATGCATCTAGTACTTCTGACTATGGAACTCATATAAAATTTGCTGATGATGCAATTGATAATAGTGAGGTAAAACCAAAATTAAAACGTACAAAAACTCCACATTATAAAAAAGACCATCGTCCCTCATTGTCTAGTGCTGGTTCAAGTTATATCTTTTCTAATGAAGATGAGGATGAAGAAAATTTTAACAATTTTGAAAATATAGAAAAAGCATCATGTTCAGTGTCATTCGCTGACCAGATACCAGAAGAAACATTATCTTGTAAGTTAAAAAGAATTAATACTCCTCATTATAAAAAAGGTGTCCGGTTCAATACAAGTAAAACGAGTCTATTAACTGATGAAACTGATAATTTTGATTGTCCATCAGATTTAAGCTCTAATGAAGATAACAAATTATGTAATACTTTGTTTGATAGTAATAATGAGGAGCGTATTGAGACAGTAGAAGAACTAGACAATGATAATAATTTTAAAAGTACACCACTTTCTGAGGACATTAATACTTCTTTACTAAACACTACAGAACGTTCTTTTGTTTTAAAATTATCAAAAAAGAAAGGTGTTAAATTTGAAGATTCCTGCAATAATGACAACGAATCATCGGATAATTGTAAATTGAATAGACAGAACACCCCACACGTTCGTCGGTCAAAGAAAGTAGAAACAAAATAATTGTCATATGAAATATATATATATAGTACTTTTTTACAGTACTTTTCTAAACAATAAACAACATTTTTATTCAATTCAAAATTAAAAAAAAATTTTAACTCAATTATACATATGTCTATACATATTTTTATTTAACTTTTTCAAAAAAAAGATATTCATTTTGGCATGGAAAAAAATATATCAAAAAATTTCTTCACTATATCAGGGTAACTTTGGTAAACATATATCATATAGATTACATTTTATTTTGTAACTCAACCTCTTTTCTATCATTTGCGTGCAAAGTAAAAGCCCACTATAACTAAATTTATATTTTTCAAGATTTTTTTTTAACAAATACTTATATTTATATATATATAGTTATATCAGTAATTGTGATTGTGCTATTTGAAATTTTTTTTTTTTCAATTTTCATTATTTTAAAAATGTAGTAAAAGTTGTTCAGTATATGTCCTTTTGCTTATTAAAAATAACGCTTATCTTAATCATTTTATTTATTTGTCCTTTTACCCTACTTTTTTTTTGTTTTTAGCTATTTATTATTTAACTTTTCATTTCTTAACATATAATTTTATTTTAGAACGACTTAACAATCCAACAACAACAAAATAATAACTTAATGGAAACTAAAAGAATTAGGGTAAAAAGAGATGATAAGAAAAGTATTGGTTTGACTATTGCTGGTGGTATAGAATGCACTCCTTATAAAGAAAATGACTCTGGAATATTTATATCTAAATTAGCACAGGATGGGCCAGCAATGATTGCTGGTTTGAAAGTTGGTGATAAAATTATACGAGTTAATGATATTGATGTACAAAATATACGTCATGAACAATTTATTGAATGTATGAAATGTGCTGGAGATGTTTTTATTTTAACAATACAACGTGATAATAATACAAATTTTATACCGACACCAATTTCATCACCTCTTCCTGAGCCACCATATTCTCTTAATTCCTCATTTATTGATAGTGATAATAAAAAAAGAGAATTAATGAATTTTACAGTTGTACGTGATTTTAGTGGTTCACCAGGTTTCTCTATTGTTGGTGGACAAGGAAAAACAAATGAAGAAATTATTATTGTATCAGCCGTTACTTTAGGTGGACCTGCTGATAAAGTTGGATTAAAAACAGGAGATATTATTTTAAATATAAATGGTACAAGTGTTAAGGGAATACGTCATGATCAAGCTGTAACATTACTAACAGGTTCCCCAAATCAGGAAGTTAAAATAAAAATTTTAAGAGATACATGTGTAATTCCTCCAATTATTACACCAGTTACATCTCCAATTCCACAACCAATGTGCAATAGTTTTTCTTCAATGTCAAATATTTCAATGATACCTTCAAAAACAATAATTTTTGGTGAACCATCATGGGATGGAAAAATTGAAAATGTTGAATTACAAAGAGATCTCAATAAATCACTTGGTCTTTCTATTGTTGGAGGATCTGATCAATGTTCTCATCCATTTGGTATTGAAAAGAGAGGTGTCTTTATTTCAAAAATAACTCCAAATTCTCCAGCTGCATATTGTGGGCGATTAAGAATTGGTGATAGAATTTTATCTGTTAATGATAAAGATATTAGAAATTCAAAACATAAAGAAGCTGTTGATATTTTAAAAGGAAGTGGTCCGATACTTAAGATAGGTGTTCTTCATGAACCTCAACCTACTGGTCTTAAAGAAGTATCAATTAGAAGAAGAGTACCAAACGAATCATTAGGATTAGTTATTTGTGGTGGAACTAGGAGTCCTCAAGCAAATCCAAATGATAAAACTGATGAAGGTATATTTGTAGAAAGAGTTGATCCTAATAGTTGTGCTGCTGAATGTCCTTCAATACAAAATGGTGTTAGAATTCTCGAGGTTAATGATGATTCAATTTTGGGATGTACTCAAGATGAGGCTGCATCTCTTTTAAGAAACTCAGGAATACATATTAGACTATTGATTTGTGATGGATTTAATAAATCATCTGTAAGTATATTTTAGAAATATTTTATTTTGTTGCTTTTTTGTTAACATAATTTTTTTTTTTTACTTGCATGCCCACGATTATATTTTTACGCTTGCTTATTCCAAATTTCTTTAGAGTATAACCCAAATATCACCTATCTTTAACACCATTGAAACTTCATCCGTTATTAATGCTCCTGGATCTGTCCCTGATTTTGGGACTGAAGAAATCCTTGCTTCATCTCCAAATTTAAATATCACTCTTCCAGCAACAAGCTCACCACTCTCAGTCGACAATAATTCGGCATTAAACACTAGTAATGAAATCACTTCAACAACACCTCAACCTCCAGCTTATGATTCTCATAATTTTAAATCAAATATAGCTTTTGAAGATGCTGTACCTTTAATTACATCTACCCCATTGCCGCCAGCTGATGAAAACTCTAAGGTTTGGAAATTTTTTCCTAATTAATTTTATCTAGTAATTTTAATTATTTTTTAGATTCCAAAATTAAAAATTCCCCCTCCAGTTGCTCCAAAACCAACGTTAAGTACTTCTTCTCAATCTAAATTACAAAATACCTCTTCAAATAATGATAAAAGTAATGTTACCCAAGATGCTGAGCTTTTACCTTTTTCATCAAAATTAAAAAAATTTGAAAGTGAAATATCATTTGCTTCAAAAGGTATTCCAACTAAAAATTATAAAAATTCAAAAAGTACCACATCAATTCCAGCTAAGAAACCACTTATTACAGAGGATGAAATGAAAAAAATGAAAGAAGAAGAAGGTAAAAAAATGAATTATCTTACGAATCAAAATGATATTCCTTCACCAGCAATTGAAGGGAATTTTGATCAGATGATTAGCAAGATACCCATTTCAATAAATGGACCAAATGTCGTTAGAACAAAAAAAGCTGAAATGAGACTAGCTAATGTTACAGGAAATCAGAGTAATAATGATGTTTCTCCATTAACAGCAATTGAACAACATGCTTTAGAATTGAAAAAAAGACAAGAATGGAGGCAAGCAAGATTAAAAAGTATTGATAATGATATGGCTAAAACAGAAGAAGTACTCAATAGTTTTCAACGTATTAATAGTAGAGTAGGAAACATAAGTGAAGATGGCAGCATTCCATCAACACCAATTCCTCGTCCATTAAATGATTCTTCAAATAAAACAGAACCATAAGAAGTATTTAATGATTAATATTCTATGAGGAGTAGCAAAATTTTAATCTTGAATCAACGGAATTTTTCCTATTTAGTCTTGTAAAAGAAAAAATATACAGCGAACGTCAAATCTAAACTAACAACAAAAAAAATCTAACCTTTTTGACATATCTTCAGAAGTTTCGAGGTATCTCGTGCATGCAATTTCACTTTTGTACGATGATTCCCAATTTCATTCTATATCCAATTTTATTTATCTTTTGTTAAAGTTTCTTATTTATTTTTTTTATATGTGCCTATAATTATAATTGTAGACCCTTCTTTTTTGTAAATCCCCACAGTAAATCTTATAATTATTAAAAATTAATAATATCTATGATAAGACAGCTTTTATATATAAAAATATAATAGTAAAATTATGTCAAAATAAATAAAATCCTTGTATTAATCTTTTTTTTCTAAGTGTATATTTTGCTTTATTTCTTTCTGTTTTAATCAAACAATTTTTCAATGATGGCTTGTGTAAAATCATTAAAATTTTAGCTAAAAATATAAAATGACATTATTTTTTTTTACAATAACGTAATATTACTACTTTATTATTAAAAAATAACCATTACTTTACATATTAATCTATCTAACCATATATTAATCATTAAAAAATGGAGCTAACAACAGATGAGTATGTTAATATGTGGAAAACGTTTTATGGTGCTTCAACAACACTTTTAACATTTAATAATAATACCGTTTATCGTGGTTTCCCTAAGAGATGTTTTAATAAAGATGGAAAATTGTATGATTCAATGTCATCAATTCTGGAAAATGAAGTATTTGATGATTTTTTGGAAAATAAGTCAACTTGTAAATATTTAATTTCTCTTATCCCATTCTTTTTTACAATCGGGAGAGACGAGTTGTTTAATTTTCTTAGTGAAAAAGAAAGAATTACAAGTTATTCACAAGATACCACTGGTAATCATTTTATACAGGCTTTAATTAAAACATGTAATGACGATGAATTGGTGATAATTAGAGATGCATTAATGGATAATATTGTTGGATTATCTAAAAATCGTGACGCATGTCGTGTTGTTCAAAAATTATTTACCCAGGCACCTTCTCACATTACAATTCCATTAATTCAAAAATACAAAAATTACTGTTTTGAATTGTCAATGAGTCAGAATGGAAATCATGTAATGTCTCTTGTTATAAAAATGTTTGATTTTGAAGATATTGAATTTATTTTTAAGGAATTTAATTCA
Organism: Strongyloides stercoralis; assembly: GCA_029582065.1. Taxonomy (NCBI): domain Eukaryota; kingdom Metazoa; phylum Nematoda; class Chromadorea; order Rhabditida; family Strongyloididae; genus Strongyloides; species Strongyloides stercoralis. Next base: position 7,464,878 of record CM055866.1, on the reverse strand, counting down.
AATAAAAAAAAGTTAATTGATGCATCTAAAGATCAATTTGGATGTAGAGTAATCCAATTATCATTGAAAGTATTGGTTTCTTACATTGACATTCAAAAACACCAAGTAAAAGGTAGAAAACAAAAAGTTGTTTCTATAATTTCAAACACTTGTAAGATACTTTTGGAACACTCTAAAGAACTTATAAGACATGAATTTGCAAATTATGTAATTCAACAATTAATTACCTCCCATAAATTGTCATCATTTCTAAAGGTCATTATTAAAGATGCTCTGACAGGAAATTTGTATGATTTATCAAGAGAAAAATTCGCTTCTCATGTTATTGAAACAACTTTAGAACATTCAAAGGGTGAATGTCTAAAAATGCTTTTCGATGATTTGTTTAAAGAACTTTCAATTGACAGAGAGTAAGTAGATATTTTATTTAAAATTTAATTATTTATTTATGTTTTTTTAGTGAGAAGTCACAGAAATTAAATACACTTTTAACACATCAATTTGGGAATTATGTTATTCAACGAGCATTGATAGTATCATTGGATGTTAAGCATGAGAAGCAATACGGTGATCCTTCATGGTACAAGCGTTTGTCATCGAAAATAACAACCCAAAGTAGTGAAATTAAACAATGTGCTACATTAAAAAGAATTCTTGAAATAATTGATAAGCAACAAAAAGTTGAACCACATAACAAAATAGTTTCCGAAAATCCCCTCTTACAAAAATTATTTGATATTAACAGCAATACAACAACGGGAAAAATTACCACTAATAATATTTATACACAATAAACTATCAAAATCGCAAATTAAATATAGAAAATATATATTTTTCATCGTGAGATAGTTTAATTAATCTTTTATAATCAAACAATTATATGCATATAAATCTAGAGTTTTAAATAAATTTATTTTAATTTTTAATCTTTCATTGGGTAATAAATTATCGTTCATTATGTAATTATGATATCTGCAAAAAAATAATAATTTGCTAACCTTGTGCAAACTACATTCAAAATAAATGTATTGCCAACACGGGAACAACCAGTTTTTAGCACTTGCATTAATGATTAGTAATATTTGCGACTAGAAAAAAAAATGTTGAGTTCTTACGAAGAAAAATATTCTACTTTATTCCAATATAATTTCAAATAGCTTTTATAATTAAATATATTATTAATTATTTTGTTGATTTTACCATGGGTGAAGTAAATGGTTGTGTTGATAATGGAAAAACAATAATTAGAAGACGACTTAGTAATGCAAATGCTGCATTAAAAATAATAGCTGATAATAATAAAGTATGTTTTTAATATATAAAATAAATCTTTCTTTTTTATAGAATGCTGTATTGAAAGAAGAAATAATCTTACATATTAGAGATTATTTTAATTTTGTAAGTACTTATGGAGTAACTGTTTTTAAATGGGATATTGTTAAACCATCAGTAATATATATGATTGAATATATATATGATGAAGTTTTTAAAGAAAATCTTCAACATCTTAAGACTGATGAAGAGAAAGCTTTACTACAAAAAGATGAAAAAATAATTGAATTAAAAAATTATATAATAGAAAAAATTAATAGTTTTGAAGAGGCACCATTTACAATACAAAGACTAAGTGAAATTATTTTTAATGCTGGAATGTATAAATTTATTTTACCTTTGTTAAATGCTATTACTAAGATTGTTAGTGTCGTTACAACACAAACTCCACTTGGTATTAGAATTACTGGTGTAGATGAAGAAGAAATAGTAGATGATGTTATTTCACTTCCAACACCCTGTTTACATTTAAAAGTTGATGAATTAGATGATGATATTGTAGTAACTAAACGTCCTATTTCAAGCGGAATTGAAAGTTGTTTTATGTCATCAGATCAAAATGATGGCGTAGAAATAAATAATTATAAAAATTCAGAAACATTGGATAAAAATGAAGCGTAAATTCAATTTATTTATTTATTTTAATGAATTTTACAAAAGGATTTTATTAATGATAATAAATGTATTTTATGTATAGTTAGTTGAGGCTTTCAAAGTACTAATTTTATAAAGTTGTTGAATTTGGACTATCTGTAACAGCTTGGCTATGGTTATCTGAAATTTTTTGTTTATATCTTTGATATAATTCTGTAATCATTTCTCCTACAAGTAAATCTCCTCCATTTGTCTAAAAAAATATATATATATATATATATAATATAAAGTTATAAAAAAGTTACCTGAACTAATCTAAGTAAAAATACTCCATCAGGACGAAGAAATTTACGTATAAAACCATTTACAATATTCATTTCATATGGACTTATATGATCTCCTACCGTTCCAGAACATCTTAAATATTTTACAATATAATCACGTTGATTTGTAGTTATATATGTAGCTAATGTCCACCATAAAAGAGAAAGAATTGTTATAAAACCAACAAGAACAAACCAAAACCACATAAAAATAAATATTTTTTCATTAAACATATTAATCATTAATACACATTGAACACTCCATCTATGTATATTTCCTAAAACTCTAACATTAAAATCACACATTGTAACACGAGGAAAATGTCCAGATTCTTCCCACTCTCTACCATTTATTAAATCTTGAAGAATACCATATCCCCAAAATGTATATTGTGGTCCGAGAAAAGCATTTAAAATGAAAAATTGAAAAAAAACATTAAGAACATAAAGAAATTTAGTTAAACAATATAATCCAACCAAATAATAGCCAGATGTTTTTCCAAATATTATATCAGTAAATGAATTATGTTTAATTTCTTTTTGAATTTCTAATGCTTCAACCATATGATTAACAGCTTTCAATACCTGTGTATTTCTTGATCCTTTATCAAATTTTTTCTTTACTAATGCTGCACTGTTAAGAATACTTTTAACATTTATACCTATAATAAAAGTTTTATTATAATTGTTGTTAAATAAATCTATAAATTTTATTAAACCTGTTTTATCTCTAAAATTTTTCCATAACAATAGGGGAATTTTAAATGCTAATGCTTGGATTAATAGTATTATAGGAATCCATTGATAATAATTTATAGAAACTTTTTCTTGACTATTAAAAAAACATTCTTCATCATTACAATTAGGACTATAATATGTGGAATGAATAAAACAATAATTTTCAGCATAACTTTCCCATTGAGGTTCAAATTCAGGTGGAACCCAACATTGTATTGGCTGTTGAACATATATAACACTCATAATGCTTATAGCAATTGTAATTAAAATTATTGGTGTATAATAATAACTAATTTTATCTACCTCATCTCCACTATAATCTTTTTTAGAAAAAATAGGAAAAATATCTCCAACAAAAAATTCCATTCTATAATTAAACAAAAACAAGATATTTGTTTTTGAAAAGATAAACTATCATTAATATATTATTTTTTTTTATTAAATATAAATATTGTACTTAAAAAAAGTAAATGACTATAACAATACTACATTGTAAAAAAAAATATTGCTTTTGAAAGAGTTCAAAATCAATAATACTCAATAGAAATTTTGTCATTTAATTTTGTATTTTTATATTACTCTAAATACAGAAACTGATTTTAACAATAATTTTGCGCATGTTTTAGTTAACATTATTTATGTTAAAATGCATGATAAATTTACGATTTGTGGTTAAAAAGAATCTTTTATATATTTTTCAATTAAAATAAAATTAATGTATACCTTTTAGAAGTAATAAAAATATTAGGAGGACATTAAAATAAGATATTTTATATAAAAAAAAATGTTTTTGATATTAAATTGAAAAATATAAATTATTTTTAATGTTACATTTAAATTATTTTAAACAACATTTTTATTTATATGATTAGATAAAATTATACATATAAATATATTTAAAATTAGTTTCAATTATTTAATTTAAGATTTTTATTATAAAAAATAAAACTAACCTGAATTAAAATTAAATGTTCTCCAGATAATTGATGGTAAATAAAAGAGAAATGCTTGAAAAGCTAATAGTAATGGAACCCATTGATAATATCCTACTTTTGTTTCAGGTGTCTCACGAAGTGAATATGAATTGTCAATATCAGATTCTTCTGGTAAAAAATAAGATCCCTTTATAAAACAGTATGTTTCAGCATATTTTTCCCATGCACCAGTAAATTGTGGTGGTACCCAACATTGAATTGGCTTACCAACATATTGTGTAGCAGCTAATGTTACTGCAGCTAATACTAATATAGTAGCTGTATAGTGATAATTTAAACGATCAACAATATCATTTGATTGATATGATCGTCGGATTTTTGCCAAATATGGCAAAATAGCTCCAATCATTTTTAGTTATAAAATAGAACCTGAAATTTTGTATTACTATTAGAATGATCAATAATTAATTTATATTAATTAAAAGTATCACATTTTATTGTATATAAAATATATCTCATACAATAAAATTTAACTATATAGTATTAAGAGAAATGTTTTTACTATAATACTAACCATAAATAGTATAAAATAAATGTATTGTATTATATTGATAAATATGATTGAATTTTAGAAATAAAAATCCTATTATAAATTGATTATTTGATTTTATATTTTATGGTGGACAATATTTAGAAACGATTAATCTTGTTATACTATAACAAATGTATATATAATTTTTTTAATAGTTTTAAAAGTTAAGAATATTGTATTTTAAAATTTAATAATAATATTATATTTAAAAAAAAAATTATTAAAAAAATTATATATACATTTGTGTAAAGAGTTAAATTAAAAACAAAGTTTATATTGTTTAAAGATACCATTAAAAGTAAAATAAACTTGTCGATCAGCTGTCAAGGTCTCTAAATGTGTTATGCCAAGGCCACCATTTTTGTTAAAGTTAAATATAATAATAATTCTTTTACTTTTATTATTATTCCTATCAATTCAACATTAATGTTAAAACTATTTATTATGAGAATAATTTTAAGACAAAAAAAAAATATATGAATAATAAGTAGTTAAAATTTTTTTTCTTGTATATATGATATAAATTTAACTAACATTAACACACAAAATATTTATAATCTTTTTTTATCATTTTTATTCATCATTAAACTACTAATAGAAGAAACCATTTTAATATATATATATATATATGACATTGAAAAAAATTATTATATGAGGAAGAATATGTTTCTCTCTCTTTATATATATATATATATATATACATATATAATAATAATAATTCTTAAAAATATATCTGTAGAATTTTATGTATGATTTTTATTTGTTGCTAGAATTTGTATAAAAATATACTGTCTACTATTTTATAGTATTTAATTTAACGACTATAATATTAAATATCAATTTTAGGTAAATTATAACACAACCAAAGTATAATATTTATTTACAAAGCACAATATTTCTACGTCGTTATATAATAACCACGCATTTAAAAAAAAAACTTTTTGTTAAAATATTTAAGGTAAAAAGTAATTGTGATAATATATGTTAAATTTGTAAATTTTCAAAAGTCGTGTTAATACTTAATCCTTCTTCTATTAAATTATGTTTCGTTTTCAAAACTAGTTTCTATAAACAACTTTTTACTAATAAGTTAGCGGAAATTTGTAATGACAAATATTTTAATGATTTTTGATGAATTAATATCATATATTGGTAATACTTAAAAATACTTTATTTTAATATAATCTTAATAAGGATGATCATTGATAAGAAAATATTCCATTAAATAAAATAAAAGAACTACGGGATAGTATCTAATTTGTAAAAATGAAGGTTATATTATAAAAAATGATTAATTTTGATTACCTTAAATAAAGCCAGCACATAATTAAACAATTTTTATACAATAAATAATAGATTAATAGTTTTATTAGAAAAACCAAACTAAACATAATTAAGAATAAAAAAAATGATTTTATTGTATAAGAAAAAATCTATCGACAGTAATTAATATCATTTTCAAATGCTTTAATTCCTTCACACATCAATTCAACACCTTCTTTAACATCATTAATTTGTGGATATGAAATAGAAATTCGAATTGAATTACAAAGTTGCTGTGTTCTTAAATTATTTTCATCATTAATACCACTAAAAAATCTTGATCCATCATGAGTCCGAATATCATATTCAAATCGAAGATAAGCAATTAATTTTTTTGCATCTATTCTTAATGGAACAAGTAAAAGTGCAAAATAACCACCGGTTGGTTCATGAAAAAATTTAAAATCTTTGCTAAGTTTTTCTTTACAAGTTTTTACTAAAATTCTCATTTTTTCACCGTTTTCTTTTTTAATTTTTTCTACAAATCTTGATACCCAGTTTTTTTCTAATGCGATAGCTATAATCCCGCTTGTATAAGTATTTAAGTTACCCCCTGAATTTAATAATGGACTTTTTGTCCAATACTTTTCTTTAATTAATGTTGGTAATTCCATCCAACCCACGCGTAATCCTGGAGATAATAACTTTGAGAAAGTACCATTAGATACAACGGTTCCCGTATGATAATCAGAATCAGTTATTTTATCAAATTCAAATAAACGCGATGGAACTTTTTCACTATAATAAAGAAGATTGTAAACATCATCGCAAATGATAAGTACTTTATAATGACGTGCTAATTTAATCAATCTTTCACTTTTTTCTACAAAATAAATTGTAAATATATAAGATATATGTATAATTAAAAAAAAATATATATATATATATATATTACCTTTAGCGAGAACTGCACCTGTTGGATTATGAAAATGTGGAATCAAATAAAGTACCGCTGTATATATGCCATGTTCTTGTATTGTTGATGCTTTATAACCTAAATCTTTTTCCCAAATTTCAGCAAGATGATCAAGATTAAGGCCATCACATTCCACTTGAATAGGTTCAAGCGGATATTTCAAAGAAGATAAAAGCTTTATTGCAATAAAATAAGTTAATTCTTCCACATAAATTGTACATTTTTCGGGAAACATCTGTGTAAGTAAATAAAAAAGACCTGATGTGGCACCGGCATTAACAACAAGATGTTTTTCTAGTACAGGTACTTTATATTGGTTTGTTAAAAATTCAGCTAAAGCAACTATACAACGATGATCACCATTAGGATCTCCGTATTGTAATAAAGAACATCCATCATCAAGTTCCTCTGTCTATAAATTAATATAAAAAAATAAATAAATAAACATACTAATCTTATTTCAGTTGCACGTTTCATTATATCAGTAACTTCTTTTAAAGCTTCAGGTCCAGGTGCACCAACATTAAGCATATATCTTCCAGTATTATCCATTGAATCAAATAATGTTATACTTTTTTTTGCCATTGGTAAATTATCAGACATTTTAGTAAAAATAAATATATAAAAATTAATAGTAATTGTTAACAATATAATATTAATTAATAAATATTTGGCAAATTAAAAACCACTATAATGATGAATAGGCATACAAAAATTCTTCCGTTACCTTGGTATATTAGACTAAATAAGTTATAAAACAATTTTTGTCTATGTCTTTGCCAATTCACAAAAATGTAAAGAAAGATTCAGTTAAATTTAGAAGTTAGTAGATAATTAACTAATTTTAATAAAAAAAGGCGGTTCCAGTTTTTGATCTTCTAAAGTGCAAAGTATTAAACTTTTTATTATAAATATTGAACAAAAATCAACAAAAACAAAAGATGATAGGTAAACAATTATATGTATTTGTAAGAAAAGGTAAATAATGATAACTTTATCAATATTTATTGTATAATTAGATTGCTATGATTATTTGCAAAATCATAATAAAATAAATCTTTATATTATTCAGTCAAAATATTAATGAAAATGATGATTGAAGATTATGGGTGTAAAGAAAAGTCTCTTCTCTCACCCATTATTAACCGCCCATTATTCTTTTTATTATAAAGATGTATATATCCTATGAATTACCAACAAAGATTCGTTCTCTCACTGTCTCAGACTCAAACATGTCTCGAATTACATATGCAGCTTCATCCATTATGACATTCTTAATCTTTTCATATACCAATAACCGTCTAGTAATTAAAGAAAAGTAATAAAAATTTAAACAAATTAAAAGTTTTTATAGTCTGACCAGTGTTCATTATATATATTATCAAATATATATTAATAATATATTTTTCTATGTTTTCTCTCATAAAAATGATCAAAACACAAATATTTAAAAATTAAATTTGTTCCAAAAGTACTTTAAATTATAGTACATTTGCGCAATATAATAAAAAAAATAAATATAAAATACATCATAATATTTTACAAATAAGATTTGTTTATAAAAATATAAAGAAATAAAATAAATCATTACTATAATGAATTTTGACAATAACTGTATTTTTTATGTAACTTTTAAAATATTGTTTTCATACAGGTGATTAAATATATTTTTTTTAATATAAAGTAATTTTTACAATGAAATAATAATACTTTTTTGTTTGCATCATTTGAACAACTGATCAATCTTTAGCCTATTGTAACGTAAATTATTTATCAAATTTTATAAAAATCATAAATTATGAAAAACAACTTTAACATAACTTACCTAGAATATTTTATACCAAGGGGTTGCTCACAATTAGATATTAATTTCATACAAGGATGATTCGGTATGACGTCTATTGTATATCTAAAAATAAAAAAAAAAAGTAAATATAAAGAAATTGTACGTCTTATTTATAAAATTAAAAAATATAAAACTTTTATAAAAGAGTATAAGAATTCTTTGTGATTATAAAAATCATGAATCATAATTTTTATATATTATTTTTAATTTACACCCTTTAACATTCATCAATATTGATGGCTAATAATGTTGCAACGGAAATGTTCAAATAAAGAAATCATTAATTTTGATGTATTTAAAAATCATTAAAAATGATACAAAATATTTTTTCAAATAGTTCAAATATCATATCCATTTATTTACATTGGTTTAATAAAAATTTATAAAATTGACTTTTAAGTAAATACAGGTGAAATTTTTTTTGCAAGATCAAACTAATAAAATGTTTACAAAGTGTTTCAAAAAAGATACTATATAAAGGTTTCGAGAATGGGAAACAGTACCACTAACTTTTATAACTACAAATTATTATATTTAATATGTATTTTTTAAAACATTATCAACTTATTTTTATTAAATTATTTGGTATTATTTCTGTATTCTCATTTAATGAATGTTATTATGCATGGAATGAAAGAATACCACCATCTAGTTGTTCTCGAGCTTCTGATTGTAGTAATCCTGCTGCTGATTGTATTTTTAGTTTACAAGTTAATCAACATATATGTTGTGTGCCAAAAGAAAATGCCATATTTCCAAGTAAATTTAATTTAATAAAATATAGAAAAAAATTTTTTTAATTGTAAATTTATACTATTTTAGAATGTCCCGCTGGTATGATCATTGCTTCAATTGGTAGTCATAATTCTATTTTATGTGAAAATGAAAATGATTCAGACTCATGTCCTAGTGGCTATCAATGTAAAGAATCAATTACTAATTTTGATAAGTATGAAGGCCAATCAAACTTTGTCTGCTGCCAATAATTAAAATTAACCCACCCTACTATTGGAAGTAAAAATTAAAATAAAATAATATTGTCAATGTTAAAGTAAAATTTGTCTTTTTCTGTATATTTTTGATTTTTTTTTTTTTTAAATAAATAATTATATATTTTTACAACTTACTCTGCAGGAAATACCGGAAACCAAAATGCTAGTCTACCTTTGACAACTAAATTTCTTGCTGCCATATTTAATATATCAAGGTACATTGTTTTAATATCATATTTAGTCTTTTCTGGAAAATGTTCCATATGAACTTGACCCGGTAGTGTCCAATGTTCTTTTCTATCTTTTTTACCAATTTTTCTTCCTTTTTCACGTAAACCATAAGGTGGATCTGCAACAATAATATCAAATATACCATCACCATTTTTTTGTAATCTCCATAAATTATGATGACTTGCATCTGCATGACAATGATATAAAAATTTGCCAAATGTACCATATTGTTCAAAGTTTGCACGATGAGTATTTTTTTCGGTTAATATTCCTTCACCAACTCTTGAACTTTTACCTATAGACCGTGCAATTTGATAATTAATTTCTGTTCCAGTAACTGAACAACCAAATTCAGCAAGCGGTAAAATTAATCCACCAGTACCAACAAATGGATCAATTGCTAAAAATCCCTTTTGTGCTAAAACTAAATTTGCTTGTATAAAAGACAATTCTGGATCCATTGTTGTATTACCAATGTAAGGGCGATCTTTTAAATTATATTTTGTTTTTAGTTGCCCTTGTCCAAAATTAACAAATCTCCCAAAGTATATCATATTTAATTGATCATCCTTAACATTTGTATTATAATATTCTATTACTGTAAAACAATTAATAGCATTTACAAGATCAATTTTACAATTTTCCAAAGGTAAATAATCACCAATAGAATTTACAATACTATTAATATAACTTTGATCTCTTTTTTTACCAATAGGGCGGACGCGTATTGAAAATGTTTGATCTTTATTGTTATATTTTTCAAAAATTTCCAAATTCTTTTTAATTTTTTTATGTAAGTCATCATAATTTTTGGCATTTGTAAATAATTCAATTGCATATTTAACTAACATTGTTCTTGACAATATTTTTTCTACATCACATAATGATTTAAAATAAAACTCATAAATATATTCCTAAAAATATAAAAAAAAATTTTCACATGTATTTCTTACATTTTTATTAATTAATTTTTCATCAAATGAAATATTAAATAAATCACAGACGGCCTTAAATTCAGGACCTCTAAAATCGGCATGAACTTGAGAAAAGACAAATAAAAATTTTGGCATTGAAAAATTTTTATATTATATTTTATTTTATCAAAAAATAATTTAATTATTTATCTCAATCACGAAAAGATTTTGGTAAACTATAACCATGTGTGAATAACTTAATAACAAGTAAAAAATTAAATCAACTACACAATATAAATTTACTTTACATAATATAAACAATTTCAATAAGAAAATCAGAACTAAGGCATGATTTAAAGAGTTTACAAAAGAGCTTCGACATCCTTAACAAATGATTTTGGTTCAGTTGTTGGACCATATCTTTGAACTACTTTGCCTTCTCTGTCAATAAGGAATTTAGTAAAATTCCATTTAATAGCATCAATCAATGTACCACCTTTTTCTTTTTTCAAAAATTGATAAAGTGGAGCTGCATTACTACCATTGACATCAACTTTACCATAAAAATCTGGTTCAATTTCGAATTTCTTTTGTATTTCTCCTTTAATATCAATTGGACAGCCTGGTTCTTGCTTACCAAATTGATTACATGGGAATGCAGCAACTGCAAAGCCTTTATCTTTATACTTATCCAGCATTTCTTTCAATTGTTTATAATTGCTATCAGTTAAACCACATTGTGAAGCAACATTAACTATGATAACAACCTTTCCACTAAAATATATTATTAAATAAATATTTTGATTATAAAAATTTTTAATAACTAACGTACCGGTATTTTTCTAAAGAAACTTGCTTTCCTTCAGCATCTTCAACTGTAAATTGATAAATAGTATGGTCGTTGGCCATTTTACAATAACTATTTCTAAACAACAATCTGTATGATATAGAAGAACTAACAATTAGACGTGATATAGAGGCGGAAGTCAACATTTTTAAGCAAATGAATTATAAAGTATTACTTTAATTTGTGTTAAATTGAAAGTAAAAAAAAAATCTGGGGAATGAACGGAAGTAATAGTATGTATAAATAATACATTGTGACAAAAAGAAAAATAATATTTTGAAATAATTACATCGCGGATACACACCTCCAAATTGTTTCTAAAAAACGTCAACATGTTTACAACAAAAATTTATTTTCAGATGTAGAAAAAAGAAATACTACTCTATAAATAGTTATTTTATCAATTAACTTATGTCGATAACAATGAAAATTGTAGATAAAATAACATAAGTGACGTTACACAAATTGATAACTACTATAATACATTAATAGCTGTATTTAGTGTTTTATAAATGCTAGAAAAATTGTAGAAAAAATATATAAATAATTTATAAGGTATTTATATCATTAAATATGACGTAAAAAAATCTCTTAAAAGAATTCTATGACTGATAACTTTGGTTTGGATTATATTGTTGAAATTGTTGGTATTGTAGTTGTCCAGGATTTTGATAGTACATTTGTTGTTGATTTCCAATTGGATTATGCTGGGGAATTTGTTGAGTAGATTGTTGATGTGAATAATTTAGCATTTGACCATCATTTGATGATATAGGTGTAGGTGGAAATTGAGGAGTGTTATTTTGATATTGTTGTATATTTTGTTGTTGTGAGTATGGCATTTGTTGTTGTAAAGATCCTTGATATGGAACTTGTGAAGGTACCCCATTCATCATTTGTTGATTCCAAGTATTATTATAATTTCCATTTTGCATCCCATAATTAGTTTGTGTTTGTTTATGTACAACTTCATCATAAGTAGCTAGAGCGCTTCGAATTGCAGCATTTAATTCGGCTAATTGCATTAGTTGAGAATCTATTTCGACTATTTTTTCATCAACTAATGGTGCCATGGCAGCAGCTTGAGCCTCGTATTCCTCTAATTCAGGAGGATCAGTTGAACTATCAGCAGGATCTAAGTCTTCAAATAATGCAATACATTTCTCAAGTAATTCCATATCAAGAACTGGAACTTTTGATATACTACTAACATTATGAATTTCTTCTTTTTCTTCAACAAGTTCTGTTGTAACAAAACTTGCTGGAAACAATCCTTTACCACGAGAAGAATATCCCATCCACCAATTAGCATCAGAGTCATCTGTAACAGTAACAATATCATTCATGAATATTGTTAATTCATTATCTTCACTGGCCTCAAAATCATACAAAACACGTACTTTTTTTTCATTTTCTATAATATCATTTGATTTTGAAGTTACAGGTATTGGAGTTAAATTATTTGTATCTCTGTTATTTTCAATATTAGATATATTAGGATAAAATGATTTTTCATTATTTTTTGTTCCTTTTCCCTTGTTTTCAACATCTTCTAATGATAAAGCAATAGCTTTCATTAATGCTTCTTCCTCTTCTGGTGAAGTTACATAGTCAGGATTATCAGTAAATTTTTGTTCCATAGCTTTTTTTTTAGCTATTTCTGTTTCATTTTCAAATGAAAAACCATCCTCTTTTAATTCATTATATAATGCTACAAGAAGAGCAAAGGATAAATCTTTAGTACATTCATTTTTAACCCAATTTCCTAATGCAATACGCATCTTTTCACCGACTGTAAAATCACTCCCAGTGCAAAGATATTTTATTTGTTCAACAAATTTCTTCTCTGCAATTTCTTTCCTTAAAACAGGACAATTATTCCATAAAGCATCAAGTAATGCAACTGCTAAAATAATAACTTTTTGTTCCCGATGATTAAGACGTTTTTTGACTGATGTTAATAAACTTCTTATTTGTTTAGCATCTTTAACTTCTTCATTTATTCTATCACATAAATCCATCATCAATCCCCAATGTTCTACTTTTGCCTCTTCCGAAGTAATCATCTGGACATCTTCATCATATTGAGAAACACTTTCTCCAAACAAAAACATTTCCTAAAAAATAGTAAAATGTAATGAATACAGATAAAAGTATGAATATCTATGAATGAAATCGTTGCTTAGAATATAAAAATGATATTGGTGTCATCATATGGATGAACACATTACAAAATCCCAAAACCGTATTGAGAAAATTTTAAAAAAGCATGCTTCATAAAGGAAGTTTCACATGAAGCATCTTATTTTATTTTTTATATTTATTTTTTTAAATATAATTAAAAAAATTGTTATTAATGAAATTAAACTAAAAGGTGTGTATTGAATATAGTACTAAGTTAAAAAATAAATAAAAATTTTATTAAAAATAGTATAAAAATTACCTTGTTACGAAATATTAATGTTACAAAAAAGTTATAGTTAATCTTTTAATTTTTAAACAGTAATATAAATTTAAAAATAATATTGTAGATGTGAGTGGTTATCGATTTTTATGATAGAAAAAATGTGACCTACATTTCTATATCTATATTTTGTTTATTTTTTAAAATTGTTCTATAATATGTTAGACTTTACTAAATTTGAGGTTAAATTTTAATTTTTGATTAAAATAATAAATACAAAGTATAAATAAAATTATAATAAGAATTTATTAACATTTAAAATTTGTAAACAATAAATAGAAATATAAAGATTTTTATGTTTATCATATTTTTTTACAAAAGCATTTAATTCTTAATATTTATTTTATCATTAAATATGACTGATGCACAACCAATTGAACCATTAAATGTTAAAGCTGGAGATATTATACGTGATATTTATGTTGTTAATAAAAAAATTGGAGAAGGTGCTTGTGGTACAGTTTTCCTTGTTTCTCATATAAAGGATTCTAATATTAAGGGAGCTATGAAATGTGAACCTTTTATGAAATCAAAAGATGATGAAATATTAAAGTTAGAATTATTCGTTCTAAAGCAAATGCAAAAATCAAAGCATGCATGTACATTAATGTGTTCAGGAAAAACAAATAACTACAGTTTTATTATAATGTCATTATTAGGAATGGAACTTGGTGATTTAAGAAGAATATTACCTGAAAAAAAAATGTCACTAAGTACAACATTAAGGGTTGGCATTCAATGTTGTCAAGCGATACAAGATATGCATTCTATAGGATTCATTCACCGTGATATAAAGCCAGCAAATTTTGCTGTTGGAGCTACATCTAAAGATACAATATATGTTTTTGATTTTGGTTTGGCTAGACAAATTATTTATTTTGGAGAAAATGGTGTTGAAAAATTAAGACAACCAAGAAAAAAAGTAACTTTTAGAGGTACGGTTCGATATTGTTCTGTAAATGTTCATCAATACAAAGAACAAGGAAGACATGATGATTTATGTGGACTATTATTTATGTTAATTGAATTTTTAACAAATACACTTCCATGGAAAGGTTTAACTAAACGTGAATCTGGTCATTTAAAAGAAATCGTTCCTGAAAAAAGACTTCTTCATGGATGTCCAAAATCTTTTCACGAACTTTATGTTCTTTTTAAAAAATATACATATTTTGATAAACCAGATTATAACTTAATAAGAGCAAATTTTCTAAGAGATTTAAAAGATATTAAAGGAAACCTTACAGACCCATGGGATTGGGATAAATTGCAGAAAAAAGAAATAAAAAATAAGGCTGTTAAAGCAAAAGATGAGATTGCAGATGCTGAAGAAAAAGAAGAACAAGACAAAGTTGGTGATATAGATGAATCTGTAGAAAGTAAAGAAAGCAATAGTGAAGATGTTCAAGCTGTACTTTGTGATAAAGAAGATACATTAGATAATGTACAAGAAATTGGAACAATTGATGCAAAACCTAATGGAAAACAATCAAATAATGTAAAAATTAAAAACAAACCAAAAGGCGGCGGAGAAGACAAGAAAGTATGAAAAAAAAAAGTTGGAAATTAAAAAAATTTAATAAGATATTAAAAATTAACAAATTAAATATAAACGACTAAATACATCATTGATCGTATACAATATAAAATATAATACTAATAAATATGAAACTTTTTTTGTTGTCTAATTTATGTAAAATCTTAGCACGCTTTTATGTGTTTACGTTTTGGTGACAAGTTCATTTTATTTTTAAAAGTTTTTATTTCTTTCTATTAGTTTAATTAAACATATTCTTGAATAGTATGAATGATATAGAAAAACTTGAACATCTTGAAGTTGTTGATAGAATTGTATCTGAATTAGAAAATCATTTTGGTTCAGGTGGAACCGATGAAGCTGAATTTTTAATAGATTTAATTAAAAAAAATCCTACATTTGATAAATTAAAAAAAGCTTTAAAAAATGAAGGTCTTGAAGAACATGTATGTTTATTTATTTTTATTTTCTAACTTTAATTTTTAGTTTTCAGATTCATTTATAGCTACTTTATTACGTTTAACAAAACAACTTTTACCAAAAAGTAACCAAGATAAATGTGAAGGAAGTAAAGAAGATAAAGAACTTATAAAACATCTTGTTCCAGCATTAGCTATGCCAGATGTTGATCCTAATACCTCATTAGATTGGATGAATGAATTAGAAAGTTTGGTTCCACAATTTGAAGCAAATAAAAAAGAAGAAAAAGAGGAAAAAAAAAGTGGTCGTTCAAGAAGTAGATCGAGAAGTAAGGAACGTCGTAGAAAACATGAAAAAAAGGATAGCTCATCAAGAAAACGTTCTAGAAGTAGGGATAGACATAAAAGACGTCGTAATAGATCTGATAGTTGTGATAGAAAGTCTAAGCATAAAGGATCAAGAAGTAAAGATTACAGAGAAAAAGAAGAAGTTCAGAAAACTCCTGAAATTGGAATGATCTTAGAGGGACGTATTTCAAGAATTCAACCATTTGGTGCATTTGTAACATTTAATAATTTAAAAGGTAACCGAGATGGTTTGATTCATATATCACATGTAAAATCAAAACATATTGATAATATAAATGATCATTTAGTACGTGGGCAAAAAGTTAAAGTAAAAATTATAAAAATTGATGGTTCTAAAATTGGTTTATCTATGAAAGAAGTTGATCAAGAAACAGGAAAAGATTTGAATCCTATGCTTTCAGATGATGCAATTATGGGACGTGATGAAGATGATTGGATTAATTTAAAAAAAGAAACAAATGAAGAAGATATTCAATCAAATGAATTTAAAAGAAAACCACGTGTACGTTTAACAACTCCTGAACGTTGGGAATTAAAACAAATGCAAGGTGCTGGTGCAATAAAAATTACTGACTTACCAGATTTTGATGAAGATAATGGTATTTTAAAAGGTGATGATGAATTAAGTGATATTGAAGATATGGAAATTGAATTGGTTGAAGATGAACCAGATTTTTTGAAAGGTTATGGAAAACATGTAATGGATATTGAACCAGTTAAAGTAGTTAGAAATCCAGATGGTAGTTTAGCTCAAGCTGCTACTATGCAAGGATGTTTTCAAAAAGAGAGACGTGAAGCAAAACTACAAGCACAAAGAGAAAAAGATAATGAAAAACAAAGAAATATTTCTGGTGGTATTAATATTCTTGATCCTATGGGTAAACAAATTATAAAAGATGAAGATGATGATGAAGCTTCTAGGCCTGGTGTTTCAAAAGACATGCCAGATTGGTTGAAACATGTAACACAAGGTGGTAGAGTAACATATGGTAAGAAGACAAACCTTTCACTTATAGAACAAAGAGAATCTTTACCTGTTTTTCAATTAAAAGATAAATTAGTTCAAGCAATTAGAGAAAATAATATTCTTGTTGTTATTGGTGAAACTGGTTCTGGGAAAACAACACAATTAACACAATATATTGTTGAAGCTGGTCTTGCCAAAAATGGAAAAGTTGGTTGTACACAACCTAGAAGAGTTGCTGCAATGAGTGTAGCTAAACGTGTAGCAGAAGAATATGGTTGTCGTTTAGGTTCTGAAGTTGGGTATACTATTCGTTTTGAAGATTGTACTAGTAATGAAACAATTATTAAATACATGACTGATGGTATGTTATTGAGAGAGTGTTTAATTGATCCAGATTTAAATTCATATGCTTGTATTATGCTTGATGAAGCTCATGAAAGAACTATACATACTGATGTATTATTTGGTTTATTGAAAAAAGCAGTTAAAAAACGTCCAGAATTAAAAATTATTGTAACATCAGCAACATTAGAGGCAGAAAAATTTTCAAAATACTTTTATAATTCACCTATTTTTACAATTCCTGGTAGAACATTTCCCGTAGAAATTTTATATACTCGTGAACCAGAAAGTGATTATCTTCAATCTGCTATTATAAGTGTAATGCAAATTCATTTAACTGAACCTCCTGGTGATATATTATTATTTTTAACAGGTCAAGAAGAAATTGATACTTCATGTGAAATTTTATATGAACGAATGAAAGCATTAGGTCCTGAAGCTCCTGAATTAATTATATTACCTGTTTATAGTGCTTTACCATCTGAAATGCAAACAAGAATTTTTGAACCAACACCACCAGGAAAAAGGAAAGTTGTTATTGCTACAAATATTGCTGAAACTTCTCTTACTATAGATGGTATCTATTATGTTGTTGATCCAGGATTTGTTAAACAAAAAATTTATAATCCTAAAAATGGTATGGATTCATTAGTCGTTACACCAATTTCACAAGCTGCTGCTAATCAAAGAGCAGGACGTGCTGGTAGAACAGGTCCTGGTAAATGTTATAGACTTTATACAGAAAGAGCATATAAAGAGGAAATGTTACCTGCACCAGTTCCTGAAATTCAAAGAACAAATTTAGCAGCAACATTACTTCAATTAAAAGCTATGGGTATTAATGATCTTTTAGGATTTGATTTTATGGATGCACCTTCAACAGAATCTATGCTTGTTGCATTAAGAACATTACATGATTTATCTGCTTTAGATAAGGATGGTTTGTTATCACTTCTTGGAAGAAGAATGGCTGAATTTCCATTAGATCCATCATTATCAAAATTACTTATTATGTCTGTTGATTTAAAATGTTCTGATGAAATTTTAACAGTTGTTTCAATGCTTTCTGTTCAAAATGTTTTTTATCGACCAAAAGAAAAACAAGAACAAGCAGATCAAAAGAAAAAAAAATTTAATCAACCTGAAGGAGATCATTGTACTTTGCTTGCAGTATATAATTCATGGAAACATATGAATTATTCTACACAATGGTGTTTTGAAAATTTTATACAAGCTAGAACTATGAAAAGAGCACAGGATATTAGAAAACAACTTTTATCAATAATGGATAGACATAAATTTAAAGTTGTTTCATGTGGGAAAGATATTAAAAGAGTGCAAAAAGCTATTTGTTCAGGTTTTTTTAGAAATTCTGCAAAACGTGATCCACAAGAAGGATATAGAACATTAACTGATGGACAAAATGTATATCTTCATCCTTCTAGTTCACTTTTTCAACAACAATCAGAATGGGTTGTTTACCATGAACTTGTAATGACAACAAAAGAATATATGCGTGAGGTAAGTTTTAAAAAAAAATATTCATTAGAATTAGAAAATAATTATATGTATGAAAAAATTTATGTATAGTAATTTTTTCAATTATAAAACAACAATATAGCCATATTAGCCCGAACAAAAAAAAATAAACAACGTTAAATAGTTTTTCATTTCTTAGAATTGAATAACTTGTCCACGAGATTTCTTTTGTCCACCAAGCTCGAAATGTTTACATCTTTTAATAGGAAGTTGAATACGATGCTTACATTCAGTACATTCCATACGAAGAACAATCTTTTTGGTTGTCTTAGCCTTTTTTCTGAAAATTGGCTTAGTTTGACCTCCGAAACCAGCTTGCTTTCTGTCGTAACGTCTTTTTCCTTGAGAACTTGTTGACTCCTTACCTTTCTTGTATTGAGAAACTTTGTGGAGTGTATGCTTACGGCATTTAGCACCTGGACAGAATGTTCTACGGGCTTTTGGGATGTTTACCATTTTGATTTCCTAAAAAATTATATAAAATAGGAATAATATTAAAAAATATAAAATATTAATAATATAAAAGTAAATTTAAGATTTATAAATGCTAAAAAAAATATTTTATAATATTAAGCATAATATTGTGTTTACAAAATATTCTAAAAACTTAACGTTTAAATGCGTACACACTATTTTTATATAGAAATTATTGGGATATTGCATTACACCAATGTTTACAGGCGTGCGCTATAAAACCAACATTTAGTTAATATTAAAGTTACAACTGAGTTAATAATGTATTGATATAACTTTTTTTAGGTTACAGCAATTGATCCAAAATGGCTTGTTGAGTATGCTCCATCTTTCTTCAGGATATCTGATAATACAAAATTATCAGCATTTAAAAGAAATCAAAAGATTGATCCACTACATAACAAATACGAAGCACCAGATGCTTGGAGAATTTCTAAAGTTAAAAAGAAAATTTACAATCCTAATCGTTAAATACTTTAATTATAAAATGTTTTTTATATTATAAAATAAAATTTTTTAAAAAAATATATATCTATAATAATATATAATAAAAATTTAATCAACTTTTTTAAGTACTATTCCAACACGAGAAGGAATATAAACACAAATATGATTTGATCTTCCAGCATATCCTTCTGGAAAGGTGAATATTTTTTGATTCATATCTAATCTATTATGTCCACCATATATTAATTCATCACTATTAAGAGCAATTTGATAACAACCAGAAACTTCAACACCAATCTTATAATCAGTAAAAGATTTTGATGGATGGAAATTAATTATCCATACTAGTCCGGCTCTTTCAAATGCTACTACTTTGTCATCGTCGTGTTTCCAGGAAACATAAGCATAACCACGTGAAAGGAAGTGGAAAGATTCTTCCAATTGATTCATTGAACGATCCCAATTATTTAAAAATTTATATCTTAATAATTCATCATCAACAATATTCCATTGTCTTCTAGCATATTTATAACTACTATTATTTCCTGCTCTTGGAAAATCAAGCCATTCAGGATGGCCAAATTCATTTCCAATAAAATTTAACCATGCTTCTCCACCAAGACCATAAGTTATTAATCTTATTAATTTATGAAGAGCGATTCCTCTGTCAATTATATGAGTATTTTCAGTAAGACATGACATATTAGTATACATCTCTTTATCCATTAACCAAAATGCTATTGTTTTATCACCAACTAATGCTTGATCATGAGACTCAGCATATGTAACATGTTTCTCTTTATATCTTCTATTTTCTAATTGAAATACAATTTCACCCATCTTCCAGTCTTCGTCTTTAGTATGCTTTAAAATTTTTATCCACAAATCAGGGATAGCCATTGCTAATCTATAATCAAACCCTTGTCCTCCTTCTTCAATTTCTCTACATAAAGCTGGCATTCCTGAGACTTCTTCAGCAATTGTTACCATATATTCCGGATAAAACTTATGAAGCATATAGTTAGCAATTGTCAAATACAATAAACTTTCAGTGTCAACATTCATACCAAAATACATTGGATAACCACCCCCAAAACTTTCATTCATTCCATGGTTATGATAAATCATTGATGTTACACCATCAAATCTAAAGCCATCAAAACCAAATTCTTCAATCCAATATCTAAGATTACTCAATAAAAATCTTTGAACTTCAACTTGAGTATAATCAAATAATCTAGAATCCCACAAACTATGATATCCACGAGAATTTCCATGGAAATAACAACTATTTGTACAATCCCACTCATTTAAACCGTCTTCAATATTTTTAGAAGCATGTGAATGAACAACATCTAACAACATTGTAATTCCCATTGAATGAGCTTTATCAACAAGATATTTTAATTCATCAGGTGTTCCAAATCTACTACTAGGAGCAAAGAAACTTGTTACTTGATATCCAAATGAAGCATAATAAGCATGCTCCATAATTGCCATAAGTTGAATAGCATTATATCCTTGATTTTTAATACGAGGAAGAACATTATCAGCAAAATCAATATATGTATTTACTTTTTCTTCATAACTTGAAATACCAACATGTGCTTCATAAATTCGTAAAGACTCGTGTTTTGGTGGATGAGGATGTTTAAATTGAAATTTTTCTTTTGGATTCCAAAATCTTTGATGGAATACTACTTCTTTTTCATATTGTTTAACATAATTAGCCCAAGGACTTAATTTGAAGTGAGGAACTCCATTCTTCCAGACAACAATTTTCAAATGAGAATCATGTTTGATTGGACAATCCCCATTTGAGTCTGGAGCTATTTCTAATTCCCATTTACCAAAATCTTTCTTGGTATATTTATGTGATTCTTTATTCCAATCATTAAAATCACCAACCAAAGATAAACCATCAGCACCTGGAGCCCATTCACGACAAAAAATTGAGTTATCATCTTTAACAATAATACCATAATGTTTGTATCCTTTAGTAAATTCATCCAAACCTCCACACTAAAAAAATTTTTAAAAAAAAAATATTTAAAAAAAAAAACAAACATACGTTATCAATAATTTTTAATCCATCCTTAAAAGCATTATATCTTCTTATTATTTCACCCTTGTGTGGCATTAAATAGCCATCATCATTAAATAAATCATTAAGTTTACTTGGAATCATATTATAAAAATTTTGAAATCAACTATAAACTATCTTAAATACATAAAATTAATAACAATGTTTTTGGGGTAAAACGAATAAGAAAAGTAAAGAGAAAAAAAATATATTTAACGAAACATTTAAAATATGTAAACAGGAGATAAAACTCACGTATTGCAACATTTAGGTAAGACAAAAATGCGTCCTTTTAACTATGTAGATAGTGTAATAATAAAATAATCTAGTGGCATTTTTGATGATGATGAAATTATTTTACATTGTATCAATATAGAAAAGTGATATAAATAAAGAAATTTATGAATGTTCTCTTACTAAAGTTAAAAATGTTATGAAATTTTTGATTGGTAAATTGGATGATTTTAATAGTAATTGTTAAAGATTTTTTTTTATCACGTATAAATAAATGATGTAGTAATTTTTTATCTTCAGCTGCAAATTTTTGTCTTTTCCGTACAAGATAAAAATTAAAAGTTTATTGATAAACTTAATTTTTATTTTTTTAAAGTTTCTATAACTTTTTTTTTAATCAAATTGATGGTTAAACTGGCATATGATTAATGATATTTTCATTCATGCAAATAATGGCAAAAAAACAATCTTTTTTTTTTAAAAAAAAAGCATTTCCATAAAGGACAAGGAAAGATAAAGTCAAAGAAATTGATAAACAAAAATGAAAATTATTAAAAATGTTTTTTCTCTTCTTGCAAAAGTGCGTCTTAAATTTATAACAACATATTTATTTTGGTTTTCCTAAAAATATCGTATTTACTTTTTGTAAATATATAAAATAATAATATATTATTAGTTTATTTTTACAAATTTTAAAATAATCTTTTTAATTTTGATACTATTTAATTGAAAATTTTTATTATCTTTTCTATTTACAACAATAATAATAATCAAGGAATGTTCTATTATGTCTTTAAATTGTTTAATAAATTTAAAAACTAATGAATCTTATGATGATTCTACAAATTTAACTTTTGACAAATTAACTGGTTATAAAATTTCTGATTGGAATATATTTGAAGTTATTGGAAAAGGTGGTTTTGGATATGTTTATAGATGTTCTTCAATGAAAGATAGAAGGCAGGCTGCTTTTAAAGCAGAGAAAGATAATGAATTCAATTCAGCAGACGTTTTATTTGAATGTAAAATTCTTCAATTACTAGAAAAAGAAGGAATATCTAAACATTTTACTCATGTTTTTGATTTTGGTCAATGTTTAAATTTTCAATTTATGGTTGTTACTTTATTAGGTCCAAATCTTTATGAAATATGTTGTTATTTACCAGAAGAAAAATATGAATTAACGACATGGGTTCGTGTTATGTATCAAATTTTAGAAGCTATACAATATTTACACAAAGTTGGTTATATTCATAATGACTTGAAACCAGGAAATTTTGTAATTGGTAATAAATATGATATTAAAAGAAGAAATGTTGTACATTTAGTTGATTTTGGACTTGCTTCTAAATATGGAGATGAAAAAAATCCTGTAACTTTAAAATATAAAACAGAAAAAACAGGTATTGAATATATTGGAACAATAACACATTGTAGTCCTAATGCTCATTTAAGAACAGAACTAGGTAGACGAGATGATATCTGGGGTTGGTTATTTTTATCTATGGATTTTTATAATGAAATGCCATGGACAAATTTGATAACAGAAGAAGAAATAGAGAATTGCAAATTGTCATTGAAAATTGAAAATTATTGTCAATATTTACCTATTGAATATAATATTATTTTAGAAAATTTAAAAACATTAGGTGTTTACGATGAACCAAAGTACAATTTATATTATAATCAATTGGAATTAATAATGAAAAAATTTAAAGTATCTTGGAATGACTCTTATCAATGGGAATTATTACCATTTGAAGCAAAAGAAATTTTAAATTTAAGTGTATCAAAAGAATTGTTATTAGATATGACACAGGAAAATGATACTTAAAAATGTTTCAAATGTCACAACTTTTTATAGTAATAAAATAATGTTTATAACATCTTATTATGAACTATAATAAAATTGAAAGCAAAAATTTGCTACATAATTGTATTTATTATTTTTTTAACCATCATTTTATTTGTATAATAATGTTTGTATATAAAAACATTTTCTTTTTGTCTAAAAATTTAACTTAAATTTAAGTAAATAAGATATTTATATAAAAATATTTTAAGAAATTTTGTAAACAACTTTTATTGATGATAGTATAAAATTTTTTGTTAGAGATAATAATATAAAATGATCAATCAACTAGACATAATATCTATTAAAATATAAACTATTATAATAATTTATAATAACTAATTTTATGTATATATTTAAAATAAATTTTATATTTACTGAAAAATAATATCAATTTACCATGTTAAGTAAATTTAATACGCATTTTATAATAGTAAATTTTATTTAGTTATATATTAAAAAGAAATATATTAATGGCAATTTATAAAAAAATCTACTTATTTTCTCTGTATATATTATTATTTTATTTTTAACTAAAACTATTATATTTATACTTCTTACTTTAAAAATTTTTCACACATACATATATGCTTTTATTTCTTCTTTCTAAGCAACAGTTATATATTTTTAACTTTATTTTTAATCCCATATCTATGTCTACATTTGACATTTTATTTTATCAGTTTTTAAATTTTATTCCACTTTTTTTTAAACAATATTATAATTAAATATATATCTTAAAAAAATACTTTTACAGTTTTTATAAAATAAATTACAATTGACATTTATTTGTATTTCATTCTTTATTAAAATAAAAATAATAAAGTGAAAAATTACTGTTTTTAATCTTTTCATTTTTTAATTATTTTTTTTTTTTTTTTTTTTAAATTACATTTATCCATATATCATTTATTTTTTTATTTAGAATTTTAAAAATGAATGAAAATGGAAAGATTATTATGAGATATGCTAACAAAAACGACCGAAAAGATATTGTTGAATTTTTGTTGTCTGACTTTTTAATAAATGAAGCTTTAAATGCATCATGTGGAATAACTAGAGAAGAGTCAGAAGAATTTTTCACTCAACTTACTGATATTGGATTAGAGGGAGAGGAAAGTTGTTTGATATTAAATGAGAAAAATGAAATTATTGGATGTAGAATTGGATGTATTATGAATAGAAGCGACAAAGTAGAAGATAGTGGTTTAATGAAGGAAGAAATATTTGATGATGATGGTACAAGAAAAATTGTAACAAAAAGTTCATATAATAATGTAGAACATATTCAAGCAATTCTTGGTCATGTTGACTCTAAATTGTGGGATTCATTACCAAAACATGTGAATAAAATTATGAATATTATTATAATTTCAGTTTCTAAAGAATATACTAGAAGAGGATATGGAAAAGAATTAATTTCTTATGGTATGGATAAACTTAAAGCAAAAAATGTTCAGGGAATTATTGCTGAATGTTCAGCTATAAAATCTCAAAATCTTTTTGGTAAACTTGGATATACATGTCAATACTCAATTTTACATAAAGAATTTGTCGATGAAAATAATCATCAAATTTTTATTGCTAAAGATAAAACTGACAGTGTTAAAATAATGTTTAAAGAAATATAATTATTTTTAATATAATTTAATAGAATGTATTGATAAATCAATTATTTACATTGTTAAATAGTATATACATAAAATTCATCATTATACGAAATACTATTTTAATTGCAATAACTTGCTATTTTCTCATATTTAAATAGATAAATAATTCATAATTATAAATATATTAAATCTTTGAATCTTTAATAATACCAATTTCTTCCTCATATTTTTTTTTATCATTAGTAATATATATAGAAGATAAAAAGAATGATAAAACACTAATAATTAAAATAACATTAGGAACATAAAATGAATATTTTAATGATCGAAAATGACCATAAGGAGTGTCATCAGAACCACGAATTAAATCAGATACTAATCCAATAATATAAGGACCTGATGCATCACCAAATAAATGAGAAGTCATTATTTGAAAAGCATTTGCTACAGAACGTCTTTTTGGTACAATTATACATAAAGTCATATCAACTATTATAGCAGTATTGACACATACAAAAAGAACTGTAAAAAAAACCATAATCCATGTTATAATTAATTGTGTTGATAATAATTGAAATATTAAAAATAAAAATGGTACAGCTAAAATTGATCCTATTGTACATACTAAAGCATCAGCTTTATCAGATTTTCGAAAACAATAATAACCATTTTTCCACCACATTGATATTAATGAACCTAATGTTACACCAAAAATTCCACCTATACAAGTTATCACTCCAAATATTAATGAAATACTATCTTTTGTATCTTTTGGTATATCACTTAAATTTGTATAATTATATTTTGTTGCATAGAAATATTCTATTGATGTCGGCGCCCAAAAAGATAACGTTCCAGTGACAAATGTTATTGTTGCACTTCCAATTGTTGTAAAAACGTATGTCTTATTTTTTGCAAGATATTTTAAATCTTTCCAAAATGATGTATTTTCACCATCAAATGCAATAGAATTTTTTCCATCTTTTTCTGCTAACCCTCTTTCCGGTTCTTCGATAACAAAAATTATCATTAAAACGCAGATAATTCCTAAAAATGGGGTGACACGAACACCCCATTGCCAATTATTAAAAAAATTTGCAACAGATGATCCAACAATATATCCTAATCCTGAACCTACTGGTACAGCAAAATAAAATATCATTAAAGATTTTGATCTCATTTCTTCTGTAAATAAATCAGCAATTAATGTTGGAGCTATAATAGCATATGAAGCTTCACCAATCCCAACAACTCCTCTTAATAATAAAAAAGCTATAAATGCCTAAAATACAAAAAAAAAGGATAAATTTTTATAAAATATTTTTTTACTACAAACATTTTTAGGAATAAAAGATGAAGCTAAAACAGCAACAATCCATATAATTAATCCCACAGTCATAATATATTTTCTATTATATCTATCTCCTAAAAATCCAGCTAATGGTGCAAAAAACATATAAAAAACAATAAAAATTGTTTGTAGTAATCCACCTTCACTATCATTAAGAGAATAAAATGCTTGTATTTGTGTTAAAACTCCAGCAATTGTATATCTATCCATATAATTAAGCAAATTAATAATAAATAGAACACTAATAACAACATATGCTTTCCAACCTTTATATAATTTATTTTTACCAACTTTTGGATAATCATAATTTGTAGTAGTATATTCTACTACGTTATCATTCGAATTATTTTTTTGTACAACATTTGTTTTACCCATTTCAAAACCATTATTTTGAATGCCAATTTTATTTGACATTGTAATTTTCTGAAATGCGAAAGGTTAAAATAATTTAATAGAAAAAAAATTTTTTTTAAGTGTAAACAGATTATATGTAATTATATATTTCTTTTATTATTAAAAATTATATTTATTTAAATGTGAAAATTATTAATAAACTTTTAAATGATAAGATAAGAATAAATCTTTGGCGACTGACTAAAATATCTATAAAATGTAACATTTTTGTTTTATAAGGTATTTAATTTCTGAGTAATTACTTGAAACGTATGGTAATCTTTATAATACAAAAGATTTATTAAACAATTATGATTTAAAATACTTTTTATTATAATAATTAATAATTATTTGATATAAATTTTTTAGATAAATAATATGTTCTATAGTTTTATTAAAAACCTTATTATAATAATATTAACAATAAAAAAAATAAGAAAAAAAAATTTTTTTTTATTATTATATAAATATATTACAATTTTATAATACTTTAATAAATATATATTAAATATAAAAATTATAACTATACAGAATAATGTTTTAGTGATTAATAACCAAAAATACTAGAAATTTTATAACAATAAAAGTATATACCACGACATAAACTAGTAGTGACACAATAATTTTGATCGTATAAAAAGATGCCCTATATGTCAATCAGTTAAATTTAAATGAATATATTATAATAGAACATTTATAAGTAATATATTAAATTACTAGATAATGATTTTTATACCTTCCTTTTTTAAAAAAAAATCATTTTGAAAGTACATTTAAAAATAATAAACTTTGAAATTATATTAATATTTATTTTTTTAGTTATATTTACTAAAAATTAATATAACAAATAGTAATAGTTGATAAAATTATTAATATAAATTGATTTAAATGTATATTATAAATAAATCACTAAAAATATTATTTTATATTATTAATAGATTACTTAAAGTTTAGCTATTATTAATAAAAGAAATTGATTTTTAAATATATATATATATATAGTTTGGGTATTATATACAAGTTTTGAAGTCTATACTTCCAAATTTCAGTTTTTTTAATTGTTAAAAATTATCTGAAAATGTTAATTTTTAAAATTTTTAATATTATTTTTAAAAATAATACTTATAATCAATGTTTCTCCTCAATTATGTTTACTTTATATATGAAAATATTTTAAACAAATCTTATAAATATAATAATAAAAAATTTAATTTATATTTAAAACATACCACTACCATAATGAAATAACTTTTTTTAAAAAATTTTTTATTTTGATTAAATATAATAATTTATAAAATCTATTCATAACATTAATTTTTTTTTATTAAATATTAATCACACAATTTCTGAAAATATTTAATTTAAAAAATAAATGAAAATATATAATAATTATTTATGAATTAAAAAAGGAACGTTTTAAAAAAAAAAAACATGTTTTTTGTTATTCGAACAAAAATATTTAGTGTAATAAAATGTTATACATCAAATAATATAAATTATAATTTATGTTTGATGAAATTAAATAATTTTGTTTAATGTAATCACACCATATTATATTTATTTTGTTAAGGTCAAAATTAGTTTGAGTTGATAAAATTAAATAAAAATATCAATTTTTTTTAAAATAAATGTTGTTGAATATGAAACTTAATTTTTAAATTCTATAATATACACAAAAAACTGTTAACTAGAAAGATTAAAAATTTCTATCTTTTATATTTATAAATATTTTGATATTTTCAAAATAAACCAAAAAGTTACATTTAATCTTATTCAATATTACTAACTATAATTGATGATAATTATTAATAAAGTAATTTTTTAAATATATTTATTATAGTAAAAGTAATATATTTTTGATTTTTTATTAAATTTTTTAAAACTTATTGTTATAATTATTTTAAAAAAAAACTAGTAAACATTTACTTTTTTTATAATATTTATTTTAATAATAAATAAATTTTTAGCACATTTTAATATACTTACTTAAAGATAGGTAAAAAAATAAACAGTAAAAGTTAAATTTAAAAAAAAACAAATTTTTTGTTATATAGAAAACATTTTAAAGAAAATAATAAGAAATGAAATTGAATCATATTTTGTGTGAATATTGATGTAATAAAAAATATTAATAGAAGCATCCTAGAGTTAAAAAAATTTTCAAGATAAACAAAATCAAAAGTAAAAGTAAATGTATATATATTTAAAACTTAAAAGAGAATCACTTTTATTCATATAGTTACAATATTGGTTTTATTTTAAAAATATTTAATTTTTTGAAAAAATATTTGTAAATTTTTTTAAAAATTTCATCACTTAAAAGTGCAACTTTAAAACAAATTTTAGTAAACGTTAAAAAAATATTACCTTAATTAAAAAATAAACATTACTAGACAAATATGATACATGAAAGGCAAAGTAAATGAAATATATTTCACTGTTTTTGATATAATTAATAAAACATAAATATTATAGTAATAATTATAAATTAAAATAATAGAAAAAATTTTTATTATAGTTTTAATAAATGAAAATTTTCAATGAGTAAAAAATTAAAATGTAATGAGAAAAATAACTTGTTGTTGTAAATTAATTTTTTTTTTTTTGTAATTTACCGTTGCCATTAAAATATATAATTTTCGAAACAAATAGTTATATTTTATTAATTATAGTATTAGAAATTTTATCCTTACTAATACATATTTTTAACAAAATAAGTTAATTAGTAGCAAGTTAATTTTTTTTACTTTACAATTAGATAATGATAAAATGTGTTTTAAATAATAAAAATAAAAGATGCATAATTGGTAGAAAAAAACGATTAATTTGTGTATTTTATAATTTAAGTAAAAAAGCTGCTTAAAATTGATAAAATTTTAATAAAAATTTAATGATTTTAATCATTTATTTGTGTAAATTATTTATTAAAAATGAAATTTTTTTTATCTATTTATAAATAATCTTTTTTTTAATGCTTTTAAAATACGAAATAAAATGTTTTACTTATATATCTACAAATTTTTATTTACTCTTTAAAGTATTTTTTTATAAATTAAATGTTGATGTAAATATTATTTATACATTATTGTAACACTAAGATATTAGTAACTTTGAAAAATTATTATTTTTAATTAATATTATATTACTTGTATTTAGTAAAGAAAAACATAATAATTTTAAAAAAATGTAATTATTATTACATTATTTTTTGTACTCTAATTAATATTCAAGTGTGCAAATAATTTTAATCAATATAAAAAGTGTAAAATAATAATTTTTTAAATAACTTTTTAATATACACATAATAAAATAATTTCCAATATGTGTAATAATTATTTTAAAAAAATTTAAACAATTAACTTTTGTAAAACTAATAATTAAATTTTATTATAATTAGATGAAAATAATATAATATATAATAAAATTAACAATAATATCTTACTAATGATTCATTAACAATAGTTTTTTATTAATCAAACCTATCATACTCTCTTATATATTGAGAATCAACAAATTTTAAATAATAAGTTCCTGGAAATAAATTGGTTTTTTCTAAGTTACTTAAAGAATGTGGTGTATATGGAATATTTCCTTTAAGTATCTCTTCCCGTTCTAATAACTTTTTAGTATAATATTCTGGAGTAACTTCTACTCTTTTTTCTAGTCTCTCTATTGCATCAATACATGAATTTCTAATTTTAATAAAAGCATCTTTATTTGATGGTAAAAAATTTAATTTTATTGAAAACATTGAACTAGCACAACCACTACCATATGAAAATAATAGAAATGATGAAATTTTATCATTTATCATATTTTCATTCATCCTACCTATTCTTGCAACAAGTTGAGCATAAAGTGATGGTGTATACATATTTCCTATTCTAGCATTAAATAAAATGTTATCTTTTGTTTTTTTTTCCCATAATAAAGAACTTGAATGAAGAAATGTATTAAGAAAAGAACGATCTTTGTCAAATTCTTCTATAGAAATTTTTTTAAATTCTTCCAACTTATCACTATCAAGTAAATATTTTCCCTTATTATTAATAAAATCAATGTAAGCTAATTTAGCAAGTGTTTTTTGAATCATACGTGTAAAAGGACAATGAAACATTATTGCTTCAAAATCATTTAAACAAATATCTCTTCCATATAATTTTTTAAATTTTTTACAATAACCGTTATAACATTCCTCAGCTGCTTTTATATAACTATCTAAACTTAACTTGGAATTTACTATAGGAAAATCAGATGACATCCCTCCAATTGGTTTATAAAAATCATATATATCATTCATATAACATGATCTAAGACCTTTTTCAATAACAAGTGAAGCATTTGGCCCAATCAAAACTGCAAATGCACCAGCACCCCCTGTACATCTAGCACGTCCTGGTTCATAAATAGCAACATCACCCATAACAGCAATCGCATATCGTTCTATAGTATTTTAATATAATTTTTTTTTTCTAACTACATAAATTACTTACTTTCAGTTTCCCAATTTGAATAAACCCAATCAACAGCACTAAATAATGCTTGTGTACCACCAAAACAAGCATTTTTAATATCTACCCCTTCAATATCATTATTTCCTTCAAACAATTTCATAAGAACACTTTTTACACTTTTACTTTTATCTATAATCGTTTCTGTTCCAACAGCAAGATATCCAATTTTCATTTTATCAATCTTAAATTATAAAAATATATTTATGAAAATAAATATATACTTTTTTATCAAACCTGGTTTTTGCTTAATAAATTAGAAAGAACCGTTAAACAAATTGAATTAATATCTTCATGATCACAGAAAAAACTCATTTGATGTTGACCAAGTCCAATAGTATATTTTCCTGATGAAACATTGTCAAACTATAAAATAATATTTATATAAAATAATAAAAAAAAAAATATATATATGTATATTTTTAAACACTAAACTTACTATTTCCAATTTAGATTGATCAACATAATTTTTAGGGAAATAAAATTCTAAAGATTGTATTCCAACATTTATTGGTACTGATGATTCAGTAGTATGATTTGAATTGATTTCATTAAACATTACAAATTGATATATTTTTAAGGAAATATTTCAACAGGAATGAACTATATTCCAATAGAATCAGTTTTTGAAAAGTCTCGTTAAGAGCTAGATAAAGTTTCAATGGTTTCATGAATTAATTTGAAAAATTTTTATATTTTATTTTTAAAAAACTTTATATATTATTTTATTTATGGTTTAAAGAAATAAGTAATAAGTTCTTTGGAAAAATAAAAAAAAATAAATTATTAAAAACTTTAGAAAAATTTATCATTTTTACAAATGCTGGTAAATATATACATATAAAAAAATGTTATAAAATAATTTTTTATTACAAAAAAAAAGATTAATTCTTTTTAAAATATTCTTCTTTTGTTACTCCTGGTGGTAAAGGCACATCAAAAATGATAGGCTTATAACAACTATCAAGTTTATGATCACAAATAGCAGCATTAATAAATATTGTTGTTCCGTTAGTTGTTACTCCTCTACATTGATGAACATGACCAAATACATGATACTTAGGTTTCACTCTCATTTCAACAGTATTTAAAAGTTCAGCACATCCAGCTAAAACACCATCACACTTATCCCATGAATTAAAATCACCATGACCAAGGGGTGGAGTATGAGTAAGAAGGATATCAATTTTTGTTGGAATTTGATTCCATTTGTGAAGAATAGGTTGTCCTCTTGGACGATAAAATGCATAACCTGGCATTGGATGCCATGGTGTTCCATATATTTTTAATCCAAATAACTATAAGTTAACAAATAAATAATTATTTAAAATTTTAAAAAAATATATATATAAACTAACATTAATTTCTTTATCACATAAATATATACAATTTGTTAATAATTCATATGGCTTTTTCATACCTAACATATTTAATGTTGTTTGCTGACGTTTTGTCATTGTTTCACCATCCTCAAAACCTAATTCATGGTTACCAGCAATAACAACTTTATACTTATGTGGTAATTTACCTAATTCAGCATTAAATTTAATTACCTCTCCAATATCTCCATAATTTGTAAAATCTCCAGCATGTAATAATACATCACCATTTGGAATATGTTTAAGAATTTCATCTAACTTTTCATGGGTATCAGATATTGCAACAAATCTAACTTTATCTTTAAATATTGGTGTATCCAAACTAAAAATAATAACAAAAAAAAGTTTAATATTATAAAATAAATTTAAAAATTACCTTAATGTTTTTGTTGGTTGACTTATTCGACCTTCACTAATATATTTTTTCCATAATTCTATAGGTTTTTTTGATAATGGATCCACATGAACATAGTCCATTGAGTCAGTCATTATAACCCTACAAAATGAAGATTACAAGAAAAATAAATTATAACAAAAAGACTACATTATTATAAGATGTTAAAAACAAAATAGCTTTATTTTTATAATCAACCACAAATACATATATTAAAATTAGTAATTATGGTTACATTTAATTGCGCAATTTTTGATAAACAAGTTTAAAAACCACTATATTTAATTTTGCCTTATTTAACAAAAATTATAATGGCATTATATAATATAATTATATTACAGGAAAACAATCATATATTTAAAAAAATAAATATACATACTATTTATTTATCTTACAATATTTCTTTTAATTTTATAAATATTAGGTGTTAATAATACCGGTATTGTTGACATCGTAAATTTATAGTTTTTCTATTTTATCACAACATCATGTAAATAAATTAGTTATGATAACATCTTTATAAATTAGATCACAAATATTTATTAATGATTATCATTAAAAAAAATTTTTTAAGTATATTATATACTTTAACATATTGATACTTTGTTTAAAATAGTATCAAGTTTTTTTTAAAATGATTTTAAGACGAAAATGTTTTAATAAAAGTTGTAAAATATTTAACTTTCCTTTTTGTTGTACATTTCTTACATGATGAAACATTTTATAATATTCGATAATAATATATCAAATGATGGCTAATTATTTATATAACTTTATACTATTTTTTGATGTATATTTTATTGTATTGAAATATATTTAAAATTTATATTTAATGATAGAAAACATTTATTAACATTTAGTAAAAAAAATTTTGTACATTTAAATTTATAATAATCTTAGTAAAATCAACTTTTGGATATTTTTTTAAATTTCATTGTTTTAAGTAGTTACATTTTTTCAATTGATTAATGATATGGAAAAAAAATATACTTATTAAGTTAGATTTTTTTTGATAAATATTTTAAAAGGGCAATAGTATATAGGATAAATGATGCTATTAGGGCAAAAAAAAATTATCTTGATTAACAAAAAAAAAATTGACATTAAATAAATATTAATATTTTTTTAACTTTTTTAAATTTAAATAAAATAAAAATATGCCATCTAATAAGAGGTCATGAACATATCTAAATATACAAAAAGAAATATATAATATATAAATTAGTATAATAATAATATACTTATATTTCTTATAACAAAATATTATAATAAAATTTACATATGAAATATAAATCAAATTTTAAAGAAAAATATATAATATATAATACTTACTATAAAACAAGGCAATTAAAAGTTTACTTATATATTAATTTTATTTAATGTAACATTAAAAAAGCATGATCCATGGAATTACAAAAACAGATAATTAGTATACTTCATATTAATGATTGTTAATGTATTCATGTTTGACACTTTTTTATATTCATATATAAAGTTTCAATCGTTAAATACTTTATTGTTAAAAGTGGATAAACAAGGTTATTGATATGTTCATTCTTAAAAGTGGTATTTAGGCAACAAATTCAAAAGAATTATTATTTATAAAATATAATCCAGGATTTATATTAAAAAATTTAAAATATATATTATTATTATTTGACAATATATAAAAAGTGGTATTAATTTAATATCATTTGAATTATTACATAGATATCCAGAACATGTAAATACATATCCTACTGTATTTTTATTTTCCAAATTTTCTAATAAATGTACCTAAAAAATGTTAATTATTTAATTATAAATAATTAATAAATATTTTTAAATGTATAAATGTAGTATGTCTGCCACTAACGACGTTTGTTGTTAAAAAAAAAAGTACTCAATTCACAGCTAACCGACGTCAGTTCAATGTTTGCTCGATGATTTAAAAACCATTACCGAATTACCCGACGAGTATGAAAATCGCGTTCTGCGTTCATTGATTGTAAATCGAGGCATTTGCATGAGAGCATCTATTTTTATTAAAATAATAATAATAAATAATTACCTTTTTTTTTATAACAGGTCCTTGTTCAAGATACGACCCTGAAACATTTAATATCCTACTCCAACAATCTCTTACTATAAGATTTTTTCTTTCATTATCTACAAAAATTAAAATAAAAAAAAGCTATACCTTATTTACCTGTAACTATCTTATTATCTTTATCATAATATTGTAATACAATTTTGGCACAAACACTATTAGTACATTCAACTACTGGTAATTCTTCTTTTACGCTTTCACAATTATCAGATAAAATATAAGGTAATTCATTTAT
The DNA here is from genome assembly GCA_029582065.1 of Strongyloides stercoralis. NCBI lineage: Eukaryota > Metazoa > Nematoda > Chromadorea > Rhabditida > Strongyloididae > Strongyloides > Strongyloides stercoralis. Next base: position 7,428,606 of record CM055866.1, on the reverse strand, counting down.
ATATTGATAATTACCATCTTTATTCCTAGGCCATAATGTATAGACCCTTTTTGAACCACAACTATAACACTTTTCTAAACTTAATTATAAATATTTTAAATTTTAAATACCTGTTTTAGCTTGAAGTAGAAAGAAAAAATTAAAAATTAATATATTGTAGAAAATAAATTTCATTTTTAGTTATAAATTTTTAAAAATAATAATTTATACTAAAAGTTATTAATAGTAATTAATAAAAATTTTAAAAAAAAATGTACATTTATAAACAATATTAATAATATATATTTTCAATATTTATAAGATTAATAATATTTTTACTTCCTTATAAATTGTCTTTTTATATAAAATTAACTTCAAAAATGAAAGGAACATAAAGTTTAATACAAACTTTTTCATAAAAAATTAAACTTATTTAAAATATTTTACATAAACATGTATACTAATATGCATAAATTTTAAAGTTATTTTAGTTTAATGATTTAACATTTTTTTTATAATCTATTAAAAAAAAATAAGTTGTCTAATTATAATCCGCTTTAAAATTGTTTCCTTAGAATAATAAATTTCTTCTGTTATTTAAAAATGCTTTTTAAATAAAAGTGACTCCAAATTTGATAACTGTGAGATATATATTTAATGATACTTCAGATAAATATTGTATTTAAAAATATTATAATATATAATTATAAAGACATCTATTTTGATATATTTAACGGCTTTGGCAAAAAAGATAAATATTTATTATGTATTTGTAAATATCAATAAGAATAAAAAATATAATAGAACATGTTGTATAGTGATAACTTTCTTTAAAAAAAAATTAGTTTTAGTCTAGAACACAATTTTTTTTTAAAAAATATTCGTTTAATAATAATATTTATAATAAATTTCTTGTTTTATGTTAAAATTTAAATAGAACATAATTTTTTGTTTGTTTAAAAAATATATTAGCATATAATTAAAGTAAAAATATTTATTTAATTTTATTTATAAAGTTTTTTTTAAATAAATAAAAGTGTTGATAATTTAAAAAACTTTTATTAAACTTTTTTTACTATTATAATTAGAAACTTAGCAATAAATAACTATTTTTAATAAAAATTATCTATAAAAAATGTAAAGTTTTTTTTCTATGGATTTTATAATTGAATAAGAAAACACAGATTTGATGTGTTAAATATTTTTATCATAGTATGTAATCAGCATTAATTCACAAAATATATAAATAGTGTAACAATAAATGTAAAAACTCAAATATTTGGATAAAATAATTCTTTTTAAAAATTAGCATAAGTTATTATAACATTGTAATCGTATTTTTAAATATAATATTTCCAATAGCAGTTATTTTATTTCTTTAAATAATAAATTTTTAAAAAGTTAAGAGAAACATTATATGTGTTAAACTTTTATAAATATTAACTTGCGTTATACAAAGTATTTTATGCAATTTAAACAACAAAAAAATTTGAGAGGATTAAAAAAAAAATTATTTTACACTTACATTAAATTAAATTAAAGTCGTTTTTTTGATAAAAAAAAAAAGAAAAGTATATATATAATCAAATAGTGTGACAATTTTGGAATATCGCACGATTTTACTCAAGTTTCATTATTAATAATAACTAAAATTTTAGTTTATATATTTTTGGTTATTTTGTTATCTTTTTTTTCTGATAAAAATTGAACTTTGACTCTTTAAAAGGGTTTATATTATATTTTTATTTATAATTTTTTCAAAAATATTAAATGTAATTTTTTTAGTATGGTTAACTTTATACCATATGGTACAGCAGGATTTAGAGGATCTGCTTCTGATTTAGAAACAATAATGATCCGTGTTGGAGTTGTTGCTTCTATGCTTGCAAGGTAAAATTTAAAAAAAAAATGTAATTAAATCATTTTTAGAGAGGAAAAAAAAATTGTTGGTGTAATGATAACAGCTTCACATAACCCTATTGATGACAATGGAGTAAAAATCGTTGATTCAAATGGTGAAATGATTAATCAGAAATGGGAACATGAAGCTATTAGAGTTGTTTATATGAAAGATGATGAATTTAATGATCTTGTTGTAAAATTAGCAAAAGATGGAATAGATAATGATTATGGAAAGGCTGCTGTTCTAATTGGAGGTGATACAAGACCATCAACTAACAATTTCAAGGACAAAATGATTCAAATGATTGTTAAATTAAATACTAAATATAAAGATTTAGGAAATGTTACAACTCCTGTTTTACAATATTCTGTATATGAAATAAATAATACTTTAAATAGTAATCTTTCTTTAGATGTTCCTTATCATCAAACATTAAAAAATATTTTTCAACAAACATTTAAATTAATGGAAGGTAGTACTTTGACAAGATATGAAAATAATATTTGTTTGGATGGTGCTTATGGTGTAGGGAACCCAAAAAATCAAGATAATGTTTTATTATCAAATGGAATTTTAAAAGTAGAATTAGCTAATGATAAAATTGAAGGAATTTTAAACAAAGAATCTGGTGCTGATTATGTAAAAATAAACAACACATTTCCTAAATGCTGTCTCTATAAAGGTGCTCCAAAAAAATGTGTTTCTTTTGATGGTGATGCTGATAGAATAATTTATTTTCTTTCACTTAATGATGGAAAATTTGGCCTTATAGATGGTGATAAAATTGCTGCTTTATTTGTTAAATTTATAAAAGAACACCTTTCAAAAAGTGGTTTAGAAGATGAATTAACAATTGGTGTTGTTCAAACAGCATATGCTAATGGGGCATCTATGATGTATTTCAAAAATACTGCTAATATTGAACCTAGAATTGTCAAAACTGGTGTTAAATATTTACATCATGAGGCAAAAAAATTTGATATTGGTGTTTATTTTGAGGCAAATGGTCATGGTACAGTATTGTTTAGTGAAAATTTTGATAAATTAGTTAAAAAAAACTTTGACAGCAATGAAAGCTGTAAATATCTTTATTATTTTAGTCAACTTATCAATCGTGTTACAGGTGATGCAATAACTGATTTACTATGCGTAGAAATTTGCCTTCGTTATTTTGATTGGTCTGTAGAAGATTTTTATAACATTTACAAAGATTATCCAAATAAACAAATTAAAGTACCTGTTAAAAATAGATCATTGTTTATTACAATTACTGATGAAACAAGACTTATTCAACCTATGAAACTTCAAGATTTTATAGATAAAAAAATTGAAGATATGAAGTCTGGGCGAGCTTTTGTTAGACCATCAGGAACAGAAAATATTGTTCGTGTATTTGCTGAAGACTCAAACATTGATAATGCAGAAAAATTAGCTTCTGAAATAGCTGAGGAAATAATTAAAAATTATAGTCAATAATATCATTATGATTAAATTACTTTTTTTATGTATATCATAACTAAAAATATAAGAAAAATAATAAAATCTACTAAAAAAAGTTATTTTAAAAATTTTTCCATTTATTTTTCTTTTTAATTTTATCGTATTTTTATAACTATAGTTACAAATTTCTTTAATATTAATAATTTTTAATTTATCTAACAAATAATGAATCTTCAAAGATACATCACCCCATACATTTTTTTATCTTTCGTCTTGCACAGATAAAGAAACCAAAATAGTGTTGGTGTGATGACTTGAAACTCGGCCGCGATATAGTTAACTTTACTTTTGGTTAATAAAAGTTTCCTTGGTATTATATTTACTCTCCCCAATTTTTCTACCACTATTTTTTACTATTGTTGTTTTAATTTTTCTTTATTAATTTAATTTTTTTTATTTTTTATATTTATTTTTGTTAAAATTTTTAGGTAGGTAACTCTATTGGGCAAAAAGTTTATCATGACACGTGTTAAAACTGTCTATTCAAAAGTTTATAAAGTTCCTCGTCGTCCTTTTGAAAAGGAACGTCTTGATCAAGTAAGTATATTTATAAAGTTATTTTTAAAATATTTTAAAGGAATTAAAACTTCTTGGTGAATATGGACTTCGTAACAAAACTGAAGTTTGGAGAGTAAAATATACCCTCGCTAAAATCCGTAAAGCTGCTCGTGAACTTCTTACTCTTGAAGAGAAAGATCCAAAACGTCTTTTTGAAGGAAATGCTCTTCTTAGAAGACTTGTTCGTATTGGAGTATTGGACACAGATAAAATGAAGCTCGATTATGTTCTTGGTCTCCGTCCAGAAGATTTCTTAGAACGTCGTCTTCAAACCCAAGTTTTTAAACTTGGATTAGCCAAATCTATCCATCATGCTCGTGTTTTGATTAAACATAAACACATTCGGTAAGATTTGTTATATAATAATTTATTAACAATAATTTTTTTTTATTTTTAGTGTTCGTAGACAAGTTGTCGATATACCATCATTCACAGTTCGTTTGGATTCTCAAAAACACATTGATTTCTCTGCTAAATCTCCATTTGCTGGAGGTAGACCAGGTCGTACAAAGAGACGTAACATGAAAGCTGGAGCAGGTGGAAATGACTCTGGAGCTGAAGATGACGAATAGATTAAACGTTGTCCTCGATATTTATATTTGTCAAGGAGTTATTGTTTTTACGTTCTACTGAATGTATCTTATTGTTACTGATAAATAAATTGTTATTTTAAATAATTACTGGAAGAAAATTTACTGCTTTTTTTTTTTTGAAAAATATATATTCAACACTATTAAAGCAATCGTAGCAATTTATTATTTTCTAACATTAAAATTCTTTGTTGAAATTGATTTTTAGTAAAAAATTACAATTATAATTTATTAATCATTGAAAGTGAATTTAAGATTTTTTTTACTAGTAATTAAAACTATATAATATTGATACAATTTTTATACAACAATTTAAAAAAAAATTGATAAACATGTAATTTTTTTATTATACTATAAATATAAAAATTAATTTATCTAAGGTAATTAGCAAATTATATTTTTGTAAACTTTTTTAATGTAATAATTTTAACACAAATTTAAATTGGTACCTACAAAAATTCTATACTTTCTTCTTTTAATGTGATTTTCAATAAATTCTAAAATTTTAGTTATTATTAATTTTTTAAAGCAAAGTTTAATATATATTTTTTTCTTTTTATATTAAAAAATAATTTCGATATTAAATTATTCAATCAAAAAATAGCGTTAAAGATAGGTTTATTTAATTTATTTACTTTTCATAAAATTATTCATTTTTTTATCACAGTTAATGTTAAAATTTATTTTTAATTTTTTTATACTATTACAAATATATTTTGTGCTTTTTATTAGAAAAATATATTGTACTTTCTTTAAAAATTTTTATTAAATTATTTCTTTTATTTGACAAAAAAAAAGTTACTTTTTATTTAAAATAAAGTACTTTTTTAAAATATTACAATTAAATATCCTTATTATTAGAAATTTATTAAAATTTTTACATCTTTTTTGGATTATCTGCTGAGTTGGGAAAGTGCTTATTCATTGTAGAAAATTATTTCAAATATTAATTTTTTTTTTTTTATAAACTTTTTTTTCTATTTTTATTAATTTTTATCTCTTGTAGAAATAAAAAATGACTGTAAATGAACTTAGTTTGGCTGTTTCTCTTTTAGGTTTTAAATCAATTTGTGATCGTAAAGTTGAAAAAGCAGGAATAGCTTATGAAAGTAATGTTATTAGAGATAAATTATGTTTAAAACAGTGTACTTTACCAGTGTACAGACAATCAACATCAGAATTAGAAGATGATAGTGAACCTGAAATTGATAATAGTGCATTGTATGATGAAGATGATGAATCTTATCGTCAAATGATGTTAATGTTGGATCCAAACAATTGGAAAGATTTTGATCATTACAAAGTATTAGGATTATCAAAATTACGTTGGAAAGCATCTTTTGCTGATATAAAAAATGCTTATCGTAAAAAAGTTTTACTTTATCATCCAGATAAAGGTAAAAAATCTTCAGGACTTTCAAAAAAAGATTTAGAAATAATTTTTGGATGTATTCAGAAGAGTTATGAATTAATGGGTGATACTATTGAAAAAAGAAGATCTTATGATTCTGTTGATCCTGAGTTTGATGAATATATTCCTTCAGAAAAAAGTATAAATTCAGATAATATTTTTAATTTGCTTGGTGAAGTTTTTGAAAGAAATGCCAGGTTTTCAAAAAAATCAAATGTACCTAAGTTAGGAAATATGAATTCTACTCGTGAAGAGGTAGAAAACTTTTACCATTTTTGGCTTCATTTTGAAAGTTGGAGAGAATTTTCATATTTAGATGAAGAAGATAGTTCTAAAGGAGAAGATCGATATGAAAGAAGAGAAATTGAAAAGATTAACAGAGTAAAGCGTGATAAATTAAAAAAAGAGGATACAAAAAGAATCGCATCATTAGTTGAAATAGCATATAATAAAGATCCTCGTTTAGTAATTTTTAAAGAAGAAGATAAGAAAAAGAAACAAGAAGAAAAGGAACGTAGAAAAAAGGAAGCTGAAAAAAAACGTGAAGAACAACGTTTAAAGTTTGAAGCAGAATGTCTTGAATATAAACGTCAAGAAGAAGAAAGAAAACGTAAAGAAGAAGAAGAACATAAAAAGTTAGCAGCTGAAAAAGCTAAAAATGAAATTAAAAATTCTACTTCTATGGCATGGAGTTCTGAAGAAATTGAATTGTTAGTTAAAGCAACAAGATTAATGCCACCTGGTACTTCTGAAAGATGGAAACAAGTAGCTGATTATATAAATACTCATAAAAAAGACAAATCATTTAAACGATCAACAAAAGATGTTTTAAAATATATTAAAGAGAAATCAACACAACCCGTAATTAAAGATTCACAAAAAATTAATGAAAAAAAAGAAATAGACAAAACGGAAGTAAAAACTGAAACTGATGATTGGACTAATGAACAACAAAAAGCTTTAGAATCTGCATTACGTACATTTTCAGCAAAAGATGAAGATAGATGGGATAAAATTGCAAATGCAGTGGGTACCAAAACAAAAAAAGAATGTATAAAAAGATACAAAGATTTAGTTAGTAAAATTAAAGCTAAAAAAACACAATAGAAATAATTTTCATTTATATATAGTTATTTATTATTAGTTAAATACTTGTTTGTTTTTGTTATTTACTATTTTTTAAATAAAACTAGCATAAATAAAATGATTATTATATATTTATTACTTTTCGGGGATTGAATAAAAGTGAAAATAATTGCTTTAAAACATTATTTATATTTGTATCGTAAAATATTTCTTACAATGTATAAGTGTAAATTTAAAGTTTATAAAAAAAAATATAGAAAATCTAGTAAAACTTAAAAAAAGATGCCCCGTGTGAGGCTCGAACTCACGACCTTCAGATTATGAGACTGACGCGCTGCCGACTGCGCCAACGAGGCGTGCTAGCAGGATTGCTATAATTAATTATAAAGTATAAAATTATGTATAATCAAATGGAATTAAGAAAAACCATAAATCGTATTACACCCATACCTACCACTACAACATAAATACTGTAAAAATAATTTTTTTTTAAATACTTTTTTTAAAATATACTATTTTTTTATTGAAAAATTTTTTATCAAAGTTATTCTTAGTTATAAACAAAAAACTTATAATAATTATAGCTAAAATTAACAATAATATTTTTTTAAAATTATGTTATTATATAATTTAAGTAAAATAATTGCGTTATAATTTTTCTACCATGATATTTTTTGCTGTTCTTTAAAAACCTTTGAATAAAAGGGTGGATTTTCGAGCGTTTATGGTGTAATGGTCAGCATGGCCGCCTTCCAAGCGGCCGATTCGGGTTCGATTCCCGATAAACGCATCACTTACTCTTTAGTTTTCTTAAACATTATTACTTTGTTAATAAAATAAGTTAATAAGTAAGGAGAAACAATAGTTAAACTTATAATAGATGCTATTTCTATCCTCATTTTTAACTTAAATACAGATTTTGTTTATAAATTTATATAAATTTGATGTTTTTCTTCTTTTATTATCTTACATATTTATAAAAATTTTTAAGTTAAGTGCGTTTTCAAATTGGGGATTTCAAGGATTCAGAAACGTTCTGGAGCATCTCTGGTAGTATAGTGGTGAGTATCCGCGCCTGTCACGTGCGAGACCGGGGTTCGATTCCCCGCCAGAGAGTTCTTTTGCACCTTTTTCTGGATTCAGCGTATTTGAAAAACACAATTTTTTTCTATAATATACAGGATGACACAAAAGTAAAAGACTAACCTATTTCTTTAAACTGTTATAACTTTTTTTTTACCCTGTATTTTTTCATGATTTTTTTTTATTTGATAAAGTTAGGCAATCCTCTATCAGATAAAAAAAAAAATCATAAAAAAATATGAAGTAGAAAGAAAGATATTAAAGTTTAAAAGAAATAGGTAGACCCTTACTTTTGCGTCACCCTGTATAATATTGTACATATACATTAGTTCAAACTTTTTCTATTTATACTTTATTAGAGAAAATAGTAATGTAGATGTATTTTAAAGATATAAAATAGTAAAAGAAAAAAAAAAAGTCACCTTAGGTTAAATTTTTTTAAAAGTGGTTTTTTAAAAATTAAAGTAGACAAAATTAAGAGGAACGAATAACAACTACTATTAGAAAAATAAAAAAAGAAAATATTAATTAGAGGATATTTGAACTTTTACCAAGGATAAAAAAAATGTATTAAAGTGATAAATAGTTATTTTGAATGATCAGTGGTTTCAATTGTTAAGATTCAAAATATAGAAACTTGGCTAAAAAAATTACAATTGTTTTAGTTCGGAGAGTGAAAATGATTATATTTGTTGAAGTAATTATTTAAAGTATTATTACTTTAATATGATTATTGCATTTTTTTTAAAATTTTTTAAAAACTTCATAGAAAAATTTCTTTACTTGTTAGTGTCTCAATTTGATCTCACTTTAGCGCATCGCATTTTTCTTATTTTTCGAATAATAAAACACGTTTCCAAATTTTATCTAATCTACCTTTAAAAAATGGCAATATATAAAGTATAATAAAGGTAAAATTTAAGGTATTATTTTCATTTAATATGTATATATGTTGATGTATCTAAAACTATATTATGGCAAATTAGATACAATTCTTTTGTTTCTCGGTTGAAGTTGTGACATTTGTAAACTTGTTACCCCATCTAACCGAGTTCGATACTTATCATAATATCCCAATGATGATTGTTTCCACGACGGTCTTCAGACGTTATGTTATAAATAATGGTGTTAACTGTGGTAACTTAGGGAAGATAAACTTTTATTATTTTTTATTTTAAGTAATAATAAAAAATTTTTAAAACAAAATAAATTATAAGTTAATTAAAATTAAATGTTTTTAAAAAGTTATTGAAACACTAGTTTAAAGGTGAAATAAAATATGGGTGTAATATAATATTATTTTTATAAATCAGTATAAAAGGTAAGTTAGCTGAAATTACTTTCATTTTCTAATTAGCTCATTGAAAAGAATGAAAATATGTCTTTTTTTGTTAATAATTTCTTTTTTCAAGGTGAGTTTTTAATGTAAAAGAAATAATGTTGGCAAATCAAAATGAAAATATATTTTTCAAATTCTATATTTTATATTTTATTTTAGTTTATTACACCAATTTACGAAGGGTTAACTAATAAGGAAAAATTACATTTATTTGGAAAAAATAGCCTTAAAGTTAGACCAAAATTTGAAGAAATATCGATAAACAACTTTAATGGAAGAAGTTTAAATATTACTATTGAAGGTAAAAAAATTTTATTTCAAATTAAAGATGCTTCTTTAAATCTTTATGATATTGGTTTACATCATTTTTTATATACAAATAACAGAAGTAAAAATCTTTTGGAGGAGCATGTTTACTATGATAAATGTAGTAAAGTATACAAAGGTGAAAGTACTACTCCGAAAGGAAATATAATTTCTTTAACAGGTTGTAAAAATAATTTAGTAAGAAAAAAGAAATATTACAACTTAATTTATTAATTTATTTCTTTTAGAGAGGTTTAATTATTACAAATGAAAATAAAATGTATTTTATTCATCCAATTCCAAAAAAAATAAATTATGGTAATCATGTTATTCATAAAAGAAGTATTTCTGAAGTTTTATCTCCTGAAAACCATGATTGTATATTTAATAAAAATTATGATCCTTTTCCAGAAGATCAAATTGAAAGTGATACATTAATAAGTAAATTAAAAAAAATTAAAAAATTAAATTTTATTAAACATATTAATAAAAGAGATATTGTTAATGAAGAGAATGAAATAATTATTGAAATTGCTATTTTTGCTGATTATTTAATGATAAAACATTTTTATGATATTTATGGAAAAGATGATCATATAAAAGAATTAAAAAGATTTGTTATAGCCACCGTTAATAATGTTGATAGTTTATATAAACATCAAACATTAAATTCAAATATTCATTTTAGAATAAAACGTATTGATATTATGGAAAAAGAACCATTGGAACTTGAATCTACAAAACATGATAATGGTGAAGTAAATAAATTATTAAAAACATTTTGTGAATATCAACAAAAAATGAAGCCTACTAATAGAAATGATCCAAAATATTGGGATCATGCTTTATTATTTACTGGTTATGATATTTATGGTGGTGAACTTAAAAATATTGCTGGATTTGCACCAGTTAAAGGTATGTGTAGTGAAGTACGTTCATGTACCATAAATGAAGGTATAGATTTTGGTTCTGTATTTGTTGTTACACATGAAATTGGACATAATTTAGGAATGTATCATGATGGTCAAAATGAATGTCATACAGATTGTTGTATTATGGCACCAAGTATTGGTTCAGGTAAAACTAAATGGTCATTATGTAGTAGTACAGAAATGAAAATATTTGTTCAAAAACTTGGAACAGAATCAAATAGACCACCTAATTGTCTTAAATTTTCCGCTAAAAAATCAAAAAATATTGGTGTATTACCGGGACAAGATTATACAGTTAATGAACAATGTAAATTATTTCATGGTAAATGTTGGAATCATGGATTACGTTCAAATCAAAAACTTGAAGAAATTTGTCAAATGATTTGGTGTACAGATGGTGGTGAAAAATTTAGAACATCACATCCAGCATTAGAGGGTACATATTGTGGTAAAGGAAAAGTATGCTTTAGTGGAAAATGTGTTGAATCTAAAAAAAATCTTACTATAATTGATGGTGGTTGGAGTGAATGGAAAAGTAAATCATATTGTAATTTACCAGATGATGATCAATGTCAAAATTGTCAAATTGATGGACAAATAATAATAAAAAAAGAATATAGATATTGTGATAATCCTTTTCCAAATAATGGTGGAAAATTATGTAATGGTGATAATATTAGAGGTAAAATTTGTAATGAAAAATTATGTTCTAAAAGTGAAACTATTCAACAATATATTGATAATATTTGTAAAATAAAATCAAAATTAGAAAAAAATATTGAAATAAATATGATTGAAAAAGGACTACATTTTGAACATGATTTATGTAAAGTATGGTGTTTTATTAAATCATCAACAAGTGTTAGAACAGTTGATGATATGCCTGATGGAACTCCATGTGGTCATAATAGTTTTTGTTTAAATGGAGAATGTAAATCATTAATATGTAATGGTACAATTCTAGGTGGAAATATTAATGATTGTACTACAACACAAAATAAATATTTAAAATCATTATTAAAAACATCTGAATGGGAATCATGGCTTTCATGGTCAAAATGTACCTCAACTAAATGTGGAGAAATTGGATATAAAAAAAGAAAAAGAATTTGTAAAGATTCAACATGTCCTGGAATAGATATTCAAGAGACAACATGTAAATTTGATTGTACAAAAATTGAAAATAATTGGTCTAATTGGAGTAATTGGTTAGAATGTTCTGCAACAGAATGTGATAAAGAAGGAAAACAAATTAGAACTCGTAAATGTTTAAGTAATAAATGTATTGGATCAGAAATAGAATCACAATCTTGTCAAAAATTTTGTTTAAAAAATTATGGAAAATTTACTGAATGGAGTTCATGGAGTAAATGTAATTTTACAAAAGACTGTCAAACTTCATCTTTTCGTAAAAGAAGAAGAGATTGTTGGAGTACAATTATACCTAATCCAGTATGTAATGGAGAGAAAGAAGAAATACAATTATGTCCAAGATCAGAATGTATTAAATAAATGATTATAATTATATAATTTAATATATTTGTAAATAGTTTTGTAAATATAAAAAATGAAAAAAATTTTTTTTAATCTACTTTTAATATATGTTTAATAAAATAGAATTGTAAAGTTTGTGTAAATAATATTATAATAAATATAAGCGAAGTTAAAAATCGATGTAATGCTAGTTTAATATAACGTTAGTTATATTTATATACATATTTATATATTTTTAATGACTGTTACTAAAGTGGAAGCATATATTGAAGCTTCAGTAAGGAAAACTGAAGAAATTAAAAAATATAATGAAACTGATTCCACTTTAAAAGAAGGTGCTGGTAAGAAATTATTAAGAAAAATTGGTTCAATTAATTATCCTATTCAATGTACAGAGGAAACAGTTCAAAGTGCTAGCACAATACAACTTGATAGTAATGATATTTTTTTAATATCATTTCCTAATTCAGGAATTGAATTATTAGAAAATATTATATTACAATTATTTAATGATGAAATAAATGGTATGTTATTGATTGATGATTTATCAAATATTTGTAGATGAATATAAATTTCCAACCATTGAATATTTTGGATCAGCTGTCATTAATATACATCCACCACCAAAATATTTAAAAACTTATTTAAATTTTAATTTATGTCCAAAATTAAATAATTGTAAAGTAATAATATTAATAAGAAATCCAAAAGATATAGTTTGGTCAATGTATAAACATAATTCAGGAAATGATAATATAATATTACCATCAAAAGATTTTGATGATTTTTTAAATGCTTTTATGAATGGTGAAACTGAATATGGGGATTATTTTATTCATTTTCAAAATTTAATACCATTAATTAAAAATGAAAATAGTTTATTATTAACATATGAACAAGCAACATCAGATATTGTAACAACAATAACAAAGTTAGCTAAATTTTTAAATTTACAAGATAAAGTATCTGATCAAAAAAATTTATTTAAAATAGTTGAGGAAGTAACATTACATAACGAATTTAATTATAATTATACAATTAAAGAATGGAAAAAATGTTTTAATGAAAAACAATCATTAGAGATGGATGAAAAATTTGAGACTTTCTTTAAAGGTTCAATTATTGAAAATATTTTTGAAAATAAAATGAAATGGTAATATACTATATTATATATATATATATTTTTTTTTTTAAAAGAAATGTTTTTAAATGAGTTTAAAATATCGGATATTATTTTAAGACATTTCATTATATTTTATTTTATAATATTATAACCTTTTTTATACTAATAATACTTGGTTTATAAATATTATAATTTCTAATAATATAATGTTGTTTAATCTTAACTTTAAAATTTATAAGATTAATAAAGTTCCTGAAATAAAAAATGAAAAATATCAAGATTATTGCTGGTTAGTGGAACTTGGTGATATTTATTTTTACTATTACATTATTTAAATACAAGACATATCATAAAATTATTACAAAAATTATTGGAAATGAAAATATTACTGAAAATCATATTTTAATGTAAAAAATATAATGACTAAATTTTGAATTGTAATATACAGATAAAAATTTAAAAAAGATGTTGGAAAATCTTTATCAAGAAAAGTTTAATAAGAAATATTATGCTATATTGGTTATATAGAAAAAATATGTAAAATTAAAAAAAAAAAATAAAATCATATTATTGTGTTACTATATCTAAAATTAAGAAATATATAATTTAAAAAATTGTCTTATGAACATGCATATAACAATTATTAAAATATATGAAGATATGTTTTTTTATTAAATAAAAAAAAATTTCTTAGCATTTTACAACTTTAATTAATAAATTATTATTTAAAAAACATTTATTCTTTTACATTACATTAAAAATGATACTATAATTTTTAATAATAATTATAATTGAATTAACTTATTAATACAGTAGTACCATTTCATTTTATAATATTGATATAAAAAATAACTAAAAATAAATAATAATAAATTAATAACTATTACTACAATGTTTTGTGTTTGATTATTTTCAAAATCTTTTACATATTTTTAATCAAAATAGTATTTCTATTTACTTTTAAACATTATAAAATTCTTTTAAATCTATTTCTTTCATCAAACTTTTTATTTAAGTTACTATATAGTTAGAAACAATTTAACATATTGCTTTTCAATTTATATACAAAATTAAAAATGTATATTCTTTAAATCATTAGATAATTTTAATATTTTTAATTCTTTTGGGAATTTCTTTAACTTTTTGTCAAAAGTATATCTTAAAATATTAATTCTTTTCGTTAGTAAAGTTCATTAAAAAAAAATTTTTTTAAGACATTTAGATGAATTAATTAATATAACTAATTTTAAATTTTGAACTAAATTTTTTTTAATATATTATATAAAACTATTTTACATTATTTCTTTAATATAAAAGTATATTAATAAAAACCATTCAAGACCACTTTAGATTTCTGTTGGTATTGATTTTTTTTTTATTTATTAATTGTACAAGAATAAATTTTTATTTATTTAATTAAAATAATATAATTTATGTATTATTATATATTAAATGATTTTTAAAATATAATAAATCAATTTTTTCATATAATAAATGAATATAATAAATTTCTATAATATTATTTAATATTAATAATATTGCTCATCAAAAATACTAAGATATTATGAACTTAAAAAAATTTCTCTCTAATATATGATATACATAACGCATTATAACCCTCGCATTATATCATTTTAACAATGATTATACTTTTAATACTACATGACACACATAATATAGTATAGACAATTAAATTATGATACGTTTAATAATTGATATAATATTTAACGAACTACTATGTCGTCAAAATTTAATATCATAAAGAGCACATGGCTATAGCATTTTCTTTTGTCGCTACGTCATAATTTTTTTTCTTATTAGTATTTTAAATATTTTTATATAAAACTATATTATAACTTTTTTTTTAGTTAATTTTTAATCATGTTACTTTCAAAAAATATTTTAAAAAAGGTAAAATATGTAACTAATATATTAAGATTAGAAAATTTTTCTACTTATCCCATTAATGATGATATGTTTGGATTGTCTGAAGATCAAAAACAGGTAAATTAATTTTAATTTTAATTTTTTTTAAAATCCTTTAGTTAAGAAAAACTGTTTTTGATATTTCTCAAAAAGAACTTGCTCCTTATGCTAATAAAATTGATAAAGATAATGGCTGGGATAATTTAAGAAAATTTTGGCGAATTCTTGGAGAAAATGGTCTTCTAGGAATTACAGCTCCAGAAAAGTATGGTGGTAGCGAACTTTCATATTTTGATCATTGTATTGCTATGGAAGAGATATCTCGTGGTAGTGGAGCTATTGCTTTATCATATGGTGCTCATTCAAATTTATGTGTAAATCAAATAGTAAGACATGGAAATGATTTTCAAAAAGAAAAATATTTACCAAAATTAATTAATGGTGAACATATGGGAGCATTGGCAATGTCTGAAGCTAATGCTGGATCAGATGTTGTTTCAATGAAAACTACTGCTAAAAAAATAGGTAATAAATATATTTTAAATGGAACAAAATTTTGGATTACAAATGGACCTGATGCTGATGTTTATGTTATTTATGCAAAAACTGACATTTCTGCAAATTCTAAAGGAATTACTGCCTTTATTGTTGAACGTGATTATCCTGGATTTAGTAGATCACCTAAATTAGATAAACTTGGAATGAGAGGTTCTAACACATGTGAATTAATATTAGATAATGTAGAAGTACCTGAAGAAAATATTCTTGGAAGTCTTAATAAAGGGGTTTATGTTCTTATGTCTGGTTTAGATATAGAACGTTTAGTTCTTGCTGCTGGTCCACTTGGTTTAATGCAAAGTGCATGTGATATTGCATTTGAATATGCTCATCAACGTAAAGCTTTTGGAAAATGTATTGGTGAATTTCAATTACTTCAAGGTAAAATGGCCGATATGTATACTACATTAAATGCATCACGCGCATATTTATATGCAGTAGCTCGTGCTGCCTCTCAGGGAAATATTGTTTCAAAAGATTGTGCTGGTGTAATACTTTATCTTGCTGAAAAATCTACAACTGTTTGTTTAGATTCAATTCAAATTCTTGGAGGAAATGGATATATTAATGATTATCCAACAGGAAGATTACTAAGAGATTCTAAATTATATGAAATTGGAGCTGGAACATCAGAAATACGTCGTTATCTTATAGGAAGATCAATAAATAATGAATATAAATAAATACTTCAAAAACTTTTAAATATAGTCTTATATTAAATAGTTTTTTTTTAGAACAATAAATCTTTTTACTTACCCTGATACTTTATTTGTAAATATAAAAATATAATTTAATTATACTACTAACATTATTTTTATCAATAAATAATAACATTGTCATTTTGTAATAAAATATTACTCTACAATATTTTGATTATTAAACTTTTATATCTAATTTTTTTACTATAATATTTTTTTAAAGTATTTTTTTAAAAATTAAATACATAATTTTTTAATGTAACAAGTTAGTTTTTTAAAATAGTGTAATATTATATAATGTTAAAACATTTATTTTTATTTCAAATATTATACATAAAAGAATTTTTTTTATAAGTATACTAGTTATTTTATCTAAATTTTCAATAGGTGCTTCCTATAAAACGTTATGATTGTTTTATATATTTGTTTTACTTAAATTTTTTAAAAATCACTATCTTCATCATTGCTACAGTAAGAAATTTTATAATTATTTTGTCGACCAGAATACATTAAAGGATGACTTTCATAATTATCAAAAATATTCATATTTTTCTTAGAAAAACTATTCATTGGTGATGAAATTTTAAAAAAATCTTTTTTTTTCTCCCCAATAGAACTTTTTAGTAACATAGAGTTAAAATTCTTTGTTGATCTTTTATTCTTTACTGAATACTTAGATTCTTGATTTTGTAAATCATGCATTTTCCTGTTAACTTTTTTTTTAGAAGAAATATTTTTATTATCTATTGTTAATCTTTTGATTGATCTAGTTTTGTTTCTTGATTGATTATTAATATTTTCTTCCTTAGTATTATATTTTACACTTTTATTTGTTTGATTTAATTTTTCTTTAACCATTATGTTGTTTATTTCAAAGGTTCCATTTGAATTTTTTTGGAAATTTGATAAAGCATTATACAAATTAGTAAATTCTAGCTTTTTTGCTAAACGTTTAACTCTTATAAAATATTTTTCTGAATTTGTTTTAAAAACACCTTTATACAAATACCTTAAAAGAAGTTTCATTGTTTTGAGATTGATTTCAGAATCATTAAAAGATATAATTTTTTCTGTTCCTATCATTTTTCTAAAAAATTTAGAATGTGTTTCAAGTATAATTTTATGTGTAAAAATACATTTAGTTCCATTTATTATAATTTGTATATCACATGAATCCAAATTTTGTTTTCTATAATCAGAGTATAACTTAGAAAGTATCGTATTAGTATATTCAACATCATTTGATATTAAATCATAACTTTTAGTAGAATTAATAATGTCAATGTTTTTGTTAGTTTTTGCTGTCATCTTTTCTAGAAAAAAAAAGGTTATAACCAAAAAAATAAAACTTGATATTTATCCAGAATATTATATTCAAAAGGTAAAATTCAATTTAAAAATAGAAATAATTACTAGACGTCTATTATAAGAACAATAAAATAAAATTAACAAATATTTAAAACAAACATAAAAATTACCTTAAAATGTAATGGTTATTTATAAAGTGATACACATAATTTACTCGCTTTGCACCTCTTAAATATAAATAATAATTTCAACAATTAATCATCAATTTATAGAAGAATATTATTTGTTATAAAATAAATTATCTAAATTATTAATAAAAAAAATAATAAATTGAAAAGATTTATTTTAATGAATTATTTGATTTAAAACTATTTATTAAATAATACCATTTATTTATTATTCTACATAGAATATATATAAAAAAATTTGGAAATTTAATAAGTTGTGTTGAAGAAATTATAAAACTTCTTTACTAAAATAATTTAAAAAAATAAAATGTCTATTTAAATTTCGTAATGTAAATTTAGTATTTAAAAATAATTTGTATTAGACAAAATATAATTTATGAAACTGTATATTTTGTAATGTCACAAAATGAATATTTTTCTATTAAAAAAGAACAATCTTCAAAAACAATTTCTAATAGTATAGAAATATTAGAAATAAATAGACATAAACAACAAACACAAGACTTTTCACTTTTGGCAAATAAAATTGAATCAACAAATATTAAAAATACTAAACCTAGAAAAAATGAGGATTTGGAGCAAAATGTTTGCAGCTATAATAAATACTCAGAAGTTAGTAATTCCTTATCAAAATGTAGTATGCCAAGTATACTAGATATTTCAAGTTTAGATAAAAATGTATGTACTAAAGAAAAAAGTTTATATTGTTTTAAAGATTACTTTATTAGAAGGAAATTTATAATGAATGTTCTCTTACTTCTTGTTATAATATTATTAATAGTTTCAACTATAGTTGTGTTAACACATTTTGATTCAATTCAAAATACAATTTATAATCCAGAAAGTAAAATACATATTTATGCAATATTTTATGTAGCGTTTGCTTTTTGGGTGATCATTTATCTTGTTACTGTTTGCTGTAAAAATTTTAGAAGACAATTCCCATGGAATATTATTTTGGTAATTTTAAATACATTATCTATAAGTATATTAACAGCATTTTTATCATTCCATATTGAAATTTATTTGGTGTTATTTGTTACGTTAGCAACAGCAATTATTATAACCATTGTAGGATTATTAATTTATTTTCATATTGTAGATGTTACAAAAAAAGGACATATATGGAAGTTAATTTTATTTTCATCAATAACGTTAATTCTTTTAATTGTATTAAACTTAATATTTCATCAAACAACCTTTTTTCAAAATCTTATTTTATTCATTATAATTTTACTATTAATTATGTATTTGTTTACTGATCTTCAATTGATATTAAATGATGAAAATAATAAAATTGAACCAAATGAAACTATTTTTAGTATAATAATTTTATTTTCAGATGTACTTCATATTTTTATGTCAATAATGGTTTTTTTAAATAAAAAATATTAACATTATATTAATATATGTTTTTCAAAAATGTAATTGTTTATTTTAATTAATTTTATAATAATTTATTTACTAGATAATAAAAGTGTTAATTTTTATCAAAATTTTTTTAGATTCAATTGTATAAGCTATTAATGAATTTTTTGTTTTTTGAACAATTTTAATTGCTTTTGTCTTTAACAGAATTTCTACAGATATCAAAAACAAGTCAAACTAAATTTACCACTAATTCCATTGTATATATATTTTTTTTTTCACATAATCCTTTATAAATTAACAATCTTTTTAAAATATAAAAAAAAAAGTTAAAGAAGATGAAGTTTGTCAAATTATCCAATTGGTCAATAAAGGTAAATAAAATTGTATATTTTGATAAAAAAATAATTTTTTTTTAAGTTTATTGAGGGAAAATATAATGATTTTGATATAGTGTTAGAAGGAGTAGCTGGAGAAAACGATATGTTTTTGCCAATGTATGGTTCATACAATTCTAACTCTGTAATACATGTATTAAAATACAATGAAATTCTATGTGATGGTGATATTTTACTAAAACTTGAAAGTTCTATAAATGAAAACAAAATGAAAAACATGTGTTTTTCTTTAGAATTCATATTATGTTTTAAATATGGTTTTCCAACAAATTGGGTAGAGATTACTGATGATTTTTTTTATAAATTTAAGAATAAAGATAATTTATCGCTTTCACATCAATTAGTAAAAGTTGCTCTTCAAGAAATGAATGAATACAAGAATACTCACATTGATAATGCTATAAATATTGTAGATTGGTATCTTAAAGTATGTTTACCAATATACAATAAAATGTAAATGTTTTATAGTTACATCCTTCTGAAAATGGAGATGATTTCTATGTTATTTTAAAAGGTTATATTAAAAATGATACAAATTATTATAGTAACAAAATACTATGTGAAGAAGTGGTTCGTGATAGAGAAACTTTTGACACAATTGTTTGTTGCAGTTCTCGATTTTTAAAATTAGTTACACCTATAAATGTTGAAATGATGAAAAAATATGGATATCCTAAAGAGCTTATTGATTGTTTTAAATTTGGGTTTCCATCAAATTGGTTTCAAATATGGGTTGAATTTTTTAATCAAACTAATAACTTTATTAACAATTGTGAATTTTATAGTCGCCTAATTAGTCAAGCAATGGAAGAAATTCGTACTTTTAAATTTTCACAACTAGTTGGTAATTATGTTTATTCTAATTCTACATTCTCTATGACATGTCAACATTTATTAGAAAATGCCAACGAAGGTTTTATTGAATTAGATTGTGAAGGAGTTATAGATATTGAATCATCTTTATCTTCTTCTTTATTATCATCATCATTTACGCCTTCAAATAATAAGTCTTCTTTTTTATCTAAAAATGAAAAACCAATTTTAAATGAGATAAAAAACCCAGAAGTTACATTTAATCTAGAGAAATTTTTTTCAGAAAAAATTTCTAAAAGCGACTCTTTAACTTCTTCAGTTTCACTAATTGAATCATTAAATGTATCTGACAATACTGATATGTCTTTTAATGCATCTTCAATTGCAGAAGACATAAACAACACTACACAAATGACTGACTTTTTTGCTGTTACCCAAAATTTTTCTCAAAATTCTGATGATGAAACTGTTGTAAAATGTCATAGTGAAAATAAGAATTTTGGAACATCTTTAGACAAAAATCATATTTTTGACTACTATCAAAATCCTGAGAAATTTTTTGATGCCTCACTAGGTCTAACAGATATAGAAAATTCATTGTGTAGTAGATTTAATATTACAAATAATTCTTTAAATTTATCTATAACACCAATAGATGATTTAAATTTAAAAAAAAAGTCGCTTGTTTTTTATCTTCCTGCTGCAAAACATATTTCTAAATCAAAAAGTAAGTCTGCGAAACCTAAAAAACCAAAGGCTATAAAAAGTAATTTTAATTTTGAAAAATTAGTATATGAAGAAATTGAAAGAAACAAAGAATTAAATTATTCAATATCTAGCGAAACAGATAATGATATAATATGATTATAAATGTATCTTTGTATATAATAGTTATTTCAATAATTTTATGAATAGATTTTTAAAAATATAAATTATTTATATATCTAAATTATTTTAATAATATTAGTTAAATATTTTAATCAATTT
Source organism: Strongyloides stercoralis (assembly GCA_029582065.1). NCBI lineage: Eukaryota > Metazoa > Nematoda > Chromadorea > Rhabditida > Strongyloididae > Strongyloides > Strongyloides stercoralis. The sequence goes on along the minus strand of CM055866.1, from coordinate 7,407,058 downwards.
TTATTAACTAAAAAATAAGGATAAAATACTAAGTTTTAATGAAGTTATATAATTGTAAATCAATGATAATTATTTATAATAGAATATTTATATTTTAATACATTTAGCAATAATAAAACTTAATCCTATTCTTTTTTAAATTAACATATTGTCAAACATCAAAAAAAAATGGTTACATTATTTTATGTTTAAAATAACTTATTTAAAAAACATTTTTTTTTCACCTTTTAATATTTTTTTTTTACTTTTTTTTTACCCTGGTTTTGTAAAAAAATTAAGTAATATTGAATGTAACATATTTTACCATTTGTTGTTCGTACTATCGTTGCTTATTAATTTATTTCCTACAAAATGAAAGAAAATTCATTCAATAGAGAATTAACAAGAAAAAGATATAAATATAAAGATTTTACATTTACTTTACCAGATCCAAATTTTGTAATACCAGAATATTTTCGCGAACAAACTAAAAATGCTGATGAGTTACAAGTTAATCTAAGGGAAATAAATCAAATAAATGAATCAGAAAGTTTGAATTTTAATAAGATTTCTAAAAATGTAAGTTAATATTCTTTATAATTTTTAAAAAAAAATCATAGTTATATGGTTAATGTCTTTATCGTTCCAACTGTAGAAAATACTTCAAAACATTCTGTGTTAGAAAAATTAACTTATGATAATACTACTAAAAATATAAATAATATTTTGTCATAAAAACATGATATAAATTTTTCATCTAAATTGATAAAAGATTCATCATTAAATATTTCTAAGGTACGCTTTGAAATTTTGAATCCTTCTTTTTTAAATACAATAAATCAAAAAATTTTATAACTGCTTTAGTAATAGGTTTTTAATAATACTAAATTTAAACACAACAATATAAATATATATGTATTAATTATAATTTAATTTTAGAATGAGTTTAATATTGCTGAAAGAATACCTTGTAGTGTAGATATAGAATCAAATGGAGAAAAAATACAACCGACATCTATTGTAGAAAAAAAAAATTGTAATGCTAATTTAGTTAAACACTATAGCGATTTTAGTGAAGATATAGATATTAATGATTTCCATACAAATGATAATGATTCAGATTACGAGGGTATTATTTATATGTCTGATGATTGTGAAACTATTTCTGATGAAGAGGAAGATTTTGAATTAAATAATCGAGAAGATATGCATGGGAAATTTAGAACATTTTTAGTTGATGATAGTGAAGAATTTCAAGATGAGACAAAATATCTTTCAGAAACTTTAATAATAAATATGTATAAATGTTTAAAAAATGTTTTTGGTCATGAAGATTTTAGACATGGACAGAAAGCTGCTATTACAGCAGCTTTATCAAGTAAAGATGTTTTTATTTTAATGCCTACTGGAGCTGGTAAATCGCTTTGTTATCAATTACCAGCAGCTATTGAACATGGATTGACAATTGTTATATCTCCATTACGTGCACTTATTGATGAGCAAAGTGATAAAATGAATAAACTTGGTATAAAAACTGAAAAATTAACAAGTGATGTTAGTCAAATTAAAAGTGAAAAAATATATAAAAGTCTTTTAGAAAGTAATAATGAAATAAAATTACTTTATTTAACTCCTGAAAAAATAGCTACATCTACCCGTCTTATTGATCTGTTAAAAAAACTTCAACAACAAAATAGACTATGTCGTTTTGTTATTGATGAAGCTCACTGTGTTTCTCAATGGGGTCATGATTTTAGACCAGATTATGTTAAACTTAAAACTCTCAGAGAAACATTTAATATTCCTCTAGTTCCAATAATGGCTTTAACAGCAACAGCTACACCTAAAATTGTTACTGATACTAAAAGATTATTAGGTATTGAATTATCAAAATTATTTATTTCAACATTTGTAAGACCGAACTTACAGTATGATGTTGTAGAAAAATCATTACCAAATACCAAAAAATTATTAGATAATTTGTTTAAAAAATACCCAACTGGTTCTGGAATTCTTTTTTGTTTTTCCAAAAATGATTGTAATAATGCAAAAGAATTAGTTGAAAGTCTTGGAGAAACTTCAGTTATTTATCATGCAGGACTTAATAATAAAGAAAGAACGGAATCACAACAAGCTTGGATGTTAGGTAAAGTAAGAATTATTTGTGCAACTATTGCTTTTGGAATGGGTATTGATAAGCCTGATGTTAGATTTGTTGTTCATATGACAATACCAAAAAGTATTGAAAGTTATTATCAAGAAAGTGGTAGAGCTGGAAGAGATGGAATGCCTTCATATTGTTGTATTCTTTATAATTATACAGATTGTATAAAATTAAGAAAATTTGTTGAAGATCCTATTAACAATGAAAATGGTACTAAAATATTAAAATCTGATGCAGTTAAAAAAATGCAATACGCTAATATCAATGAAATGATAACTTTTTGTGAAAATGTTTCAGGATGTCAAAGGAAATTTCTTGTAGAACATTTTGGTGAAATTTATGATTCTGGAAATTGTAAAGCTAATCAAATTACTTGTTGTAAAAATTGTAAAAATGATAAAAAAAAAGAATACTATCTATATGATATAACAGAAATTACTTCACTTATTCTTCAGTCGATAAAATTAATGTCATTAACTGTAAAACAGTTGTCAGAATGTTTAAGAGGCAAAACAAAAATTGAAAATAATAACAAAAATCAAAGAGTAGGAGAACTTCCAATGTTCAATAAAGCAAAATTCTTAACAGATAATGCTGCATGCCGATTAATTATTAAATTAATAACCGATGGTTTGGCTTTTGAAAAAATTCAAGAAATTACATGTGGAAAGAATAATAAAACATATGTTGGATATGTAATGTTAAGTGAAGAGGGTCAAAAATTTTTAATTTCTATTCCTAAACCAAAAATTTATATTCATATGCCTCCTATAAAATGTACAAATGATCGTGATAATATTAATCATTTTATGGCTAAGGTTGATATTAAAGAAGCTGAAGTAATTAAAGAAAAGTTTAAAATTAAGCACAAAGAAGTTTATCAATGTGCTAAATTTAAAATTCAATCATTAAGAACTCAAATTGTTAAAGATGAAAGACTATTAGATCCTAAAGAAGTATTAAGTGATGAAGCTATTGATCAAATTGCAGCTCTCCTTCCAAGAACTAATACTGAATTATTATCTATTGATAATATGACTAAATCAAAGATTAAAAAATATGGAGGAAGAATAATGGCATCATTAAATGAGTTTTGGAAAATGATTGATAAAAATGATCATGTCAAAATGACAAGAGAATTAGATATGTTATTAGCTGACAACAATCAATTAGTTGGAAATTTTTATCAACCATCACAAACATTTAACAGAAGGTCTACTATTTCTAAAGGATCTAAATATTCTACTAAAAAGACAAAAAATTTTGGTGGAGTTAAAAAACGTAGTACTGGAAATAATACTAGTATTAGTAATTCTACTTCATCTTTTACTAAAAATCGATATTACAAAAAATCTTCTTAGTATTTTTAATTCCTAATAATACTATTATTTTTTAAAAATTTTTTTTATTCATAGTATATTATTTTAATTTAATATTTAGCTAAAATTTTATAATATTATAATTAATAGATGTAAATTTTAAAATGTAATAAAAAAATTTTTTTTAAATAATAAAAATATTTAATTTTAAATAAATGTATTATTTTATTTTTTCATTCATTTTTTTTATAATTTCTAGAAGTCAAGTAAAATCGTCTACCAATTACAATATTGTAGGTGATGTTCGTGAAGCGTATAATGTAATCGAAAGTAATTACAAAATAAATAAAAAGTTAATAGAATTGCCGGAATACAGTGATTTATTAAACATTCCATATCATGTTTCAATTAAGAGTAAAAAAATTTTGTATATCGATTTTGAAAGTTATCAAAAAGTTATTGGTGGATCAATTTATAATCTTAAACTACAATTTCATTTAAGTACTACTTCATATCCCAATACAATGATTATTCCACCTTATATAAATAGGAAATCCAGTGATTTTACATTACAAAATTGTGAATTTGGATTAATTATTATGGATGATCAAATTGATCATAATAAAGTTATGATATCAAATGAATTATTAACTGTTGACTATGGTATTTTAATTTTATTAAAAACAACAAATAATAGAATACATTATACAATAATTCCATATTTTAGTCATACTTTTTTTATTTATCTATGTCCATATAAAAATTATACTAGAGAATATTCTAATATTCATTATATTCCAAATGAATATGTTGTAAAAAATGGAATATTTCATCCTGATGACAAAGAACAATCACATTTATTTATACCAATATTTCCAAAAACTATAAATGATGACTTTTTTATTTGTGGAACACTTAGACAACCAACACTTCCTGATATTACTTTAGGTTTTAAAATAAAGAATGATCCAAATAAGGTATTAAAAGAAAAAAATGGAGCAATTATAAGACAAGTAACAGAAGGTTGTATTAATATTCATGATAAATTTGAATTGTCATATATTTATTTAGATGAAAATTCTCAATTAACAAATAGAAAAATTTTTGTCAATAGAAATAAAAACAATAATATATATTTTAATCAAAAAATATATGTTTACAACATAAAACAATTTAATATGACTATTTTTAAAGATCCAAAAAGTAATAGTCAATCATTGATTACTCCTCAATGTTTAATAAAAACTCAAAAAAAAAATTTTTTTATAGTTCCGTATATTGATAACATGAAAATTATAACACAAAAAAATAATCGAATCTTATTTATTAATGATATTGATTCTAAAATAAAGTTTTATGCTAAATGTGTTAGTGAAATTATTGATGAAAAAGATAAAAATTTCAAAGAATATTATTCTATGGCGACAAAAATTTTAATAGCAAAAAATGATTCATTAAGAAATGGTACTTATAAAGAAGTTGAAACTTTGACTTTATTTAAGAATAAAATTGATTCATATGGGAAATATATTTGTAATATTTCTAAAAAAATAAAGAAATTAAATACTGAAAATATACAAGTAAAAAGTGTTTATTTTTTACCACAAAATTATTTAGAAATTTTATTACCACCTCTTGAAATAACATATACAAAAAGTTCATATCCATATTGCAAAAGATTTTATCCAAATATTGGTAAATTATTTGAAATTAAAGCTATAAATAGTAAGGGTGAAACAATAGGACTTTTTGAAATTTTGCATTCTACAGCAAATTTTGAAATAACATTGGATGTTGTAAATTTTACCCCTTCTTACTATGAATACAAAACAACTATTACTTGTAAATATAAAACAATTGCTGATACATTTTTTTTAACTACACAAATATTTTCAATTGTTGACATTATAAAAAATGATAATATTACCATTTATAATAGTGAAAAAAATTTACTTTATCCAGGTATAAATATATCAAAGTACTTTACAAAAATTGAATCAAAAAAAGAAGAAATTATTTATTCTACATTGGAAGAACGAGCAAGTTTATTTTTCTTAGTTCCATTAATTATACTAGGAGTAATAACAGTTATAGTTATTTTTCTTTTAATAATTTTAATCATAAATCAAATATTCAAAAGTAAAAAAATAAATGAATGTGATCAATTTGAAAGAATCAACGATATATAATTAACTTAAGTAATAATATAATATTTTTAATTATTTAATATTTAAAACAATATATTTACCATATAATTTTTATAACTCAAATAAAATGTTATAACTTATTATTATATAAAACTTAAATAACAATATATTTTATATTTGCTTATTAAATTTTATAAAGTTTAAAAAAAAATTCTTTTTACTTTTTAATAACAAAACATAAAATATAAAGCATATCAAATGTACATTTATAATAATATATTTAAATTAATTTTTATTGTAAAAAAATAAAATGGACTCAATTTATAATGAAAAAAATTTCAATTCCAACTTTTAAGTTAAGTTGTTAATTTTTCTATAAAAATATAATTTATAACAATTTTTTTTAGATTCTTTATTATTTAAAAAAAATTTTTTTAATTACTTAAAAGGATATATTATTTTTATTTCATTATAAAATGATTAATGCACCTGTCTCATCAAATGATTTAGATAAGGGAAAAATTCCAAAAAATGAATATAACTCAAATTTATTGATTGGAAATCCACCTTTAAATCAATCATCATTGTATAACCAAAACATAAATACTTCACAGTATCAAAATCCACATCCTTTAAATACGAAAACAGGAGAATTAAAAATACCAATGAATGGCCAATCAAATCAACTACCATATTCTACAAATCCGAGAACAGAAGAATTAAAAATACCAATGAATGGTCAATCAAATCAACTACCATATTCTACAAATCTGAGAACAGGAGAATTTAAAATACCAATGAATGGCCAATCAAATCAATTACCATATTCTACAAATCCAAGAACACAAGAAGCAAGAATACCAATGAATGGTACAGCTTATCCAGTTTCTAGTAATACAATCTCAGAAGAATCGGCATCACCAATAATAATAAATCAACCGCAACCCATAGCATATTATATAATTCAATTTGAAGATCCCATTATAAGAAAAAGATTTATTGGGCAAGTTTTAACAACTGTTTCAATAATGTTAGCAATTGTTGGTGCTATTACTAGTCTTTCATATATTCCATTTTTTCGTAAACATTTAGACGATGATGAGAATACAACAAAAATTCTTATTTTCATGTTTGTATTTATAGCTGTATGGGTAATAATATCAACTATAATGTTTTGTTCACAATGTATACGGAAAACATATCCACTAAATATTATATTTTTAGCATTAAGTGCTGTTTCAATGGGTTTAGTAACAGTATTTTTAACAGCTTTTGTTCCAGTAATAATTGTAATTAAATCTTCAGTAGAAACTTTTGTTATTTTAATAATTATAGGACTTGCTGCAAGATATACAAGAATAGATGCAACAGGTCTTGCATTTTATTGGAAAGTTTTTGCTATCCATTTAATTATATCAGGTTGTTCATTTACTTTAGTATATATTTTTGGTAATGTTCCATTACTTTCAACTATTATATCAACATCCATAGTATTTATTTATTCAATATATATTTTTATTGATTTACAACTTATAATGGGAGGAAAAAGAAATGCCATTTCTCCAAACGAACCTGTTTTAGCGTCAATTATCTTATTTACAGATATTATGTATTTATTATTTACTGTTATGATATCATATGGAGAGGCAAGTGCAAATGCAGGATAAACATTAATAATTAAGTTAAAAAACAAATATTTTTTATTTATTATACTATTTGAAATAATATTTTACAGAATTTTTTTACACTTATAATTTAATATAATATTTTAATTAAAAAAATATATATATGTGTAAATTCCATTTAATATTTTATAATGTTTGTAAAAATAAAATTTTAATTTATCAACAAATTTTATTAATATAAATATTTCTTAATGTTATAAAAATGATAAAAAAAAATAATTTTTAATTTTTAAAATAAATATTTAAAAAATATTTTTATAATTTTAATATTTTCAATATAATGCTTCGCAAAAATAATTTGTCACATAAATCAGTAAAATGTGCTCGTTCAAAAAAAAAAGCTAATAAAGACAAACCATTACATGGTCCAAGCGAAAGTGGTCAACATGATATGGTAACAACAGTACATTCAGCAAATAAAAATGTAAAGCCTAATTTTATTATAAATCAACAAAATGACAATAACAAACTTGATTCAGATAAAAAGTGGGATAATTACATGGAAAGTACAATTCCATTTTATCAAGGTAATATAACAGTAGAAGAAGTTGAACAATTATTAAAAAATAATGGTGATTTTATATTAAGAAAAGCAGAAGTGGATGGAAAAGTAGAATTTATTTTTACTGTTCGAAAAGGATATGAATTAATGGATTTAATTTTAATTCGTACACCAAAAGGTTGTTACGTCACAAAAGAATTTTTATTTAATAGGCCAGAAGATGTAATGAGATTTTATATGGATAAAGATTCTCCAATAAATAAAGGTGTACCTTTATTTTTAAAAGGTATTGAACGACCAAATTATTATTTAAATTCTGAAAATATTGAAATAAAACAAAAAATTGGAGAAGGTTTGTTTAATAAATTACAGTTTATAAAATAAAATGGTTTTGTAGGAGCATTTGGAGAAGTTAATGAAGCTGTTATGAAACGTTCTGATGGAAGTTTTGTTAAAGTAGCCGCAAAAAATCTTAAAGGGTTTTCTTCAAAACAAGATCGTGATGATTTTATGGAAGAATTTAAATTTATGAATCAATTTGAACATGATAATATTGTAAAAATTTATGGTATTACAATCCACTCTACAAGATTAGTGATGATTTTAGAAATGTGTTATGGTGGTTCGTTAAATTCATATTTAAAAAAAAATCCATTACCATATAAACATCTTATTAAATATTGTATTGATGCTGCTAGAGGAATGTGTTATTTATCAACACGTAACGTTATTCATCGTGATATTGCAGCAAGAAATTGTTTGCTTGGAGGTAATGATGAAGTAAAAATTAGTGATTTTGGATTATCTGTTATATCAAAAAATCCTGTTAAAGCTGGTAAAAATCAGAAAATAGCAATTCGTTGGTGTGCACCTGAAACAATTTTAACAGGATTTTTTCAAATGAAAACAGATGTATGGTCTTATGGTATTTTAATGTGGGAAATTTTTAGTCATTGCCAATTTGATCCATTTCCTGGAAAAACTAATGCTGAAGTTAAAGCAATAGTATTGTCTACTGATAAACCATTAGACCTTCCAAAAGATGTTCCATTAAATGTTTTAAAATGTTACAAATATTGTTTATTTAAAGAAGCCTCTTTTAGACCAAATTTTATAGAAATTTTAAAATTTTTATCTCCACGAGAACAACCACCAATTCCAGAACGTATGAAAAATTCAATGATGTTAAAAACATCAAAATTAGATTCTAATAATCAATGTGTTAGTTCAAAAAGAAAACAAACAGGATTTTAATAATATATAATAAAATAAAAATTATTAATATTTTTAAGACAACAGAGGTAAAATATATTTTTAAATAGTTAAGATATATAACAATTCTTAAATAATATTTTCTAATAATTTTTTTTTGTAAATGCTAATCATCAAGAATAATCTCATTACCATATAAAATTTTTTCATTTAAATAAGTGTTTAATAATTTATAGATTTATCATTTAATATTTAATGTTTATTGTAATACTTTTTTGATATTTTATTATTTCAATCTGTATATTTTTTGTTTTTGAAAAAGTTTATTTAATATTTAACAATTATTACATTATATTCAAGTATTAATAAATAAATAAAGATAATAATTTAATTTCAAAAAAACTTTTTATATTATGAATACAAATATCATTTCTAATTTATCTATTTATATATATTTTTTTTTATTAATGTCATTATTAAAATAATACAATATTATATAATTTATAAATTTATTTTGTTAATATTTTAGCTATATATTGTAAAAAATATAGTTTATATAAATTTTGTTTATATTAATATTATACATTAATTATTACAATTTTATTTAAGGAAGAAAATATAAATTATACATTTTAACTTTTCTCATTTACTTTTTTTTTTATTTTTATACTCATTTGCCATTTCTTCCCATTTTGTAGTATTAAATAATGCATTATCTTTCAAATGCTTACATTCAGGTATTATTTTAGCAAGTATATCATAACATGGTAAACAAATTCCTTTCATAAATCCTACTTGCATTTCTGGTAATTCACCTGATTTATCCCTATCCATCATAGCAATTGGTTCACGACCATTCATTTTTTCAGCATCTCCTTGTTCATAAAATTCTTCAAAAATTACTTTTACAGTTTCTGATTGTACTTGCCATGGTTTAGCTGAAGCAATTAAATCACATCCAGTCATTATAATTGCCTGACCCAATCCACGACAATCATTTTTATTCCAATTAAAATTTTCATTCTCAATAATAACATTTATTTTAGCTTTATTAGAAAAAAATAAAGCTAAATCAGTAGCTAATATACAATGTTTAATTAAACTTAATGCTTCTTTATATTGTTCTGTATTTAAATAACGTAAAACATTATGTCCTTCTTGTTGTAAAATTGTTATAGTTTGATTAAAATGATGATGTTCCATAACTGATGTTGAATAAATAGCTGCTAATGGTGTACTCATTGTTTTCATATAAGCATTATTTTTTCCACGATGATCAAGATCATGACATATAGCAGCAATATACATAGCTAATGCTTCATGTGGTTTAAAAATATTTGTAGAATAAAGTAAATAAAATAAACTATGAGCAACTGTAAATCCATGTTGCCAATTATGATAAGGAACTTTTCTATAATTTTTACGTACTGTTAAAGTAAATCGTATTAAATCATCAGAATCAAATCTAATTTTTCCACCAAATAATTTTTGAAACATTTTTATTGCGAAAACAGGTTTTTCTAATTCAGTTAATGTCATACTATTGAAATCAAAATTTAAAAGATCCGAAGGTATATCATCTATTGTTTCTTGATACTTTTTAACTTTTGATACTTCATCCTTATTACAAGATGAATGGTATGTTAAAACTTCTAATGCTACTCTATATTTTTGTTCTTCTTTTCTTATTTTATCATATAATTTTGCATGATGTAATGCTAATCCACAATAAATTGCAAAAGTTTCAAAAGATTCAGCATCATCATTTGTAAATTCTCCTGTATGTTTATTAACCATTTGAACAACTCCAATTACTGTTCTTCTTATAAAAATAGGCATACATAATATATTTTTTGTTTGATATCCTGTTTTATAATCTACTTCAGGATTAAATCTTTCATCTTTATATGCATCAGGTATATTTAAACCTTTTCCAGTCTGAGCAACAGTTCCAGCAATACCTTTTCCAATTGGAAATCTTATCTCTTTTTGTCCATGATTTTCTAAACTTTCAACTTCTTCAGATTGTACACCAACATCAAAAATTCTTGCATAAAGTTCTTTAGATTTTGAATCAACTAAAAAAAGTGAAGCTCTATCTGCATTAACAAGACGTTGAGCAAAATTCATAATTTTTATAATTAATGTATCCATTGAAGCAACTTCTTGAAAAATAGATTTTACAACTTCTAATAAAAATTTTGTTAATTTTCTATTTTTTTCAATAAGTTCTGTTGAATCTTGTGAACTAGATGTTGACATAGAAGATTCAATACCACTTTTAATTTTTTCTTTATTATTTCCTTTACCAAAATAATAAAGAGAACCAAATGTTGCTCCAAAAATATTTGCTAAACGAATATCTTTATCATTAAAATTACTTCCAAAAAAATATATATCAGCTAAATGTGTTTCTTTTATTTCATTACAATCAAAAACTTGTAAAACATAACTAGCTGCACCATAACTTTTTTTCATTTTTTTAATTTTTTTAAGCCTTATTTCATTTTCTTCTTTTGTTACTCTATAACTATTTCCATCTTCTTCATTATGAACAATCAATTCAACAGCTTCAGCAGATGTACATTCTTGTGCACATATAACAGCTAATTCATACATTAAATTAATTTGTTGTGATGCATTTTCAGCTAAAAAACTTCTACATTTACCTATATCTTCAGGCTAAAAAATATTTAATTTAAATGATATTTTTTATTACAATCTTACATTCCATGCTCCAGTGGTTTTTAATGTAGAATTAGAAATTGTAAGACTACCTTGTCTACGATTTCTTATTGTTGTTCTTCTATGAATCCATCTTTCAAATGTTTGTCTTGTAATAGAAGCACTACAAACATAATTTTCTAGAAATGAAGGATTACTTTTAAGATACAATGCAACATCTTCAGGTTTTAGTTCCATTAATAAAAAAAAATATTCTAATATATAGTTCAAAACTAAAAATAAATTTTATTTATGATACTAGGATGATATATTTTAATAATTTATATTGACCATGTAATATATATTATGTTAAGATTATGATTATAAAGTATACATACGGTTTCGACGAAATTAAAATTATTATTAATTTTAAAAATTAGAAATAGTATTTATTTATACTTTATGACAAATACTTATATTATTATAAAGAAGACTTAAGGTTTAAATCGGATTTAATAAAGTATCTATATATATTAATAATTTAGAATACTGTATTTGATATGACGTAAAAAATTTCTATAGTTAATTGAAGTATTAAATTGTGTTGTACTAACCAAAATATCATTATATAAAAAAAATAACTTTAATTATTATAAAACAATAAAAAAAATTTTAATTTAAAAATTTATAAAATTATTTTTATCAAACCAACATATAAATATAAAATAAATAAAGTAATAATTTTAAAAAAAATAAAAAACCTAATTACTTTTAAAAAAATTATTAGTTTTTATAACAATTATTGTAAAAACAATTAATAAAAATCTTTGTAAATATTAATATTATGTTAAAAAATGTATAAAATTACTTCCTGTTTTGAAGAATTAAAACAATAATCTTATGTATGTATGTATAGTTATTATATTCCCAAGAAAATTTGCTATAAATTTTTTTATTTAAATATACAATTTGTTTAAAATTTATTATAAGTTAAGGATATAGCTATTTATGGATATTAAATTACCTATTATCACTATGGAAATAAACGGATGATTAACATAACAAATTTACACAAAATATCTATGTTTGCTAAATTTTTTATTAAATAAAATTATTTATTATTATTAACATAATAGTTATATTATTTTAATTATTTTAATTTAAAAAAGAGTTAAATAGTTTTTAAATATTATAAATAATGTTTGGACTATAATTTATTTTATAAATATATTTCAAAAAAAAACAAACAGTTTTTTAAATATTAATAAATTAAATATAATTTTTTAATGTTAAAAATATGTTTAGTTATAATTATAAAAATAACAAAACATTAGTAATTCCAAATAAATTACAGTATCTAATTAACAATAAAAAGTGCATTTTTATTATTTTTTATATTTAATCATAAATAAAATTTAATACTCTAATAGCTGTAGTTAATGTATAATAAAATATCCATGATATTTTGATATTAAATGATTAATGAAATATATATAAATTACTAAAAATATTTATTTTTTATTTTATTTTTTTTACTTTTAATTAAAAATAATTTCTTGCGTCATTTATATTTAAAAAAAATAAACTAAGAGATAAAAAAAGTTTTTTTAGTATTAAGAATAATATTATATAAATATGGTATTTTTATATCGTTTTTTCAATTTTTAAAAATTTCAATTTATTTTAATAATAATTTTATTTTTAAAAATGCCACTGCTTAAATTATTAAATGAAAGTATAAAAGTTACTACAAACTTTTCAATTAAAAAAAATGTTACTAAAAATTCTATTAACAATACAAACACAAGTATTTTAAATTTTTGTTCATGTATTTATGATATAAATCAAATTTGTGAAATTCACCCTATAAATAAAAAATCACAATATTACTATTTTAATAACAAAAAAGTTTTTTATGGTGACCATAACAATGATCTTGGTGCTGTTATTTACACTATTGCTATTATATTAATGTTTTCAACGGTTATTATAATGTCAATGTTTCGATCTATTAAACGTTCTAAAGAATCAATAGAAATAGAAAATTTATTACACATAATGCGTTATAGAGAAGAATATGATTATTACAAAAGGCAAAAAAGAAAATTACAAAAAGCAAAAAAAAAAGTTACAGCATGGTTGAATAAGAGTAATGATAAAATGTGGACAAGTAGCGCACATATAATAGGTAGCCATAGTTACGCTGATTCGAATTATATTTCAAAAAATAATTCAAAGTTGTAAGTAATTGTTTTCAAATAATAATTATGTGTTGAAAATTTTTTTAATATTATTTTAAGATCCACTTTATCACTTATACCAAATATAGTAATATCATCAACAAATGACGACTTATCGACAAAAACTTTAACAAGAAAAACTCCATCATTAAGTATGATTTACAATTTTGATCAATCATTTTCATCTTCTATTACTTCAAATTATTCATTATCAATTCCTGAAAATGTAGAAAATAATAACGACGTATAAATTGGCATAATTTTGGTATTACTTAAGTTTATTATAATATACAATTTTTATAAATATTTGTAAAAACTTTTATGTTATTTTATAAATTACTTGTTCATAGCACAATAATCGTTTTTATTTTTATAAAGTTATAACAAAACATTTATTGTTATAAAGTTTTTTTTATATTTTATTGATATTTTTAACTTTAACAACTTTCTTTAGTATTCAATTGACAATAGGTCAATTTATAAGAAAATTTTATAAAAAGCTATAATTTAAGGTAATGTTTGTCACGCAACTCAACAATAATATTTTGAAAAAACATTTAACTTTTGATAGCATATTATTTAAAAATTACAATTTTCTTACAAATTTATATATATTAAATATTTAATTTCTCTTTTTTAAATATATTATAAAACTACATTAAAAATACATAGTTCAAGTTTAATAAAATTTATATTTAAATTTATTTTTTTTTATTATGTTCAATTGAAAACATCAATTAACTATTAAAATAGTAAATTAAAAAATTTATTTAACAACATAAACTTAATTTTTTTTATTTATATTTATTTAACTATATAAAAATATATCAATTTATAACAATAATAATATATATTCAATTGTGTTATTAAATGTTAAAATTTTTTCATAAAATATTTTTGATATTGATGAGTTAAGTATATAAAAATATATTTAACCCATTAAATTATGTTAAGATATAAATTATGACCGTTAACCCTACATATACATTTTAATTCAATTTTAAATTCCGATATATTTCATAATTTTTATGCATATTCGGGAAGTTAAATTGAACTCAATACGTACATAATATTTTGACATTCTTATTTAAGTTTTATAAATATTTAAAAATGACTCTTTTTAAATATTACTAAATTTTTATATTTCCTTTAACTATTTATATATTTTGATAAATTAAAGATTCAATTATAAAAAATAATATTTACTTGATATTGTTCATTCATTTTATAAAATCATAAATTATTTTAATATTGTAGTTTTATAAATTATCACAATATTGATAATAAATATAGATAAGCATTGTTTAATGAATGCAAAAAAAAAATTTTTTAAGAACTATGTCCTTTTATTTTCATATAAAAAAAATATTTTATAAATTTAATGATGTAATTTTGTATTACTATAAAATTCATTAATATAACTAGTAAAGTAGTTTCAAATGATAAAAATTTTAAAAAGCGTCAAATTTTTGTAAACTAATTTATAGCTTAGAATTTTATTAATAATTTTTTTTATAAATTAAAATGAAATTTTTAAAAGTACATAATTAATATGCTTATAATAATTATATAAATTTATTTTTTTAGCTTGAATTATTATTTTTTTTTATTTATAATTATGTTTTAAAATAACAAATTGAATTATTTTCTAAAAAAAATTATTATTAAAACTAGGAATGTCATAATTTAATATTTATTTTACTTACATATTATATTATTTTAAATATTTTTAAAATTTTTTCTTATTTTTATTTTAAAAATTTAGTAGTAAAAGAAGATAATAATGTATTATTTTATATAAATTTTTTAAGATTAAACTAGAAAAAATTATTGTGTTAAATTATAAATTAAAATAATTGTTTTCTATGAACAAAGTAAACTTTTTTATACTATTATTAAAGAAATATAACTGTTCCATGAGAATACTTAATGAATGATATTTTTTCACATGTAAAAACTTAATATATCAAGTTATGAAATATTTTTCATTTCATAAAAAAGTTAGTTTTTATATATAAGTACATTTTATTTTGAATTATAAGGAAAAATTTAAATAACTATTGATAAATTATTTATTTATTTATACCTATAATTTGTATAAACAATATAATTTTACTTTTTTTTAATAGAAGTATGAATAAATAATAGTTTTGTAAATAACAGATGTGCATTGGACTTTTATAAAAAAAAAATTTTTTATATCATAAATAAGCATAAATTTTATATTTTAAAATAATTTTATAAAATCTACAATGTTTTATAATAATTCATCTTATTTTTTTTTTACTTAATTTTATTTTTTATTATTATCTATTTTTTTAAAGAAAAAAAAATTACAAAATGTCATTAAATTTATACAATTATTATTAAAACTTTAAACTTTATATATTTTGTAAAGTTTTTATTTTACTTTAACATGTTATTTTAATGTAAAAAAAACCAAAAGCCAAATCTTTTAACTTTAAATAATACTATATTAGAAAAATTTATATTCTAAAATATATTTTGATTCAGTGAATAAATTTTGTTATCATCCAAAATATTAATAAGTAGTTAATAAATAAAACAACTTGAATGAATATTTGTTAAATTGTGCCATTAAAACAATAGATTTTTAACAAAAAAAATTTTAGTCAAAATGTTTTTCTATTATAATAAGTGATGTTAAAAAAATATTTGCTTTATAATAATTGTTATATTTTTTTTTAAATTAATTTACAAATTTAATTACCAAAAAAAATTGTTTTATTTTTTTAGTTTTTTAATACTATTTTTATCAAAAAAAATATATAAATTATTTCTTAAAATATTCTATAAATAAAAGACTTATTTTTGTTTACAGATGACTTTAAAACTATAAAGAAATAAAACAATTAGTATTTAAAGACATTTTATTTTTTACATTATAATGTTCAATCAAGTTTAATAATTGTATAAGTTTCATTGAAAGTAAATTATATTAATTTTTTTTAGAATTTTTTGTATTTGTTGATGTTTTTTAAAAGTTATATGAAGAATTTGAAGAATAAAAATATTATAAATCAGTGAAACTTTTAAAATACAATTTTTTTAAAATAGTTTAATATTTAAAAATGAAAGTATTATTTAATAGTTATAGAAATTATTTACATGGGAAAATCTACATTTTTTGGTTTATACTACTATTTTTATGTTGTGAAAATATTCAAAAATCATTTTCTTCAAAAACATTTAATATTGTAAGATTTATAATATAATTTTTTTTTTTTAATTTTTAGAATTATGAGGATAATCAAAATTTAGAAAAAGAATTAAAAAAAGATAATGGATTAGAAGAAAATTATATTAAAAAAAGAACGGATAATATAAATAAAAATAATACAGGATTAGAATTTAATGTAACTAGATTATTAGATGCATTAATTATGAGCCATGATAAAAGAATACGACCAAATTATGGAGGTATTTATTATAAAAACATTTTATTAAAATAAATAATTTAGGTGAACCAACAGTTATAAGTGTTAGTGCACATGTTATTACAATTTCAGCTATCTCAGAAGTGACAATGGACTTTTCTGTTGATTTATATCTTAGACAATTTTGGAAAGATACTCGATTAGCTTTTGGAAAATATAATACAATGAATATTAATTCATTAACTATTGGAATAGATATGGTAAAATCAATTTGGACACCAGGTTTGTATAAAAAAAAATTTTTTTATGTATAATTATTTGTAATTAGATACATTTTTTCCAAATGAAAAAAAATCATTCTTTCATGAAACAACATCTCATAATTCTTTTTTACGAATAGATAAAGATGGAAATGTTTTAAGAAGTATTAGATTAACAGGTTATTTATATTTTTTAATATATATAAAAATATTTGATTTTAGTTATTGCAAATTGTCCAATGAATTTGCATACAGTAAGTTATAAATTATTTTATATTATATAAAATTTTTAGTTTCCACTTGATGTTCAAAATTGTAGTTTAGAAATTGAAGTAAGTTTTTAAAAATTATATCACTTTAATTTCATTTTTATAGAGTTATGGATATTCAACTGCTGATATTATATATAGATGGTATGATGATGAACCAAATAATCCAGGCTCAGCATTAACAATAGATGAAAATGTTCATTTAGCTCATTTTACTGTTGATAAGCATGATTATATACAAAGAACTATACGATTAACTACAGGGGATTATTCAAGATTATCTGCATTTTTTATTTTTAAAAGAAATATTGGTTTTTATCTTATTCAAATATATTTTCCATCATCATTAATAGTAGTAATAAGTTGGGTTTCATTTTGGTTATCAAGAGAAGCTAATTCAAGTAGAATAAGTTTAGGTCTTTTAACACTTCTTAGTATGACAACAATTATGACTTCTAATAATTCATCATTACCAAAAGTTAGTTATGTTAAAAGTTTAGATATTTTTCTTGGAGTATGCTTTTTTATTGTCTTTGCCAGCCTTATTGAATATGCTGCTGTTGGGTATTTACTTAAAAGAAGAAAAAATAATGAAAGTAGAAGAAAGTTAAAACAATATAATCAATCAACAAAAATTTCTTGCTTTGAAATTAATGAATCTAATCATCCACAATTAATAAGAAATAATAATAATGAGACATATGTAATGAGTATTAATAAATATTGTATAATTATTAATAACTTTTTTTTAGACATACATGCAACCATCTGATCAAGATATACCATTATTAAATATTTCACCTAATCATATAGCATTAATACCAAACAAAAAACAAACTAAAGTAAAAGAATATAATTTCAAACCTTCTCAAATAGATCTTTTTTCTAGAATTGCATTTCCTTTATTTTTTATATTTTTTCATATTATTTATTGGTCAGTATTTTTAAATGTTAGATGTTTTTAAAATAAAATTTAAAAAAAAATAATAAAATATTTTTATATCATAAAAAAAATGTTTAATTATGACAATATTTATAATAAATTATTACAAAATAATATAAAAAAAATTTATTTATTAATTCCAAAACATTCTTTATGTGATCCTAAACATGGTCCGAATTTAAATCTTTCAATAACTAATGTTTTCTTACAATCATTAGAATCATCAGTATCATCATCTAAATTTATTATTGGAATATTTAAACATTTTCTTTTTTTTATACAATCATGACAATTATTTTTACATATACATTGACCAAAAGTTGTAGATATTAATTCTCTATGTCCTATCATATTTTCTAAATTATCTTGATAAATATTTGGTTGTATATGATTATGTTTACAGAAAAATAAATTTTCATCTCCATAATTTTTATTATTTATATCTCCTTTTTTAAGTTGCATTATTATATTATTAATATTATTATGATTCTAAAAAAAATTTCAATTATATATAATATACGTGTATACACATATATTGATAAAAAAAAACTTACTTTGTCACTTTTTATTGTAATATATTCATCATCTTCTGTTTTCTCCTTATTCTTATTAAATATATTTGATATTAAAAAATAAAGTAAGCAAGCAATGATTATAGTTATTATAATAAATATTACTAAAAATAAAAAAACAGTAACATAGCTTCTATCAATTGGTAATACTTTGTTAACTTTAAAATCATTTGGATTATCATAATAATAATTAGTTATTGGTGGTCTAGGAAAATCACCTTTTTTTATGTAAATTGTTTTTGAAATGTTCATTTAAAATGACTATTATATCAAAAATTATTTAATTTATAAATATATTATTTTCTCATAAAAATATAAAATTTGTTTTAAAGATGCAATTTAAAAAAAAATAATATTATTAAAAAATAGATTTTAGATATGATAAAAAAATAATTATTTATTGGTATAAAATAAAATATAAATTAAGCTTCAATTAAAGATTAGTAATTAATATAAAGTACAAATTTATACAAAAGCAAAAATAATTAAGCACCTCTAATCTGAGCAAGTTTCTCTTTTAAAAGTTCACGATCTTGAGCTGAGAGACGTTTAGGTTTTTTGAATTGTGGAATAGGGGCAGAAGAAAATGCTGCTGTTTGATTTAATGTATTCACACCTCCTGATTGAATGTTAGATCTAATTGACGTTGTTTTATTATGTCCTGGTGGTGGGATAGAATGAGTTCTTCTAGGATTAGAAGCAAAAGAAACAGATTCTAAAATTTCTTGAGATTTCTTAAGATTATTTAAAAGTCTTTGTAAACGATCGCCAGTCAAATAAACAGCATCAGAAAGAAGGATATCTTTTGACCATAACTTTCCTGATCCTGGTTTCAATGAAGTTGCCAAGTTAAATTTATGCTTAATAGTTTCATATAAAACGATATCTTTTTCTCTAACATTTTTCAAAACAAGTTCCCGTAATGTAATATCATGTGATTTCCCTGATTCAAAGAAAGCATCCCACTCACAACTCATTATTGATGAATTTGACAATAATTTGACAATTTCACCATTTGACATTCCATTTATCTTCATAATAGCGCTATCAAGTTCTGCTGTCTCTGCTGGCATAACTTTTTCTAAACACCTTGCTGCATACTGCCAAACTTTATCTTTAAGATGAGAATTTCTATCAACAGCTTCTTTGACTTTTGCTTTATTAACAACTATCAAGCGTTGGATATGATTTCTAATAGCATGAAAAGTAGTCTCATAAATCTTTTCTTGAGATGAAGTAAATAATTTCATTATAGTACTCATAGCCGTTAAACAAATTTCAGCATCCCATTCATAATTCTTCTTGGTTGTTAAAGTTGATAATTTATCCATACATTTTCTCGCTAAATTAAAAACTCTATCACTTGATGTATCACCAGCATTTTTACTCATACAATCAACAATTCCCATCATAACAGTATTGTAATTACAATTATCACACAATTTAACAGTTGCATGATTAAGAGAAGTATTGATAGAATTTTTCCAAAGTTCATTTGATGAAATGTGTGATCTAGAGACACAACCAAGGATAACACTTAAAAATGTTCCGACAGTTTCAGGTTTAATAAATTCAATGAATTCAGCATCATTCATTATACATAACAAAACATTAAATATACTTTTACAAAATGAAGAAATATTCTCAGGAATAGGTGTTTGAATTGTAAAATTCTCTTTGTAAAAATCAATGTCCTTGCAAATTGATAAAACAATATCATCAATCTTATATTTTATAACTTCAATTGGGAACACACCACGATTGCTAAGTAATACAAATAATTCAGAAATTCCAACAGAGGCTTCACTAATATTAGTAGAGGTAATTTGTGAAAGTAAATAGTCAATTTTAGCAATCTGATTGTGATATTGAGACACATCTATACTTTGTACCTTCATAGTTTGTACATTTAATATATCCGATCCTAATGGAGAAGGTTTTACAACGTCTTGACAATCCTCCAACTTAATTGTTGGAGGTTCTGTTTCAACTATATCAACATCTAAATCAGGAAACTCCTCATCAATGTCTACATCACAAGCATTGTCATTAAAAGGAGGTAAATCAACATTTAGTCTGGCAGTTAATCTTCTTTTATCTGAAACTTCATTTGTAGTTTCAGAATAGTCATATGTTTGGCATAAATCTGTAGGAGGTTCATCCATTGTTACATTAACTGAACTATGAGGAACTACAACTGGAGCAGCAACAGGTTTTACAATTTTAGCTTTTCCACGAAGAGGTGTAGAACTTAATTTTGGACTAGTCATTTGCATTACTCCACTTCTTTTGATTCTTTCATCCAAATATGCTTTATCCTTATCATTTAATTTTCCTGCTAGTTTATATATCTCAGTACCTACAGAACGATAAGCAGCGACAAAACAATTCAAGGCACCATTTCTGACATTATTATCTCTATCAGATATAGAAGCTGCGATTATTTTGAATGAAGAAGAATGTGCACCAGCAATATCATCATAACATTCATCAATAATACTCTCCATTATATTTAAACATTCTGTTTTCATTCTTGAATTTTTTGTTTTTAATGCTTCAACTAAATATCCATACACCTTAGAAGGTGGAATTATTTCACAAAAAGTAAAAACTAATTTTTTTACAGCTGCACGAATTGGTTCTTTTGTCTCACCAGTCTTTAATAACAAAAAAGGTATAAATGATGAAACTTCAGTGTCATGTGGTGATGTTTGTTGCTCCTGGTAAACTTCACAAATACGTTGACCAAATTCTAGACATTTCAATAAAACGGTTGGATTAGTTTCTAAAATTCTAAGTGTTATCCATTTTAATAATAAATCAGAATTTGCAATTATTGCTTGCGCATCAGAGTCACACAAACCAATCAAAATATCTAAAGCTTTAAGCTGTTGCTTAAAATCCTTATTATATAGTCTTCCGAATACATCGGCGGATACAACTTCCTTCAATTGTGATTGAAGTTGTTGTAGATGATCTGGTTGCGGTACTTCAAACTGCCACTTTAATAATTTTAATTTAGCTTCATCTTTAAAACGTTGATTTTTATTAGAGTTTAATGATAATATAGATTCCAAAGGTTTCCCTTCCTCAGAAGACGTTGGTGATTTTGTATTTTTAGACCCAAGAGGATTCTTTTTCTTCGTACCAACTTTCTTCTCATTAACACCTTCATTTTCATCCGTCTCATTACTTAAAGCTGTTTTTGGGAGAGGTTTCATAGGCTAAAAGAATATAAAGTTGTCATTACACAAAGTAGAATAAAATAATATAAAAAAAAGCAATAGAATTACAAACACATACCTCTTCATCTTCTTCAGACTCTGTTTCAACTTTTTTACGTACAACTTTTTTTTTACTTGATTTTTTATCTGTATCCTTTTTACTCTAAACAAACACGACACAATATTTAGAAAAACAAAATAATAACTTACACCAGCCTTGTGAACAGATTGAACCATTTCAGAAACAGCAGGACCATTTTCTTCTATCATTTTAGCACAAAATTCATTAATTTTTGTCATTTTAGTTTTGTCATTTGCAGCATCACCCAGAAGATTAATAATAGCCTTCTCACCTATAACCCTCTGTAACGCACCTAAAGCAGCACATGCAGAATCACGAGCTTCTGGATCTGACACACCAGTTACTTTTCCAAGAAGAGGTGCCACATCTTTAACAAATTTTTTAGGTAATGTTGCAGAGTTTGATGTTTTAAAAACACGTTGCAAAAAAAGTGAAACCTGTGCTTTTATATTAGGATTTGATTTTTCTAAAGCTGTACAAATATCTTCCTGCATAGTTTCAACAGAACATGAATAAGCTGCAATGTTATCAATTAACTCAACTAATGGATCCCTTAACGTTGGTTTTTTTTCTTTAAATTTCTCAAAAATCACACCTGCTATACTTGGTACAAAGGGAGCAAACTTTTGACGTAAACCATAAGCAAAAGCACTTAAACACTTGGCAGAAAGCGCAGCAACATTTATATTAGCATCTTTTTCAAGTAGTCTTTTCAAACAAGGAACAATATCTCCTGTGGCACCTTTTGGATCTAATCTTTTGTGAGTTGTACACAAATCAAGTAACCCTTGAAGAGCATCTCTCCTCTCTGACCACTTTTTACTTTCAATAACAGTAAAAAAGTTATCTGGCAAACGAGAGATAACATCTACTGGCTCAAGTTCATCAAAAGGATCAATTTCTTTTTCTTCTACTTGTTCAATAGGATCATCTTCACTTTCTGATTCCTCTTCTTCTTCACTTTCTACTTTGACATTTTTCTTTTTCTTTACTGGAGCTTTAGCAGCATCAGCTTCCTTTGCTTTTTCTTCAATTTCAGCTTTTGTTTCTTGAATTTTAGTCCACTTTATGGTGTCTTGAGGTAAATCACCTACCATCTTCAAAAGATCCTTTTCGCCAATGACAAACATCAGGCAACCTAAACAAGACATTGCTGTTTCTCTTACTTCACTATCAGAATCAGAACAATGTTTGGCAAGAATAGGTGTGATACTTTTTATCAATTTTTTGGGAGCATCTGAAGCTCTAAATCTTTTAAAATAACGACCCAAAAAAAGATTAATTTGACTTTTTTGTGCAGGATTTGGTTTTTCCATTGCCGTTACAATATCTTCTATAATATTATCGAAAGGACAATAGTCCCCAATAGCATCAATAGCTTCACACAAAGGCTCTCTAAGAGTTGGTTTTTTCTCCTTAAATTTTTCAAAAATAACACCAACAAAAGGTGTACCATAGTCTTTAAACTTATTTCTTAATCCTTTCGCTAAAATTGTGACAAGTTTAGCAGCCATAGCAGCAACATTTATATTGGCATCCTTAGCAATTACCTTAAAAAAATGTAAAAATATTAAAAATATAATCAAAAATCATACCTGCTTTAGCTGATCACAAAGTCTGTGATATGACGCTTTTGGATCAAGGTCATCATGCTTGGAAGCAATATTTACAAGATTTTCAATGGCTTCTTTTCTTTCTAACCATTTTTTTGACATCAACATTTCTTCAAATGATGATGGTATGCTAGCAATGAGATCAAAAGGGTCCATTGTAAGACTAAAAATTTACCCACACTATTAGAGAAACTATTTTAAAAATACAACGAACACGTATTGTTATAAAATTAATGTAAAAAGGAATAGATTCATAAAAAAATAGTTTAAAAATTATAATAAATAAACAAAATGTGAATTTTTTCAATAAATCGATAACAAATATAACAATGAGAAATCGTCACTATTTGACAAGAAAATATGGTTTTATATGTTCTACCAATTTATTGACAAATGTCATTACTTTTTTTAACTATCAACAAATTAAACAAAGTAAAAATCAACTATAAAAATGTTTAAAATAATAATTACACTATCTAGGAAGTTTAAAGATTATACTAAAATAAGATATAACAAATAAATATACTAAACATTAAGTTACAACTTTAGTAACAAAGTAAAAAAATATATGTGGGAATACAAGTTATTCATATAAAATATCTACACAAAATAACATCTCTCCAACACGTCTAATATTAAATCTTCCCATAAAGAAGTTATATAGAGTAAATTGAATGTGGCGGTAGTCTTAGATTGTTTGTATGATCCAATTAATGTAACAAATAAAT
The DNA here is from genome assembly GCA_029582065.1 of Strongyloides stercoralis. Lineage (NCBI taxonomy): Eukaryota > Metazoa > Nematoda > Chromadorea > Rhabditida > Strongyloididae > Strongyloides > Strongyloides stercoralis. The sequence goes on along the minus strand of CM055866.1, from coordinate 7,382,057 downwards.
GTCATGTGACAATTGAATTTGTACAAAAAAAAAGTTTTATCAACGTATCAAATTTATTTGTATGAACAAATTCATTGTAGACAACCTTTAAATCATTCTATTCGTAGGAGTAGATATCAAATCTCGTTAATAATAGATTATATATTATAATTAAATATTATAGACATTACCAAAAAAAAATTTTCTGGTAAAAAAATAGGTATACTATAAATATTTATTAATTTATTAAGTTTTCATGTATATAAATAAAAAATAAAGAATAAAAAAGTTTTTTTTGCACATAACTAGGTTAATTAAATGAAGAGAGGTAGTACATTGTATTATCAAAGATGTCAGAATTAAGAATATAATAAATCCAGACAGAAATGATTATCCTGGGTCCCATTGTAAAAAGAAAACAAAACCCGAAAAAATGTTGTAATTCCCTCAGAACAAAGTCTAATTCATTTCGGCGAAGTATATAACAAATGATAATGAAGATTGATAATGTCATGTAAACAAATAATTCAAGCAAGATATAAACTTGTTGAAAAGTGAATAGACCTGGTGAAGATGTAAAATATCCACTAAATGTAAAAACTAAACAAAGTGACAAAAAGAAACTGTTGATAAATGAAAAAGCAATTCTTAAATGATTGTATGATATTTTAAGGTTATATTTCAAACTAAAAATTGGTACATTAACGATGACATCATTTTCAATAGAATTTGGATTGAATGTATTGTCAAAAAGTATGTATAAATTCATTCCCAGGAAGCATAATGTTACTAAAAGAACCGTTGTGATGGCAATCTACAAAACATGTGTTAAAATAAAAATAGTTAAAAAAATTACCTTTGGTGTAAAACAGTAGCAAATTTTCTTAACTTGTGTTAATGAATTATTTGATAAACTATCATCAGGTCTTCCATCAGCTTGGGTACTCGCTTCACCATATCTAGTAAAAATTGAATAAGAATTGTCATCATAATATAAATCATTTCTATAAATGTTATGCACATCCATCATACAAAATTATAGTAAGATATAAATATTTTTCTAAAAAAATAATAAATATATTGTTAATACAAACACAATAATAGAAGACGGAATTTGCTATAAAACAAACATAATGAAATACAATCATACCAAAGTTTACGATTACCTTACATTTGAATTGAACTTCAGTAGAAGTTATTCTTGTGTCTTTAAAGTAGGCAAACTTTGTCATACAAACTAAAAATTTTTCTATTCACATTAAGTCCTACTAACTTCTAAGGAACAAAAAACTTGATAAAGTAAAACGAGATTAAAAGATTTTTTTTTAACAAGGATGAAATCTTTTCATTTAAGAGTACAATCGGATTAGAAACACTAACATTTTAACAAACTAAAAAAGCAACGACTTTTGGGACAATACAATTTGACTTTTGTTCATACAATTCTCTAAGTTATTAGTTTTTTTTTCTCTTTCCAAAAGCGCCTTAAAATATAGATGTCTTTTTGAGAAAACCCTCGAACAAAGTTCATTGGGAGAATGTCCTAATTTTAAAATTAACTACATTCTAAATTTTTTAATTTGTCACTATTTTATCTTAGTTTTTTTTCTATTACAGAATGTTAAAGCGTGAAATTTCTAGTAGTGATGATGGCGATGAAAGAAATTCAGAAAATAAAGATAATATAAAGAGCGAATTGTGTGAGAACAATAATTTAAAATTTACTGTAAGTTTCTAGGTGTACTAAATTTTAATGATGTTATTTTAGATTAAAAGGTCTTGTCTTTCTGATGAAAAAAAGCCAATAGCTGTTAAACGCTTTCGAAGTAGTAACGATTCATCATCAGATGAACCAGATGAAGAAATAATAAGAAAACCGCCTCGCTTTACGAACCCATTTATCAATGATGAAGTATCTGAAGATGATGATAATTCATCCTACTATGAAGATATATCTGAAGAAGAGTCGGCGGATTCTGAAAGGAAACTTGCTGCTACTACAAATGCCATTGCAACTGGAAGGCATCGTAACTTGTATGGACAAGTTTTTAATAAACTAAGTGAGGATGATTTAAATGCATATTTTCAAGCAAAGTATCAATCAAAAAGAAATAGTTATTATAACGATAGTGAAGATGACCATAATGGAAGTGATAGTGAAATTTTTAATAGACCACCTGATGGTGCTAAGCTTTGGATAGTAAAGACGAAAATTGGTGAGGCAAAAAATGTTGCTAAGATTCTTAATAGTAGATTGATGACATTGAAAAATACTCAAGATCACCCGGATATATTTTCTGTTATATCTAAACAATCTGAAAAATCATATGTGTATGTTCTTTCAAAAAATAAATTTGCAGTGGATTCATTTATTAAAGGTGTGCGTGGTGTTTTGAATCAAAAATTAAAAGCTGTACGGGATGAGGATTATGTTGACACTATTACCGAAAAATCTCAGTCTATTAGTATAAAGGTTGGAGCTTTTGTTCGTTTTAAAAGGACAAAATTTTGTGGTGATTTAGCTCAAATAGTTCAAATTGATGAAGAAGATAATATGGTTCTTTTAAAATTAGTCCCAAGAATTGATTATAAAAAACTGAGAGGACAACTTCGCTTGAATATGGATGAGCAAGAGTTTATTGCTGAGAAAAAAAGAAAATATAAGCGGATTCCAAAAGCACTTTTTAACCCAGTTAAAATTAAAAAATGCGGTGGTGATTATGTTTTAAATAAAGGGATATATACTTTTGAAAAGAATGAATATGCTAATGGATTTCTTTTTAAATGGTTTAGTACTAAATTGATAGAATCAAAAGGTGTTGTACCGTCATCAGAAGAAATGGCCCTTTTTGATGCTTCAATTTCTGAAGGAGACAATGTTTATAGTTCTTTGGCATCTGTTGCAAATGTTTGTGCTAAAGTTGAAATTGGTGATAAAGTTCAATTGCTTGGTAAAAGTTATGCCAATGTACAAGGAGTAGTTTATGATATGAAAGATGATTCACTTGTTGTAAAAATCACAACTTTAGGCAGTGTATTTGGACAACTTCTTAAAGTTAGGAAAAGTGATGTTGGTAAGTATTTTGACATTGGAGATCACATTAAAGTTATTCATGGAAAGAACACCAACGACACAGGAATTGTTGTAAAATATGATTCTCTTTCTGTATACTATATATCTGATTTAACGAAGGAGGAAAGTAAAGTGCCTGCTAATAATTGTATTGCATCATTGGAAATTTCATCTGGTGTTGATTCTTGTGGAATGTATTCTTATTTGGATATTGTCAAATTGGATTTTGATGAGGTCGGTATAATTATTAGAATTTTTAATAAGAAAATAGAAATACTTAATCAATTTAACAATATTGTTACACGTGAACCAAGTAAAATTAGTGAAAAAATAACATCTCGAAGTGGTAGAACATTTGACATAAATAGGAGTGAAGTTGTTGCTGGTAATCAAGTTGTCGTTATCAGGGGTAATTATGCTCATAAAAATTCAGTCGATAAAAAGACAATTGCTACAGTTAAATTTGTCTGTAGAGGATTTTTATTTCTTCATGATCCATCAAGAAGTGAAAATGGAGGATATTTTGTTGTAAAACAAAATGATGTTGTATTATATGGAAAACCTGAGTTGGAATCACAAGTTTCGATCGATGTTGAGGACATATCTAATTTAAATACCGGTGTAATTGGAAATAATATTTATTTTCCAACTGGAAAAAATGTTGATCCTATTTTTCGTAATAAAAATAAGAATCCAGTACAAAATACTCCTTCCGCTTCAATTAATTGCAACGATACTTCAAATATTTCATTGATTGGAAAAACAATTAGAATTACAAAAGGTCCGTACAAAGGTTACGTTGGAATGGTCAAAAGCGTTTCTGGAAGTATTTCACAAGTTGAGCTAGTTACAACATGCAGAACTATAAATGTTGACATTTCACGCGTTAGTGTTGCTGATGATACAGTATAATTTTTTTAAGTAATCAATAATTTTGTTTTTATTATAATTATCTACATATCAACGTATATTTTTAATATCTTTTTTTCTATAGTTGTAAAAATAATTCATTGTTTTTTTTTACAATACAGTAAATAATTTTTAAAATCTCGAAAAAAAATTTTTTAAGACAATTTTTATAATTATAGTATTTATGTACTTGTAAAACGAAAACTATATAGCGATATTTTTTGTAGTTAAATGATATTAAATCTTAATAACATGTCGAATTGCTTATATTTGGTTGTAAAATAACTTTTAATTTAAATATACTCTGATTATAAAAAATTACCTTTCCGTTAGTTGATACATAACATAAATATTATATTTAATTTTGAGATTTTAAATAATTTAAATTAAGAAATAATATTTTCTTTATACTTTTATATTTAAACATATATCTTGATATACAGTAAAAAAATTAATTAAAATTGTACCCATTAAATTGTATTCTTTGTGTAAAAGATTTTTTTATTATGTTCTGATTAAAATTGAAAACATTTTTGTCATTTTAAACTAATAATTACGATATTTGTTAGCATAAATTTGGATATGAAGAAAAGATATAACAAGACAAATAACTATTACTGGATTTCACTAAAAATTATAAACATATATCAGTGTTGTATCCAAAGACTATTACTTAGAAATTGTAACTTAAAATTTTCTCTTTATAAAGTTAGGTACTTATGACTCTTACAATCAACTTTATAAACACATGTATTGTTAAACATGTAAAATTTTGTATATTGTATTGTATATATGCAACGCTTTAAAAGAACATTTTACTCTCTTTTTAATAATACTTTTTGGAAAGCCATTGACGGTTTGTTTTCACACAAAAGAGGGGCTTATAAAACCAATCGTTAAAATAAATTTTATTTTTTGATATATATTGATTTCTTTTGTTAGTCAAAACTTTTATAAATACTTACATTTCCCAAAAACTGTTTATTGTATTCTCTGTCAATATTTTAGATATTGTCGTTTCTTAGTTTTTGTCTGTTTACGTCTTTAGTATAAACGTTTTTAAATGTCACAAATAGTTGGTAATACTCTATCGACTGGTTTTTTTTGTTTTTCTCTTTTTTTATGTTTATTAGATTATTTTTTGATAACTATAGTTTTATAATATATTTCTAGTACATTTACATTATCTTTGTATATATCATGGCTAAACGCAGAAGAGATTTATCTGTTTCAAGCGATATTTATGTCGTTGAAGAAATTCTTGCCAAGAAAAAAGAAAATGGTGCTACATTTTATAAGGTTAAGTGGGAAGGATACCCTGTTAGTAAATCTACATGGGAGCCTGAAAAAAATATTGCAAGTTTCTTGATCTGAAAATTTGTAATTTTTTATTTTAGAGTGTTCGTTCAATCAAGAAATACGAAAAAACTATTTCTAAAGATACATCATTTTCACATCCTACTAATAGTGAAAGTAATAGTCATAAGGTAGACACACCATTAAGAAAAGTAAGAAGAAAATCTAGTTATGAAGGGGAAGAAATTTCTCCCAATAACAATGTTATAAGACGTTCTAGTCGCCGATTGTCTAAGCTCACTGCAGGTAAGTCTTTTTTCTTTTAAATTTTAACGTTATATTAATTATATATAGACAATAATACTACATTGGAATCCAACAAATTGAATAGTTCTAAATCGAAAAGTAGTGATACAGTATCAGAAAATATGTCTATTGTAAAAAAAGTCAATAAAAGTAGAAAAAGTGTTACAACTCCAGAAGAGATTTCTTATGTAGTTGAAAAAATTGTCGACCACCGTGTTAGGAACGATGGTATCAAAGAATATAGAATTCGATGGGCAGGCTATTCTCAGGAAGATGATACTTGGCAAACATTAGATACATTTAATGTACGTTTTGAATTATTTCTAATAGCTTAATAATATACATTTAGGACCCACATTTTGTTGCTATGTATGAGAAGAGTGTAGCTGATAAAGTTGTCTCTGAAAAAATTCCAAATGGGTTTTTGAATAAACTTATGGAAGAAGCAAATAGTGGGAAGAAGTACAAGGAAAGTGATATATCTAATGTTCTCACTTTATTTGTTAATGAAAAAAATGAGAAATTATATTTGATTTTATTAAAAAGTAATGACTTTGCTTTATTAAAGTCAACTGATATTCCACGTAAATTTAAAAAACAATGTTCCATTGTCGATGGTAGAGCTCTTCGTCTTTAATAATGACTTCTATTTTGTCAATTTCATTTTTTGCCCTGACTCATATTACAGCTCGTTATTATATAGTAATTATTTTTAATTTTCTAATTTTGTACACAATAAAACATTATATTGTAAAAAATTTTCTTAATTAGATATTGTTCTAGTGTAAAAAAGAATATTGTTATGACTTTTTAAATACTCATAATATTAAGATTAATTAAGATAAACTGATTTATTTACATATATATATTAGTATTAAATAGTAAAGAAATGACGATATTGTAAAATAATTAATCATTCGCTATTTTTTGCAGAAAAAATTAATTAAATTTTGTAAAGCATATAACGTAATAGTAAAAGAGTAAGAGATGACAATATGTATAGAGACAAAATATAATATACTAATTATAAATTAAACTTTAAAATTGGAAGCAAATTTCATGGCAAAATCATTATATGATTTTGCCTCGTCTTCTGAAACCGTTGGTCTAACAATTTTCAACGCTTTTTTAAAATCAACAAATGAAATTTTTCTAATAGCATCTAAAGGAATTGGATCCGGTTCTAACAATCTTTGTCGCATTTCACGTATAGAATACATACTAGCTTCAGTACAAAGTTGTGCAACATCAGCACCTGAAAATCCTTCTGTCAAATTAACGAGTTCATCAAATTCTTCTTTTGTTAAAAAATGCTGACCCATTATTAATTTATTTATAATGGATCTTCTTGATTCGGCAGATGGTAACGTAATAAGTAAACGCTTTGTAAATCGCCTACGGGCAGCTTCATCAATTTCGTAAGCTTTATTCGACGCAGCTAAAATCATTACTCTATTTTCCATAAAATTTGTCATCATTCCATCCATTCTTATAAGAAATTCTGTCTTCACTTTACGAGCAGTTTCAGCTTCACCATCAGATCTTTTTGATAAAAATGAATCAATTTCGTCAATAAAAACAACACTTGGTGCTCTAGCTGCAGCAACAGTAAACAATGTTCGAACTAATTTTTCAGCTTCACCATGCCATTTAGAAGCTAATGAACTAGAAGACACATTGAAAAATGTTGCTTTTGATTGCGATGCTACACATCTAGCAAGCATTGTCTTACCCGTTCCTGGAGGCCCAAAAAGTAAAATTCCTTTATCAGGTTTACGAAGATTTGGATCAAAAATTTCAGGATGAATCATTGGCCAAACAACTGCTTCCATTAAAGCATCTTTTTCCTTTTCAAGACCACATACAGATTCCCATGAAATTTCTTCCTTTACATACATAACTTCTCTTTCAATCATTTCAACTAAATGTTTTTCACATCCTTTCAATGGACCTTCTCTTATAATTGTATCATTATCGGTTTTCTCATCAATAGGTGGAATATTTTTTTTTAATGATGTTGCAATAGGTTCTTTTGAAATGTTTGTTTCATTTCTAAAAAGTTTTTTAATAGAATTTTGATCAACAGTCGTTGGATCTTTGTTGCTAGCTGTTACAAATTTGGGAAATTCGTGATCATCTTTCACTTTGCTTTTGTTTTTCTTTATGGCCGAAATTTTTGATGAAGTAGAATTTTTTCCAATATCTTTTTTGTCTACCAGTAGCTCCATCTTTGGTAATTTTATTTCTTCATCATCATAATAATCATGATCATATAATCGTTTATTACTTGTTGAATTAAAAATACTGCTACCTAAATTTTTACCTTCTATAAAATAAATAATTTAAAACAATAATACACTTACGTGTACATATTTCTTCGATACTTTTTTGACTTGGTTTATTTTCTTCCACATCCATTTCTATAACTTGACAATCATTATTTTCTACATTAATTCGATCTAAAAAACTTGATTCATTGTCTTGAATAAATGAAATTAAATTAGTTTGAGAACTTTCTTCTTGTTGACTACAATTATAATTTTTTAAACTATAAACATCATCTTCTAAGTTTGATTCATTTTTGTACAATGTCGGCTAAAAAATATTATATATTATAAGTATAATAAATTAAACTCACTTTAACTTTTCTAATACTAAAAGTTTCTTGGGATAAAGGAATAGATGAATTACTTTTAGTTAGTAAACTACTGTATGTTTGTGGCCTACTTATGTTATATCTTCTTTGACCATACAATCTTTCCATACGAGTCAATTTTTTTTTACAATGATAAGAATTCTCCCGTTCATCCCCTGATCCCATTATAATTATAGAACTTAATTGAGAAATATTAAACTATTTAAAGAAGTAATAATAAAAGAAAAGGGAGGCAAAAAACACTTATATAAAACAGATTGGATAAACGTTTCTTACTATTGTTATAATGTTTAGTATTATATTTATATGATGAATAAAGAAAATATTTCATTCTCGAATACATCTTTTACGATGCCATTTCTGTTATTTGATTTCTAGATAGTTAAATTATTTTAAAATTGGCATAATTTCAAAAAATATATAAGAAAAAAAAATTTTTTTTTTCTTTTCATACAATTTAATAGTAATGAACTATATTTTATAATTAACTTTTAATAAATTTATTGTAAAATAATTTATTATAATAAAAATATTTTAATATTCTTATCACTTTTTGTTTAACTTACTTATATGTGAATTTTTTTACATATAATTTAAAAGTTTATTTAATGAAATTATGTTTTTTAATATATTTTATAATAAATTATTTGTATAATTGTGATTTTAATATTGTTAAACGAAAGATTTTTTTTATTATATTCATAATTTTTTGACCAAATAAATTCAATGATATAATACAAATTACAACAAAAGTAAAACAGTCTTTGAAATAAAAACTTTTATTTTCATCATTATCATCTTCTGAATTAAGTTTTTCTATATCAATCCATTGATTTTCCTTAAATTTTGGTTTATATTTTGTTACGACTTGGCCAACTATTTCTCCGGTGATCTTATTTTCAACAGTACATGTAAAAGTTTCAACATTTCTCGATATTATATTTTCACTAATAAATATCATAGTAAGAAAATCATTCTTAGAATTATAAAAAAAAGTATTATCATTTTGAACTTTAATCATTTTACCAACTTTTTTATTAAAATATTGAAAATACATTTTGAAAGTATCTTTTGGTTTCTTAATAGCACAAATGATAAAAAAAGATGTATCATCATATTTAACATTGAATGGACTTGAAATAAATAATTCATTTTTACTTCCAAAAGGGTTATCAGTACGACAGTGTTTAGTATTATTATTTACTTGAAATCGTCTTGCAATAAAGTGTGCTTTCAATCGAGTATCATATACCATTTGTATAGTAAATTTATTATCCATCTCATTATATTTAAAATTGTCCAATTTTAATAAAATATACATTCTATTTATAGAATTAATAACTTTGTAATTTTTCTCATTGACAACTTGTCCTGATACTTCTTCTCTAATAATTATTTTTCTCTTATTAGTTGTTTCCGGAATAAACAAAAGGTAAATTAAAAGGTTTTCTTCATTACAATAATTTAATGTTAGAACTTTATTTAACTTGTTATTTTTTACAAAATGGCTTGAAAAACCTGAAGCTATTTTTATTGGATTTTCAAAAGATTTATGAGTATTTTTAAATGAATCAACTAAAAATTCATTCATATTTAATGGATTAAGTGAATTATAGTTTGTTTCTTCATAGCTTCTAATTGAATAAATAAAAAAACAAGCAATTAATAGAAATAGTACAATAAATTTCATATTTAAAAAATTTCTTTTGTGACAAGTTTATATAAAATATATAGTTGAAAAATTTGTTAAAATAATTTTAAAATATACAAATGATTATATTGAAATTTACCAAAATCTAAGAAAAGCTATTATTTTGTTTAATTAATTAAAATGTGTTAATTATGATATTCAGAATGTAAAGTTTATGAAAAATAATAGTTTAATTAATTTATAAAAAATTTAAAACTATAATTTGCTACTGTAAATCTTTCACATTTTTTTGTAGTTATTCTTTATAGATAAAATACAAAGTTCTTTAAAACCATAGATAAAAACATTGAAAATTAGATCTGTTTAAATGGAACTCATAAATCCATGCTAAAAAATTAATATTTACAAGTTTATATAATGAACAGGAAATAAAAGTAAAAAAATTAACTTTCTAATAATTTATAACTAATTAAACTTTTAATTGATAAAATGAAAAAGTATCAACATTCTTAATACAGTAATATTAATTTTTTTACAATATAATTTTTTTTAAATAAAATAATTGGAATGTTCAAATTTGTATAAAAGTTTTTAATTCTTTAGATACATTTTTTTCTAAATTAAAATATAAAAAAATTTATAAATATAGATTAAAATTAATAAACATTATTTAATGTTTTTATATATTATACATGCATAAAAATCAATAAATTATAAATTTGGAAACATTCAGCAATTTGTTTATTATTATTAAATTCTGAAACAAATTCTAAATTTAAATTGGTAACTTCATATTATACACTTGTGGTACCAGAAGGTAGTGTTGTTTTTTTTATGTGAAAATATTTGACAATGCTAACAACTAATCTTTTATGTCAAATTTGTAAAAAATGTTCTTGAAAGTTAAAGTGATTTCTTAAGTTATATTTTACATAAAAATATAATTTTTATAATGTTCCTGGTTGAAATGACAAACTAAAAACCAGAAGAGTTGTATATACAAAAAGTTTATCTTGAGATTCTAAAACCAGGTTAAACCATAGCTGCAAATATTTATTGACAACAATCGGAACATCATAACCAGACATTAATTAATAAGTATACGATTTTGATTAATGAAAAAAGAATAATTCCACAACATAACAATGCGTGACCACACTCTTCAAAAAAGATTCAGAATAAAACTAAACATTTAAGATAGAAAATTTTACCTCACCTATCTTAATTCTCTGGCATCACTCCTTTCAATTACAAATTGTTTAGATTGTTGCAGCACTTTTTAAGTGGAAAAAAATACCGAAATATCAATAAAGTTACAAATGCAAGTTTTAATTTTTTTGATGAGAAATCAGCTTCATTATATAAATTCAGAATTAAAAATTAACTCAACAGATGATAAAGAGTTGTAAGTAACAAAAGTAATTATATTGTAAATTAAAAAACCATTATAAAATTATCTTGTCAAAAATTGAAAAAAACTACTTTTTGATTTTCTCAAGAATTTATATTTGTAACTTTAAATGAAGCAATTATCAATTTATTAATGCTTAAAATATTAAGAACTAAGTAAAAAAAATGTGTTTTAAATAAATGTTATTAAATAATAATAAAAATTTAATAATATAAAAATAATTTATTTATAATAATGGTAAAAAAATAATTTATACAAGTAAAGCTTATAATTTTTTTTTTTTGAAAAAAAAAACCATCATAAGGGATGGTATAATTATCACCAATATATTTTTTTAAAATGTTTTTTTCTATGATTAATTTAATAAATTTTAAACTTTTTGCCTTTCTTTCACCATTTTTTACATAAAAAACTAGTCATTATCTTTTATTTTCTTCATTCATTAATCTACAACATATTCCAATTATTTGTATATTATAAATTTTTTTTCTTTGAAAAACAATCATAAATTTGTAACTATTTTTGATTGTGTTGATATCCTCTTATTTCCTTCTGTATTATAATTTACTTTTAAATAGTTTGATGACTTAAAGGAAAAAAAAAGTAATTATTAAAATATAAATACAATTTTTTTTATTAGTAGTACAAGCAAAATGCTTTGGTTATTTTTTAAACAAAATAAATAAAGACATAGTTAAAGCATGATAAATAAAGTTGAATTCATTAAATCATATTATAATACACACAAAAAATACAAAGACGCATACATTAACTTACAATTCCTAAGCTAGAAAATTGTTTTTGATGGATTTGTTGGTTTTGTCTTTTTGGTGTTTCACAATTATTTATTTCAATTCTTGTTATATAAGGAGTTTCATTTATTAAATCATACGTACTTTTGAATGAGCGAGTATTGAAATTATTTCCTATATTTTCATTCTGTGTCACATTACCCGCTCTTTCAATTGATGTTTTTTGATTTTGTAAGATAGAATTTAGATGAGTTAATGATTGACTTAGATTATGAGAACTAATATAACCAGAGGAGGCATTTGAAATTGGTGAACCGGAGTTTATTTTTTTTATAAATGATGTAACATCTAGATTAACATTTTCTTCCCCTAAATTTGATAATCCATCATTAGTAGAAAGAATTTTTGATTTAATTTCATTTCTTTCTGCTTTATTATTAAAGTATGATTGTCGTGGTGGTTGGCGTTGAGATGGTTTTCTTTCAAATGTTGAAGTACATCTCCTAGATAATCTCCCAGTTTCACGGTGAACATTTTCATATTCAGTTTTTCCACGATATTTAAATGTGCTTCCCAAACGAAATAATTGTGCTTTTGGTTTTTTATTACTTCGATGAAATTTTAACCTATAAAAAGTATGATATTCAATAGCACATTTCCATAAATGTTTACATGCTTTATGAGAGGTTAAATTAAAAACAAAAGTATGTAACTGAATACGATCTCTTTTTCCTGTACCTTCATCATCTTCTACAACCAAAGTTATTTTTTTATTTTTAAAATCTAATTTTTGCATACACTCCCAACGAAAAAAACCTATCATTTGTTCACCATCAGCAACTAACATTCCAGTTGGTGTTAATCCTAATTTATAATTATTACCATCTTTTCCTTGAACAATATGCCTATCAACTCCATACATCTGGAGTTCTTTTGCTCTATTTAAATAATTCATTTCAGCTTGAGCAGGAGTTTGTCCTTTACATCTTTTATATCTCTCCAAAATAGCTATCTCCATTTCTTCATCTTGTTTTGGATAAAATCTAAATTCTGATACAAATGCAGGGTTATGTTTACAAGGATCATAATCACCACATTCTGATTGTAAACTATAAGCTGCTAAATCTATTGCTGTTTGCCTATCACATTCCAATTTCCCTTTTTCAATATCACTTTTTAATTGTAAAAAAAATTGATATTTTGTAAGCTCTTCCCTTAAGTGTGAAGGATCAGAAGAAAAAAATTTTACTCGAAAATCAAATTTAAATCTTGATTCATTTTCATCAACTTGTTTATTTATTCTTTTTAATGGATCTAACCATGTCTGGATACCAGAGTGATCTTTATAGCATAAACCAAAATAGTCTTTTTCCTCCAAATCTAATGAATAATATACAAGATCATATAACTCCTTAGTTTCACTTTTTTTCTAAAAAAAATTGAAATAAAATATTAAAATATTAAAAAAAACATACATTCATTACAAAATCAAGAATTGTCCCATCCAATAAAAAAACAGAACATAAAATTTCTCTTCTTTTATCGAACTTTTTCTCCATAATTTCATAACCACTTTTTTGAATTTTTTTTTTATCATTTATTACTTTATCTTGTGGTAAATATAATGGTTGGCTTGATATTTTACCAGAACTATTATTTACTTCATTATTTCCCTTCCTACTTGTTAATCGTTGACTAAGTGTACGAAAAAACCCACTAGTCATTCTAAAAAAAAATAAATTATAAATTAAAAATACTTTTATTGTATTAAAAAAATACATAGATATATATTTACCTTGTAAATAATTTTTAACAATACTTATTTTGATGTCAAAATATATAAATATTTTTTTAAAGAAAAATTATTTCCAAAATATTATTTTTTTTTTTTGTTTATTTATAATATTAATAATATAACCTGAAATTAAAAAATACAGATTAATATCTACCAAAAATAATTGTAATAAATAATATTATTTTATTAATTAGAGTGGAGTAAAAGATATGATTAAGAGATGGAAAGATGATATATGATTATGATAAAATAAATGTTTATTAAAATTCCATTGATTATATGATAATAAGTACTCATAAAGCAACCCTTATAAATGAATTAAGCCATCTTTTGTGTATTTCTATTATTGTGTGACAGAACAATAATACCTAAAACAGAGGGTGTCTGTCACGGCAAATCATAACAGAAATAATGAATTAATTGAAGGTTTTTAGATGTGGCACAGAAGGGTCAAATAGGGATATGTTAAGTTAAAATATACAATATATATTATAAATGTTCGAGGTCAATACTTTATGATATCTTCTATAATAATATTAAAAATATCAAGTGATAAAACTTTAAATACAATTAGAATTAATAAGAAAATATTTCTTTTAAATTTGTACAAGAATTTGATAAATCTTATTATTAATAATAGAGTAAAAATTCTAAAATTATCTTTCACAATTTTCTTTTTCATACTATTAAAGTTACTGTTGATCTATCTCATTTAAAGATAAATAATAATAATAAATATTACAATATATCATTACTGGAAGGAAATACTTTTAAAAATTATAATTATAACTAAATATATGATGTTAAAGATAAAGTTGTTTTAATTGAAAAAGATTAAAGAAGTAAAATAAGAGAGGTATACATATTTGTAAGAAGATATTTGAAACAAGAAAAAGTAATTGAAATATGTAGAAATATTATTTAAATTACTCTATAATTACAAATATACATAAAATAATTACTATTAAAGGCCAATGAAATGGGGTGATAAGTAATGATGATGATGATGATGTTTTATATAATAAAAAATAAAATTAACAAAAACTTTTAAATTCAAATAAAGTTTTAATATAAAAAAATTATTATTATTTTTTTAATACTATAAAATATTTCTTTTATCTATAAAGATTATAATTTTTATTTGTTATTAAAATGATAATAATCATAAATAAAAGGTCAGTATTTTAAAATTCTTTAAATACACCTTATGTAATTCAATGTAAATATTAATATTATTTAATAAAAAAAACCTAATACTTAATTTTTATGATATAACAAAAACTTCTTTTTATAAATTATTTACAAATAAATCCCAAAAAAAATTAAAAAGTCTCCTTTATATTGTAGATATTAAAAACTAAAACTAAACAATTATATTTATTTTAAGGATTACCTCTATAAAGAAAATCAAAATGAAAAGTTAAAAAATTTATAAATAGTTTATATATCAAAAACCGGGTTTATCATTATGTACTACTTTTTTTGTTGTTATAAATTATGAGATATAAAAAAAAGTAGAAAATACATGCTTGAATAAATAAAACGCGATATATACATACATATATTATTTATATATTAAAGAATACATATTGAATAAAAAAGAAAGTAAATGTTATTGTTGTTTAATAAATATAAACTTGAACATTCTATGAAGAGACTTTCTACAAGAATATTTTAATATATGTAGAAAAAAGATACTTAAATATAATATAAATTAACAGTTATGGAGAAAAGAAAATTTTTAGTAATGGTAGATTAGAAGATTTTTATTGAAAAAGATTTGTATTTATATATATAATTGTGTAATAAAATTTTATACAATAAATACCATCTTAACAATATACAAATATTAATAGACTATAAAAGCAATATAAAAATATATTTTTTATTATTAAAAAATTATTTTATAATTTTAAAGTAAAAAAAAATATTTAAAAAAAAGAAGGTTTGGAAAGCTTTATACATTTTATTCATCTATCCATACCAGTGTAAATATATAGATAAAATTAGATAAGAGATAAGAAAAGTTTGGTAGATAAGTATATAAAAAGTAATCTTATCAATTCGATTTGCTTATAACAAAAACACTTCATAAACTTTTGCCTATCATTTTCTTTTATTTTATTATTCATTACTAATATATAAATTTACAGGTGACAGATAGAAATGTTTAATTATACCTTATTATTAAGATGTTTCATATTACATTTCAATTAAAATCTTATCCTTTAATAACATTAAATACTAATAAAGATCAAAAAGAAAAAACAGTAAACATATTTTATCAAGTAAATAAGAAGTGAGTAAAAAAAAAACATAATGTAAATCATATTTATATAATTATTGTTACAGAAATAGATTTATAACAGTAGGAGTTTTATTAAACCATTATCGGTAAATATCTTTTTTCTTCCCTTAAAAAGGATCATCTAATCATATTTAATATAAAATTTATTATAAATAGTATATAGAATAAAAAAGAAAAGTACATTTCTGTAATTTAAGATTAACAGATTATTTTTTAATATACCTTTAAATACTTATTTTATAAGAACATTCATTTTATGATAAATAAAAATAAATAATAAAGTAAACTTATTTTAAGTGCTTTCCAATTGTTTGATTAAAGTAAATAAATAGAAGAATACTTAAACTTTTAATTACAATTTTGAAGATGTATACAATTTTGCAAAGAATAGTATTATATATGTGTTTATCTTATAAAACTAATAAATGATAAATAAATGAAAATTATAAAAAAAAAAATTATGATTAATTATATGTGTATATAAAGTCATTAAAAATTAATGTTTCAAAAATTTTTGTATTTATATTTAAAATGAAAGTAAGAAAGGTATGAATAAGAAAAAATGATGATAAAGAAATAAAAAAGTAAATATTATAAAATTTTTGTATAAAACATCAATATATTTTGCTTGATTTGATAAGAATAAAACATTTTATTTTTATGTAGTAAAAAAAAGCACAAAAAACTACTTTTTTTTAATAATATTGTAGTACATATTTATGATTATATTCTAATAGTAAAAATTTAATAACTGATTGAATATGATTTATAAAAAGATTATATCGTTTTTTTTCTATCATTTTAGATAAGTAAAATGAACTCTTTTGTTATAAATATATCTGTTTAATATATATATTTAATATAAAAACACTATAAAAGGTTATAAAAGTTAACTATCCCACAGTTGTTTCCGGTCAACTATCATAATAATAAACATCTGTCCACAATTCATAGAAAAAAATGTTATTATTTGAATTAGACAAAATAAGAACAATATAAGAATAGAACATCATGTTATAGAAATGTAGTTTTTTTTAATTGAATTCAAACAAAATTATAACTTTAATATCCAGATGTTTTAAATCAAAATAATACCTTTTTATTTATATATATGCAGAGTGTTTCTTAAATTTAATAATTATCTTATAATCTATAGCTAAAAAAATGAAATTGTTAGATATCTAATAGAACCAACTATAGATAAAAGATATAATTAATATTATTAATTGTTATAATACACCTAGGAGAATTAATTATATAATTAGAAAAAATTATTCATAGATAGGGAAGAGAGGAAGGATATGGCTTGTAATAAGATGTCAAACATTCAAGCTATCTATCATAAAATAGAAGAAAATGATGTAGTATGGATATAATTAAGTTAAAATATGAAACTTTCTGTTCTTCAAGTGTCATCAAATGCCTTATTTTTAATAAAAGTAAATAACTCAATCTAAACAGGATTGAAAAGTGAAACATCATATTACATTAAAATCTTTTATTTATATTTAATATTACGCCAGATTTCACAACTTATTAAATTGCGGCTTTTTATCTAAAGGGACAAAAAAAAGAAGAAACGTTATTTGTTAGAAGTTATTAAGTAGCACTTCTTTAATAAAAAAATCTGGTGCCGGGAAAGAAGAGAGATAGATTAAAGAAAGGAAAAGAGGGGGATAGAAATATACGACCACTAAATTTGTCAATAAAAGGATCATCATTTCATGTTTCTGGTTTACCTTAACTTGATATGGCGCAATCCCTTTACCTAAATATACTCTTCAAATAGGGGGATTATGATTTTAGAACTATATTAATACATCATTGTACTATTGTTTATTACAAGACTATATAGTGATAATTATGATGTTAAACAGATAAGGAGGTATCAAGGTTAAAACATAAGATATGTAAACATTTTTACCATTCAGTTCACTATAAATTTCGTATTAAAAGAATGTTTTGAAATTATATTTTTCAAAGAAATAAAATTAAAAATATAATGAGTAGTTATATTTCAATATACATGAGTAGACATCTTTTTAAAAATTAATTATAAATGATAAAATAAGAAAAAAATTTATAGAAAATAGGAATGAAGATATATATCAATGATATAATAAAATAGTACTTTAAAGGAGATACTTATAAATATTTAAAATGTCATTGGATGTCAATCACAGCATGAAAAACATCATCTTTAACAAATACCTAACAATTTTTAGCTTTATAAATTAATGATTAAATAAAGTTTTGATTCAATAAATTAATCTTGAAATTGATGGTTTATTAATATTATGTAAATATTTATTTTTACCTTCTCTTGGAACTCGATCCTCTAAAGGGATCTTTTTTTTTCTTTAAATAACATAATAAAGATATTTTAAATCTAGTTCAGTTATGCAATAAAAAGTCATTTGTATTGTTGACTTATAATATCTCGGATCATGGAAATGTCAGAGAAATTTTGTTGCGCAATCAAATATATAATAAAATAAACAATTAGATTATGGTGTTATTTAACAAAGTTTTTCTTGTCAAATCTTTTTATGATTGTAAAAAAAGTTTTGTTATTTTTTTTTACAATGTTATAGAAAAAAAATTGTTGTAAAATTAATGATTTTTAGTGTTCATATAACATTGTATAACAGATGTTAATTGATAAAAGAAAACATAAAATTTTCTATCTTATTGAAATAAACATAGTTTTATATTGTTATTTAAGCTTTGATGTAAAAAAAAAATAAGTAAAATGAAATTCAAAATGATTTATGATAACATTTAATAATTGTTAGGTAATCTTAATAATTCTTTTTTAATGAGATTTTTGTTATTTTTTTAACTATCAAATAACAAAACAGTACATTGTTATAGTTTAATATTTTAAATAGTCAATCTTGATCTTTCATTTATCTTAATTAATTTTATCATAATGAAATATTTTATTGTACATATATTAAAATATTTTATATTTATTGTTAAATTAAGAAAGACATATATATATCTTATTTAATTTGAACATATATTATTATATTAATATTATAGGTAATAACACTAATAACATCATTGTGTTATACATAAACAAAATAATTTAAATAATATAGAAATTAAAATAAATAATGTGTTACTTAATTCTTACAATTTATTAAATTTTTGATTGCCTGTGGCTATTATTTATATGATACGACAATAAAAGAAAAGATACTATATATCATAAAATTTTGCTTTATTAATTATTAAGTTCAATTTTGTGATAGTGAACCACAAGAATGCAATATGATTTATAGGAATATATTATATATTCACTTATAGTACAAATAATAGTGATTAGTTGATGTGTGAAAATTATATATTTTTAATCTATATGTTATATTTTAGAGAACAAAATTTAAAGTGCTCTTTATTGTTCTAAACAATCATTAAAGTAATATTCACTTTTTTTTCATAGTAATAATGAATAAAAAAAATTTTTAATTTTTTTATATCACTTACAAAATTATTAAGTCATATTTTTATATTTTTATTATAATAATAGATTTATTTTATAAAAATTTTCTTTAAGTAAATATATTTTTACTTTAAATGGTTTATTAAACAACTTGATTTAATTAATTATTTAACTTTTTTTTGTCACAACATTTTTAAAATAGTTTGATGGTTAAATATGTTAAGCATATTTTTCAGATAATTTTAATTTATATATACTACTAATTATTTAAAAGAAAAACATTAAAATTGATTTACGTATAATATATTTTATGAAATATTAAAATAAATTCACAATGCCTTCAAAAAGTTTTTCTAAATTATTTACTTCATGCTATGCAGGAGAGGAACATTCAAGAGGGAGAAAAAAAAATAAAAGAGAAGTACCAGAATTTATGGATGAGGTATCTTTAGGTCTAACTACTCAAACATATGAGTTAACTGATAACACAACTGGGCAACATATTTATGCCATTCCATTTAAAAATAAAGTAATTCTTTTTTCTACATTTTTTTTTAAATTTTAATATATTTTTTTAAGAAATCTTTGTCATCTGATTATGATCTTGATAGTTTACCAGGAGAAAATTTTTCTCATTCAAGTTCTCTTGATACATCAAGAATGTCTCATTATAATGATACTTTTACAATTGACATTATTCCTGGATCAAATGATGAAAATTCAAGAAGGATTTTACAAAAATTAACGGAAGATAAACAGAAAACTTCAACTTTAAAAAGAAAAGATACTATTGATAGAAATAAATTATTAATAAATGAATCCAATGGTTATGCAAAAATAATTAAAACTCCAAAAAGCAAAAAAAAACCTATACTACCTCAATCACCAGTATTAAATTTTGCCAAAAAACCTTTATTACCAAAAAGTGGTTTATCATCAAGTAATAATTCATATATAGATAAAAACAATAGTATTAGTTTAAGTAAAACAGTTTCAAAAGATTCATTAAATATACTTGAAGATAATTATAATGAAGTTAAGGGAATTTGTAGTTCAATGATTAATTTTTGTGAATCACCAAATAATATAAAAAATAACATTATGTCATCTTCTGGTTATATTTTATCAGGTGAAAAAAAAAATCTAGATAAAAGTATGGGAGCGTCATACAGTGATCCTTATTCCTGGAGGACAGCAGCTTTTTCAGGAACCAATCAAAGATCATTAGATGCATTAATAAATCCTAACTTACGACCATCAATTCATGAAATACCACCATCAATAAGAGAAATAGAATTTTCAAAAAAAGAAAATAATAAATATCAAATATCAAATTCTACTTCAAAAAAAAATGATTTAGCATATGTAGAAGATGAACATCAAAAAATAAAATCAAAAAGTATAAAAATGATAGATGAGAAAGAAGTTATACCAACAGAAATTAATTCACATACTTCATTTAATTTATCAAATAAAAGAAAATTAAAATTAAACATATCAAAATCAGAGGAATCACTTTCAAGGCCTATAAAATTAAAAGTTTTTAACAAAGAAAAAAAATGTTTTGAAGGGAGAATGATATGTTGTAGTCCAGTGACAAATAAAAGACGTAATAATAAAAAAGACACTATTTCACAAGGATCACAATCCTCTGAATATAATTTAAAAATATTAAATACCAGCAATAAAAGTAAGAAAAAACAACCAGTTTCTAAATGTGAGAAAAATTTTTCTCCTAATCATCAAATAGAAAAGCATTGTGAAGAATATAGTAGTAGTGGTAGTTGTAGTAGTATTAGTACATTGTTATCAACTTCTTCATTAATCAACACAAATAATACTACTTTAACGTCAAAGGAAAATGAAAACATTAAAACAAAGGATGGTAAACTTTGCATTGAAAATGTAAAATCAAGTTGTAATGCTACAAAAGAATTTAATGATTTGAAAGTACAAAAAGTTAAGCTTCGTCAAAAAGAGGTAAGTAAATTTATTTTTATTTGTATTTAAAAATTATTTAAATTAATAATTATAAAAAAAGAAAAATTTATTTTTTTATCAAATATTATAATTGTTATTCTTGACATCATTTTGATTTACCAAAAAAAATTAAATTTATAAAAATTAGTCACAGAAAATTATATTATTTACTTTTGACTAAATATTATTTATAGTAAGAATTTATAAATTGTCTAAAGATACAGTTATTTTTATATTTCAACTTAAAGATCTATTGTTGATATATATTTTTATTTAATGTATAAATCATTATAATCCTCTTAGGCATTTTTATAATTTTAGTAAATGTTAAGTTAAAAATTTTACAAGAAATATTATTAAAAATATGAGTGTATGTTTAGTATTAAAATCATTTGATATTTTTTTTAATAATATTTAGATATTATCTTTTTTATAAATATCCATCGTTAATATAAAAATTATTTCTTTTTTCTAAAAAGGTTAAGATTGAAAAATATTTATTTTTATAGTTAATTTTTTATTTTTAGAAAAATGAAATATTTTTTATGATAAATTTTAATTTTACTAAACATACTTTTAATTTAATTTAATTAATATTATAAATTATATAATAAAAGTTAGAAAATGTATTATATAGTATTTTTCTTTCATCAACTGTTATATTAATAATTATATTATTTAATATGACATATAATGTACAAAATATAAACTTTATCAAAAATATTTTTCTTACAATTATACATGATAAATATATTTTCAATATATACACTAGTAACATGAAAAAAAAGTTTATATATATTCGTGGTTTATTAAACATTACCTTCACAAAAATTATAAATCATAGGTAAAACTTTTTATTATCATAATTGGCTTTATTTTACTCTATTGACCTTTTTATTTTATCCTAAAAATGGTAGAAAAAAAGCGGATAGGTATGATGTCTAGTTTGTTTTAAAAAAAGATACTTTTTACGTTTTTTTTTTTTATTATATATAGTAATATTTTCTATCATTATAAGTAAAATAAAAATGAGATAATTTTAATAATGATTATTTTTAAATATTGTAATGTTATACATACATTTCTTGTCAAAGGTTAAAATAAAAAAAAACTGTTATTGTAGTACATTGATCATTTAAAATAAAATTTTTTTTTTTTTAATATTAATTACTTTTTTTATCAATTTTGTATTGAAAATTTAACCTATTAGTAAGTATTTAAAAGAAAAAAAAATGTAATTGTATTGAAATTTATTCAATTGCTTTAAATAACAAATTGTTTACTTATTATCATTAAATGAAATTGTTAAATATATCAAGAAATTCATCGTAAATACGTTTTTCATTTCTATTAAAATATAATTTTGTTATACTATTTAACTTTTAAAATAAATTATGACTATTCCTTTATAAAATCCTTATGTATATTTTACAATCATCTGATCCCAATACTATTATTATTTAATTATCTGAAACAGTAAGAAAATATAATATTGAAATTGATGATAATTATAAATAACAGATTGAAAATAAATCTATTAATTTTGGAAATCTAAACAATATTACCATATTTATTAAATTAATTTATTTACTAATTATATGATATTCTTTTGTCTTATTTAATAGATGAATTATTTTATCTTTTTTTTAAATAAACTTCTTTTTCTCATCACTCTTATAATTATTTATATTTAAAAAAAATATAATAATATTTTTATTATTATTTTCCTATTAAAAACTATTACCACATAATATAAAAAAATTTTTTTTATTAAAATAACCTTGATCTAAGGATTTTTTTTATCATTTTAAAATATTTGTATGATTATGTAACTATATTTATTTTATACTTTTATATTGTTTGCCATTATACTAATATTTAATTTTGTACAAATAGTGTATTATTATATTATGCTAATATATGTTATTTATACTTTTAATAAATATTTCTCATTTTAATTGTGTATTACTAAAAAAAAATCCTGTATTGCTATTTTTTCTTTACCATAGTTTAATCTTTTTGTTTTTAATTATCATTGTATTGAAATATATATATATATATTTTAAATAGATAGATAAAAAAATATTTTTATTAAAGTCGTAAAAATTTTACAAAAGTAAAATATTATTTTTAGAAAAAAAGTAACAATAGAATTTTGTAAAATAAAAATTATAGTTATTTGTGTGTATTTAATTTACAATACATAAATTTAATAGTAAAATATAAGAAAAAGATAATATTTTTTGACAAAAAAATTTACTCAAGATATTTAGTACAACTTTTAAAAAATTCTTTTAAAGATTTATAGTTAAAAAAATTAAAATGTACACAAAATTTAAAATACCTCAAATATTTTTAAACTCATTTACATAAGAATTAGGTTAACATCATATCTATTCTTCAAAAAAAAATTATTTAAAGATCATTTAAATATAATATATATATATATATAGTCTTTCAAAATCATTTTTATTATAAATTTTATATATATATATATTAAAATATATTCATTAGGAACAGTCGATTGTCAAAATCATTTTATTTTAACCTTTTTCTACTATTTTAACTAAACTATATGTATATGTATATATGATTACCATAAATTAATTTATTAATATAATTTTAATAGAAAATATATTTCCTGGTATTCTAATAAATAATATATAAAAATGTGTATATAAGAAATTAAAATGATGTATGATAGTGAAACCAGACTGCTTAAAAAGAATGTACAACATTTTTTATTTCTCCTCCACTTTTTGATAGTTTTAAAATTAATTAAATTTTAGGTAAAAAGTTTGTATGCTAAGATTTTTAGTAATTATTTAGTTATATGATTTTTTCTCATTCAAATGATAATAAAATAAAAGCTTTATTAATAGAAAGATGAAAAATTTTTGATATATTAAGAAAATTATAGTGATGGTAATTAATTAATTTGATAATTTTTATTTTTGAAGAAGTGCATAAATATTTTTATTATTTTGTAAATGTCTATTTTTGATATGACTTATTATACTTTTTTTTTCAATTTTAATTAAATTTTTATTTCTTTTTATATCTTTAATTAATTTTATTATTTAATTTTTTAGGATAAAAAATATATTCCTATAAATAATCAAAATTTTAGTAAAAAAGATATAGTAGAAAAAGACATGTCAATGGTTGCAACTGTCTATCCATTTCAACGTTCATCAAATAGTCATGATGAAATGAATGAAAAAAATGATGATGAAGGTGTTGTGAAAGATCATTATGAAAATCAAAGTGATTTTAGAATTGAAGATGTTACTGATGATCCTAATGTAAATTTAAGTGTTATTTTAAAACTTATTCTAGCAATTTATTTTTTTTATAGTATCAAGTAGACGATAATAAAAATGAAAATGATAATTATGAAGGTTCACTAGTTGAGTATTGCCGTCTTGATCCATTTGATAAAGATGGTAAATTTAATCCCAGAAATTCAATTTTTGAAGCTGTTACATATCGTCAATCACCCTCAGACAACGATATTAATAACATGGTAAGTTTAAAAAAATTTTTTTTACACATTTAAAAAAAATATTATTATAATTTTTTTTTCTTTATCATTATTTAGTTTATTCAAATTCTTTAATCAATTATTTTTATTTAATGCTATATTATTAAATAAAATTTAAAATATGCTAAAGTTATAATTTATCACTATCAATTTTTTATATAATTTATATGTAAAAGTTGAATGTATAGAATTTTTTAATTTTATTATTAAATATATTTTCATAAAAATTTATTTTTAGAAATATTTATATTTTTTTTATAATACAAACAGATATATATATTTATATTTACTATCTAAATGAGTTTTAATGTTAAAAACATTTTTTTATATTTAAATAATAAACTTTAAAAAGAACAATTAGGGATTTGAAAAAATAAAATAAATACTTTTTATAGAAAAATTAGTCAAAAAAGTAAATTTCAAAATAATTTATTTTTTTGGAATCTTTTTATACTCTACAAAAGTTAATTTAAAAACATGACCAATGTGGGAAAATATGTTTTTTCTAAAAAAAAATTATTATTATAACGTTTAATATCATTAATAAATTTTTAAACAAAAAAGTTAACTGCTTTCTTTAGATAGAAATATTTTCTCTATTTTTTTTATAAGAAAGATAATATATCTTTTTTTTTTGTAAATACTTTTCTTGTTATTTTCTTTTTATAAGTACCTTTTTTATACTTCTTAATTATATTATTTTATAATTTTTATAAATAAATTTATACACAAAGACATTTTTTCAAAACAAAAAATATTTTCCTTGTTTTTAGTTTTAATATATCTGTCATTATTAACCTTTTAATGAAGAAATTTTTTTAATTTTCTTTTCTAATGATATTAAAAAAAATCCATCTTAAAAAAAGTCAATACTAAATTTTGTTTAATCTTTATAACTTTTATACAATAAATTGTATTTAAATAAAATGAAGACCCTGAATTTTATTTAAGAATAACAGTTAAAATAGATACATTAAAAGATTATATATACTTTTTTTTATTGTTTATATAATCAAATAATAAATATAACAATTTTTTTAAATAAACATACCAAAATAAATAAAGATTAAAATGCCAAAAAAAGGTAGTTATAAATTTTAAGTAACCATTTTATTTTCAAACCTTAATTATCCACTCACCAACTTTCTTATGTATAGAAATTTTTTTAAAAACTGTTAAGAAATTTAAAAAAATAAAAAAATATATATCTATCCAGACCTCTCTTTTCAAAATATGTATTCTTATATTTTATTATATTTTCTAGTTTTGTTTCTTCATCAATAGAATTCATTATTTCTAATATTTTTATCATATCTCTCCTTTTTATTTAGAAGATAATTCTTAACCATAGTTTTATTAAGAAGGCTTGTTCTAACTTTTACTATTTTAACAAGGCAATAAAGAAAAATTCTTAGTTTGTATCAATGGTTTTCACTAAAAATTTAACTACAATTCTTTTCACTAATTTTTGGCAAACAGCAAAATTTTTGTTTGTTATGAAAAATATTAAATTTAAACTTGTGTTGTTATAATTTTTATTCTATTTGTTTTGTAACGTTTAAGGATAAGACAATGTATTTTATTTAAATCTTATTATACTTGAACACGGTTTTTAAGAAGATAAATATATTTTATTTAACATAATAAGATATACTTTTTTTTTTTTTTGATTTTTGTTTTATTTTTATTATAATGTTTTTTTTATCAAAAATATTGCCATACATTTTAGGCATAATTTTAGAATGTTTTATTTATATAATTAAATATAAATATATTGTAATAATAATAATAATAATTGAACATGACGTTTAAACTATATACATATATGTATATATATATATAATTGTTATGATTACTTCTTTCTATAATTATTATTTAACAATACATAATGCTTACAAATAATAAGACACCCATTTCAACATTTATTTAATAGTTTAAGAGAGAAACTTTTTTCAGTAAAAATATATTATTAGAAACTATTAAGGGTTGCTTTTATATATTATAAAATCTTTGTAAAAATGTACTCTTCTTCAGAGACAATATATGATTTGTACTCCCAAATGTGCCATTCTTGATATTACTATTGTAAAAAGGATTAAAAAAAAAGATATGAGACGGAGTATTATATATTGTTGATAGTGAATAAAAATATGAATGTATATATTTAAAAAAGATTATGAAAAATGTCTTTGAAAATTGTTAAAAAATATATATGTTCTTTAATATTTATGTATATATACTTTTAATAAATGAACTTTAGTTTTTATCTTTTAAATATTAAATATGTATATATATTTTTTTAAACTGATTATTATTTTTTTTATATATCATACTGATAAACTACTTATTAATTATTTTTTTTAATTAAGTATATTATTATTTATAAAAATAATCATTTTTTTTTATACAATTAATTATATATCTATGGAAAATCTAAAAATTTTTACATTCCTTAGATTTATATTTTTGTTTATTT
Organism: Strongyloides stercoralis; assembly: GCA_029582065.1. NCBI lineage: Eukaryota > Metazoa > Nematoda > Chromadorea > Rhabditida > Strongyloididae > Strongyloides > Strongyloides stercoralis. Next base: position 7,354,473 of record CM055866.1, on the reverse strand, counting down.
TGAAGAATTGTCTCTTGTTTGTAAAAGAAATAAATAGTTCTTTTGAATAAATTTCTTTTAATATACAATTGTTTAGTTTAAAAATTATTTATTAAAATATTATTTTATTGCTTTTGTATTCTTTCAAATTTATTATATTTTAAAAAGAAAATTTATATCTTTAAATATATATAAGAGAATAATTAAAAGTGTTACAAATTTTAAATTGAGTTAAATAATATTAATATAACTTTATTATTATTACTTTAACTATTAAATTTAAAAAAAAGTACTTTTATATGATAATTTTTTTAATTTAATTTTATTATAGATTTCATCATTAAAAGATTCAAAAATTTCTGATAAAGAAAGGAATAATTATAGATATTCATTTATCCAACCAAACTACGATTCAAACGGTAATATTTTTGAGGAGGTAGGAAAAATTTGTCCTTATTCAGAGGAAACGATGGCAAATATTCTTGATATTGCAGTTGGGGAACCATGTATAAATGAAAAAAAATGTAAATGTCATGGATTTGCTCCTCATAAATGGAGGTAAGTTACAAAATGTTTTTTTAAGAAAAGTATTTTTTTTAAATAAGTTATCAATCAATCAAAGTTAAATAATGTATTTTAACATTATTATTTAAAAGTACCAAATTTAATAACTATTTATAATTTTATATCATATAATTTATCTAAATGCATTACATATCTATTTTGATTAATGATGTTATTTTTTTTCATATAAACATATTAATTTTAACAATATCCATCATTAGACATAAAAAAAAGAAACTACCAATTGTGATACTTTTTAATTACTTCCTTCCTCGGATTTGAAGTAATAGCAACAGATATGTACTTTTATCTAAAAAAGACAAAATTTCATATATTTTTAAAATAGTCTTTTTATTTTTTTATTATCTTTTAAAAGAAAAAGATATTTATGATCATATCTATTCTTGACATTTTTAGTTTTTTTTTTAAATAGATAAAGTTCTTTCATTTAAAAAAAATACTATTGATAAGAAATTTATTAACATTTGTAAAGTTTTTTTTTTATCTAACTGTTTTAAATTTACTTTTTTTGTAATTTTTTATTTTATTATTTATTTAAAATTACATTATATCTTTAAAAATCACGCATTTTTAATTTATTTTCTAATATAGAAATAACAAATTTTATAAATTTAAAAAGAAATAGATTATCTCATTTAGTTAGGATAATTTCATAGTCTTGCGCAATCAAATCAAAAATCTAAACTAATATAATTATGAAAATATACAGTTGGAATAAAAAATCTTTTAAAACTAATTATCAATCTTTTATTTAGCATAAATTTCCTCAAAAATACAATTCACCATCTCATTTTTCATTCTCCTACTTCCAAAACTTTTTATTTGCTTTATCATCGTATCTTTCATCCTAAAATACATATGTTAACTTTTGCCATTTACTATCAAAAGATAAAATTTCTCTATTATGTACATATATTTTGAAGAATTCCACATATATATATATATTTTTTTATTAACCAAAAGCTAATCGAAAAAAGACTAAATATATATATCTACTTAAAAAGATATATTTAAATGTATATACTTATAAATCGTTTTTGTAAATTAGTTTTTTTATGTTATATAGTAAGGTTTGCCTTTCTGACGTTTTGAATATTAAAAGTTATTTTCTGCTTCAGTTGGCAAAAATAATGATTTATTAAAATTATAAATTAGTTTTGTGAGTGATTTTAAATTCTAATAGTAAATAGAAATATATACATTTTTAATTTTACTAATTTACTTTATAATGTATACTTTTTTTTGGCATATGACAATTAATATAAAAGTTTATTTAATATATAATTCAAAACTTTAGCATATTTTATAAATAAAATGATCTTAGCTGTTAATCATTGTGTTTATATTTGTTACATATGTAATAACATACTTTTAATTTGTAGAAAACATTACTTAATGTATCGTTATTTTTTTTTAATAAAGATAATAAATCTTATATTGTTGTGTCTTGTCTTGTATCAATATGATTTATTTTATTTTTACAATAAATAACATGTTTATTTCTTTTATTTTTTGGTGACATATAAAATATAATATATATATATATTTTGGTTAAAAACATTATACTATGATTATAATTGATGATACTTTAAAATAAACACAAAAGATAAAAGATACATAAATTTTTTTTATAAAAATAAATATTTCTAAAATATTATTCTTTTTCTTTTTTTTTGTTACTGTATATTTTTATTATTAAAAATTCAAGCTTCAGCATGTAATGAGGTAAAAGTACTCAAACTAAATTTAAATATTTTATATATAAAAGTACAAACACAAATAAAGAAGAAATATAATATTATTTGTCACTTTAAATTGTTTTTAAAAAATACTTTATCTATATATAACATTAATTTATGTACTTTTGTTAAATATATAATAATTTTAAATATATTATTATTATGCCATTATTTATTTTTTTCTTTTTAATAATTTTTTTTTCATTTTATATAAGAAAACCTTTATATTATTAAAATTTAAAAAAAAGTGGATGTATAAACAATGGAAAGTTATAAATTATTTATATATAATAAAAATATTCATCAATCTCATTTTCAGTTATAAATTGCTTTCCATTTTTAGTACAATAGAAAAAAATTATTCAACCTTTATATAATATTCTGTTATGTATTATTATTAGTTTTAATATTTAAATTATTTATGAAACTTTTAAAGTATATTAATTTCCGGGTATTTTTATGATTACAATAATAATATTTTATATTCATTATCATTTAATAGTTTTTTTTTTTTTATCAATATTAAGTTATATATATTAGATAAAGTTTGTTAAAAATAATACATTACCTTTTAATGAAAAAATATTGTAAAATAATTATTACATAAATTTAATGAATAGAAAGAAAATTTATTTCATTTTTTTCACATCATTAACTTTTAAAAGAATTATTAATAAAAATTTATGGATAGATAGTTTAATTTTTAAATCAAAAATTTATTATTTTTATTCATAATTCTATTTTTGTTGACAAAAACTTTATTTTTCATATTTAAATATATAGTTTTGAAGAAAATTTAAAATTATCGTTAGGATAGATTTATAGTTTTATCTTTATAGTAATAAAATAAAATTTTGGTTTATTAAAAAGAATTATTAATTTAAGATGTCAACATTTTTATAAATAAGTCATTTAATAACTTATTTTAAATTATAATTTTGTTTTCAAGGAAGATACATATATTACTACTTTGTTAATAACATTATATTATATATATATATATTTTTTTTTTGATAAATAAGTAGTTATATTGAAAAAAAAAATTGTAATTTTATGTTACGGGAATTTAATGAATTTTTTTTTACTCATTTAATTCTTATTATAAAATAACTACATAATCTAATGAAAATTTATTATTTCTTTTTATTATTAAAACTTTGTATAAAGAATAATTTTATGAAAAATAAAATCTTATATATTATTTTAAAAATATTAAAGTAATAATATTTTTTTCTTACTTAGAACATTAAACTTTTGTTAACTGTATTTTTTAATTGTCTTTGGCATCCGCCAAAATGAAGGAAAAGATTTAAGACTATCATTAGTTTATATGGTTATTTATTTATAAAGTCATTCACTTAAGCTGATAATCTTAAAAATTTATTTACTGATATATATAACTCAATTTAGCTTAAATGATTATATATGAAATAAAATAAAAATTGAATATGAGATAAACATTTACAATGAACACCATTTAGTTAAAGAATAATACAATTATCTATAGTACAACAAACTTTGACTTTTCTTAAATATGTTGTTAAAAATTTATATTGTTATCTTTTATTATTTAAGTGGTAGTTTAAAATTTTATGATTTTTGTACCTTAAAAAAAATTAACATTTTATTTTATATTTGTACTTAAGATGTCCCATATTTTTTTTTAGTAAAATTGTTTCTTTTGGAAAAAATTATTTCTTATGATACCATAAAATTACTGAACATCTAAAGATAATAAATCTTTTCTTTTGTATTATATTATTATAAAGAAAATATTTCAAATTTAAAAAAAATAATTTACAATTTCATGTTATTATCAATAAATTTATATATATGTATAATATATATATTTTTTTAAAATTATTAAGTAACATTCAAAATATATTTATATACTAAAGGATTAAAAATATTATAAACTAAAATATATGGTTAAAGTAAAGAAAAAGATATTTCTTAACACTTATCCGAGTTCATTTCTCTCTTGAGTGTCATCTTCTTCAACTATTTCTCTCCTAAATTTTTAGTTATTCTGAATTTTTGGTATTTTTCACTCCTATTTCATATATAAATATATATCTACATTCAACAAAGCCCTTAATTGACCACATGTCTGTAATGATAAGTGATAGCTGATATCACTATCTATTTATGTACATTTTAATTCAGAAGGGAAATATTTTATTTAACTTTAATATTTTATGTAACTTAAAAATATATTGAAAAGTTGCAAAAAGTTTATAATATTTTTGTTGTAATCACAAAACGTATATGTACTTTTTGATAATAGGAAATTCTTATATTTTCTTAATATTATTCCCAATAGAACACTTCTTGATATTTATATTTTGTTGGGTGAAAAAAAATTTAATATCCTTGTAATATGTACAATATGTAAAAGTTAGAAAAAGTACAATTGAATGATATATCTAAGAAGTGTATGATTCTAGAAATTCTAATATCTTTTATCTGAGTTAATATTAATCTGTATTTTTAATTAATACTGTGCATTTAATCATTTTTATACTTTGCTTTTTTTTTTATTTTTATATTTTTTTTTAAAATATTCATTAAGCTTTACTTTGCTATTTAATTACTTAAATTTTTTTTTTTTTAAAAACAGAAGTTTCTAATTAGATATTTTTTTATTGTAAAAAAAATCTAAAGAAAAAATAGTTAAATAAAAACATATTTATTATATTACAAAATCATTTATAATTGTTTTATAGTGAAGTCAACTTTTTTTTTTATTATTTAAAATAACATTTAAATTTAATATATCTTTTTATATTAATTTTCCAGGTTTTATTTATTTTAAAAGTTGCTTTTTTATATCATACAAAGATTCAAAAAGATATTTTTTGTTATTTTTTTTATCTATTAAAATTTTTATATTTTTTCAAATTAATTTGTACAAATTATATTTCAACTTTATAAAATATTTCAACAAATATGTTAAAAACAGATGTTGCTGTGTATGTTACCTATTTTAAAAATATGGGTTAAATTTAATTAATTTATTAAAAAATAAAATAAATTTATATTTATATGTCAAAGCTTGAATTTATAATAATAAAAAAAATACTAAACAAAAAGAAAGTCTTTTTCTTCTTTTTTTTATTACATTTATCAAAAGAGCCAAATATATTTTTGTTAAAAAATTTATGCCTTTTTAATTATAAATCACAAAAAAGACTTTTTTCTTGTTTAAAAGTTAGATGGCTGTAAAAATATTTAGTTTATTGATAAAAATTTGCTTTCAAAATAACTTTTTTATTACTTATGGTATCTTTTATAAAAATTCAATTAGTAGTATCATCATTGAGATAGTAAATAATCTATCTCTACTTTAACTTATATTCAATTAGGTTATAATTTAGTTTATAAATATAATTTTCGGACTTTTTAAAATAAATTTAAATGGTTAATATTTTTTTAGAAAAGTTTGTGTTCATTGTAAGTGTGATCGTAATGATCACGAGATTGGAGGGAATAAATATTTGACAGTATATGAAAGACTTGGAATTACACCATCAGGTAAATTTTTTTTTAATAAAAAAATAAAAGTTAATAAAACTTTTATTTTTTAGCTGAAATGGCAGATGTAATGAGGACTGTAAGAAATGATGCACCTGGGCAAGTGGGACATGGTTATTCATGGGTTCCACCGGGACTTTCTCGTGTTAAAGTTGAAGAATATATGAGTCAACTACCTAATCATCTTGTGCCTAGAACTAATAGTGCTGGTGAAAAACATCGAGAACGTCAATTAATAATGCAACTACCACGTCAAGATTTATCATCAGCTTACTGTAAACATTTAAAGACACCAATTGAAAGAAAAGTTTATGAAGAATTTGTAAACGCACGAAATGAAGTTGCATTAGATATTGGATATGTCGATGCTAAATTGTCAAAAAGTTCGGTTTGTTCAAAATGTAATGGAATTATGGAAAAAGGTGATTTAGCTGTTATAGCTCCAAAACTCGGAGAACAAAATACATGGCATCCTGCTTGTTTTACATGTAAAACTTGTGACCAGCTTTTGATTGATCTAACGTATTGTGTAAGAGAAAATTCAATTTATTGCGAAAGGCATTATGCTGAGCTTCATAAACCAAGATGTTCTGCATGTGATGAAGTAAGTTTTTAAAAAATTTTAAAGATATATTATTTTTATATTTTTCAATAATCTTTATCTAAGAATTATATTATAATTATAATATTTACGATTATCTAAAATACATGAATATCAAAAAATCCCATTGAAATATTATCTAGTTTAAACATAAAATTTAGTTAAATAAAATTTTTTAAAAATAATATATTAATATCAATAGTTACTTTATATATTTTTCACATATTAAAGTTACACAAAATATATTTTTCATAAATAGTAACAAAATAAAAATATAGTAGCATCATAATAAGTAGTTTTAATCATCACTACTTAAAAAATAATCATAATTCATTTTTTTCTTTATAATGGTATATAAAAATTATATTTCACATAAAAAAAGAATTATTTTTAAAATTAAACTGAACTTAAGAAAATATTAATAAATCAATTATATTGTTAATGTGCCTTAACATTCAATGAGAATAAAACAATTCATTGAATAGACAATATATTCTTCCATCATCCTAAACACCCACGTTATATTAAATATAAAATAGCAAACTTAATCATTAGTAAAAATTTTAGAAAATCGACTCCCGCTCCTATTATTTATTAATTTTGGATAAGCAGATTAAAAATATATATTTATATATTAATATCCATAGTATCATATGTAAAGAATGAAAAATAAATTGATTAGACTATTTCTTTTCAAAAATAATAATGAGATACTTTATGAAGTATATAATTGTCTTTTAAAAATACATCAACTTGATTTTTTTTTTGTTTTATTGATATATTACATGACATATTAAAAATATATTGTTACCCTTTATTAATATGTATACTTTTGATAAATATTGATAAACTATTGAAATATATTATTAGGCCAATAATTAAATTATTTTAACAAATAACTATAAATATTTACAAAGAACATTGGATGAAAAATCTTTTTAAAAATAGTTTAATATATTTTTTTTTAAATTTATTTATTCATAACTTGATTAAATATACTATTTAATAATTTTTTTTACCTATATATCAAAGTTTACTTTGTATATATTATTATATACTATATAGCACCCTTTAATCATTGTAATCTTTTTTATTTTTTTATTCCTATCACTTATAGCATTATTTTATAATTTCTAATTTTTTAAAAATTACTACTAACTTGATTAAATAGATTTATTTATTTCTATTTTTTAAATTAACTTTACAAAGACATTAAATTTAACACTTAAAATATTGTTTTAATAATATTTCTTAAGAAATTGTTAAAAACATTAAAATTTTTAGATTTATTTTTACAAATAATTTAATTGTTTTATAGTAAAAAAAGTTGAAATTTATTATGTACATATAACTTTTATTTGTTAAAGTATTACTCATGAAAATTGTTTAAAGGAAGCTTTTTTTTTTAAATATACATTTGGTTTTGTTACGTTATAATCCATTTTTCTTTTTAATGAAATATAATGTTTGATGAAATATATTTTTTTTTAAACTTTCGTTTATTTCTTTATCTTTTTAAGCTATTAGTTAATTTTAAAAATTTTTAAAAAAAATGAGAATAAAGAAATTTAAAAATAATTTTAAATGATTCTTTTTAATATAGAAAAAGTAAATCTTTGAACTTTTAAAATTGTACTCTAAAATAAATTATGATAAAATTTTATTTTTCATTTTCTAACTTGGAGTAAGATCTTGAAAAATTTTAATATATTACTTTTAGATCCATAGGGACTAATTTTATAATTCTCTCCCTTTCATCTGTTGTAATTTTCCTTCATTCTTTTATTATTTTCTATTAATATTTTTCACCACATGCCTCCAATTTATTTAAATATATATATATGCCTATATATTTAAAAATAATAAAGAACTATAAATAATATAACAGTACTAATCTTAAAGACAATTTATATTAAAAGCACAATAATATTAATTATTTGAATATGGATGTATGAAAAAAACCCATATTTTATGATAAAATTTTCTTTTTACCAAGAAATTTATATCATTAAATGATGCTTTATTTATATACATATATATGAAACTGAGGTTTTTCTTTTTATTAAATTACCTCAAATCTATTGGGGCATCATAATTTTTTCCTATAAAATACTTCTTACTTTGATTAACTTAACAAATAACTTTCTTTAAACATTATTTAAATGTTAACTTAATGTTTGTTATTAATTTTTACACAGGTAAAAGTAAATATTAAGAATTTTAATATTTTTTACTAATAAAATTAGTATATAGTATAAATAAGTTTATTTTTATTATTATTTAATTATTTGTTGTTGTAATTTTATATTGATTTTTCTATTAAAAAAATATATATTTTTTTTTAATCATTGAGTTTTATTCAGGAAGCTTATTCTTTTTTTAAAATAAAAAATAAATAAAATAAAAAATCTTTTTTTAAATGTATTTTAATAGTAAATAATTATAAGATATATATTTATTCATTAGTACATATTTCAATGTTCATTGTTTAAAAAAATACAATTTTTTGTTAACTCATCAACTTTATTTTAACTTAAGCAACATCTTCAACAAAACATTAAAAATGGTATTATTTTTAATGATTTTTCAAATATAATCATTACCATTGTTTTCCATCTAGCTATAAAGACAATGAAATAAATGTAACTTATATACATGAATGAAACTTTGAATAAGTTAAAAATTTTTTTATTATTTTAGGCAAAATATTATATGAAAATTAAACTTTTGCCTATTCACTTATTATATAAGTTAAAGAAAATGCATTGAGTATTAAAAAATATTTTTCATAGATGCATTATTTTCTATTTAAGTACTGTTTAGAAAAATTATTTTTTTTTGTCTGTTTTTAAGAATTCTTTTTTGACTAAATATTAGGTGGTAATTATTAACAAGAATAGACATTAAATTAAAAAAAAGAAAATTTTAACTAAGGTGTTATTTTATTGTTAAAATAAACTTTTAGTTAAAAAATTTAATTATGTTTTTTTTTTTTGTACATTTTAATTATTTTATTTTTACCAAAGCTATTATTAATATATAAGAAAGAAATGTTTTTTTTTGTTTGATAAATATAAAAATACATATTTTTTTTATATGTTTTTATTATATATTTAAAAATATTTTATATTTTTTAGTTAATATTTTCTGGTGAATATACTAAAGCAATGAATAAAGATTGGCATTCTGATCATTTTTGTTGTTGGCAATGTGACACACCACTTACAGGATTACGTTATGTACTTCGTGATGAGCATCCATTTTGTATAAAATGTTATGAGGATGTCTTTGCAAATCAATGTGATGAATGTGGAAAACCAATTGGTATTGACTCAAAAGATTTATCATATAAAGATACCCATTGGCATCCTGATTGCTTTAAATGTAAAATTTGTAAAGTTTCATTGGTTGATAAACCATTTGGTTCAAAGAATGATTCAATATTTTGTTCAAATTGTTATGATAATGCTTTTGCAACTCGTTGTGATGGTTGTAATGAAATATTTCGTGCTGGTATGAAAAAAATGGAATATAAAGGTAAAAAATGGCATGAAAAATGCTTCTGTTGTTTGGAGTGTAAAGTTCCAATAGGTACAAAAAGTTTTATACCTAAAAATGATGATGTTTATTGTGCCACCTGTTATGAAGATAAATTTGCAACAAAATGTAAAAGTTGTAAAAAAGTTATTACTACTGGAGGTGTCACTTATAAAAATGATCCTTATCATAGAGAATGTTTTTGTTGCCAAAATTGTCATTCCTCATTAGCTGGGCAAAGATTTACTTCAAAAGATGATTTACCATATTGTGCTAATTGTTATGGAGAACTTTTTGCAAAACGTTGTGTATCATGTACAAAACCAATCACAGGTTCGTTAATATTTATATATAATAATTTATTTTTATTATTAGGTATTGGTGGTTCAAAATTTATATCTTTTGAAGATCGTAATTATCATAATGATTGTTTCATTTGTAATCAATGTTCAATTTCATTAGTAGGCAAAGGATTTATTACTGATGGAGCTGATATTTTATGTCCTGAATGTGCTAAAGCTAGGCTGATGGCTCAACATTCATAAAAAAAATGAATGTAATGAAACAAAAAATGTAAACATTGATAATTGCTTTGATTTTAAATAAAGCCTATTAAAAAAATTCTTTCTAATATCATAATAATCTAAATAGTATAAATGAAATTTTACAACAACAATATAGGAGATGCTTGTAATAATTACATATATTCACTCGAAAAAAAGTTACAATGAACAATTACAATACATACAATATTGGTAAATGAAAGTTATACTAACTTTTGTCCCGGTCATCTAAAGATCATGTTCCACATTTAAAAATACTTGCTAATATGTTTATCCATTTAAAATAAACAAATTAATACAAGTTTTTTTTTCTCTTTATATACATAATTTATAATACAAGCATATATATTTTTAATTAAAAATTTCATTACATTTATAATTGCTTCATATATGGAAAATTTTTTATTCTTCACATTGCTGCTTGAGCATTTTTTTTTTGATATTGTAAATTATATTTGTATACATAAAAAAAAAACAATAAATGTATTTGACTATACTTTATACTTTGTGATATTTTAATTCCCTTATTAAAAATTTTTAATAATTAAATAATGATGAAAGATATAATATATTTTTAGTCTATATATAATGTTTATAAAAGTTTCAATTTTTAAATTGTTAAAGAATATATATAAAGAATGTAATAATATATAATAATTTAATTAAAATATCCTATAAAAATATTTTTGAAAACAAATGAAATGGAAATAAGTTTATAAGATTATGGTAATGGTAATAGTAATATGTTTATGATTATAAGTTTCCAAAAGAATTATAATCATATATTTGTTTACATAAAAAGTTATCATTATGTTTATAATCTTTTTAAACTAAAACAAAATTTATAGTAAAAATGACGTAATTTGTACTTCCAAAGTGACAATTTTTACAATAAATAAGAAATATTTTATAAAAAAATCAATTAGTAATTATTAATATCTCAATAGTATAAGTTAAAAAATTTTGTAATGCAAAATTCATTTAAAAAAAAATTTAATAAAAAATATCTATATATAAACATTTTATCAAAAACATTGATATTTATTTTATAAATATATATATATATATATATATAGAATTTAAAAATAGAAAGTACATTCTATTGTTTGAATAAAGTACATTGATAATTTTACGTTGTTTATTGCTTTTTTTTGAATTAAATATTTTTTTGAAATTACTTAAATGCAATTGGTAGATGTATCACGTTTATAGTTAAGATAAAAAAAAAATTGTACTTTAGATTTCATTTAAAAGAACTTTTTTAAAAATAAAATTTAATTATTTTAATCTTATATTGTTTTTAAAATTTGACAATTGTTTAAATATTTATTTATTCTAACAAGTAATAACTATAAAAAAATAAACATGTAAATTGTGAAGTACCGTATGATAATGAATTTAAAACATATTAACTAAAAATTAACTTAAAAAATGTCTTAAAAGTTAATCATATACAAAAATTCCTAATTCGTTAAAAACAATTAGTCTTTTTTATAAGTTTATTTTACAATATAATTAAATATAATAATTATTAATTTTGTATTACAGACGTAAAAATAACTGTTGATTGTTTGATAATAAATTAATCTATTTTTAAAATTTAAAATTATTTTTTTAAGGTTATAAAGGTAAATTTATATAAGAATAATTTTTTTTGATTTTATTGTAAAGGATATTTTTGTAGATAGTTAAAAAAACTAATTAATTTATTACTTGCAATATAAAAAAAATTTTAAGCAAATAAGTTTAAATCACACAAAAACATTAAAATCTATTCTTTTCATCAAATTTAAGCTTTTATTTAATTTGTTTTTTATTGAAAAAAAATTTTGACAACTTGGCCAAAACATGATTTAACTTTTAGTCCTTTATTTAAATTTATCAAATGTATAAAATTCAAAAACTTTGGACAAATGGTATTTTTATGGTTTTCTAATTATAATGTTATAAAAATATTCTCTAATTAATAATATAATATAAAAAGTTTTCTTTTTATTTATCTTTTCAACTAGATATGTTTATAAAAAATATCTGTCAACATAAACCTTATTAAAATTTTAACTCTACCTAAGTTTTTAATATATAAATTATAAATATATGGATTTCAATACACAAAATCATAAAATACTAAGATATAAAATTTAGGCAGTTTAGAATATTCCATTTTCTTAACAATGTGAATATTTGAAGAAAACAATTAATTTTACCTTACATACAAATACATAAAATTTCGATTTATTATTATAGAAATGAAAAGTTATTTCCGAACAAACTTATTTGTTCTCATAAGTAAAGAATTTCTCAATAGTAAATTTATATTTTTTAAACAATTTAGTTAATTTCTTACGCCACTTAATAGTATTCAATTAGATTAGAATTTTTCAATTAATACACATTACAAATTTATTGTCATCAAAATAATATTTCATTATTGTTCACTTATTGAAATTTTTTAAAAGTAAGTTTTAAATTAATCATCACTAACATATACTTATAAAGTAATTATTTTATCTTTTAATGTTTAATGTGATAAAAAGTTTCAATTTTCGCTTAATTACAGTATTAATATAATACTTCAATGTATACTTAACTCCAACTTTTACAATAAGTACCGCGCAATTTTATTATAGTGTTTGTAGTATTTTATTTTTTGCTTTATTTTATTTCTTTATAACAGTAAGAATCAATTTGTTATTGAATAATATTTAAAACTTTTTTTGTATTTAAATTTTGTTTTATTCATCATTTTTTTTAAAGAAATTCTATAGTTTTCAATTTTTTAAGTCAAAATGGATGATTTTGTATATAAAGAAGAAATTGATTTTGACAAATCTTTAATTAATATGGACTCAAGGTCTAAGTATAACAAAGTTTTAAGGTATGTTTTATTTGTATGTTACGACTAATCATTTTTTATAGTATATATAAGGAAGGCAGAGATCGTTCTAAGGCTTTTAAACAAGGTGCACAACTTATTTTACAATTTTCTAAGACATTTGAAAACTTTACTTCATCAGATTTTAATACTATAATTCACAAATCTCGTGCTCAGTACAAAGCTATCCCATCAAAGTCTGATGAAGACAAAAAATATATGTTCTACTTATATCTTGAACTTGTAAGTTTAAGGTAATTGTACTACTAGTTATATTTGATTTTAGATTAAAAAATCGACAAGGATGACAAAAATTGAATTTTTTGTAAACATTTGGAATGCAAATGAACTTAACGATTATGTTCCTTTTTTTGTTTGTTTTGGAAGAATATTTGTTGAAGAACGGAAGTATGATAATCTCAAAACAGTAGTAGAGAATGCTAAAACAGGTTTAAAGGAAAAGTTTAATGATATAGAAGAATTAGTTGGTTTTGAAAATTTAATCAACTCTCATTTACAACATGCTTCCTCTAAAAATCCCACTAATCCACATACTACTATTGTTTTATCCAAGAAATATGAAGGAGAATCGTATGTTGAGGTTTTCATATCAAAGTATAGAAGTATTTTATATCCAGATATTGATAAAGAAGAGAGTTCTTGTGGAGAAAAAGTTGATTATGTTAACGAGGGAGATCCTTCTGATGTAATTACTGATTTATCTACTAATTTGTCTGAAACTAAAGAAACCGCTACATTTAATACAAGTGATTTAATGATTGTATCTTGTGCTGATTCCACTATAAAGACAGCACCATTCTTGATGGATGACAATAAAAAGAAACTGGAAGATAATTCTAATTTGGAGACAATTTCATTTTGTACCAATATTTCAAATAAACTTGCTAGTGCTTTTTCTGAAACATTACCTCCACAAGATGTCTCAATGTTTGATGGAATGACTTTAGATAAAACATTACCACCACCAGAATTTGTCACACCGAAAGCAGTTGATTTAAAAAGAAGTAGAAACGATGTTTTAATTTCAGAAAAAAAGGCATCACATGAGAAAGAATTTTCAGTTTTTGAGGATGAAAATTTGACAAGGACTCAAGTATATGTAGATCCAACTGGTGACGTAGATGATAGCATTTTTGATGATGACTTAATTCGCTCACCGGCACGAAAAAAAACTAATTATATGGAGAATCACACTAAGTTAACTAACAATATTTCAACAGTTATAGAAGAAGAAAATACTATGACGGAGGACTTGGATGAGCCATTTATTGACGACAATGTAGTAGATGTTGTAGAAATGATTTGTCAAACTGTCTCTAAAGTTCCTGAAACTTCTGTGATTCTCAAGTCGTCTTTTAAATCACCTGATAATTTTAAAGAAAATAAATATTGTACTAATGAGACTGTTAATAGTTGGAATAAAAGTAATACCAATATTGGAAGTATAAATTCATTAGAATTTAAAGGATCATTTACAATTCCAACAGAAGCTGAGAAAGATAATTTTACACCTCAAAATCAAAAGAATGCTCCAAGGCCATCATTGATGACAGCTTCAACTCCATGTAGGGGAAGTGAACCAATGCAAATGGATGAGTGCTCATTTTATCATGATTTGTCTGAAATTAAAGGAGATGAGGATGAAGGGTGCGTTTTTAAACCATTCCTTGAAGAAGAGGAGAATCATTTATTTGAAGACGAGAACCTTTCTGTCAAAAATTCTTTACATGCCCCTGGGAATCATCTCTTATCTTCACCAAAATCTGTTGAAGTAAAAAAATCACCAAAATGTAGTAATGGGCTGTCTTTTTCTAATCAATCAACTTCTCATCTTACTGAAATTGATTCCAGTGTAGATATTTTTCAGTTTGTTCCTCCAAATGATCATGATAATTAAATATAAATAAGAAATTTTAAATCACACAAAGGAAATGTGTTTTAATCTTTTTAAGCTATTGTATAATTTTAAAACATTTTTCTTATTTTAACATATTTTTTTAAACTAATAAAATGTTAAGAGTTTTTTATTTTATACATTCTTTTTTACAGTTGTTGTTTTCTTTATAACAATTTAGCAATTAAACATTACTATCTTAAAAAGATGTACTTTTTTTTCTATTTGTTTTAACTATAAAATAGTTAATTAATATCTATGAGAAAGAAAAACATAGTTTTTTGCAATAAACTTTATCAGAGATTAGTAACTTTGTAAAGTTGTTTGGTAAGTTATTTATCATCATTGTTATTTAATTTCACGTTTGCATGATAATATTTAGTTTATTTTTACCTCTATAGAATGTCTTACACAATTTCAAAACCCGTTAAACTTTTCTCATTTTATTATAAAAAACAAAAAAATGGAGAAGATATTTTTATTTTTAATAAAAAATTATTCCCCATTTTTTGTAGACGTCTAAATTATCTCTATTCATCTGTTAACCTTTCAAAAGGAATTGAAAATTATATTAAAAAACAAAACTTTTTATTTGTTCCATGTCATTGGGATATTTTAACATTCATTAAGAAAAATGTTGGTTTATCTCTTCAACATATAACAGATCATTCTGATGTTGTTTGTTATTTTGAGTTTTTAAAAGATTTAATGCTTATTCCATTTGGAGAAACTTTTAAATATACATCTGTTGCAATGATGTATAATGAAATTGTTTTTATTGAAAAAGTTAAAGATACTACAGAACCTATTAATATTAAAAAAGTTAAAAATGATTTTATGGAAAAGAGATTTAAAGATTTTTGTACAAATAAATGTGATGAAAATAATTATGAAAAAAGATCTAATATTAGTTTTAGAAAACAACAATATATTACACAAACTAGAGAATTTCAAGGTTCAAAATCTAAAATAAAAGTAATGTTTACAGGAGAAGCTAATCTAATAGATCCTACCAGTAATTCTAAAGGTTGGTTTAAACTATTTTATAAAATAATTTAAAGATAATAATTTTATGGATATAAGAGTGGCTACTGAACATCTTTTGCATATTTTAAGTGGTAACGAAATATATAATACATGGAGTAAAGCATATATTAACGGAAATAATTGGATTGCTGTTGGTGTTACAAAAAAAGATTTGCTTAAACATATAAAATTTATTAATGTATCTAATTTAGAATCTAATTTTCCATTTACAGTATCTGAAATTATGGATTTTGTTGGACAATCTTTTGAATCTATTATAAATGCTTGTAAAAAGTATCCAACAAAATATATTACTATCCAACAATGTTCCAACAGTCTTCGTGTTGTCAGTGAAGAAACTATTAAAGAAATTAATTTTCCTAGACCAACTTCTGACTTTATTCAAGCTTTTCCTAAGTATTCTAATAAATAATAGTAATTATTTTTTAATAATGTTCTATTATTTTTAACTTTTTTATCATAAAATTTTTTTTAATGTAATGTATTTTGAAATATTGAAAATATAACAAAAAAGTTTGTCCTATTATCTTTCTATTTTTCCTTATTTATTTAATAATAAAGAATGTTTTTATAAGTAAATTGAAAATTTTACTAATATTCTTCATTTTTATTGTTTTACAAATAAATTATTTTTTAATAAAAAAAATTTATTTAGTTTTGACAAAAACAAAATAAGTTGTTAGTGTTGAGATTAGTGAAAATTTATTAACCTTATTCACTATTAAACTGATTCATCACAATAATTTAAACTTTTAGTATTTGGATAGTACATTTGAATCCATGGATGATGGATGATATCATCTAAATTTATTCTTTTTTCTGGATCTCTTTTTAATAATCTTCTTATTAAATCTCTTGCTTCAACATCAATATCACATGACATGTGAAATTTCCCTGCTTTAATTTTGGATAAAATATGTTCCATAGAAGTTCCACAAAAAGGTGTCTCACCAGATAACATTTCAAATATCAAAATTCCTAATGCCCATACATCAATTTTTTTTCCATAAGAAATTTCATTTCTATCAGCTAACATTTCTGGTGGTATGTACTCTGCTGTACCACAAAATGTTTTTCTTTTATCTTTTGTTTGTATACTCCAACCAAAATCGCATAACTTGACGTCTTTTTTATGATCCAATAAAATATTTTCTGTTTTTAAATCTCTATGTATGACATTCAATGAGTGGCAATAATATAAAGCATTAGTAACTTGAATTGTATATTTACAAGCAATTTTAGCATTATAATATCCTTTTTCAGTCATTTTCATGTCATTTGCCATTGATCCATACAAAGCACACTCAAGAATAAGAATAACTTTATTATTGTTTTGAAACCAATTGTATAGTTGTAAAATATTTGGATGATTTAAACGTTGTTGATTAGTAATTTCAGTTTCAAGTAACTTATAATATTTATGAGCATTTAATTTTTTCATGTTAATTATCTAAAAATCATTATATAAAATTATATTATATTATTAACTTACTTTTAAACAACAAATAAATTGTTCTTTTTTTGTTTTAGCTAAGTAAACCCTACCAAATTGACCTGATCCCATTGGTTTACCTATTATAAAATCAGACATTGTAAAACTAAAATTTTGACAAATAAAAATTTGTGTAAAAAAATTACTTACTTTTTTTTTTTATTTTTATTTGTTTTCATATTGAAAGGTTTATTGTCAAATTTATAAGAATGTATATTGTTAATTTTATGGCACAAAGCTTCTGTATCTATTTCTTCTGTTTCTTCTATTGTTTTCAAATATTTATTGCATGATATATCTTTTATCTCATCATCCATCTCAACATACTCAATTGGAGAAATAGAAATTTTTTCATCAATAAAATCAGTTATTGATAATGATGTCTCTTCATCATCAGAATAGTAATCACTACTAGTATCATTTTGGGATGTACGATGCATCTCATCAGATGATTCAGTACTCGTATCATTCATTTTTTTTTAATAAATAGATATAAATGTTAATGTTGTATTAATTTTTTATGTTTAAATAAAATTATAATTTGAATTTTTTTTATCGTAAATGGTAACCGTTATTAAATTATTTTAAACCTTGATATAAATTTAAACATACTGTTTATATTAATTTTCTATTAAAATAATTAAAAAAATTTTATAACACTTATTTTTACTATATAAAAAAACTAAACATTAAATTTAGTTAATTTTTTCTATTTATTAAACTATTGTAAATTTTTTTTCAATAATATTATGCTAAATATTTCTTTAAATTACTATAATTTTAAGTTTACTTACTTTTATTTGTCAATATTTATAAGCATTACGAAAAAGATTAGTCAATAAAAACTGTAATTAAAAAATTGTTTTACAATTACAACTTATTGATAATTTTTTTAACTAACATATTTTTTTTTGTAATCTTTAAACAGTTATTAGTAATTTTGTACTATTAAAAATAAAATTAATTAAAATTGAACAACTTATTATAAAAGAAAATATAAGAATAAAAATATACTATTTAAACTTAAAAAGATACAAAAGAGATTAAAACTTGAATTAAAGTAAAAAATTCTTACAAAAATAATTTTAAATCAAAATAAAATATAATATTTTATTTGAAATACGTATTATTATTTGCATACTTTTAATGCTCATAATATTTTTTGAAAATTTAAAAAAAAAGTTAATTGTAATGTTAAAAAAAATTTTCACAATACGTTTAACCATGAGCTTCACCAGCTTTTCCAGAAACTCTTTTAAAGTTGTTCATATCAACGGCAGTAGCAGGGGTTCCAAATAACTTTAAATCTTGTAAAACAGTAACATCCTCATTTCCTTGATTGTTTTCAATAAATATTTGTATATTTTGAACGTTTTGAAATTTGACAAATCGTAAATTTACAACCTCACCTTCAGTTAACTTTTTTCCATCTAAGTCAAAAGATTGAACGCCTTCAGAAGCAATAGCCTTATCAAAGTCTAATGTATGTGGAACATTTGAAAAGATTTTTACTGATTTTGGTGCTTTAGGTCCAGATCCTTTAAAATATATTGAGTGAAGTTTTATTGGAACATTAAATGGTATATTCATTATCAATTGTTCATCACAATCACTCTTAAGAACACATTTTCCTTCTATAAAATCAGAAAATGTATGATTGTCATCCTCATTCAAACATTCTAATCCTTTCTTATTAATAAATTGCTTCAAATCATTTTGACCAGGAACAAGAGACTCTTCAGTTGGAGTTAAATTAGAAAATTTGGCAATCAATTGTTCTAGTGCACTTGGATTTGCACCTCTTAACACTTCTTGTTTAGTACCATTATGAAACATTATAAAAGTTGGCATTGCTTGAACTCCATGTGCCATAGCTGATCCCTTACATATATCAACATCAACTTTAACAAACTTTACATTTAAATACTTGTTGGATAAACTTTCAAATGTTGGAGCAATCATGTTGCATGGCCCACACCTATATAAAACAAAGTATTAAAATTAATTTTCGTAGTATTAAAACATACCAAACAGCAAAGAAATCTACAATTACAGGAGTTGTTTTGGCTTTTCCTAAAATATCAGTAAGTTCTGAATCAACTTTTACATGGTGAACAGGCATAGTGTAACTAATGTAAATAATAAATAATGATTATTGTATACAAAATCTTTTTTTTCGTTAATAGTTACGTTGCACCAATTTCCTTTCAAGTTAAACTATACATTTAAAAATAATGTGAAGAAATAGTTTGAGAAAATTATATTTTATAAGAATTGAGAGTTTAATAATTAAAATAAAATAAATATATATTTTTTTCTTATAATGAATAATAGGCTTACTTTCGTAAAAATAAATTTTTTATACTAAATAGATTGTTAGTTTTATTAAATGTATAAAAATAATTATTAACATGATTTATTTTTATTAAAAAATACCATAATAAAATTTTAAAGATAATATTTATTTATAAGCCGATATTTAATACATCTATACTTTTTATATATAATTAAATACAACAATACTTCAAAATTCAAACTTTGAAAAAATTATAACAACAAAAAAATTAAATAATTTGTTTGATTAAAATTTTTATTTATATGATAAAGAAAAAAAATTTTTTTTTTATTTTATCTATGTTTAAGAACAAAAACAGTATACACAAATGAGTGATTCTTTTACATATATTCTTCATCTTCTTCAAAATATGTAACATTACATGGGCATAACTTTTCAAAATGTTCATTAGCCTAAAAAAATTTGTTGATATATTTTACTTATTGAATCACATAAAACAATAGGTTACTATTTCATGCTTAAATTATGTTACAATGAAATATTAAGTTTTTATTGTCATGCTTAATTATAATATTGTAATGTTGGATGAGTTTTTTCATAACATTTTTGGCAGAATGTTTTTCCACTAACTTCTTTAAATGTTCCTTTTGAAAGTTGCTTGTTACAGTAGGAGCAACAAAAATGTTCAGGATGAAATTTTACACCCATTGCACTGACACACCGTCCAAGAATTGGACCATTACATACTGAACAAAGTGAACCTTTATGTTGATGATAATGATGTTCACAATATGGAACACCATTGTAGTCAAAAAATGAACCATGTGTAAATGGTGCTGAGCAATCCTAAAATATATTAAAACACAATAAAAGACAAAGGACTTGTTAAAGTTAAAATATTAAAAACAGGACTAACAATTTTGCAATAAAAACAATTTAGTTGCAATAATGTTAGTATATATGGAAATTAGCAAAATAAAATAATATAAACTTACTTGACAGACAAAACAACCAGGATGCCAATGAGTACCTAGTGCTGTAATAAAATTTTGTTGTATTGGATTCCTACAACCTCTACATTTTGGGCCATATAATCTAAAGAAATCAGTTTTACAGTATGGTAATCCATCTTTTTCATGATATCCTTCAGCACCAAAATCACCTTTGCATTCAACACAAACAAAATGTTCTGTATGAAATGTTTTACCCATTGCTGTAACACATCTATCTTTAATTGGACCTTGGCAAGCTGCACATCTAGGAGAAAATAATTCATGATAATCATGCTCACAATATGCTTTTCCTGCTCTTTCAAAGAATATCCTATGTCCAAGTTCCTCACCACAATGACAACATACATAATGTTCTGGATGCCACATTTTACCTAAAGCAATTACAACCTTAAAAAAAATATTTATATACATATAATAAAATTAATAATTAATTTACCTGTCCAATAATTGGTTTATCACATCCAGCACAATCTCCTTTAGGAATAGTATGAACACCATGTTTATTTATATCACTATTAAGACTTCCAATCATTGAATTATATTGTCCAACATTATGATGAGAATTTAGATTTTGGCGTGAACTATAATAACTATGATACATTTCCATTTTTAAATAATTTTTTTATTAAAAAAAATTTCAATTTTTAAGAAATTATAATTATTTTAAAAAGTGTATATACCTATTGAAACAAAGTTAAAAATTTATACTTAGGCTAAACTAAATAAATAAAAAGATGCATTTGTTAAGAGATTTGTTTGATAAAAAACTTTATATCGATATTTTAACGTCTAAATCTATGAAGAAAAAAGATGCTTAAATATCGTGTTTTACTTACTACACATTCCATACTTTTTGTTAAATATAAAAAGATAAAGTAATTTTTAAAAAGAACGTAAACATATATAACAAAAATTATTATTATATATATTATAGATTGAAAAAATTTTTTTATATTTATAAATATACCTGTTTTTATCATCGTAGTGATTTCCTAAAGTTCCATACTTGTTATTTGAAGTAACACTAGATTCTCGTTGATCATTATCTGTTTTACTTTTCCTTTTATCAGAATAATCATTTAATAGTTGTTCCAAATTTTCCAAACCATGTTTAGGTGTTGCTGATTTTGTTTCTCGTATATGTTGTTCTTGGTATATAGGATCAATATCATTATCATGATTAATTCTTTGCCTTGAAGATGATCTACTTTGTTGAATTGATTCCAAACGATCCATAGACTGGAGGTCTTCCTGATTACGATGTGAAGCTTTTCTTAAAACTTCAGTTGTCAATTGTAAATCAGATAACAAAGCTTCTAAAATAAATTATTTTTCCATTATTTTTTGATATTTACAAAATATTTTATTTACCTAAGGCTGGTCTAACAGCCTCTACAAATTGATCCCCATTTTGGGTCGGCATTTTTTGAAAATAATATTGCCTCAAAAAAAAGAGAAAAAAAAAACAAAACTACAAGAGATAATAAGTTATATTACAAATTAATATGGTAAATAAATAAACATCAAACAAATATCCTTCCAAACTATTTTTAATACAAAACATAAATTTTTACACATTATCCATTACACTATATTACTCTCCTATGAATAACATACACATACAGAGACGCCAACTCAAAAATAACAAATTATTAGTGAAGTTGCAGTAAATTCTTACTAACAAACAAAACTCTTTTATTTGCATATTCTTTTTCAACATAAACTTGAAATTACGTGACTTGAATGATAAGAAGAAGAAAAAGAAGAAGAAGGAGATTTAACAATGAAAATGCTTTAAATTGTATGTTAAAGATACTTAGCACAATTTTTGATTAGTAGAAGTTTGACTAAGTCAAAAAGAATAAAAGAAAATAAAAATTAGTTAATGGTAAATTAAATAAAATTATTCTTATGTGTGGTTGTAAAGATAGTATATTATTTTTTAAATATAAATTGTTGAAGTGAAAATAAAAATCAAGTATATTTAAGAATGTTAGTAAAATATTACTTCATTATATAAATTATTATATTATTTTATAACAAATAAATGATATTTAAATCTTATTGTCTTTGAAAAGATTTTTTTTTCATCTTTATACTAGATGTTAAAAATAAAATGACATTTTTTTTTGAAGCAATATTTTTTATAACACAATTTTTTTTAAAATTATTATTAATTTTCTTATTACAATATTATTAAATAAAAAAACTATAATAAAAGTCAAATTTTTTTTTTAAATTAATAATAAATAAAATACTGTTTAAGAATCATTAAAGAATATTATAAATTTTATTTGATTCATAGTGAAAGTTTATTATATTATATAACTAGATGTTTTTTTTAATAATCTTTACTTATTAATAAAAAAAAGTTGGTTGAAAATGAAAGAATAAATCTAGTTTTTACAAATATATACTAAAAATTATAACTAATAAAATTAATATAAAACAATATTTTATTTAAACTATCAATTTGTAATTTTTATTTTAATAAATAAAAATATATATTAATTAAATATAACTTACCCAAGCCTTCCATTTTAAATAGAAAAACAGTTATTTAGACAATTACCTTAATTTGATAATAAAGATTTTGTAAATAAATAATAAATTCAAAAAATAAATAACTTTTTAATTAATTAAAAAGACAATATACTTTTTTTTTAATTTTAGTAATTTTTCTTTTTTTTTAGTTCTAGAAAATTCAACCAAACATTCAGAGAAAAATAATTTAGATAATAATAAATGTCAATATTTTAAAAAAGAAATTTATAAGATTAATAAATAAGTATATGATACATTCTTATATTGCTGACTATATATTCATGTAAAAAAAAATGCTTTCCTTTCAAGATACTGTTTCAATACATGAGTTGGAAATCTGATTTATTATTTGCCCTTTTGAAAATAATATAAAAGTTATATTTGCAAAATAATAATAATTTTAACATCAACTTTTATTTTTTAAAATAACTTTTATAAAATATATTACATGAAAACAATTTTAATGGTTAATTCTTTTATAATAACATAAAATAATCTTGAATCAAAATTAAAAAAAAAATCAAAAATAAAACGTTTATTATAAAATAGATAAAAAGAAAAAATTTTATTAATAATTAAAAAAATATTTGATAATTACTCACCATACATTTATTTAGAATGTAATTATATCACTTTTTTTTTACAAAAATAACGATACACCGATCTATTGATAGAGATTTCATAAATGACTCACCTATTTCTATAAATGTTTACAATGTTTAAATGTAAAAATTTTTTGTCAGGTACACCATTTTATTTAATGACTAGTTTTGTGACGTTGGTTTTAACATTATATAACAAATTTATTTTGATTTTCTAATAAAATGCTTTAACAATAAGTTCTTTTTTTTTAACATTATAATAATAATTTTGATTTATTTTTTTAAGATATAACATATTAATTTTGATATGAAGACTATTCATGCTCATAAAAGACCAGCCATTCAGAATTATGGTAATTTTCAACCTGTTCAAGATGCTGAAGCTTTAAGAAATGCTATGAAAGGATTTGGTACAAATGAAGATACTATTATAAGAATTTTATGTAAAAGATCTAATTATCAAGTAAGTTGATAATAAGTAGAAAAAAATTTTTTATTATTTAATATAACAATTATTTAGAGGCAGGAGATTGCTGAAACATACAAAAATCATTTTGGTAGAGATCTTATAAATGATCTTAAAAGTGAATTAAAAAGTGATTTTGAAGATTTAATTGTTGCATTGATGGTACCAAAAGTTGAATATGATGTTTTAGAACTTCATAAAGCAATATCTGGTATTGGAACTAATGAAAGTGTTTTAATTGATATTTTATGTTCTAGAAATAATGAAGAATTATATAAAATTAAGACTATCTATAGAGAAAAATATGGAAGAGATTTAGAAAGTGATATTGTTAATGATACATCAGGATATTTTCAAAATATTCTTGTTGCTATTGTTCAAGGACAAAGAGCTGATTGTACTG
The DNA here is from genome assembly GCA_029582065.1 of Strongyloides stercoralis. Lineage (NCBI taxonomy): Eukaryota > Metazoa > Nematoda > Chromadorea > Rhabditida > Strongyloididae > Strongyloides > Strongyloides stercoralis. Next base: position 7,329,282 of record CM055866.1, on the reverse strand, counting down.
ATGAGAATCATCTTCAAGCAAATAAGGATGCCCGTACTTTATACAGAGCTGGTGAACAAACATTTGGTACAGATGAGTCTGCTTTTATACAAATTCTTGCAACCAGATCTTACTGTCAATTGGACAATATTTTTAATGAGTATAAATTAATTTCTAATCATTCTATTGAAGAAGCTATTGAAAAAGAATTTTCTGGTGATTTAAAGAATGCTATTCTTTCTATTATATCTGTAGCTAGAAATACTCCTGAATATTTTGCTACTTCTCTTTATAATTCTATGAAAGGTTTAGGAACAAAAGATAAAGATTTAATTAGAATTATTGTTTCGAGAAGTGAAATTGATTTAAAAGATATTGCTTTGGCATATGAAAAAAAATATGGAACTACTTTAGCTAATGCTATTAAAGGAGACACTAGCGGACATTATAAAAATGCTCTTTTAACAATACTTGCCGGAAATTAAGCATTTTGATATTATTTAATAATTGGCTTTTTACTTTTAGCTTTTTTTTAATGTACTCATAAAAAAATTTTTTTAAAGTAATTCATATTTTTTCTAATCAAAATACTTTTAAATGACTGTTATAATTTGTCATTTTATGACATTTCTTATATAAATGTTTACCAAGATCAAATGATAAAAAACAAATATAATAGTAATATATTTCTAAAAGTTAACTTTTGTTTTCCAGCATAAAAATTTCATTTAAATAGATTGATAAGTGTTTTATTTTTCTTATTTTTAACTTTCAAACAATATTTTTTTATATTTAAATGTAATTTTCATTGAATTTTCTGATAAAAGAAGGTAAATATGTTATTATAAGATTTTTTTTTTATAAACTTTGAAATATATATTTCCTTATTATTTGCTTACTTTCTAATTATTTTATTATTTCAAAATATTTTTAAATATTTAATTTGAAATTGTAAATTCTATAAGTATTCTATGATGTTCTAAAAACTAGTATATGAAAATATTGTAAAAAAATATATCTTACAAATATAAAATTAAAATACAATTTATGAAAAATACTTTACTAAATTGTTAATTATTCTTTAACTTCCATGATAATATATGTCCTTCAAATAAATAAAGATTATCGAAATATATTTATTAATTAGTTGAAAATATTTTATTTCAAACTATTAAAAATACATTAACTTTTTTTTCGTTCAATTATTAATACCAACGAATAAATGTAAATATTAAATAGTTGTTTAATAAATTATTCAAGAAAAAAACTTTATTATATTTATTAAAAATTATACAAAAAAAAATTAATAAATAATTTCCAATTAAAAAATTTATTAATTTCTAGCATTACAATTTTCAATGAAACTACAACAACATATATCTCCATCAGATTTATTATTAAAAGATATTGGCATACAAACGTTATTGTTAAAAAGTGAACATTCATTCTTATAATCACAATCATATTTTAAAATTTTAAATTTATATTCTTTATAATATAATGTTCCATTTATACAACTTTTTACACCTTTTTCACACGCTTTACTAATTATATTTTGTGAAATATTAGGAATTTGCAATCTTTCATATTTAACAATTGTACCAACACCACATCTTATACATAAAGTATAATTGATAAAAAAAATAATTAAAATAATAATTTTTATCATCATATATATTTGAATGAACTTGTAATATATAAAATAAAAATAAAAAATTATTCATTTCTTCTTTATAATAATTGAATTTTAAAAAAAATGTATTATAATATTAATATAATGATCTATTTTAAAATAAAAATATTACAATTTTTCTTTAATTTTTTTTATAAGATTTTCAAAAAATGATTATAATAAAATAATAAAAATTTTTTTTGACAATTTTATTAGTATAAGTTTAAGGAAAAAAATTACTAATCATTTATTTCTCTACAAAAATTATGACTCAATCGTAATGTATAAAATATTTGTCATCTTTGGTAATATCACTATATAACTTTTAAAATATAGTTAATTGTAACAATTATATTTATTGAAAAGATAAAATGTTTATTATTTATATTATTATTATTTTTGGCCAATCCTATAATGATTTTATATATAATCCTTATTTGTACTAAATAATTGGCATTAAAGATATACATTATATATATGTATATGCATCAGTACTTTTGTAGATAATGGGAATATGATAATTAAGTATAGTAACCATTTTAATAAATTATTTAAAAAGTAATATAGGTACCGTTAACTAACTATTTAATAAAATTGCTCATTTTGTAAATGAGGATAAGTTATTGAATTTAATATTAATAATATACATACATATATTTTATTTATAAAACAAGCGTATGAGAAATATTATATTTAATTATCAAATATCCTTTTCTGGACATTTTAATATTTTTATTAATATAAAAAGAATTTATTTATAAATAATCTGATATTAAAAGGTTTTGATAATATTATTTAATCATTATAATATTGTTAGACCTATTTTATTTTCTAGTCTTAATATAAATATTATATATATATATATATATATATATATATATATATATATATATATATATTTATATATTTATATATATACCACTCAGCTTTAGTACCTTTTTGCTTATATTATTGCCGTCCTGATTATATTGTTATTACATTTACATATATACATTTATTTTATTTGCGCAAACATTAATGATATAGATAGATAGTAATAATTATTCTTTGAATTTTACTATTCTTAACTTTACTTAGAATGTCTGTTTTGTAGTGACAAAAAGAAATTTTCTTTACAATAATGTAAAATAGGTAAATCATATACACATATGAGATACATATTACTTAGTTGACTAAAAATATACTCTTGCTGACAGATGATGTTAAATCTTATCATATTATTGTTGATTTTCTTAATATTGTCTTCAAATAGAAGATAGTTAAAACGTGATATAGATTAGCTAAAAATTTTTAATAAATATTATTTTATACAATATACCTTTTATAAATTATTTTGTACATTATTACTTTATTTATTTTTATATTTAAAGTTATAAAAAAAATATAATATTTATTAGAAATATTTTAAATTTTAAACTATTAAACAATATCTTTTTAAATATTTTATTATATTTTTTTTTATAAATAAATATAAAGTTTTTGAACATTATAACTTACTCAGAATTTTATATTTATTTTGTTGATTAAATGTTAGAACATATGATTTTATTTTAAATATTTTAGGTCATACAAAAAAAAGTAAATATATAGTAGAGAAATTTAATGTTAAAAATTGATTAATAAATTTTTATATCATTAAATAATTTAATAATAATAGTTTATATATTTTACTAATATTATTAAGTATAATAATTAATAAAAAGTAATAGTAATTGATAGTAATTTTACAGTTAATTTTATATTATTATATTGATAACTATATAATATTATAATCATTTTGATATACTTTGTTTATACTTTATTAAATTGATTATTTCAGAAAATTTTATTTTACTTTATATATATATATATTTATATATATATACTTTCTTTTAAAATATTTAAATAAAATTTTCAAATCTTTCTATACCTCAAGATAGTGTTTTATGTTCTGATGACGTGAATTTATAATATATTTTTAATGTGATGGGAGCTAATCCATGTTGTTGCCGTTTAAAAGATGGTTCTATTTCTATAGCAATATGGAGTTTTATATTTTCAATTGTTCAATTGGGTATTTTTGGTTGGCAACTGGCAGCCATAAAATATGAAAAAGATAGAGCAGCAAATAACCTGCTACCAAACTATAATACATATGGAAGATTTGATATACCTTCTTATTATGAAAGTTATTGGCAATCACCAGAAGAAAGATATTATATTGGATTATTTGTTTGTCAAATTATCTGTGCAATTGTATCATTTTTTTTATTATTTGCCTCAGTAGCCTTGATATATGGTATACATACAGTATGTTAATAAATAATTATATAATATATATTTATTATAATATTTTAGTTATCACGTTATTTAATTTGGCCATGGTTTCCATGTATGCTTTTGTCTATTTTATCTTCATTAGCATATTGTATAACATGGTGGGCAGGTGATGTTCGTGACTATTGGATAGTTTTAACAATAATTGAAATTTTTGGTGTTGTCATAAATTTATATTGTTTTCTAGTTATTATAGTATTTTACTATCGAATTGGAAAAGAAAGAAAAGTATATGAAAAAAGAATGTTATCATTAGAAAATGATGCATTTAATTATCCATCAATAAAAAAAGATTATTCTATTCCACCAAAAAAACATCCTTATGATATTGATGCTATAGAGGATGAAGGATATGATGATCATAATAGACCTTATTATCCTAATGAAAGTCTTAGGAAATCACAAAAACAAAAAAAAGGTTATGATGATAATATTAGATATGAAAAAGGTAATAATAAAATTATTCATAAAGATAAGCATAGAAAAAATAATTTAGAGGAATCAAGGTTGCTAGAATGGGTTAGAAGTACTACGGATTTGACTTTAAGTCAAAACGATAATAATATACCGATAGGTACTTTTGGCTTATATTATTAAAAGTATCCTTGTCTATTTATTTTTTTTTTCTTTTACCTTTTTTTAAAAATATATTTAACCTTTGGATGTCCAGTTAAATTATTTTTATATGTTTTATTATTATTGCTATTATTATTATTATTTTAGGATATCAAAAAAGAGAGTATGAAAATGATGGAGGTTTTGATACAAAACCAAATCGAAACTCATATTATCATGATAATTATTCAGCACTAGCTAGTCAACCTTTACAATATGGGGAAGATTTTGATGATTTACCTGCGAGTGCTGAAGCATCAACTATGAAAAGTTTACATGATCAAGAAATTCAACATAAATATTACAAATATAAACATCATGATAATTGTAAAAATAAAAATAAACATCGTCATAGAAGGCATAAAAAATGCCATCATAATGAAAGGAAGAGACATTATTGTGAATCTAATGATTTTGATAGTGAATTAACATATGATCCTTCCTATCAAACAGAATCAACTTTTACAAATATATATAGAGATAAAAATAGTGATTATATACATGATCATAATGATATTCATTGTTCACATCATCGACGTTCACGTAGTTACCATAAACCTAGGCGCCGATCATGTTCCAAGTATCAATCACCATCTCGGCAATACTATTCAAATGATGAAGATTCAAGAAAAGATTACCCAACATTATCATTAGCAGATCTCGAGAAAGGCTTTACTATACCCCAGAGAATAATTATACCACCAAATCCTCCACCAGGACCAGATGGAAAAATTCAACCACAAACATATCATATTAATTCAGAAATTACAATAAGTTATGATGAAAATGGTAAACCTAAATTTACCAATGAAATAGTAGGTAACACAGCAAAAGAAATAAAACCTGAAAAACAAACTTTACCTGGTATTTCTTCCGATGTCTAAAAAATATCAATTGATATATTTTTTTTCTTGTATATAATATGAAGAATTTAATAAAAGGTTTAATTTTTTTTTTGTTTAAATATAATTTTATAAAATAGAAATAATAAAGAATAATTTTAATAAATAATTAATTATTTCAATTATAAAAATTTAATTCAAGCAAATTCAAATTAATTTAATAAAATAAAAAATTTATTATTTATAAAAATTAAGACATATTTGTTGAATCTTTAATTTTAAATGGACGAAAAAATTGAGCAAACTAAAAAAATCAAATGCTTAGAAAAGGCATTGACATTATTAAAATACAACAAAGAAATTATTAATTATTCATGTAATAGATCGTTTTCAAAAGATTATAGGTAAGTTGAAAAATTTATTTATATAATAAATATTAAAAAATTATTTTAGAGAAAGTATTAATTTGAGTATTGAATTTGAAATACCTGATAATTTAGTTGTTGATTCTGATACTCCTTCTTCTTTTTATAGTGATTCAAGCTATACCACAATATCTAATACCTCTAGAAAAGATAATTCTAAAGTTTATGCTTCTACCGAAACTCCTTTTTCAGAAACATCTTCATTACTTTCTGAATCTTGTGATAAAAATGATACATTTGATAGTAATGAAAATTACCAAGCCTTAAATACTATAATACTCCCAAATAAGAGTACATTTATAGAAGTTAAAGTTTACGTTAGAACTTATGTACAAGGTAAAGAAGATAATGGAATTCTTGAAAAATATGATCTCGAGCTTAATCCTTTTAAAACAACTCCAAAAGAAATTATAAAGACAATTCTTCCTAATAAAGATCCACTTAAAGTAATCAAAGATGGAGTTTATTTTACAAGAGATGATTTTGATGCTAGTAAAAATTATACAAAAAATCAAAACTGGATAATTTGTTATCCTTATGAATTAGATATGCCTCTTGTTACAATATATGGATCAACAATTATCAATGATTTCAAATTGTCCTTTGTTATTGATAATATAAATAAAAAGTAGCAAGCATATGAAAAGAAAAAATTTATTTCTTTGATATTAAAAAAATTTTTAATATGAATAATTTATTGAACTAATATTAATAAATGCATAATCATTTTCATTGTTATTTAATTAACAATATTTTTAATAAAAAATATATAGAAAAAATTAACAATATGTTAAATTTTTAGATTCTATTGAATATATTATACAATATGATTCATAAATTCCAACTCTAATCTTTAATTCTTATTTATTTATTTTTTAAAAAAATGCTTTTTAAAAGTGAGATTTATATTATTATACTGTTTGAACCCAAATGTAACAATAATATTGCAAAAATAACTCAAAAAATTTACGAGGTCTTTGAGAAGAATTTTGTTGATATTATTACTGTATAAATGTAGTTCAATAATTAAAAAATAAACAAAGACCTTGAAAATGAGGGGTTTGTGAATCCAATTAATATTACTGATAATAATCAATTTCAAGCGACTGATAAAACCAAAGTTGTTTATAAAAAACGTCATGATAATTGTTTAATAGTTTATAGAAATAATCATTCATTATGAATTTTTGAAAGCTAGTTAAATAATTACCTCAGAGTTTTATTGTCAATAAATTGAAAAAACATATTAAAAACTATGCCAAAAATGGTTGGCATTAATTAATAAAAAAAAGCGATTTTTTTTATGATAACACGAAAACAGAACTTTTAAAGGTCACTTAAAAGAAATTTAAAAAACTGAGGTATAATAGTATAAGAAAATTTTATAAATGTTGGTAGTAATGTAAAAATTGTAATAATTCTTATTTCAAATTAAAACTTTTATTATTAACAAAGTTATACGTTTTTAAAATTTAAAGTAAAAAAATACATTGGACGACCAAAAAAATATTGATCAACAGTCTAAATTATCTTTTTTCTATACATGTAAGCATTCCAAAGAAAACATTCGAAATAAAGGCCCAAAACTTTTTAATAATAATAATAAATTATTATTATAATAGTATAAATACAATGTGATTCACAAAAGTATTTCTATTTGTGTTTGATACACGTACGTATACCTTCTGTTGATGAGAACTAGAAAAAATAAATTTTATTATATATAATTAAAAAATATTTTAAATAAATAAATATTTTATACAAAATAGATAAATAATTTATTATAGATAAAAAAAATTTATAACTTTAATAAAAAATTTCTAAAAAAATTAAAAAATAGACAAAGATAAGTTGTTTAAAAAAAATAAAATAAATAAAGTTTAGAGAAAAAAATAAAATTAATTAAAAGGGTAAAAAAAAGCTTTTTTTCCCTATTAAATATCATTTTACATTTATTTACTAATTCATTTTATTAAATTTTTTATTTTTAATAAAAAAATTCTTTGATTTTTCTAATAATTTCTATACGATTTAATACTACTAGTGAGAAAACCTTCGTAAACCATTCTGTATATTAAAAGATTTTAAATGTCCTGTTTACGAAAAATTTTTATTTCTTGCATTAAAGTAAAGATTAATAAATTAATTTATAACACAATATAAAAAAAAATTAATAGTTATTAAATGTAATTTTTATGATCAAAATTAATTATTTAAATCCTCCTGGTTTTTGAGCACTGATATAAAGAACATTATTTCCACGAATAAAGGCATCCCCATATTTTTTTTTTAAAACTCCACTTTCATATTCTTCAGTATGCTCAAGTGCAATATTCATAAAGCCATCCAAACTTGATAAGATACCACGATAGTCAATTCCTGTGTTTAATTTAACTAATACAGGTTTTCCAATAATATTTTGAAGGAAATCTGTTGGATTTTGTCTTCTTGACATGACTAAAATTATTATTATTATTTGTCTAAATATAATATATATTATATGTATATGTATATATATACGTACACATACATTTAGCGCACATAATTAATATTAAGAATAAATATAGATGATGATCAAATAATATGAAAAGAATTTTAAAATATAATACTTCTACTATTAGTTGCGCTATAATATTAAAATAAAAAGTTGGTAATACACAAATACTAACATACTATCTCTTATAAACAATATTACTTGTATAATACACAAAAACGTAAGAGTAACATTTTTAATTTTAATTTTTGCTAGTATATTTTTTAATTAAAAAGTTGAAACAAAGAAAAAAAGTTTGTTTTTTATACCTGTTTCATATAAGTCATTTTTCATATGTCATTACGATCACTGGAGATACGTTTATTATTTCCAGCTGAGAAAATATTCTAAATGCGGACTAAAATAATAAAAACCCTTTAGACAGTAACATTGAGAATGTAAAAATTTATAAAATTACTAATATAAAATATTATAACATATAATTTATTTATAATTTTATTTATACAATTGTATATTTAAAAAAAAGTATAGTTGTTCAATTTATTTTTCACTAAATTATAGGTATATTCATTTATTTTTGAGGGTAGGGAATTATATTAGGTCTTTTATTGAAAATAAGTGGAAAAATTTGTTTTATTGAATGTTTTTTATCTTCAATATTTTATATGCGTTCCAATATTTTCAGACATTTTAATAAAATTTTTTTAAAGAATTTTCTCTCTTCATCTTTTGCGCAATTTTATTATTATTTTTTTTTTTTAATATTTTAATTATTTTAGTTTTACTATACATAAAATCAATAGCTTTATTTATCTAAAAAAATTTTTTAAATAAATTTACGTAATAATTGGTAAGTATATTTTTTATTTTTAAAATTATTATATTTTTTTTTAGTTAATGATGTCAGACAACGACAAAATTTCACAATTTGCCGATGATTTAATATTAAATAAAAAGGATATTGTCAAGAAAAGTCGAGGTAGACCACCATCAAAAATAAATAAAGATGGCATTAAAAAGTATAAAAAAAATAATTTATCTCATAATTATTTATCAATATGTAAAAATAATAAAAGTGGAAATTTAAAAGTTATAAAATGTTCCAAATCAACAACAACAAATTTTTGTAAAGATTTATCAATGACAAAAGTACAAATCAACAGTGAAAAAAAAAAACGTGGTCGTCCAAAAAAAATTACTTCTCCTACAATTGATATTAAATCTCCTACTAAATTTGAGAGTTCAATTTTAAGTTTAATTACTAAAAATGATAGTGAAAATGAGGAAGATTTATTTATTGATGATATTGAATGTAAAACTGAGACAACATTAGAAGCACAAAATAAATTATTGAATCTTTTACAAAAGCCACCTTCTTTTGGTGATTATACTACAAATATTATGGATAATAATATAAAACAACATGGTAAGAAAAGGGGTAGGCCTCGAAAAAATGATATAAAGAATTGTTCTAACAATAAAATTCCAAAGGTTGTTAAAAATGTTTTAGATGATAGTGTAACAGATACTTCTATTATTTCTACTACAAATAAGCATAAGGACAATTCTTTGAATACAAAAATAAAAGAGGAAATATCTACTACTAATTATGAACACTCAAATAAGGATAAATATAATAGGAAAAATAAAAATTTTTCAATTAGCAAACTTTCTACTATTTTGCCTTTAAATGTCTTAGAAAATTCAATTCTTCCAAATAGTAATAATTTAGGAAATCTGAATTGTAGTCATAATATAAATACATCAACTGAAACAATCTTACCAGTGAAATCAGATAACATAAAAAGTAAATCTGAAAAGGATAATTCTAAATCATCTTACAATGAATCAAATTCATTTTCATCATCCAATGAATGTAATATTAGTTCTCATTTAACAGAAAAAACGTTATCAAATCTTTTTAAATGTGACACAATTGTACCTCAAATTATGGAGAAAAAAAAACGTGGTAGACCACGTGGATCATTAGCATCGAAAAATAGGCCTTCTGATTTATTATTTACACCAAATAGTGATAATTTAATGGAAAAAATACTTGGATCATTTTCAAATGATATTTCAATAAAGAAAAAACGTGGTAGGCCATATAAAATTAATTTATCACAGGTACCGGCAAATAATATTTTACCTACTATTGATAATAATGGCCAAAATCTCCCTAACATAGATTACTCAAAAGCACAAAAATGTGGAAATAAAAAAATTGGAAATTTATCTAATACTTCAAATTCTCATAGTCTTTTGATTTCAAAAGAAGAAACGAAAATTGAAGAAAGGAATACAGATAGTCAAAAATTAAATTGTAATAGTGTTCAAAATATTTACGATAATAAAGATGATCTTCAAAATGGTGAGGAAAATATAATTGGTGATCAAAAAAATGAAACTACTGTTGTTGTGACATTATCCTCCGATGGAACATACACAATATCAGGTAACTTACCAAAAATACCAAAAATTTTGATTTGTAACGGAACTATCGAAAATTCTAATGAATGTATAAAGATTCCTATTCAATTAATAATTAATAATCAATCAGGAAATATAAATTCTAATATGACTCCAATAACATTAAGCCCGGAAAACTTGAGTAGATCAGAATCGATACCTTCTGGATCTGATTCTAATCAAGTTAACGAGTCAAATATCCCTGCTAGGAATAATTCTTTTTCATCAAATGCTGAAAATCATTCAAATATCAACATTAAAAAGTCATCTTCAAATTCTTGTTTTGATGATCAAAAAAATGTCTTATATACTAAATTAATTCACAATGAATCAATAATATCAACAAATCAAGGTAATAATTCAATTCCTTGCATAAATAAAAATTTCATATCTCCTACCTCAATATCTGGCCTTGAAGAGGAATACAATAACAGATCAGAAATATTTAAACCATTTATGCCAAAATCAATTCTACCAATCAACATTACTTCATTGAGGGAAAATTCTTTATATAATCGGAAGGGTAGGGCTTCGTCCTTACCACCTTTTAGTAGCCCTAAGTAATTTGAAACTAATATATACCACATCTAATGAATAAAACTTAATTTTTTTTCCTCTTTCTAAAGCACATAAAACATCTAACTTTTTTTCTTTTAAAATTTTTTATTTTAATATCGAGAAAAACAATTAAAAGTTATTTTTTTTAGTATAGAAAATAGTTACAGTTCAGTTACACATATCTGCTAACTATCTCCATCAAAGACTATTTAAAATTGGTGAGAAAAAAAAATGTAGATATATATATATAAAAAAAAAACAAGAGAGAATAATTTACCGTTAGAAATGAATTACTATCTTTAAGCATACAATTTAATATTTACAATATAAAAAAATTTTGTGTAAAGGTACCTTCTCTACACACATTAAATGTCTTTTCTAATGATATTTTAATTCTCTCCTTGCCCGCTATCTTCGTCGCTTTCTTCAAAATCATCATCATCTATAAAAATTAATTAACTAATTACAAAAAAAGTATACTCCCATCAATAACATACCTGAATACCCGTAGTCATCGTAATGATCATAATCATCATCCATATCGATCATGTCACCAGCATCATTTTCGGGTAACTTTGGTTTTACAATATACTCCTCCACAGTCTCAGGAACAATAATACCATTTTTTTTAGCATCTTCCTTAGACAATTCAACCTGTTTTTTAATAATTCTAGCATACTCGTCATCTGCACCTTTAGTATCTTTCCACTTTTTATACATTACAGAGGCATCAACATTTGCTGGACTACTTGTATTTGGTTCATTAAGTAAAGATATAACACTCATCATAATAGTTCTTACATTTTGTGTTGGATTCCATCTTTCTGATGGAAGTTCTCCTGACTGAGGATCATTAACTGGAGGATGGAGAATAGAAATACAAAGATCTCCATTATCATATACATTTGGATGCCATATTTTATTTAAAAATTTAAATGTTGGTGGTGAGTAAGGGTAGTTGTTAGGAAATCTTATTTGAGCACGAAAATATCCTCCCTGATAAATTGTATTAGGTGGACCAAAAATACCAACTGTCCATATAAGAAGATTATCCTCATTAGGTGTTATATGGAATCCTTCAGTTGGTTCATTTTGAAGTTTCTTTAACTCTAAAGAAAGTGCCTTGACGGCTGAGGCTGCATATGCATTGACTGTTGATCCAGAACCAGAATTGTAAGATACACTCATGATATACTTTTGTGCTAAAAAAATTATATAATAACCTTTTAAAAAAAAAATAAATAATAAAATAAATGAAAATTTAAAACACAGTAAAGTTATCAATATATATAATAAAAAAAAATTATATACAATATAAAATGACGATTGTATTTTAAATATAATATATAAAAGATAGATAAAATTGTATAATACTAAAAAGATTATATAAATAATTTTAAAAGAATGTTATGTTTTATAAAATAAAGCTAAAATCATTGTTTTGTTTTTTTAACAAAAATGTCAAAAAAATCGTTTAGTAACAATCATAATTAGATGAAAAAGTATGTTATATTGAAATAATACTTCTAACCTTAAACTTATTATTTAATCAAAGTTTTTCTTTTATTGAAATCATTAAATATCATTTTCTATGTAATGAATCTTTTTAACAAATGTGTAATTTAAATTTTGTATTACAAATGTAAAAGTTTTAGTTAATCCAATTTTTGGAGTATTGTTTATAATTGTGGTTTAAAAGAATGTATTAATTTTTATTCAGTCCAATATGATAGAATTATTATAATGGTAGATGATTATAATTACGAAAGATATAAATTAAATGAAAACAATTGTGAGAAAAGTATATAAATAATAAATGTTAAACAAATATAATAGTGATTTTTCAATTGTTAAATAAGTCACTATCACCTTTTAGTTTGCAGAAAAAAAAAGTATAAGACGATAAAAATTTAAAAAAAAATATAGAATACATTAAAGAACTAGACTAAAAACCGTTCCAAGTCTAAAAACACTCCAACCTTGAAAAAGAATAAAGTGAAATTTAGTAAACAAAGAGAATCACTATGATGTATTTAAGGTATTTAAAAAAAATTCATGAAGATATTTATCAAAAAGGAAGTCAAAAAAAAATGTTTAAAATTAGTAATAATATTATAAAAACACTTTTAATGTGAAAGTTCAATTTAATGGATTAACTTATACTTTTCATCCCGACTTGGTGAGTTAAAATGAAACAGAAACAAAATGAAAAATCTTAAATAATAATCCATCATATAAATACTATGATATTTCAAGGGCATGTTTCTAGTGAAAGTCTTTTTAATATATATTATAAAAATTTTAAAAATTGTAGTTATATATAAATTTATACATCTAACAAACATAGAATAACAGTTGTTGTCTAGAGAAAACTCCTAAGAAAGGTATGGATAATTATTATTTTTTAAAATAAAGGAAGTTTATTATATGAGTAGTTTAACTTCCTTGTTATAAGAAAAAGTAAAGTTAATAAAATTGAGTTGAAAATATATATATTAAATATAACAAAATGTTAGTTTATTTACTATCTTAAACTACTTCACAGCAGTCATTTTTTTTTCTTAACTAAACATTTATCTAAAAATGGAGTGGCATGATATAATCAGTTTAGTAATATATCTTAAATCAAAATATATCAACTCATCACAAATAATGGAAGGAGATAAGAAATTATCTACAAAGTTTTATTTTATTGAAAAAAAAGGAAGTGTAAGCCTTTAAATAAATTTCAGCTTAAAAACGTGATGCCTTGTATAATATATTACTGAATCTAGTTTTATAAAATAATTCTTTAATAAAAAATATCTTTAGTAATTTTAAAAACACACTTAATAATAAATGAATTATACTTATAAAATATACTTATAAAACACTAAGTACAATTAACATAATTTAAAAAAATAATGTTATTATAGTTATGAAGTAATAATAAAAACAATAAAACATATGATGATCAGATGATAAATGAAAATTTTTGACTCAAAAAGTACTTTATCATTATTTTCAAGATATAATAAAAACGTTTTGATATTAAAAATATTTATAAAAATATATATGTCGTTTAGAAGGAAGAATAACTTTACTGAAACTATATATAATCAATTTAAAGTAGGGGTGGATGTAGTAGATTCTATAACAAGTGACTATGAAATTAGAAGGAAGACATTATCATGGAAATAAAACCACATTTATATTATACTCAAATTTCTTCTTTGAATGTCAAGATAATAAGTAATGCTTTATTTGGAGATGACAAAAAAATTAATTTATAAAAAGTAGTTTGATAAATTAGTAGTTAAAATTATTAAAACAAAAAAAAATAGTCCAAAATTTGGTAGTTATTCTTAACTTCAACTAGTCTTTGAATTGGATAATATTTTAATTGAAAATATTGTTAATAGAATTGAAAAATAAAAATTTTATGAATTGTTTTCCTCACTAACCATCTGCCAACAGTATGAATAACAGAAAGATATTATCTTTAGGTATCTTTTTACAATGTGATCTATTAAAAATATTTCTATCTTACTTGTTATTTATCCAAAAACAAGTAAAATAAAAATACTTATAAAGCTTTTAAAAATATATTTAAAATTAATAGAAAAATAAATTTCCATTGTAAGTTATATTAAAATAATAAGAAATAGTAAATTACATATCTATTTTTATTGTTCTTTGTCTCATAACCATAGTTACCTTTTTCATTAAATAATTTAATAATAAAAGGAAAAAAAAGTTTTTAACACTTCTTAGAAGTTAGAAAATAAATTATATATTCATTTAGTGATTTTAAAAATATTATTATTAATAAAATTGTCACACTGCTTTTTTTTATTGTTAAGAAGTTGTCAAAAATACAAGATGTTATATATATTTGACATTACCATACAACAAGAGGGGTTTATAACCTTATTATACGCTTTAAAGATCCAAAATTTTTAAATACCTGTTTTAATAGACAAGAAAATGTACAAAAAAGTCATTCAAAAAATTATATTATATCATTGAGTGTTAAAATTGTAAATGGTATTCATTTAAACTATATTATTTAATATGTTAATGTAAAAAAGTATTGAATAATTTAAAGTATATTTGAATAATAATAAATATTATATAACTTTTAGGTAATATTAATCACTATAAAAAAAACTTTTTTTCTAAAAAGTAATTCTTCTATTGGTAAAAATGATTTAATAAAATATATATTTATTAAAGTAATATATGAATAAAAGAAAATACTTTGATTATAAATGATTAATAATACTTAAAATTTACTACTTATATTTTTATAAAATATAAGGAAGTTTTTTGTTAATGTTAAAAATCATCCATTTAAAAATAAATATACTTTGTCAAAATAACAAATTTTTTTAAAAGAATATCATAAGATTGAAAGTGTATAAATAAAAAGGATTTTCAATTGAAAACTAGAAACTTTCATTTTATAATTACACAAAATATAATCATCAACAAGACCTTTGTGATGTTCGTCATACCTGAAGTCATATGTTTAACTATAATAATATGTCAAAAAAGACAAATACCATTTGACTTTAAGTTTAATAATAAAAAGATACACAAAATATAATTAAAAATTTTTTTTGTATAAATAGACAAATTAAAGTTTTTTTTTGACACTTCCTTTTAATAATAAAATTAATCTAAAATATAATGTGTATTTAAATGACGAGGAAAAAAGTTGTTAATAAAATATTGATAAAACGAGTAAAAAAATTTATTTTAAACTGGTAAAAAAATAATAAAAAAAAGTAAAAAAATTAAAAAGATAAGATTTCAATTTAAAATATCTAAAAATCAAATATAATAACTCTATAAAAAATTTTAAAAAAATAAATGTAATGCAAGAAGCATCAAAAACTAATGATTAAAAAATATATAAATGGCAAACTAAAAAAAAAACAAGTAATAATGCTAATAAAATAATAAATTTTTAATAAATATACATCTTATGTGATAACGTTACTAAAACATGTATTTTTAAATTTATACATGTTTTTAACAAAAGAAAATGTGATTAATTTAGCGAGACAATAACCTTTAGTATGTATCTTCTGGTGTGTAATAATATATTATTTATAAATATTGATATAAAATAATAATAAGTTACATTAATATTAAAATTAAAACTTTAAAGTACTATTTTTTTATAAATTAATTTTTATATAGTATCTTAAAATAATACTTAAAATTAATAATATTTTTTTTTAATTTTAAAATTAAACTATATTAAATAAATTTTTTAAAATAATAAAAAAAATTTTCAGTATTTTAAAATGTTAAATAATGTTTTAATATACGTATTTGAGTATCTAACTATTGATTTATTTTAAATACAATATCTTTTCTTAAGCTAATACTACGTAATATAAATATAAAAGTTGGTAAAGTATGGATATATATATATATATAAAATAAGTATGGAGAATAAATTAAAGTGTCTACAAATTTATATGTAATTTATTCAAAAAATATGTACTCAAGTACAGGGAAACTTTAATTGATAAGAGGAAAATATAATAAATCATAGGAAATAAATAAAAATGAATTTTTTTAAAACTAATGTATGTTTTTAAAGAGGAGAAAAAATGTTATCTAATAAAAATGTTAAGATTTTAAAATAATTATAGTACATTTTAAAAATTATGTTACGTGATCCTTTATAGTACATGTTATTAAAATATATATATATATACTTAATATAAGTCTTTTTGTTAAATAATTTAATCTATTATAATCTTTTATCAAATTTTAAATTATTTAACTTATTTTTATAATACAAATTAAAAATTAAATAGTTGTGACTTTAGGTCTAAAATAAAAGATTTATAAACCAATGTGATTATAATAATAACATAAAAGATAGTCATTAATTTTAAATTAACAAACTTTTTTTTTAAAATGTATCACATAGATTATTGCTTATTTTTTTTAATAAAATTAATTGAGAGAAAAATTATGAAATATTAATAATTTTTAAAATATTGCTTTCAAATATATGAGAAATAAAATATATAATTTGTAAAAAAAAAATTGTATTGAATTGTGCTCTTGTAGTACATGTACATAATTTAGATAAACTATTAAATTTACACAAAGAAACTTTTATGTATTTTGTTTATATAGACAATCAAAAGATTTAATTTTTAAGAGTTTTGCTCTTTGTAAGAAATATTTATATTTGGATAAAATATATATATATTTATATGTATAAAATCCAACTAAAACTTTTATCTAAATGAGAAAATCAAATGATATTTTAATTTATTTTCTCTATTTATTGTCTGTTTAGATTTATATAATAAATTATGATTATTATTACTAAACTTAAATCATATTTACTGGTTTTCTTTTTATCAAAAATTCACATTATTCAATTTTACTAGTAAAATACATAAAAATATATATATATATGCTTTATTTAAAAATATAAATAAAGCGGAAACATATTACTTTTAGTTTAATTAGAAAGAACATATTAATCATGTGATAAATATGATTCAATAATAATATAATAAAATATAAAAAAAGTTAGCTTTAAATCAGGAAAAAGAGGAAATAATAAAAAAAAGTTAAATTTTTAATCTATTTAGAAATCAAAACTTATCAATAGTGGTAATATAATTCTTTTAAAATTTAATACATTAAAACTTTAATTATGAGATTAGAAAGTAAAGTTAACACTAAAGTAAAATTTTTCACTATTCCGACTATGCTTTTATAGTTGTGATAATCTAAAAAAGATTTAATCAAATCATTAAATGTATAGACTAATATAATTGTCTAAAAAAAATCAAAAAAAACAAAATGAGTTAAATAAAAAAAAGTTAACATAGAATAAAAATTATAAATAAAAAAATAAACACTTTTATTATTATAATAAATGTATATAATAAGGATGCATTTTTATTTATAGATTTCAATATTTTACTTTAATATAAAAAAAGTACTAAAGTATATTTAAAAAAAAATCCTCTTGTTTAAACGTTATTTATTATAAAATTATTTACATCAACAATAAAGCCACGTGCTCTTTTAATAAATTGTTATTGATTTATTAATATATAAATGCTTGTAAACAAACTTTTTTGTACTATATATTAATGTTTGCCTACACAAAATTGAGAATTTATGCTAAAAAAAATATATATATATATTTATATATAATAGTATAAAATGATCAAATCTATAGTTATTTGTTTTGTCTATAAAAAATTTATTTTTTTTTTTTTAAATAATACTTATGATTATTATAATATCATCACACTAATATAAAAATGCAGACACGTTTAAATAGAGATTATTTATTTTACTTGGTCAATAGATGAAAATTTTTTTTTATTTTTTTAATAAAAATAATTGATAAACATAATAATTTTTTATCTCTACTTTCAACTTATTTTACTTATTAACAATAACAATAATAATAGTCTTAATCATAATAAGAATTAATATAAGTTACCATGGTAATTATAAAATAAATATTTAAAAGAGAAATAATTACATTCAAAGAAAACAATAATAGAAATAAAATATATATAATAATACAATGAGGACTATTAAAAACAAGATATCACGTAAAAAAAAACAAATAAATAATTAGTAAAAACATTTTGTAATGACGATGATACGAGAAATTGGTGTTGTATAGAATTGTCTACTTATTTTTCCTATTGAATTAAAATAAATAATATTACTGTTATTTATTTTAATATATGTTTTTTTTAACAATATTTTTATATTTTATAAAAATAATATTAATAAATATAGTAATGCAACATTACTTATGAATGGAAAGGATAAATGATTACATATTACAGTGATATTAATGTAATTACTAATATATATAAATTTATAATATACGATAATAAAATTAAAAAAAATATTAATATTAAAAAAATATAATCTAAAAAAAGTATTACTTTATGTTATTTTCTAGTTACAAAGTAATAATAAATTAAATTTTAAATTATAAAAAGGATGATGTAGTAAAATTTTATATCTCCTAGTGTTTCACTTATCATTTAAAGAAAAATTTATTATTTCATACTTAAAGGTATAAATATGCTAAAATAATACTCTCTTTATACATTCCTCTTTTATTGTGTATTTATAATAAAGATAAAAAAATATAATAGATTTTTTTATTAGTTATCTTTACTATCTAATGTAAAATTAAAAAAAAAAAGATATATGTAAACAATAACAACAATATAACAAAAATAAACTATAATTTTTAGGCTTTTTTTAAATTAAAAAAAAAATAAAATTCTAAACTATATTTGTTATTTTTAAATTATATTTAAAAAGGAATTTATACCAATTAGTCTTTGATTCTTTAAAAACAATTTCAAAAAATATTTATAGAGAATAACTTTATCTACGAATTATTTTAGGGAATTATAAATGACAAACCATATTTGTTCATAAATTTTTTTTAGTTTAAATTCTTTGAGTTTTATAATTTCTGATAAGATATAATCTAAACAAAGTTATTTAAAAAACAAAAAAGTAAATTTTATTATACAAAAAAATCTTTATTTTATCAATAAAAAAAAAACAATAATAATTAGATCATATTTCCGTCAAAATGCGTCATCATTAGTGTATTTAATAGATTATCACAATTAACAACAGGTTCAATAAAACGTACCGAATTACCTATATCCATTAAAACTTTATTAATACTATTTGGTACTTTAAAACGATTTCTATCAAACATTGGAATGACATAATCATCTTCCTCTGGTTTGTAAGGAGCCCAATTTTGAAATGCAGGCATAACCAATCCTTCCATTCTATCTGCAATAGCTGTTTTTTTAGTTTCTTTTACTAATGCAGCAACTGCTGATGATGGATTATATATAACAACATTCCTCGTATTTATTCCATTTACTTTTTTCTTTCCTTTAAATTTATAATGTGTTGTAAATGGTGAAATTTTAATTGCTAATTCTTGTAATTGATGTTCTGTTTCACGGGTTTTTTTTGTTGGAGGTTTTATTGTTGTAAAATAACCTGATAATTTACATTGTTCTGGTGTTAGTGGTAAAATTCCTCCATATGAATAACGATCAGTTAATTCATGAAGTTTCTTATCCTTATAAACATTTGAAAGAGATTCTTTTCTTTCTTCTTCTATTTTTTTAAGATTTTCTTTTGTTTCATGAATAAAAATATGCCTAAAAGCTGTTTCCCATGCTTCAATTTTTTCTTGTCCTGATAAGGAATATATTGAAATGTATTTTTTAAATTGTTCTTTAATTAATTCTTTACAAGGTTGTCTTAAACTTAAATCAAACCATTCTTTTTCTAATTCTAAAACATGTCCAAATTTGTCCTCTGTATACTTTAAAATATTAAAAGCCACATTACGATTTTTTAAACACCTAAATTCAATATTTGCAGCTGCTAAATATGGTAAAATTCCAACCCTTGGATCTTGACGTAGTTTTCTAAAAACTAATCTATACTTATCTGCTCCAAGACATCTCCTAGTAAATTGCATATAACTTATATAAATTAAATTAGGATCAAAATTATATTCTGTATTAGTTAATAAAGTTTTATAATATTCTTGGGCAAGTTTAAATTCTTTTCTTTCTTCTAAAAAAAATACAAAACAAAAATGGAATAACAATGAGTGCTTCATTGTACCAGTAATCATTTTTTTAAAATAACTTTCAACAATATTTTCAATTTCAGAGTAAGCGATAACTTCCCCTCTACTATCCATTTTTTCTATATAATCGAGATGAAACATTAAAACTTGATAACATAAATTTGGATGTCTACCAAATCGTAATAAATATTGTTCATAAGCGTATGAAATTCTTTTTAACCTTTCTAAAGGATCATTTATTTTTAATAAACATTTTCTTTCCCAATTAACATATCTTTGCCAAAACATTCTTTGTTTTTTTTCATCAGGTAATTGTGCCCTTTTAGGAACAGAAAATCTTTCATAATCTAATGGTTTGTGAATAGCTTGAAATGATTGCATAATTTTTTTTATCTTATTATAATCTTTCATTCTTTCAGCAATAAATCTTTCTGCCATTGGTGGATTAACCTTTTTTTCAAAATTTGAATATTCCATAAAAAAAGCATCTATTCCAGTCATTGGAACTTGAAATGCTTTGGCATAAACTTTTCTAATTGCAGATATTTTTTGATTTTCAGCATATGGACCATTTGCAACTACATTCTCTAAAAATTGTATATAACTTTTATATAGGGGAAGTGCTTTTATATCTAATCCAACATTATCTATGGCAAATTCATAAGCTTTAGCTAAAACTTCTCGATAATCTGGAAGTTGTGTTTTTGTTGTTCTTACAAAATCAACATAATAAACATAAAGATTTATATTTTTAATAACAGGTAAACATTTTTGAAATAATTCCTCTGCATTATTAACATTTCCACATCGTACCTGAAAAATTTATAATTATAATAATATGATTATTATATTTACCTCATGTTCAATATATATCTTCCAACATTCACTATTATTAGGAAATTGTTGTAAAATTTCATCATAAAAATTTCTTTCTACATCTGTAATTTCTTTTTCCTGCATTTCAGTCATCATTTGCTTCCATGAAGCTACATCCCATTTATTATTTTGAATACGTTTTTCTAATGGTAAACTATTAATTTTAGCAACACTTTGAATTGGTTTTACTTTATTTTCTAATCTTTTTTTACGATAATCTAATGCTCTTTTTACAAGTTCATTTTCAAATGATTTATTTAATTTTACAGGGATTAATGTTCGAATTTTGTATAAAAGATTATCTTTATAAGAGATTCTTTTAATTCTTCTTTCAATAAGTGATGTTTTTAGACGATAAGCTAAACCATATTTAGTATAATCTATCTTTTCATCTGAATCCAAAATTCTGGCACTCCTTCTTTTATTCCACCTTTCATTAATCATATGATAAATTGATTGAATATACTTTGAATCAACATTATTTTTTTCTGCTTCCTGTATACACATTCTTATAAGTTTATCAAGACGATCACGGTAAAAATTTGAAGCAAGAACAAAATTAATTGCTTCCAATGAACGGTAATTAATATTAAGACTCAATTTTCTTTTAATACCCATCTGTCCATAATATTCCCATTTTGGTTGATCAATAAACATATCATCAGATAATTTAGGATTAATAAAAAATTTATTTCTTATATGTATAATAGCAATAATAAGACCTTTTAATTCAGTATAAGATCTTCCTTTTATCCTATCACCAGAATTCATTCCACGACTTTTTTTATACTCACCAGGTCCAAATTCACTATCCATATAAATATCATTAACTAAAAATCCTTTATCATCGGTATTAGAAAAATTTTTTCTTTTCCTAACATCTAAAGTTTTATCATATCCTTTTCTATAATTATTCATTGGACCATAAGCATCATTATTAGGATCAATATACCGATTTCCAATACGATGACTATTATTATAAAAACCAAAACCATATAATTTTCCTTTTCCACTATATTGTGAACCCTGTAATTGGTATTTTTTCCATACTTCCTTACCACCATGAACCATTTGACCATTTCTTATTATATTATTAGTAAAAGTTCCCCTACCATTAAAAGAATTTTTGTTAGTAATTAATGGTCCTCTGGTTTTAGAAAAATTTGTAGTATGGAAAAAAGTACTCATATTTGTAAGGCCATATTTATTCCAAACAACATTTTTTTCATTTTCTTTCCTACCACCATAACTTCGTGAATGTTTTTTATTAGTGAATCCTTGATTTCTTACTGATGTATTGTGATACATTTACCACCCTAAAAATATTCTAAAAATACTATCCAAAAAATGTTAAATGTTGAAAAATGAAGTAAAATAGGCATAAAATGAAACTTTAAAACGGACTAACTACATTACTCCAATTCTCGTTTTCGTTTTATGTTAATTTCAACGATGTGTGTATGTGTTTAGAAAGTTTATTTTATTAATAAATAATAATGTGACCGGTTATCTAAGTATTTATTCTATAGTTTAATATAACTTTTCTAAAGGTGTTTCTTTTATTAATTTTCTGAACATTAAATTATTATATATTATTTTTTAAAAACTTTTATTTACCATTAAATATATTTTAAATTTTTTATTTAGTTATAAAAATATTTTTACTATGATTATTATATTCTTTTAATTTAATTGATAGATATAAACAAAATTTCTCTTCATCATTTTTAGAAAGATAAAGTTTTAATTATTGTAAATGGTTACTTTTTAGCTTAATTTATTACTGATAAGTGAAATTGTCTATAAGTTTTTTACTATTTTTATTGTGATATATTTAATGTTTGCTTTATATCTAGAAAAAGTTATCTAATCATATTATTAGTTTAGGTTATAATATTATATGATATTGGATTATTTAATCTTTTAATGTTAACAGTGACCTTTTTGTTAATATGCTTTTACTTTAATTTTTTAACATGACATGGGGTACTTTTATTTTATATTTAGAATATTAATATATATATTTTTTTTTAATTTTTTTAAAACAATGAATAAAAAATAAAGTTATGGTTATATTTGTAATAAAATAGTAATTTTTTTATATTTTTTTTCCTATTTCTATTTTATAACTTTAATATAAACTTATTCATATATGTACATTTACATATACTTAGAATTTTAAAAATTGCTGACGTAATATTTTTTTATTTAATCAATAGAAAATACCACTTATAAATATTTAAAAAATATATATTTTAATATATTTTACTGCTTTAGGTAATCGTTACAAGACAGACAGCTTATTGTTTTTAGATATTTTGTTACTTATCTAAAAGCTTTTTAATTGTATACACATATTGTGTATATATACATTTTTACAAGTCTATTTTTATTCTTCATTGATAGCTTATAATAATAGATTACATCTCTGTTTTCTATTACTTATTTTTGTTGTAATTTTATATTTTTATACATATATATAAGAGTCTTATAATTTTTTTAATAGTTATCTTATTTATTATAATTCCTTTTATTAGGATATTTAGTAATTTTGGTGTGTTTATACACATATGTCCAGTCACAACCAACATTTCTCATCTAAACGGATATTGATTCTCGATATATAGTATATTTTATTGAATTGAATAAAATTTTTATTTATTTTTTATTATTATTATTTTTTTCTTTAAGGATAACTTTACTTTATAGTCTTTTTGACTTTTATTGTATCCAGGATGGGGAACATCTATAGAAGTGAAGAAATGTGCTTGGCACAACTGTATCTCCAATCAGAGTCAGCATATAATTGTGTAGCGGAATTAGGAGAACTGGGTTTGGTTCAATTTCGTGATCTGAATCCAGATGTGAATGCATTTCAAAGAAAGTTTGTTAACGAAGTTAGGCGTTGTGATGAAATGGAAAGAAAATTAAGATTTCTTGAAAAAGAAATAAAAAAAGATGAAATCCCAATGCTTGATACTTTGGAAAATCCGGAGGCACCTCAACCAAAAGAGATGATCGATTTAGAAGCAACATTTGAAAAACTTGAAAATGAATTAAAAGAAGTAAATCAAAATGAAGAGATGCTTAGGAAGAATTTTGCAGAATTAACAGAATTAAAACATATTTTAAGAAAGACACAACAATTTTTTGAAGAGGTTAGTTTTAGCTTGTATTAGTTGTTTTTTTTTTTATATATATACAAAGTATATATTAACGTTGGTGGTTTTAAAATAAGTTTTTGTGATTGTTTTAAAGTTTATTGTAATTCTTGTTAGGAACATCATGCT
This sequence comes from Strongyloides stercoralis, assembly GCA_029582065.1. NCBI lineage: Eukaryota > Metazoa > Nematoda > Chromadorea > Rhabditida > Strongyloididae > Strongyloides > Strongyloides stercoralis. The sequence goes on along the minus strand of CM055866.1, from coordinate 7,304,106 downwards.
TCACTTGGTACCACTCTATTTGGTGGGGCAGGACAATCAGGATTCGACGGCGACCAAGAACACTTATTAAATGAAGTGGCATTTATAAATGACAAAATGCAATTGGGGTTCGTTATTTAAAAAAGTTTTTAATTTTTTTATATGTGAGGAAGAGTTTTTTTATATATACTTATATTTTTCTATTATTGTTCTGTCGCTTCATATAAGTGTTGTTATAATGTTTTACATTATTTTTAACTCTGTATTGCTTTTTATTTTTATCTTTGTAAATGTATTTAATATACTTCTAATTGTATTTTACCTATTAATATATTTAGGCTGGAAATTTGGATGCATCTTCAATATCTGGAGGATATGCAGGAGAACATACTGATTCAGATACAATAGAATTAACCTCTGCAATTGGAGGTATTTCATCTGGAGTTCCTGTATCTTTTGGAAATTTCGGGTATATATTTATATCTTAATTAATTTTTATGTTTATTATTTTTGTTTTTACCCCTGTTAGTTAGATTCTTCCTCACGACAACAATTATTAATTTTTATTTTAATTGATTAATATATATTTTTTTAACAGATTTGTGTGCGGAGTTATTGAAAGAATTCGTATTCCTGCTTTTGAAAGATTGTTATGGCGTGCATGTCGTGGTAATGTATTTTTAAGACAATCAGATATTACTGAAGTTATGACAGATCCCCATACAGGAGATAAAGTTAACAAAACCGTTTTTATAATATTTTTTCAAGGTGATCAATTAAAACAACGTGTTAAAAAAATTTGTGAAGGTTTTCGTGCTACATTATATCCATGTCCTGAATCACCAACAGAGAGAAGAGAAATGTCAATTGGGGTTATTACAAGAATTGAAGATTTAAAAACAGTCTTAGGGCAGACAACAGATCATAGACATAGAGTACTTGTAGCTGCTGCAAAGAATGTTAAAATGTGGCTTACAAAAGTAAGAAAAATTAAAGCTATATATCATACGATGAATCTCTTTAATATGGATGTAACAAAAAAATGTTTAGTAGCTGAATGTTGGTGTCCTGTTGATGATCTTGATAGAATTCAATTTGCTTTAAAAAGAGGCACAGAGGAGTCTGGTAGTCATATTCCTAGTATTTTACAAAGAATGTCAACAAATGAGGCACCACCAACCTTTAACAAGACAAATAAATTTACTAGAGGTTTTCAAAATATTGTAGATGCATATGGAATAGCAAATTATAGAGAAATAAATCCTGCTCCATATACAATGGTTACATTTCCTTTCTTATTTGCCGTTATGTTTGGAGATATGGGACATGGTCTTATAATGTTAATGTTTGCTTTATTTTTGATACTCAAAGAAAAAAATTTAGAAGCAGCTAAAATTAGAGACGAAATTTTCCAAACATTTTTCGGTGGAAGATACGTAATATTTTTAATGGGAGCATTTTCTGTTTACACAGGATTCATTTATAATGACGCATTTTCAAAATCTATTAATATTTTTGGCTCGTCATGGAAAAATATATATAGTTTTGAACATGTTCATTTAGGTGAAACAGCAACTTTATGGCCTGATTATAGTTATGACAACTCCTCTGGCCCATATCCCATGGGTGTTGATCCAGTCTGGAATTTAGCTGAAGTTAATAGATTAAATTTTCTAAACTCTATGAAGATGAAAGCTTCAGTTATACTTGGAGTTACTCAAATGACATTTGGTTTAATATTATCCTATCATAATCATAAATACTTTAATTCTGAATTAGATATTAAGTATATGTTTATACCACAAATGGTCTTTTTAAGTTGTATTTTTATATATTTATGTATTCAGATTATTTTCAAATGGTTGTTGTTTGATTTTAAAGCTGGATATTATATTCTAGGATTTTATTATCCATCATCTCAATGTGCCCCATCCCTTCTTATTGGTTTAATTAATATGTTTATGATGAAAGATATGGGACATGGATTTACAGAGGATGGCTCATTACTTCCAGCACCAAGTTGTCAATTAAGAAAATGGTATCCTGGACAGGCTTTCTTTGAAACAATATTTCTTTTACTTGCAATGGCATGTATACCTATAATGTTATTTGCTAAACCATACTTTTTATGGAAAGAGGATAAAGAGGGACGTGGTAATAGTCATAGACAATTATCTGTTAGAGCAAGTATTGATGGAGATAGTGCTGAGGTTGTCCATAATGATGAAAATGAAGCAGTATCTAAACCACAAAATCATGGACATGGTCATGGGGATGGTCCTTTTGATTTAGCTGATACAATGGTTTACCAAGCTATTCACACTATTGAATTTGCTCTTGGATGCATTTCACATACTGCTTCTTATTTACGTTTATGGGCTTTATCTTTAGCACATGCTCAACTTTCTGATGTCCTTTGGACTATGGTATTTAGAAATTCATTTATTGTTGATGGATATTTAGGAGCAGTTTGTACTTATGTACTATTTTTCTGTTTCTTCTTTGGAACAATATTCATTCTCGTTCTGATGGAGGGACTTTCTGCATTCCTTCATGCTTTACGTCTCCATTGGGTAGAATTTCAATCAAAATTCTATGGTGGTAATGGTTACATTTTTGCACCATTTGCATTTGAAACTCTTTTGGAGGAGGCAAGAACTGCTGATGATTCCGCTAAATAATTTAAAAATATAAATGTATTAAATTTTTATTCAATAACTATGATAAATAATATCGTAATATTCATTGAAAAACTTTTATCTTAGTACACATTTGGATAAGATCATTAACAATTATGTAATTATTAATATATATTTATGAGCTAATGATTTTTATTTTTTATCTGTCTGTTCCTATGATGTTTAAATAAAATAAAAATTTCTAATTATTTTTTCTTGACATTTCTACTATGTGTGCATTGGCGCCTTCCAATAAAATTATTCTACCTATATATACATTTTAATGTATATGTATGATGTTTAAATAGTAACAATACAATAAATAATAAACTGTTTTAACAAATGTAAGCAGATGTGTATTGTTTCCTTCTTAATTGAAATCAATATAAATGAAGATACGAGAATTGTTTTTGGTGTGTTACGTATCAAACAAATAGAAGGACATTCATAGAAGTTGCATTTTTTTTTTAAATTATTTATTTTATTAATAATATGCCTCCATTATCTATTATATCTTCATCTAATTTTACTGAAAATTACTACTCAAATGATACTTTAGATAGTTCTAATATTTTACAATCTTCTTTTGGAAATGATTTATATAATTATAATAATGATTATCAATATATTTCATATATTTTGCAACTTTATTTAAAGTATGAATTAAATTATCAATTTTTTACATCTCTTGATGATGACATATCTAAAGATGAAAAAGAATTAGCTAAAAATACATCAAAATTACTGGTTGAAGCAACATCTTTGTTTAAAAAAAAGAATGAAGATAAATTAAGAACTATGCTTTCTAAATGTACATTAGATGGACCTCATTTATCATACAATACATTTTGTTCAGTTTTATCATACTTAACAGAAATGTCTATATCTGGACCTGTTAGTAGAACTACTTTTACCTATGGTCGTCTTGTTGGAATATTTACATTTATTGGAATTTACTCAAAATATCTTTTAGATAATGATTGTCTTGAAGATATTAATACATTAATACTTTATACCTCTAAATTTATGGCAAAATGGATCAATATATCATGGAAACGGGATAAGCTTAGTTGGGAAGATTTTAATATAAAAACAAAACTATCTATTAAAAGTATAGAAATAAAGTATGAAAATGATAATATTATTACTACTGTAACAGTTGTAATTGGTGCATGTGCCATAGCTGTAGCAGCTTTAGGAATATATTTTGGTATTAAAAAAACTTTTTATTAACATTTTTATGTAAATTTGTGTAAATTATTCTTGATAATAAAATTCATCTAACTTTTTAAAAATGAAACGACAGCATCCTTGAAGGCAGGAAAATTTTCTGCATGTATCCAATGACCAGCATTTTCTATGACTTCAAAGTTAACATTAGGAAAATATCTTCTTATTATACTTCTATCACTAGGATTAACATATAATGAGTGTTCTCCTGATAAAAAGAGTGTTTCTTTATCAAAATAGCAATTTTTTTCAAAAGTATGTCCTATAATATGATCAACATGCTCATTGATACTTTTTAAATTTGCCTTAAACCTAAAATTTTTTTCACCTGGATCTTTTTGTAAATTTGTTAAAAGGAATGCTCTTGTAGCATTGTCAGGGATATCTTTTTTAAGAATATTATCAATCTCTATTCTACTTAATGAGTAATCAATAGCCATTAAAGCTTTAATATATTTAGGAAATAGATGTGTTTTATTAACATAAATTGGTGAGATATCTTCAATAATTAGTTTTCTTATATTTTTTGCACTATCTTTATTAAAAGCTAACTGCATACTTACTTTACCACCCATAGAATGCCCCAAAATATCTATTTCATCGTATCCTGTTTCCTCCAAAATTATATCTGTTATAAAATGATCAACATCTTCTGCCATCTCCGGATAAGTCATTGATTCTAAATGTTGACTATCTCCATGATTTCTAAGATCAATAACATATATTTGATTGTCTAGTTTTTGTTGAAGTGCTTTTGCTGCAGAATGCCAATTTTTTTTATTTCCAAAAAGGCCATGAGCAATGAGAAGTGGTGGAAGGCTAGTATTAGAGCATTCTCCATATTTTGTATATGAAAGTGAAGAAAATAACCGTTTACAGAGAGGATTATAAAATAAAGTTGATGATGAAAAAGATCTAAGAAGCATTATAAAATTTTTAGAAAAGTTTCATAAACGTAGTTCCAAATTAATTTTGTTGTCTACTCATAAAAATTATGTAATATTTTATTTTGTAAATTATAAATTATTTCAAGATAAAAAAAAAATTCTCATACAAATTATGTTAATAATTTTTATTAAAAACATAAACAAACAATTTTTATAAAAAAAGAGACGTTTTTACCCTGATAAAAATCAACGGAAGACTACCTGTATTTATATATAAAAAAAAAGTTCTAATAATATTATGACAATGAGAATTCTACAAAACATTTCGGAAAAATTATGTTATATAAATTATGTACAAACTTTTTTTAACTAAATTTTTGCTAATTAATATAAAAAAAAAGAGAAAGATCACTACGTATTTTAAAAGTTATTCCAAAGTTTTACACTCTAATTGTTCCGAAGATTGCAGGAGTCTCTTGGAATTAATTTATTTATTATAATAAAATCATGTCTCCGTCTTATTGGTATCTTCCTCTTTTGGAGAGGTAGAATAATCTTGAGGTTGGATGGTGTTGTCTTCATTGTACGTACCACTTGTTGATGGGGGCTCTTCAATTTGTTCCTCATTCTCAAAAACCGTTTGTTGTGAGTAATATGAATTGTATGGACCTATGTGTTGTGGATATACAATACCAGGTGATGATGATGGAACTATAGGATAAATGCAATTTTCTTGAGGTTGTGGTGGTGGATAAAAATGTTGATAATATATAACTCTTCCGGGAATATATTGTTGAGATACAAATTGTTGTTGATAAGGATTCCACGGTGGTTGTTGATATTGTATTGATGGATCAAAAGTATAAGGGGGAAAAAAATTTCTATTATATGGTTGTTGTGGATGATAATAGTATTGAGGAATATTTTGTGGTGGTGGTGTTGGTGAAATAATAGTACCTTCATTAGTTTCACTACTTATTTCTATCCTTTGTGATAATTCATCACTTATCTTTCCTACTTCTTCAGTTATTTGATTATTATCAGTTGATGGTTGAATACCAACATTATAATTACTAGCTATTGGTAATGGTGATTGTGGAACACCATAACATTCAAGAGGACTTTCATATCTTGGACTTATTGTTTCATTTGTTAAATCACTCATTCCACTATCATGGTAAAATCCTTGTCCAGATTGTCTTCCTTTATATCCACAACCATTATATACTGTACGATTATCATATTGTTGAGTTGTTGTTTGATTATTATAGTCAAAATCTACAGGTGATGAAATAGAATTTTGATATGAATAATCAGTAACATTTCCAGAATAATAAAATGATGGATTGGATGTTCCTCTTCTGGAGCGATAACGACTTCTTGTATCACTGAAGTGATCGCTTTTAATCATACTATTAAATGATTCATCCGGGCATCTTGATTTTTCATTCTTCGTAATAACAACACATTTCCCAGATTGGTCAACATTATGATCCAAATTGAAGAATGAGGCAGTGCGATGAATAAGCATCCTATCGTATGAAGTCATTGGATCAAATTTTAAAGTTCTATCATCACAATTAATAAAATTAGATAACTTTTCCTCTGTTTCTAAAAGAATTTTTCTATCTTTAACATTTTTATGTAATGTAGAAACTAAAAATTTTCTAATATTTTTTTTATTTTGTTCTGTTGATACAATAGAATCATTGGAAAAATAATGTGAATAACTACTAGAACGACCACCATCAGTATTATTGGTAGAGGAAGTACAAGACTCAGTGCGACGTGATAAACTTCCACCTCTTGAATTTTGATTAGTATTTTTTTTCTTAAAATTACTTATGGGTTGTCTTTGATGATTATTAGAATGCTCAGGAGCAGTTGTCTCTTTTGATGAAATATTCATTTTTAATAGTGCATTGTAAGATTCTAAAATATATCATAAAATATATTTAATAATACCACGTCAATTATTATTAAGGTGTAGGTAATCAATCGCGATAACAAACGCATCAAAATCGTTAATAATGAAAAATTAAATCTTTCACAAACAAATATAAGAAAAACATGTGTTATAAAATTGTAATAAAAATGGAGTAATAATAAATTAAATATGTTCAATTTTATTCAATTTTTTTTCCTTCTTTTCCAAGAACACCACGTTCAATGAGATCAGGAATTTCAACAGCTAACCATGGACCTAATCCAAGACTAAATGCTTGAGCAATCCCAAATTTAGGAACATTTCTAGCCCATAATGGTTTAAAATGATCACTGAGACAAATTTTACCTCCACGATACATTTTGGCAGTTTTACCATCCAACTCTGGAAGGGCAATTTCAGGAGCTGTTGTTGGGTAAGCAACAGGAATCTCAAATTCAACATCAAATTCATACTTTATCATATTATGATAATACCAACATTTACCAAACCAACGGGTTCCATCAGAATTAGACTCAAGACGAAACCAATCAGAATCATTTTGTTTATTATTATTAATAAATGCAATCAATGCTTCATATTCTTCTTTTAACCTTTGAATCCACAAATCACCATCTCTGGGGCCAGCTTTAGTTTTTAACAAAGGAATTTTCTTTAATGCCTGTTTTGTTGTATCATCAAGTCCAGACATATTAGAATAGCCAACTAAAAATATATAAAATAGTTTGTTATAAAAAATCCATCCTAATTATTTTTGGTTTAATGAATGACTGCTATTTGAAAAAAGAATTAAATAAGCAAAAACAAAAAGAATATATATATATATATTTTTTTTTTGCTAAATCGATAGAATGTTGATACAAACATATACTATATTTTATCGCTGTCTTCCATTGTAATTCTAATAGGCAAGTTATTTACAGATAGATAAATAAATTTACTTTCTAACCGAATATTCAAAGATCATATGATATGAAGACAATGTATGTATAACTTTTTTTTTTGAATGGTATAGGTATATACAAAAAAATGATCGCAAACTAAGTTTATCAAGTATACTTCTTTATATTAATGTTAAAAATTGAGTCATATGTTCTATTGTATTTTGTTGTGCGCTTAAAATATTATGGTTATAATATATAAAGTGGTATTTATGTAAATAAAATCATTCTTAGAACATTTTAAATGTGAAGAAATAAACAAAAATATTAACTAAAAATAAAAAATTTATAAAAATGAAATGGTAATTTTAATTGGATAGTAGGTAGCCGTAGTTTGGTATAAAATTCACTAATTGACGCGTGTAACATTCACACTATTTAACGTTGTTTGATAACAAAATTATTATTATCATTTGTACTATTTAAAACAAACTTGGAACAGTGTTCACAAGATATATTTAAACACTTTTATTTTTTTATTATTATATATTTATTATAGTATTTCGTTATTTATAGAATATTTTAATAATTTAATAATAATATCAATGATGACAATAGAATATAAATATTATTTGTAATAATTTATTTGCCTTGTAGAATGAAATGATACAAAAAGAAAATCAATTATTTTTAATAAAAGAATAGTTATAATTAAATCATTCTATTTATTGTATTTGAAGATCAAGGTATAAAGTGCTTTAAGTACAATTTTATTGTCAATTAAATAAGCAAATATAATATTATTTATAAATCAGTAAAAAAAATATCAACAAAAATATTTTAATTTTTAAGAATAATTAAAATAAAACATTTTAATGATATAAATTGTTATTTAACATTAAAACTTTTTTATCATATGTACTAGGTAAATAATTTTAATTAATCAACATATTAAAAATTTATATTATTTTTCAAAACTAATTTTTTAAAAATAAATTATAAATATTTAAAAAGAATAACTCAATATATAACTTTTATTTATTTTGGTTAATGTTTATTTATCCATAAAATTATATTTTTACCAAATAAATATTTTGTTTCAAGTAAAATGTATATGTAATTAAAAAAAAAATCTTTAATAATGTAATTTAAAACAAAACATTTCATTACAAATCAAAAAAAAACTTTTTAATCATAGTTAGAAAGAAAATGTTACATGTATACAACCTCTATAAAGATGTATTTTTCCACAAAAACAAAATTATATCTTGAAGAGAAGAGTGTGATATATAGTAAGAGTTTGTAATTTGAAAGAATAGTTTGAATAATTATAATTTAATAATTTTATCTTTAACAATTTTGTTGATATTTTGAATTGTATTATGGTTACTGACGATTCTCCTGGAAGTACAAATAACCCTATTGTGTTAGATGATAGTACAGTATACACTGTAGAAGATGACTTTTTGGATGATGATTTCTTTGTAGATGATTCAAATAGAACATTTGAAAAGGAAGATTATGATGCTAAACCAGTGTAAGTTATAGTTTGATTTATTGATTATTGTTTTTTTTAGACTTTCACAACCAAGTTTTAGAAATGTTTATACTTCTACAGGTACCTTATTACCAAAGAGTAATGGTAGAGGTGCCCCTGTATGTTTTAATTGTGATGGAAAGCACATTTTAGCTAAATGCCCATTTCCTAAAGATAATAAAAAAATTAAAACTGCATTATCATTAAATAGAAATAAAAGAAATAATGCTTCGAATCGATATCATGATGAAGCTAACGAATCTAAATATACTCCTGGAGAATTGTCTAAAGAATTAAGAGAAGCACTTGATATTGATAAATATGAGTTACCACCATGGATTCATAGAATGAGAGTAAAAGGTTTAGTAGAAGGTTATCCTCCAGAACTACTTCTTGATGCATTAGAAAACGATGAAGAGACGCTTGATTTTCATGCTGGAAATGATAATGATGAGTCATGTCCTATTCCATCTAAAAAAAGAAAAATTAATAAAGAAGATAATGAAGATTTAACATTGCCACCTAAAATAAATCCAAATAAAATATTTGACATTCCAGGGTATAATAAGTATATTCCAAATTCGTTTACTAATTCAGGACCTAAATATCGAGTACCACATTTTGGTGATTTTATATATAATTTAGAAGAAGTCATATTTAACGATTTTTGTCAACATTACAGAATTGATGATTATGAATTAGCATTTAGACATAGAAGACGTAGAGAAAAAAACCTTGTTAAAACAGAAAATAAAAAGAAAGAATCTCGTAAAAGTAGTGAATCATCAAGTGCTGGTGAATATGATAATTCATTTCAGGACGACACTGTAAATCGTAGTGTCATTGAAGAAAATTCAGGAACTATTGTTATAAATTCTCAAAATCATTTTCAAACAACGACAGACGATAAACCTTCTTTAGAAAATTTTACAGTTGGTATACAACCTTTTGAAGCAAGAGAAGAGGCAATAGAGAGGGGATTTTTAAAAAAAATTAGATCTTTGATAAAAAAAAATTAAAATTATAAATTTTAGTTTTATTAAGTATGAATATAAGGGATAGTTTTGTTTTAATTTTCTTGACAAAGTAAGTATATCTATATAACTATTCTTTGGCCACATAAATTTATCAACAATGATATCTTTAGATTTAAAAATGATCTTTTTATCAGTATATATTGTTTTATTTTGTAAAATAAATTTTTTATAATTGATTTTAAACTACTTTTTTTGTTTATATATTTTGGTTTCTAGACTAATGTGTTGATTGATTATTTTTAAATTAACAAATTCAAAGGATGATCTTTAACTTTGGTAAAAAAAATTTTAAAGATATTTAAAAGTAAAACTTACTTACATTATATAAAAATGTAGAAAATAATTGTCAAACTGTTTTTTAGTATAATTTGTTAATAATAAAAACAATAGTAAATATAAATAAATATTCAGCAGAGATATACTTTCTAATGAAAGCATTATAATAAAAAAAATTTTTTTTAATTAAACAATGTATTTATTAAAAAAAATGGCTAAAAATATAATATTTATTTAATTTATTGATAGCTAACAACAACTATATACCATTTTTCCATTAACATATACGTTTCCAATTTCTTTGTTATCACATGAAAAAATAATAGAATCATTTATATCCTCCTGTTTTTGTGTCTCCCTCATTACAGTAGATTTTAATTTGATTGTAGTGAAATCAAGTTTAAAGCCTTTCTTAAGCTTTCCTATTGTTTTTTCTAATCCTAAACTTTTACTTCCATTTTCTGTTAATATTTTTATCAACTTATTTGCATCGAATTTCCCATGATTTCTATTATTATTTCGTAAGTGTTGTCCAAAAGCTAACCATCTGGCTTCTTCTAACATTGAAATTCTATTGTTACAATCACTTCCAAGAACAATTTGATCTTCTGAATCAAGAATTGGTATGTTATCTCCTAGGTAACCTTCTGTAAGTGGACAAACACAAATTTTTGTATCATTTTGCTTTAATTCATCCATTATTTTTCTTGTTGTAAAAGAACAATGAATAGCCGTTAAATTTACAGATCCAATTGATTTAAAATTTTCAAGTAATATTTCACTAGGTTTTTTATAAAGGTACTTCATACAATCTTCTATTTCTTTAGGTTGCTCCTCCATATGAATATGAAGAGGGAGGTTTTTTTCTTTACAGAATGACCACAATTTTTTAAGACTATTCTCATCTACAGCTCTAATACTGTGTGCAGCAACTCCTATTGATACATTATTCATTTTTATTGTCTTTTTTAAATTATTAAGATGTTCAATAAATTCATCTATTATACATTCAAAATGTTTCTGAATTTGATTAAGTTCTTCTGAACGATTTAAACCAGGAAATGTATATAATGTTACAATCAATACGAGACGTATTCCTATTTCATTTGCAGCTTCAATAACTGCTTTATCAAGATCAAAATTTTTTTCCTTAATATTTGAATGATGAAGATAATGAAACTCTCCAACTGTTGTAATTCCTGCTTCAACCATTTCTTTAAAAGTTATCTTACAAAAGTATAACATCTTTTTATAATCAATATTTTGTACTAATGAATACATGTTGTCTCTCCATTTCCAAAAATTTTCTTCACCAGGAGTGCCTATACAACTTTTTCCTCTAAGAAATCTATGAAATGAATGACTATGACAATTAACAAAACCAGGAAGTATAATCTAATGAAAAAACACATTAAAAAATAAGATAAAAAAAAAGATAACTTACCTGATCTTGGAATATAATAACATCTAACTTTTCCTTTTCTGATAATTCATCAAAAGGAATAACTTCCTCAATAACTCCATCATTATCTGCCTTAATAACATAATTCTTCAAAAATTCATTTCCATTCCATATAAAAGGAGCAGTAAAAATCTTTCCATTACCAACCATTTTCTTATCAATAACATAAAATAAAACAATATATGAATTCAAAATATTTTTATCACCTTCTTTTCAAGGTAACCATTTGTAAATGATTGATAATAAAAAAAACTTTTTCAAGGCAAATAAGATGTAATAAAAAACGTGATCTTTAAACTTTTAACAATATATATCATATTTAATATAAATAATGCTACATAAATAATATTCTGAAAAACACTAGCCCAATAGTTGAAAAATGTTTTTTGAAATTTTTTTTAATTAATATTAATTGTTAAATTAATTTTTATTTTTTTTTTTAATATAATATGAATTGTACAGAAGAAAATGTAAAATTTTTAGATAATCCTAAACAAACTGTTTCCGTAATTCATCAAATAATTCCAAATGAAAATTTTATTTTGAAGTCTCATGTATTTATTTCATTTTATGACACTAAATCATTTGTTTTTGATGAAGGACTAAATAAATCACATTCATTTTTAACTCATTTTTTATTTGAATCTTTGAAATATAAAAAATGTGTAAGTCATATATTTTTTTAGTCAAACTTTTTCAATATTATTCTTAGTATAAATCTAATTTTCATATGTATATAGATGTACGTGGTGGTATCATTTATAACAATTTATTATATGATTTAAAATTTTCTTTAAATTCAAAAAATGGTTTAGTTGCTTCATTGGGAAATAATTTTGACAAATGGTTTCATCTTTATGCTCCAAATTTTTTCAACATGTCTATTATATCTTTAGATGATATATATAATTGTACAAATATATTTAAAGAAAGTATTAAAGAAATTCAATTATTGTTATCAAAAACGAGAAATGATTTTCCAAGAGTGTATATTGTTGACTTCATTAGAAATAATCAAAATGATAAAAAAAATTATCATTTTGGAAAATGGGTATTTATTGATATACCTTGTTTTAATAATTCAAATAAAAATTATGAAATTTTATCATGGCTTCAGAGTGAGGATTTTTTTACTATTCAAAAGTGTGATGATAAAATTAAACATAATCCACTTTATACAGCAATGAAAGGTTTTCTTTATAAAAATATACGTACGGTAATTTGTTTTACAACAAAAAATTCAAGATTAAAAACAGAATTTAATAATATTAAGAAAATTTTTTTACAATTAAAATTATTTGTTGATAAAGATACTGTAATTAGTGCAAAAAGTTACAATAAATATTGGTATTTAGCCTTAAATGACATTGAAGAAATATTTTCCCTTGGAAGACTTATTACATACGTTTCTGCCATTACAGGTAAAGAAGAAAAAAAAAGGAGAAAAGTTTCTGATATTAAAAAGATTGAAAATACACTTAAACATATATTAGAGAAATTTTTAAACTCAAATATTTCAGAAGATCTTGGTTTAATAAATCATAAAATTTTTGAAACAAAAATTGGATATGGAACTAGGAAATCAATTTGTGCATTAATATGTGATGTGTGGCATAGCATTACACAATTGGATAAAAAATTATTTAAACGTTTAAAAGGAGAAAAATTTATTTCAGTTAATTCTGATGATGAAAATATTGATAATATTTCTACATCTGATTATAATTTAGATGTTTCTAATTGTAAAAAGAAAATAAATAAAAGTATTGTAAAATTTCAAAAAATCCTTAATGATTGGGATGAATGTTACAGACCACTTTTAGATTCTTTTATTAAAGAAGTTAATTTTCAGCCTGAAGAATCTTTATCTCAAATAATAAATAGACTTTGTCCTAACATAAAAAAAGAGCATGACTTCATTCGTAAAACTTTGAACGATGATACTAAAAAACTTGATATCAAATTCTTTGATATTCTTTTCAATAAAAAATAATATATTTATTAATTATTTATTATTTATTTTATTTTATTTTTATAAATTATAATTTAAAAAATGAATATGTATTTTATTTTAAAGTAATAAAATAAATTGTTCAAATAATTTTTTTTCATATTTTAACAATAATAATATATTGAAGTATTTAATTTGTGCTAAATAAATTTTTTAAATTAATAAATAATTTTTTGATATTTTATTCAAAATTAGAATAGTTTTTTATACAACATAAAATAAAAATGCTATTATGTTTAATTTCAATTAATATTATTTTATTTTTTTTTATTAATTTAAATAAAAAAATTTTAGTGAACTTATTTAATCCTAAAAAGTATTAAAATCAGAAATCTTTGAAAATTACCAAACATTTTTATTTGGAAAATTTAAGTTATCTTAGAAGCTTTAAAGTTTGATATATAATCACAAATTTAATTTAAAATTAGTTAACAAATTTTGTTAAATATACAGTGGTGAATTATATGTACATATATATACATAAGCAAAGTGTAAATTCTTATAATTTTTTTTTTCATTTATTCTTATAATAACATTATTATAATGAATAATCAAACAATAAACCCTGGAACAACAGAAGAAACATTAAAAAAATTGGTTGGAAAACAGCAGGGTCTTGTTGATGATTTAAAAAATGTTATAAGAAGTATCAATGATTTGTCAAATGATGTGGCTAATGGATTAAAGTCAATTTTAATTATTCTTGTTATTATTATTATTGCAATTTTATTTGAAGAAATTGTTAGAGTTTATATTTATGCAAAAAATAGACAAAGAAAAAAAGCATTAATAAGACAACAATCTGTTTTGGATACAATTTCATCAGTAGCATCTACAACATCCTTAAAAAATTTGAACGCTACAGAGACACGTTTTAAATGGAAAGTAAAAAATGATACAAATTCAACAAAATCTTTAACTAAAGATTCTAAAGATAGTAAGAAAGAAATAACACAACAAACAAAAAAATGTAAAGATACAAAGAAAGATAATACTATTAAGAATAGTAGCACTAACGATTCAACTACTTCTACAACTGAATACAAAATAAAAATAAAATCAGATATTGATAGTAAAAGTATATCTTCAAAAACAGAAAATGCACCAAAAGAGGTAAATTTTTTTGCTCCACCTAAAGCTTCTGATTCATCACAGGCGGATACAAGAATAACTTTATCTTCAGATCCTTCAATTCCACCACATTTAGATAAAAAAAATCGATTTCAATATGGTAATAAACAAGTGGTTGATTCTTTATTAATGTCACGAAGTCCTAATGAAGAAATGTATCCATCTGTAACCTCAACAACAACCTATACTAGTCAAAAAAATTAAAAAAAAATTTTTAAATATAATTTTTTTTGTCAAAAAATAATTTTAATTATGAACAAAATAATTTTTTTATATTTATGTTTATAAGAGTATTTTATTTAATCAAAAGTAAAAGTACATGATAAAATAAAACATTTAATTCATACCATTATAAATTTTAATTCCTTTTTTAAATAAAAGTTGTTATAATATTTCACTTAAAAGTAAGCAATTTTAAAAAATAATTAATTCCTTTATGGCATAAACCAACTTTTTATGTACAAAATTATGAGTGTTTTATTTCAAAAATCCTAATTCTTGTAACCATACAGCAATAAACATACATAAAATTATAAATAATGGTATTGATATTGCTGCAGCTATAACCCATACTAGTGGAACTAAAATATAACAATTAATATAAATGGTAAAATATATCTGACACTTACATTTACGTTTTGAAGGTATATCCATAGGCATTCTAACATTATAAAAAGTATCATTTATTTGATTATGATTCTCGATATGTGGTGAAAAATATGTTTGATCCTTATTAGGATAAAAATATTGAGTTTTATTTATAGAAACATTTGAATTAGAATAATCCATTGGCATTGTATTTTTTGGTGATGTAGCACGACGATGTTCATATATTTCAAATGTCTCATTTGGTTTTAACGTTAATTTACCTTTTTTTGTACTTTAAATAATTTAAAATAATACAATTTATTATTATTATAAATATATAATAAAAAAACATACTTTACCATTTTAATGAGATCTTTTTGGATAATATAGAAGAATGTAAAACAAAAATATAAAAATTGTCTTGAAAAAAAAATTAAAATCAAAGTTTATTTTATTACAAAAGTAAAATAAAATATGGTATAAAATTTATTGAATTAAAATGTATGATCACATATATTTAAAATGCAAGATATAAAAACAACCCAGAACTTGTTTTTCTCTCACTATACTCATCATGATCACATAATGCCTTAGTGACAAACTTTATTACATACATACACCAACAGTGAAAGTACTTTACATAAAATGGGAAGGTAAAATATTTAAGATATCTCTTATAAAGGTAATTTTATCAATAATACAACAACGTGACCCTGATGAAGTATATTTCCCCCATACTCTATAATATCTATAACTCCATTTAAAAACATACATCTAACTTTATATTTAAAATATTTAATAGGTAAAAAATGCTACATTATGTCTTTTAAATAATAATGTATAAGCTTACAATGGAGTATTATTTATATCCTATAAAAATAAAATCGCTTATTTTGTTCAAACAAAAAAGCTTTATATTATTTATTATCTTTCAGTTAAATAAAAAAAAAGTATGAAAAAAGGAAAACACAATTATATTTCAATTGTTAAAACTAAATTGTTATTAAAAATAAAACATTCCATTCAAAATCATTACTTTCTATAACATTTAAAATATATAATTGCTTTAAAAAAAAATTCTAAAATCAATATACAACAGAAAGTTTTTTATTGTATAGTATAACAATTCCGTGAAATTATAAAACATAACAACGAACATTCAAAAAAAAGATCCAATGTTGATTTATTCAGCCTTAGTAGTAGCTTTTTGTGGTGCTCCCGAACGGAATCCATTACTAAAAATAATTATTTTAATCAAAGAGGAATGAAATAACTTACGCAAATCTGGCATGGACTTTTTTAAGATGACGCATACGTCCTGTTCCTGTGGTACGTCTGCGGATAGACTTAACTGACCAGTTGTAGGTACGTTTACGGGATGATGGGTATCCACATGCAGCACATGTATGCTTTTGAATATGGTATGAAGATTTTCCACAACGACGGCACAAAGTGTGAGTCTTGTTGTGACGTTTACCGAAGGCTTGGGTACCTTTTGTCATTTTTAAACCTTAAAAATTATAAATTTTAAATAAAGATTAATTATACGAAAATAAAAACAAATTCTATAAAATATTTAGAAAAAAAAGTGTCATAGATAGTTTAAAAGGAAAAAAAATATTTTTAAACAATAAAAAAAATTTTTTTAGTAATTATAAACAGAAAATATTGTAATTTAAAGCAAAAAAATACTATAAAATGGTAAATAAAGGGAAAAAATTATACACTTTTCAAATAAGATACTAAACAATCGTTACGAGAAATACGTATGGGACAAAGTCACCACTAATACAGGCAAATATCTTAAAAATAAAATAAGGTGTTAATAATTTATTTTCTAATTAATAATTTAATAATAACAAGGAAAATATATAAAAAGTTAACAATCTTGAAGAGCAGTTTTTCTTAAAGTTATGTCAAGTTCAGTATTGTGATCTTTCATACTATTGTGATAATAGTATTTAACAAAATCCACCATTGATGGAAAGTATAAATTTGAGTTCATAAATCCATAACCACATTGTTCAATATCAGGTGAATTACTATATTCAACTAAACAATGACGAATATTTCCCTTAACTGATAATGATAATGCATAACAACCTTGTTTTGTAAAACTTGGACGAATTAAAAAAATACCATCAGAGTCATCAGGGTTTCTATCCATAGACTGTTGTATTAATTCAATAGCTTTGTTTTTATCAGCATCGATTATTAACCAATCTTCAATATTAAAAGGTAATTCAACATCTAAGAAAAATTCACTTAGTTGTAATGATTCATAATCAACCAATGATGTAGCCTCCCAAATACCTTTTTGAATATCAATACTTTTTATTTCTTTTGATAACAAAATTTCTATTAATCCATCACGTGCCTTCTCTAATGTATAATATCTAGTATATAAATCATGTTTTTTTGTATCATATAACATTAAAACTTTTTGTAATTCTTTCATTTCTTCTTTTGTCATTGCTTGAGCTTCTCTCAATTCTTGAATTCTACTTAATTGCATAAGAATATTATCTTCAAGTGCTTTTACAATTTTAAGATCATTAACATTCTCTGGATGATCATGTAAGTCAGCTTTCATCTTCTCTATAGCTTCCCGATAAACAATTTCTGCTCCAATAGCTTGAGATAAATTTCTTTGTAACATTGTCCCTTTACAATGTATTTTACTTTTTTCTATATCTAATTTTTCTACTCTTTTATAAATTCTTTCACTTTCTGTATGAATTCCATACATTTCATGAAGAATGACTGAGACATGTTTAACTTTTGTTTTATTTTTCTCTGCTATATATTTATCATAAGACATATGATTTTTCAAAAATATTGGTAATGTTGAATTGTACGATTCCAAAGAATGTGTCTTAAAATGTTCTATAAGTTTTGTTATATTTTCAAATTTAGTTCCATGAGATTGGAAGTGACACATTCCATCATCATCAATAATTATTTTAATTAACTTTAATTCACCATTGCAATTAAAATTTAAAGTAAAATCTCCAGGAGTTGTTGAATTTCTAATAAAAAATACACCATCTGGCTGACCCTAAAAAATTTTTTATTTATAAAAAATTTTATATTTTTAAATTATACCTTAATAATTATAGGAACTTGCTCTTTGACAACATCTCCAAAATACCAATCACGAGCATAAAGTTCACTAATCGTCTTCTCTTTGGGAGATTTTTTTGCCATTTCTCTCTCTGCTAATGTTAACCTATCAATAATATCCATGTTTCTATCAATTTTTTTTGGTAATATTGGTGGATGACGTAAATTTAAATTTTGATCTTCTATTTCATCTTCAAAACGTCTCCTTTGCAATCGTAATTCTCTCATATTTTCTGCCAATTTAAAATCTAGTTCAGTATCTATTTCATCATCTGGATTGTAATCTGACTGTTCATCATCTGATCTGTATGTAAAACGTCCACGAACACAACCATTATCACCATCTTCTTCAGTATCTTCTTGTGTTAAATCTTCTTGAGAATTTTTTATATTATTTTCTTTTATAAGTTTTTCACTATCTATTTCTTCAATATCTTCTTTTATAAATTTTTTATTAACATTTTCATCATTATTTTTTTCTTTATCCTTTTCTTTAATAAAATTTTTAGATACAGACATTTCTGATTCTTGTTCAATATTGATGTTTTGGTTTTCCATAATTTAAATAATAAATTAAAAATACCAAATATAATAACAAGGAAAATAAAACTAAATATTAATAGAAATCAAGTTATATATGTATAGTATAAATAAAAAATTACTATTGTAAAAAAAATTTATATATAAAAGAACAGATGTTTAAATAGTCAGAGGCAGTATACCAAGATTAAGTAAAAAAATTCTTCCTAATAATGTATAGAAGAAAGCGTTGTACTTGTTGAGGGGAAGGGAGGGGGGGGTAATATTAACAAGACACAACTTTACTAACTTCTTATTCATGTTAATGTATGGTTTATTGGCATATTCTCATGTATATAATACACATCTTGCCTAGTAATAACATTTGCTTTTTTATATAGATTAATATTGTTTATTTTAATACCTATTCATAGCTGTTATATTCATTCATACCTATTTGTTACTTAACATTTTTCTTTTTAAAGTAGTAGGTAATATTTTATTTGGTTTTAAAATATAAAAGATTGTAATTGTTAAAAATGGTTATTTGAAATAAGTATTGAAATAAGTAAGATAATATTTTATT
Source organism: Strongyloides stercoralis (assembly GCA_029582065.1). Taxonomy (NCBI): domain Eukaryota; kingdom Metazoa; phylum Nematoda; class Chromadorea; order Rhabditida; family Strongyloididae; genus Strongyloides; species Strongyloides stercoralis. The sequence continues at coordinate 7,284,236 of CM055866.1, read as the reverse complement.
TATATATTATGTCTACTGTCAAGAAACATAGCAAAATTCAAGAAAAAAGTCATGAAAATGAGATAAATGAACCTTCTTCTTATTTAGATGATCAAAGTATAAAAAAGTTGAAGAATATTGTTATAACAGACAGAAGGCAAAGTCAAAGAATTGAAGATATAAAATACTATAAAAATTTAGGCAATGATTATTATAATTTATATTTAGAAATTATTTCTGAAAGACAAAAACGTAACCAAATTGAGAAGTCTTTTATTGAAGAGTCAGTTAATGAGATGATTCAAATAATAAACAATAAAATATCAATAATTCAGGGATACAATAATCACGAAATCAAATCAATTGGATTTCCAATATTAGATGACAATTCTTTTGTTGATTATGAATCTTCATTACAGCTGACTAAAGAAAAGATGTTAAAAATTCATGAAATGTTTATTTTAGATTACAATAAAGCGATTGCTACTTTTAAAGATTATTTAGAAAATTTAAAATCTGATGAAGATATTGTTGGAGCTGAATATTGGGCAATAATACAAGAAAGACTTCAGAAGTTGATTACTTCTATTGATGAGGAAAAAAAGCAATTAGAAAAAGAAAAATTGGAACTTGAAGAAGATATTAGTATTTTAAATGTTAAAATTGAGAAAGAAGAAATTAGGCAATTAGCAAGGAAAAAAGTTCTAGAATCTCAAAAGGCAAAATTATTAGAGGAATTAGATAATCTTTCTTCACATAATTAATTAAAAGTTATTAATAAAAGTCTTTATCTAATAAACGGATCTTCTATTTTGTTTAAATACACATTTATCTAGTTTTATTATCTTTGAAATTTATTAATTGTAAAAATAGATGATAAAATCTAGAACGGATTGTTTAACTTACATTATGATATATTTATTAAATATTATTCAAAACAACCTTGACAAAAGAAACTTTACATCTTCTTAAATCTTCTCCACCTTCTTTTAAATAACAGGTCAATTATTTTACTATATAAGAATCATTTCTTAGAAAAATTTTTCATACATTTGTTACTCGTTCTTTCATCATGGGTATCAAATTAGCCTTTATTGCCGCCAGTGCCATTGGTTTATTTGCACTTCTATCATGTTTCCTTATTGTTCCAATGATTTTCAATGACATCCAATCATTAAAAATGGAACTTGAAGATGAAATGTCTACATTCAGAACTCAATCATCTGATTTATGGAAAGAAATGGTTAATCTTGGTGGTAAACGTAATCGTCGTCAAGCTAATTATTATGCTCCACCAACACCAACCTCATATAACGGTCCATCTGGAAAATCATCACACTTCCCAGGACCAATGGGACCAGGAGGATCTACTCCTCAAGGAGGACCAACTGACTTTGGATCTGTTCCAACACTTCCAAATGGACAACCAGGAGCTACTCCACAAATTGTTGGTGTTCCACCATCTTTCAATAGTGGTGGTGCTCCATCAGTAAATCCATCTGGAAATTCACAATGTCAATGTGCTAATGTTGAAAATAAATGTCCAGCTGGACCTCCAGGACCAAAAGGAGAAGCTGGTTTGGATGGTGAACCAGGAACACCAGGTACTGATGGAAAAGATGGAGATGATGCCGAAGATGTCCAAGCTCAACATCAACAATATGGAGCTTGCTTCAATTGTCCAGCTGGACCACAAGGACCACAAGGTCCACAAGGACGTCCAGGTGCTAGAGGTATGAGAGGAGCTCGTGGACAACCAGGAATGCCAGGACGTGATGGACAACCAGGTATGCCAGGATCTATGGGACCAACCGGACCAGTTGGATTAGCAGGTGAACCAGGAGCACAAGGACCACCAGGAGATGATGTTGAAAGACAAGTTGGACGTAAAGGACCAAGAGGAGAACGTGGACAAGTTGGACCAGTCGGACCTGAAGGAGATCAAGGAGCTGTTGGTGAACCAGGAATGATGGGAGTTCAAGGAGAAAGAGGTCCACAAGGTCCACCAGGAAAGAATGGTGAAGACGGACCACAAGGAGAACCAGGTGAGGAAGGTGAACCAGGTCAAGATGCTGAATACTGTAGTTGCCCACAAAGATCTGGCAACTCTCCAGTTGAAAGTGGTTATTCTAACGAACCATCAGGACACTCTAGACCATCTGGATATAGAAGAAGAACCTAATTCTTTTATCTTATTTATTTTTGTTGTTGAAATAAATATTTTATTAAAAGTTTGTTCCTATCTTTATGATACTGTTGTTTTTATATAAAAAAAATTATTTTAAAGCAAACTAAAAATAATAATTAGATGGGGGGTATAATTTTTTTTCCTAAACAGTTGCAGGAATTTAACGTGATATATAAAAAATTAAATAAAAAGAGCAAATATTTGTTATCAAAACATTTTACAAACAAGTACAAGTTCAGTACTTCTTACAACGAATTTATTATGCGGTTTGCACTTTGAAAATATCACGATTTTACTAAATAAAACCTTCCTTATTAAATGGGTAATTTTTTTTCTGCTCCTATTATTGAAGTATCGGGTACGGATGTCCAGAATACTTCTACACAAGATGAAACTCATTTACAAAATAAAATAAATGATCCAAGATCTCCAACAGCTGAAGTTAAAAGAACACCATTAAATAATCTTCAGTAAGTAGTTAAAAAAATTTTTTTATTAAAAGTTTTTACCTTTAATTATAGGCAAAATAATCGAGAAATTACAACTAGTATTTCATCAGAGACACCTATACTTAAGAAAGATCCAGTTACAATGAGAAATAAGCTATTGAAAAAAATGCATTCTTGTTCATTAAAGGAAAATAAAACAAAATAATTTAACTATCAAACACTAATCGTTATTAATTTATGTATATTTAGATAAATTATGGAAAAAAAGTTTGTTTATAATTTATTCATTTTGAAAAAGATAACAGATTCCAAGTCTTCTAAAGTTGTACTATAATCACGTCTAATAATTTTGCACAATTTTTTTTGTCCCACATTCATTTCTTCATAATCTTTTTTGAATAGATTGTAATCATTTGTAGCAGAAAAAACTAGTCTTAATTCATTAACACGACCAATAAGTGTTTGAAATGTATCCTTAAGAAATTGTTTCATTTCTGTCTTACCAAACATTAATGAAAGAAGTTGGCAGTAGTATGTTGTTATACCTAAGTGCATAAGTTGATTTCTAAAATTCCACAAATCAAATTTTTCTATTTTATCAAAAACTATTATTGGTTTTATTTTCAATGATTCTCCACATGCTTCCATAAATAATTCAAAGAGAGGATTATGTATATGAAGACCAAGTTCTGTATTTGTTGGAAATCCATTAATATCTGTTGGTTCATAAGCAAATTTAACTTTTATTGTATCCACTAAAACTTTTAATTTTTGGTATATACTTTCAAATGTTTTTCTATTCTCAATTCTTAAGTTATATGCCATTCCACAAATGTAACTTTTAAATTTCATGAAAATTTTTGACTCGTTTCCGGAGATATTTGTAAATGTATCTAAATCAAAATTATTGATAAATAATATTTTTCTGTACGTTGCCAAGTCACGATTATCCGTTACATTGCTCCAATCTACATCAAAAAAGCCACCTTTTAAAGTGTTTGTTATTACTTCTTCATCAGTCAATGGGAACAATGATGATAATAAAGCCAATTGTGTTCCACTACCATGAACAACAATATTATTTTCAAGTTGTGTTTCATAAAATCTTCTAAAACTAAATACTTTATCAATAGAATTATTTTGAAAAGCTTTGGAAGTGGAGTCTGTTGTTTCATTAATACATGTATCTATATCTCCAGTCATATGAGATAATTCTTTGATACCATCATCAAAACGTCCAAAATTTTCAAAACACGTTAAAATTATGTATCCTAATGTAATATATTGAATATTTTTTATATCAATTTCTTTCCATAATGTCATTGTTTCATTTAAAAATCCCATTTGCGCATAAAATGATATAAGCATCAATCTAGTGTAAACATTTCTTGGTGATGTATCTCTAGACAATTCCAATATATAAATAGCATCAAGAATGTATTGAAAATTGTGATTTTTATGATATAATTTTAATAATTCACTAACAGCAATATGGCAAAACTTATTGGCAACAACCCCTTTATCTTTATTTGAGATAAAAAGATCAATAGCTTCATAAGCTGAAGATTCATCTTCATCTTTTAATGAAGATCTTAATTCATTATACAATACTCGATAAGAAATATTTTCTGATGGATTTAATTCATAAAGTTTTTTAAGTGTTAATAACAAACGGTCAAGTTTATCAGCTGGCAGTTGTTTGGCATGAGGAAATACATCATTAAATGCATTTGGATGTTTTCCAAAAGCATGGATATAATGAAGAATACTATCATAAAACTGTTCATTTTTTGAATCTATTCTACATTCACACATCATTATTCCTAATAATTTATTACGTGTATTTTCTTCTAATCGTTCATTTAAAATTTCACGTAAATCTTCTAAATATTCTATATTCTTTGTCTCATCATACCCTTTGATATATACTTGTAAGTATGTAAAATTTGTATATCCCTCAATAATAGCTTCTTGAGCATACTTTATACCTCTGTCAAATTTTTTTATTGACATACAATAATCAATCTTTTTTGAAACTACAATTTCAGGATTTCCATAAGCTCTTACCAATACATCATTATAAGCATCCATTTTATCAATTGCTTCTAATTTTTTTCCTTGAAGTAAAAGTAATTGAATAAATAATTCAACATGTTCTCTTGTAACTTCAGCAGAATCCTTTATTACTTTATCAAGCATCCTTTCAGCAAGCATGAAACGTTTCTCCTTCATATCATCATTACCAGTATGAGCTTCTAATGCTGTAACGGCAATATTATATAAAATGTATCGACTATTTCCAAAGAGTTGTTTCATTTTAGTAGCAACACTTCTTGCTTCATTCCATTTTTTTGTCAAAAAATACATATTAAATAATGTATTTGAAGCATGCTCATTTTGTGGGTCACGTTTTAATAATCTATTCAAATGATCAATCATAGATCCTTCATCTTTTAACTCTTTATAACAAATTGTTAAAAAGTCTTCAAGATTCTTGTCTAAAATAATTGAATCAAAAGTTCCCTCAATTTTTCTTAAAATCACTCCAGCATCATCAATTCTATCAAGACGAATGTAAGCCAAAGCTTGTAAAGCCTCAATCTGTGGTGGTATAGATCCTTGTTTTTTAATAAAACTTGAAACCTCTTTTAAAACAAGATTAGGCTTATTATTTTCAAGTAGATCTAAAAAAACCATCAAATTAAAAGTATTAAACACTACCTACTAATTTTCTGATCTTTTTTTCATCAGCAATCTTTGATTTCATAGAGGAACTCATAGTTTATAAAACAAAAAAATTTAAAATTACCTTTTCTAAGTAATAAAGTATGCGAGTACCAACAATTAATCGCTATAGGATATAAGAATATTTTTATAGTTATTTCAATTTGGATTCTTATTACAAAAAATTAACTAAATTTCTGAATAATTATATAATATTTTTTAAAAAATATTTATTTTTAATTTAGAAAATAAATAAAAAAAAATTGTAAAAGAAAATTATTAAAAATAAAAAAAAAATTAGCTTTAAAAACTTTTTTAAATTGAAACAGATTTTATTTCAAGAAAATTATGAAATAATTACCAACATTAGTAAAAATTGTTTTTTACTTTTTATAATAAAATAAAAAAAAAGTTATTAATTGCATGGTTGATTATAATGCTGCATTATCATTAACTAAAATATATCTTTAAAAAATTTTGTTTCTAAAACAAATAAAATTTTATGTTTATCAAAAAATAATATATAATAAAAAATATAAACTTTAAATAATATGTTTAAAAAAATTTTAACAACAATTTTTTAATGTTATTTTTTATTAATAATTATTTAAAATTATATATTATATTACTTTGTTAAGTTTAATGTTTTTTTAATTGATTAATAGATTACATAAATAAAATTTATTATTATTTATATACAAAATATGATTCATGTAGATTTTTTATATTTTTAAAAGTTAAGAAGTTACTTTAATTTTATGTGATTTTTATGATATTAAAACTATTAAATGGTATAATTAAATTTTTATAAAAGAAAAAAAAAGTTTTTTCTTAAAGAAATGTCTATTTTTGGTAATGGTATACACTCTTAAAAAAATACCTATCTTATTTAAAATCATAAAATAAAAATACATTTAATTTGTACATTTTATTTTCTCTTAATTCTTTATAATGTGTATAAGAAAGCTTCTTAAAAGATTTTCATTAACAATAGTACCAATAAAATGAAGAGATAATGATGCTTTATTAAAAGGAAATTGTTGTTGTATATAACTATTTATAAGGTATCATTGATAAAGATTTTATTAACTTTTATTTTTAATATAAAATGATTTACTTATTAGTATATTTTATTTTGTGATTGTTTAGTATAAATTATAACATATTATTCTATAAATTTAATTTATTTTAAAAAAATAAATAAAATTAGTCTTTTTTTCAGGTCTATCAATTTTTATAATTAACGTATGTTTATTTAAAATAAGATATATCTTTTTGAAAAATATTTTTAAATTTACAATATTTCTTTTTTTTTAATCTATTCATTTTGTCATATCTTATTTCTATTACATCAAAGTACCTTTGTAACTTAAACCATTGATAATAAAGTAATAAGAAAATTTGTTTTAAAAATAAAAAGATATATCCCATTAATCTTATTACATATATTTCAGTCAACAAACATTTTTATGTTATTAGTAAAAATTTTAAATGTTTAATTGGTGAATGATTAAGTATGATAAATGTGAGTTAGTTAAGTAATTAATAAATATTTACCAGTAAGAATAGGAAAAGTTTTAAGATTACAAAAAATGAGTAATGAGTATGAAGTGATATTATTATGTGATAAAAGAAATTGACACTTTTCTTACAATTTTTTATAACATTATTATCAACATTTTTGTTACAATTTTTTTTTGGTTTTTACTTTTTTTTTACTATAAATTTTTACTATTATAAGAATATATTTAAAAAAAAAATTATTATTATTATCTATATGATATAAATATAATTCTGACAAATTTTATGTCTTCATATTTGTTTACTTTCAGTTATATTTTACAACTTCAGTTCAATATTTTTGAAAATTTTTTTATGTTGAAACAAATGCAAATAAAATTATTTTTCTTCTATCATAATTGTTTCATTATTATTTAAGATTATTAATTAACTTTTCTTTTTTAAAAATATTTTATTATATATATAAATTTTAAAGTTAACTATTTTTATATTATATTAAAATTTAAAAGAAACATAGTTTGTACCATTTTTGAATTAATAATTTTTCACTAATAACTAATAATTTTTGCTTCAAAAAATTTTTATAAAACATAGTGTTAATTATTTATTGTTATAAAAGTTGAATAAAATATAATTTCTTTTTTTGTCATACCTTTTAAAATACACCACATGTAGATGTTAATATAAAAGAAGGTATTTATAATATTTTTTAACTTTTTTATATTATTATTGGAGCACTATAAGTACATTTTGAATGAGAAATTTACACTTTATAGAGTAATTAAAAATTTTTCTTGTTTTAATTTTTTGTTTTTTTTTTTAAAGTATTTTTAATATTTAACTATTTTAAAACAACTTTAAATTTATTTAATAACATTTATATATACATTTTTTTTGTTAATAATATTAAATTATTTTACCTGTGCCCATTTTATATTATTTTATTAATAAAATCTTAACTACAAGTAATGTCCTTCAAGTATTCTTAATTATCATGTGAAAGTTTTTCTATATCTATTTGTATTAATTCAATTATATGCATATATATATATATATATATAAATATATATTTGTTTAAAGTTAAGATAATGATACACTTTTTAAATAAAAATAAGTAATTAATAATTTTTTTTTCAATAACACTTTTTTATATTATAGTTATACAATTTCTGTACTTTTTTTAACCAATATATGAGTAATAAAAATTACTTAAAAATTTTTTTATATTATGCTTACATCTTTCGTGATAAATTATGTTTACATAAAAATATTTTTGTAAGTAACATGATTTATTATAAATTAAACTTGATTCAATATTTTATTTATAATAAATTTTTTTCCCGTTATTTTTGCTATTCTCTTTATCATCACGTTAATGATTAATCAAAATATATGTTATTATTAATGGTGATTAATTAAAATAAATTATTTATTAGAAAGTCTTAAGTTACTATTATATTATGAAATAATTATAAAATCAATGTGATAAAATACTAAATTTTTAACATTTCTTTTAATAATAAGAATCATTTAATTGTTATATATATTATATTCAATATTAAAACAGTAATAATAATGTTTTTAAACAACCTCCCTATTTTATATCATTTGAACATCACAAGAAATTATATTAAATATACATTATTTATATTATTATATTGAAAGTTTTAAAATTTTGAGGAAATCTAAGTGATTTTGTCACATTAAATTGTTTTTAACAAACATATATAAATAAATATATATATATAGCTAGTTATTTTAATAATATAACAATAGATATACTCAATAACATATATTTTATCTTTAAAAACATTTTTTTAAAAAAAGACTTATTATGATTTATAATAATTTTCTTTTATCACCACTTTTCAACTTCTTATATTTATCACCATAAATTATCATTCTTATATATATTTTACAATTCTAGTAAATAATATAAAATGATTAACAATTTATACAATACTTTAAATTAAAACAGAATAATTTAATAAAATATTTTTATACTTAAAAAACTTATCTTTTTCTACTTATTTATTATCTTACCTCAATGAACAACAGAAGATTAAATATTATTCGGCACATTTATATACATTATATTACAAAATATTTTATATGTATAATATAATTCTCTCGATGACAACGACACACATTTAATTACATTCTAATTTCTTTTACAAGAAATATATTTTATTTTAAATATCCTCTTTTATAACAGATTAACAATTAAGTGTAAAAAAGTTAACTCTTAAAATAATTCTTTTTCTTTTGATAAATCTAAAAAAGTTTAAAGAAGTTTCTTTTTATATTCTTATAATCAAAGTAACAAATCTTTTTAAATTGTCTATTAAATTATATTAATTGTTTATTTATATTATACAAAATTATTTGAAAAGTTTTATAATCATATAACATTATTTTGCTACCACCTTTAAATATATTTATTTATATATAAAATATTTTAGTAAAAATTTCACCTATAAATATTCAATATGAAATTAATCATTTTTTTTACACATATTTTATAACTATATTTAGTTTAATGATTGTGATTTTACCATTTATATATTCTAATTCATTTACAACTATTACCAATTCATTTGATCTATTTATTTGATTCATTTATAATCTATCTTGTCTTTTTAAGTAGAAAATTATTCTTTCTTTATATAGAGAAAAATTTTTTTTTAATATTTAGTAATTGATCATTTTATTTATTTATTTTTAATATATCATATAGAAACATTATTAATAACTTCCTTCTTTGATTATTATTTAAAAAAAAATAAAAAAAAAACAAACAAAATTATTTAAAACATTTTTAATAAAAAAAAAGAATACTTATAATAATTATTTATAAATGTGTTCTAAAAATTTGTTATTTCAAACAAAATTTAAGTACTTTTTAATCTTTCCTATTTTACTTTATAAATCTTTTTCACAGTTATAATAAGTTAAAAACTCTATCTTCTATTGTTTTGATTATATATTTATTGTACAAAAGATGTATATCTTATATCACAACACAAAGTTATTGTAAAACTTCTTTAAACCATAATAAATAACCTAAGCTGTTATGATGAGTTTATATGTATATATATTAACTTACTTTTTCTTTTCTATGATTTTCTTATCTATATTTATTTTATTATAAAATTTATCTATTAAAATATTTATATAGGGAAAAATTTTTATTTTTGGCAATATATAAAAATATATAGATATATGTAACTTAATATAAGTGGTCACAAAACATATATAATATATATAAATATATTTTAAAGTGCCGTTCTAGTAAGTTTTGTTTAAAGTTAAAAGAATTAGTTGAGGTTAATAGTGAAGGAGTTTGATAAGAAAAGAGTAAAAGTTAGACATATTATCTTTTGAAAAATAGGAATATAATAAAGGAATTGCTTTTTACATTTGTTAAGTATATATATATATATATTTTAAATTTTACTCAATTATATTTTACTACTTTGATATTTTAGATTTTATTATTATGTCTTATTAAAAATAATTTTTTTTTTAGAAGTTAAATGAATTATTAAAATTCACAAACTTTCTTCAAACAAATAATAATAAATATTAATGAAACAGTATTAAAGTTCTACTTATTTTTTTAAAAATTTTAATTACAAAACTCAAGATTTATATTTTGAATAAGAAAAAGATGCCTTTGTCTTCATTTTTTATATCTCCATTTGGTGATGTTAATTTAGAACAAGCTTATCAAAATCAACTACTTAAAAAACATGGAGATCTTTTAATTTACTTTCTCCTTATTATAACAATATCATCAATATTATTTTCAATAAATCATTTACCTCAACCAGATGGAGGAATGATTTTAGCTACAATTACAGCAATCCTTTCAGTCATTCTTATAGCAATTCTAACAATTAAAAATAATGAAGATAAAAAAGATTCTAATAATGGTAGTACGATTAAAATTAAATATTATACTAATGTTGCTAAAAGATCATACACCATATCATTGATAATTTCTTTTTGGTTAACTTTTGTTATTCTCCTTCTAATGATTACTGGAGAACATTATGTTATTATTATAACAATTACATTATATATTTCATTTTATATGTTATTTCCATTTGAATTATCTTCTAATATTATTATTGGTGCAATATTAAGTTTTTTTGAAATAACTTTTTATATACTTTGGGAGTATTTTGATAAAACAAGACTTGATAAAGTATTTTTTAATATTATTTGGAGAAGGATTATGGAAAATAATTTATCTAATAATGATAATGTTTATGAAATACAAGAAACATCAATGGTAAATGAAATTGATAAAGATCGTGTTATGGCATCTATTATAGCTCATATATGGTGTAATTTTATTGGTATCTATCTTTATATTATACGTTCACGTCTTACTAGAGCAACATTTTTAAATGCTCGTGGAGCTTTACGTGGTACCATTTGTGTGGAGTCACAAAATATTAGAATTGATAAATTATTATCAAGACCTTTACCACCACATGTCTTAAAAAATGTTAAAAAAAGTATAAAAGAAGGTATTGTTCCTCAAATTCATGTTGAAACTTTTAATGATGCTGTTGTTGTTTATGGTAAAATACATAATTTAGAAAATATTTTATCACAAATAAGTGTTCAAGATAGTGGAAGATTATTAAATGAATTGGAAAAGAGAATTGATATGATTGTTGAAAAAAATAATTGTATAAAAATTGTTTCTGATTGTATTATTATATGTTCAGGAATTCCTTCTTTACACATACCAAATAATTGTCCATCATTTTTTTCAAAATCTCCAGCTCGTTGGGGTTTTCAAGCAGGAATAGAATTAGCATTAATGATTAAATCATTTGTTGATGTTACACAAGCTGATATATCATTTCAAATAGGTATTTCACAAGGTATTGTTAATGGTGGTATTATGGGACTTGATAAATGGCATTATGATATTATTGGTGAAGCTATTGATAGGGCAAAAGAATTATGTAATTTAGCTATACCAGGAAATATTTTTTTAGATAAAGATATAGGTGAAAAATTATGTAATGAATTTGCAATGGAATTAATAAATGATGGAAAAGAGTATAGAATTAAGATAAATGAAGTATTTAATAAAATGTTAGAAAAACAAAATTATCATTCATCAGTTGTATTTCCATCTCAAAAACGTCTTTCTATGACAACAGTTCCTCAATCAATTAATAGGCTTCTTGAAACAGTTAATTCTGTTTTAATAGTTGATAATATTCATAAAAGAACAGCTAAAACTATTAATAATAGAGGAAGTAAAAGACAAATAATAAATGGTGAAATTCGTGAAAAATCTATTCTTGAACAGGATGAAAGAAATGAATACTATAAAAATTATAAATCCCAAAATTATAATATTATGAATACATTTACCTTACGTTTTCAAGATCATTACTTTGAAAAGTATTATCATAAACTTATAGATAGGTGGTTAATACCAGCATTAATAACATCAATTATATTTATTATTATTTCTACATTTTATCAACAACTTATAGTATCAAATTTTACAACAATTCTAGTATTTTCTATTTTTGGAATAGGAATATTATCCATAATGTTTGCCTTCTTATTTTTAGATTACTTTCAATTTATGTGCCAATTTATAACACAAACATGTATTGGACATTCTACTGTCATTACAACACTCCTTTTTTCAATAATGTCTTGTACAATGTATTCTTTCTATTCTTGTGATAATTCAAAAAAATGTTCAAATCCAAATTTAAATACAACAAATCTTGTTATGTGGATGATAATAGTTCCATTATATGTTAAATTAAGTAATATTGCTTCTCTTTTAACATTTATCCTTTCAATAATAATTTATTCCGGGTATGTATTTGAGAAACAAGCTGAAATTTTTGTTAATGCTTCATCTATAGCTGGTTGGAGGGTTGATTTTGATCTCCTTATCATATTAATAACATTATCGTTTATCCTTTATATTAGAATACGAAGAAATGAAAAACTTCAAAGATGTGATCATTTATCTGCAATGAGAATTGTTGAAGAAAAAAAAATTTATGAAAATTATGAAAAAGTTATTGAAAATATTATGCTTCAATTTTTACCTAAACATATTGCTAATAGTTATGATATCAAATCTGAACCATACTGTCATCTTTTCCATACTGCTGGTATTGGTTATATCCAAATAATGCCTGGTTATACTGATAAAGATAAATGGAATAATCAAGAAGATTTTAAATATCTTAATGAAATTATTATTAATATAGATCAAATGTTGGGTAATTTTAATGGACTTGTTAAAGTAAGAAATTCTAATGATATTTATGTTGTTGCTGCTGGAGTTCTTCCTGAATCTTCACATTTAGTACAAGAAGCTCCAAGTACTATTGGTGATTTATTATCATCATTAACTGATTTTGCTATTAATGTTCGTGAATATGTTAAACAATTTGGTATATGGGTTAAAATTGGCATTGATTGTGGCCCTGTAATAAGTTATGCATTAGGAGATGATAAACCAACTTTTAATATTACTGGTAAAACATATATTAATGCAATGAATTTATCTCTTCATTCTCATAATTTTGATGGATTAATGGTATCAGAAGAAATTTATCTTGCTTTGAGGCCAAGACAATATAAATTTGCTGATGAACATGTTGCTGAAGTTAAAGTTAGAAGTTTTATTAAAACACTTCAAAATGAAGAAGAAATATATTATTCAATTCCACCTGAATGTTCTAAGAAAAATGAATATGTTAAAAGTATAGAGTATATTATTAAAGGTTATGTTTTTGAAAATGATTTAAAAACAAAAATTGAGAATGATATGTTTGTTGATGAATTAAAAATTCAAGAAAATTATAAATCCAAAAATTATTCTTCTACTGGAAAAAATAAAACTATATTTAAAGATGCAAATGCTATATTAAAAGATCATTGTATCAATCCAATTGAATTTCTTAGTAGTATGAATACCTCTTATTCTTCTGATGTTTATTCAATAGATATAGATATAGAATCAGATTCAGATATTGAATGGTGTTCCCCACAATATACTACAATATATCCAGATAATATTAATAAAAAAATTGATAATGACAAAATTATAGAGACAACAAGTTTAATTGAAACACCATCTTCACCACCTATCCCTGCTCCTAATGAGGAAAAACTTTTAAGGAAAGCATCAATTGTTTCAGAAAATAAACAATGTTTAAATTCATTTAATAAACGGTATATGTCAAATAGAGCATTAGTATATAGTGATTTTTCAGAAAGTGAAGCATTATTATCAAATTATAGTCCAAGAATTGGTGGTAATAAAAGAGTTTCTTTAACAAGAAACGGACCAAAAATTCCACATTGGTTAACTTCTAGTAAAAATAGTATAAATGTTTCTGAAATATCTATTAATCGAAAAACTTCAAGAAGTCATAGTAAAATAGGATCATTAAGTGCTTTAGATAGATTAAATGCAACAGCTCTTAAAGTTGATAGAATGCTTAAAGAGTTAGCATGTGTTGATGATTTTGAAATGGGCTCATGTAAATTTGATGATCCTGAATATTCTAAATTTCCCCTTCATTATGCATCCTCTATAGGAGGAGAATCTAATAAAAGTTCATTACATCGATTTGGAAGGGGCGTCTCCTCAACATGTCATACAGATTATGATAATATGGATTCTGAAGCAAATAGTGATCAAGAGGTAGATTGTCAAGTTTATTCAAAATTAGAAGAACTTAAAAAAGCTTTAAAAGGTACTGATATAGATCAATCACGTTATAGTAATAATTCAACAAAACCCGGAAATCGTAGGAATAAAAAATCTCGTAAAAGTTTATTTGATTCCTTTAAAAGAAGAAAATATACAATTCCTGATACTGGTGATGAAGCTGATGGAGAAGAAAGTAATTGTTCCTCACTAGCAGCATCTCAATTCTTTGACAACATCCGTTGGAAGTCAGTTCACTCTATTGGGTATGAAAATGAGTATGAATTTACGGATGACAATAATATGAATACTTCATTCGGCTTCATAGATGATGATGTGGAAAGTCAACATAATGATTCTAACAATGAAAATGAAAATCGAAAAAAGGATGAGAAAAATATAGATGCTAAAGAGGAGATGTCTAAACTAGCTAGAGACATTCAACAAAATTTTGGTGATTACAAATTAGCTTCATTTGAAAAATTAAATTAAATAAAATATTAATAATAATTCTAGTATTAAAAAATATATTATTTTTATTTTTTTAGTTGTTATCCTTTTTTGATGGAAAAAAAAACCATCATTATGAATAAGATTATTGTTGTATGTTTTTATAAAAGAAGGAATTTTTTTTATAGGAATTTATAATCTTATTAATTTCCTTCTTAAGGATCTCTTCAATGGGTGTTTTATTTATGGTTGTTTTTTTTTAACTTGTAATAAAAATTAATAATTTTCATAATTTATTATCTTATTTTTTTTATTAAAATAAACCAATATGGTGTTGATGAGTTAATATTTTAGTTGCTTTTGATTTAACCTCCGATGTTGCCATAGGCTTTTGAAAAAAATCATGAAAATATACAAAGAATTCCTCCTCCAATAGTACTTTTTGGACATTTTCGTATTTTAAATTTTCTAACTGTTTACTAGTTTTATTATGGGACACTTGCTTATAGAGATAAAGAATAAATTTTTCCTACATTTAATTAAAATTATTAACATAAATCAAAAAACTTACTGTCATTAAAGTGGTGAAATCTAATGCCGGAGAGGAGACATCTTCATCTATAACTTGCCTCATCAGCATTCCTACCCATTCTTTTGGTAATAATGTATCTATCGATAAATAATCTTCATCTCGAATAATATCTACGTCTGAGGTCTTCCCATTTTCATCTTCCATCATTAATATTTTTTAACAAAGTACTAAATAATAGTTTATTATTTTATGGAATGCTTAAATTATGGAAACATCTTCCCATACGTAAATTGATTCTATTCCTGTTAGGACATCTTGCTTTAAATGACACTTTTTTCCATTTCATTCATCATCAAAAATTTATCCGACCCTAATTTTGTGTTTATATATGCTTAAAATTTTGTATTTTCACTTTCATTAAGTTTTAAGCAATATTTTTAACGAAATTTTATCACGTGGATATAAATACCATTCAATATTATTTAATATAATAACTTTTTTTTAGTAAATTTAATATTCTTTTACTATAAAAAATAAAATGGAAGTAGATAATTCTAATTCTCCGTCTACTGCTTCAACTGGAGAGGCAACTTCTAAAAAAAGATTTGATGTATGTTTAAAGGGTATACCTTTTTTGTTTTTATTGTGATTTATTATATATAAAATTTTAGGTAAAAAAATGGAATGTTGTAGCATTATGGTCTTGGGATATTACTGTTGATACATGTGCTATTTGTCGAAATCACATTATGGAGCTTTGTATAGAATGTCAAGCCAACCAAGCTGGAGTAACGGATGAATGTAACGTTGCTTGGGGTACTTGTAATCATGCCTTTCATTTCCATTGCATATCTAGATGGCTTAAAACTAGGCATGTTTGTCCTCTTGATAACTCTGAATGGGACTTCCAAAAGTATGGTAATTAAAATGGCAACAACTATTATTTTATACAATGATTTTTTCTTTAAATTAAAATAGTTTTTTGTGTATTTTTATAATCTGTAACAATATAATTACCTTTTGATGGTTGTAAAATATAATTTAATTGCGGAGAAACTATTTGTTATTAATATTATATGAGTCTTTTTGTGATTCGTTTTTTTTATTGTATGTATTATTGTCAACAAAAACTACTAAATTAACAATAAAATTTAATCTAGTGAAAAATATGATTTCTTTGGTAAAATAAATAATCAAATACTATAAATGATTTTTCTTACATCATAAAGATAGGCTTTTACTTTATTATTACTGTCAGGTATCAAGGTTCATTTTGAACAATACGAAAGTTCATTAAAGATTCTTACTTGTCTCCTAGAAAGAAGGGTTAATGAAAAAAGTTCTTTTTTTTTATAATATTTTAATAAATAGTTTATAAAGTAACTATTTTAGATTACAAATTATTTCAATTAGCAATACTTAGAAGATGTGGCATAGATCAGTACCTTATTTTTATTGTCCTAGTGGTGGATATTTAATACCATTTGCTCCTTCAATTCATATACCTATGCATACACAAAGTTTTGAAAATCCTAAGGTATATTATTAATAAATTATTATTTTTAAAATAAAATATTATCGTATTTTTTTTAGGTATCACCTGGTATTGCACTCCTCCAAAAACCTCAAAGATTTGAATTTGATGAGAAAGATAAAGATTTAACAAATTTATCAGAATTGGAGGTAGTTTATATTTTAATATTTTTTTTATTTATAAATTAAATATCAAAATATTCTTTTCAGGTTGATCCTAATGAAGTTCTTCGAACATTATATAATGAGGCATGCTCTCTACCCCGATTTAATGAGAAAGAAAAACAAAACCAAGTTAAAATAAAAGCTCCCGAAGTTCCAACAGTTGAAGATAAACAAATAAAAAATGAAGAAATTTTAAAAGTTATCGATGAATACAATACATTTAAACTTCATAAACAGAAACAAAAACTTTATGAAAATTTAATCTCTGACCCAACGTTAGCGGCAATGTTATATAGTATTCCAACACCAACAATTGATGATTCATTTTTTTCTTTATCTTCTAAAAATATTACAGAAGTATTTAATAATAAAAATCGAATATTTATTAGTAATCAACAGTATGATGGAAAATTATATCCTAATAACAAAGTATTATATTCAAAGTCAAATGTATATAATAAAAGTTATTGTGAAAGTGATATTTTTACTAAAGATAGAGATTTTAGTTATCAAGAAGATTCAATAAGACTTAGTCGTCCAGAAAGTATAGAAAAACCATTTTGGAATACAATGGATCGTCCTGGATCACCTATAAGAAAATTAATAACAACAAGATTTCAGATGCCAAGAAAAAATATTCAAACAAATTTTTTAGAAGCTGAATATCTTAATGCTATATCACCATCTTTTATCTATTTTAGAGAAATTCATCACACAACACAAGATTATGAAGTTACAAAACCAACAAAATTAAGAGATTTATCTGTAAATACAAGAATGTCTATAGGATCTCATGGTTATGGTGTTAAATTACCTATTGCTGGTGATTGTATATTATGGAGATATTGCCTTGCACCATACAAACCTGATCACTTAGTACGTGCCCGAATTATTGACAAAAAACCTATGATAAGAGCATGTGAAGATAAAGATCCAAATAATGAATATTATAAAGTTTTTTACATTGATTATGGTACAACTAATTGGGTTAAAAAAAGGGTATGTTGTGAAATGGTATCAGAAGAATGGTTTACCGTACCACCTCAAGCTTTACCTATTTCTTTATACAATATAATGCCAAAATCATCTTTATTTGATGATCCAAACACCAAATTAGAATGGCCACAAAATGTTTGCCTTTCTTTACGTCATATTCTTGAAGGATTTAAATATTTTGAAATACATATAAAAAATTATCTTCTTATTAGAAAAAAAAGTGAGCAAACATATGCTGGAGATATTATATGTTATTTACAAAATCCTAATACTCATCCAGAGTTTGCAGAAACGGGACAAAATTTATCACAATTACTTGCCAATAAGTGTATTGATGATGTTGTTATTGTAAATAGTATTAATCCTGATACTGATATATCAAGATATGAAACACAGTGTCGTTTTGATAGGAATACATTTAATTTACCTGATTATTTGTCACATAAATCTATAAGACTATATCGAGATCAAGGATCTGTTATTTCAGGAGAATCTAAAATTGGTGCTGATTCTGTTTCTCTTCTTCAACATAATTCATTAGATCCAAATTTACTTGTTTCATCATCAAATAGTACAAAAGGAAATTCAACAATTAATGAAAAAAAGAATGTTAAAGTTCCTTTAATAGATATAGATCCAGATTTATGGCCAAGTAAAGGTTTACCATGGACGTCAGAGGCATTAAAAGAAGAAGGATTTCTAATAGATGATTATATTTATATTTCTTATTGTTGTAGAAATATAACACCGGATTGTTTCAATTTCTCATCACATATTATAAAACATTCCAGAATTCAAAATATTATTCAAAAAAATGAAAGCTATTCCAAATATCAACTAGATATATTAGAGGCCAAAAAACATTTGGATAGTGTTTTATTATCATTTTATAGCATACCAGAGAATAGGAGAATTTTTTCATGGGAATATGTTAAAAATAAATTGAAAGAGAATGAGGTTGTTAATTGTATTGTGGGGATGTTAGAAAATTCTGATGATGATAGATATAGATGTCATCGGGCTCGAATTTTAGGAATTATTGATGATTTTGCTAATGATTTGAAAGGAATTAAAAATGACATCGAAGAAGAAGAACATATAAAATTTGTTATTGTTGAATTATATGATTATGGTGGGGTAATGTCAGTATCAGTTGATTCAATTTGCCAAATCCATCCTCTTCATGAAAATGTAAGTCCTTTTACATTACGTTGTTCTCTTCAAATTGAAGCAAATCAAATCAAAAATAGAAAATTTAAAGAGATTATTAAAATTTCACCAAAGTGGTATAGAGATATAAAAAAAGAAAAGGCAAAGATTATATGTTCATCAATTCCTAGTAAGGCAAAAGTTATTAAATTTCCTTCTAATGATAATACTTATACATTTGATTATTTCATCAATCCTTGTATTGATTCTTTATGTTATAAAATTAGTGATATCCAACAAACATACTTCACTCGCCAAGACTTAGATGATTAATAGAAATTTATTTTTTTTTAAATAATGTATCTTGTTATATATAAATTGTATTTATATTGTTTTGTTAATGTCATTGTATAATAATTTTTTCAACTTATAAATGTTAACTGTAAATTTTTTTTCTCATCATAAATTAAATTTTTTTTTAATTATCCTAATTTTAAATGTATATTAAATTTAACATTGCAATAATAATAGTATTGTATTATTTCAATTTTTATGAGGTAACAAATTGAAAAGATTTAATTTAATCCAATAGAAATTCTTACCTATATATAAATGTTATAGTAGTTAATTTAGGATATATTTTAAAATATTACTACTATTAATTTTTAGGTCATACATCTATCTACTCATTATTTTTCTATTTAAGGTAAAAAAAATATTACATATTTTCATTTTTTGTTAAATATTGAGACTCTAAAAAATTTTTTATCTAATTTTTTTTTATAAATTATACATGATTAATTATAATGTAGAAATGTTGTTAATTATGTGTGAATTTATTTATGTAATCATTTAATATTAAATATATTAACATGAAAATGTTTTTATATACTATTAAAATTTGTTGTAAACTTATAATTAACCATGAATTGTTAATTTCCTTTCATTTAATTTTTTTTTCTCTTTTTTTTTAATAATTTAAATAACTTTAAGATATACTTTTATTCTATTTTACATTTTGTTTTTAGAAAAACTGTAAAAAAGATTGTTAAACTCATAAATACATTCATTAATAACACTCATTATAAATAAAATAATAAAGTAGTACATTTTGATTATGAATAATATATTGCTATGGAAATCCATACATTAACAATCCTCATTTAATTATTTACTCTTTTCTAGTAATATTATTTACATGACATATTAACATTTCATTTTTTTAATTTTTAACTATATTAAATTACATTTCTCATACTTATAAAAAAAAATTTTATATAAATATTTTAAAAATAAATATTTATCAAAAAAAAAAGAAGAGAACTTTTATGAACTTGTACGATCTTATTTTGTCTTCAACATAATTCTAAAAGATGTTTAAGGCATTTTAAGGTTGTTCAAGTTCATAAATAATCTTTTTATTTTTATTATTAAAATTACATTAAAATAATATATACAATATAAAAGATATTTACACATATTTTATTATCTAATTCAATATATAAAATTTATTTGTTACTAAAATAAATTTATTATATTGTAACTCTAAAATATATATTATATAAATGTATTTCATTACATTTTGTGTATAATATTTATTTATCTTTAAATTATATATATAAGTCTTTAGTTTTTCAATCATTTTATAAAATTATTCTTTTTCATAAAAAAAATGATATAGTTATGTGTCTATAATTTTTTCTACCATTATATCATTTTATATATGTAGTTGATGCGTGATAATATTTTGTACAATATATACACATTTACTATATAAAAATAGCAATTGATATTTTATTAACATTTTAAAAATTATTCATTTTTCGGTATTTATTTTAACTATAATAATGATAATATCCTTTTCTTAAGCATTGGTAACAAACATATTTTATAAGGATGTTTGGGACCTGTGTTTAAGTAAAGAGTTTTATCAAGAATACATTTTATTCTTTTTATTATTATATATTTTTTTAGTAAATAATATATATGTCTATATATTTAAAAGATCAATATTTAAATTGTTATATTAAAATTATTTACTTTTAGTATAATAATAACAAAAAAAAATATCATAATTGAGAAAAAAATTTATAACTTTTTTTAATAAAAAATATGAGAAAAGAATAATCATATGAATATAACAATTATTAGTTTAGACTTTTTTAATTATTTGTACAACATCTTCATCAGCCAAAACATGATCAATACCAACTCTTTGAGGTTGATATTTTACAGACATTCCCCAAACCAGGGCAACCTTAAAATCTTTAACCATTGATTTGTGAATTTTTAAACACAAGTGTTCTAAGGTCTTCCTATTTGAGGACAAAACAATTGGGTTATTTAAATCAGGTAGTTGACCCTTAGGTTTAGTATAAATTCTTACAAGTTTTAAATATTCCCACATTTTTGCTAACAATTCATCAAAATTCCATTTTTCATGAGCAGATATAGGAACACAGTGAGGTACTTTTCTAATAATATTAAGTTCCTCAATTGTTATTTGATCAATTTTATTTAACACATAAATACATGGAATATAAACACGATTTCCTTCAATAACATCAATTAAATCTTCAGCTGTTGCATCATATTTTAATGTAATATCAGCATTGTGAATTTTATATTCAGCTAAAATATTTTTAACTGTATCATGATCTAACTCTGATTGTGGTACTGTTTGTGTTAAATTTAAACCACCTTTTTCTTTTTTTTTAAAATAAATTTGAGGTGGTTGTTTATTGAGACGAATCCCAAAACCTTCCAATTCTTTTTCAATAATTTTTTTATGATCCAAAGGTTTCAGAACATCAAGGCAGATTAAAATTAATGAACAGGTATGAGCAACAGCAATTACTTGACGACCTCTACCTTTACCATCTTTAGCACCTTCAATAATTCCAGGTAAATCTAATAATTGTATTCTTGCACCTTTATATCTAATTAATCCTGGAACAGTTGTTAATGTTGTAAATTCATAATCACCAACTTCACTATTAACACCGGCAAGATTTGTTAGTAAAGTACTTTTACCAACAGATGGGAAACCTAAAAAAATGTAAAATTATATATATATATATATATATATATATATATATATTTTTAGAAATAAAATTAAAAAAAAATTGTTTTAGAGAAAACTATTACACATATATCAAAATAAATATTAAATATTAAAAAAAAATTTTTTTAACTTATTAAAATATCATTCTCTTCTTTAATCATTCTTAGAACATATCAATTTTCTATACATTTAATCTCTTCGAGTTTTCAGGAAAAGAGTTATATACTTAAAAATAATAATAAAAGCAATTAAATAATCATGTTTTCTCGTAAATGCTTACAAATATATATATATACATATTTATATATATGTTTGTGTTACTTAAAAAATTCAATTTTAATAGCTTTACATATAATAATATTCCTTCATCATATAGACATATTTTATATATATTCTTACGCTAATGATGAATCAGTTAAAATATAATATTCAATGGTAGATAAATAAGATAACTAGATGACTATGAAAAGCTAATAAAAATTGGTGGCAAAAATTTTTCTTTTGGATAAATAAAAGTCTTTTTTTTTACTTTATTTATTTTATATATATTAAGAAAAAAAAATTATTTTTTTTATTATTCTTTTGAAATTAATGAGTCCATTAAATGTACCACTTATTCTGTTAATTTTTTATTAAAAACAAATATATATATTTATTATCCTTTCATCACAACATTAACAACCAAAAATCATATTGATAAATCTGTTTTTTTTTTATCATTGAATAATAAATTGAAAGTTATCAAACACTATATACTAATGTGCCTTTCTTATTTCTTATATCTCTCTTTTATCATTACTTATATTATTAAAAATATATAAATGTTAAATAAGAATAGCTTTTTGAGATTAAAATTTACTTTTTAAAAACTATTTATTTATCTAACTTTATTATTTAAAATAAGAAGGAAACAAAACCTAAGAAAATATGCTACAATTGTGGAGAGCATGTTGTTGTCTCATGAGAAAATGGCAAAATAGATAGTAGATATATTTTTATTTCTTTAAAAATAAAACATATGACCTTCTCATATGTATACCATATAATATATATAATGAGGGAGGAACCCTAAAATAATATACGTTTTTATATATATATATATATATATATATACATATATATATATATATATGTATAGGAAGAGAAAAGCTTTTTTATTAAAAATAAAAGAGATATCTTTAGATAAAACTCTGAAAAATAGTATTCTCGAGGCAACGAGACACCACCTAACAAAAACAAAGGCATTTTTAAAGACTTCTTACAAGTATTATTTTAAACTTCTACCACATTTATAATACCAAGAAACATACAATTATATTATGTACAGAGGCTTTCATAGTTATATTATTTCTCACAGGCACCCATATATATATATACTACATATATATTATAAAAATTTTTGCCGTTATAGAAAGTTTAAAAAATGAAAAAAAAACTCCGCTTGTATAACTTTATTTAAGAGCGATTCAACAATTCATATGTATATATAAAAATATAGTCTTCTACTCACTACCATCTTTTTTTCTTACTAATTTTTATCTTCTTATCTTTGCTTTTGTAGTGTGGTAATATTTATTTTCTCTACTCACTTTATATAATATATATACTTTCCCTAACTTATGTTTATAGGTGCATTTTTTTTTTGATAAGAACAACAACTATAAATTGAAATAAAAAAATAAGTATAAAATATATTTCTTTTTCTTCAAATTCAAATCAAAGTCACTCAAAAATATATTATTTTATATATATCTTTTAAATATATATATATACATATATAAAGACATACCTTATACGATACAATGAATGTATAGAAAATTATTAATCCAATATAAAAAAGTTTTTTTTTTATATAAAATAATTATTGTTAAAAAAATCACATCAAAATGCCTGCATCAATATTTTTATTAATTCTAATATCAACATCATTATTTTTCAAAACATTTCCTCAAGAAATAAATAATAGGAATAATACTGGATTGGTATTAGCATCACCAATATCAAAAGCAAAAAAAGAATTAGAAGAAATAGCTTCAAGACCAGATTTATTATGTAATATAGATTCTGATTATGAGTGCATTTGCCATCAATCATTGGGTGACTTAGAAGGTAAATATATTCCTTGTAATGAATTTATACAGGTAAGTAAATGTATATATATATATATATTTTTTAAATTTAATTTTAATACATATACTAACTATTCTGTTTACATATTCTATTATTCTAATTTTAAAAAAAAATGTACATTGAATATATAACGTTATTTTTTTTTTAAAAATAGGTTGAAAATTTACCAACTATTCAGTTAAAATTAAAGAATGCAAATTTATCTGCTCGTCTTCATACAAATGAACCATTTGAAGAATATTTTAAAAGAAGGATATCAGATATATTAACTAGGTATTGTCAAAATAATGCTAATGAATGTATAGGAGTTCAGCAGCGTCTTACGAAGGTAGATTCAAATGAAAATTCTAATAATAAGAACATTCTCCTTACTCAGGATCAAGTAATTATTTTAGCTGTAAATTATCTTCCTAACAGAATAACTCTTGTGGATTTAGTTGTTGCTAAAAAACCAAATATAGGATCACTTAATGGATTAATGTTAATGGATCCAGTTCAAGTAAAATTTATTCTCTCTGCTCAATCTACACCATTATCTCGTGTTCTTGGAGGGATTAAGATAGAAGAAGTTAAGACAAATAATTTATCAAGAATTACCCCACCACTTATACTACAAAATGATGATGATGAACCTTTACTTCTTCCTGTCTATGTTGCTCCAACCCAATCAATGAATATCCATGATAATGAAACTTTAAAACAAAATGCTGGTGGTAATTCAACACTAAAAATTCTTTTAGCAATTGTAGGAATCTTTTTACTTATTTGTTATATTATAGCAACATACAAAGTTTGTCGGCAAGTTTTTATTTCTATCCTACATATATCACATACTAAACAACGTTATATTTTTAACATTTTAAAAAAAGATTTTTTTAAATGTTATTTACATATATTTAATACAAAATATATACATATATAACAGTGTATGATAACAAAGTAAAGAAAAAAAAATCGTGTATTACTAAGTTAATTTGTTAACAAAATAATAGACAATATAATTTATTTATCTCCCACAACCATTTACATAATTTATCTTTCTTTTAAATTTTTTTTTATAATATTTTTATAGTGACCATTATCTTAAGAAAAAAGCAAGAGCAAGAGCGGAAGCATCACTTGTTCCAACTAGATCCAATTCTATACGTAATTATGGAACATTACCAAGTCAAAAGTCTCACCAAACTGATAATTCTTCAACTAACAAAACAAGTATATCACATTACAATAAAACAAATGTATTTGGTGATAGTAATAATAATAAAAATTTACAATATTCTACAGCATCACCAACAACTGCCGGTTGGAGTAATGGTGAGGAGGAAGGAAATATTACTCCTGCAATAACACCACATTCATTTAAAAGAATGTTTATGTGTGATGTTAGTCAGTTACCAAGAGAACCAACAATTGACTTAGAGTCACAAATTATTGAAGAAGATAGTGAGGAAATAAGAAAAATTGAACACCCAATGGAATTTGGAATACCAATAACACATCAAGAAGAAGAGGATATTAAATCTCAAATTGAAAAATCTTATCCATTATCAGATTTAACTCCAGACTTAATTGTTGATAGTGAGTCATTACAAGACTATGAATTAAGTAATATTAGTATAAATAATAATCATGAGCAAAATATGTTAATGACTACAGTTCAATCAGAAAGACCAATATCAAGAAGAGGAAGTGTAACATCTCCAACATCAGATCCTCAAGATCTTGAGACAACATATAGTAGAGAAGAAACTCCAGCACCAATAATGGAAGAAGAATTAATACCTAAACCACCTATAATAATGGAAGAAGATGAACCACCAGTGGTTGGTGAAAATGATGCTAAAATAAATAATAAAAAACCAAAAATGATTCCAGTAGTATCAATAACAACCGATGATGATTTAGTAATAGAGGATGAATTTGATGAAAGAAATGATGTTTTCAATAAAATAGTAAATGCTAAAAATGAAACAGCTGATGAAACATGGACAAGTGATGAAGATGATGATAGAAATAATATAAATTTGTACAAAATTATGAGTGAAGAACATGTTGAAGAAAGTGAAAAATCTGATGAAGAAGAGGATATTGATGAAACAAATACTTACTATCAAAGATTACAAGAAAGTCCCACAGTTCCATTTGAAATACCATCACCTAATAAAACTAATAAGGATAAACATATAGGTAATAATCATATCCCGAAATATGGTATCATAGAGGATGATGAGAACGATGATTTACGTTAAAATTATAACTTTTCTTTTTTCTTATTATAATTAATAGATTTAGAAAAAAATATATAAGAATTTTAAAAAAAAAGCCTTGGTATTTTTTCACTTTTCTAACTAAAACAACTAGTATATCAAGAAATATAATGTAAAAAAAATCAAATGTGCCCTCAAACATTAATTAAAATTCATATTATTCAAATATAAATTTTTTTTTAATAAAATAATTATGAATAATATATATATATATTAATTTTTTTTTTAAAAAAAACTTACCTACAAAACCTACTCTAGCATCACCAGTTTTTGCTACATCAAAACCTTCTCCAGCAGCTTTTCCACCACTTTTTGGTGTTATCAATTCACGACGAAGTTTGGCGAGTTTTGCTTTTAAAATTCCTAAATGTGCATTAGTAGCTTTATTTTTTTGTGTTTTTGCCATCTTAAAAATTTTTAAAAATTAATGTTTATTAAATTAAAAAACTTACTTCAGCCTCAATCTCCGCAATTTTTTGAATGACAGACATTGTAACTCAATAAAAGTCTTATAATTAAAAAAATCTATAATATATAATAAAAAAATACTTAATAATATTATGTTATTTATTCAAATAAATTACTAAAGTTATTTTAACATGACAAATTTCATATAGAAGTTTCAAATATTAATAGTTGGTAAAAAGGAATACGGCCTTTAACTTCAACATAATTCTACTTTTCTTCTTTCTAGGAGATGTAACTTGGAAGCAACTGTAAACTTCTTGTGCCATCTTGTAAATAATGTTAAGGATAATTGAAATACATAGCTACAGACGTATATTTATTTCACCTATTTTATCAAAAACCCACTACGAAATTTTAGGTGTTGATAGAGATGCCTCACAAAAAGATATAAAAAAAGCATTCTATGAATTGTCAAAAAAACACCACCCTGATATGAATCCAGGAAATCATGAAAAAGCAGCTGAAACATTTTCACAAGTAAGTTTTTAATTATTGTGTTAGTTAAGAAATTTAGGTAGCAAAAGCTTATGAAATTTTGTCTAATAATTTTAAAAGAAAAGAATATGATGAAACAATAAGGCCCCCTCCAAGGGGATACTCAGATGTAAGGAGAGGAAGCCATTTTACACAAAGTAAAAAAAATTATACAGATTTGAATATAGATTTAAAAGATTTTGAATCATTTCAAAGGTCTGCCCGAATAAGACGTGGTGTTCATGAAAAATATGATATGCCAGATGAATTTTTTGCTAAGTTTGGCGGAAAAAAATTTAAGTCAAAACTTTCTGAGGATGAAATACCACATACATTTAATTATAAAGATAGAGTATCTGCAGAGCGAGAAATTGAAGAAGAAAAAATTTTAAAAGAAATAGAAGAAGAACAAAAAAAGAGTAGGTATCCCTTACCAACATTTGAGCAGTTGATTCAGCAACAAAAAGAAAGAAAATACAAAGAATCACTTAAATTGAATATTGCTGCAGCATCAATATTTGGGACATTACTATTTGTTTTAGCTTTTTCAAAGCTTAGATAACATATTTAATTTAGATTTGCAATAAAATTTTTACTAAACTTTATCTTTTTTTTTGATAAAGTTTTATAGGTTATATTTTTAAATATAAAATAATAAAAATATTAAAAAATAATTATATATATTTTATTTTGGTTAACCTTATTTTAACTTTATATAACAAGAAAATTTAAATACTAGTCTTAAAAAGGTCAATAAAAGATTTAAGCTAATACCATTTGTTTTTATAATATATATTTTTTTTAAAGTATAACAAATAAGCTTTAAAATTTTACAAAAAAAAAATTGTACTTGTTAAAGATTTTTCAAATTTTTGTACTATTAAACTTAGAAGTTAAGGTATTTAATAAATCAATTTATATATAAAAGATTTATATGTCTTATTTCTGCAATTTTTTAAACTGATATCTTCTACATTAAATTTTTAATAAAAAAAATAAGACTGAAAACCTAATTGTTTTTAAAAAAATATTGGAATATTATACATGTATTAAAAGTTACTACAAATCATATGAATAATTATATTCAAAATTTAAAAAAAAAAAAAAACAATGACTTTATTTTCAATAATTTTAATCCCATTACATTTATATACATAATATATGTAAGATTTTATGTTTTTTTTTTGTATGCATTAATATTAATCTTTTAAGTTTTTCTTTTAGTCGTCCTTAAAGTGAATTTTTGTCACATCATCTTAGTTGAATATTTCATAACAATCCACTTTGTCTATTTAAAAATTTTAAACAATATGGAGAAAAATTTTAATGATAGTTGGGATATTTTAAAGCAGCTTATGGAAAATAACCTTAATGATCTTGTGCCACCAGTTTCGAATGTTGATCCAAAAATAGTTGAGTTAAAAGATGCCTATATTAGTAAGTTTTAACTATCTTTTTTCTTAACTTGTCTTTGTAGAACTTAAAGATTATCACGGTAAATTAAAAGACATGGCTGCTGAAAAAAAGTTCAAATTTAAAAAAATTCAAACAGACATAAGGTATATTAATCTAAAAGTTAAGTTAGGAAAAGAAGAATTAGATTTAAATATTAAAGATCTAGATGTAAAGAGATATTCTGTACAAAAAAATTTAGATTTATTATTTAACTTAAAAGTAAGTTTTTATTTTGTTTTATTTTACTAATTATTTATAGTCTACGACTTCTGATAAAGAAATGACAAAGATAGGTGAAGAATTATCTAGGTCGTATCAAGAGTTAAAAGATACCATTCAATGGTCAGAAGAGAATCATGAAATTTCAATGCTTGACTATGAAAATACAAAATTAGAGGAAAGAAAAAATTCTTTGCAAAGTGAAATTGAAAAATTAAGAAGTAGATTAGAGTATATAAGAAATGAAGTTTCTATGCAAGATAAAAATAATATTTATAAATGGATTGTTAAAATGTCCTCTTTAGCTATTGAAGAAAGAAAACTTTATAAAAAACTAAAAGACAGTAAGGATAAAATGAAATGTAATAATAATATGTTACAAGAAAAAAATTTAAATTCAAGCGTTTCTTTGAATAATTCTGTATTAGTACTTCCTAATTCTCAATCATCAATGAGATCAAACCATAAAGTTGGTAGAAGTCACAGTAAATCTTCTAACGTTGATGACAATAAGTCAATTAGTTCTTCTTGTACATCATCAAAAAATGAGAAAAAAAGTGGTATTAAACCAACTATTTGTAAGGTCAATGAATCTCCTATAGAATATGTTAGTGAAATGAATAAAGTTTTAAATTACTCATTTGCTAATTCACAATGCTCAATAATATCATCAGGAACATCTGATAGATCTTCAGATGAACAAAATGATAATTTTATGGATGTTATGCAAACAATCACAGAATCAAATACTCCTTCATTAGAATCTAAACCAATTTCTACAGCTTTTAAAAATCTTACTAATTATTCTGTATCAAATCAAACTAATTATACTGAAAAGAACCCAAACACTGTAAACATTGATAGCATACTAAATGCATCTAATTTATTTGATTCTTGTCAAGAAGAGGATTATAATTTTGAAAAAGATTTATTAAATATGGGCGATATAAGTGATAAAAAAGATAACTCATTGAAATTTTCGGATATTGGTAGTGAAACTATTGACACTAACTTATTTAACAATGATGGAGATTTTATTATGGATTATGACGATAAGACTGATGATACACCAAAAACAGTACTTTTTGATGATGTAATTGATATTATAAAGATACCCTCTCGTAATAAGCCAATTGACAATTTTACTATGTCTGATGATTTAGAAGCTTTGTTAGGTAGTGAAAATCAGGATCAAGATGACGATGACAAAGATCTTCATATTTTTTTGAATTCTAGTATTCCTTCTGAAACAGATGACGATCGTAATCATATGGATAGTGATCTTGGCTTAGATTTTAACATTCTTGATAATGATTTATTAATTGATGATGACATGGAATCAGATGATGATCCAATATTTGGTGAAGACTTTGGTAAAAGTAATACCAATTTTGGTGACTTTGGTAGTTTCTTTGATTCTTAGTATTTTTTCTTAAATAAAACTTAAATATTCTTATATATATAATTTAAATACTTCTTTTAATAATAAATAATTATCACTAGTTATTATAAAATATGCTTGTATATATTATTTCTAACTTCAAATACCTTATATCTAAATAACAACAATTGAAATCATTATAATTTCATTATTATAATAAAATGTTTTTTCATATAATTTTTAAATAATATTAAAGTATACATAACTATATTAAACTTTAAATATAGTTGCTTTTGATTTAAAAAATTTATTTTGATTGATAATTCGTGTCAAAAAGAAGATAATGTGTTTTATTTAAAAATAAAAATCATGTTTCTAACAAAAATTAATGTTGAAATTTTTATAATAAATCACGATGATTAGTTTTAACATTTTTTTTTATAATTTATTCGTCTTCTTTTTGATTAAATAATTTTATGAAAGAAAAAAATGTTTTATTTAAAAGTAAGGAGTGTATAAAGTAATAAAAAATATCTATTTAACAGGACAGAAATGAAAAAATTTTAATTGAGTAATTTTAGTCATAAATTTTGTTAAAAAAGACATTCTAAGTTTTTACTAATATCTGCAAAAAAATATTTAGAAAAATATATTATCGTTTAAAAAAATTAGTTTTACTAGAGGTATTGGTAAATAAATTATAAAAAAGGTCCACATTATTCTAAACTAGTATTTAATTTATTTTAACTTTTACATTATCAAAAATATTAAAATCAATTTTTATTATCCTTTATGTATCACTAATAATTGTTAATGAGAAACTATAATGTTTGTATTTTGATTTGCTAATTGTTTTTTCTCATTTTTTTAATATGAAAGATAATAAATTGATTGGTTAACTATTTAAAAATTATCAGCATAACTTTACTGACATATACATTTTTATCTATTAATCTTGAAACAAACAATAAATAATGATCATGTAAAAATAGAAAGAATTCCAAGTGGAAATAAACCAAATAAAGTAAGTAGAAAAATATTTTTTTTAAATTTTATAGTTTAATATAAAAAAAAATGTTGTAAATAAAGTATAAGTGTATTTAAAATACAAAAAAAAAATCACGTTGAAAAGCAAAAAAGTCAAACATTTTTACGAATAACTTTATTGGTAATAAATATCATCAAAATAAAAAAAAATCTTTTTAATTGTCATTTAACTTTTTATTGTTAATAAAATTAAAAATAGGACGATTACAAAATTCGCCGAAAAGTTATAAAAAAATTACCAAACGAATATACGGTCCTATGAGATGACAAGGACCCTCTTTACTTTAGAGATCCTCGTCGTCATCAGGGAGTTCAACATTAGCAGCCTCAGCAATTTCTTGTTCGTATTTAGCAACAAGAGTTGGATCCATTTGAACTTCAGGTGGAGCCAAAGCTGGCATAGCAACAAACTCAAGATTAGGATCACCAAGAAGCTTACGAGCTAACCAAAGGAATGGCTTCTCAAAGTTGTAATTTGATTTAGCAGAAATGTCGTAGTATTGAAGATTCTTCTTTCTGTGGAAAGTTATTGTTTTAGCTTTAACCTTCCTGTCTTTCACATCAACTTTGTTTCCACATAATACAATTGGAATATTTTCACATACACGAACTAAATCCCTATGCCAATTAGGAACATTCTTGTATGTTACACGAGCAGTTACATCAAACATAATAATAGCACATTGTCCTATAAATTAAAAAAAAAACTTAGACAACGATATTGGTAGCTAGTTAAACATACCTTGAATATAATAACCATCGCGTAGCCCTCCAAATTTCTCTTGTCCAGCAGTATCCCATACATTAAATCTAATTTGTCCACGAGTAGTATGGAAAGTAAGAGGGTGAACTTCAACCCCAAGTGTGGCAACATACTTTTTTTCAAATTCTCCAGTTAAATGACGTTTGACAAAGGTGGTCTTTCCTGTACCACCATCCCCAACAAGAACAAGTTTAAAGGTTGGAATATCATCTGGTGCCGCCATATTTCGTGTTAGTTAAAGCAAATCTAAAAAAAAAACGTATATATGACAAAAAATTATCCTAATAACTACACGTAGAGAAAAAAAATACAAAGTTGTAAATAAGATGACGGGGCAAAATCACTCGTAACACTAAAATTGTACATAGTTAACTAGGAGACAATAGAATAATGCCGCCATAGACATGTAATAAATCATATACATTCAATCCATTAATGTGCTGAAACTACCTAAGAAAAGTAGCTAAAAAAATTAATGATACAATTTAGATTACAAAATTTACAAAAGAAAAAAAAATCGACAAAATAAATATTTTTTGCTTTTTGATTTTGCAATTTATTAACACAAAAATTGAATTGACAGTAATTTTTAAAGAAAAGTAGCATGCCTGATATATAAAAAAGCAAACACTATGTGTTTTTTGTCATAATTTTCTACTTATGAAATAAGTATTAAATTGTAAAAGCAGTAAAACACTAAACTATTCAGAGAAAAGTAAGTTTAAAACTATTGAAAAATAAAGCAGTCGAAGTAAAGAAGAAATTTTGTAATTAAATATTTTGACCATGAAAAAGTATTGCTAAAATTAGGTTAGGACGTTCTTTTAAAACAACTGGTACCGTAATAAGACACATTCTCGTGTACACTCCTCCAAGCAAATAAAATGGTAAAAAAATATTAAAAAATCCTCAATGATATAGTAATAATTTAATCTGGCCAAAAAAAAAACAAAGGTAAAAAGTTGAAAAACACATTGGAAAAAGGTTGTAGAAATTGATGATGGAAATAGGAATGTAATCAAAAAGCTGCACTATGGTAAATGTAAACTCTTCCTCATAAGAGACAGATATAAACTTTGTTGGAATTAAGAACCTCTTGTATTTGGAATTACATTTTCATTAGTTTGTCTTAAATTTATAAAAACTTGTAGAAAATGGGAAAAAAATCAAAGGAAGCCAAAGTTGTCAAGGTAATATATATTTTTTCTAATTTTAAAATAACAATATTTTTATTTTTTAGGAAGAAATTAAAAATGAATATGTCATTCCTTCATCTACAGAACCTGGAAAATTAAATTCCTCTGAATGGCCATTATTATTAAAAAATTTTGATAAAATGAATGTTCGTACCAATCATTATACACCTCTTCCAGATGGATGTTCACCATTAGAAAGAGATTTAAAGAATTACGTTTCATCTGGATTTTTTAATCTTGATAAACCCGCTAACCCAAGTTCTCATGAAGTTGTATCATGGATAAAACGTATTCTTAGATGTGAGAAGACTGGACATTCTGGTACTTTAGATCCTAAAGTTTCTGGATGCCTTATTGTATGTATTGACAGAACAACACGTCTTGCTAAATCACAACAAGGTGCTGGTAAAGAATATGTTGCTATTTTTAAGTTACATAACTCTGTTGATGGTGAAAAACCAATTAAAAATGCCCTAGAAAAACTTACTGGAGCTCTTTTTCAAAGACCACCACTTATATCTGCTGTTAAACGTCAACTTCGTGTTCGTACTATTTATAAGAATACACTTATTGAATATGATAATGAACAAAATATGGGAATTTTCCGTGTTTCTTGTGAGGCTGGTACTTATGTACGTACTCTTTGTGTTCATTTAGGTTTACTTCTTGGAACTGGTGGTAATATGCTTGAGTTAAGACGTTCCCGTTCTGGAGTTACATCTGAACATGATGGTCTTGTAACAATGCATGATATTTTAGATGCTCAATATCTTTATGATCATCAAAAAGATGATACATATCTTCGTTCAATTATTAGACCACTTGAGGCTCTTCTTACTGGGCATAAAAGAATTGTTGTCAAGGATTCTGCTGTTAATGCTATTTGTTATGGAGCTAAAATTCTTCTTACTGGAGTTTTAAGATATGATGATGGTATAGAAATTGGTAAAGAAATTGTTATTGTAACAACAAAAGGAGAAGCTGTCTGTCTTGCTATTGCCATGATGACTACAGCAACTATGTGTACTGTTGATCATGGAATTGTTGCTAAGACAAAAAGAGTTATTATGGAAAGAGATACATATGGAAGAAAATGGGGTCTTGGTCCCGTTGCTTCAAGAAAAGCTCAACTTATAAAAGAAGGAAAACTTGATAAATATGGTAAACCAAATGCTAACACACCTGCTGGGTACGTTAGTGCCTTTGTTGATTACTCTGCAACAAATAACGATTCTAGAAAGAGAGAAGCTACTGAGGGTGATGGTGATGTTCCAGAAAAAGCCCCAAAAGTTGAAACTTCTTCATCAGATGATGATAGTGATTAATTTTTCACATTATTATTTGGTTACTTTTCCTATAACTTTTACTACCACTACTTTTTTTTCTACAGTTTTTGTTATCTAAATATTCTGTACACTTTGTTTTTTTTTTTGTTTTTGTTATTGTTTTTAATTTACATCTTAAGTACAGTAAAAACTTTGTTATTACTTTTTTTTATTAATAAAATATATATTTTATTTTCAAAGTATTTATATAAATATAAATATTAATTTTATATTTTTTATTTATAATCCATAAGTATTTGACATTGAAAAATCTGCTAATTGATCTTCAAGTAATCGAATACGCCTCTCATGAGAACGAAGAACTTGCTTAAGACGTTGGATTTCCATATACATTTCTTCTGGTCCTGATAGCATTCCTTGTTCTGTGGAAAGCGATGATGCACTACCATGTGGTTTTGATTGAAATCCACCTCTTGGTGGTGGTGATTCTTCTGGTGGGGGAACTTCACGTTGATTTCTTTTAATTCTTTCTAATTCTGCAGCAGCCCTTTTTTGTCCAGCTGTCATATCTCTACCACCATCATGATCACCTCTACTTTTAAGTTGAACTTGTTGTTTTGGTGTTGGTTGACCATTAAAACCTTTAGGTGAAGATGATTCTCTTTTTTGTTCTTGTCTAGAGGATTGTTGTGGTTGTTGTTTTGGTGGGATAACAATTCCCATATCATCATCTACAACAGGACGATGTTGTCTAGTTGGTTGAGGTGAAGGTTGTGGTGATGGTGTTGTTGTTGGAGTATTACTTGGTTGTAATTGATTAAGAATATTAGCTTTTTTAGCAACTTGAATTTTTGGTTTAGATGCTTCTGCTGCATTTGGATTAACAACCATCAAATTTGGGGGAGCATTTTTACCTTCAATAAATTCTTCTGCTGTCATTGCAGGAATTAATGATCTAGTATCTGGATATAAATCAGCTTGATAAAGATCTGACTTTCTAGGAACATAAAATTGCAATACATCAACAATACCCTTAGTTGTTAATTTATATATTCTTGCTGTTTCATTTTCATTATAATTCATAGCTCTTTTACTTTGAAATCCAATAGCTCTTTGAGGTTCAGAAGTTGTATATGTATTTATATAATGAACATATGGTCTTTCATCATTTATTTCATAATATCTAATAGCACAATCACCTTTTCCTGCTAACCAAAGTAAATTTGTATCTTCATCATATAATGGAAATAAAACAGCATTACTTGTATCTAATTCTTCTTGAATAATTGGTTCAGAAAGATTGTCTGGATGACGAAGTGCAAATAAACGTTCACTTCTTTTTGTAAAACCAGTTGTAAAAATTTTACCATCTTTTAAAAAGATTGCTCTTTGTGGTTTGACACCTTCATGTCCATTGCCTTCTTTAAGTAACTGCCCAGAATGAGAATCAAATATACGTAATTTTTTATCTTTACATGATGTTATAAATTGACTACCATCATAGTTAAATGACAATGAAAATATTTGATCAGGATGTCCATCTACTTCTAATAATGCTTCACCAGTCCCAACATTCCACATTAATATTTTATTTTCTCCCCCAGCTGTCAATAATATATTATTTGCAGTTGGATGCCAAGCTAATGTATTTACTCTTTTTTGATGTCCAGTTAACTCAACAATTGGTTCTGATAATGTTCTTGTTAATCCTCTATCAGGAATTAACCAAACTTTAGTTGTTGTATCTTCAGAACATGATGCAATTACATTATCATTAAATGGTGACCATGCAATTTCAAGACATGGAGCTTTATGAGCATCAACATAAGGATAATCTTTATCAATTCTACCTATTTTATTAACAGGAACAACTAAAAATGGTCCTCCAGACCCTTTAACAATAAGTGCTATAAATTTTGGATTAACAGCACAAAATAATGAATCCCATGATACTTCAGTAACTTTTATATCAGATATACAAGACTCATGTTTAAGGGGTTTACAAAAAACATGACGGTATTTGGATTGTCTAACAATATTCATCCTTTTTATATAATACCTAGAAAAAAAATTTAATTTAATAAAAAAATAATTAAATAAAACTAAAAATACAAAACAAAAAAAAATATTAATAAGAGTGTATTATTGTTTATAATATTAATCTCAAAAAATATTATATAAAGAGAAGATAAGGCATTATTATTTGATATATCTCAATGTCTTTAACATTATAGTCTTAA
The DNA here is from genome assembly GCA_029582065.1 of Strongyloides stercoralis. Taxonomy (NCBI): domain Eukaryota; kingdom Metazoa; phylum Nematoda; class Chromadorea; order Rhabditida; family Strongyloididae; genus Strongyloides; species Strongyloides stercoralis. The sequence goes on along the minus strand of CM055866.1, from coordinate 7,246,840 downwards.
TTTATTTAACAGAGACTTCAAAAAAAAAAGAATATGTGATTGTGAAAATATTATTAAGACACAAGAGTAACTTTAAATTAACTTGAACGGGGGAGTAAGATGTTGATAGACGACGGAAAGAGGGAGCTTTATGTATATCTCTTTGATAATACTGATCAGGAGGTATATTACAAATAAAATATAACACAAAATCACTTTTATGCTTAGAAAACAGTTGATGTTGATGACATATAATGATAATATATTGCTTCTTCTATAAATACATATATATTAATATGATAAAAGATATTATTTCATAGAAATACAAGTTGTTTATTTTATTGGTATTCATAAGTTTCTTTCATAGAAACAATGTGACAATAACATTTTTTGGTACCTTATATTAAAAAAAAATTTCAAATATTTTTATAAAACACTACTTTATTCTCAGGAACATGAAGGATCACTCATATGTTGATTATTTTTACAATCATTAAAATATTTATTTTTAACATATTTTTATAGTGTATCTTTCTTTGTTTAAAAATAATAATGTTTCATCATTAAATCATTATGTTTTTAATATATGAATAAAATAATAAGAATTTTTAAGACACACTCTTTTGTTTAATAAATTTTTTTAAATATTTTTTTAATTTTCATCTTTTTTTAACAATAATTTAATTACAAAAATATTTATTTAATCAAAGGACAATATTATGGTATTTTTAAAATTATTATAAACCAGTTTTAAAAAATACTAGGACATTTTTTTAAATATAAAAAAAAATAGTTTTTTTCACGTACAAAAAAATTAACAATCATCTTCATTTTTGTTCTTTTTTTTGAATAAAGAGAAATAAATTCCTTAAACGGGTGATGTTTCTATTTCAAAAGTACAAAAAACAAACGTAAGTATTTTTTTATATCGTATAATGCTTCTTCTTTTTTTGTTTATCAAATTAACCTTGTACATTAATTTTTTTAATGAAAATAACAATAAGTTATTTGTAATAGTCTATTAAATAGAAGCTGTTAAAAATAATAATGAGGAAGTTAATAATAATAAGATAGAGGTATCCAAACCAGCTTCATACTATGTGACATTTTTTTATGTTGTTAATATTACGTGAGAATTATATATTTATATTGACGAGTATTAATTTTATTAACCATTTGTAATGATAAAAAGTCAAAAATTATATTTAACTGTTTCAGAATAGTAATTATTTATGGAGTATCAAAAAAAGAAACACATGATAACAAAGTTTTTTTTTTCCACATCAAGACTACAAAAATTTATGTAATTGTTTTTCAATCACTCGTATTATTAGGAGTTTTCATAATGGTGTATAAAAAAGGATGACGTTATCAGACAAAAATTTCACTATATAAACTGAATCTATTTGTTATACATTATTACTTTGAAAATTACAAAAATAATAATTAAAGCATGAGTTACAAAAAGAGTTTACTCATTCCTACTATTATTTTATTAATTAATATATTACTTATATTAGGACAACAATTTCGTCCTGGAAGGCCACAATTTCCTCAATGTCAAAATGCTCCTCCAAATAGAAGAATGATATGTAATAATTTTCATCGTTGGGATAGAAATGCTAGAAGAGCTATTGCTAAAAGGCAACAAATAGAAAGAAATACTATTATTAGACCTCCAGGATTTTTTCAACCTAATGGAAATAATAATGGAAATCAAGGTTTCCCTCATCCTCAAAATAATGTTCAACAATTTGTTCCAACTCTTCCTAATAATAATATTCAACCTATTCCCCAAGCATGTATGAATCTTCAATGTCTTTGTCCTTATTTTCATGGACAACTTGGACCAAATGGGCAATGTATGTTACCTAATGGAGGAGTACTTCAAAAATCTTTAAGACGTGAAATTAGAACTTTAAGTGATAATGAAAGACAACGTTATTTTGCTGCTGTTCGTGTTTTAAAAAATAATGGAGAGTATGATAGATTATCGGCACAACATCGTTCAGTTGCTACTGCTTCAGGAGCTCATGCTGGACCAGCTTTTCTTTTATGGCACAGAGAATTTATGAAAAGATTTGAAATTGCATTAAAATTAGTTGATCCTTCAATTTCTGTACCATATTGGGATTCAGTAATGGATAATTATCTCCCAAATCCAGCTGATTCAATTTCATTTTCACATTTATTTTTTGGTGAATCACCACAAAATGGTATGTTATATAATGGACCATTTGTTGGATTTAGAACATTAGAAGGTCTTCCTGGTATAACAAGAAATCTTGGTAGAGAAGGACATTTATTTACAGAACAAAACATTCAAAATGTATTATCACAAACAAGTATTGTTAATACATTAGCTTACACAGCTCCATTACGTGGTTGTATGTATCAAAGTTATTTTGGTGCTATAGAATATATTCATGGTGCTGTACATAATTGGTTAGGTGGTACTGTTCTTAAAATATCAACATCAGTCAATGATCCAATATTCTTTCAACATCATTGTTTTGTTGATTATATTTTTGAAGCATGGAGACAAACTAGACAAAATAGAATGGAAAGAGAAAATGCTTATCCTCCTGATATTCCACAATGTATGAATTCACAACATTTTTCTACATCTGTTATGAGGCCATTTAATATTCTCAATAGAGATGGACTTTCTAATGGATATACAGATAATTTATATAGTTATGCACCTAGACCAACATGTTCTTTTCAAAATCGTAATTGTGGATCACAATATCTTTTTTGCGATCCAAGAGGATCACCACATTGTGTATCAAAAATTAAATTAGGTGGATTATGTACTGGTTTTGAAGGTATGGATGCATGTTATGGTGGTATATGTGTTAATGGAAGATGTGTAGGTGGAAATAATAATAGAGGATTTGCTATGAGAGGTACAATCTTAGATAATAATCATACAGATGAAGCAATTGATATTAAAAAATCATCACGTAAAAATTCAGAAATATTTAAAATTACTCCAATGGTTAATATATCATCAACAAATTTATTATGTCTTAATAATGATCCATGTTGTGATTTATGGTCAGAACTTGATGAATGTGAAGCTAACCCAGAATATATGACAAAATATTGTAGAAGATCATGCCATGAATGTATACCAACAAAAAAATCACAACAAAAAGGTTGCTCAGATAGACATATTTCTTGTAAACATTGGTCATCGCTTGGTCATTGTGAATCAAAAAAACATTTTATGTCTGAAAATTGTCAGGAAAGTTGCAAATTATGTGAATATACTTCTGAACAAATATGTAGAAAAGTTGCCAAAGAAACAGCCATTGATGGTAAAACAGTTAAAAATGAAAATCCACCAGAGACGGATGAAATAATTGAAGAACCAGAAGAGGTTAACGAAGATAAAAAAAAAACTGCTTAATAAAATTATTTTGACATAATTTTCATACATTGAAAATTTTTCTTAAATTTTATCTTATTTCTTTTGTATTTATAATTATTTACTTTAATATATATTTAATAAATAATTATTTTATTTATTTATATTATTTATATCAAATTTTAAAAAACATATGGTATATAAAAAATAATTAGATAATTATTTTAAAATAATAAATTTTAACTTAAAAAAATAACAATTTATAAAAAATTTTATTTATAAAAATTAAAAAGTTGTTTTTTATTTTTGTTAAATCAAATAACAAACAATGTTAATTTATTAAAGTTTAATTTTTATAAAAAACTTAATAACACATTTTATATAATAATTAATTTATTTACCAATAACACCTGTGGTATAAATTACTTTATCGAGGTATCATAAAATTTATTTAATGTTATAATTATTATTTAATCAAAAATGAAGTTTAAATAGTACAACAAATAAAATCAACTTTATATGGAGGGGTTCCTTGTATTAATGGTCTAAGACATTCACATTGAAAATATTCTTTTAATGAATTATCTCTAAAACAACAGCATGCCTTTCTTAAAAATGATCTTAATGAAATTGTTTCACAAGGACATATTACTGATAAACAGGAACAATCACAATAATATTGATACTCTTCCTCTCCAATTAAACCTCTATTATTTTGTTGACGTAATTTTTCTGGCTAAAAAAGATTAATCACAATATAATTTATTATTATTAATCAAAAGGTACTTACTGCAAATTTTGATAAACATAAATATATTATAATAACACAACAAAAGTATATTATTGATCCAATAAAAAATATTAAACATAAAGGTATTCCATGTACTTCAATTTTATTCATAATATAAATGATAACATTTGACAATATGGTACAAAAAGTGAGTATTAATTACAAGAACTTTATAAATTGACCAAAAATTTTATTCTGTTACTATGGCAACAATATATTTATATTATTAATATATATATTTTTTTTACAAATTAATTAGTAATAAAAAATTTTTTTCTGCTATATTTTGATTTATTTCTTAATAAACTATTTTGTCTTGAAATTTCAGCGAGCAAAAAGTATGGATCATACTTGTTTAATATTTTCATTAATGTCTTTTTTGTAAACATATTAGTTCTACCATTAAAATAGGGTTTAAATTTTCTAATATATTTATTTTTTGTTCCTAGACCATTAAATAAAGCTTTCTTATTTAAATTATGAAGATTGCTGTTTTCCTCCTTCATAAAAGATAATTCATTAAAAAGAAATATTAAAAATGAGATAAGAATAATTTTTAGTAAAAACATAGTTCATAGTATTTTTATTTTTACTTAAATATTTCTATTTCATTAAATATAAATTTTAAAATTGCTACTTATTATAGAAAGCTTAAAGTTTTTTATCCACAAATTTAGGGAGGAGTTTTAATTTAAACGTCCAAATAAATTATTCTTGATTTATTAAAAAAAATAATAAAAATTTATATGTTATTAAAATATATAACTATATTTGTAGTTTTATTAAAATTTTAGGTTAAAAACTTATTATATTTGCAATATAATAAAAAATTATACCATAAATTTTAATTAAAAAAAATAAAAATCCAGGAGTATTAAAATATAAATTTTTTAAAAATATATTTGTAATTATTTAACTGGAAGATAATTATTTATGACATCTCTTTAAATAATTTTTTTTAGATGACTTACTGTAAATTGTATGTTTTCTTTTTAATATTTATATCGTCATTTAGATAAATTTTAAAAATATTTTGTGATAACTTTATAAACTATACATTAGCATAAATATCAATTGTTTACTCTTAATATTTTATTTTAATTTATTTTTGCATAAGTGACAATTTTATTAATTAAAGTTAAAAGCTAAGTTTCTAATTTTTATGAAGAAATTTTTTTACAACTGAAGTTAAGGGAAAAAAACATTTTAATAAGTAATAATAATTTATTTAATATATATAATTAAATGAATTAAATAAATCTGTACATTTGAATATTTTATTTTTAAAATTAATTTTTCAAGATCAAGTAAAGAAAAAAAAAGATATGCATATATGATAACTAATACATTATAATAATGACATAAAACATTCTTTCAATTTTTACATAACCCACTATGAAATAAAAAGAAAATTATATTTATTTTGTGTTACTGAAAGACAACAAAGAAATTCAATTATTGGCATTTTTTTTTCATTTGATTTTCAAAAAGTTTCTTCAATTTAAAGTAAAAACTGAGCAAATTATTCAAATAGTAAGAAAGTTTTTTTTTATATTTTTATAAATAAATAATTTAAATGTGTGTATGTCTTAATTTTAACTGGATTATATGAATATTATGGATGTGTTGGTTTATAGTTATAAAGTTAATATCCAGTTATAAAAAAGAAACACTAATCCGTAAAATAAAAGTGAAATTGAAAAATGTATAGTGGAAAGTAGTTAATATAAAATCAAGTATAGTATTTTAAGTAAATCATATTATAGTTACATATAACTTGATAAAGTTTATACTTCTACTTTTCCATTAATGATGGTTGACTATTATGATATTTCATTGACCAGTCAAAATGATAATCTAAGATATAATTTAGATTGGAAAATAATTTGTAGAATATTTTTTTATAATAATTATATTCTGGTTCTGCTAAAAAGTTAAGGTCACGCGTACATTGTAGGAAAGTAGCAAATTCTTTAGGAAAGTTAGCACATAAATGTTCTACAGGAGTTGTTCTTTTTTTTTCTAAAATTTTTTCATATTTTTGTTGTTTTGTTGCAGAAACAAGTCCTTGCCAAGGTAGAGATCCTCTATTAAAGTACATTAAAACATACCCAAGAGATTCTAAATCATCTCTTCTACTTTGTTCTATACCTCTATGGGCATTTATAGAGGCATATCTTGCTGTACCAATTAAATTTTTATCACTTCTATATGGAATATGAGCAATTTTTCCATCACGATATCGTTTAGATAATCCAAAATCAATTAAATAACTATATAAAAAAAAAACAACATTATTATATAATAAACATTTATACTTACACTTTATTACAATGAGCTTGATGACCCATTAAAAAATTTTCTGGTTTTATATCTCTATGAAGAAAATCCAAATTATGAATATATTCTAATCTATCTATCATTTGAAAAGCCAACATTAATACAGTTTTAAGTGAAAATCTTCTACCACAAAAATTAAATAAATCTTCTAATGAAGGACCTAATAATTCTATAACCATTGCTGAATGAGTATTAGTTCTTGTTATATAATGAAGCTTTGGGAAACCTGTTCCATGAACAAAATAACGAATCACACGACTTTCATAAATTAATTGTGGATGTCTTGCGTTTAATGGTTCCAATTTAACAGCAACTTCTTTCCCATTTTTAAGACAAATTGCCACATAAATATCACCAAATGATCCAGACCCTATTTTTCTAATAAGCTTATATTTACCATCAATTACTTCATTATGATGAGATAAAAGCAATGAATCCATAGAAATCCTTCTCCCACAATGCTAAAAAATAAGCATATATAGAAACTAAAAAAAAATATATTATATAATATATAAAAGTTTTAAAATAAAACAAGAATCTTCAAGTTTTTGTTAGGTAATATAAATATAATATTTAAAGATAAAAGAAAAATTTAATATAACCGGTATAAAAGTAAAAATTTATATAAAAAAAATAAGAAAAAGAGTTTAAGTTAAGATGGGTAAAAGAAAATTTAAAAAGAGCTTTTTTTTATTTTACAATAAAACATTGTATAATAAAATACGGAACAACGAAATAATGTACAATCTGAATTGAATAAGTAGAGGTCCATGACAAAGTCTAGACATTTTCTACACTTTAAAACGTGCGTTGAACGATATATAATATTTGATAGTATATATTAACAAAGCTCCATTCATCTAACTTCCATTTTAATACAGGTTTTAACTAACCACTACTTATTCTTTATACATATATATATATATTTATTTTAATTTTTATGTATATATATATGCATTATAAATATATAAAAATATATATATATATAAACGAAAAATCAACGATTTAAAGAAGCGAATAAAAGAAAGATAAATGAAGTAAAAGGTAGAAAAATTTATCAAAATCAATTAGATAACTTTCTATAAAACATTCGTACTTTATATTATTAAAGAATAAAATGAAAAATAAACAAAAATCTTTTAAATCAAATAAATATAAAAATAAAAAGTTTTATAAATAATAATAAAAATTTTTCATTTAATATTAGTAAAAAGTTTAATATAATTTTAGTAATAAATTAAGTGCCTTATCAAATCAATATAGACCTTTTATATAATACATGTACATATAATTAATAATTATAATCAAGAGGTTTTGTAGTCAGATAAGAAAGATGTTTAAATATATGTATATTATAAAAAAAAGATTTCATATAATGTGGGGGTACAATAAAATTTCATCTATACATATGAGATTGTTGTCTTTGTCTTCATTATTTAATATATTTTTATCATTTACAGTCTATATAATACTCTCTTTCATTTATATTTTGTATTCATTCAAATATTACTATCACCCTCCATAAAAATCTTTTTTTTATCAATTAAAATTATTTTATCATATATTATTATAACTATATCCATATATATATAATTATAGTATAATAAAAAAAATTATAACTATTTTTTTTTTAAAACTTTTATATACTTTATTAGAAATAATTTTCATTATTATTAATTATATTGTTTTTTTTAAGAATAATATAATAAAAACACAGGACCCAGACAAAATTAAGTATAAAAAATAATTTAAAAATTATAAATATATATTTAATAAATAGATAAAAAGAGAAAAGGGATTGATAATAAAGAATAGTTTCAAGTGACACTACAAATATATGTATATATTTCTTCTCGTTAAATCAACAAAAAGTACAATATTAGCTGAGGAATTTATACATTTTCAACTTTCTCTTTTACTAATACTATTATTGTTACTGTTTGTGTCTGCCTCATTTTAATATAATCTTTTTAATACATTTAACATCAAGTTTTCTTTTTTTTGTAATACATATTCTATTAATCAAAAAGGACGACCTGTATAACAAGAAAGATATTTCAAAAATCGTTTATTAAAATAACAACAACAAAAAAAAAACTTATTTATATGAATTTCCTACTATTTTATTTGATATTATTAGAAACAGTTAAAAAAAAAAAAGCGAAAACCCATGTATAAAATTTTTTTTGTTAAAAAATTATAAAAAAGACACTCATATATATATTTATAACTAAAAAAAATAACAATAAAAAATCAAGAAAGACAGGTAGATTTTATGTAATATATTCACACAATAAATACAATGAAAGTTTGTTTAAAAATAGAAAACAGTAGCAAAAAAAAAGAGAATAAACAACTACGAAAAGAAAGAAATAAAAATGGCATTGATGGTATAATAATGTGCGTGTGTTGTGACTATTAAATCATTAGTCAACCTCCATGGGTGAATCATCTTTAACAGATGTGTCACTATAATCTTCATCAGACAATTCCTCGAATATTGGTCCATGACTCAATTGCTGGTTGTATGTTGTTACGGGTACTGCCTCTATTTCTGTACTATTGTCGTAAATGGTACAGTGTAAAGGTGTAGATGAGTAAGATAAACTGGATACGTTATTCTTTTCTACAGAAAGGTCATCATCATCCTCTACAAGCTCGACTACCCCTAAACTGCACTCTTTTATAGTTGTAAGATGAATGCCATTTGTAGATTTATTACTATAATCATTAATGTGTGCATTATTACTATTATTGCTATCAACTTCATAGTCATTTGGCAATTCTTCAATCCGTCCTTCCATTGACCTATCATCATCATCTCTTAATAAATCTTCTTCTTCATTTTCAAGATTTCTATAGAAATTTACAGGATGTTCTGGTTTAAATAAAACGATTTCATTTCCTTTAACCAAATGACTTGGTATTAATGGAAATTGATTTCTACCTCTCATTAAATATCTTTCTGGTGATGAGGAAAAATTTAAACTATTTATAACATCAATTCCCTCCATCTCCTCATCATTATTATATACTTCTAAATTCCTGTTCAATGGTATTAAAGCTTTAGAAGTTTCACCATCCTCACAAATACTACTATTTGAAAAGTTTTTGCAAAACATTTGATCATTGTAATTTAAACTACTACTCTGACATTCATCATTAAAGCATCTTTTTGGTGATGGTGATTCATCTATAAATACAGTATCTTCACTCTAAAAATTAAAAAAAAATAATATTAATAATATTTTTTAATAAAAAATAAAACATACTTGGCGCCTTTTGACACCGATCAAAGGCCTTTTATTTTGTGCCATTATAGAAGTCAAATTACAATTCCATAAATTATCGTTAGAAAATGTTCTACCTGTACTAGTGATACCTGATGAATTTTGATTGGCAAAAGCTAAAGGCATTTCTTTCTATCAGAATAAGAAACTGTATTTATAAAAAATAACAAACTATCTTTAAAAACAACTTTTTAGTCAACTTTCAAAACAAATAAAAAACTATAAAATCTTACTGAAACAGTCTTTTTTTGAAAAACAAAAAACGTGTGTATAAATATCATCGACTCCAGATAACAGAATGTTTCGCGTCAAGATGTGACCCGAAAAAGATGGAATTTTCTAGAATAGCATTCACCAAAGTATCAATTTTTCCAAATAAACGTAGCAAGAGTACTTTTATTGTGATACGTTTCGTTTAGCTGGTAGAAAATTTTAAACTTCTTCAAGAATAACTAATTAATTTGTGTATCTTTTTAAGTATAAATAATTCTAAATACCGGTGATTTGTGTATGGATGGAGAGATTGAAGCGGAGAAATATGTTTATTTTATTTAATTAACTAGTTAACAATAGTAAGGATACATTGTTGTTTTTTTCTATTAAAATATATGGTAAAAAGAATCTTGACAACAACTTTTTCTATGATAAAACTCAATACATATTATTTATGATCTCATTTTTTCTTCAGAAATACTGATATCTTGGGAAATAAGATTTTATTATTTTTTTTTTTATTTATAAATTTTCGGAATAAAATGCAGACTTTGAAAGAAATTGTATTACATGTTTCTTTCACCTCTAATAGATGGGTAGTTGTGGGGTTATAATAGATATAGAGTATGTATATGTATGCAAAGATGGCAGACATTCACTATACATTCATAAAAACGCTAGGAACGCATTATTCCACTTTTTTTCTTATCTAGAAAGCCTGTATAGTTATATGCAGAGAAAACTTTGAATGTTATTGAAGCATTTTTTGAAACTTGCCAAATTAACCATTAGAAGTTTGTTTATTTAAAGATCTTCTAATGTCTCCAGATAGAGGTGACTATAAGAGAAGGAGTCAATATGATTCTCCTTATAGGGATCATCGTAGAAGTGATCGAGAACGCCGAGAAAGAAAACATAGAAGGTAACTTTTAAATATTATTTTGTAAATTAATTTATTAATTATAGAAATCATCGAGATTATACACCAGATAAAAAATCTCGTTCATATTATGATAATGGTAAAGTTGATAGTCGAAGACATGAATCATCATCACATAGAAGGCATCGATCCAGAAGTAAAGAAAGAAATGATAGAGGAGGTTGTGGAAGAATATCTAAAATAAGTTCAGCAAGTATAACACCATCTCCAGAAAATATTTCTGATATTGAAAGAGAAGGTACATTAGCTGGTGAGATTTCTAAACAAATTGCTTCTAAAAATCGTTCCAGTGAAACATCCTATCGCGAATCTTCAAAACATAAACGTGGTAAAAGTAAAAGTCCAAGAAAATCTGATAAACAAAAAACATCGAGAATTTTTAAATTTCCTAGAGGGATCTCAATTAGTAGTGACAGTTCTTCGGAGGAATCTCCACCTAAAGTAAGTTTTTGTTTTTTGTTTTCCTTTTTTATTAAATATAAATTTTTATTTGAAGAAAACTTTGAAGAAAGAAGAGAAAATTTCTAGTAAAAAAGTAAAGGAGAAGAATGGTTTTAGTATTTCTCCACCACCTGCACCACCACAAGCTTTACCACCATCATTTAAACCTATATTTGTACAAGCTACGACGATATCACCTTCACCTCCATTGGCAACATCATCAGGTGTAAAAGATGAATTATTGGCAAATGCTATGGATATATCACCTCCTGCCCCACCATTACTGGAGAATAATAAAAGACCAATTATTTTTAATAAACGAGTTTCAACTATAACAACATCTGAATGGGGTAATGATGCTGAAGATAATTATGAAATTGAAAAGCAAGTTGGTGAAGGTACTTATGGTCAAGTATTTAAGGCTAAACAAGTTACCAAAGGCACTAAAGTTGCATTGAAGAAAGTTCGCCTTGAAAATGAACGTGAAGGTTTTCCTATTACAGCGATTAGAGAAATAATAATTCTTCGTCAACTTTCTCACAAAAATGTTGTGAGTTTACTTGATATTGTCACGAATAGGAGCGTAAAATCAGAAAAAAAAGATTCCAAAAATAATATATCATCGTTTTATTTAGTATTTGAATACCTGGATCATGATTTAGTTGGTGTATTAGATTCACAAATAGAAGCTTTCACAGAATTACAAGTAGCATCATTTATGAAACAATTAGCAGAAGGTTTAGCATATTGTCATTCAAGAAACTTCCTTCATCGTGACATAAAGGGATCAAATATATTATTAAATAATAAAGGAGAAATTAAATTAGCTGATTTTGGTTTAGCTAGATTTTATAATGAAAAACAAAAACGTTTATATACTAATCGTGTTATTACACTATGGTATCGTCCACCGGAACTGCTCCTTGGAGCAGAACAATATGATACAAAAGTTGATGTATGGTCTCTGGGATGTATTTTACCTGAAATGTTTACAAGGAAACCGTTGTTTCAAGGCAATAATGAATTTATACAATTAGAATGTATTAGTAAAATCTGTGGAACTCCAACTATAGATTGTTGGCCAGAAATTAATTTATTACCACACTTTAATAATTTTAAACCTAAAAGAACATACCCTCGTAATTTAAAAGAGTCATTTAGGGAGTTGTAAGTTTATATATTAATTATATTTTCTACTTTTTTTTTAGAATACCAGAAGGAGCATTAGAGCTTTTAGATGAAATGTTAACACTAGATCCTAAGCGTCGTCCAAGTGCAGAGAACGTGTGTAAACATCCATGGCTTCGAAATATTGATCCATCAAAAATTGAACCTCCTAAATTACCGGCATATCAGGATTGTCATGAATTATGGGCAAAAAGCCAAAAAAAGAGTAAAAAAATAGCTAAATCAAATGGTATTTTCATTCCAAATGCTGTACCAATATCTTAAGTATAAAAGGTATATGTATGTAAGATTTAAAAAAAAAAATGACTCTTTTGCAGTTGGTGTTTATTAAAGCAAAACGGGTTCATGATGTGTGGTTAGAAATTTTAAAAAAAGAAGCAAACGTAGGAAAACGTATATAAAAACATTACGTTTGTTTATGTTAAAAAAATATAATTGATTTTTTTTTTGTAATCTTTGTTTTGTTTTGTTTATATTCACCTTATTTTATTAATAAAATTTGTCTAAGTTCTGGGGTACACCCAATCAAAGATAAAGAAGATATACACAATTCTTTTGTCTTAGGTGTATTATGTCTTTTTTTTTTTAAAAAATATATGTACATCTACACAACTTTGCTTTGAAATAAATTATTTTCTTTTTTGTTCCTATATATTTCAAATATCTATTTATAACATATAATTTTTCACTTTTTATGCCAGTTATATTTTATATGTATCAATTATTTTCTTAAATAAACAAATTATTTATATTTTTTTTGATTTATTTTATTAAATAAATTAATTTTAGTCATTATGTTTTTTTTGTAAACGTTAAAATTTCTATTTGAAAAAAAAACATTTTAAACTTTACTACTTTTGAAATGATGCTTATTTAAATATATTTTTTGATATCTATTACCAATATTTCTAAGTGATCAACTTTAAAACATTCATTTTTCCCCTTTTTATCTATGGTTTATTTTTATTTTAAATAGTATTATTCTTTAAAATTTAATATCAATTAATTTTACCATTTATACAGTTTTATATGTTGGTTATCATGTTCAATATAAATAAAAGTAAAAGTTAATAATTTAAAATTTTCCCTGTTTTTACATAAATAAATATATTACTTTTTTCTACAGTAATAGTAATACAAAAAACATAAAATTTTATCTATTTACATCATTTGAAATAAATGTACTAATAACTTTTATAAAAAAAACATGTAAAAAGTTCAATAATTAAAATCGACACATAATTACAATTTTTGCAACTGTACCATTTTTTTTTTGTAAATTAAAGAAAAAATAAATGTAAAAACTTTTTTATTCATTTTCTTTAAACAAAATAATATGAAAAGTCAAACAATTATTTATTAAAATAAATACACATAAATAATACATATAAAATTACATTAAGAGTCAAAAAAGTATTGGAAATGAGATCACCTGTGAGAATCAGTCATAACGTTGTTTATTAGAATTATACAAATTGGAGCGTCGGGTAGGTGAACGAGATAATGAACGCCTTTTTTCTGGACTTTTAGATCTTTTCCAATTATTATGCCGTCTTGGGCTCCTATCCCGATAACCACCCCTCTCTTTGAAACTACCAGGCCGTGAATAATGATCATCTCGCCTTCTTGCAAAAAAATGTTTATCACTTGGTCTTCTATTGTGATAATTATTGTATGGTGGTCCAGTGTTGTAACCTTTTGATTTAAAATCGTGGTAATAACGATGTCCATTATCATAACCTTTCCTTTTATCACGATAATCTCCTCTCTCATTTCTTAAATTATCTCTATGGATTTTATCATTACTTAAACTTCTTTTAAATTCTTTATTGTCTTTATAATGATATTTATTATTATCATTGTTCTTGATTGTATCATTAATAATACTTTGAGCATTATCTTTACCGCTATTCAATTGAACATCTTGTTGCTTATCATCAAAATTACTACTAGCTTCTGAACATTGAGTAGAAGTTACAGGTACAGGAGTACCAAATAAAAATAATTTTTCTTGAAAATCATTATACTTAACTAAAAGTTCAACAACTTTTTCACGCATTATATCGTTTCGTTGTTTATCTTGTTTAGTTGAAAATTTGTTAAAATGATCAAATAATTCTAAACATCTTGTAAGACATTGTTTTCTTATTTTACATTCGCGCAATCTTCGTGTTTTGTCATCCTCATCATAAACGTCGTTAATTCCAATATTATTAAAGTCTTCCGCTAAGTGGATAACATTAGAAATTCTTCCTACTTCATCATCATAATTTAAGTATGTAATCTCATCTTCTTTATCATTTTCCAAATTAATAGGTATATTTTTCCCATGAAGGGTATCAATAAAAGTTTCAATCTCTTGAGTAGAAAAACATTTTCTATCACCAAGAATTTTAAATGTTCTTTCCCATCGTTTAATTATAGAATCATCCTTATCTTTACTAAAAATAATAAATAAAAATTAATAAATAATTATGTACATACCTTTGAATTTCACATGCCTCTATAACTTTAGGGTAAAAAGCTTGTTTAAAGGACTCTAGACAACTAGGAACTTCACTTCTAATCCGTTGTATTGTGTCATTAAATACGTAAAGTAATCCCAAACGATGCTTTCTAACTTTATCCATTGCCTTCTCATCATCATCGCTTTTTATCCCTTTTACTAAAATAAATGTTAGATTATAAATAAAAAATAATTCTAAAATTTGCCTTTAGGTGAATTTTGAAAAAAATTTAACCATAATTTACAGCAATCTTCAATTCTAGATGGCTTTTTTCTAAAAAGTGTGGAACAATTTCTCACTTGAGTATCATCATCATGAACTAAACGCAAAGCCATCCTTAATTCTGCCTCAAATGCATCTTGATATTTAAGATCAGATGCCATAATAGTACTAATAATATACAAAAAAAATTGATATTTTAAAATAATAACAACGACAAGCAGAAAAACCAAAACTATTTTTCAACACGCTTGTTTAACAAAATAATTGGAGAAATGATATTTGAATTAAAGATGGGGATACATCCCCAACTAGAATGTTAATAATTTGTTGGTTGGACCAAAAATGTTACAAATCATTTTTAATACTACTGTTTATTATACAATTTCTTCCTTCTTATAAATTTTTTTTTTATTTTTATAGTATAGCAAAATTAGCACGTTATTTATTTGTTATTATTATTATAGTTTTTTATTCGATTAATTTTTCAATTGTAAAATTAAATATTTTTTTTAATCGTGCCTTTAACCCAATTAATATACAATAATTGTTTAATTTTAAAAATTAATAAAAAATAAAAGAATTAAAATACTATTATAATAAATATAATTTTATTTTATAGGTTTTTGGCACTTTTAAAAGCCATTTTTTTGTATCCTTTCATTACTGTTTTCTAAATTTGAAACAGTAATAGAAAAATTTGAAGTATTTATTAATGTCTAAGTTTTACAAAGGAGCTGTTAGTAGCTCAGAGTCTTCTTCTGAATCTGATCATGAGGAGAGAATTGTCAATCAAAGAGTAACTGTTCCTGATTTTGCTATACCAAGTGATAGTGATGATGAAGCTCCAAAAAGAATTGTTAGAGCTAACAAGGACAAAAGATTTGGCGAATTAAAGGATATTATTAAATCTGCTAAGAATAGTAGAAATGTCAAAGATATGGTTAAGTTGCTCCAATGTATGTTATTAATTAATATGACGTGTACTATTTTTTTACTATAGGTTTTGAGAATTTAACAAAGGCTTATGAAAAGACAAAGCCAGTTTTAATGAGGGAAGGTTTACAAGTTCCACGTTTTTTCATAAGACATGTTGCTGAATTGGATGATTTTATTAGAAATATTTGGAATGATAAAGATGCTCGTGGTATTTTAAGTAAATCTAATGGAAAATCTCTTTCTACTTTAAGACAAAAAGTTATAAAATTTTGTAAATTAATTGATAAGGAAATTGAGAATTATAAGGAAAATCCTGATCCATTTGGTTACAGTAGTAGTGAAGAGAAGACTGGTGAAAAAAGTGATTTAGAGGATGAAGATGTTGCACCAGCAAACAAGGCTCCTGTCAAAGCAGCTGTAGCAATTAGTTCAGATTCTGATTCTGATGATGAAAGTGATTGGGGAACTGATACAATGTCTGATACTAGTAGTGATAGTGACATTGATTTTGAAGGAAAACAAAAAGAAGAATTAAGAAAATTTTTCTTAAAAAAAGAATTTAAAGAAGGTGGAGATAAAGAAAAGAATGTTAAAAGGGATAGAAGAATTAGGCAGGAAAAAAAACGTGAAGAAGGTGATAGTGATGATGATGATGAAAAATGGGAAAAGGTTATGTCAAAAGAAGAATCAAAAAAACAAATATTTGATTCTAAAACAGAAATTACACCTGCTGTTGTTCTTAAAAAACTAGAAGAACTTGTTGCTCAAAGAGGTCGTATGGCTACAGATCGTAAAGAATACTTAAGAATATTACAAGAACTTCAAAAAATAAGTGAAGAGAAAAAATTTCCTATATCTTTAACATCAAAAATTATTTTTGTTATTATCTCATCTCTTTTTGAACTTCATTCACGGCTTGTTGATTGTATGGAATTTGATACATGGCTTAGAGCTTTGAAATGTTTAGATACTCTTGTTGATATTCTTATTAAAAATCCAAAATTCGAAATGAAAGTTTCTATGGATGAGGAGGATGAAAATATAATCGATGATACTATGCCTCTTAGACTTCATGGATCAGTTATTTTATCAGTTCATAGATTAGATAATGAATTAACAAAAATTTTCCAAAATGCTGATTACCTTTCCACAGAGTATATTGAAAAATTGAAAGGTGAACAAGAATTTTGTAACTTACTAGAAAAAGTGTTATCTTATGTTGAATCTAAAAAAGATAGTGGAATTTTTATGGATGATGAATTAATACAAGTTTATATGATGAGAATTGAGCACATGTATTATAAATTTGACTATGAGCATAAAGAAGATGGAGAAAAATTGATGGATTTATTGTGTAAAAAAGTTTATTGTTTTGAATCTGCTAAAAGAGAACGTCAACGTGCTCTTCTTTGTCAAATTTATCATCATGCTCTTCATGATCGTTGGCAAAAGGCTAAGGATATGTTATTGATGTCTCATTTACAGAGCCTTGTTGATCATTCTGATCCAGCAACACAAATCTTATATAATAGAACTATTTGTCAAGTTGGTTTATGTGCTTTTAGACATGGAAGTATCAAGGAAGCTTATCATGGTCTTTCTGACATTCAAAATACTTCACGTGCTAAAGAATATTTAGCTCAAGGAATTCTTTCACGTACCGAAAAAACTGCAGAACAAGAAAGATTAGAAAGATCAAGACAAGTGCCTTTTCATATGCATATCAATTTAGAATTAATGGAATGTGTTTTTCTTATTTGTTGTATGTTACTTGATGTTCCAAGTATGGCACTTGGAGAGTATGATGTTCGCAAAAGAACACTTTGTCGTTCTTTTCTTTCTCAACTTAAATTTTCTGAACGTTCTGCTTTAATTGGACCTCCAGAAAATTCTAGAGAACATGTTGTTGCTGCTGCCCGAGCCATGCTTACTGGTGATTGGAGAAAATGTAAAGATTATTTAATCAATGAAAAAATGAATGTTAAAGTTTGGAATCTTTTTAGAAATTCAGAACAAGTAAAGTCTATGGTTATATCAAGAATACAAGAAGAATCATTGCGTACCTATTTATTAATGTATACAACTGTCTATGAAACTATCTCACTTGGTATGCTAGTCAATTTATTTGAATTATCAAAAGAAAAAGTTCATTCAATTATTTCAAAAATGATTATTCAAGAAGAATTAATAGCTTCTTTAGATCAGCCATCTGATTGTTTAATTATGCATAGAGTAGAACCAAGTAGAATTCAATTATTGTCATATGCATTGGCAGAAAGAGTTTCTCAATTATGTGATACTACTGATCAAATTATTGAACCACGTCAAATGAAAAGTAACTATAATGGAAAAAGAATATTTGATTCCAATCGTACAAATGCTGGTGATAATAGGCCAAATAATTATGAAAATCGTAAACAAGTAAATTATGGCGGTCAAGATAACAAATCACGAAATTGGAATAAAGGAAATTCTAGAGCAACTCGTGCTTCACATATGCATTAAAAGAAATTTTTTTGGTAGATATTTTAATTTCTTCCATTTTGTTAAAATGTTCATTAATATTGTTCAATAAATATAACTTTTTTTTTGATATTAACAAAAGAGAAACTTTTAGAAATGTAATGGTTTTTAATCAAAGTAACATAAAAAAAGAAACTTTATTACCTACAAATATAAAAATGGTTATACATATTCCTGAAAAAAAAATGACATTAAAAAGTTTGGATAATGATAAAATGTGTATTTCTTTGTTAAAAATATTTCTTGATATATACTTTATTGTGAATGAACGTTGAATAATTTTTTTTTATGCTTTTATATTGTTAATCATATATCATTTAGATTAAACTTGTTTTTAATTATAAAAATTATATATTTATAATATAATCAATTGTAAAATAATCTAATTAAACATTTCATCGAAATAATTTATTATTATCCTTGATTTCTTTCTCCAATTATCTACACATTAAAAATATGATAGTCAATAATTTTATTGTTACTATTTAAAGTTTTGTTGTATAATGATCAACATTATGAAAAATTTACAATCATATAAATTTAATACTTTATTAAGGTGTGGGTGCGGTTGACATAATGAAACGTGATATAAAGCAAACTTTTTAATTAAATCATCTTTAATTGTTTTAAAAATGAAAGATTTTACTAATGTAAGTTGGTTTTTGTTTTTATATTTATATATTATTTTTTTTTTGTAGCTTAAATATCAAACTGGTTTTGGAAATGAATTTGCTACTGAGGATCAAAGATGTCAAGGTGCATTACCAAAAGGTCAAAATAGTCCACAAATGTGTAATTACGGATTGTATGCTGAACAGTTAAGTGGAACTGCATTTACTGTTGAAAGAAAGAGTAATCAAAGATCATGGCTTTACAGAATCCGCCCTTCCGTTATTCATAATCCATTTATTCCATTGCCTAAAGAAGAGATACCACATTTTACTAATGATGGGAATAAAGTTTATTCTAATCCAAATCAAATGAGATGGCATCCTCATCCATTACCTGAAAATGGAAATAGTATTGATTTTGTTCAATCATTATATACTGTTTGTGGAGCTGGTGATGTAAGAAGTAGAAACGGAATTTATATTCATATGTATTCCTGTAATACTTCTATGGAAAATAAAGTTTTTTATAACTCAGATGGAGATTTCTTAATTGTTCCACAAGAAGGAAGTCTTTACCTTACAACTGAATTTGGTCGATTAAAGGTTGACCCATTAGAAATTGTTGTTATTCCACAAGGAATTCGTTTCTCAGTTAATATTGTAGGCCCTTCACGTGGATATATACTTGAAGTATTTGGTACACACTTTCAACTTCCTGATCTTGGACCAATAGGAGCAAATGGTCTAGCTAATCCAAGAGATTTTGAATATCCTGTTGCTTGGTATGAAGATAAAAATGGAACTTATAATATTATTTCTAAATTTCAAGGAGAATTTTTTTCAGCTATTCAAGATCATTCTCCATTTGATGTTGTTGCTTGGCATGGTAATTATGCTCCATATAAATATAATTTAACAAAATTTATGGTTATTAATACTGTATCATTTGACCATTGTGATCCATCCATTTTTACAGTTTTAACTGCCCCATCTACAAAACCAGGTGTAGCTATTGCTGATTTTGTTATTTTTCCTCCAAGATGGGGTGTTGCTGATCATACTTTCAGACCACCATATTATCACAGAAATTGTATGAGTGAATATATGGGATTGATTAAAGGTGTTTATGAAGCAAAAGAAGGAGGCTTCAAACCAGGTGGTGGATCACTTCATTCTATGATGACTCCACATGGACCTGATTATACATGTTTTGAAGTTAATAGTACTGCTAAACTTTCTCCTCAAAGAGTTGCTGAAAATACTATGGTAAGTAAAAATATAAAAATTATTTTTTATTTTCAAATATTATTTTTTAGTCATTTATGTTTGAAAGTTCTTTAAATATGGGAATAACAAAGAATGGATTACAAAATAATTTAGATTTAAATTATCATAAAGATTGGCTTCCACTTAAAAAACACTTCACAGGTCAAAAATAAAAAAAAAATTATTTTTTTTGACAAATATCAAATTTCACTTTTAAATATATCATTATATACATATTTTTTTTATTACTTTTTAAACTATGATATTGAATATTTGACCTTTCATGAGAATATCATATTTAAGAACAATGATATTAAATTATTTTTTTTTAATAAATCAACAAAATTATCTTTTAATCTACCTTTATCTCTAATTTCTTTAATATATTTTTATTACATATTAAATTAACTTTTTCAAAGCTGTCTACACTATTAAAAGTTATCTTAAAATCAATGTTTAATTTTTATTTATTTTAAAATATTATATTATATTATCATATACTTTCTTCCTCTTTTCTATGTCAAAACGTTTTGTTGGAGACCTACCAAAGACTAATGGCATAACTTTTAAAATAAATATATATATATATATATATATATATAAGTTAACATAAAATATATTTTATAATATAACCCTTGGTTCTACATATATATTTGAAGGGAGAAAGGAAGAGTTGATTTAAATAATGGAAGGAAAGATAAAGTGCCGCAACTGGTAATAATATTGAATAGTGGCATTTTATATTTATATATAGAATATAAACTAAGTACACTTTCAAAAATTATCAACTTTTTGAAATAACAATTCTTTCTTATAAATCTATATTGTTACTATTTTTTTTGGTTCATAATTATCACTATTTATTTTTTTTAAATACTGTATACATTCAACTACTATATTGAGTAGTAATTGATATGTCTTCCTATGATTCCGATTCTTCTATGGCTGCATTAGATCAATATGTAGCGCCAGGGTTACGGTTATGGATGCTTATAGCACTTGTTTCTGGTGTTCTTCTAATAATGAGTAAGCATACTAATTATTTTTTTTTATTAATACTTATTTTTAACAGTTGTCATTGTTTGTTGTTTTATGAGAATACGTATTCCAAGAACAAAACGTCAAATAGAACTAGTTGCTGCAAAAAGAAAACTTCGAAAAGAATCTAAAAAAAGAAGTAAATCAGGAGATGGTATACTCGAAAATGACAAAACACAAACTATTGTTATGAATTCTTTGAGTAAAACTAATAGGACTTCAGCAAAAAATACCTCTTCACACAATTCTGGAGGTAATCGCCACAACAATAATAGCCAAATACATTCTGATTCTCATAAAGCAAAAGAAATTCAGCATACTGTTGTTTAATTTGAAAAAAATTTTTTTACTTTGTTATCACTTCAAAAATATTATAATATTATATATGTTTATTTATGTACATTAATATTTATTATTATTAAACTTCCATAAATGTACTTTCCTATTAATATAATTGATTTTAAAATTATAAAACAACTTTTATATATATATTCATTATTTAAAAAAAAAAATAATAATAACTGCCTATAATAATTTAAGTTTTAAATTGTATAATTTAAAGTATTGTTATGTATAAATTGATTACTTTTAATAAAAGTATGTTTTATTTTTATAACATATAGCTTTTGAATTTCGTAATATTTACAAATATTTTTATTGTTAAATTTTAAAATAAAATGCTTCCTACATTTAATAAATCTCTAAAATTGTCTAATGGTCTTTCTATGCCACTTTTAGGGCTTGGGACTTGGCAAGTAAGTAAAATATAAATTTTAAATAAAAAATTATATTATTATAGGCTCAATCGAGTGAAATGGAAAAAGCATTAAAAATAGCTCTTAATAATGGTTATCGTTTAATCGATACAGCAAAAATTTATCAAAATGAAACAATAATAGGAAAAGTTTTAAAAGACTACTTTTCTTCAGGTAAATTAGTAAGAGATGAAATTTTTGTTACTACTAAACTTTGGTGTACTCATAATAAACCAACATTTATTGAATCAGAATTAAGAAATTCATTAAAAAGACTTCAACTTGATTATGTTGATTTGTATTTGATACATTTTCCAACATGTTTTAATAATTCTGGAACTAAATTTGATACTACTGTTACTGTTGAAGATACATGGAGAGGAATGGAAAAAGTATATGAAAAAGGTCTTACTAAAGCTATAGGGGTTTCAAATTTTTCTAATGAACAAATTGAAAGAATTATGAAAATAGCTAAAATTCCAATTCATAATTCTCAAGTTGAAGTTTACCTTTACTGGCCACAATATGAACATCAAGAGGTATGTAAAAAATATAATATTTCTTTAACTGCTTATGCTCCTATTGGATCACCAGGAAGAGTTAATTATACTGGAATTAATTGGGGTAAAACAATAAATGTTCTTGAAGATAACATTGTTCTTGAAATGGCAAAAAAGTATAATAGAACTCCAGCACAAATACTTTTACGTCATCTTATTCAAAGAGAAATTTGTGTAATTCCAAAATCATCAAATGAAAAAAGAATTATTGAAAATTGTCAAATATTTGATTTTGAATTAAGTAATGATGATATGATAACACTAAATAATATTCCAACTCGTCAAAGACTTTTCAAACAAGAATTCATGATTGGTCATCCAGAAGATAGTTTTATTAAAGAAAGATAAAATGTTATAATTAATTAATAGTTATTTTTTTATTTTTATTTTTAAAATAACATTTATAATAATTTGAAATTTAATTTGATAAAAAATTCTTAGATCTAATATTATTTTCTATTGAATATTTAACATTTTGGGTACATTTTATGAGTCCGATCGTGATAAATCTCTTTTACAAAAATATGAGAAAACGAGTCTAACTTGTCAAATATATTCAAAGGTATTAATTTTCAATATTACTTTAATAAGTTGTACTTTTGACATTTTTTAATAAATGTTTCACCAACAATTTTATATTTCCTTCTCTTATAACGAATCTTGTGGGACATAAATTAATTATATAACTTCACTAAAATTATCTTATACCTAAAAATAATTTAATTAATGATAAATTAATTATTTTGGATGTTTCCTTATTTCAATTTTTAATATTTAGTAATAAAATATTTACTTTTTATATAAATTTTACTATTCTTTTTAATAAAAAATAAAAAAATTTTTTTTTATGACAATTTGTTAAATTAATTTTCAGATAAAATTTCTAACAATGACTGCTAATAAAAACTATAAAGTTGCTGATATTTCACTTGCTGATTTTGGGCGTAAAGAAATTATTATGGCTGAAAATGAAATGCCAGGGCTTATGGCTATGAGAAAAAAATATGGACCAAGTAAACCTCTTTTTGGGGCTAGAATTGCTGGATGTCTTCATATGACAATTCAAACTGCAGTTCTTATTGAAACTCTTATTGAACTTGGAGCTAAAGTGAGATGGTCATCATGTAATATCTTCTCTACTCAAGATCATGCTGCTGCAGCTATTGCTGCTACTGGTGTTCCAGTATTTGCCTGGAAAGGTGAAACTGATGAGGAATACCTTTGGTGTATTGAACAAACATTAATGTTTGAAGATGGTCCACTAAATATGATTCTTGATGATGGTGGTGATCTTACTAATTTGGTTCATGAAAAATATCCAGAACTTTTATCTGGAATTTATGGTATTTCTGAAGAAACTACCACTGGTGTTCATAATCTCGCTAAAATGTTAGCTGAAGGAAAATTAAAAATTCCAGCAATTAATGTTAATGATTCTGTTACAAAATCTAAATTTGATAATCTTTATGGAATTAGAGAATCACTTATTGATGGAATTAAAAGAGCAACTGATGTCATGCTTGCTGGTAAAGTAGCAGTTGTTGCTGGATATGGAGATGTTGGTAAAGGATCAGCAGCTGCTCTCCGTGGTTTTGGGGCACGTGTTGTTGTAACTGAAATCGATCCAATTAATGCTCTTCAAGCTGTTATGGAAGGATACGAAGTAACTACACTTGAAGAAATTGCACCAAAAGCCAATATTATTGTAACTACAACTGGGTGTAAAGATGTTGTTAGAGGAGAACATTTAGAGGTTCTTCCAGATGATGCTATTGTCTGTAATGTAGGACATTTTGATTGTGAAATTGATGTTAACTATTTAAATAATAATGCTATTAAAGATACTGTTAAACCACAAGTAGATAGATATACCATGAAAAATGGACGTCATATCATTATTTTATCAGAAGGTAGACTCTGTAATTTAGGTAATGCTACAGGACATCCATCATTTGTTATGTCTAATTCATTTACAAATCAAGTTCTTGCACAAATTGAGCTTTGGACAAAGAAAGATACTCCACAAGCTTACAAACTTGGCTTGTATGTTCTTCCAAAAACTCTTGATGAAGAGGTTGCTGCTCTTCATCTTGATAAACTTGGAGTTAAACTTACTAAACTTACACCAGAACAAGCTGCTTACATTGGTGTTCCAGTCAATGGACCATTCAAACCAGACCATTACAGATATTAACTATTGAACATTAATTTTTTTTAAGCATAATTGTTTTCATAATATTTTTTTTAATATATATTTGTATTGTTGAATAAAAGTTACAAAACTAATTAATATACAATAATTTATTACTTCACAAAAAAAAAAAAATAATTAATAATAAAAATAAAGATTTATTATAGAAAAATAATATTACTTTCTTATATTTACATGATTCTCTGTGTTTTGAATTCCCATATTTCTCTGCATTTGATGGGTAGAATTAATGTTCATTGGGTGCTGAAAATGGTGGCCTGGATGAAGAGGCATACCAAAATTTTGCATTTGATTCATTTGAGATTGTCTATAGTGATTATCTAAATGTTTAGAAGCTTCACTTAAAACATTATTTAAAGCATTAAATGATCCCAGTAAAGCTAATGAACCAAAACCATGGGTTAGCATTGAAAAATGTGTTAGTGGTCTTTGAATAGAAGGATCGAGAATTATCGGTTCAGCCGTTGAAGCTATAGGAGATTTATCTTTGTTTAATAGTTCACAAACTAATTTTAAACCTATTCTTGAGTAAGATAATATTGTCCTCATTCTTTCATAATCAGCATTTGTATTTAATTCAGTATTTACAATTTCTTGACCTATTATTTTAGCTGGAAATTCTTTATCACATAATTTTGAAAAATCTTGTGCCATATGAATTGCTTCTTCTTCAACTAATGAGGTAAATGCAGTAACTTGAGCAGCCTTTCTCCTTCCTGCTGGAAGGATAAGATTAATTCGACGTAAAGATTCACGTAACATTTTACCACCATCTTTACTTTTAGCTTTTCTTAAAATTCCACCTAGTAAGGAAGCATTCAAACATTCTGGTGGATTTATTCTTCGTGTAATTTCAGCAATTGTTACACGATATTTAGTTGTTGAACTTAAAAGAGACGTCCTGCCAGGAACTGTACAAAATATTTCATATGGTGGTAAAACAAAATTTCTATTTATATGTGCATTTCCAGAATCATTACTATTATTATTACTACTACTATTATTATTATTATTGTTACTGTTATTAATATATGGTGTAACATTACTGAATTGTTGATTTTGAGAATATTCATTCTTTAAATTTCCTAAATCATTTTTAATAACATTATCTGGAGTATTATTACTACTTGTATCTGAAGTAACACCGGAATCATTAGATTTTTCAAATGAAGTAATTTTTGTATCATTAAGAAAAACTTGATTACCTCCATTATTAAAATTGGTAATATTTTGTACTAGTGCTGGAATTCTATCAAATGGTGAAGGATAAGATGAAGGCATTGAAGAAATTAAAGCATTAGAATTATATACATGATAATCAAATCTGCCATCATTGTGAATCCCTTGCATATGAGGGTAACTATTAATTTGTTGAATGTAATTTGTCATATTCGAATAATACCCATTCCCTAACATATAACTTTGTACATTTGGATCTTGCCTACTACTATTATTAATATATGGTGTTGAGGTAGCTAATGGAGTTGTAAGGAGAGTTGGAATATTTCCAATAGCAACAATAGATTCATGTTCCTCTGGAGAATGATCATTACTACTATTATTATTACTATTTTTTGATTTTATTTCTTTTTCCTCATCACTAGTTTTAGATTTCTTTGAAAGAATTGTTAAGTTTACTTCAGTAGACCCTTCATGAGGACGTTTTCTATCATCGTTGTCTTTTAATCCACATAATGAAATTTTGTCTAACTTAGTAACATCAGATGGTTCATTGTTTGAAAATGTAACTTGATATGATGGATTTTGGGTTCCATTATTAGAAATCATTATTGCTTGATTACTTGGAGGCATAAAATGAGTAGGCATTTGTAAGAATGACTAAAGGAAAAATGAAATAAAAAGAAATATTTAATAAAAAAAGAGTATTTAAAAAAAACTTACAGAGATATCAAAACTTTGTGCAGAATTCATATTTTCAATTTCTTCTAACTCAGCCTTGGAGGAAATCATTTTTATACAAAATACTAAAATTTATACTCATATAGATATATATGGCAAAGATAAAAGTAAATAATAAGTATATATTTCTACCGTATGATTATATTTAAACAAATATTGTGTATGTCTAACAAAGTAGTAGGGTGTATATAAAAATTTATCAAAATAAAAAGAAATAAGTAATAATAATATTGTAAAGGAATTCCTTAAAATACAAATATAAATGTATAAAGATTCTAAATAGTAGTAAATATATGTTAATAAAAAATCTTATCATTTAATTGTTTCTAAAAGCTCCCATCTTATGAATGGTTAAAATTCAATTAAGTTATGATAAGCCGAAGGCTAAATTAATAAGTATGGATGAAGCAAATAATTTTTGGCAGTTGTCAGGAAAAATCTAGCCAATAATAATTTAGTAATGTTAATGATGTATAAAGACATATTTGGGAGAAATATACTATTATTACTTAGTGAGGATATTAGGGTAGTTCTTTGAGATGAGACTATTTTATTAAGTGGGGATCATCCTATGAAAATAAAATAGATAAGGTCAGTTATAAAAGATAAATTAATTTTGTCAAATTTTATATATAATAATCAACGGAGGATAATATTTCAAATTAAAAATGATGTTTTTAGTGATGATGTAAAATATTGTAACAAATTAAAAATTTAATTTGCTTTATATATTAAAGATTACATATAAAAGAACCTAGATGAATAATAAATAAAGTCCGCCAAAAAAAAGATTTAAAATTAATTTATCCTAACACCAAGTAATAAACGAATCCAGCATTCTCATATTACTTTTAAAAAAACATTCCAAATATTTCTTTTTTTAATAAACAGTCACCTTTTTTCTTGACCATTAAAAAAAAAACTAACGGCAATTATAAAAATATTAATTCCGTTAAACTATGTATTTAACTTAATAAATTCTTTCAGAAAAACAAATGGAATTTAAACTTACAAAGACAACCATGTATAGAGCTACTTTTAACAATGCATATCTTTAAAACTATAAGAAAAGAAACATTAAATGAAAAAAAGCTTATTAACCTAAAGGTGTCTATGCCTAACCCAGAGGTCAAAGAGACTCTTTTTGGTGAAATATATTGAGCGTCATTTAACAAAATTCTTTTATCTATCAAACAATTAACAATTAAAAAAATATTAAAACAAAAAGTCAATAAAATGTTATCATATAATTAATTTTTTTTCTAGTTTTTTTTTGCTCTTTTGAACTTTTTACTTTTTGCTCCTTTACTCTTCCGATTATCCTTTCTTTTCCTCGTCATAGGGCCTTCCTTGACACCCATATAATCACCAAATTCAAGTAGTTTATCTAATGCGTCTGATTGTTTATTTTGTCTCAAGGAAGCTGCTTTCTTGTTACTCAATCTTCTGAAATTAGAAGTTTCATAATTCTCTATTTCTTTTTCTTTTTTTAACATTTTATCATTGTCATACTTTTCAATAATCTCTTCAGGAGCATTTGAATATTGTGCACGTAATTCCGATAACAAAGAACTTTGTAAGGCGCGTTGTTTGGCTTTTTTCATTGCACGTTCTTCTCTATCTTCATCTTCTTCAGTATACTTTGCCGGCATGATCTTTGGAGCTTTGTACTTTTTAGTTTCTCCTCCATCTTCCTCACTATCCTCAGACTCATCACTGAGGACTAGCATATTAGGTCTTGCCTTAACTAGTTCCTCTTTCTTATTATTATCTAATTTAGGAGCAATAAGTGTATCAATCTGAGAACGCATCTTATTTTCGATAGGACGAATTTTCTCAAGGATAACTCTGAGATGAAGTAACCGATCCACACTATCGGTACTTTGAATTGAGTTACCATCGGCCATTATCGTCATTAAATGAAGCATTTCACATATATATAATGTCATATCGTGATTCTTAAGATCTAGTAACGAAATACCATTAGTAGTATCAGCATCTTTACATTCCTCTGAAAATACTTTCACAGCATCTAATAATTCTTCGCTTGTTGTTAGACATTCCTTAGAAATATCGCTATAACGAGTAATGTCATCGTCTATCATGGTATTTGTAGTAATTTTTCAATAAATAAGTTTTAAATTTATTAAAAATTGGTAAAGTGTTTTTTTATAAATTTTATCTTGATAGGAGAAATTCTAAGTTACTACTTTTCATATATTGAAGACAATGAAAGTGATATTTCTATTTGAAGTTTCATTTTATTTTTAAGTACAAATAAGACAATAAAATGTTGGAGAAGCACTAAAATTTATAAACTTATACTTTATAGATATTGGCTTAGAAAAAAAATAGATATAAATTTTTTAAAGATATATTTTTATCTTATTTGATTTCATAATAAGTATTAATAACAAATAACTTGTATATTTTTTAATTATTCAATAAATGGGGATTAATGCTGTCAAATATTTATTGTTATTCTGAAGTTGTTGAAATTTTAAGAAATGCTATATGTTTATAAATAGCAAAATATAAAGTTATTAATATTGGAAGTTGCATTTTTAAGTAAATATAAGTTGTTTACTTACTAAGCATGGAATTTAATTGATAAAACACGGTACTTAAGGCAATTTGTTTTAATAATTAATAATAAAATTTTTTTTTAGAAATTTAGAACTATATACATACACATTGAAGTTTATTTATTTATTATTTCTTCAAAATTAAGTTTTTTTTATTTATAATTTATAAATTTTTTTTTAAAACATTAGTAAAAGATTGCGAGACCCTAACTTTATTTAAAAAATTGTTTAAATAAATCTTATCATGATTTTTTCAATAACATTAGTTTACAAACAATAATAAGTTTTTATTCTCTTGTAAAATTAAAAAATTAGAGTTGTAAAATAAAAAGTTTTAAAGGAAGAATAATAATTTTAAAAATACAATTAACAAACATGATTAATCATCTTACATTTTAAAATAAATAAACAAAATACATTTTTCTTACTATATTTATTAACAAAAAGTATTGGCAATGTTGTTATTTTTAAAAAATTGAAAAAATTTAATACACTAAAATTAAAATAGGAAACTTTACTCTATAATATTAATTTTAACAGTGTAGTTAAATGGGAAACTTCTTTAGCACATATGCTAAAAAATTGAAGATTCCCGACGCGATTTAAATATATTTTATTGTTAAATGCCTGTTTATTCTATGGTATCGTTTTTTAGTTATTTTCAATAAGAAAAAAATATAGTTATTCATTATATTTATAATAATATTTAGTTATTTAATGATTTCTGTTAAATAGTTAGTATAAATATTTTTTATTTATTTTTTTTATAATAAAATTTTAACAGGGTTTTTTTCACATCTTCAAGTATGTTATTACGACGTACCTGTATAAAACTACCACTTTATCCATCAACATTTTTTAATACAAGAAAAGTTGCTAGGTAGATACTACTTTTATTTATTGATTATATAATAAATGATAATTTTTTTTATAGTTTTCCAGATCAAGGAATTGAAAAAGCTGATGTTGTTGTTTGTGGTGGAGGAATAGCTGGTCTATCAGCTGCATTTCATCTTAATAAACTTAACAAAAATGTTGTCTTATTTGATAAATATTGTATTGGTGAAGGAAGTGCTTCTGTCATTAACTGTGGTCTTATTAATGCACCATATTTTTGGCAAAATTTAACTTTGATGAGATTGGCTGAACGTTCATTTGAATTTTATAAAAATCTTGCAGCAACCAGTAATATAGAACTTGAAGAATGTGGAAAAGTTTATTTGGCATCTTCTGATAAAATGGCTGGTGAATTAAAAAGAATAGCAGCATGGGCTCATGCTTATGGTTATAAAGACGTTGAACTTTTAGATTGTCCCAGTGAAATGTTATCTAGGTGGCCAATTGCAGACACAGAGGATGTAGTTTTAGCTTTACATTCACCACAAGATATTAGACTTGATATGTCTTCTGTTCTCCTTGAACTTCAAAGACGATTAAAAAAAGGGGGCGTTAGAATATATGAAAACTGTAAAGTTAAGAATGTTTGTGTTGGCAATAATAAACAGGTATATGGCATTCAAACTGATCTTGGATTAATTGAAACAAAAGTTTTTGTTGATTGTTCTGGAATTAACGCTGGAAAAATTCCTGTTAAATCATTACCAAATGAACATGTAATGGTTGCCAGTTATCCATGTACAGTTAATGGTTTAACAACTTCACGTATAAGTTCTACAAGTTTAAATTCAATTTCTCCTATTATTTGTGATGTTGAAAGTAATGTATTTTTAAAGACTGGAATGTATGATACAATATGTGGTGGTTTTGTTGAAGATAGTATGAAACCATTTCCCAATACTAAAACAGATGTTACAAAAGAATGGAGTATTCCTATTTGTGATTGGGATAATTTTCAACCAATTCTTTCAAGATTAATTGATAGATTTCCAACTTTAGCTAATGCTCCTCATGGAAATTTACAACTTCATTATGATACATTTACACCTGATAGAAATCCAATAATTGGTGAGTGTAGTGAAGTTTCTGGATATTATATTGCTACTGGTTTTAATGCAAGAGGTTTAACATTAGCACCAGGGGCAACAGAGTTATTATCTAGATGGATTTATAAGATGCCAATAAAAGAAGATGTCTCAACGATTGATGTAACAAGATTTCTACCAATGCATGGAAATACTAAATATTTGTTTCAAAGAGTTCCTGAAGTTGCTTCTTATGTTTATGGTAATACAAGACAAAGTTTTCAATTTCATTCTGCACGAAATTTAAGAATGTCTCCAATATATCATCAATTACGTGATGCCGGTGGAGTTTTTGGAGAATTAATGGGATATGAAAGACCATTATGGTATGATAAAAATTCAAAACGTGACAGTCATTTATATTGTGGACAAGATTCATTATATGGAAAACCAATATGGTTTGATCATGTAGAAAAAGAATATCAAGCATGCCGTGAAAGAGTTGGCCTAATTGATATGACAAGTTTTTCAAAATTTGAAGTAAAAGGTGAAGATTCAGAAAGATTTTTACAATATTTATGTTCAGCTAATGTAAACATGCCAATTGGTGAAACTGTATATACAGGAATGCAAAATGAAAATGGTGGTTATGTTACTGATTGTACAATTAGTAGATTAAAAGATAATCATTATTTTGTTATAGCTCCAACAGTCCA
Organism: Strongyloides stercoralis; assembly: GCA_029582065.1. Lineage (NCBI taxonomy): Eukaryota > Metazoa > Nematoda > Chromadorea > Rhabditida > Strongyloididae > Strongyloides > Strongyloides stercoralis. The sequence goes on along the minus strand of CM055866.1, from coordinate 7,214,513 downwards.
ACAACTTCGATGCTTTATTTGGATGAAAAAATGGGCTAGAAAATTAAACACTGATGTAAAAATTATTGATGTAACTGGAAATTATACAGCTTTAGATATAATTGGACCTTCTGGTAGATATTTAATGCAAGATATTTCTGGTGAAAGTATGTCATCTGGAGATTTTCCTTCTTTTAGAATGAAAGAAATAAATATTGGTATGGGAACAGGGATTCGTGCAAACAGTATTTCACATTGTGGAGAACTTGGATGGATGTTATATATTCCAAATGAATTTGCTCAAAACGTTTATGATGTTATTGTTGAAAGTGGAAAAGAATATAATATGAAACATTGTGGATATTATACAATGAGACATCTTAGAATTGAAAAATTTTATGTTTATTGGGGACAAGACATTAATGAACAAACTACACCAGTTGAATGTGGAAGAACATTTAGAGTTGATTTTGATAAAAGTGAATTTATTGGAAAAGAAGCACTTCTTAAACAAGTTGAAGAAGGAGTAAATAAAAGATTTGTTCAAATATTTATTGAAGATCATGATATGGATATGGATCCATGGCCACAAGGTGGTGAACCAATTCTTTGTAATGGAAAAATGTGCGGACTTACAACATCATCTGCTTATGGATTTACTTTAAAAAAACAAATATGTTTAGGATACATAGAATTTCTTAATCATAAGATTGAACCATCACATATTGTTCAAGAAAGTTATACAATAAATATAGGAGGAAGAATATTTCCAATTAAAGTTAGTTTACATTCTCCAAATTTACCAATGATTTCAAGTGAACATCCAGTACATTATGCTCCTACCCAAGATTAAATTTTATATATTTGTTATAATAAATGTAACTTTTTTTTTGTACCAAAAAAATAGTATTTATATATTTTTTTTAATATCAAAATATTTAGATTTATATTATATTTTTTTTGATAATTAAATAATAATTTTATTATTATTGACCATATAATATAAAAGTTAGAGCAATTGAAATTTGATAATCGTATTATCCCAAATAGTTTCATAAAAACTTTATAAAATAAAATAAATAAATAATTTAATGTTTTTTTTTCTTGCAAAAAGGTGTAAATTTTATTATTACTTTACAACTATTTATTTATTTTATCTAAATAAAGTATTAACATTATAAAAAAATTTTTTTTACTTTATTAAGATTCAATTTTTTATATATAAAGTGTAAATATAATTTATTTTTTTAAAATATCTTTAATAAAATGTGTTTTATGTTTAATTTTAACATAATCTATAATTTAAACTTTTTTTTATTTATTTTTTAAAAGGAAGAATAAAAATTTATGATTATTTTAAATTATTTTATTTACAAAAAAAAAATACAGTATGTATATTGTTACTTTTCTTTGTTACTATAATATTTAAAGTAAATCAAAAATATGTAACATTTGATTTTATATATCAAAATTTTAAGTACACCTTTGTTATTTTGTTAACGTATAATCATTTTTGTTTTAAAAAAAGAAACATCAACAGATTTTATTTTATAAAGTTTTTTTTATTGTTTAAAAAACTTTTATAATACTACTTATTAGTAAATTTTGATGTAAAGTAATTTTCTTAGAAAATCAAAAGAATTTATAATACATGAAAGAGAGAATTAATATAATTTAAACCCTGTTTTATTTCAAATTATTTACAAAAATAAACTTATTAAACACATTCGTTTTGTATACAATTTAAAAAAATATATTAAATAGAAAAAATTTATTTACTATATATTATTTTTTATAGATAGTTTAAATCAAAACTGTATTTAATGTTAGTTTACAAAGTGAATATATATAATTATTAAAAATTTTTTAGGTTAATTTAACAATCTTTGTAAAAATATAATTCAAATGTGCTAAATTTTATGCTAGAACAATTTTGTAGTTTTTGATAAACTTTTTAAATTACACTTTAATTACTAGTAAAAAATTTAACCAAAATAATATCTATTTTAAATAGAATAAACATGCTACGATATATTTAATTTTGTGATAGTATTATCATTTTTATTTTTTTTATTATTTTTTTTTCATATAAAAAAAATAAATAAATTTAGATAATTATTTGAATGTTTTTGAAAAATATTTTTTGGAATTTGTTTTTTTTAAATACTTGATTATATTTAAAATAATGTAACTAATAAATATTTCATTCTTTTTTTTTCAAAAACATTCTTTTTATTTTTAACACAAAAAATATTCACTAACAATCAAACTATAATTATGAAATCTTTTTCAATAAAAAAAGGAGTAAAAAAATTTCTACCACAACCTTTATTTGATCCCATCAATTTATCTTTATTATCTTCATCATCAAGCATAAGAAAAAAAAATTTTTATGGGGACAATATATTACCAGAAGCTAACAATTGGTTGTATGATGAATTGGATCCTCCAATAAAACAATCTTCTTCAAAAATAAGGATACAAAAGTTAATAAAAAGATATTCATTAAGTAACAAATTAAACTAATAAAGTTAATATTATATTAAAATTAATAATATTATTTAACAATTTTTTTATTATAAAAAAGAAATTATTATTAGTTAAGCTTACTATAATATCTGTATGCTGTTACATCTTTTGCTTGACATTTAACAACTAATTGACCTTCGTCATTAACATATCTTGTGATTATTGATGGTATCCCTGTCGTTAAATTATTTGGTACAATTTCTTGTTTTTCTATCATTTCTCCATTCTCTGTTAGTGTAACAGTAATACTTAATAGGTTAAAAAAGTTGTATTAAAATTGATTAAAATCTTATCACTTACTAAAAAACTCTATCATCAATTGTAACATCTTCTTTTTTATTATTTAAGATAAAATTCCATGTTTTATTCTTAAAAGGTGATACGACACTACAATTCCATTTATTACAATCACTTGGATCAACATTTATAATAACATCCGGTGCAATGGATAAAGCAAGTGTCTTTTTAAACACACCAATTTCAATAGCATCAAGATACTCTCCATAATTATCACCATTCTTTTCTAATCTCCAGTTTCCAATTAATTTCTTTTGTTTTTCATTAAGAGACATTCTTAAACTATAAAAAAAAAACAAAAAAATAATTAAGTTTATTTTAAATGAAATTAATTATTAATTTGTGTAAAAACGACAATTAAAACGAATAAATAATATAATAATAATTCAAATATATTAAACATAGTTATAGTACAAATGATTTCTATATTAATATGTTATTTTATACATATTTTAATGAAATTTATATTTTTTTATTTTAAAAATATTAATTTATTGTATTGACGTGTCTTCTTTTATTTCATTTCTTTTTTGATAATAAAATGAAGGAGATAACCAACCGCGCATAAGAAAATGATTTACATTATTACATGATTTAAATTTGCACAGGAAGATTTTTATCAACTTATATCAATGTCAAGTTACACTATAAACATTGATATATAAATACCATATCTTTATTTTTTTTGTATTAACAGACATCTTTAAAGATAGTTGTGAAATATGCCAAAAGGAAAAAATATAAATTAATAAAATATGATATTAAGTAAATGATAAATAAAATTGGAATATTATTAAACATGTCATAACATTAAGAAAAAATATTAAAAAAAAAGTTTTTTTTTTAAAAATCTTAGAGAAATTATTAAAATAATCAAATTTATGATATTTTTGTTTTTTGTTTATTTTATTTATTATTAATATCAAGATAATATATGCTTTTAAAAAATAAATTTGAAGATTCTTGTCATTTCATTTTATTATTATCCATTACTCTTCTTTATAAGGAGCTTCCTCTTTTTTATTTCTCATATCAACATTTATAATATCAATTTGTAAGTAATTTCCCGATCTCGTCACGCACTAAGATTTTGATAAAATAAAACGACCTCACAGTTAAAATAAATTTTTATTATTTATATATAAAAAAAAGAGAAGTATCTTATTTGAAGGCTATTCAAATATTTCTTATAATTACCATACTATTTATATAGTTAATAAGCTCCAAATAAATAAAAATTCAATTTTTTAAATAATAGTATAATTATAATTATTTCATTTTTGTACTTTATAGTAGAGTACATTTAATTATCACCTATTATAAAAGTTTTATATTATTTATCCTCTTATCAAAAATAAAAATCTCTTTTGTAAAATTACTTTTAATAACAAATTGAATGTGAGTTTAATTTTTCATAACAATTTTTCAACCAAACTTTTTATTTTTATAGCATTTATCAAAAATCTTTATCTTTTATCTCATAATATCTCTACAAAATATTTTTCTATAAAAATATAAAGAACGATTAATAAATAATATTAAGAAAAGTATATATACAAACTCTTAACGCATTTTTCTACATCAACTTTTTTCTGTGAAGTATAATCTAAACAAAAGTTTGTCAAAACATTTTAAATTCTTCAATCTACAAAAAGTCAAAACAATGAAAAATGTTAATAAACTACAAATTCCTGGTGAGTTGAAAATAAAATTTTTAGCAAATTTTTCTCATATCATATTTTTTTTAATATTTATACATTTTTATTAAACAAAATGTTTTTTTTTTTTTTCAAATTATAGAAATTAATATTTTAATATATCCTACAAATAGAAGTATCTTGACTACAATTATTCAAATAATAATAGAGAAAGATAATATTTTAAAATATTCCTCTAAGAATAAAAATTTTTAATCTGATTTTAAAAAGTTAAATATATATAAAAGGTGTGAAAAATCATTATATTAAATATAATTATATGTATAATTTAGTTAACGCAACACATTATTGTATGTATAAAAAAAAAATTTAAAAATTTGTAGACAAAAATCATTTATGCAATTTTGACTTGATAAATTATTTTTTTTTCCTCTATAATCATTTATTTTCATTAAAACTATATAGTTTATTTTGTTGACCATATTACAAAAACCTGAAAAATAATAAAATAGTGAAAATATAATAGGAAGAAGTTGGTATTTATAAACTTGTCTTTTTTCTTATCACTTTTTATTTCCATTTTACCTATATATTCCTGAATAATAGATTTAAATCATTTGTTTGCGAATATCAATCGTCTAAATAATACATATATATATGTAATTATTTCTTTGTTTTAACTGTTATAAAGTATCATATAATATCTTAAGAATAAACTATTTTTAAATTTATTAATTAAATTAATAAAACATTCATATATATACTATTTTTACTGTTTTATATTTATAACTTTAATTATTAAATTCTATTTACTTTATAACAATTAATTTAATTGTTCTAAGTTTTTAATATTTGATTACACCTTCTGATCATATGGTTATACGTTATATCATTTTTTTAACTATCTTTTTAGTATAATCATATTTTATGTAATAATATCTTAATAATAATTTAATATAAATAATAATAAGAATTATTATAAATAATATTAATATATAGAATTTTCAAATTATAAAAATATTTTTCTATTCATTTAAAATCAAATTAAAAAAACTATCTAAACATTACTATTGAATTGAATACTTTTAATTAAATATTAAAAATTCACCATTTATTTTCCATTAGTTCATTCTTTTCTTTATCAATATTATTAAAAAATATTGATACATTTAAACTTTCTCAGGAAAATAAAAACTTATTTTCTTTATTTTGTAACATTCATAACATTACATTACTTTAATACTTTTAAAACATAACGTAAAACATTTTTTAAAAGATATTCAATTGTTATTATAACAAGAATTATTATTTAATCACAATCAAATTTCTCCACCTCTTTTTAATCATTAGAAATATATACATCGTTTTGAAGAATTCATTTACATTGACAAAAGTTACAATTTTTAAAATTAAAGACACGTTAAAATTGTTAATTTTATTTCAATGTCATATTTTTTTTTATTCTTAAATCGAACAATCCCTACTAACATAGTTATACTTTTCCTTTTCTAAAAAATTTTAAGTTTAAGGGATATACAAAATTGATCTCAATATTATATCTAAATGTTTTACCTCTAAACTATATACAATGTCTATTTAAATGTTAACTATTCATCTTAAAAAGTATCTATGTTTATAGTTTAATTGAGCATCATTTAAAACTCATCACAACATGTCACAAAATTTTTTTTTTTTTACAATACATATTTATACCAATAAAAATATAGTTTAGTATAATTATCTAATAAATTTTATTATTCCAAGTAATTATATTTATAATTTGTCAATCATTTTTAGACTCCAAAAAACACCCTTCAACATCTAAGAATTTTTTATATCCAGAACAAGAAACACCATTTATAAGAAGAATCTCAGCAACTATTGAACCATCTGGGAGTATTTTTCCTTCAGATATTAGCGATACAAGTAGTTATAACGGATCCGAAATGGCAAAAAAAGGATTTTTAGAAATGATTAGAAGTTACCCAAAATCTGTTTTTTTTATTTTGAGTAACGAATTTTGTGAACGTTTTTCCTTCTATGGAATGAAGGCTATTTTACTCATTTATTTTTTATCAGAGTACAATTTTAGTCAAGGGTAATATTTATTTTATTAAATTATTTAAACTTTTTAATTTAATTTTTTTTAGAACAGCTGTATCACTTTATCATGCTTTTGTATGCTTAGCATATTTTTCACCCCTTTTTGGTTCAATTGCTGCAGACAATTATTTTGGAAGATTTAAAGTTATCCTTTGGGTATCACTTTTTTATGTCTTTGGGCATGCTCTTATGTCAATTGGAGCAATTCCATATTTAGACTACAATCTTCGTCAAGTCTTAGATTTCTCTGGACTTTTTGTTATTGCACTTGGAACTGGCGGTATAAAACCATGTGTTTCGGCTTTTGCTGCTGATCAATTTGAAGAAAATCAAGCTCAAGAACGTGCCCAGTTTTTTTCTTTCTTCTATTTTGCTGTTAATGCTGGTTCATTTTTTGCAATTCTTTTTACTCCTATTATAAGAAGTAGAGTTAAATGTTTTGGTTCTGATACTTGTTTTCCACTTGCTTTTGGAGTCCCTGGAATTTTGATGCTTTTTGCTTTTATATTTTTTATTTTTGGATGGAAATATTATAAAAAACCAGCTCCACCAAAAGGAAATGTTCTTTTTGATGTCGTTAAATGTATTTATCATGCCCTTAAAGGTAAAATTGAAGCCATCATTAAGTATGTTTTATTTTTAAAAATTATTTAATTTAAAAAAATTTTTTTTAGAGGACGTGATACAGCATCACATTGGGTTGATTATGCTTCAAATAAATTTGATAATAATCTTATTCTTGGAGTTAAGTCATTAGTTAATGTTTCTGTACTTTATGGACCAATAGTATTGTTTTGGGCATTGTATGATCAACAAGGATCAACATGGGTACAACAAGCTCGTAGAATGGATGGAAGAGTTGGTCAAATTACAATACTTCCAGACCAAGTATCAGTTCTTAATCCAATTATGATTCTTGCTCTTGTACCACTTTTTGAAATCTCTATATACCCTATGGCTAGAAAAATTGTTAAAGTTACTCCTTTAAGAAAAATGGCATGTGGAGGTTTGTTGGCTGGTGTCAGTTTTGTTCTGGCTGGTTTTGTTCAATTAGAAGTTAATAAAACTATGGAACCACTTCCATCTCCAAATAATGTTATTATGAATGTATACGGAAACTCGTCTAACGACTTTCAATTTGGAAATATTGACATGAAACTTGGAAGACAAGAAATTCCAGCTACTTATGGAAAATTAACAAATAAATTTGATGAAACATTTTCAAAAGATATAAATATAACAAAGAAAGGAAATGGTATTGTTGTTGGAATTTTTAGAGATCCAATATATAATAAACCATTAATATCTTCATTCCAATATGATATTGTTAAAACAGAAAATGGTAAAACAAGAATTTATTTTCTTTTGCCTGAGGGATCACTTCTTGAAAATGGACATTTTAATCTAGTTAATGCTAATGATGAAGTAGAAAAAATTGTTAAAATTCAAAATGGAGAGTATGTTGATATTAATCCTGGATTTTTCTCATCACCAAATTACACAATTTATTATGATGAAAATAACAATAAGCTATGCTCAATTGATTTTAAAAAGTGTTCATTAAAACTTGATATTTTTGCACAAATGGGTGCCGCTCATGTTCTTATTTTGGATCAAGGAGTTTCTGAGGGTCAAATTCATACAATTGTCAGACCAAATTCAGTTCATATATTATGGCAACTACCACAAATGTTTATTATTTGTCTTGGGGAAATTATGCTAAGTATAACTGGACTTGAGTTTTCTTATTCTCAATCAACACCAAATATGAAGTCTGTTCTTCAAGCATTATGGTTAATGACAGTATGCTTTGGTAACATAATAGATATGTCTATTTCAGGTACAAAAATTATAGAAGATCCTGCATATGAATTGTTCTTCTATGCAGCATTAATGTTTGCTGTCATTGGAGTTTTCATTCTTCTTTCAATGAGATATAAATATGTTAATCCAGATGAAATTCTTGGTCATAAGAAAAATTCAAAGAAAAATCACATTACTGGTGAAACATTATCAACCGGTAGTGACAATACACTTCCAAAGAAGAAAATAACGTTAGAAGATTCATTAACTGGAAGTTTTGTAAGTAAAAATAATTAATTATTTTTAAAATGGGTAGATAAAAAATAAATCATATTATTTTTATGATATGATCTCAATCTACGCAGTCATTATTTTATGACAACAAAACGTTTCCATTTTTATCATTTGACATTGAAAAAATATATTTTTTTTTAACTATCAATATAAATTCTACAAAAATAAGATTTATGATATAATAATTTTAATGTACTATGATAAACTTTTATTTTTATACTTAATAAAAATCAAGATAATAATTTTAATGTTTTTTTTTAATGAAATTTTTGTATAAGTGTAGATATAATGCGTAATTATTTCTATAGTAATTAAAAAGTACTTTTACAGTTATAATATAGCATATTATTAACGCGATAATATCATACTCTTAAATGCTTTTTTAGTCCTTAAGACTATAATAATAATTGTACAATAGATTTTTCCTTATTACAATCATCAGATTTTCTATAAGATATATTATTTGTAAATTTGTAAGGATATTCTGTTGATTCAAAATATATAAAATTAAAAAATACAACACTGATCTTCCAAATTTTTCATGATTTGAATCAAAAAGTACACAAAACATTAAACTTGGTTTTTTATTACATAAAAATCCATATTTTTTATTAGTATTTTAATATTTGATAAACATAAAAATATCTTTTTCAAATCTAATAATATTAATGATAAATTTATAAGAAATAAATTTCTTACCTTCTATTGATTATTTATTAATTTTTTAAAACACTAGAACTATTCAAAACGACAACTCTAAAAATAAAACTTCTGGATATGTAATATAAAAAAGGTGTTTGTTTTTAAATATGCAGAATAGTTTTTTTTGAACTTGTTTCTACAAAAACTTAGAAATTTCCTCTTTAATTGTTCTTCATAATTCTACATATTATTATATCATAAAAAAGTGGTTTATCATAAAAACAATACATTTTCCATGAAGAAAATATTTATGAATACATAGATTTCTATGTACATAACAATAATTACCTTTGAAATCTTAATGTAGTAAAAAAATTTTTATTGTTAAACTTTTAATGCAATTTAACACATGAATAAAATAAGTGTTTAATCTTAACAATGTATAAATGATGAATGATGGAGAAAGTAAAACTAACTTCGGGAACACACAAAACAATAAAAAGCGATAAATTAAATAAAATTGGTTAAAGCAAGATAATAGTTTAATATTAAGAAAATAACATTTATGAAATAATTAGCTCATTATACGATTAGTAATGTTATATGAGAAATTTTATTCCTCTTCAGCAACTTCTCCTTCATACTCAGCATCATCATAGTCATCAGCGGTGGCTTCTTGATATTGTTGATACTCAGCAACAAGATCATTCATGTTAGACTCAGCTTCAGTGAATTCCATCTCATCCATACCTTCACCAGTGTACCAATGCATGAAAGCTTTTCTTCTGAACATAGCAGTAAATTGTTCAGAAATACGTTTGAAGCATTCTTGAATAGCTGTAGTGTTTCCAATAAAGGTAGCAGACATCTTAAGTCCTTTTGGTGCAATGTCACAGACAGCAGTCTTAACATTATTTGGAATCCATTCAACAAAGTATGGAGAATTTTTCTGTTGAATAGACATCATTTGTTCGTCAACTTCTCTCATAGACATTTGTCCTCTGAAGATAGCAGCAACAGTAAGATATCTTCCATGTCTTGGATCACAAGCAGCCATCATATTTTTGGCATCAAACATTTGTTGGGTAAGTTCTGGAACTGTAAGAGCATTGTAAGCAGAGACACCACGGGCAGCAAGAGGAGCAAATCCTGGCATAAAGAAGTGAAGACGTGGGAAAGGTACCATGTTAACAGCAAGCTTTCTAAGATCAGCGTTTAATTGTCCTGGGAAACGGAGGCATGTAGTTACACCAGACATTGTCATTGAGACAAGATGATTGAGATCTCCATAAGATGGTGAACTAAGCTTGAGTGTTCTGAAGCATATATCGTATAAAGCTTCATTGTCAATACAGAATGTTTCATCGGTATTTTCAACAAGTTGGTGAACAGACAAAGTGGCATTATATGGTTCAACAACTGTATCAGAAACTTTTGGTGATGGGAAGACAGAGAAAGATGACATAATTCTGTCTGGGTATTCTTCACGAATCTTGGAAATAAGTAGAGTTCCCATACCAGATCCAGTACCACCTCCAAGAGAGTGTGTAAGTTGGAAACCTTGGAGGCAATCACATCCTTCGGCTTCTTTTCTAACAACATCCATAACGTTTTCCACTAATTCGGCACCTTCGGTGTAGTGACCTTTAGCCCAATTGTTTCCTGCACCAGATTGTCCAAAAACAAAGTTGTCAGGTCTAAAGAGCTGTCCATATGTTGAGGAACGAATTGAATCCATTGTTCCTGGCTCTAAATCAACCATAACAGCACGTGGAACATATTTTCCTCCATTAGCTTCATTGTAGTAGACGTCTATTCTATCGAGGCATTTATCAGAGTTGTCTCCAACAAATGATCCGTCACTTTGGATACCGTGTTCTTCTGAGATAACTTCCCAGAACTTAAAAAATTGCGTTATTATACAAAAAAATTGCCTTTAAACTAAAACTTACTTTAGCTCCGATTTGGTTACCACATTGGCCGGTTTGGACGTGAACGATTTCTCTCATGATTGGTACTAGTAGTAAAAACTAAAAAAAAAAGTAAGAAAGTTAAATATATTTAAACAGAAAAAAATTAATCCGAAGTGACAAAAATGAGAAAACAAAAATAAAGCGATATTGGAAAGCCCATAATTATTTAAAAAAGAGAAAAAAAAGACGAAACACACTTTACCAATAATAAAAAAATCGATGTTACATAAAACGAAAAAATCTCAAACGGCTAAAAATTAAACTATACATTATTAATGTCCACACATAGAAATAAAAACTGACGTAAAGTACGTCACTTGCGCGGTATACAATAGAAAAACCATACAATCTATTGTCGATAGTACACGATTTTCAATACCAAATCTTATTACCCCGAAAAATCTGTTTAAAAAATAAAAAAAAAACTACACAATTAAAGCGACTATATGATAAACGCATAGTAAAAAATGCTACTAGGGGGAAATGATGACGAATAAAAGATAAAGACCAGGATGGCGATTCGGTGCTCCAATGTTATGTCAATTTGTTAACAATGTATTACACTTTACTATATTCTTTCTTCTTCCACACTAAGACAGATTGGTATTTAAAAAAACGTTGTAAAATAGGCAGGGAAACGCGCATTTAAATGGAACAAAAATATATTATATGTAATATTCTCAATGGGTTAATAGTATACATCCAGAGCGCAAAAGAAATAAACCTATAATTGCATCTATAAAATAACGTATAATGAAATTTTATAGAATAAAAAATCGATACATGATTCACAACATCCTCAAATAGAATAGAATAAAAAAAAGTTAAATTCAAATTATAATAAAAATCGTAACATTAGTAGGAATTTAGACATATAAAATGGCAGTATGTTAATGTTTCCGATGAATACAATAAGTCTGACCGATATGTAAATATACCATCAATTGGATGATATAAATAATAATACTTTTAGGTGAAATGAAAGAATAGGAATTGTCACCATTTTTAAAAATCAAAATCATAAAAGTATTAAAAACAAAGAAAAAAAACTCTACAAATGGTGACACACAACAAATTTGATGACAAAACATTTTGGATTGCAATCAAAGTAGTGGGAGGTAAACCAATGTCTTTTGCCAACCAATATTGAAGAAATTGATGAAATCTCACTGAGATTCTTAAATTGACATCTCCCACAGACTAACAAGAGACATGTAGAATTATTTATATAAAGTAATATATTAACCTTGTTGAGAAAAAGAATACAATATGTTGAAAAATAAAATGGTCAACTAGAGGCAGGGTATTAAATAACAGTCTTAAAATGCTTCCAATTTGGCAAATGTTATTACTCCAATCATCGTAAGACATTAGATGCGCGCGTATGTCTATTTATTATGTCATTGGGGAAACAAAGGATAGGAGTAGATTGATCGAATTTACTGTTAAAGCACTACTTTAAATTACAACAGCAAATTATGTTTTTTATATCTGTAAAGATTTACTTAAAATTTGATGATAACAAATGTGTGTGTGACAAAGAACATATTTCCATCAACTGATGTTAATCACAACAAAGACATGTGTGATAAGAGAGGAGGGAGACATACATAGTCAGTAAAAAAAATAACTTTGAAAAGCGGACATACTTTTTTGGTGTCACCTGCTAATATCAGATTTCTCACTTAATTTTATCATAGTTTTTACTATACCAACGAGAAATTTAAAATATATGGTAAAACTATAAGACTTTTTATTTGTTTAAAATGGAAACTTCTTCAGTAGGCTCATTGATTGCTCCAAAACCTCAGCCTATTATTCCTACAAATAATGCACTAAAATCATGCCTTATACTTCTACTGTTTTTTACTACTTTTTTGGCATCTATGGTATGTTTATTTTTAATTGGTTTTTTTTCTATTTATTTGTAGGCAGCATTTGCATTAAAAAAAGTTGCATTATCAGCAAACAATGGTGTAATGAAAGCTGTTTTCTCATCTGTTTCCTGTTTTGGTGCAGGTGTTTTTTTAGGGACATGTTTATTGGATCTTTTACCAGATTCTATTGAAGCTATTAACAAAGGACAAACATTATTAAAGTGGGATAATGAATTTCCTATAGCTGAGGCATGTGTGGCTTTTGGTTTTTTATTAATCCTAACTATTGAACAGATAATATTATTCTTCAAAGAGTCAGGATTAATTGATCCTAATTCTATGGATCTTTTTTCACATGGTCATTCACATGATGATGGACCTTTATTAGATGACGTCACACATGAATCTTCCTCACAGAACAATGAATTGGACCACCATTTTGATCCTGAAAGTCATTCATCAATGAGAGCTATATTGTTGGTATTTGCCTTATCATTACATGCAGTATTTGAGGGTTTATCTTTAGGTATGTTAATGGAAGTTAATGTACTTTTTCAAGTCTTTGGTGCTTTATTTATACACAAAACATTAATTGGGTTTTCTCTTGGGATAAGATTAGTTCAGTCAAAATTAAAAACTATAACGATTATTATGTGTTGCGCAGTATTTGCTGGAATGGTCTTGATTGGAGGTTTTTTTGGATTAGCTGTAATAAAAATATTAAATCGTGGTAGTAAAGCGACTGCCTCAATGGTATCTGGAACGCTTCAGGCAGTAGCTTGTGGGACATTCTTATATATTACGTGTTTTGAAATTTTGCCCCATGAATTAAATCAAAAAGGACATAGAAATTATAAGATGATTTGTTTGTATTTAGGATTTTTTGTAATTGCATTCTTTATTTATTTATTTCCGGATTCTGATGACAATAATATGTAAGACCGGTAAATATATGTTAATTTCTAATGGTTTTTACTTTGTATTTATCAAAATACACATATATGTGATATATGTATATATACTAGCAAGTATAATTTTTATATTTAATTTTTTTATGTTTTAAAGGGAAAGTTTGTGTATGAGAAGTGGTTAGATATCCCATATTACGTACTTGAAAAGGTATTACTAATACATTAGTAGTATTGTTTATAGAATGTCATTAACAATCTAAAAAATCATGCTTTTTACAATAATAATTGCTATTTTCTTCACATTTTTTTTGTTTGTTTATATGTAAGTTTATTGATAACTTCATATGTGTATGCATTTTAAATAGGTATCTGAGATGGATTATATCAAAAATATTGGCGAAGACTTTTTCTTGTTATCAAGTAAAGCTAGGGAAGTGTGGATTATTATATATTTCTCATTTGAAATTAATTTATATTGATGGTTTGTCGGTAGAAATTGATAACCTTCGTGTCGGAAGTTCGTTAATTAGTACTTTATATAAAAAACCAATCTCATTAGTTATTGATGATCTTAGAATTGAGGGCACTCCAAGTGTTACCTTGAAATCTCTTGCTATGTTACGTGGAAAAAAAGAAGGGAGTAGTGAAAATTCTTCATCAAAAAGATTCTTTCAATATATTCAGTATTTTGGAATATTCATCAAAACGGCAAATTTTGTTTTCTTGGACATTGTTCCTCAATGTCTACTACATTTAACTTTTGAACAATTGTACATTGAAACGTATTTAGAAAGAGATGGTTTACAAGTAGATTGTATCTCTAAATTAATCCAACAAAAGTTACTTTTACGTAATCAAATTGCTGGGGCTACTTCATTAATGGAGTTGTCATTGGCCGCTTCATTATCTTTTGACTTTGCGCCTGACTACGAAAAGATGAAGAATGTTTCGGTATCTTTAGATAATCCTTCAATTTATTTTAGTGAAGCATTAGTTGAATATGTCAAGGTCAATATGCCAGAACGATCACCAATAAATGAGGATAATGATAAACGAAGGGTAGAAAAAAATGTTCCATTTATTAAAATTAATATTGATAGTTTGATTGTGGAATACGAAACCTCAATGGAGAGGACATTAACATTAAATTTAAAAAAAATAACTTCAGAAGTTGATTGGAAACATTTAAGATTAGCAATAGATTTTAAAGATTTTTGCATTAAAGAACATACAGGAGTTTCACATTTTAAATGTGGTTCATTTTGTGTATTGTCTTCAAATAAACCTACAAATTCAAGTAGTGAAGCCCAGTGGATTGAAGCAGTAGTTTTTAATCCACTATTAGTATTGGATCAAAATGATCTAATGTGGTGGATTGATTATGGAAAAAAATTGGAGCTTCAAACCATTTTTTCAACAAATGGAGATGAATCGCTATATGGTTTTAATGATGAATTCACTTGTGATGGTGTTAGAATTTCACCTTCAGAAGAGAAATTAACAAATTTAATTTACTTAAATTTTGAAGTTAATACTATGAATATTTTATTAAGGAATTCAACCAAAGGAAACGTTGATCTTATTTTTGGCATTGAATTAATAACATTTGTTGGAGACAGTAAATTTAAAGCAATTGAATTAGGAATTGAATCACTATGGAGTCATCGTTGTTTAAGTAAAACTTTCGATTTAACACAATTTCAAAATATACGCTTCAATCCTACTTATCATGTTTGGGGTACAATCATCGCTCTTGGAGCTGGTTTAGGACAATTTAAAAAAGTGAATGGGCAAAAAATTTTACAATTTCAATTTGAAGATTTACAGCTTGAATGGGAGAAAACTGTAGTTGAGGAATTGGCAATGTTTGCCAAAAATTTAATTGAATTATTCAAAGATAAAAAAACAGATTTAGATAGATCAGATTCGTGGTCAGCTGTTGGTTCTGATGACACTTCTGAATGTTATGGTACAAAACTATTTATCTTGCAATTTTCACTTAAAAATTTAGCTATATTTTTTAATGCTAGACAAAGTGCCTTTCTTGCTGTTAATATTAATTCATTTCGTTGTGATTATAAAAATTTACCTCAAAAAAAGCTTGATCTTAAAATTGAAAGTATAAGACTAGGGGTTTCAGAATTAAAAACATCAAATATAATTATAGAATGGTATAAATTTGAAGAAGTTCCTATAGATATATGTGGCATATGTGATAATCTTGAAATACATTATACCTCTGGAAAGCAAAGAGATTTGTTTTTAAAAGCAAATTCAAGCTTTAATGTTACATGGTCTCCATTTCTTTATGTGGTATTACATGAAGTATATAGTTTATGTAAAAAACTTTTTAATGAAAATTTTTTTAGCGAACAAAAAGTAGAAACTATTCCTTTAACCATTAACATTTTATCCTTGAAAATGGTAGAAATTTGTTATAAATTACCTAGAGGACATACAATGCAATGGAGAGTTCCATCTATTTATTTTCAGAAAAGATATAATGAGATATCTGTTAGTTCTCCAGAATTTAACATTATTATGGATTCTCATCCAATTTTTCATTTTGAACATCCTCTTATACAAAAAATAATAAATGAATCGGAAATGTTTGCTATTAGACAAGGAATGGAATCATTACAAACAAAAACTAATAAAACTTGGTTATGGTCTGCTGAATTAGCCTCAGCAATATTTCCTTATGAATACAATTTTGCTTCAGCATATGAAGAAGTTATTAATTCTATAAAATGGATAAAAAAAGTTCATAATCATGTTCCAAAACCATTTCTTCAAAATACTCCACTTCCATCTGATATAAAAATTATAATAAAAAAGTTTAATTTTCAAATAAATGATGATCCTTTTGAAATTAGATTACAGTCAAATTATGAATTAATGGTTGATGAAGCTTATGAATCAGAGAGAAGAAGAAGAGTAATGGAAGAAAAAATAAGTGAAGGTGGTAAACAATTTGATGGTGAAATTGGGCAAAATTTAATTGAAGAATTGTATACTAATTTAAGAAGAAAGAATTGTCAAATATATATTGATAGGTGTAAAAAAATGGATTCTTTAAGAAGTCAACTTTTTCACTGGACAATAACTGATTTATGTATTAGAGCATTTGCTGACATTTCTTTGCATGGAAAAGAAAATGTTATAAAGTTGATGAGAAAATTTAATCCAGAGACTAATGCACCTTTAGAAGATATGAAATTTTCAACAATGTGGGCCAGAGAAATTGAAATGGATTTTAGTGAATGGAATATGAATTTTAGAGATTATCCTTTAGAATATTGTGTC
Organism: Strongyloides stercoralis; assembly: GCA_029582065.1. Taxonomy (NCBI): domain Eukaryota; kingdom Metazoa; phylum Nematoda; class Chromadorea; order Rhabditida; family Strongyloididae; genus Strongyloides; species Strongyloides stercoralis. The sequence goes on along the minus strand of CM055866.1, from coordinate 7,197,141 downwards.
ATAAAAGATGCTCACTTTTTTGGTAGATTTGCTGCTGCAGAAAATTGTCCAGGTGGTAGAAGTATAAGAAATACTTATATTACTTTACCTGAACCATGGGGCATTTATGAACTTGAAAGAAATATGTGTCCATTAAAATTTTACTATGATTTGTTTGCTGATGTTAATTATTATAATGTAACATATGGACCTTGTTGGGAACCATGTTTATCAATGATCTCACTATGCTTTAATAATATAAATCCACCTAGTCGTGATCCTTCTCCTAATATGCCATTTTGGGATAAAATAAGACTTCTTCATCATGGAAGATTTAGTATGTTATGTAAGAAATATATTGCTCGAATGTTAGCTTCAACTGATCCTTATAATTCAACTGAATTTATTGAGATAGTATGGAATGATTTTGAATTTGACTGGACAACGGGTCAATTTAGAATAAAAAGTAATGTTGAAGCATTTGTTAGAACAGCTAGTAAATATGATGATAGTAGAGTATTAAATTTACCAGGCTTTAAACTTGAAGTTCAGTTACGTTTTGCATGTACTGCAAATGCTTTTGATCACCATTCTGTAACACCATGTGCCCCAAATAAATTACCTGATTGTTCTACAAATCATGAACATGATTCTTATAGAGCTTTTCGGAGTCATCATATAAATGCTGTTATACATTTTGATGTTAAAAATGATCAAGATTCTCCTGAAAGAAATGTTCCACAAATTCTTCTTTATGCAAATACTTTTAAGTGGTTTGATTTTATGAAAAATACCCTAACAACTGTAAATAAACCTATTAAAAGGGGACAATTATTTAATAATGGAAAATTAAATAGAAAATTTCAATTATCAAGACATTTTAAAGATGTTCATTTACGTATATCTTTACCTCGTGTAATGATATCATATTGGATGTCATGTAGTTCAAATTATGGTTTTAGGATGATAACAAATTCTTTACATTTGACAGCAGATCTCCAATTGTTACATTTAAAAAACAAAGATAATGAAAATATGATAAAAAGACAAAGAATTACATGGAAATTAAATCATATGTCTGCTTCTTTAGAAAGAGCTCATATTCATTTGTATGGTGATTCATCTAAGCCAGAGTCTGTAAATGAAATGAATGATTCTGATGATAGTTTTTTTCTTGGTATGTCAAGAATAAATTATATAAGAGAAAATATTTATGAAGGTACTCCTAATTTACCTAGAAGAAATATTAAAGATGTTCATCATTTACAATATGCTAATCATAGATTAACAGTTCAAGATGTCCGTGCATCTTGGACAATGGAAAATCGTGATACATGTTTTGTTATAGCTGATGGTGTACAAAAAGCCCATATATTGAGAAAAGTTTTAAGTACTGATGCTTTGAAAAATTGGATGTTTAATAGTAGTGGTAAATTAGAATCTCCAAAAGAATCAGATAAAGGTACAAATAAACAATTTATAAAGGAAGAAAAAAATTGTAAAATTAATAGTGGTAAATTAAAGTCATCCTCTTTTGAATCTAGAGAAAGTGAAGCAACTGAAATGTTATGGAAACTTGTTGATGAAGCAGAAACAAAATTTGTTGCTTGGCATGAAAATACTGTTGATCCACCATCAAATTCCTTATATGGAGTTGCTTTATGTACCAAAGATGATATTTTTATGCATAATTGGCAAATCGATCTTTTAAATTGTCAAGCTGTCTTGAAAGGTCATGAAACAGATGGATTTATTATTATGACAGCCTCTAGAGCTGCTATTAATGAAAATATTCATACACCTGTATGGAGAGACAATCAATTATTGATAAAAACATCATGGTCAGCAGTATTTTCAGGTATGCAATATTTTGCTCCAATTATGATGGGAAAAGATAAGAATAGTCTTAACAAAAAACAATTTAGTTGGTTAAGGAGAGATGTTATCGAAGAGAAACCAGGAAGTGATCAAAATATAAATGATAAGATTAATGATTATAGTGGTACTGGTGAGGCTGTTGGTGGTGTTGTGTCTAATGGTAGTACAGTTACTAATAGTAATGGTCTTCAATTACAAAGGGTAGCTTCAAGATGTTCCTGTCAAATGTTATTTGTCTCATTTACTGATCTTATTAATATTGAAGATAATGCTATTCTACCTAGTATTCCTCCACCACCAACACCTGAAGAATTGAGCAACCAACTATTTTTAGGAGATAAAAAAGAAAATGTTGATTGTTTTACTTTAAAACATAATATGCTTGAAGTTTCTACTAACTCTGAACAATATCAAATGATTCTTGATATAATTAATAATCTTGTCTTGTTTGTTGATCCATTTAAAAAGAAAGCTGAATCAAAAAGAAAACTTCTTTGGTTTAAGTATTCTCAGATGAAGTCAGAGGAGATACGTCAAAAAATTTCTGAACTTCAGGCAGAGTTACGTGAAATTGTAACGTTAATAAGAAGTTATGATAGACAATTATATTATTTACTTAAAGATTTTGAAATAACAGAAAATAAAAAAGAATTGGATGAGATTGAAAAAAAGATAAAAAATGAAATTGAAGAAAATAAAGAAAAACAAATTATGTTAATTGATGAGTTAGCATTAACTATTTCATGTTTTAGAGAGAAAGAAGTTGAACAAAAAACATTAGATAAAAAAGAAAATAAAAAAAAACTTCCAATTGATGAGGATAATGCTATAACAATTGCGAAACGTTTTGAAGTTTGTTTTGAAAGTTGTGTATGGAAGTTAACTGAAACTGATGGTCAAATTAGTTTAACTGAAATACAAATAAGAAATTTTTTATATACTAGAACAGTTAAGACGGATAATAGTGGAGAACATCTACTAGAAATTGGTGGTGTAAAAGTTTTAGATTTACTTCCAAACGCAAAATTCAAAGAAACATTAACAAGAATCCGTAGAAATGGTGATGATGAGGATAATGAAAGAATTCCAAGTATACGTGTAATTTGTCGTGACAGACCAGCTGTTGGTGGTATAGCTATAAAAGAACATTTTGAAGTTAATGTATGTCCAATGCAGGCACAAATATCAAATAAATTTTACAAACAAATGATGGGATTTTTCTTTCCTGGTCGGAGTATAGAAGCAACAGAACAACAAACAAGTGAATCAAGCGAAGTTAATTTGGCAAGTCATAAAAATTCTATAGTAATTTCAGCTCCACAAACAAATAGAAGCTCATTGTTTTTTACTAACAAATTCAAAGGTACAATAAATGGAAGTTTTAGAAGGCAAAGTGTTGATCCAAGTAAAGATCAACAAACAAATGATAAAATTGATAAAATGAAGGCACGGGCAGATAAAAATAATATGTTTGTTCATATTAAAATATCGGAAGTACCTTTTATTGTTAGTTACAAGGGAACCAAAGAAAAAAATATATCAGATATTAACAAATATCATTTTTTGTTTCCGTTATGTGAATACCATGATAAAAATTGGACTTGGTTAGATTTAGCTATGGTTATAAAAAATAGATGTAGGATAATGATATCAAAACAATTTGTTAAACAAAAGTTTTTAAGAACAAAAAATATTGGCTTTTCTTTAGGTTCTCTTCCAAATGAATTAAATGAAGATGAGAAGAAGCTTATGGTACTTGGTAATGTAAGTTTAAAAAAATGATTAATTATTAAAAAATTGTATAAATATATATATATATATCATTTCTAGGCTACGGTTAATGAGAAGGAAAGAAAAAAGAAAAATTCGAGACAAATTACAGATACTAATTTTCAATAATCATATTTATTTATATTTTTTATTATTAATTATCATTTCTTATTAAAAAAAAAAAGTAGTTTATGGCAATAAAAAATCTAATTTATCTTTATTTTGTGTGATTTATAAATTCAGGGTTTTCTCATAACGAAATTCTGAGTTTTGGTAACTCGCTTATTTTTAGTAAAAAACGACCAAAAAATATTTGTCATTTTTTTCTTAATTTAGAGTAGTAGATTTCCTTTCACCATAAGTGGTTGATTTCTTTTTGGCAAATAAAAGAAAGTTTAAGTATTTGGAAAAAAATATTTTTAAAATGTCTGAAGGTTTGTTGGAAATATTTTTGTTTTATATTTAAAGCATTTTTTTTCTTTAGTCAAAACACAAGTTTCCGGTCAACCATGGCTGTCAAAACAGGATGCTAATAAGATTAAACCTGAAGAACTAAATCCACTTACGGAGGAAGTTATTTCACGTCAAGCTACCATTAATATTGGTACTATTGGCCACGTAGCCCATGGAAAGTCTACCCTCGTAAAAGCTATATCTGGAATTCATACTGTCAGATTTAAAAATGAGCTCGAACGTAACATTACAATTAAACTTGGTTATGCTAATGCAAAAATTTATAGATGTTCTAATGAATCATGCCCTAGACCAGGTTGTTATCGATCTGCTGGATCCCAAACCCCAGACCGTTTTAAATGTGAAAGAGAAGGTTGTGGTGGAGAATTTGTCTGTGTTCGTCATGTCTCCTTTGTTGATTGTCCTGGTCACGATATTCTTATGGCAACAATGTTGAACGGTGCGGCTGTTATGGATGCAGCTTTCTTGATGGTTGCAGGGAATGAACCTTGCCCTCAACCACAGACATCAGAACATCTAGCTGCTGTAGAAATTATGCAATTAAAAAATTTATTAATTTTACAAAATAAGATTGATCTTATTAAAGATTCTCAAGCTCGTGACCAGCATGATCAAATAAAAAGTTTTGTTCAAGGAACAGTTGCTCAAAAAGCTCCAGTTATCCCAATATCTGCACAATTAAAATATAATATTGATGTTGTTTGTGAATATTTATGCAAAAAAGTTCCTGTTCCAGTTAGAGATTTTACATCACCAGCAAGACTTATCGTTATTAGATCATTTGATGTCAATAAACCTGGTAGTGAAGTAGAAAATCTAAAAGGGGGTGTTGCTGGAGGTTCAATATTAAAAGGAATTCTTAAAGTTGGTCAAGAAATTGAGGTACGCCCAGGAATTATTTCAAAAACATCCGATGGAAAAGTACAATGTAGACCTATTTTTAGTAAAGTTGTTTCATTGTTTGCAGAACAAAATGAATTACAATATGCTGTTCCAGGAGGTCTTATTGGTGTTGGTACACAAATAGATCCTACTTTATGTAGAGGTGATCGTTTAGTTGGGCATATTCTTGGTGCTGTTGGTACTTTACCAGATATTTATACAGAAATTGAAATTTCATATTTTGTTCTTCGTAGGTTACTTGGTGTTCGTACTGAAGGAGGTAAAAAAGGTGCAAGAGTTGAAAAATTAACAAAAGGAGAAGTTTTAATGGTTAATATTGGTTCACTTTCTACAGGATGTAGAGTGTTAGCTGTAAAAGGTGATGCAGCAAAAATTGCTTTAACTGATCCTATTTGTACGGAAGTAAATGAAAAAATAGCATTAAGTAGAAGAATTGAAAAACATTGGCGTCTTATCGGTTGGGGAACCATTCGACGTGGTACTGTTATCCCACCTATTGTTGAATGATTTTTTTTTTATATATCTATGTATATGTTTATAATACTAAATAAATATTTGTTGATATTTTTAATTATTCTGTTAATTAATAATATTATTTTTTAAATTAATAAGTATAAATCTTAATTGTAACATTCTTTATTTTGTTTATCCCTCTATTTTATAGAGATGTTTAAAAAAATAATTCATATTTTATGAAGAAATATTTACATCTTACAATTTATAATTATTTATTAAAAAATAAAAAAATTTAAAATAAAAAATATTTTAAAATAACTCTATTCATTTTTAAGATTAAAAATAAATTAACTTTTTTATTATAAAAATAAATTATGAGCTTTTTTTATTTATTATAAAAAAAAATACATACATATTATTAACGATAAGTTAAATATTATTGTATAAACAATTTGTTGTTAAAAAAATGTTTTTAAAAAAAATTTTTTTTTCATAGTAATTAGCTTGTAATTTAAATTTAACAATGAAATGAAGTTTACAATAACAGTAAATTTAACTATAATGCTTATAAAATATGTCAACATTGTTCCTAAATTTATATGGTAAAAAAATAAGATAAGAAAGTATACTATAAATTGATATAATTGCATTATACTATTTGATTTATTAGTTTTTTGTTTTTTTAACTAAAATTGGGCTTTTAAATTTTAATACATTAAAATTACTTCTGTTGTATCGTGATTTTACACTTCAATTATCTTTTATAATACCTTTTTTTAACTTGAGAAATAAAAGAATAAATAAAAAATGGAAAATCATATTTATCTTATGCAACAGGAAGTCTTCAATAATGAAAAAGGAATTATTTATTTGTATCTTTAAATTTTTTTTTAAATAGGAAAAAAACAAAAAGAAAAAAAAATATTTTATCATCCTTTAGTTTAAATACTTTATTTGTCATTCCTACTTTTTATGGGTACTAAAAATTTATACAAAACCATATAAATTAGTTATGTATTAAATTTTTAAAATTCTATATTAAAACATAAAAAGGATAAAAAGCTATTTAAAAGAAATTTAAACAAATATTAAAATGTTACTTTTAAAATATATATTTATTATTAATAAATTTCGTTTATAAAAAAATTTATATATATCTGGTTCTGGTATACATATATAAATAAACTGTTTTAATTAAAAGAATAATATCATTGTATATATTTATGATAATATTATACTCGTATTTCAAATCATTAAATTTTTATAAATACTTTCCATGTAATTTTTAATCTTATATACTTTAAATAAGATTTAAAAACTTCTTTATAACATTATTTTTTTCTTAAATTTGTTTGACAAGATTTAACACTTATTGTTGGTTGAGTTTGACATTGCCTCGTTGCTGAATTGTATGAATTTCCCTAAAGAAAAAAATAATAGATTTTTTTTAATGATAAAACAATATATAAAGTAATAGTAAAAAAGGAAAACAATCAAAAAAACTTACTTGATATAAATAAACTTTAGAAAGCTCATTTTTAGCAGAATTAGACCAATGAGAACATGTTAAGAATTTCTTAAAGCATGTTCTAAATTCTCTATTAAATACAGTATAAATAACTGGATTAATAGCTGAGTTGAGATAACCTAACCAAAAAACAATTGACCATAATACATCATTTGTCTTTATACTAAAACCATACAATATACTAAATCCTAACCAACAAAATATAAAACAACCAGTAACAATTGCTACAGTTTTAGCTGCTTTTATTTCAATTGAAAGTCTTTTTTCAAATATCCCTGCAGCTTTTTTTTTTGGTTCTCTTTTAATTAATTTAAATATTGTTGATGAAGCAGAACGTATTAAACCTTTGTGTTCTTCTCTATTATTAAATGATATTGCTGATAATTGCTTTTGGATTACAGTGTTAGGCGATAATGATCTTGACTTAGGAGATCTTTGTGTCGAATTATAAAGTTTAAAATTATCATTCTTAGAAGAGAGTTTTAAATTTGTATCTTTATTTTTAAGCATACAAGCTGCATCACTATCTAAGCTCATACTACCAGCACTATTTCTTTCCCTTGTATATGAACCATTATGAACTCTATAAATTGTTGTAAAATAAATTTTTATATGAAATTTTAAAAATAGAAAATAATAATAGATTTTAAATATACATATATATACTTTTTTTTTAAATATTATTATTAATATTAATATATTTACCTTAAAGTATCAACTTTACCACAATATAATGCATTAACAGTTGAACCACGATGTATACGTAACATAGGCATTTGTTCCGTACCTTTTGTTAAACTAGATGGACTTTGCATAATTAAACTTTTTAAATATTTCCCTTCATAACTATTACAACTATTAACAGTTGGAACAGCCATTGTACCTGAATAGATACTTTTAGTTGCAGCACATGCAGCAATATATATTCTAACATAGACAAAAATAACAACAATCATTGGTAGATAAAAACTACTAGAAGCACTAAAAATAATATATGCTTTACCGGCATCGGCAGGTGTACATTGGCATGGTTTTTGATGATCAGCTTTATGAGATGATGCAAGAATGAAGGATGGACTACAAATGATAAATGAACCTATCCATACAGCTGCAACAATACAACGTGCTCGAAATTTTGTAACTAACATAGGATAATTTAATGGTTTTATAATAGCTATATAACGATCTAATGATATTGCAACTAAATTGTATATTGAAGCTGTACACATCCATATGTCCATTGTTAACCATACTGTACACCATAATTCACCAAAAATCCAATAATCCAAAACTTCATTTGCAATTGAAAAGGGTAATATTACTAATCCCACAAGTAAATCAGCAACAGCCAATGATAATATTAAAAGTCCTGTTGCACTGCGTAATCGTCTTCTTAATATAACAGCAAGAATTACCATAAAATTACCAAAAACAACTATGAGAACTAATAATGAAAGAACAGAAACAATACTAAATATTTTAGGAATAGATGCACGATCTTTTAGAAGTGACCATTCATGAAATGTACAATTAGCTTCAAAATAATCATTATATATTTGAGTTAAATTATTTTTATAATGATGGGAGTAAGGATGAATTTCATGATGATGATAATGGTGATGTCTTGAATTGTGTTCTTTCAATTTCTCATAAAGATGGCTTGATGTATTAGTGTTAAGGAATGTTAATTCATCTGCCATCCTATTTTCAATTTTTTAGTATCATCTGAATTTTTATATTTATATATAAGTTATTTATTAATAAAAAAAACGATATTATTAAAAATGATATTTATAATATAATATACATCTGTTTACGCAGTGTACAATCATATTTTTTATGTAAAAAAATGAATTAATTAAGTCATTTAATTTTGAAGAAATAAAATTATTTAAAAAAAAAAGATTGTTATCTTCCCTTTTAAATTTTTATTAAAATAAAAGCTTAAAGTATACAATATATATTAATATATATTGATATAAAAATAAAATTTGTTTCAAGAAGAATCATTCATCTTTATTATAATCTCCCGGTACTAGGAGTAAATTTAAACATCACATAATAAATATAAAGAGAAGAAAATTAGAAAAAAAATAAAAAATAAATCTTTAAAAGAAGGAGGGAGTAAAATAATAATGTATAAGATGACGAATGAATAATATATATTTTACACAATAAATAATAGGAAGTTAAATAGGCAAGTTTAAATGTTAATATTAAAAATTTTCAAAAGCAACTTAAATTTTTCGGGTTTTATGAGGTTTACACAGTTTTGTTTATAAAAGTAAAAAGTCAACAAATAATTTTTTTTATTATTATTACAATCTTAAAATTGTATATTTTATATTATATATAATATAATATAAAAGTAAAAAAAATAATATATATTATAATTCAAGAAAGAAAGTACACATATTAGTAAGTTTATAATTAATAAATGAAAAAAATATTTGTATTTTTAAAAGCTTCTATATAATTTTTAAAATGTAATTATATATAACATTTGAAAGGGTTAAACTATCATTGATAGGATAAAGTTGATGAATATTTTTGGCATTTTTTTTTTAATTTTACTATAATTCTAATTATAGAAAAGAAGTAAAAGAGAGAAGGAGAGATGCAATAAATAATAATTATTGAAATATATCTATATCAAATAAAATGATAGATAATTATAATAAATTTAGAAAATAAAATGAAATAGTACAAGTTTTGTGTATTTATAAAAATTTCAAAAGGTAAAAATAATAAATAGCCTTATAAGTTAAAATATTCTCTATCATAATATATTAGGAATCTTTTGAATAAATAATTATTTAAAGAAATAATAATACAATATTAAATAGTAACAAAAAGAAATATGTACATTGTTATAAAAGTTGTGTTAAATAAAATATAAGTTCTTTTTATTCATCTTAAATTACATACTTTAAAGATAAATTTTTTTTAATCTCCTATTAATGTAAAATTAAAAAAAAATTTCTTTAATTAATATCATAGCTTAATATTATATGCCCTTAACTAATATTTTAGTTAATGTTTGCAAAAGATAAATTAATTTACTTGATACATTGATAATGACCTTAATATTTAATAATTTATAACTAAATATGTAAACAGGTGAAAAAAATTTATTAAAAATTTAATTATTTATAATATAAAAGTTGCTGCAAAAATATTTATAATTATAATAATTTAATTTTTTTTTCAAAAATAAATTTTAAAATATGAAAATTTTAAAATAAAAAAAAATAATATTGTTGTATAAAATAAATATCATGATGAAAAAAATATACCTTCTAAATAATACGTTAGACTACATAAATTAAATAATCATAAATATATCTAAAGAATAGCAGTAGTTTATTTTTAAAATTTAATTATTTTTAAAATTACACGACGACAATTAAAATATTATAAAAACAGTAAAAATTGTGACTTTGTCAATTAGGAACAATTTCTTTTTAACCTAATTATCAAAAAGCTTATATATATAATCATAGGCATAATAAGATTTTACAAAAATTTTTTCTTTTTTACATTATCTTGTTTTTAGAAACTTTTTTTTTCATGTTACTAAATTTTTAAATAATATAAATTTCTAAGAGAATTAGTTCCAATTTTTATAATCTCTGCATGCGTCAACATAAATGGTTAATAATATAAAATAGAAAAGTTTAGTATAAGCATAACATAATAGTATTTTAATAAAAATACTTCGTAATTTTTAATACGGGGTGTTAAGCGGTTTTTGATGAAACAACAAAAAATTTATAAAAAAAAAAATGAAGTAAGATAATGTTTATGATGTGATTTTGTTTAATATATATTAAATTTTTATGAAAATATTTTTTAGAATTGCCTTATTTTATATTTACACTATTCTATTTTCCTTTTATCTCTCTCTCTCACTTATTTTCAATTATCTTTTTTTATATTAAAATTTAAAATTCTTTATCGTAAATAGCTGAAAAAAAAGATAATTATTATCTCTCATATCTATTAAAATAGCTTTTTTTTAATTAATATTCCTCCAAAAGATAAAGATATATATATAAGAAAATAAAAGAAAAATTAGAGAGATATGTTAAGATGTCTAATTTATTCAATAAAATTACAAGTATTATTTTTATTCTTCATTATATAATTAACTTACCAATAGTAAAACAAAAAAAAATATATATAAAATAGAATAAAATAAAATAAATCATTGACTAATGAAAATAAGATAAGAATACATACTTATAAATATATTACACATATTTTATTATTTTTCAATACAAAAAATAATAAGTATTAAAAAATATACATTCATTGATGGAAGAAGGGAAGTTATATCATTTTAAGTAAGAATTATATTAAATTTTTAAGCTTTATTTTGTAATGTTTTAATTTTTATACATAATCAAGCAAAATAAATAGTTTTGTTATCAAGATTGTATTTTGTGTTTCTTCATAAAATTACTAAAGTCCACTTTTAACCACGTGGGAATGTTATTTTGTTATATTATCTAAGTCAACACAAAGAAAATGATAAAGATGCCCATCATACATTTTTTAAACTTATATCTATTAAAATAAATAATTTAAAAAAAATTAATGCTAATAAAGTATATTATAATATAACATTAAATATGATAAATAACAACTTTGGTACTGTAAAAAAATAACTGTTATTTTTTTTAATATAATGTGTTTTTTATATTATTTTTTATTTTTTTTTTATTGTTGTTACATCAAACCAAATTACAACAATACAATTAAAAGAATAAAAAAAAACATTAAAAATTCTAAATTTCACAAAAAGTATATATTTACCTGAAAGTACAATTTTATTTTAAAAAAATAACTTTAAATTGAAGTATGAAGTAAATTTATAACATCAAAAAAAAATATATAAAACTTTTCCAAGAAAGTAATATTAAAATTTTAATTGAAATACAATTTTATTTATCTCACTCAACCATAACTTAATAAATTTTTGGAAAAAAAAAATTTAATGTAAGGAAAATATATGAAAAATTTCTTTTTACTTCATCTCCCAAACTCACACCTAAACTATTTTGTGTATTATTAAATTTTTATATAAAAAAAATAATAATAAATATATTTATATATACATATAACAAAACTTTACAAACCTTAGATGTCGGAGGAGCTTAAGAAATATTCCTTCAATAGTATTTTTTTTATAAGTGTTTTTTTTTGTCTAAGCTATTTAACAACTTTAAAATAACAAATAATAACAAAAAAATGTATAGTATAAAAAAAAATATATAGTTATATGGTGAATGATTACACGAAAATAAAATTAAGCAACCATCTATTAAATAAGGGTAATTTCAAATTACAATATTAGATATTTTTTTTAATTTAACTATTTTATTTTTAGTCTTAAAAGTTATATTTTTTAAAGGGGTTATTAAATTTCTAAAAGTTTTTTTATTTTTTAAAGTATTTTTTATAGGCATATACAAAAAAAAATATAATACAAAATATTAACAAAAGAAACTGTTTGATGTAAAAAAATATAAGTATTAAAAATTTTTGTTATTACATAATATATGTATATAATATTATCAAAAAAAGAAATATAAAAAAAATTGTTATTAATGTACTACCTTATGAATTAATGAAACTAATAACAGATTTATTTTTAAATAAAAATATATATTTTGCTGACTTAGTTATAAAAAAAAAACATCTGTATTTATAGCTTCAAAGTGCTCCATTTATATTAAAAAATATATATTTAAACATAAAACATTAAAATCCTCTTCTTTTTTTTTGACAGATAAAATATAAGTTTGATATATAATTTATTATATATGACTTTTGTAAAGAAAAGCTCTTTTTATTTTTACAAATATCTTTAGTTCATTATGCAGATGATTGATTATAGATTATCTTTCATTTTTTTTACAAGAATTATTATTTATTTATCATGTCATTATGGTTAACAACAAACTATATATCATTAACAAAATTTAACTTTATCAAAATTAGGAAAAAATTTTTATTTATATATTTTTAAAATATATATTAACTTATGTTATAACAAAAAAAAAAATAAAAGAAAAACTTTTTAAAATAATATATGAAGAATATATCTAAGTTTTATTTACTATAAAATATGTATAATTATAAAGTAGTTTATCAGAATGTCAATACAATAATTATTTTGGACAAGCCTTATTCTTATCAAAATAATATAAAAATTTATTACCATAAAAATGATAAGATAATAATTATAAGATATATGAAAGAATTTTTTACTTGTATTTTTTTTGTTATAAAAACGTCAGACCATTGTTTTTAATAAAAGTATAAGAAAGAACATAATCTTATATAAACACTTTATGGAAAATTCCGATAATAAAAGATGAAGTTATCTTTAAAATATACTATCAAAATGTGATCATTAAAATGATACATATATATATATATATATATATATATATATATATATATATATATATACGTAAAAAAGTTATTAAAAGTTATTAAAATAGTTAAGTAATAATATATATAGTATGTAATTTTTATTATATTATTCAAAAATTGTAATCCTATTTAAAAAAAAAAATAATATTATTATATTAACATATTTTGGAAGGTATTTTGTTTTTTTTTTTATTTTTCTTTTTAAAGTTTTATTATAGAAAAAGAAAAACTTTTTTTATTACAATATATAAAAATTTTGAATATCTATTTATCTTCCATTCATTTAGTCTCTTTTTTTTAGGTTGAATTATTTTATTTTTTGCTAAAACATGTCATGCAAACCATCTTATAAAGTTGCTGATATTTCACTTGCTGATTTTGGGCGTAAAGAAATTATTATGGCTGAAAATGAAATGCCAGGTCTTATGGCTATGAGAAAAAAATATGGACCAAGTAAACCTCTTGCTGGAGCTAGAATTGCTGGATGTCTTCACATGACAATCCAAACTGCAGTTCTTATTGAAACACTTACTGAACTTGGGGCTGAGGTACAATGGTCATCATGTAATATTTTCTCTACTCAAGATCATGCTGCTGCTGCTATTGCTGCTACTGGTGTCCCAGTCTATGCCTGGAAAGGTGAAACTGATGAAGAATATCTTTGGTGTATTGAACAAACTCTTGTTTTTAAGGATGGTCAACCATTAAATATGATTCTTGATGATGGTGGTGACCTTACTAATATAGTTCATGAAAAATACCCAAAACTTTTATCTGGAATTTATGGTATTTCTGAAGAAACTACCACTGGTGTTCATAATCTCGCTAAAATGTTAGCTGAAGGAAAATTAAAAGTTCCAGCAATTAATGTTAATGATTCTGTTACAAAATCTAAATTTGACAATCTTTATGGAATTAGAGAATCACTTATTGATGGAATTAAAAGAGCAACTGATGTTATGCTTGCTGGTAAAGTAGCAGTTGTTGCTGGATATGGAGATGTTGGTAAAGGATCAGCAGCTGCTCTCCGTGGTTTTGGAGCACGTGTTGTTGTAACTGAAATCGATCCAATTAATGCTCTTCAAGCTGCTATGGAAGGATATGAAGTAACTACACTTGAAGAAATTGCACCAAAAGCTAATATCATTGTTACTACAACAGGATGTAAGGATATTGTTAGAGGGGAACACTTTGAAGTTCTCCCTGATGATACTATTGTTTGTAATGTAGGACATTTTGATTGTGAAATTGATGTTAACTATTTAAATAATAATGCTATTAAAGATACTGTTAAACCACAAGTAGATAGATATACCATGAAAAATGGACGTCATATCATTATTTTATCAGAAGGTAGACTCTGTAATTTAGGTAATGCTACAGGACATCCATCATTTGTTATGTCTAATTCATTTACAAATCAAGTTCTTGCACAAATTGAACTTTGGACAAAGAAAGATACTCCACAAGCTTACAAACTTGGCTTGTATGTTCTTCCAAAAACTCTTGATGAAGAGGTTGCTGCTCTTCATCTTGATAAACTTGGAGTTAAACTTACTAAACTTACACCAGAACAAGCTAACTATCTTGGAATTCCAATTAATGGACCATTTAAACCAGACCATTACAGATATTAATTAATAAAAAAAACTCTTCATTTGTTATTCACTTTTTTTTTTTAAAATTATCTCATAAAAATAAATATTAAATAATTTTTTAATTCGAATATACATTACTACAAAGAAAACCATAGTAAATTATTTTAAAATTTTTTTGTCTACCATGTTTTTTATTATAAAAATATTTTATTTTAATTTTTTTATTTTGAGATATAAATAAAATCTTAAGATAAATGTTAAATTTTTTTTAACAATATATCTTTGTAAAATAATATATTTTCAATTCTTTGTTTTCAAATATTTTACTCATATCTTATATAAATATCTATTGAATAATTTGTGCTTTTTAAAAAGTTAAACTTTAAATTGATTTTAATGGTTGGCTGATAAATAAATGATATGAAAAGGAAATTTTATTACTTGGTATTATGAATATTTAATTATTATACTTTAAAATATCTTTGATGGTATTAGTTTTAATAAAAAAAAAATTTATATAATTTCATGGTTAAAATTTATAACTATCCTTTATTTAAATAATATAACAACTTTAAACAAAAAATAGCAATTTGTATTTTAAGAAAAAAGTTTTGTTAAAAAATAGTTTTATCTGATTAAAAAATATTTTCCTGTCAAAAGTTAATAGAAAAAATTTTTTATACGATAGCGTATATTAAAATTTGTATAAATTTATACTTTTTTATAAGCACTAAAACATCTATAGATAATTTTTGTTAAATTTTATCTATTTCATAGAATCATATTTAATATAAAAATAATAAAGTGGTTAACCTTTTTAATTCAAATAAAATTTAATAAAATAAATGATGTCATATATTAAGATAATATTAAATTTTAAAATAAATAGTAACACTAAAAATAATTATTAATTTAATTTAAAATTTTGTTAAGGGTATGTAAAATTAAGCATAAATGATTTAATGTATTTTTTGATGTACTGAGAAATTAATGTATATTAAAATAAAAATAAGTTTGCTAATCTACATAATAATGAAAGTTGATGAAAAATTTTAAGATCCATAAAAATATGTAATAAAATATTTAATGTTAAAGTACGAAAAAAAATTTTCTTTTCTTTTTATAAAATATAATTACAGTTCAGGAAGAAATTTTAAATTAAAAAAAAAAACAATGTTTTTTTTATAGTGTATAAAAATTTATTTCTTGTTATTAAATAATTACTACAGATGACGTTTTTTGGTTTATTACAAAATAAAAATTATACTTATTAAATAAAAATATATTGAGAATAATTATCTTGCTTATCATAAAATAAATAATATAATTTTATAAATAAAATTATGAATTTATTAAAAGAAAATAAAAAAATTCATTATTATTTTTTGGACAACAATTTTTTTACATTAATTATTTTAACAATTTTTTTTGTCAAACTTTTAAATTGTTATAGAAATGTATATTAAATGATGATATAGAAAAAAATATTTAATGTTTAAATTTATTACATTATTTTTTATTTACTTAAGATTTTAACTAAAAACAAATTATTTTTTAAAGCAGAAATGTCAGTGTTAATAAACCTAAAAATTTTATACTAATTAAAAATTCAGCAATTGTTTTTTAAAGATACTAATTTTACACATCATAGAATAAAAATCAAAAAATTTTATTGGGTTTTTTCTTGTGAATTTTTTTTTTTGGTCTATATGGTATTTAATAAATTCACATAATGCATGAATAGACAAAATATTATATTGTTAAAATAAATCAGTTACATACTTTTCTTCTTAAACAGATAGTTAGATATTTATACTGTAATGATGTAGTGTATAATCTTAAAGAAATTTTTTTTAGATATTTAAATAATATAAAATTATAGTTTGAAATAATTGATAGATTATTTTGTATAATAATCAATAACATAATTTAAAAAAGTTAATTATTAAAAGAAGAAATTATCAATATTAATTTTTAGTATTATTTAAAAATATTTGATTAAATTTTATTATCTAAATACTATACATGATAATAATGCCATGAGTATGATACCAAATTCATTGATAAATAAAGATTCTTTTTCTTAAGTAACTATACAAACAAGAAGCAAATTGTTAAAAACATTTACATTGATTGATAACTGTTTTAATCAATTAAGTTTTTGTTAAATTTATTGTTAAATAAATTATACATTAACTATCTATTTATTTTGAGAGATTTAAGTTAATTTGAAATATACAACAATTTTTGAGCCAAATTATATTTTAATAATCATAGAATGAGATGCATTGAAAATATTTAAAAGGGATATTTTTTTGATAAATAAATGCCATTTATAAAAATTTAAAGCATTGTTGTAAATAAAAGAACCAAAAATTTTATTTGTTAGTATATTTAGAAAACTTTATAATAATATTATTTTAAATTTTATTCAGAAACGCTAACATATGATAAAAAAAATTTTAAAAACTTTAATTGTATTATTAAAAATAAAAAAAAAACAATAAAAGGGTTTTTTTTCCTGTTTCATACATTATTATTAATAAAATATATTATTTGTTTATACTTATAAAATTTTGTAATAAATAATAATTATTGGAAAAATATCTAGTTTTTAATTTGAATTTGAAAAGATGATTCATTATTAAAGTTAATTATTTATTCTAAAATATAAAAAAAAACCTTTGATAATACTTGATAATACTTTCATAAATAATGCTAACATTAATTTTGACACAAAATAAAAAAAAAATATAAAATGTGTGTTCAGGTAGGAGAGTTTATATAACAAATATAATATTTAATATCACATTAACTCTAAGCATATTTTATTAATGACTTTTTATTGCAAATCTTCGATACTTTTTAACTAAAATATTACACTCAATTATGATTCCATATTCACTAAAATAATTAAAAAAATTTTTTAATGCAACTGAATAATTTGCTTTTATATGAAAATAAACTTTTCATTACCTGTCTACGATAAAGTTATGATATCATAGATACTTTCTGTAAACAAAAATTTATGTTTTACTTTTTTTTATACTTTAAATACTAAATAAAATCTCAATAATCTATCACATTAAAAAATATATAAATATGTATATTATAAATAAAAAATTTTTTTAACATCTATATAATGATAACACTAAAAATATAATATTATATTTTTTTACCACCTTAATCTATAAGTTATTTGTACTCTTTTTAAAAAAAAAATTCAATAAAAACATATTTTTAAAGATAAGTCATATTAAAATAACATTTTGTTATCGATGTTTATAATATGTACACAAAAAGTTTATTAATAAATTTTGTTTTTCTATATCAAGTGAAAAACAATTTTTTTTGTCTATTAATACTTACTAGATTAAACTGAAATTGAAATTGAAAATAAATTATAAATTAAACTTTAATATCATATTTAAGAAAAAATTATTTTTGTACTAAAAAAATTGTATAAAATTTTTTTTTAGATAAATTGTATATATATATATATATATAATTATGTTTTGTTAAAATAATTATCAATTAACAATATGTAAAAAAATACTTAAAAAATAGTAGCAGTTAAAGCATTTAAAAGTAGAATAAAAATTTTATATTTTTTAAATTCTTTTTTTTTTTCTAAATATTGGCAATAATTACAAATATTATGTTGTACCGGTAATAGGTTCTTGCCGTATATCACCAACTCTTTGTAAAGAATTACCACCTTCATCACCGGATGCATCACCGTCTTCTAGTGTTTTATTAATAATTCCTTTTGTGTCACTAGGAATTTGAAGTGGAATTAATCTTTTATGAAATATTATTAATAAAATAAGATTTAAAAATATAACAATAAATTCAATTCCCCAAGCATAATAAGGTCCGGAAGATTGATACAATGTTCCTACTGTAACAGGACCAACAATTCTACTAACTGCTCCAGATACTTGCATTACACCTTGCATTGTACCTATAAATAGTATAATTTTTATATACAACATTTGTTAAGACATTCTTTTTTTTTATATTGTCATTTTATAAAAAATAATTTTTAAAGAAAAGAAAAATTACCTTGCCTACGTGGTCCAATTATCATTGAATATAAAGTATTCATAGCAACATTGATAATAGGAAAAGCAATACCAATAATCACTGGATATGAAATAAGATATACCCATTTATTGACTGCTTTTACATTTAAACACCATGAATATTTATTTAAATTACAACCAGGTAATTCATCTTTTGAGGCAATTATTTCATCTGTAACATTATATGTATGAATAGATTCTGGTAGGAATGGCCAGGCAAATGTAAGAAGATGAAATGTGAATAATGCAACCATTGATATTTGTAATGCTATTCTAAATTTCATGTAGCGATTTAATTTTAAAGAAATATATAGAAAATATACAACAAATGAAAATGCTCCTAAAACACCTTGAGCTATTGAACCGTACTTTACGGCTTGTGTTGCTGTCCAAAAAAACATAATTTGGGAGAAGGAGGTTGAAACTGTTTCCATGTTTGTTTGAACAAACATCTGTGTAAAACGTGTAAAATTCATAACTATTACTGCTATAATATCATAACGTGGTAATTTAACATTTTCATTTTTTGAATTACTTTTTTCATCATCAATAACACCAGCATATGATTCATGAAAAAAGAAATGTAATACAAGCATACCTAGAATATTCATTAAACAAGCTAAGAATGCTGGTGCTGTATATATATTAAAGTATACATTATAAAAAATTTTAAATCCAGGATATGATAATCCTGAAAACATTGCTTGAAAAGCAGGACCCATTGTTGTACCAATAGCCATACCACCAGTGATATATGCTATAGATTGAGATCTATCTTTTGTTGTTGAAGCAGATGTAGCATATGCTTTAAGAAGTAATGTATTACTGGAACCAACACCTGTTAAAAATCTTCCTAACATCATTATCCAACGACGAGAATTTGTTGGAAAAAGTACCAAAAATATGTGAAATATATTTCCTAATAACATAAATGTTAATCCTGTTTGAACTGGAATTTTAATTTGTTTAATTTTATTACTCCAATATCCAACTAATGGTGAAGCTATCAATTGACCTAATGAATATGCTGCAACAATATATCCAAAAAATGTTTGATCACCCTTAGGATCATTCTTAAAAAAAAATTATTTAATTACTATTATAATAATTATTAATTATAAAACATACTTTTTCTAAATATGGCAAAAGTGATGCAAAAAATATATTAAATTGTACTGATCCAATAAAGGCAAAAGCTGCAGCAACATAAATACTCTTCCAATCCGTTTTTGGAGATGTTTCACTTATAATAGAAATTGCACTACTCGATGAACTTCTTCTACCTTGTGTACTTAAACTTCTTTTAATAGAATTCATCTATAATAAAAAAAATAATAGTAAATTAAATAATTATTATTTATGTAGATATAAAAGTAAAGAATATATGCAAAAAAAAACAACATTTTTTTTGGACCATAACATTTGATTATATTTTTATATCTAAACTTGGATTTGATAATCAAATAGACAAAGTAAATAAAATAATATAAATTTATTGTTGATTTAATATGCGATAAAATAATGCTTTTATAGTTTACGAGATTGAAAGTAAAGGCGTGGATTTTATTGAGAAATCTTTCTCCAAGATCAAATGAAGGCTAATAATACGATAAAATAAAAAAAAAGTTGGTGATTAAAACTAGTCAACTAATCTGATTATACTAAACATTATAACAAATAAGGAATTATGACAAATAATAGGTATTTCATTTTAATTAATCTATAAATTATGATGATTCAACAAAAAAATATTTAATAAAAATATCCTATTTAAAATTATTGATATTTGTTATTAAAATAATATACTAGGTTATCACTATTGTAATGTTTTTTTTTAATATAATGTATTTAATAATTTGATTTAAACAGTGTATAAAAATAAAAAAAAAATTAACTTTTAACTTTGGTTTAAAGTTTAATTAAAGTTTCTTTATGTCATCATTTAAAAAGAATGTCTTTTTGAATGATGATGTAATATTATGATAAAGTAAAATGACAATGTTAATATATCATTGTAATACGTTATATTCTAACTTATAATAACTTTTTCAAAACAATATTTATTATATAAAAGACATTTTAATAACCATAAAACAATTTAAATTTTTATTTAATATATTTTCTAAAATAAAACGTAAATTTAATGTTGTGTTGTAACTTTAAATGTATAAAACATTTTTTAAATAAAGTTTTTTTTTGTTATCATATATATATATATATATATATATATATATATATATATATATATATATATATATATATATATATATATATAATATTTATTTTGATATATTTATACTTTGTTTTACAAATTTTGCTATTTTTTTTAAAAATAAAGTTTTTAGGTATATTTTTATTATGTAAATTTTTTTCTATGATCAATTATTTAACATAATTTTAAATAATATCGTAATTAAAAATATTTAAAAGTTACTATTACGTCATAAAAGAATTAATTCTGATGATGAAATTTATATAATTTTTACATGCTTAACAGAAAAACAGATTGCTTTTTTTAAGTACAAAAATGTTTGCAAAGGAAAAAAAATATTATTTATATTTTTTTGTAACATTTTTGTGATCTATTTCATATTTCCTTATCAATAAGTATATAAAATTTTTTTTAATACTTTTATTTTAAATTATTGTTATAAAAATTTCATGGATAATAATTGTTCAAAAAATAAATTTATATCATTTATTTTATTATTACTTTAAATGACGATATTACTACAATAAAAATAAAATTTGTAATGTTAAATATATATAAGTTGTTTATTTGGGAAATAAAGGAAGTATTTATAGCAATCTAGGTACAAGAAAATGATTAGGATAACAATAAGACTATTTAATAAATAAAAAAATCTAAATCCGCCTACTATTATTATCACAAGATAAAATATAAATTTAGAATCTAATATTTCAAAAAAATATATGTTTACTTATATTTATTTGTAATGGATTTACAAGAACAGGTAAAATCTAATCAGTATATTTATAAATATATTTAAAATAATATTTTGTATTTTTAGAGTAAAAACAAAAGACGTCCACCATTAGCAAAATTAGATACCTTGGTACGACAAGCATCTCAAGAAAGGATAAAAAATGAGGGACTCCAACGAAATAATACTATTAAAAGTAGAAAATTTTTTGAAAAAACTCAAAATAAAAATTTTTATGAAAAACTTACAGATGAAAGTGTATTATGTATTAATGCTTCACCCTCATCAGGAGAGTTTAATTTAGCTGTCATTTTTTCACCATCTACTATATCAACAACATTTCTTACAACCATTGTTAGTCAATTTTCATCTCATGGAATCAATATAACACATCTAGAAACAAGACCAATATTTAAAATTTCTGATTCCACAAATGGTAAAAATATGATTGAAATATTAATTGAGTGTTCTGTAACAAAAGCAAAATTATTACTTGCCGTTAGTGCTATACTTGAAAATGAAGAAATAAATAAAATTCAATTAAAACGATTAACAGATAATCCATTAATTAGTGTTCCATGGTTTCCAAAACATGTAAGTGAATTGGATAAATGTATGCATGTAGTAACAAAATATGAACCAACTGAAGATCCTAGACATCCTGGTTTTGGGGATAAAAATTATATTAAAAGACGTGAAGAGTTAAATAAAATGGCTAATAATTATAGATGGGGTGATAAACTTCCATATATTGAATATACAGAGGAAGAAAATAATACATGGAAATTATGTTATATACATCTTAAAAAATTTAGACAATCACATACATGTAAAGAGTATAGAGAAAATATTAAAGCTATGGAGGATGCTGGAGTTATTAGTGAAAATGTTATACCTCAACTACGTGATTTGAATAACTTTTTATTTAAAAAAACAGGCTTTCAACTTAGACCATGTGGAGGTTTATTATCAGCACGTGACTTTCTTGCTTCTTTGGCATTTAGAGTATTTCAAACAACACAATATATTAGACATTCAAGCTCTGTTCATCATAGTCCTGAACCAGATGCTATACATGAATATCTTGGACATGTACCTATGTTTAGTGATCCGTGGATAGCTAAAATGTCACAAGAAATAGGAATCCTCTCACTTGGTGCTTCAGATGAAGAAATAGAAAAATTAGCAACAATATATTGGTTTATTATTGAATTTGGTCTTTGTTATGAAGATGGTAAATACAAAGCAATTGGTGCTGGATTAATATCAGCTTTTGGGGAACTTCAACATGCATGTTCTGATACTCCTAAACATGAAGATTTTAATCCCGATGTTGTAGGGATAACATCTTATGATGATTCTGACTATCAAGTAGTATATTTTGTAGTAAATAATTTAAAGATAGCATTTGAAAAAATAAAAGAATATGCTAAAGCTTTTAAAAAGCCATTTATATTAACATATAATCCATATACACAATCAATTGATGTGATGTCAGAAAGGCAAAATATTGAAAATAAAATAACAGATTTAAAAAATTATTTAAATGAATTAAGTTTCTATTTGGATAAACAAGAGGTTCTTTAAATATTATAGATAAAATAAAACAATATATTATATATTATATATATTATCTTGGATGGGATATGGTTAATACATTGAAACATAATAAATTTATTACAACTTAAACAATAAATAAAACAACATTTAATATATACTTATATAATATCAAATTAAATAAATACATTTATACAGTAAATGTGTATATTATATACATATATTACAATGATATCAAGAAAATTATATTATAAATATACATATATAGAAAATAAATATTTAGTCCGCCGGAAATGAATAATGCTGGAAATAATTAAAAATAATTATAATGATGATATTTTTAGTAAATTTGTTAATATAATTAAGATTGATCTATTAAGGAATGATAAATTTGTAATTATATATATATATATTTTACATGATTATCACCAATTTTAAAATCATCGACTAATTCTTGATAAATTTTATGGTATGACTCCTACAAACTAATTCACATATTTTTCTCAATAATTCCGCTTTTTTTTTAATGTGATACTTTTTAACTAGTTAAAATAAAATTTTTGATGTTTGTCTTCTATATTATTTACTTATTTTAATGGTGAGCAAAAATTAAAGCCGATGTTTGATATAAGTTTGTAAAAATATTATTGTACTTTTTTTTTTTAATTTATAAAAACAAGAAGCCTGTCAAAATTAATGAATAATTTTTAAGTGATTGGTGAAATTGTGATTTTAAAAAAATAATTTTTTTAATAAAATTAAGATATGTAGTTTTTTTTTAATTATGGCATGTAAAAAAAGTTTTTCTAAAGTTTTTTAAATAATTTGTGTTTTTTAAATTAATTTGATATTTATAATAAATCAATTATTGAAATAAGAAATATTATATACAAATAAAATGTGTTGAAAAGGCTGTTAAAGATTAAGATATATATTATCTACCTAATAAAAACAATATTATTTATTGTGGTGATCTCATCATTATATATTATATACTGCATAGTTAAATAATAGAAAGTGAAAATATACACAAATTGTTACTTAAAGATAAGAGAGAGAGTAGCTTAGTGTTTTTAACTTTTCTCTAAAATATATACATTGACTAAGAATAAAGAAGATAAATAAATCACTGTGAGTAACGAGAAATTGATAAAATAAAGGTTTTGGTATATATATACCAATACATTAATATATTTACAATGATATGTTTTACTATCTTAAAAGAATAAAATAATGATTTTTATTTTATAAAATTTTCATTAATTTAATAAAAATTCCTTATTTAATCTGTTTAATTAAAAATAAAAAACGTTATAACAAAGTTAAATAATCTATTATTGATATTTATGATAAATTTATATTTTCTTCATTGATTAAACCAAACATTTTTAACTAAATTATTTAATATAATTTTTTAGATAAACATTCTCATTTCCTAATGATTATTATATTATCTATTATTCATGGGAAACTATAAATCTCGACCTCATTTAACATGTACAGATGAGTTAAAAAAAAGAATATCTGAAAGTTATGCTATTGTACGATCAAAATTAAATGAAGATTCAAAACCAAGAATAGGACAATGGAGTCTCTTACAACAAGCTGTATTTCAAGGATCATTAAAAGAAGTTAAAGAATTGTATAAAGATAAAAAACAGCTTCAAGAATTATGCCCATGTAGAGAGATAACACTTTTACATATTGCATCTATTAGTCATCATCCTGAAACAAAAGAAAAACTTCATTTTCTTCTTACAGAAGCATCAACAGATGATACATTATTAAGATCTTTAATAACAAAAAAATCAAAAAACGGTTATACTGCTCTTCATACAGCAATTTATAAAAATAACATATCTATTGTTGAAATACTTTTATCATTTTCATTTAATCCAAACGAGTATTCTGAAAATATTCCACCACCATTACATCTTGCTTCTATGTCTGGAAATGCTGAAATAGTAGCATTATTAATAACATCTGGGGCAGATGTTCATTCCTCTGACTTTGTTCATTTTACCCCTTTACATTCAGCAACTTATTTTGCTCATGAAAAAGTTGTTGATACTTTATTAAAATATGGTTCTGATCCTAATTATTCTGGTGGAATAAAAGATTGTTGTTTACATATAGCTGCTTCTAAAGGTAATCTTTCAATAACAAAATTACTTCTTAATGGTGGTTCTGATCCTTTTTTATTTGATGATGAAGGTAATAATGGACTCCATTTTGCATCAAAATCTGGACATGTAACATTAATGGAATGTATTTTAAAAAAAGTTTCACCCAATCAACAAGATTTAATATTTAAAACAAATATTTATGGTGATACATCACTTCATACAGCATGTTATGCTGGTAAATTAGATTGTGCCAAAAGACTTTTTATGATTGCTGGTAGTAATATACTTACAATAGAAAATAGTTACTCTGAAACACCACTTATGGCAGCATGTACAGCTGGTAAAAGTATTGAACTTGTTGCTTTTCTTCTTCGTCAACCTGGTGCTGATCCAAATTATCAAGGTAAGGATGGACATTCAGCATTACACTCAGCCTGTTATCATGGGCATATAAGAATTGTTCAATATTTATTAGATAATGGTGCTGATCAAAATATAGCAGCAAAAACTTTTGACACTGATAATGGTATTTCTTATTATAAACCAAATTCTGTTTTTTCTTTAATAAAACTTGATTCAAATAATAGTCTTAATACTTCATCAAAAAGTTCATCATTATCTGGAATTGATGATAATTCATATGTTTCTCAAACTTTCCAAACACCTATATTTTGGGCTTATGAAAAAGGACACGATCAAATAGTAGCTTTATTAAAGTATTATGCATCAAAAAAATTGGATTCTGATGTTGGATCAGAATACTCTTCTGGTAGCTCAAGTTACATTCCATTACCATCACCAATAGGAAAATTAAGATCAATAACAAAAGAAAAAACAGAAATATTACAATTACGTGCTCATTTGCCATTATCTTTTCAAATAAGTTTGTTAGATGTTGAACTTCAAGAAGTTATAGGATCAGGAAGTTTTGGAAAAGTTTATAAAGGTATTTATCGTGGTATACCTGTAGCTATAAAAAAATATAAAGCAATATCATTTGGTGCCAAAACAGAAGTTGATATGTTTTGTAGAGAAGTTACCATCCTTCATCAAATGAAACATCCAAATATTGTTGGTTTTATTGGGGCATGTCTTGATGATCCAAGTAGGTTTTCAATTATAACAGAATACGTCTCTGGTGGATCACTATTTTCATTAATTCATAAACAGAAACTTAATTTTGAAATGGAATTAAAATTAAGTATTGGTGTTGATATAGCTAAAGGAATGAGATATTTACATGAAAAAACATCTAATCCTGTACTTCATAGAGATTTAAATTCACACAATATTTTATTACATAGTGATGGAAGAGCAGTAATATCTGATTTTGGAGAATCAAGATTTTCAAGACAATATGATAATGATGATCAAATGACTAAACAACCAGGTGTAAGTATTTTAAAAAAAAAAAAATAATTATTTTAATATAATTTTAGAATCTTCGTTGGATGGCACCAGAAGTATTTACACAATGTTCTAAATACGATCAAAAAGTAGATGTTTTTTCATACTCTTTAGTTTTATGGGAAATTCATTCTTCAGAATTACCTTTTTCACATCTTAAACCAGCAGCTGCTGCGGCAGAGATGGCATACAAAAAGAGTAGGCCATCCCTTCCAACATATCCAACAAATCAATTTCCTGATCATATTATTAAAGTTATTTCAATGGCATGGAATCAAGAACCAAATCAAAGACCAACATTTGCTGAAATAATAACAATCTTAGAAAAACATATTGATAAAGAAAATAGGTATAACTTTAATATTGGAAATATTACTTCTATTTTTGATGATTTAAATATAACAGGAAATGATGATGTAAAAGAATTTTATCCAATTGGGAATGTTTCTAATTTAACAACACAATGGGAAAAAAGACTACTTCCTGATACAAATTTATTTGGTATTAATTTAAAAGAAACATCCTTAATAAATGTGAATAATTTAACATCTAACACATCAACAAACTCCTCATCTTCAAAAGCAATTGAAGCTCTCAGGCAACGTTTAGATTCTCATGGTTATGTTTCACAAGCAGCTAAAGCAATATCAGCAGCAAAAAATGCCTCAGCATTAAGAGATAGTTTTATCTTAGCAAGAGGTGATTCAGTAGCTAAAAGACAAAGCAATTTTGAAAAAGATGATGAGATTCTTGAAATTAACTCAACTTTTGCCAGTATCTCATCTAGTGGTGTAAAGACGGGTAGTGAAGAAACTTTAAAAGAAGAGTAAAAAAAATAAAATAATATTTCTAATTATTTATAATATTTAAATTGATTTAGTTATGTATGTTTTTGAAGAAGAATATATTTCAATGAAAGAAAAAAAATACGTTTTTGTTTAGTAATAAAAATTAGATATCTAAAAATATTATTATGATAAACAATTATACATACTTTTCATTAAAAGAAAAAAAAACAACTTTTTTATTATTTTAAAATTCAAATGATATTTTTAATTGATTTTTTAAAAATTTTTTTAAACCTGTGTTTTTAATTATATTTGGGTATTGTTGACAAAGTTCCTTTAAAGTATCTTCAAAAGTTTCTGGCATAAATATTCTTTTATTGATTATACCATTATATGCTTTTAATGCATAAAAATATTGTGTTAATGAGTCATAAAAAAATCCATTAACTTCATCAAAATCGTCATGTTCCCGAGGTGTTATTTCTAACCAAAATCCTGTAACTGACACAGCTAGGAAATATTTACATGTATAGACAATAACATTGCTTTCGTCATGAAATTCATCTAAAGTACATTTATAATATTTAAAATGTATATATATATAATATATAGTTTACGTATATATTATTGTTAATATCTACTTATAAAAAAAATGTTTTATAGTTATTAACAATAATTGCTTCTTTTTTTTTAAACATATTTTTAATTAAAATAATTTTAACATATGTAAAACATACCAGTAGAATCTTTTATCTTAATTAATATATCGAATAATTCACTACATTCACAACGAGCATCCTCAAGAATGGAATTAAAAAATTGTTGACTTTCAAATGACTTTAAAAAATGTTTATTACCATAAAATTCAATTCCTTTAACAAGTTTACTATAAAATTCAAACATTTGGTCTATTTTTTTTGAGTATGTATCCATTATTAATGACATTTCATTTTCTGAAACTGAACAATTTGTAGCAACAAGAATCTGACAAATGATATCAATGCAATCAACTATATTTCCTTCTTTAATTCCTTTTTTAAGACGATTGGTAAGGTTTTGTCGTATACTTATTTTCTTTAAAGATATTGACTTATGAAATGTTGTCTCAATAAATTCTTTAAATGTACCTAAATATTCATCACAATTCTCCATTTTTTCTAGCAAAATGTTATATAATAGTCTCCCATTCTCAACTGCAATTTGAAGATCCTTAAATTCTTCCGGTAGACTATTACATTTTTTTGTTGATTTACTAATACTCATATTATGATTTTCAATATCTTCTAAATATGTAGATATATCTTTTTTACTTTCTGTTAACGTTCTCTGAAAAAAGTTTATAGTTATAACATAAAATACAATAATAATAAAAGGTTTATTTTAAAAGAAGAAATTGAAAAAACAAATTTATTATACCATTTATACATAATGTTTTCCCTTTTTAATTAAAAAAATGTAGTGAAAAAGTAATTAAAACTTACTTTATAATTATCTACTAACGTATCTATGTTTTCTTTCAATTGTTTTGATACAGTTTCAAGAAAACCATTCATTTTTTCTAACTCGTCAATATTTTCACAACATATAACGGTCATTTGTTTAGTAATACAATTATATGATAAAGTATCACCATATGATTGGAGTGATAATAATTTTGTTCCTTCATCATTATTCTTTTTATTTCTTAATTTTTTTCTTCTAAAAAATCTCTTATAAGCCTTACCAACTTTTGATGTTTGAGCACCCATTATTAGTTTTGAGAATATTTTCTTTAAAAAAATAAACATAATTTAAAAAAATAAGGTACATATAAATAAGAAAAAAAATAAAAAATAAAAATAAAAATTAATTGAAGTACTATGTCAAAAATAATTATGTAAAAAGTGAAAAAAAAATTTTCAAATAAGTATTTTTAAAAAATTTTTCTTTAATAAATATATGTTTTAATCTTAAAGGATAATATAATCTTAAGACACTCCACCTAAACTTTATTATAACTAAAAAATTTATGTAACTTGATTAAATAATAACAAGGAAAGATGGATAAAAAATAATAATAATAAACATTTGCGCACAAATATGATAAAATAAACAATAATAAAATGGCATTATCTTCACTTGCTTTTTTTTAATCAAAAATAATATATTGAAATGTATTTTTCATAAAAAATTTTTAACTAAGGATACTGTTGCTTATTAATAATATATTTATAAATGGCATTTTATTGTTAATACTACTGATATATTTATTATATAACACTTAAAAACTTAATTATTAGTATTTTTTAATTAAATAAAAATATTTTTTTTCTTTTTTCATAACAATTATATGTATAAAGTGGTATAATATTAGAAGAGAATATATAAAATAAAAAAAGGACTATACTTTTATAGAGTAAATTGTATAATATTATATATTTAGGATAACTTTAGAATACTTAATTAAAAAGCATCACACTTTTAATTAATACATTTCAATTACACATACTATAATATGATATATATAAATAACTTTTATTTTTATCGAAATTAAAAACTTTTTCACATACATATACATTTAAATTTTACTTTTTAATTCTCCTCAATTTATTATAATGTTGGGTGTGTATTTTTAATATATGTTAAAACTATTAACAGTAATATTATAAATTTGAAACAATTTTTTTTATTCCTTAACAAATTCTTACATTTAACTAGAAAAAAAGATATCGTGCGTTTTTGAGATTTTGATGATAATACATAAGATTCTATCTTTAATATAAATATATATATGTATACTTCTACATATCCCACTCTCCCTCCTTCTATAGATGTTTGTTTCCAACCTCTTCAAAAGCAATTTGCATTCATTGAATATTACTTATATAATATTGGTAGATAGTGATAAAAAAAATGTATATATAAAATAAATATCCTGATAATTTACTCTTGTCCACGACGTCATTTTAATATTATTATATATGTATCAAAATTTTGTTGATACTATATATAAAATGAAAAGTAATAATTAAAAATATAAAGTATTATATGAAGGTATTAACTTTTTTTTTTCCTTTATAAAAAAAAATGGTTAAAAAAAATAATTAAAAAATTATTTTGTGTAAATAATTAATTTTAATAGATATTCCTATTGTACATAATATATTGTTATTTTATTTTAAGTATCACCTAATAATGATAACCGTCGGATAAAAAAAATTAAATAGAAATGCCAATATTTTTAGAGAAAAAAAGGGTATGATAAATATATTTTTACCCTAATTTATATTATCTACACAAATAAAAGATGTGACAAAAAAAAACTATTTCAAAAAAGTTCTGTATTAAAAAAATAATCTTTAAATTTATTAAAAATAATTCAAATTGAAAAAAAATAAAAATTCATCTTGTTTATTTTTTTTATTTTTAATAATCTGATTACAAAGTTTTTTTTTTCATTATTTATTTAAAAAATATTACATTTCAATAATTGATAAATTAAAAATAGATTTTATAAGAGATTTTATATCTTTTTTAATTCTTATCCCGCTTTTTTTCTTTATGTTGAGAAGTAGACCAATAATTTACTTTTCGCATCTCAACGATTCTGAAAAAAAAAGAATAAATTAAAATATTATTATTGTGTTGTGTTATTCTCAAATATAAATATATTATTAACACCTCAACAAACATTGTTTAAAAGTTTAATGCATTCTCTGTTTTTACAATTTACTAAAGTAATGTTTTTAAATTATCATGCTAAATTTTTCCTAGTTCTTTTTTTCAAAAAAAAAAAAAACTTACGGATAAAGTTGATCAGCAAAATCACGAACAGCTTTAGCTGGAGCAGAGTAATCTTGAAGGTATGGAATTTGCAATGATATTTCCACTAAATATGAATTACTAAATGGCTTAACATTCTTATCATCATAATACCCCATTTTTTCTATTTTTGACAATTTATATACAGTAATAACAATTTCTCCTTTTGTATAAGCATATCCTTCAACAATAAATTCATAATCAGTTCTCAATCCTAAACCTCTAATAAATTCCATTTGATCTGTACTTTGAGTAACTGTATCAATACGATTCCTAACAATACAAGGACACTTATCATTTAATTCTGGTGTACCAATATATTTAAGATGCATCAAGTTACCTTCATAATTTGGAAATTTCCTTCTAAACCTAAAGACAAAAGGTGTCTTTGTATCAATAAAATCATTACTCAAATAAAAAGCTATCTCATGTTCACGAAATTTTACCTCTCCAGGATCACATAAACCTTGAAGTCTTTGTTTTAACGGTACCAGAGCCTCATGAAAAATACTTCCATAAAGAACAATTTCTTTTTTTTGAAAATTTCCACGATTCACTTGAGCTTTAAAATCTTCAAGAATATTTTTTCCCCCTGTTAATGGATTATACTTTGTCTCTTTTAATTGATGTGATGGTATACTTGCCATATCTCAAATTTTGACACCTAAAAAGAAATATTAGATAGATATAGATATTTAAACATGTAATAGTATAAAAAAAATTTTTTTTAAGAAAATTAGTTTAAATTACATAAATGAGATGCATAAATGTGTATTATCAAGAAGTATTAAAAGTTACGTTTGTAAACATTTTTAAAAATAGCATCTTAACAACGAAAATATTGGAATAAGGTTTCATCCTCATTTTGTAATATTATATTAAATATATATATTTTTTTAAAAAAGTTTTTTTTTATAAAATTAAAGTAAAGGGACATGCTGAGAAATATTGAATTAGCCAATGTTAGTATAAAGAATTTGAAGCGATTAAATGAAGAGAAAAAAAATATTATCATTCAGGTATATTTTTAAAAGAAAAAAAATTTTTTTTTTCCAAATAACAACAAAAAAAATTATAGGGTTTTGTCAAGAAGGTCCATAAAAAAAGTAATGTATTTTTTGCTCATATTTCTGATGCCTTTTCAAACGATCAAATTCAAGCTGTGATACCAAAGGGGATGACAGAAAAAATTAGTGTTGGAACATCTATTCAAATAAATGGTGATTGGTTGAAAAGTTTAGGAAAACAACAAAATTTTGAGTTAATTGCTAATAGTTGTAAAATTTATAATATTAATAAAAGTCAAATTGTTAAAGGGTCCAGTGATTCATTAAGACAATTATTACATTTAAGACCCGGTTTTAAAGCATTTGGTAATATTTTAAAGTTACGTTCAAAGATAAATTATTTGACGCATAAATATTTTTATGAACGTAATTTTACTCATATTGACACACCATTATTTTCACTGAATGATTGTGAAGGAGCAGGTGAAATGTTCATTGTTAAAGCCCAGAATGATGATGATTTTTTTGGCGACAATGAGGTTTATCTTCCTGTTAGTGGTCAACTTCACCTTGAAGCGTGTGCTGGTCCATTGACAAAAGTATATACATTAAATGGAGCTTTTAGAGCAGATAAAAGTTTAACACGCCAACATATGGCTGAATTTAGAATGTTAGAAGTTGAAATAGGATTTTGTGAAGAAACCGAAATTTTATGTAATTTAGTTGAAGATTATATAAGATATTTACAAAATGATTTATTGGAAAACGAAGAAGACATAACAGAAATTCAAAAAACATTTTCCGACAAAAATAGAAAAAAAAGTTTAATGGAAATTGTAAGTGATAAACAATTCCCAAGAGTTAACTATGAGGAATGTGTAGAAATACTAAAAAATTTAAAAAAAAGAACTACAAATAATGGTTTTAATAAGGATGAAGAATTTACATTACTTAAATACTTTAATTCACCCTTGTTTATATTAAATTTTCCTTCAAATCAAAAACCTTTTTACATGAAAAGATTTAATGTTAATAGTAATGTGTATACTAAAAGTTTTGACTTTTTATCACCATTTGTTGGGGAATTAGTTGGTGGTTCAATTAGGGAAGATTCAGTTGAAGAATTGCAAAAACATAATATAAAAAATATAGATTGGTATATTGAATTAAGGAAGCAAGGATATCCAATAACTGGTGGTTTTGGTATAGGAATTGATAGGTTAATACAATCAATGTTTGCTATAGCTAGTATAAAAGATACAATACCATTCCCACGATACTACAAACATTGTAAATGTTGAAAAAAATTGAACAATAATTTAAAAAAAAAAACATTGGCTACAAGGTGAAGTCTTAACACGATGGGCGTTAATTTTTCCAAAAAACATTATTGTTAATTATGCCATTTGTCTTAAAATATTAAATTATTTTTTGATATAAGTGTTATTTTATTAATTTTTAGATTATTCTATTAATAAATTTATCAAAAAATGACTCAATTTTTACCTCCTCATCTTCTTGTTTTATTTTTTCCAAGACCACCAATTCCATATTTACATCCTGTTAGTTCTTTGATTGTTGAAAGGGAACCAATAAAGTATACTGGAGTTGCTCAGTACTTGTCTTTATTTGAGGTAAATTAATATAATAGAAGAAAAAATTATAATAAAATATTTTTTTTAGGATCCAAAAGACACACCACCAAAAGTTGTTGTCAAAACGAAAGCTGAAATAAAAGCTGAAAAAATTAAACAAAAAGAGGAATTATTAGCATTCAAACTTGAAAAAGAAATAGCAAATTATCAACTTAGAGATATGAGTAATTTCACAAAAGATCCTTACAAAACATTATTTGTTTATAGATTATCATATGAAACAACGGAAACAAAATTACGTAGGGTATTTGGCAAGTGGGGACATGTTGTTGATGTTAAATTAATTCAAACACGTAATGAAAAACCAAGAGGATATGCTTTTATTGAATACTCAAGGAAAAGTGAGATGTCATGTAAGTTTTTTTTTTTTTTTAATTTTTTCCTTTGATACAGAAATAGGTAAGAATTGTAATGATTATTATTACTATTTTTTTTATTTGATAAGTTTTTGTAAATTTTAAATAATATTAACGGGTAAGTGAACTCCGGTTCAGCACTTTTACCAATATAGCTGTAGTTTATAACTTCTATTATTATTTGTAAGTTTCTTTTTTTATTCATATATCTGAAATATTTTAAAGATTATATTTAATAACTTATGTATAAATTTTTTTTTCTACTTTTGCGGGGGTAGGTTTCTATAGTAAAGATAAGTTCAAAAATGTTTTATATAAAATATAATTATTTATTTCGGTTTTTTAAAAAAAATTTTCTTTATAATTATGGTTATCTATTTTTAGATGCATACAAAGAGGCTGATGGGATTAGAATTGATAGAAAAAGAGTCCTCGTAGATTACGAAAGAGGAAGGACAAGAAAAGATTGGCTTCCTAGGAGATTAGGAGGAGGAAAAGGTAGAACACGTGCCCTTGAAATTTATCGTCGTACACACAGTACGTAGGATTTTTCATCGTTGGTGTTTACATTTTCCACTACAAAATATTTTAATAAAATTATTTGGTGTTATTTTTGTTAAATAAATAATTTTTTAATTTATGAGAAAAACTACATTTTTTATGTTAATCTTTGATTTTTATAAAAATTATGAGTAGTATAACATTTTATCATTAAAAAAATAATAGTCATTTCTAATTTTATTTTTCAAAGCATTTATTTTCTTTAAATGTATAATTTTTTTTTAAAGTGACCCACATAAAAATAGATATCAAAAAGATATATATTTGCAGCAATTTATAAAGTATCTAAAGTTTAATATAATTGGTCTGGAAAATTTGTAAAAATAAGGCATGAAAACTGTTCTTTTTTTTATATATTTTTTTTGACGTTGTACTCATTTGAATTTTTATCATGAGAAATAATATTAAAAAAATAAGATAAAACAAGGATAGACATTTAGATATTTGGAATTACCTCTTCATTATAAATTCATGCTTCAAAAAATAATTTTAGGCTAATTTATCTGAAAAAGAAAGATTTAATAAAATTAAAAGTTCTTATGTTAAATAGATATAAATATTAATTTAATAAAAATAATTATCATTTTAAAGTTAACGTTACAAGGATAGAAAGAATACAGTAACTGAAGAAAATTCCTATTTAGATTGCATAATAAACAAATTTGGCTAACATGATTTGCTTTTATTTTTATCTAACATTTTTTAAATGCCAATTCCATAAATAAAAAGTTTTTTTTTTTCAAATTTAGTATTTATTAAAAAAGTATAAAGTAAAAAAAAATAATAGGGAAACAGTAAATAGATTTTAAAGAGTATCAGAAGAGAATATAATTTTTTAATTATATTTAATAAAAATTATTTAAAATGAAGAATAATATTTGAACAATATTTTATTTTTTATAATGAAATAATTAGAAAGTATTTTTTATAATATGTATTATATAGTTAGCTTTCTAGAATAAAAAAACGATTGATGTGATTATACTTTTAATAATTTTAAGAATATAGGTTTTACTGTTAATAAAAATGAATTACAATTTATTTTTTACAAATAAAAATATATTAAAAAATATACTTAAAAATATACTTAAAAATCTACATGATTAATGGCAGGATCTTTACCAAGCCTCACTACCATTTTTGGTCCCTGACATTCAGGATAGTAAAATACTGGAAAATTTAAGCCATCTAAAAGTTCTGTATTTACAGGGAATAACCATAAACCCCAACCAAGTGCAGAACGTATATTTTCTTTAACAGTTGTATTATAGGTAGCATTAATACTTCCCCCTTTAAATATTGGTGGTTTACATTGTTCACATGTTGTCTCATTAATTTTTATTAAAGAATAATGATAAAATATTAAATCAAGGAGGATTCTTTTACCAGGTATCAATTGAATTGATAATGCAAAAACAAGTTGTGTTATAGTATCCCAACTATGAATATGTGAATGATAATTTATTGAATATATTATGATACCATAAACTTCACCAATAACAGAAAACAACCAAAATATTGAACCATAAAAAATATAATTTATAAAATATTTGTAATTTGAAAAATTGATACACGTATTTATGTAAGGGCAATGATGATCAAATTTTAAAACACAAAAACCACAACTACTACAATGCCTGGCTCGGTCAGGTTTAAAAGCTTTACATATATAACAATAACGTAACCTATCACATTGATCAACTTCAGCAAATTTTAATTTTCTTTTAGTCGCATATTCCTCAAGTAATATTTTTTGTTCCTCCATTTGTTGAGGAGTTGATTCATCTGGAGTATATTGGTTACCTTTCATTGATGTTACACTTTTAATTTTTTCATCAAATACATCACTTGCCATATAATAACTTGGAACTTTAGCTGGTGGTTCAAATATTGTTCTACCTAAACTTATTAATGTCATACCAAATGCAAATGTTGTAATGAAAAGATATACAACACCAAATTCAAGATTAAATAAAAAATCATCCAATGTTATATTTAATATACAATGATATCTTAAAAAAATCAAATAATAATAAAAAAATTTATTTATAAAAAAAACTTACGTAAAAATAGTTAAACTAAGATTCATAATTAATAATGTATTGCATAATAAATAAAGAATATACCCAAAAAATGGTTTCCTTTTACGTACCTTACGTGTATATGAATATATTGCTCCATACCATGACATATCTTTTTCTTTATTAAAAATATTATAAATAGTATAACAAAAAAAAATTAATTTTTTTTATAAAAGAATGAAGAATGACAATATATTAATTTTAAATTTTTTTATTAAATATTCAGTTAATTGAAATTTTCTTTTAAAAATATAGACAAATTTTTTTTATTAAATAATAGTAAAATGAATTATTTACTAATAATATATTAAAATTTAACTAAATTTTCTTAATGTACTAAAAATTAAATTTAATATATATATATATTTATATATATATAAACTAGTACTATTTTTTTAATATGTATATTATTGTTGTTCATTATTTTTTTGTTGAAGTGAATATCAGTAGTAGTAGCCTTTTTTGATAGTCAACCTCATTTATATGTATGACATATTTTTATCATTTTTAAATTTCTTCAAAAAAAAATTTTTTTTTGAAAAAAAGAGATCGAAGACTAGAAGTATAATGATAAAATTTGTAAAAACTTGATTAATATTTTTTTTTATTAACAATACATTACTTATTGCTGTCCGGGATTTTGAGGTATTCCATACCCTAACATTGGATTACCATAACCACCAGTCATGTCAAAAGGTGTTCCCATATGATGAAGATCTTGTCCTGGTAACATAGCACCATAAGGATTAAGTATTGATGATGCAGCTACAGCAGCTGCCGCCGAAGGATTTGCTAACATTCCATATTGTGATGCTTGCGAAGCGGCAGCTTTCTTTGCTGCATACAAATTGGCTTCCTCTGATGCTTTAGCAATATTCTTTTTATATCGTATTCTTTTATTACCAAACCAGTTAGAGACTTGTGATACTGTTATTTGGCATTGCCTAGCCAGTTCCTCTTTAGCTTCCTCACTTGGATAAGGATTAGATAGATGTGAGTAAAAATATTCATTAAGAACTTCTGTAGCTTGTTTAGAAAAATTTCTCCTTTTCCTTCTAGCATCTAAAAATCTTGATCTTAAAATCATTACTGCTTCACAAGTTGATTGTTTTAGTTGTACCTGAATACCAGAAAATTTTTTTTGTATTATAGTTACCATTCTATCTATTTCTTTTGTTCCAATTGGTCTTGTTCTACTTTGTTCTCTTAATAGTGAGACAACATGTTGTGTAAACTCTTGACATGCTTCCTCATATTTTCTTAATTCTTGATTGTATACCATTCTAATTTGTCCTAATTTTTGTCTATAATCAGCTTGATCACCACCAATTCCTTCAACACCAAGGGCATTCCCTTTATCTGGACCAGCAACTCCTTCAGCAACAAGCATATTATCAAGACGCATTAATTGTGGATCATCTGGTGTATCATCAACAGCACTTTTAATAGTTAAAGCAGTTTTTTCTTTTAACTCACAAAGAACATCAAATAAAGCCTGTTTCATACGATGGCAATGTAGTTGATTTTTTTTAGTTTGTGCATTATCATCAAGATTCTCTTCCGAAATATTTAATAATTGTGATAATAAATCATTTAAATTTCCAATAGGATTTAATTCATGTAATGTTTCTGATTTTATCATTTTATATATATTAGATATCTATCCTTATATTGTTGATAGAAATATTTATTTATTTATTTTTTAATATATATATTTATATATATATAATATATAAAATTTTAGTAAAACATATACAAATAAAATTTAGTAGGAAAAAAATAATAAAAATAGGAAGTAAATAAAGTAGTATTAAATAGATAACTTTAAAAAGAATTAATATATATATGTATATATATATACATACATAAATTTTTGTAGGTACTTTCTTCTTCTTACAAATAAAAATGCTATAATTATTATTATTTATTATTTATTGAAATATCCAGGCAATAAAGGTCTAAAAAAATAGATAAAATTTATATAAATATAGTTATTAAATAATAAATAAAAATGATATTGGCATATATTAATATATATATATATATATATATATAGGTAGGTATATATAATGATAAGAGAAAGTGGTTGTAATAAAAAAGAGATGATTACGGTTGATATGTTTATTAGAGTTTATTTATGACCTTATATTTATATATATATATACATAGGTTTTGAAAGAAATGATAACAAAAGTACATTAAAATAGATTGATCATTTAATGTGAAATATTAAAATATATAGATATTATTTAAAATGATTTGATATGTCAAATAAGAAATATATATATGTATGGGGATATTTTATTAAAAAAAAAAAGAAAAATAACTGTTTTGTAATATTATATGATATATAGATATACTATATATTAAATTAAATATGGAAGTTATTTTTTAAAATAAAATTTCTGATATATATACATATTTATAACGATCAATATATATAAAGGGCAACATCATTTGCTATGATATATTTTATAAAATATATCTATTTGAATAGACAATAAAAATTAAGGCTCAAAGAATGGTATAAATAATATATATATATATTTATATATTTATATTTGAAGGAGTTTATAAAAATAATAAAAGTTAAAAAGATAGAAGGCAAAATAGAGAGAGTGATTTTGAAGGAAAAAGATATGTAAAACAAAAAAGCTACTCCCTTAAAGAATAATATTAAGTGACAGTGATTGATGATATCACAGAAAAAGGGGGAACTGGACAGGCATAAAAAATTTTAATGAGCCTTGTTAGAATTTAAACATAATATTGTATATACATATATAGATATAGATGAAGAAAGTTTAAAGATAGTTGCAAAAATTTATTATACTAATATAAAATGTAGCGATTTTTGTGATTTTTATATCTAATATATTTTGTTTTATATATATATAATGAAAAATTAAGTAAGAGAAATATGTGTTGATTTTTTAAGATTGTTGATCATATATTACTCTTTCCTATATATATACATATAATAAATGTATTATAAATATAATAAGTGAGTGAATAAAAATTTTTATTGTTAAAATTTGTTAAAATAATTATCTCTTATTAAAAATAATAGGTACATTTTTAATATGAATATAAAAATTGGTACATAATACATATATATATATGTGATTATTGGTAATTTGAATTTTTTTAAAAAATCTTTTAATTATACAAAAAAAAAGGTAATGACAAAACAAATATAGACATTAAGATTATAATTTAACTATAAAAAGAAATGCCGATATATTTTAAATGAATATGTGTATATTTATGTAACGGTATGTCTTTGTAATATTTTAATAGCTTGTTAATTCAATGTTTATTTAACACATCAACATAATTTAAAGAAACAAATTCAAAAAAAAGAAAAATATATATTATGATTAGGAAGCTAGGAGGACGAGAAATAAACTAGTTTGAAGACTTGTTTTTATAGTTAATCTTTAGATATATATCTATATTCTTTCAAACAGTCCACTTAGTAAAAGATATATGTATATATATTTAAAGACATATTATAAAAATGATAGAGAAAAAGAATTATATTGTGTTGTTTTGTTTAAATGGCATAAATGAAGATCCAATAAAATAAGAATGATCTTAGAGGATAAGCTAATTTTAGTGATGCCGAAAAAGAATGACCTTTTGAATTGGTGGAAGCACATATGAATCAAATTACAATAATAATTTATTTTAAATAAAAGATATTAAATTAGGATAGTAAAGATTTTAAATTTAATTTTACTGTTAAGAAAAAAAAGGTCAACTATCTCATATAGATAGTAATTTTAAAATATTTTTAATTAATTTAAAATCTTTTAAACATATCCTATGAACAGATGATTTTTTTTATCATTAAATATCTGTTAGGATATAAAGTTATAAAACTTTTTAGATATAAATTATAGGAAAACTATTAAAAAAAAAGTTATCTTCTTTGTTCTTCTTTTTTTTTTTTTAAAAGAAACAATGAGTAATTTTAATTTATATATTTTTTACTATAACTAATAATAATAAAAATATTTTAAGAAAAAAGAAAATGTTTGATTTATTATTTTTAACTTTTAAATTTTATATAAAATTTATAGTTAAAAATAAATAAATATTGTATGTTTGATAGAGTTTTTATTATAAATTACTATTTTTTTTTAACAAAAGAAATTTATTATGTAGAGGACAATGAAAATACATGTTGTGTAATATATATGTATCTATAATATACAAACGGTGTTGCCTATATATATATTATATAAAAAGTTATTATATATTTAAAAGTATTACTGTAGTTGAGAGAGGAAAGTCAATAAGAAATTTATATAAGTGATATATACATATATAAAAATATAGTTTATAAAAGAAAGTATTTCAATTTTTATTTTTATATTGAATAATATAAAAACTTAGAAAAAAAAAATAGTACTTTTATAAATGTATAGTAAAAATATATTTGGTATTAAAAAAAAGTAAAATAATGTAAAACTAATAAGTAAAAAAAAACAGAAAAAAGAAATATAAAAGTGGTATGAGCATTTTTACACATG
This sequence comes from Strongyloides stercoralis, assembly GCA_029582065.1. Taxonomy (NCBI): domain Eukaryota; kingdom Metazoa; phylum Nematoda; class Chromadorea; order Rhabditida; family Strongyloididae; genus Strongyloides; species Strongyloides stercoralis. The sequence goes on along the minus strand of CM055866.1, from coordinate 7,155,204 downwards.
TATAAAATTTTGAAGCTTTATTTCATTATGAAATAATATAAGCTTCGTGGTTGGTGCTCATGATGTGTTATGTTTTGCCGTGTCTATCATCCATCAAATTTGCTGACATTTTGACAGAACCAATGAATTAATATGCTTACTTCTAACATATATACGACTGAAATTGGTTTGTGGAGTTAATATATTTTTAAGAGTCACATCTGCCATCAAATATATATATATATATATATATATATATTGGGATATATAAAATATATATACATATGTATCTATTTTTATACTTATGGTTTTACTCCTATAAATGAATAGTATAATAGTAACAGATATAATTCAATATATCTACATATAAAGATAGATAATGGTCTTTTGATTTTTTAACACTTGATGGATAACTATTATTAATTTTATACCTATTTAAAATAAAACGCACCTAAACTTCATAAAGTTAGGATATTTTAATTTTAATAAAATGTTTAATTATCCTTATTAAAAATTCAATTATTTATTATGAATTTTGAAATTATATCTTACTATTAAAGGACTATATAAAATTATTCTTATAAATGATGATTATTTGAATGAGATGCAAATATGCTTTTAATGATTTATGCACTTCCGGAGTTAATTAAAAGTTAAATTTTTAATATAAAAAAAAATAATTCAAATAAAATAAATGCTAAAGAAATATTAACAATTTTGCTATTGTGACAAGTTAAAAGAATTTGTTGTTGATTTAATTTTCAAACAAAAAAATATTTTTTTATTGAAAAATTATTTTATTTACCTGTATAAAATAATAAATTTTTAAAATAATTTTTTTCATACTAAAAATTTTAAAAATTAATTGAAAGTTTAAAGTCGATCTTATTACGCTATTATGTCACAAGGTATTATTATTTATATATTTGTTTAGAATAATTATATTTTTAATATAGTTAAATAATTTATGTAGAAGAAAAAAAAACAGAATTGATATGTGTTTACCAAGTTTATGAAGTAGAATGTTTTTGAAATAACAAAATTTTGAAATACACAAGTTACAATCATAACCTGCAATCTTTTTGAATTTCTTTTTTTTTAAAATAATATTATACAACATCTTTAAAATAACTTTATTTTTCAAGGACATTTTAAAAAGAATATTGTTTTTTAAAAGTACCATTAACAAATAACAGTAAATATTTACTTGGAATTGGAGATTTTTTATTTCAAAGATCAAATTTTATCTTAATTATAAATATCATAATTGATAAATATTTTACTTAAGAAGTACATTTAGCATTTTTCTTTTCCTTTTATATATAATATTTTAATATATTTGAGTATATATTATATAACATTTTAATTATCTTTTGTTATAATGAAAGATAATAATAATTAATATTTTAAGGAATTGGAACATTTAATTTATAGAAACATTGTCTATCCAATCTTTAAATGAAGATGAAAATTTTATATCAAATGTAATATAAATTTTAGAGATTCAAAGGATAAAGATGATCACAAAAATCGTATCAATTTATATAATTATTGTCTTCTTTAACGTTTATTAAAACCCCTAGACATAATAAATAATTGCTTAAGATTTAGTTCGGGCAGGTATATATCTATTTACTGATTGTATCTCCCTATAGTTATATAAATAAAGATAATAGTTATCTTTGAATGTCCATTTCTTGAATCATATATTAAAAGTTTAATCTTATTGCTTCTTTGATAAATATAAAATAAATTTGATGAAATTTAAAAGAGAAATCTTTTTTATTTTTAGTCATCAAAATGATGACATAGTTTAAGAACATTTATTTAATATATATTATTACTCTATAAAAATTTTTATCTTTTATCACACATTTTTACCTTTCACTATATATTCCTAATTTAGTATATATTTATTTATTCCTTCTTTTTTTTTTGTTAAATTAACCTCTTAAGGATATGTCTAATGAGATCAACAAAGAAAATGAAGAATGAATTTTTATTTTAAAGTAAAAATTCAGGAACGCCGATTAAATTTTATAAAAAGGAAAATTACAAAAGAGGACAAATTTCTTTTTTATACATTCCATTACTAATTAACTTTTTCATGATATTTGTGTATAAAAAGAAATTTTTTTTTCTACTTAGCTCAATATTAAGATTAAAAAGGGTCTTTTTATATTACAATTATATATTTAATGAAATAAAATTATTATTTATCTATTATTTTACTACACAGGGGTAATTAATTAACGGTCTACTGTTAACGGAAAGTTGATCTTGATATGGTGTGAGTATGTCTTTTTCTCTCTTTCTTTTTTCTTCCCTATTTAAGACGGTTCAAAAGTGAAAGTGTATTTTTATATTAAACTACAGGAATTTAAAAACAAGTTTAGCTTTTTAAATGCCGTAGGAATGAATATTTTATAAAATATATTAATTTTAATAAAATATTATATATATTAATTGTCTGGAGTTAATATTATATAAAGATAATATATGTAAAATACCAAAACAAGATGTCGGTTTTATTTCTTATTATAACAATTTTTTTATTTATTTATTTAAAGTATGATATTATAAAAATAGCCACCTCGAAACTACTTTCAATTTTATTCATGTTTTTCATTTTGTTATACTAGTGATAGTAGTTTAAAACAAGTTAAACTGTTTCTTTCTTCTTTTTCTAGTATTAACTACTCTTTTATGTAATAAATAGAAAGAAAAAGAAAGAGAGAAAGAGTCGTAGCTGTTTCAAGAAAGTACTATATAAAGATGAATTTTTAAATAAAAATATAATTTTTTAAATTACATGATCAATATTTATACTCTTCCAGCTGATCAGTGGATGACACATTTTGAAACTGTCCATTGAAACAGGATTTATGATAAAGCTTCAAACATCAAGGTGAAAACCTAGTATAGTAAAACCGTAATATACAAATTTTTACTTTTATCAAAAGTTTCTGTTCTTTCAAACACCTCATAATCCTTTTACGCCACCCATTCTTATAGTTAACAACTTTACCTAACTTTATATTTGAGTCAGGCGGAGTTGTGTGAAAGCGAAATTACAATCAACGTTTACATTACCTACTTATTTAAATTAAATACTCATCTTTCATAATTTAATTTCAGTTAAAACAACAAAATAGTAGGTATGATTGCTTTCGCTTTATTACGTAATCCTATATTTGCCATTGGAGTCTTTCTTTTTCTTCTATCATATTTATCTGCAATAATACCTGCAATAGCTAAATCACATTCATATCAAAAAGATAGAAGTAGGTGCTATTTAATAATATAATTAAATAATCTTATTTTAGATTATGTTGATGGTGTTAAATATACTGACCTTTCTCAAGTTGACCATCAAACAGGAATCTTTATTGATATTGTTCCAGTTGAATCAAAAACAGCTCCACGTCCTATTAAACATTTCAAAACTCGTAAATCTAATCACTACTTAGAGAAACGTAGAAAATATTATGAATCTCGTAATAGTTCTGAGTAACAAAGAAAAAAACAACAACAAGAAATTATTAATGATTTTTTATAAAAAAAACAATTGAAGAAAAAAAAAATTTTTTTCCAAAACAATTAATTCTCTAAGAACGATCTCCAAGATTCATCCATAAAATTATATTAAATTTTAACTTTTCATTAATATTTTTATTCTCTCTATGTTGCCTTCATATATATATATATGTATATATATATACATAGATATATATAGATATAAATATTCATGCTTCAAGTGCAAATGTATATAATCTTATATATATCAATTAAAAAAAGTATAAAAAAAATCAACATATAGAAATTATCATTTGAAATAATTAAAACATCAATATATTTAAATTTCATTTATTATAATAATTTTATATTAAGGAATAAATTTTTTTGTTATAATATTATATTTAAAAAAAAGTAAAATTTTATTTAAACATCTGTTTTTGGCATTTTTTAACACATGTATAAACTTCCTTATATTATAAAATAAATTATATATATATTTAACCTTGGAAACAGTTACCTTTTTGATTATCCAAAAAGATTCAAAAAGAGGCATCACTTTTTTTTTAAAACTTTTTTTTAGATATTCTTTATTTCTTCTTTTTCTATCCATATATGTAAATATATATTAAAATGTTATGGTCAAATAATTAATTTTATAAAACATCATTTTAAAATATAAATATATTATGAAAAACAATGAAATATTTTGATAACATGTTTATGTATTGAAGAATGTAAAATGTTTTTTTTATAATCTTGGAAATAGTAATTCTTAATAAAACTTATTTGTAAAATTTTAAAAGACCTTCGGGACAGGTACAAGCAGGTACTTTTTATCATTAAATTACCTTCCGAGAAAGGCTTCTTAAGTAATCAATCAAGTGTTGTAACGCTAGGATCAAGAAAGTTGATTTTATTAATATAATTTGATATTCGAATTCTTGCATCTTCAATAATATAAGATACAATTATGGGCATTTACTATTAAATTTTTAAAATGTATTTATAATGTGTTGGTGGACGGTGGAATGATTTTTATTGTCAAAATGTTTTGCGCAATATATGATACATGTATTTTGTGCTTTTAGTTTTTAATATATAATTTGCATACAGTTATATACACATACACAAAACACAAATCTTTACTTTTTATTCAAGTTTTTTTTATTATTTTTTTTTTCTTTCTTAATATCAATTACTAGTTTTAAGAAGTATTTTTAAGTTTTAATATATTAGTTAAAAGAATAATCTATCCAGATTTTTACATTAATCTTTCATTATAAGAATATAATTTATGAAACTTGAAGTTATTTTTTTTATCATAAATAGTTTTAAAAAAAGTGATGGCACACCGGTTTTATTGGGTTAAATTAAATTAAATCTACCACTAAAAGTGCAAAGTTTTTTGCATTTTAATAGTCATTGTATGATTAATAGAACCTATTTCAATGAGATATTTTTATTAATTAGCATAAAAATGATGTAAGAATTTTAAAATATTTTTTCTTCATAATTTCTCAACACAATAAGAAGTTAATGGTAGTTTTTAAGTGACTTGGTACTCTTTTTTTTTAAACAAAAGCTCAACTATTTAATATCAATGATAGGTTGTTATTTAATGTTTTACAATCAAGGACAATAAGATCATTTTAATATATAAATGTCAAGAGGTAAAAATGAAACTTTTTATGAATGAGTTAATTGAGACTCATGATGTGTATAATGACAAAGAAAAAGAACAAAATAAAATTTACGATTCACTTTCTATTTCACATTAAAAAAAAAGATAAATCAAAATACAAGATTTATATTTTTTTTTTCAAATTTATTTAAACTTCTTTTTTATTTTATCACTTAATTATAATGTAATAAAAATTTAATATATATTTTTTGTAAATAAAACTTATAAGCAATAATTATAAAAAGAAAAAAAATTCAGGGACCAGTGTAATTTATTTATGTGAAAAAGAGAATGTACTTTTAATACTATTTTAAAGAAACAAAAAAAATTTATTCTTATTTTAATGTACAAAAATGATAAACAAATAACATGATTACCTTCCAAACTAAGTAATTCTATTTTTTTTATATATAAAACTTCTACAATGAAGGAAAACCTTTTTTAATGAAACTTTCTTGTCCTTCAAAATGAAAATTTACCTTTTGCTAATTTTCTGCAAAAACGCTTTACAATTTAATATATGTGTAAAAAAATTGCAATTATTTGGTTCTTTTTTGGGTTAATTAAAAAAAACGTCAAGGAAAATTTCAAAGTTATCTAAAAATCAAGGTAAAAAATGACAATTATTGGAAGTTTTTCCTTTTTTTTCACAAAATAATATGATTATTTTAATGATTGTAATACTTATGATAAATGTTATTTATGAACTTTGAATGAACGGTATCCTAAATTGTCAAGTAACAATGTATTACTTCTTACTTTTTTTGTCTTAATTATTACTTTGTTAGCTTTTCATAATTAAAAAAATTTTTTAAAAATATTTATAAAAGTATATTTATAAAAAAAAAGATAATTAGAATCAATAAATTTTTATTATAGAAACATAAATAAGAAAGTAGAAACAAAAATTGAGTAAAAAGTTTAATAATTATATTTTAAGTTTTAAAGTAAATATATATCTTTATATATTCATAAAAAAATATTCAAAAAAAGTTTTACAGTTGAAAAAATATTTTATGAATGGTAATTTACACTAATTAACAACAAATAATAGTTAACAGAAGTATATTTTTTTTTAAATTTAATATTTAAGTTTAACCATGTTATTAATATTTACAAATTTCAACTTAAATTACTAATACTTTTTGTAATGATTAGATTTTAAATTATAATTTTATTGATAACAGTTATAATAAATATTTTTTTTTATTTTTAATTGCTATATGCGTGCTTTAAAAAAATTTTTTTAATATCAATAAACCTCTTTATTTATAACTAGCTATATTTACTTTCAAGGTAAATATTTGTAATATTTTTTTGTTATTTAATTATACTAAACTACAAAATAGAATAGCTGTAAAAAAACTTTTCTGTAAAAATTTTATTCTAGTACAAAATGTTAAAATATATTTTTAAAAATTATAAAAAAACTTTAACATACTTTGAATAAAATATATAATATTTACAAAGAAAAATAACGTGTTCACTTTTTACACAGGGAAATCCTATTTAAATAGTGTGCTGTATGATAATAAATAATGTTTTATTATATCTTTTGGATTTAATATATAAATAATTTTTTAATAATATAACATTTGACTAAACTATATATAATAGTTTAAAATAATTTTTTAAAACTAGTATAATGTTAAAATTTAATTAATACCAATAATTTCTTTTACCAAAACAATTATATTAAAATATTTTATTTTTATAAATTTTTTTTATTAAACAATAATAACACATTGAAAAAAAATTATATTTTAATAAAAATTTAAAATAAGTTTAATATATCTTTATAGTTATAAAGTCACTAATTCATTGAATTTTTTTGTAAATTAAAAAAACTTTTAACATACAAAAAGGCACAAAAAATACGAGTTTTTTTGACTTCAAATACTTCTAGAAATTAGTTCCAGTAAAATGTGTAAAGCTAAAGTGACCCTGAAATTATTAGATTTTATAAAAATATAATTCACACAAAATATTACAAAAATAGTATCTTTGCGAATATTTGTGAAATTACCGGTTGTCAATAATTTAAAATTGTAAAAAAAATTATTACAATAAAATTATTTATTACATAATTTATTACAAAATCTACCAACAATAATTAAAAATAAAAGATAAGTAATGTTTAGATTTTATAATAAGTTTTAAAATCATTCTGTAGTATGTTCCTTGTACTCCGTTTTATTATATTTAAAAATCAAAGAAAAGTTGCTTATTACAACATTTTGTAAGAAAAAATATAACATCTATAAATCATTAGTGTAAAAAATATTTTGTTTCAGTACATGCAAAGACAAGTTTTGTGTTAATAAAAAATTAATCTAATAAAATATTAAAAAATATTTTATTTTTATAACAAACAATTAAATAAGACTAAGAGAAATATTTATAGAAATGGCGGCCCTTTATCACCTTCAGAATCCTTCCGCATTATCATATATTGAAGAGCAGCATCAGGCATCTCCTCTGACCATTTTGCCAAAACTTTAGCTTTATATTTTTTATATTGTTCAATTTTTCCATTAACTTCACTATTTTTAGCATCTGTCTCCTCAAAAACAGCCTTAGAATATGCATTTGGATTTTTCATGTCATCAACGAAGTCAAAAATCTTTATTGGTATTTGATGATTCATAAATTGTGATGATACCTCGTTTATATTTTTGAGACCAGCAGCAATTTTTAGAAGTTTCGCCCTTATAATTTCATTGGCATTCTCTCCTGGATCACTTGCTGTTACACCAAGTTGTCGAACATCCTCAATAAATCTTCCAAGATCAAGTTCAAGTTTTTCAAATTTAGCATCTTCAGGATCAACATAACGAAAATTATTTGATTGTAAATTACTTTTTTTTTTGTTTTCTTCATCATCATTTTCTCCGCGGAGTTCAGGTGAAGGGATTTTGTTGCCAGTCTCATCTAGTGCATCATTCCAATAGTCATCCTCTAAGTCAGATTCAATTTCGTTCGTGTTCATCTTTTAATTTATCTCTCTTTGTATCCAAATATGCTTTACGAAGATCGTCAAAATCTATATCTTGTACTTTATTTTTTAGAAAATACTATTAAAAAAAATAATATTTTTAAATATATATTTTTAAAATTAAAGAAAACTTACAGTTTCAATACACTGCTTATATACGTTATGTAGTTGTTCACAAGGGTTGGGATGATTTACCAAACTATTATTTGGGTCAACAAAACGAGGAAAAAATTCAGTGACAAAGCAGCGTTCGTAATCCTATAAAATTACTAGTTACTTTTAAAATACATAAAATAAAAAAATTACTTTTTTAAATTGGTCACAATCTCTAGCTATACTTGGCATATAACGTTCACCGCTACTCATAATATTTTAAACACCAACACAAGGCATAAAAACTTTAAATTTACTTAAGTATTGGAAGATTGTCTATTAATTAATGGTCTTGTTTCTACTTAAGAGTACCGCATTTCTCCAAATATTTCATATTTATTGACGGCGTGGAACAAGGAAAAAAGGACTATTTTAATGATTCATTTGTAAAATTTTAATTTTTTTGTCTTTATCCATTAGTTTATGTTTCATTATAATTGTTATTTATATAAACTATGTTGTTTTATGTAATGTTATATTTTTTTCAAACTATAAAATTTATGGAATGTATGTAAATGTACTTTAAATGTATGTATTTTTCGCTAGAAAGTATTATCTATGTGAATTTTCAACTAATATATCTAGTGTCATATTTCTTCTCTTGATTTTTTTGTTTTGATTAGAAATAAATTTTCGTGTTCTATATATTTTTACAATACTATTATTGTCGTGGTTTTTGAATACAAGTGGAATTATATTTTTATTTGAAATATATTTTTCTGTATGATGCGTTGTCATCTTTTTTAAATATGTTTAGAATAGTAAAATGGAGGAAAAAATTTATATTGTAGTATTGATTAAATTTGTCTAAAAAATCAGCTTTAATTATTTGTTACGTTATTTTAAATTATCATATTTATTGCTTCCATCTTTTTTAATAACAACGTAATTCTCCTATATACTTTTATATTTACTTCAAGAGTATTTCAATTTTTGTTGTAATAAATATTAATTTCTCAGGATTTTCGTTTCTCTTATTTTAGTAAAACAAATATAGCTCTCTCTACCAATTTGATGAATTATATAGCATATTTCTAGTCTAAATTTTTACTTGTATATATATTTCATTTTTTTTTGTATTTATATATTTTAGGTAATAATAAATTAATTATTAAGGTGAGTATTGTATTTGCTCATCTAACTAAGTTATTTATTCGCATGTTTGAATTACTTTGTGACATAAAATCACAATCTTTATATGGCACTATAATCGATATTTTAGCAAGTGTTGCTAAGTATTTGATTAAACTAAACAGTTTTTAACACTAATGAAATATCTTTTGACTTGGACTTTTTTATTTTTATAGATATTGGTATATAATTTTTTGTTTTAATAATTGTTATGCGTTGGTATTGATATTTACTTTTTATTACTTAAATATATATATTTTTTTCTTTTTAATGCAGATATTAAATAATTTATTTTAGTCTTTTTATTTGTAGATAATCAACATGGCAAAATTGCAACAAATTTTGGAATTGACTCCAAAAAATGAATTAGTTTTTACAGGTAAGATTTGTTATACATATAAATTTCTAAGAATTTTTTTTTATTAAATTTTAGGACCATTCACTGAAGTATCAACTTCGTATCTCACACTTTTCAATCCTTCTGAAAATTATATTGCTTTCAAAGTTAAGACAACTGCTCCAAATTATTATTGCGTACGACCAAATGCTGGTTTGATACCACCAAATACAAGTAAGGAGGTTGCAGTTATGTTACAACCTATGGATAACACTTCCAATTTGGAACAAGAAAGGGCAAAACATAAATTTATGATTCAGTCTGCTTTTGCTTCTGAAGGTGAGAATCTTCAGAGTTTTTGGAAGTCAACACCTCAAGTAAATATCATGGATTCTAAGTTAAAGGTTAAATTTACACCAAGTGAAAAATCAGAGTTAGTCAATAGAAACTCTATAATCAGTAATTCACAAACTTCTACTCAAAATACAGTTAGAAATAGTGAAAATCCAACTGATACACAGGCGACTACTAATGATACTACCTCTGTTGAATGTATTAAACTTCAGAATACTATTAATAAATTAGAAAAAGAAAACAAAGGACAATTGGAGCAGATTGCTCAACTTAAGGTACATTTTTTTATAATTATTTTTGAAAAATAATTTTTTTTTACCATTATAGGAACGTCTTTTAACATCACAATCAGGAGTCATTACTGCTTGTGAAGGATTACCAAACGCTCAAGTTGCATTATTTTGCTTACTTACCTTTATAATAGGAATAATTCTTGGGAAATTGTTTTGAAAATGTGAATTTTATATATTATTGACATTCAGCACTTTTATATGATGTTGGATTTTGTTTTGGTATATATTTTATGACTGAGGATTATTAATTTTTATATTATATGAAGGAGAATGTCTTTTATCACATAGACTTTTTCTAGTACTAGTCTTGCGTAACTTCTAACATACTGTTTAAATGCTTTTAAATATTCTTAAATGATTTTATTGACGTTATTTTGAGTAAATTTCTACCACGTCTTCTTCATTTTGTTTTAATTGTAAATGGGAGGTTTTTTTTTTGGTTTATTTGGTTTACTGTCCCTAGATATATCTTGATTTGTGTTCATTTTCTTCTTTATTATTATTTTTTTTAATACAGATGAATGACGCTTCCTTATCGAAAGTGTGTCATCTTTATGTACCACCAAAGCCTGTTGTTACACTAATAGAAAAGGCTAATGTGATTTTTGTCTTATTGTTAGCTGTAGCTATTGGTTATGGGTTATTTTTTGTGTTACCAGAAAATTCTTTGGGTACTTACATATCAGAGAAAGGATTAATGCCAGGTTTAGTTAATGAAAAATTTCGTAGTAGTGAATATGGATTTAGTAATAGAGATAATATATATAAAAGATTAAAAGGTGTTTCTAATATAGAAAATAGAAGTCTATTAATAAAAGAAATTATTGAAGATATGGGTTATAGAGGACATCTTCAAAATTATAATTATTTAAAGTACGATAAGAATATTAGTAATACAAATGTGTACTCAATTGTTAAATGTGTTCGTGGTCCATGTACAGAGTCAATGGTTTTAGTTGTACCATTATCTACAAAATACATTGATTCACAAATAATGACAATGGAGTTATTAAATTATTTCAATTCTCTTACAAACTGGTCAAAAAATATAATTTTCTTTTTTACACCAGGTTTTATTGGGACACAAGCTTTTCTGTCTGCCTACTATAATCAAGATCACTCAAATATACATTATCATTCCCTTGAATTTTCTTCTGGTGACTTAATTGGTGGTGTTGTTCTTAATTTGTCTGGTAAAAAATTTGATAGAGTAAATATTCAATATAATATGATTAACGGAAGATATCCTAATTTAGATTGGTTTAATGGAATAGTAAGGATATTGGAAAAATTTGATTTGAGACCATTAATTCATACACCAAAATTAGATAGATCAATTAAAGATTTTGATGCTTTGTCGTATCATGGAAAACATTGTTTAAGATCAATATTATCTCAAGCATTTTTAGAAACTGAAAATTTACACTCACTTTTTGGTTTACATTGTGTTTCAATGGTAACACTTCAGTCAGATTTTCATAATGGCAATGGTCATGTAACAACAAATTCAATGACAGCAGTTGTTGAAGCATCAATACGTGCACTTAATAATTTAGACGAAAGATTTCATCACTCCTATCAATTTTATCTTTTAACTTCATGCCGGTATTTTTTGTCAATAGCATATTATGAACCGATGATTGGATTTTTCTGTGTACCATTACTATTGAAGGCTCTTGCAAACTACTATTCAATATCATTAAATTTTCAATTTCCTCTTTCGTTCCTCTTAACGTATCTATATTCCCTATTTTTATATTTTATATCCAGTTACTTTTACTTTATTGAATCATCTTCAACAGTTCTACTTTTTTCAACCTTTTTACCTTTATTGTTTATTCCTTTTATTCAACCATCAACCACTCATCGTTTTGTTGTAAATCTTCTAATACCATTAAGTTTAGGAACAATTTCTCTTCTTAATTTTAGTTTCGCTCTTATATTTGCCCTGATTTATTCACCTATAGCATTTATTGTTATTGGATCCGGAGGTGATTTATACAATAACAATACATTTACTCTAAGATTCATTAAAATTGTAAAGATAATTTTTGTAGTTATATTACATCCATACATAATTTTTGTTATTTGTCAATTTTATAGTAACAATTTAGATTTTATTAATCCTAGTTATGATAATTTTATAACTCCTTTAAAATCACTTATACACAATCATATTTATCATTACTCATTTAATTTTCCTCTCCTTCTTGTTTCAATAATTCCTATCTGGCATTGTATTATTTTCTCTATCTAATTTTAATGCTTTAAATTTATTTTAATAAAAAAGAATTTATTTTAATAAAAAAGAAACAAAAAAGTACAAAAATTTTATTCTACATATTTATAAAAATATCTATTATTATTTTAATAAATTTAAAATAAAAAAAAAAGTTTTTTTTTTTCAATAAAAATATTTTTTTTAATCGTTAACAGGTAACAATCATCTTAATAAATTTTATCTTTGTATTTTTTTTTTTATTAAATATTCTTTCTTTAAAAAGAATTTAGTTTTTATAATTGATGTCAAGGTCTTAAACTAAAAAAGTTTGCGGTTTTTGTGTTCAAACATTACTTTTGTAAAGTTTTTTTATTAGTAATACCGTTATACAAGAATACAAGTAAATCAAGCTAATTTTCACCTAATTTTAGATATTTTAATCTTTAGTTGTTATTTTAATTGCCCTAAATATTTGAAGTACAAATTTTATGTAGCACTATTTTATAAAACTGTGATTTTTTTTTATCTTAAATAATAATTTCCCTTTTAAACTAAAGAGGTACTATTTCCACATCCCTGAATAGAAGTGAAATGATTCATTAAATTATCCTTAATTTTATATTATATGAAGATATATACATTTAATCATCCTAAGAAATTTATAAAAGAACCTGTAATAACATTAGTATTTATTAAATGATATTTTTTGGGGTCATTTTCTTGGTAGTTAAAATTTTATAATAAGGGTACAAAATTATAATTTACAAAAGGCAAATATTTCTAGTTTTTCAGAAATAAGGCACTTTCAATTGCGCAATAACTATACACATAAAAAAATTTTTTTGATCAATTAATTGGTGATTTTTGGATGAAAAATTAAAATTATTATTATTGTCATTCTTAATATAATAAAATCTAGTACATTTATATGATCATTGGTAAATTTAAATGAAACACAATATCCTAAATACTTTTTTTTAAATGACAAATCTTTTTAATATTTGATTTTAAAATTACTTCTTTGATATTATTTTCCTAAAAACTAAACATTCCATGTTTCATTCTTTTAGTAGGTCAATTTTTAATTTATTAGTTAATTGTTTTGAAGAAAGGTGTGTCATTCTTAGATTTTATCTTCATACAGATCTTTTTGTTATTCATTATTTTAAGATAAAATCTTTTATTATCATTTTATTATAATGCTTAGGTAATCCGTTATTATCTTTACTTTTCTCTCTTGATTACATCTTTTCTCATATTTTAATGTATTAACTAATAATTGATATAAAAAAAAAGAAAGATTTACCTAGACTTTTTCGGCATTGATATTATCTATTAAGTAAAGATATTGAAGTGATAAAAACTTTTAACCCTGGCCATATAATTTTGTCTTTGATATTAAATAACATCTATATAGTATCAAGGATGTTTTTTTTTTAATGTCTTATTACCTGCCCCTATGTTAATATATGTAGCGTTCCCCTTTTTATATAATATAATGAGATCTTTATAATAATTTTATTAATTTCATTAACATATATCTTTTTTTTTTAATGAAACTATTATATTATGTCATTTCTTATCAAATTCTTTCTTTTAAATACTTTTAACCTTTTAACTATTTTAAAATATCTTCAATTTTTTGCCCTATTTTTATCGTTGTTGTAGCCCACATTTTCTCTAATATGTATATGTATGTTAATATATTTTATATAAAAATTATAGTTATTTAATAGACATTTAATATAAAATAGTAAAAAATTTATCTTACTTTGATTTTAACATATATTTCCGTATACTTTTTCTTTTTTTTAGCATTGCCATAAAGTATATGTAATTTATTAATTATATTAATAGATGTAGGGGAAGGCATCTTTATGTAGGGATGTTGTAATGAGAATTGTAGAAAGGTAATGACCTTGACTCAAAACCGATGATTGGCTCAATCATATACAAAAATTTTTAACTGTAAATAAAATATTTTGTTGTATAACAAATATTCTATTTATTAGAATCTATTTATCATTGTTTCGTTAATAGTTTTAATTAAAGAGATAATCATTAAAGATTTTAATTATTATTTTATTAGATATATATTTTATTTAAATAAATTTAATTTGTAAAATTATATAGATATAAAACATTAATCTTATTTATTATATATAATAAAATATTTTGAATTTTTTTTTTTGTAAACTTTTAAAAATAAATTTATTTATATTTCAGCATTCTTTTTTTTATAGAAATGTCTAAGTCTGGGCTTCATCTTGTAGCCTACATATTATTGATATTTTTAATTTCAACTAATATAGCATCTAAAATTTCTGGTGTTCCATTATGCAACAAAGATACTTCACCAGTATTTACACTTCAACATAATTCTACTAATGGTATTTTAGCTAGATCTCTTCCACAACCAGGATTAATTGATTGTTCAGAACATTGTTCCTCTTCGTCAGATTGTATTGGCGTTGAATATTGGCAGGGAATTTGTAGAGTTATTTCTCAAGATAAAACTTCTATTTATACACCAACAGATGAAACTTCAATACTTTTAACAAAATCATGTGTTAAAAGTGATCGTATATGTTCATCACCATTCCATTTTGATGTTTATGAACAAAAAATATTAGTTGGATTTGCTAGAGAAGTTGTACCAGCTGAGTCTATTGAAATTTGTATGGCTGCTTGTTTGAATGCTTTTGATACATATGGTTTTGAATGTGAATCAGCTATGTATTATCCAGTTGATAGTGAATGTATTCTTAATACTGAAGATAGACTTGATCGACCAGATCTTTTTGTTGTTGAAAAAGAAGATGTTGTTTATTATCTTGATTCTAATTGTGCTGGTTCACAATGTTATGCTCCATACATTACACAATATATTGCTGTTGAAAATAAACAAATAGAAAATGAATTAGATAGAAAATTTGAAAATATTGATTTCCAAACATGTGAAGAATTATGTACTGGTAGAATTACTGTTACACAAAATGATTTTACTTGTAAATCATTTATGTATAATCCTGAAACAAAAGTTTGTTATCTTTCTGATGAACGTTCAAAGCCTCTTGGACGGGCTAAATTAAGTGATGCTAATGGATTTACTTATTATGAAAAAAAATGTTTTGCATCTCCAAGAACATGCCGTCAAACACCATCATTTAATAGAGTACCACAAATGATTCTTGTTGGTTTTGCTGCATTTGTTATGGAAAATGTACCATCTGTTACTATGTGCCTTGATCAATGTACAAATCCACCACCAGAGACAGGTGAAAAATTTGTCTGTAAATCTGTTATGTACTATTATAATGAACAAGAATGTATTCTTAATGCTGAAACAAGACATACAAAGCCAGATCTTTTTATTACAGAAGGAGATGAATTTCTTGTTGATTATTTTGATATTTCATGTCATCTTGAACCAGAAACATGTCCTAAAGGAACATATTTAAAAGGAATTAAATCTATCAATTCTGCACTTCCTGAGGGTGAAGGCTCACTTCATGTTATTGAGTCTGCTGGAAAATCATTAGAAGAATGTATGGAAAAATGTAACCAACTTCATCCAGAAAAATGTAGATCATTTAATTTTGAAAAATCATCTGGATTATGTAATCTTTTATATCTTGATGGAAAAAATACTTTAAAACCATTTATTAAAAATGGATTTGATCTTGTTGATTTACAATGTTTATCAACTAAAAAAGATTGCTCTACAAAAAAGAATGATATTAATTTTGTTAAATATCTTTACTCTCAACAACCTGGAATTCCAACAAAAACAGAAAAAGTTATTGGTATTTCTAAATGTCTTGATTTATGTACTGATAGTGAACGTTGTGAAGGACTTAATTATAATAGAAGAACTGGAGAATGTCAATTATTTGAAATTATTGATGGACCTTCTAATCTTAAAAAATCTGAGCATATAGATTTTTATCAAAATCTTTGTTCTACTAAAGAAAATGAAGCTGGTGTTTCATCTGCATTAAATGTACCACAATCATCTGTTATTCCTATTTCATCATCACAAAATATTAGTAAAAGTGATGTTTTTGCCAAAAAAAATCTTAATAAAGATGGTAATAATCAAATAAACATTTATGAACCAGAAAAAAAATACCATCCAAAAGGATCAAAAAATGAAACATCATATGAAACAGGAACTGTAAATAAATCAAATGTTGAAGAGGTTTCTGAAACTTTAACTAATAGTGGAGTTGAAAGTGGAAGTCTTGAAAAAAATATTATTACAGCACCACCATCTATACCAAAAATTCCTGAAGGTCCACTACCAGTGCCAATTTTAATTCCAGCTGATCAAGTACAAACTATTTGTGATTATGAAGGTATTAAAGTACAAATTAAATCACCACAATCATTTACTGGTGTTATCTTTGTTAAAAATCACTATGAAACATGTCGTGTTGAAGTTTCCAACTCTGATGCAGCTACTCTTGAGCTTGGTCTTCCAGCTTCATTTGGAATGAAACCAGTTACACTGTCTGCTACATCTTCAGATTCTACCTCTTCACAGAATATTACTTCTAATAGTGGACATAAAGTTGTTGGAAGAGCACGCCGTGATACA
Source organism: Strongyloides stercoralis (assembly GCA_029582065.1). NCBI lineage: Eukaryota > Metazoa > Nematoda > Chromadorea > Rhabditida > Strongyloididae > Strongyloides > Strongyloides stercoralis. Next base: position 7,137,941 of record CM055866.1, on the reverse strand, counting down.
CAAGAAAAATCTTGTGGTCTTACAGAAATTGAAAATGGAAAATATAAAAGTACTGTTGTTATACAAACAAATAACCTTGGAATTCCTGGACTTGTAACATCAACAGATCAAATTTATGAAATTGGTTGTGATTATAGTAGTATGTTAGGAGGAAAAATTACTACAGCAGCTAATATGACTGTAAATGGACCAACACCAACTGATATTAAACCTAGAGGTAAAATTGAACTTGGAAATCCTGTTCTTATGCAAATGAATGCTGGTACAGGTGATCATCAGCCAATTTTACAAGCTAAACTTGGAGATATTCTTGAATTAAGATGGGAAATTATGGCTATGGATGAAGAACTTGATTTCTTTGTTAAAGATTGTCATGCAGAACCTGGTACTGGTGCTGGAGGAGATGAAAAACTTCAGCTTATTGAAGGTGGATGCCCAACACCAGCTGTTGCTCAAAAACTTATTCCACAACCAATAAAATTACAATCATCAGCTGTCAAAATTGCCCATCTTCAAGCTTTCCGTTTTGATTCATCCTCTTCAGTTAGAATAACATGTAATATTGAAATTTGTAAGGGAGATTGTAAACCAGCAACATGTGATATGCACGGAGAATCAAAACAATCATGGGGAAGAAAAAAGAGACATATTGAAGATGATACAATTACAGAATTTGAGACAAATCGTTATAAAGTTCCAAGATTTTCACAAGCAACAACATCTCTTTTAATTCTTGATCCACTTCAAAATAACATTGAACCAGCATCATTAATGTCAAAAGTATCATCTCTTGATTTGTTAGCTGAAGATCCTGCAAAAACATTACTTAAGATTAAAGAGACTGCACATTTGAATGGAAATCTTTGTATGGGAAAAATTACACTTTTCTCAGTATTTGGTGTTCTTCTTTCATTAATTGTTGTTCAAGCAATTGTCGTAACAAATTATATTTTTAAAAGAGTTATGTCAAGCAGAAAGATTACCAATTAAACTTTAATAATTAAACAATAATTATAAATATGCCTTTATGTTCTCAAAACGAGTATAATCCTTTTTTTTGTTATTAATTTTAGTATCAAAATATATATACACGATGGCATTTACAATAATAATAAATACAACTGAAGAAAGCTATAATATGAAACCGTGCCAGAAACTTATTCAAAGTTTTTAATCTCTCTCTCTCTCTCTTTCTAATTTCCTTTCAAAACATTCCATTTTTTTTTTTTGTTTTTATTTAATCAAAAAATAATAATTAAATAGTAATTTATGATATATCATTAATATTTTTATAATATTTTTTTGTCAATATTGTTTCTATATATCTTACTAAAGATGTAACATAAATAATTAGACATTTTTTTGATGTTGATAAAAAGTTTTTGAAAGATATTGTCAGTAAATAGTACATTATAATGATAAAATTAATTTAAATAAAATAATACAAAAAACAAATAAATAAAATATACTTTGTATTAAATGACTGTTATTTGCCAAACAACTTTATTGAATTACAAAGAATCATTCAAAGAAAGATATATTATTTCCACAAACTAACTTCCTACTTTTTTTTATAAAAACAAAAAACGTAACAAATTTAATAGTTAAATTTATTTAATCTAATTATATACTATTATTGATGAAGCCACAATTTGGCTTTTTTAAGATATCCCTTTTTATCAGTAATAGATTTATCAATTTCTTCACTTGTCAACCATTGATAGTCGTCAATTAACTTACTATTAATGCTAATATTTATAGAAGGATCATTCAAAACGGCTCCAAAAAAGAAAAATTCTCCATAATCTATATTCCTTGAGTCTCGTAAAAATTTTGAATATTTGTATTTAAAATAGGAAAATGGTGCTCCACCAAACATTTTCATCTTAACACTCCCATTAAACATTTCATCTATAGCTGTTTCTAATGACTAAAAAATTATATAAAAAAATATTTGTAAACAACAAAACATACACTTCTCAGGCAATGTTGTATATTATTAGTTTGAGGAAATATCCACGGTGAAACTTTATTATTGTCAAATTTTTGTTTAACACTTAATATCAAATTACGATCCGGAAAACGAGACAAATTTTTGTGATTTTCATTAGTATCAATATCATCTAAATTAAGGAGTTTTTCTTTTATTGCTTTACTTTTTTCTAACCACTCTTCTTCCTTCATCTTTGCTGTTATTCCTATTTCTTCATCCAACTCAGAAAGATCTTTACCTTCCTCTTCTAAAATTTTTTTCTTCATCAACAAACTAAAAATTTAAAAAATATATAATAAAAAAAAACTTACGCTTCATCCTTTTCCATTTGCAATTCAAAGTTAGACTTTAATGAATTTCTAAATTCTAATTGCATTTTCATGTCCTTATACTCTTTCTCAATATTATTCATTGGTGGAGCACATAATGGAGGTCGTATCAAAACAACAGAAGCTATTATTTCACTCCGAATAGATTTATCACCATACAACGATGCTGTATTTATTTCTGTTGACAATCTCTTTCCAAATGATGCATATCTTGAGGAAAATAATTTCATAACTAAGAAAATAATAATAATAAAAATATACCAGAATATGGAAAAGAAATTTTGAGTTAAAAAAGTTAAAAAAAAATAAAATAAAGTGTCTCAGAAAGAAATTTGTATATACTTCTTCCCAAATGAAAAGTAAAATACAATTTTTTATTGTGGTGGAATTGAAAATAAATTAAATGGTAGGTAAACTTTTATGTCTATTTTTTTTTTAATTGTAAAATTATTATGTTGAATTTTGTAAATTATATCTTTATTAAAATTACTATTCATAATTACAATATGTATTAAATTGTAAATTAGTTATTATGAAGTTTAAATCATATTTGCAAAGAATAAAAAATTTAATTTTTACTACTTCTATTAATTCTGTTATTTTTATAAGATTTCCTTGTCTCCATAAATTAACGTACGATTTTTCATAAAGTTAATTGAGTTTGATATACATACTAAATACTCGTTATGAATTTTGCGTTTTTTTTAATATTGCTTTGTGTTTTCTTGCATTTATTAGAAAAATAATAGTTGGGAAAAGCAATGTTGATATTATTAGAATAAAATTAGATCTTCATTGGCATGGTCCTTTTCATTTAATTGACTTTGCCTTTGTAAAAATTTTAAAAATATTAAGAATTTAATTTTAAATAAGAAATCATTTATCATTAAAATTCACAACAATTCCTATTTATTTGTATCAACTTTTTTTTAGATTAAAATTATTCTCGGCTAATCTCTTTTACTTTCCAATAAAAAAAACTATTTTTTTGAATAACATTTTCGTTAACATTCTAGCATCTATTAAAACAGTAAATGTTCTTCTTACTATTGTTTTTTTTTCACAAATCATTTTTTTTTTGTAATGTTTCAGTTAACTTTTCAAGGACGGTCTCATTTATGAATTGGGTTACTAACGTTAACTTTAAAATTGACGGTTCATTTGTCTTAAATGTTTAATTGAATAGAAGACAATATTCTCACAATATAAAATACTTTTTTTTTCAGAAATTAATTAAATTATATATTAAAAAATATGTTTAATAATTGTAAATGAAATTTCTCATGTACTAATTTAGTTACAAAATTTCTACATTTCAATAGAAATTTAATTTTACAAAATTAATAAAAAAAATTTTAATTTGTCTAAATTAATTATTTATTATTATACAAATAGTGTAAAAAAAAATGATAATTTATATCACTTATCAAATAGTATCACGATATCGTTAAAAAATTATGAATAATTTGTTTAAACTTTTGCTATTATTTGTTTTTAGCTCAATATTTTTATTTTTAAATAAAATTTCATTCAAAAATAATTATTTTGCAAAGAATATTTATATAAAAAAGTTTTAAAATTTAAAAATCATTTATATACAGGATATTATTAATGACATAATAAATTTAAAAATTAAAAAAATAACTTTAAATATAAAAATTATTTTGAAATTGGATTAGAATTAAAAGTAGCAAATATAAAAGTTATTATTTCACATAACATTAAGTAATGAAAAAAAATGATATTTGATAGTTTTTTTTAAAATCATTGGAAAAGTTTTAAAAAAAATGTTTAATTTTTGCGAAAATAATTTCTACCAAAGGGAAAATTGTTATTAAATTTCAAAATTTATCATGTCATTCAATAACACTCTTTATATTGTTTATGATGATAATAACAATGAAAAAAGGTATTTATAGTTTATTTTATTATTTTATTAGATCACGTTTACTTGATTTTTTCTCAAAAATATGATTTTTAAATTTATTTAACTCATTAACATTAATTAAAAAACCGTCTATTTCAGGTTAAAAAAAACCGATTATTTTTTTAAATACCAAAACTTTTAATTTTTATTATAAAAAGAAATTTTTTTTAAAAAGTGTCTCATAAAGAAATCATCTCTTACATTGGTAAAATATTCTTTGTAGTTTATTAATTTTTGTCAACTTTTGTTTTTTTTTTTGCTATGGCAGCTACTGATAACTTAAATGGTGGTGAACACGTTTTACAAGAAAAGACTTTATTGATTAATGAGATTAGTAGACCGAGTTCTAGAGTTTCTGTTGCTGGATCTGTATCAGGATTGTCAAGTACATTCTCTACAAGAAAGCGCCCATTTGCTTACTCTACAGGATCAGGTACTTTATACTTTATACTTTATTTAGAAAATATTTTTAGAAAAAATATTAACAAGTAGATACTTAGAGGCAAAAGAGGAAATCAATCAATTAAAAGATAATCTCACAAATACAAAAGATGAATTAAATAAATTACGTGCATTAAAAAAAGAAAATACTGAAAAAATAAGGATACTGACACTTGATATAGAATCACTAAAATATGATTTAGAAAGAGAAAAATCAAAAAAATTTATTGATAATGATAAATTATTACTCCGAAGTGAACTTCGTGATTGTAAGATAGCTCTTAAAAAAACTATACCATATATAAAAAAACTTGAAGCACAAATTGAAGGTGCAAAAGAAATATTAAAAAATAATAATTTGTGGACTAGTTCTGTACAAACATCTATACTAAAAAAAAGTTGTCATATAGAGAACGAATTTATTCCTTCAAGTGATACTGTAAATGAAATAATTAAAACAAACTTTGAGGAGACAAATGGATTTTCAAGTAATGAAGATTTACAAGAATCTTCTTCATTAAGAGAGGAATCAGATGTTATAATGAAGAATAATGAATTTGTAGACTCTATTACTATTTATAAAACTAAATTTAATATTCCAGAATGTTCTTTAAATAGTTATGAAGAAACTATATGTAGTCAAAGGAAAAAAATAGAAAAATTGGATAATGATTATATTATTTTAAAAAAAGCTTATATTAAGGAGAAACAACGTGCACAGGATGTTGAAATGCTTACAGTAAAATGTAATAAATTTGAATCTCAGCTTGAAATTCAAAAGAAACAGTATGAGTCGCTAAGCAAACAATTTGCAGAACTACAAATGGGTATTTCAAAAGAAATTTTTAAGGACTACACTGGAAAAAATGTATTTAAAAGTGAATCTGAGCTTTTAAGAAAAATTATAAATGTACAAATTGAGAACAAGCAGCTTAGAAATCTTCTTAATGAAAATAATATAAAATATGATAATTGTGATGGATTGACAATGTTACATTTAAAAAACAATCTAGTAACAGAAGCACAAAAAGAACTTGTTAAAGAGCAATTAACTTCTGAAAATAATGAATCATGTTTTGAAGAAAAACAAAAATTATTAGAAGAAATAAAAAAATGGAAAGAAATTGCAGAAAGAAGAGAAAGGGAAAGAGATGCTGCAGCTGGTATTGTTAATAGTATTAAAGATTTTAGACAAATTGTTAAATCATTAATTGGATATGATGTAAAGATAAAGAATAACATTGCTGAACTTGTATTTTCAGAAAATCCAAATGATATTTTTCAAGTGCAATTTGATTTAGCTAGTAATAATTATAATCTACTTGAATCTGAAACAATTAATAAAGTCAAATTTTCAATAGATAAATATTTAAATGGAAAAAATTCTTTACCATGTTTCTTAGCTGGAGCATTTATTGAATTATATCATTATGCATATGATAATAAAAAACATGATGATCATGGAGAATATTCAAATACAACAGAAGGGTGGCAAGAAGAATATGAAGATGAAGAGGAGGAGGAAGATTTTGATGAAATTGAAGGAGAAGAGGAATCTATTTATACTACCAATAATTATGATAGCAATCAAGTTTCTGAAAGTAATGATGTTGAGGAAGTTATAATTTTGTCTGATGATGAGTAAATTTAATATGATTTTACTATTTTTAAATTGTATAATTTTGTATCTATAATTAATAGAATATTAATAAAAGTCTCATTTGTTTTATATTAAAAAGTTTTTAACTTTATATTAATTGTTATATGTGTATAAAGAATAGATATTAAACATTTATAAAATGTTTTTATTTGTTATTTTATTTAAACAAATAAATAGAAGTAATTATATGAAAAAGAATTTTACTACTACATATGAATAAAATACAAAGATTTTGTGTAATTAATTTTTAATTAATCTTTTTAAATAAAAGTGTGAAAAGTTAAAGTCTTAAAAATAAATAAGAAAATGATACAATAAAAATAAGCCGTTATAAATCTTTTACCATTAAAATTTTCGTGAAAAATAATTATTGTAAAGGAAGGTATTATAATAATTAAAGTATATATTATTTACAAAAGACTTTGGCAAACTTGACCATTTCCTGTAAGTTAAGCGTGAAAGTAAACTAAAAGGTTGAACATTCATAGGTATTTAGAAATTAAATTTACTTTGTCAACTTTATTTGAACTTCTTATATATATTTATTAACCGGTAAACATTTATTTTCTTCATCTATATTCATTTTTATGTATTATGAATAAGAAAATTTTTATTTATATTATTATCTATATTATTAATATTGTAATTAATAGTGCTGAAATATGTAGAATTGGGGATAATTGTAACAGTTGTGAATTTATTAAAGTTGGTGATAAATGTCATAATATTGAAAAAAATGAAGAAGCATTATTTTGTGATTCAAAAACAAAGTAAATAAAATAATAAATAAAACAACTTTTAATCGTTTTTTTTTAGTAAAATTAATATTCTTGATGCTTCATATTTAGAATGTGACAGTAAAAAGAATGTTTACGTTTTAAAATCATGTTATAGAAATGAAAAATTTATTGGAAATAAATGTCAAATTTTAAAAGAAAGAAAAAAACGTCAGGGAATTTCTGGAAGTGGTAGAGTAGGTGATTTTTGTTCTTTTAATACTGATTGTCTTGCTGGAATGTTTTGTTCAACTGGAACTTGTGCTTGCCTTTCTAATTTTGTTGCAATTCAAGGTTATTGTTATTTAAAAAAAAATCCTGGTGAATCTGGATGTCAATATTCTGAGCAATGCTCTGCTATTTGGCCAGAATCACGTTGTGAAAAAAGTAGATGTATCTGTCCAGAAGATGTTAATGGAATTCCATATGTTATGTCAAAAACAAGAGATGGAGTTGTTTGTATTCTTCATTCTGGTGAAGATACAGATGTTATACCTAAATGCCCTCTTCCTGAGTATGATGATGATTTATTAACAATGCCTGTATCCCAATTACGTAATCCTGCTATGACTGATCCAGATGATCATGACATTCCAATGGGTGATCATATAAATCCTCTACAATTTTGTAATTCAAAAAATACTGATTATACAAGTTTTCTTCCTAATGGTGGTGGAGCATGTGTTTATGGTCAAGAACCATTTACACCAGGAAATGGAATTTATATAGGAGATATTTATGATTGTATTGGAGCTCCAACATCAATGTCTAATGTAAAAAGTGCAATGGAAGGAATTTATGATATTCATAGTGATTCTGATGGAATTTGTTGCCCATCAAGAGCCTTTACATGTATACAACCTAAACGTGAAGCAGATTCTGGATCTGCTGCACCAGCTGGTGTTAGACCACGTTGGTGGTTTAATTCAGTAACTGGAAATTGTGAACAGTTTATGTGGGATCCATGGGATGAAAGTGAATTACAATCATCAAATAATTTTAAAACACGAGAACATTGTGAATCATATTGTTTATTTACATGTAAACGTGGTGCTCCACAATATATTTCTCGAACTGTAACAAATGAAGATGAACCAATTAATAATTGTCAATCAACTGGAACATGTGGTGGAAATTTTGAATGTACATCTATTGGTTCAATGCAACTTTGTTGTCCAACTGTTTCTTCTATTTGTAGTAATTCTGGTGGACGTCCAATGGACCTTTTAAGAACAACTAATTTTGATCCTGGATATACAATGAAAAGAACACATTCATTAAATTTTGCCACATCTTCAAGATATTATTATGATGCTGAACAGGGAAGATGTATACCATTTACATATAATGGAGCTTTTGGATCATTTAATAATTTTAAATCATCAGCTGAATGTGAATTATTTTGTGCTAAACTTCAATGTTCTTATGGTTCACCATTAAAAATTGGTTCTTCTAATCAGAAATGTTCTTCAAATGCAGAATGTCCTAGTAGTCATGATTGTAATGCTGAACATGGTGTTTGTTGTCCTAGACCACAAACTATATGTAGTCAACCACTTCGTCTTGGTGATTGTAAACAATCAATTAGACGATTTTATTATAATGCTATTTCAAAAGCATGTGAAAATTTTGAATATACTGGATGTCAAGGAAATGATAACAATTTTGAAACATTATTAGATTGTCAGAATACATGTGAAAATATTAGTCCAGAACCACAGTGTCCACAAGGTGATGCTTATAAAGATTATCAAGGAAATTATTATGCATGTTCAAATTCTGGAACAGGCAATTCATGCCCAGTTAATTTTGAATGCTATTTTGATAATCATGTTTGGGGTTGTTGTCCAACAAAAGCATATACATGTTCATTACCAAGTCATAAGGGAGTTCAATGTGGATCTGGGTCAAGTTATCGTTATTATTATGATTCTCAAAATCAAGAATGTGCTAGTTTTAAATATAATGGTTGTGATGGAAATTCAAACAATTTTGCAACAAGAGAAGAATGTGAATCATATTGTGGAGTGGCCAATTGTCCTAATGGAGGAACCCCTCATAGAAATGAATTTGGACAATTAACAGTATGTTCAGTGTCTAATGTTTGCCCATCAACTCATGAGTGTACTGTAATTAGTAGTGGATCATCTGTTGTTAATAGATGTTGTCCTACAAGAAATTATATTTGTTCATTACCACCACAACAAGGATCATCATGTAGTTCTTCACAAGCTATACGTTATTATTTTAATATTGTAACAAAAGAATGTTCACAATTTACATTTAATGGATGTAATGGAAATCTAAATAATTGGGTTTCTCTTGAACAATGTAATAGTTTTTGTCGATCATCAGCATGCTCACCGGGTGATATTGCTTACGTAAATCCAAATACAAATCTTCCATATGAATGTAATCCTTCATTAATTAATTCATGCCCAGGTAATTTTCAATGTACTTATGATCAATTGACAGGATCATCTGTTTGTTGTGGAGCATCAGGAATGGATGTATGTCCAGATGGAGAGAAAGCATTTGTTAATGCTGCTGATAATAGTGTCAGAGAATGTCTTGTAAATGTTGAAGGTTCATGTCCATCAAATTATCTTTGTAGATTTAATTCACAAAAAAATAGATATTATTGTTGTAGTAATATTAAAGGTGATCTTTGTCCACAGGGAAAATCTGTATTTAGAGATATAGCAAATAAAAATCCAATGAGATGTACAATTGGTGGAAATCAATGTAGTAGTGGATACAGTTGTCAATCAACAATACCAGAAGCTTTCCAAGGATATTGTTGTTCAAATAATCATATATGCCCTGATAAAGGTGAATTTTTTATTGAAGAAAGTAGTCAAATGCCAAGATCATGTACAATTGGAGCATTTATAACATGTCCTAATGGTTATAGTTGTCAACAAAGTGTTCAAGAATCAAATACTGGTTATTGTTGTAAAGGAGAAATAGTAACATTTTCTGGTGGATGCCCACCAAATGAATATGTTTATATGAAGGATAATGAAATAGCTTCTTGTGATCCATTTAATCCATCAAATGCTCCCTGTCCACCAACTTATACATGCCAATGGAGTAAAACTAATATGAGATATCAATGTTGTAGTAGTACAGTACCAATTCAACAATCAAAATCAAGTAATGTTTACACAAAATGCACGTTTTTAGTTTTTTTTATTTATTAATTTTTTCACATTAATTTTATTATTTATTTATTAATAATTATTTTAATTATAGTGGCTTCATTAGGATGTCCAAATAATCAAATAGCTTATAAAGAATCAGGAAATTCAAAAGCAAAAATATGTACAGCTGGAGGTAGTGATTGTCCTTTAGGATATTTCTGTTTATTTATACCATCACAAAATCAATATCAATGTTGTGGAAGTGTTGGTGGTTGCCCAAATAATTCAGTAGCATTTATTGGAATGTCTGGAGAACCACAAGAATGTTCACCAATAATTAATAATTGTCCTTATGGATTTGGATGTATTAAGACATCAAGTGGATTATTTATTTGTTGTACTATTGAAGAAGTTAAATGTTCTAAAAATGAAGTAGAAGTTGATGAAAAATGTTTACCAAAAGTTAATATTGATGAAAAATGTATTGATACAAAACAATGTCCTGAAAGTTTAGTATGTTTTGAAGATGTATGTAAATGCCCACCAAATATGGTTATGATTAATGGAAATTGTAAATCATCTTGTCCTTTACATCAAATAATGATTGAAGATAATTGTTATGATTATAAAGAAATTGAAGATGAATGTAAATATGAAGAACAATGTAAAAATGGAAGTGTATGTGATGATGGGGTATGCCTTTGTCCAGAAGGAACTGAATTAATAAATGGAATATGTAAGAAATCAAGATTTTCTTCTAAACCATCTTCAAATATACAAATAAATGGAATATGTCCTATTTTAGGCCATGTACCTTTAACAGATTTATCAACAAATAAAATTAGATATTGTAATCCAGGAAAAAATACTTGTCCAAAAGGATTTTCTTGTCAATGGAGTCCAAGTAGTCAAAGAAATATTTGTTGTGGAAAGTCATCCTTATCTTCTAATTCATTATCAAGTGGAAATTTGAGATTATCAAAAAATACTAAAGTTATACCTGGTCGGAGGAATGTTTGTTTAAATGGTAGTCCATATCTTTTAAATGGATTACCACAATCATGTTCTAAAAGTGCTTGCCCTTCTGGTTTCAAATGTTCATATTCTAGAAAAATTAAACAATATTTTTGTTGTAGTAATGAAAAAAGAAAAGATATTAATGGATGTCCTAATGGAACATATTCATTATTATTCCCATCAACAGGAACACCAGTTCAATGTTCTAATATGGGTTTAGATTCCTGTCCTTCAGGATATCAATGTACAAAATCATTAAAATCAAATAATTATCAATGTTGTTCAGAAGAATCATCTAGAAGATATTCTCCAAGTAAAAATAATGGTGGTTTAAGTGCTTGTCCACCATCACAAGTTCAAGTTTCAAAAATACAAAATAACAGAATTATTAAAAAATGTTTAAATGAATGTCCTAAAGGACAAATAGCTGTAAAAGGAATTTGTCATGAAGCATTATTTAATGATGATCCATTAAATATTGATATAGAAGATGTTGAAACAAATGATCTTTTTGAAGAACATTCATCTTCAGTAGTTAATAATAAATTATAAAATAATTTATACATATCATTTTATGTTATAATAAAAGTTTTTATCAAAAAGTTAAACAATAAATAATTGTTATAAAATATCTTAACATTAGTTTTTAAATTATTACCTTGGTGAATATTAAATGTTGAATTTTTTTTTATTAAACTTTAAACTTCTTTATATTGTGAAATTAACAATTTAAAGAACATTCTTAAAGTAGTAATAAAAAAATTTAACACAAAAAAATATCTGCCATTTTATATATACCAATCTAATATTTTACAATATTATTTTTATTGTAGTCAATAAAATATATAAAATATAATTATATGATAGCTATAATATTTCATAAACCAATAACTCATTTTTGAATACAATCAATGTATTTTCAACATATTATTATAAATATTATTATTAAATTTTTAAAATTATTTAGAATTTAAATTTATTTATGTGTAAAAAATATTATAAAGATAATAATCAATTGAAAATAGTTATTTTTTTTATTTTTTAAAATGTCAATAGAAAAAAAAATTCTTGAATGTTCAAACAAAATTAGAAAGCTGAACCCCGGTGAAGCTTTTGTAATGTCATTTGAAGTTGGTTTTTTTGACAAAACAATTATCGATGCCTCTGTAACATCAGTATCTTCTAAAAAAACAAAAAATACAAAATATAAATGTTCTAAAAAATCTGAAAAATGTTATCGAGAAAAGTATGTTGGTAGAAACAAAAATGAAATAAGGGATAAATTATGTACAAATGCAAATTTAATTGTACAGGGAAGTGTTTTGGCAACAAAAATTGTCAAAATATTAGAAAATCTTAAAAATACAAAAAATTCAGTATTTAGCTCTCAGGAGCGTACCAATACAAATGTCCCTACTAGCGGATATAGTCTTAAGGGTTGGTCTTCAAATAATGAGAATATATTTTTCGAATACAAAGATATTTTATCTCCAGAGAAAAAGACAAATTCTCCTATTTATGATAACATTGATCAAATAAAAGATAAAATATATGAAAAAAGAAATAATGAAAGCGAATTAACTCCAACAACAGATTCTTTTTATACTTCTTATGATAAAACATCTAAACAACAAAGCAATATTACTAGTGGAAGTACAACTAAAACAACCACAACAACATATGAAAGTACTGAGTCTAAAAATGATTCCAAAAATAGTTCACCATCATCAACTATTTCTTCTAACATCATTCCAACTGTTTCAAATAAACATAATATAAAGCCAATTTCTCCTAAATTAAATAAGAAGATAGCTAAACTTGTTGAGATTGAGGAAAAAAAACGTAAAAAAAATGAAGCAATTAAATTAAAAAATAAAGGATTAAATATTAATATTTCAAAATCACCTGTTTTGTCTAATATTAAAACTGAAACAGTCCTATCTCAGTTAGATGTAACACAAAAAGAAAAACCAGACTCTTCTCGTATTAATTCTCCAATTACTACAGCAATTACAGCAATTTCCATAACTGATAATTCTTCTATAAATGGTAGTACTGTAAATAAAACTATGAATGTAAACGAAAATACTTGTGATAAAAAAGTACAAAATGATTCATTAAGTACTGTATCAACCCATACAGCAGAATCACCAACAAATACTAAAGTCGATAGTAAAATTTCTTCAACACCTACTACACCATCAGTTGGAACAGTAACAGCTATTTCAATTAAAGATGTCGCCTTAGATAATACAATTCCTGGAAAAAAAATTGAAAATCCAGAGATATCTTCAAATGCATTACAATCAAATGTCTCATCAATCCAAACTGCGCGCTTACCTCCACATATTCAGAATCAACAAGCACAAAATTCAAAACCAGCTGAATCATAAAATAACAAAACTTAAAGTTAGAACATACAATTATCTTTTTTTTCAAGAACATTTGAATATCTTTAATATACAACATATTATAAATGAACAATTTTTATAAAATTTAAACTATATTTGTAATAAAATAAACATACTATTATACAATATTTAGTTAACTTATGATACAATAAATAAAATAATAAAAATATTATTCTATCAGACATTTAATTAAAGTAAAAAAAAAAAAAACTATTCAATCGCTATCGTCTGTAAGGTAAGATTCTGTAATTTTATCATTTAAATCACGATTACCCTTTCGACATGGATATTTTTGCCTTTTTGTTGCTTTCTTTTTCAAACTACTTTTTAATAATTCTATTTGTTCTTGTACAAACTCATCACTATAATCACTACTATCAGTATCAAAATCCTCCTCTCTAAAACCAATATATGTAACAGGATCTTCATCATCATGTACAAATTCAGCCAATTTTTTTGATTCTTTTACTCTACTAACTATTCTCCATGCATCTGCTTCAGGACTAGAACAAAATTTTTTTAATTTTTCCAACTCTTGTCTAGTATAATCTTCACCTTCTTTGTCATATTCTTCCATAGTTAAAAATTTCCTTGGTTTTATAGGACTTGGAAATAACTTTTTTCTTGTTACATTTAACTTTCTAGCAATAACTCTTGCTGGTGAAAACAAAAAATTAAATATCAAAAGTATTATTAAAACTGTTATTGAAAAAGGAATTAATTGTGAGGAAAAAAATACCAAAAGTAATGATACAAGTTGAAGGCTCCATTGAATTAAGTTAATACTTCTAACATCTTGGGGTGGTCCGTTTCTATAAAATATAGCTAAAACCAATATAATAACAATCCCAATATAAAATTGAAAATATAAAAAATTATTATAAACTAAAGATTTAATTTCATCCCAAAATAATGATAAACAAAATGATACAAAACCCCATCCACCCAAATATAGAACAGTTGCTGAAGTTTTTTTTGGCATAAAACGATACATAATAAATAATACTATAAATACTGAGATAAATAATCCTGTTATAACACCAGTTGAATAAAAAAATGTTTCCGTTTTAACTATATCTCTTGCTTTGTAAAATAAAAAAATTCCAAAGAAAAATGCTACTAAACGATAAAAGTTGTACTTTAAATTGACAGTCTTAATATAATAATTTACATCACTAAGAACCCCAATATAAGATTTCTTTGTTAAAGGAAGACTAGTAAAGCTTGAATTTCCTTTAAAAAAATTTTGAAAAGTTATTAAATTACTCGTATGATCCGTATATTGTTTCCTTATTTCATCATAACTTTCACCAATAAATATTGTATATTTATTTTTGGGAACATCTAAATGTACATAAACATCACCTAAAGCATAGGAAAATGGTGATTCAGTTAATGTATGAACATAAATCGTAAATTTTCCTTCTTCAACTACATTATGTAGATGTGGCTTTTCTGTTAACCCTATAAAAATATTAATTAAATAAATAGTAATAAAAAAAAATTATTCGATGACTAACCATTTAAGATAATACTTTTAACAGTATTAGTTAAAGTAATCAAAATAAATATTAATACTATCCTTTTAATATTAAACCAGTTACAATAATAATACATTGAAAAAAATTGTCCAAAAAAAAATTAAAAAAATATGTGTTATAAATCAAAATAGTAAGTGTTTCAACACACCTGGTACACATAATGCCAAGTTTTATCAGCGGCAAAGAACTTTTCGTTTTAAGAAATGGCTTTAAAAATTATAAAAATAATTAATACTAGTAATTTATTACTATTTATCTCATTTTATAAAGTATTTTTTGTATATATATATACTATTAATTCTTTAAATAATTAGTGGTATTATTTTGTAAAATAAAATTTCATTAATGTCACAATTTAATTAACAAAAATATAATGATAATGAACTTTTAATTAAGATTGATGTTATGATACAGTTTCAATTAAAAATACTTTTCATCAGATTTTTGACTTGTTTATTTTAAGATAACAAAAAAAGTTAAATAATTTAAGATATTTTAATATACCTTTAACTATTATTTACTTTAATTGTACTTTATTTATTAGATTATAAAAATTTCAAACAAAACTTGATTATCAACATATTACATACAGTATACGTATATAAATAATTTTTTTAACCACAAAATACTTTTATTATAATAATTTGGAAAATAAATTTCCAATTTAAATGTTTTTCTAAATAGTTGCATTAAGTATACTCTAATTTTTTGATTATATGGTTTTTAATAATAAAACTATTTAGTATTTTTATTATATTAATGAATTATTCTTTAGAATTTAAAAAAAATTAAAGCATTTTTTACTGAAATAAATATTAATTTATGCTAAAATATTTTAAAAATTTAATTAAATTATTTTTACCAAGTTATGCTATGGTATATAATTATATCTTTGATAGAATCATGTTTTTTTTTTGTTGGATGTTTTTATTTTTAAATTAAATGTTTTTTAAAATGATCAAGAAGATTAAGAAAGATTTTTGATCATTACTTAATAAAAGATAAGACAATTGTTTTTGTCTCTATTTAGCCAAAAATAACTTATTTTTATAATTTAAAATATATATTTATATTTGTTATTGTAAAACTTTTTTTTATTTTTACCAATAATAAGTTTTTTCGTTGATTAAGATCTACATTAAAATTATATTTATATATATTTATATGTGTCAGACATAAAATTATAGTGTTTTAAATTATTTGAAAGTTAATTAAAATGATTGTTACTTTTTTATTATTACTTTCTATATATATGTTTATACTTTTTGCACCGTATAAGATTGATGAGAAAATATATTTTTTTTGTATTTCATAGATAAGAATCTTAAAAAAAATTTATTTTTTAAAATTTCTCTTAGTATTAATTAAAATATATATTTTTTTTGTGTATAATTGTAGACATATATGTATATATATATATTATTTAATTTGTTTATTAAGAAATTATTTAATGGAATACATATCAAAGATTATTTACTCTTAAAAGTTAATCTATTCAGGACAAATATGGATAAAAGTTAAAAGATATATTTATTACAAATTTCCTAGTATTTATTCATTAACTTTACAGATTTTAAAAGTTCTTTAATACTATTATTAATAGTAATTATTACTTAATACCTATATAATTTGATGTAAAGTAATTTTAAAACTGTATAAGAGATGATAAATTAATTAATTTAATAGAAATAAACATACTACAATAAATTTATAGGAAGGCCAATAATTGGTCTTTTTATAGTTTGTTAAGAAATAAGTAATATACATCTTCCAATTATCTTGTGATTATGTTTCTGATATGTTAAATATATGTCTATTATACCAGATGCATCAAGAAAAATATGTGTGGAGGTGGTTTAAATATATATTATTATTATTGTAAAAACTTTTCTTTTTATTGACAGATAAGTTTAAAAAATTTCTTTTTGTTATTATTTAAATAAATAAAAAAAAACAGAGAAATCTTGATATATATAATTCTTTAAGGCTTTTTCTATTTTTTTTATTAATAAAAATAATCTTGTTATTTTTTTTTGTTATATCTTCTCACTAAAATCTATTTATATAAATATATTTGTAATATTTCTAGTAACAATTTGTGATTTATTGTTCTCAATATTTTTCTTATAAAATGAACAAAAACAGTTATCTATAATTTTCTATTTTACCTTTACAAATATTATTGTATGATGGTATATTGATGGGTGAATATAATTTAAAAAGGGATTCCCAAATGTTATTCTTTCATCTCAAATAATTTATATATTATTTTTATTACTTTAATTTTTGTTTGTATAAATCTTTAAAATGTTTTTAGATAATATTTATAAGACGTGATATTTCATTTTAGAGTCATACTTTTTTAAGTGATATTTTTATTATAAAAAACCAATAATTTATTTTTTCTAATAAAAAAATATATTAATATTATGAGTGTATCTGTATTACCATCTGCTGATGATCGCCTAGCACATTATGAGGCTCATGACAAAGCTTCAAAAGTTAAAGCTGCTATTGATAGTTCAAGGAGATCTGTCAAAAAACTTGCTAGAGGTACAGCTGAAAGAGTTTCTAGAGTATTATCTGGTGGTACAATAGAAAATATTGAACAATTAAAATCAAATAATGAACCTAAAGGTCAATTATTTATAAAAAAGACAAGATGGCAAATTGCTATTATGGCTAATATTGGTTTTCTATTAGCTTTTGGTATTAGGTGTAATTTTGGTGCTGCTAAAACTAGAATGATTTCTAATTTTACTGATCTTTATGGTGTTATTCATCCAAAAGAATTTCATTGGACAGCTTCACAATTAGGTTTTCTTGAATCTAGTTTCTTTTATGGTTATGCTGCTAGTCAAATTCCTGGTGGTTTATTAGCTTCTAAATTTGCTCCAAATATTCTTTTTGGTTTAAGTATTGTTATTGCTTCAATTATTAATATTGCTATACCAATTGCTTTATATTATCATCCAGTAACAGATGGAATTGTTGCTGCATTACAAATAGCTCAAGGATTATCATTAGGAATAGCTTATCCATGTATGCATGGTGTTTGGAGATATTTTGCTCCACCTTTAGAGAGATCTAAATTAGTTACTACAACATTTACTGGAGCATATATGGGTGTTATGATTGGTTTACCATTATCAGCAATTTTAGTTTCATATGTTTCATGGTCGGCACCATTTTATTTTTATGGTATAATTGGTTGTATATGGTTTATTGGTTGGATTTACATTTCAGCTCCATCACCTAAAGTTCATCCTCGTATTAGTGAAGCTGAAAGAGAGTATATTATAAATTCTATTGGTCCTGTTGCTTCATCAGGTCAAGTTACATTAACAACAGTTCCATGGAAAGAGAT
Source organism: Strongyloides stercoralis (assembly GCA_029582065.1). Lineage (NCBI taxonomy): Eukaryota > Metazoa > Nematoda > Chromadorea > Rhabditida > Strongyloididae > Strongyloides > Strongyloides stercoralis. Next base: position 7,119,336 of record CM055866.1, on the reverse strand, counting down.
ATGTTTATCTGGACCAAATTGGGCCATAACAATTTCCAATTTTTGTCGTGGTTGGGTATTTTTTTTATTAATTGGTAATCAATTAACATATATGAAAGATGTTTTAAAAATGGATATTCATAATGGGGGACTTTTTTCTGCACTACCACAATTATCATTATCAATTGTTGTTTTACTTGGTGGTCAAGCTTCTGATTATTTAAGAAGTACAGGAAAAATGAGTACAACAGCCGTTAGAAAGTTATTTAATACAATTGGATTTTTTTGTGAAGCATCATTATTATGTGTTTTAGCTTTTGTAAAAAATCCAGTTATTGCAATAAGTATTTTAACACTTTCATGTGGTTTAAGTGGTTTTACTTTATCAGGATTTAATGTTAATCATTTTGATATTGCTCCACGTTACGCTCCAATATTAATGGGAATATCTAATGGTATTGGAGCATTAGCTGGTTTAGGTAATATTGTCACAGAACATCTTACAGCACACGATCCAGCTGGATGGAAAGAATGTTTTTTACTAGCTATGTGTATTGATTTCTTTGCTGCAATAACATTTTTAATACTAGGAACAGGAGAATTACAAGATTGGGCTAAAGAAGAAGAACCACCACAGACAATGAGTGAAATTATTAGAAGAGTTTCAACAGCAGTAAGAAGAATGTCAACAATATCAAAAGGAAGACATCAAAATGGTAGGAAAACGGGAATTAAAAAATTAAGAGAACAGAATAATGAAATTGAAGGTATATCAAACTTTGGAGCTTCTATAGGATCAGTTTCGTTTGCCCATCCTGTTGTAACTTTACCAGAAGGAGAAGAATTAGGTGAAATAGAAAAAAATACATTTATGATGAGTAATGCCAGTATATTAAATGATACTAGAAGAGCACAACATTATTTATAAAAATCAATTTGTTTTTATTTGTAAATAATATTAGAATTGATCGAGTATAATATATGATACCAAAGTATTTTAATACATTGTATAATATTAAAACATTTTATAACACAACTATTGGATACTAAAATTTTGTTTAGTTTTTTAACTTAAAAAAAATTAGTTTTTAAACTATTAATAAAAAAAAAGTTTCTTAATGTTCAATTAAAATCTAAACTAAAAAAATCAACTTTGTTAAAATATTTGTTAATTAAAATAAAAAATAAATAAAAATTTTAAACTATTGTTATGGTATTTCAATGAATAAGTACTTATAAAGAAACATTTTTTAAAATCATAAGAATTAAATATTATTCAAAGATTTATGAAAAATAATAGTGAAGCGTTCCAGTAATTTGTACAAAAAGATATATATATGTGTATATACTTTTTTTTTGTCATAACTTAACTCAAAACTTTAGACATATTATTTTATTAATAATATATTGTTAATAAAGCAATTAATAAAATAGCTTATATTTATTTTACTTATTAATATATACTATTAAAAATGAAATAAAAATATTTTATAAAATTATTTAGTTTTATAATAAGAACATTAAAAAAGACAGGAATTTTAATAATTTGGTAACTAGCAATTTTTATTACATTAATGTTAATTTAATAATATTTAAATACATTCCTAATAAAGTTGTAAATGTATTTTTTTTTTTTAAATATTTAAGTATTTTAAAAGGCTAGTTTAATAATAAACTTTGATTGTTTATTATTATTATATTGTCATATATGATAAATAGTAATATTAATGTTTATAATTAATATCCTTTTATTTTAAAATCTTTTTTTTTTTACCAAAATAATAGATTGTAAAAGAAGCATATATTTAGATTAAATATTATATAAAAATCAACTTTCTATAATAATAAAAATGGAATATAAAAATATATCCATATAAATTATTCATTCGTCTCACTTTAATGTACACTAAGAAGCCTGAATAATAAAGTATAAAAGTCTCTGATGTAACAGGAATCTCTTTCTTCCAAATATATAGAAATTTTTTGTATTGAAAATGTTGTAGAATTCTTTTTAACTAACTGATTATTTCTTGTCTTCTAGAAATAAATTATATTTTTATAATTTATCTTAGGATGATTTTATATTTATATATATATAGATATATTTATATGTATAATATATATAAATGTCCTCGGAAAAAGGATGATGAACAGATAATTATATTCTTTGTGGATGACACACTTCAATATTTCTTTTCTTTATCATTATTTCTACTCTTCCTATTCAATATACATATGATACATAAAAATGGAGGTTGAAAAAATTATATAACTTGCTGTTATCAACAATCCTTTTTATTATTATAAGAGCCTTGTTTGTTACCTTCAAAGCTTCTCTTTTTATTAATCATTATCCATATAAAACTTTATATATGTTTCTTTTTAATAATTTTTATAATTTTAAATTTATTTCAGAAAAGTTAATCTAACAAAAATTTTTATACAATATTATTTTAAAAATTTATATTAAATTTATTATTATTTTATTAAATTTTATTTTTAATTATCAAATTTTTAAAGTATGATTGAATCTGAGAGTAGAGAAAAAGCCTATCGCTTCATTACATACTCATCAGTTACATTATCATTTATTGCCATCATAACTGTTTTTATAACATTACCTATTGTAAATAATTATGTTAATTCAATACAAGCAAGAGTCCATTATGGAATGGAATCATGCAAAAATTCTATTTCTGAGGTAGTATTTGAAATGCATGATATTAAACCAACTTTTACTAAATCATTACTTATTAATCATACTAAAATAGAACGTCAGAAACGTCAAACTGGAACGTGTGAAGGATGTTGTTTACCAGGAATTCAAGGTACACCAGGAAGACCAGGAAAACCAGGAAAGCCAGGAAGACCAGGATATCCAGGAGCACCTGGTTTTCCAGGACGCCCACCAGCAATCTGTGAGCAACCTTCTCCACCACCATGTGTTCCATGTCCACCCGGTGAACCAGGTCCACAAGGACCACCAGGAGATGCAGGTAGTCCTGGAGCACCAGGTCATCCTGGAAGACCAGGAACTCCTGGTAATGCCGGTCCACAAGGACCTCCTGGTCCACCAGGACAAGATGGTCCTATGGGAACTCCAGGACCAAGAGGAGAGCCAGGAAGACCAGCAATATCTGAACCAGTACTTCCAGGAGAACCTGGAGAACCGGGTGAACCAGGATCACAAGGATTACCAGGTGATAATGGAGAACCAGGTAGACCAGGACCTCCAGGACAACCAGGAACACCAGGACCAATGGGACCCATAGGAGCACCAGGAACCCCAGGAACTCCTGGAGAACATGGACAATTAGGTCAAGCAGGACCACCAGGAGAAAGGGGTATATGTCCAAAGTATTGTGCATTAGATGGTGGTGTATTCTTTGAAGATGGAACAAGACGCTAAATTTAAAAAAAATAAATAAACAAAATCTCTGCCAATTTTTTTAAAAATTTTTAGTCTTTCGTTTATTAACAATTAAAATTCCCATTGTAATGATCTTTTTTTTTTGTAATTAAGAAAAGATGTAAGAAAATATATAATGACATATAAAAATATATTTAAGATGATAATCTTCTATTAATGATTTAATTTGAGTTATATAATTTGATGAATTGAAACTAGTTTTTTTTATTATAGTTTTTATTAATAACTAGTATTAAATATACATATGTTTTAATATATCTATTTAAACGCTATTATTTTTATTATACACCCTGTCTTTAATAAGTGTATAAATTTTGGTATAAATTATTAAAATATATTTAATCTTTTTAATTATTAATTTAATATTGGAACACTTAAATAGTATTCTTTTTTACAAAAAGTATTGAAAGTGTTAAAATATAAACAATGTAGATAAATTTTTTAGTTTGCTTTTCAAATAAATATATCAAAAATTTTTTTTAAAATAATTCTTATTTTTTAATGTCAATTTATAATATTTTTTTAAAATAATGTTTCATTTATTTATTTGTGATAAAATTGAATTATTTACAATAATATTAAGTTTTATTTATTTATTAAACTTAAATAATAATAATATAAATAAATATTATTAAAATAAAATTTTATAAAAGTTATTATGATAATATTTTTTATCACATAATAATTCTTATAAAATGACTTTTAAAAAAAGATATTTAAACATGTCAAAGGAATAATATAATTAATCGTCAAAATATTTTTGTAAATATTAAAATACTACTAAGAAAAAGTAACGAGAAAAAGTTTGTAGCCTCATCCCGGGCTCGAACCGAGGACCTTATGATTAGAAGTCATACATTCTATCCAACTGAACTAATGAGGCTGTCAAAGAACAATAGTTATCTATTTATAACGTAGAAATTAAAAACTTATTTTTACAAAAATACTTTTTTAATATGATTCATTACGATTTTTAATTTGAAATGTTTAAAAAAAAGTCTAAATATATATATAAGCATATATTTAATATAAATTTTTTTTTTCTAAATATCTATAAATTAAAGAATAATTATGTAGCAATTATATTTGAAAAATATTTTTAACAATTTTATATTTAAAAGTTTTCTTATTAAAAAATAATATTATCCATATAAATAAACTAGATAAAAATAATTAAAAAAAATGAGTTTCTCCATCAGAATCTTCATATGTCCAACTGTTTAACTCATTTTTCCATTTGTAAAAGTCTAACATAGTTGTATAATGAGGAATAGGCTTTAAATACATTTGAGGATCATATACAACATCCGTTAAAAATAACCCATTAGGTGGGGCAACGTGAATCTTCATATCATAAAAATTCGATGGTTTTGGATTATCAAAAAGATACTTAATGGTAGACATTTTTATTCGACCGTAACTATAAGCAACAATAATTGATAACATTCTTCGAATCTAAAAGTGTATATAATTAAATATTAAAAAATATAAAAAAAAAACTGACCTGTTCTCTTATAAATGATCTAGAAACAATTGAAATATTGACATAATCATATAGATCATTTTCAAAAACTTTTTCTTTTCCAATACCAACATTAGCTAGTAATATATTTCTCTCTGTATTTTGAAAAGGCTTATTTCCACTTATTTCTTTTCTTCGCTGTCTTTCAGGATGTTTGTAATAACTTGCAAAATTATGACATCCTTTAAACATATTACATGCTTCTTGTGCTTTACCTGTATCAAAACCTGGTGGTAATATCCATGAATAATTCATCTCTGACATACATACGATTGATGGAGAGTTTTTAAAGTTTTCATAAATCTCGAAATTTTTTGCTATTGCAAGTCTGTATGTGTATATCCGATAACTTACATGGTGTCTGTTAGAAAATCCGTGAACTACTTCATTAAAGTCTAGTACTTTCATTGAATTTGGATTTATAGAATCTATTAGAAAATTCCATTTTTTTAAAAAATCTTTTTTATTACAACTTAAATCATTTTCTAAAGGAACTTGTACCATGATTGCATTATTAATAGCATGAACTCCAGCATCTGTTCTACTACTTGGAAAACAACGTGCCCTAAGTGAATAATCATTTGATAGTGAATATGAAATTATTTTTTCAAGTAAATCCACAACACCAATCTTCGTATTGCCTTTAGCCATTTCAGGATAACGAGATCCATCATAAGACACTCGTAAAAGGTAACGTAAACTCATCTTTTTTAAGTTTTTTAATATAATATTTTTGATTAAATAAAATAAATAAAAAAGTTTTTTTTTTAAAATATATTCTTAATTTTTATTATTTGAAACTTATTAAATTTATTTAATTATTTCTTTACAAGACCAAACTGATAATTTTGTGGGTAATCGTACTTTGTAATTTTTAAAATTATTTCTAAGTCAAGGTGTTAGAGATTTTTCAAGAATTTTGTTTTTTTTTAAATACTTAAGAATAAGTAATGATTATATTTTACTTTTAAGTTTAAATATTAATTGTTTTTATATAGCAACAATTATTTTGTTAAATTAAATTTGATTGAAATATTTGTCTAAAAAAAGGAGAAATTTTAAAAAATTTCTACAAAACTTATTATGTATAATAAATATACATAACCATATTGAATGTTAATAAAATTGTAAAGAAAAGAAAATTATTGTGAAAAATAAAGTTATACATAGAAAGTAATAAAAAGTATTATAATTCAAGCTTCCAGTTTTTAAAAATATTGTAAATACTATTGTTAGGCAAACCAAATTATATTTAAATGTATCTAATTTTTTTACTTTTTATAATCAACTTCAAATTAAACATGAATTAATTGCTTATTCAAAATTCATTGTATCGACATAATATTTCAAAAATTGTACCTAAAAAAATTAATATTTTTAATATAGTGTAACGTACCTCAATAAGATATGACCTTGGTAAAACAAAATATTCTTAACTAGATTGATTTATTTGTTTACAAACTACTCTATTTATTAGTATTATAATAAAAAAAATATTACTTTTTTTAAATAATAAAATTTTTAAAATCCTCTCAGTTGATAGGCGATTTTTGAACAATTTTTTGAAATTTTAAATATGAAAAAAAAGACTACGCATTTCCAATAATTTTTTTTTTTGCATAAAGATTTTTTTTTTGTATAAATACTAAGTAAAATAACAGATTTAAGTTTACAGATAAGAAAATTTGTTACTGTACTGTTAAACGTTTTAGTAAATTGACATTTATACATACAGTAAACTTATGAATTCTGTACACTATAATGTGTTTTGTTTGTGTTGATTAAAAACAAATGTATTTTTTCAAATTATATAAAACAAATTGTTGTTTTAAGGAAATTTATAAGACTTCAAGACTTATTTATATATATTTTACGCCATATTTATTACACAATACCATATATCTTTGTAATATCATATGATGTTGCAAATAAGATTTGCATTAATGATTCCTTAAAAGTAAACATATTCCAAAGGATTATTTACTAACATAAGCATAACTCCAATCTTTACTTCTGAAGCAAAAATGGAAAAAGATAAGAAGATATAATTTTCCAAAATAACACATTTTTCTAGTATCCTGAATGGGATATATCATAATTTCTATTGACTTAAGAGGAATATCTATTTTGGAATTTGATATTAATGGAATTGGCACCATCTACAAATTGGTTCTCTGCAACCGTCAGTGATGTAGAAGCGTTGGTATGTTCTTTTAATAATGTTATTTTTTTATGCATTATTATAGAGGAAATTTTTTAGTGATCCTAGTTTTGAAGAAAATTGGAACGATGAAAATATTAAAAAAGTCCAATTAGCATTTGTCCGTGTTCATGAACAAAGGAATGGTAATTTAAAACTTTTGGAATCATTGTATTCTCTTGTTAGAGATCATAATAAAGTAAGTTTATAGTTTATAATTAATTATTTTGACAAATTTTTTAGTTTCCGATTGCAGTGGCAAAATGTTATCGTAGCGGGAGTTTAGATTCAATAACTCTTCACTATTATCTTTCACATTTTATTGAAGATTATCATATTGGTGATTTGTTAAGTTTTTTTAATTTTATTAAGTATTACTTTCCTGTAAAAGCACGTCAAATATTAAAACATACAACAATAACAGAAATAGAAGGTCTTTATTATGATAAAAGTATATCTGCTGTTGTATTTACTCACGAACAAATATCAAAACCTTTAATTTTTGACAATGAACTTAGTTTGTCATTTTTTATGTTAATCATGTATGAATTATTTGCAAATCCACAAAAGAATGGAGAACGTTTTTGGAGGACGTTTTTCCGACTTATATTTGGTTGTAAGATGCCTCGATGTGGTTTGCCAATTTTATACAATGCATTCTTTGAATCCATTCCACCAAAACCCGATGATTGGGAAAAAAAAGCAGTTGGAATATCTAGTTTAAAAAAATCAGGAATTAAATCAGGAAAAGTAGCTAAAAAAAGAAAATATGATGAGACTGAAAAAATAACTGTTGATTTTTTGACAAGTTTAGAAAAAGATTCAATGCATTGCGAGGATGTACCAGTAACTATTGCATTTCATAGTTTAACTAATCAATTTAATAATGCAACCAGTACCGCTACAATTGAGTATTGGAAAACAAAATATGAAGCTGAACGTTTAAAAAATATATCTTTAGAGAATAAATTTAATAAGTATGCTGAGGCGCGGGAAGCCGAAATTACTGAATTAAAAGAAAGATTTGATGAATATACAAAACAGATAACCATTAAATTTGAAAAAATAAAAAAAGAATATGAAATAAAGGAAAGAGAACTTACAAGGAAACAAGCCAGTATGCGCCTTCTAAAGCGACCGGATCGTCAATCTCATCCAACTGTTGTTCTTTTTCCTAAAAGACCTATACTATCACAAAAAAGTACTTTGAAAACAGCCAATTCATGCACTCCACAAGTGATACCATTTATGAAGATTAAAAAATTGAATGATTCATTAAATCAAATAACATCTGATTTACCAACACAACCACCACCCAGATCAATTGTACGTGAAAATAATTCACTTAGGCTAAGTATCGGTGACCAAAGTTCACTTATAAAAGATTTATTACCTCCTAATTTACCAGAAAGTCGTGAAAATATAAGAGCAACGTCAGCTTTGAGCAAGGGCTCTCTAACTAATACACAAAAAGCCAAAACAAGAACTGATGTCATCTCAGAAAACAAAGATCAAACAGGTGGAAATTTAGTAGAAAAAAATAAAACTACAAACACTGACAACTTAAAATGTGATGAAACAATATCAGAATCTTCTACCTCATCACATGAATCCACTCCACTGTCAACAAATATTTTATTAAAAATTCAGGAAGAATTCGATAAAATGAAACCTTCGCTATCACCAGCATCGTAATTTATATTTAAAAACTTGATTTAATTTTATTATTTTGTAATTAAGATATCCTTTTATACATAATAAAAATTATATTAAATTTTAATTAAAAAGTTAAAGAGAAATTAATTTTTACTATTGAGATTCTGTAAACTTATGTACGTGTTTAAGAACAGATAAACAATCATAAGCAGCACTGTTAATTTTTGTATCACTGTGATGAATTTCAAAATGATTTTGATATGATCTACCCAATTCTTGTATTATTTTTTTTGCACGTTTTACTTTTTTCTCTGATTTTATATAATTACTTTGTGTCTTTTCAACAATTTCTTTTAACTCATTAATTGAGTTTTCATATTTTTTTTCCTTTATACTATATTCTTTAGACTTTTTTTCCAAATTATCTAGTGAATTTTTCAAATCATTAACAGCTTTTTTATAACATTCTTTGTAGTATACGACATCTTCTTTTGCTTTGTCATACTTTTCAAGAATATCTTTTAATAAATTTTCTTTGTCATCTTTAATGAGTATTTCATTTCTAGGATTACTAAGTATAGGAGAAATTTTACCACCATCCACTATAGTAAATACTTCTTTTGGAGTTATAGGAGGATATTGATTATTCTTAGGTAATGGTGTAAAATCATTAAAAGTAGTTTTTGTTTCATTTTTAGCAATAAACTTAACTTGTTTTTTTAGATCACTAATAAAAAGTGATAAATTATTCCAAAATTGAGTTACATTTATTTTACCATCACTGTTGTAACAATTTATTTCATATTCCCTAGCAATAATTGCCATACTACCATAACTTTTCTCAATACTATTCATTAATTCATTTTTTTTCTCTTCCATAATAATTAAATCATGTTTCTGAGCTTTAGAAAGTGTTTCAAATATTTGTAAAGGTTGAATAATTTTCTTTAGTTGTTTTAAAAGTTCACCATCAATAATCTTAGTTGTTTGCTCTATAATTTTATGTTTTACATCCTCATCTACACCACCTATCTGTTGCTTTCTTAGAAAATCTACGACTATCTTCAATTTTTCTGTTGCTAGTTGCATTTCCTTTGTTTCACTACTAATTTTATTCCACATTGTTTGATCACCAATACCAGGTGTTGTAAAGACTGTACCTGAAAAGTTTACATTTCTAACGGGTGTTTTTATTCCAATATCAAATAAATCCGTGGTTATTTCACCTGGATTTCTCATACCATATGTTGTATCTCCTAAATTTTTATCCTCATAATTCGGTAAAAATGCTTGAGAACCAACATCAGCAGTAGAAGGTTTCATACGTAAAACACTAATCTCTTTTTCTAATTTTTTTTCTTTTTTTGTGGCAATTTCTAATAAATTATCTTTATGTTTTATTTTGTCACTAGCTATTTCAAGTTTTCTTTTGAGATCATTTTTTTCCTCCTCTATCTTTTTTATCTTCTCAGTGTACTCCCTAAATGCTTCCTTCTTAGCTTTAGTAGAAATTTCCTCATTTTTCTTTTGAACTTTTAAAAGTTGATCTTTTTGAAGCTCAAAAGAAAAATTTTTATCCTTAATCTCACAAAGTAAATTGCTTACTTTTGTTTTGAGTTCCGGAATCTCCCTACATTTCTCTTCTAACTCCCTAATAATTTCATCCTTTTCTTGAAGAAGTTTTTCCTGATCACTTCTAAGTGCTTCTAAATTTTCAATTTTTTTTTCTTGACAACGAATAGTATGTGTTTTATGTGTACTTTCAACAAGTACAAGATTATAATTTTGTTGAAGTTCACTCTAAAAATCAATTATTAAAACTAAATTAAATAAAAATACTTACATATTTATCTTCTGTAGATTTTACTTCATTCCCTGAATCATTAGTATCAACAATTCCAAATCTTTTAAATGAATTTGTGTTAAGAAAATGCTCTGCTAAAGCTTTTGGATCATCGCCATACAATACACCATCTAAATAATCACTCTCGTCATTTGACTTGTTATTTGTCGTACTACTTTTGAAATTTTCTTTCTGAGAATCACTTGAGGTATTTAATAAATCTTCTGAACTATTTTTATCATTACTTGACTGAGGATCTCTATTAGATAAAATATTAGGAGGCTTTAATATATCATTAACTGTACGATGAGGAGTTGACGTTGCAACAACGTTTTGATCAAATATTTCCGATCCAATAAAATCCCCACCATCACTTATTGGACTAGTATTCATTCCAGAATCTGATTCAGGTGTTAAATTTCTTTTATTTTCATTATCGTTAGAAGAAAGTGGTGTATTTACGGACATATTATAATGTAAAAATTCTATACAATACAATTAGAACTAAAAAAAAATGAATATACATTTAATTTATGTCATTAATATGTGTATATACATCCAATGTTTTGCCATCTCACAAGCAATAAAAGATATAAAAATAAATCAACGATTACTATATATATATATATATATATATATATATATATATATATATATATAAATAATATAAACAATACCTATTTTTCTCTAACAAAAGTAAAGTTACACCAAGTAACAACAAGTTAAATCAAATTTTAAAATATTGAAATCAAAAGTAAAATAGTGTTATAGAACAAAAATAATGTTAAAATTTTTATATAACACAGTATGACTTTTATTTTTGATAACATCTTAAAACACTTTAAAGAAGAAAAGTACATAGTCATACAACCTGTAAATTAATAAATAACCTCCTTATCAGAAGAAAATACATAAATCACATTGTATATATATAAGTTATGCCAACACATATAAACTCTTTACTCTTGACCTTCTTAAAAAAATTATCATAACAAAGAAGAAAAAAGTTATGATTTTGCAAATCTTTTAATAACTCAAAAAAAAAGGTTGAGAATTTGTATAGAAATATGTCTAAGAATTAAAATAATAATTAAAACGTTCAAATCAAATCCCGCTACTTATATGCCATTTCCATTCAAGACGTCTATTTATAAGATTTAGATGGCAGCTAAGCGAATACTGGCCGTTAAAACGGTTTTCCAATGCGCAGCGTAAACAATTTATACACAAAGATGCTTGTTTGTATTGAGGACTAAATTTTTTCCTTTCAATGTAAATATATGGTATATTATTCCTTTAACTTATAAGGTAATATTTTTTCTTTTTTTTTTACTACAAATTTGTACAAATAATTGTTAATGAGGTTTGTTTGAATGTCAATTATTGTGGATATATATAATATATATATATATATATATTTTTAATATTGTTAAAGATTTTTTATTCGTAATGGTAAAGATTACTATGCAGTTATAATATAATTTTCAGTTTTAATATTTGTCTAATAATATTTTATAAATTATTAAAGATGGTAATATTTAATTAGAAGATTTTAAATAATACTGTATCAATATATTTTTTTTAAAGTAAATCTTGTAACAAGATTAATATAATATATTTTACTAAATGTTGTTTTGTGAAATATTGTATCTATTTTATTATGTTATGAGGTCAATATTTATTATTATTAAAATAATTCTTAGAATTTTTGCGCAACTTTTGTTGTGTAAAATATATATTTATTTGAAAAATGTTATACTATTACTAGGTAGTAATATTATTTTTATATATCCTATATTTTTATAACTAAAACTTTACCCCAATATTATAATAGACATTGATTAATATTTAAAACATCTATTCACTTTCTACGTGCAACAAAAGGTCATTTAAAACTCCTGAATGGATCCTTTTGATCAAAATATGTAAGATGTATGTGGACAAACATCATGAGATAGCGTTTTCTTAAATTATCAGAGAGACTCATAGAGCATGTAGTTATAACATCGTGTAAGCTTTATACAAGCACTTGCTCTGTATATGTCAGAATATGTTAAACACACTGCCACTTTTTGTTTCTATTTATATATATTTATTATTTTGATATATTTTTTCAGATATTATTTTATTGTGCAATTTTTATTAAAGAAATTTGCTAAAATTTATAAGAATTTTCTAATATTACGTTTTTATTAACCAGTAATTTTAAAAACTAATCACTGATATCGTTACCAAAAATTTTTTTATAAATCTGAGATAACAAAATGGCATTACAGCACCAACCATTTCCAGTACCAGAAAGTCAAGCTAAAGAAAAACTTGCAGGATATGTTTATGAATATCTAGTTCATATAGGTGCTTCAAAATCTGCTGAAACATTTAAAAATGAAGTATTAGCTGGACAATATAATGTTGTAAACAGAGCTGTTAATCCAGGAGAAGCTCCAGGTTTTTTAATTAATTGGTGGATTGTTTTTTGGGATTTATATTGTGCATCACCTGAAAGGAGAGATATGAATCAATCAAGTCAAGAGGCAAAAGCATTTCATGAATATGGTTTTATACCTAATCCAACACAAATGCCACCAGTACCACAACCTGGGATGATGCCAAATGGAATGGGAGGTCAACAAAATGTTCAACAACCATTTCCATCACCAAGTCCAGGATCAATTGGTATGCCACCAGGTGCACCAGGAATGTTTCCACGTCCAGGTCCTCCGAGTTCAGCACCATCACCTAGATTTCCTCCTGGAATGCCTGTTCAAAGACCACCTTATGGACAACCAGGAATGCCAGATGGACAAAATGGAATGTACCCACCACCACAAAATAGATTTCCACAAGGACCTGGAATTCCTCCTGGAGGACCTGGAAGTATGCCACCCAATTTTAACGGTGGTAGACCATTAAATCCAGCACAAGCTGCAGCACAAATGAGGTTTGGTGCATCACCAAATCAATTTATGGGAAGTCCTGCTGGTACACCATTTGGACAAAATAATAGTCCAGCACCAAGTCCTATGATGCCTCCAGCACCAAGTCCAAGAAATATGGATCCATCTCAACAAATGGGACCTGATGGTAGATTTATTATGCCAGGATCTAATGGTTCAATGCAGGTAAGCTCAATTTAAAAGTATTTTTAAAAAACTGATTTATTTATCATAGCCAATGATGAGTGATATGGTTTCAAATGGTGGTGCAACACCAACAACACCTTCCTATCCACAACATAACATGATAAATGCATCTCAAAACCAACCTATACAACATCAAATGAATGATATGAATCCATCATCAAATCAAATGCCTATGATGCAGGCAAATGATCCAGTTAATGAAATAAAACAATCTCCTGCACAAAATAATATGTCAGGTGGGCCAGCTTCTGTTGGTGCTGCGTCAATGCAAAATCCACCCTCAGTTCATTCTCAAGGTGGACCTAGATCAGTGGCATCAATGGGTGGTGCTAATGATGGACCTCAAATATCAAACACTGGCAATTCAGCAACAGACAGTGAAGAAATTTCGAAAATTAAAAACAGTTTATTTGAAGATATGCCGGCAAATATGGATAGTGTTACTAAACAAGAAGGCGATTTTTTCCAGTAGATAATATTAATAATGTTTTGGTGGCAATTATTATGTAACTATGATGACATGCTACTTGGATAGTAACGTGTCGAAGACTTTTTCTAATATATTCATCTTTATGTTAATTAATTTTTTTTTCTAATCAACACAATCACTTTTAATTCTTTAAGTAATTGACTGTTATTGTATATTTCTATTTTAACTTCATTGACATTTAAATAATAAAGATAATTAAAAACTATCACTTTTATTAGATAATTTTTACTGTTACTAATTTTTTTTTAAAATGGTAGAGTAAAAAAAACACTTAAATTTATAAATCCTAAAATAATCAATACAATTATTTTTTTTTTACATTCTCCACCATGACATTCTATATCTAATGTGATGGTAGTCTGGCCAACTTTCGGTTTTTCCAATTGAAGCAGAGGCAAAATCGCGATCATAGACATTTCTTTCAACGGCATCTCTTATTGTTTCACAACTAACTTGATTAATTTGTTGAATCAAATCAGAAAGTTGTTGGACTTGACCAATATTCAATAAATCTTTAGCATTCTTTTCAGCTAATCCAAGACTGGTTGCATATGAATTGAAAAGTTGTGTTTTCAATGCTTGTTTTGCACGATGGAAGTCTTCTTCAGTAGCTGAGGTAGCAAGTCGTTTCCACTCTCTTTGAATGATAGCGACAACATCTGTTACATCATTAAAATCATTACCATCGTCAACAAAATAAAATCCAAAAAGACCAGTATCACGGTAATTGATACTAAATGAATTAAATAAATGAACATTTTCTTTTGTAGACATCTTTTGAACTACTGTTGATGGTGAATTTTTTGAAGTCCCATGAGTTTTATCCCATTGTCCTATACATGCAGAGGCAATTTTTAGAGGAAGAGCATCCTCTGATGAAGCACTAACACCTTCAACAGCATATGCACCATATACATATGGGTAATAATCATTACGATAACGGTATTCAGATCCTGTAAAACGAGTACCAAAAGCATTTGGAATTTTACGTTTATAATCATTTGTAAGGTCACCAAAATATTTTTCAGAAAGGTTGACAATAGTATCAGTGTTAGTACCTCCTACAGCAGAAATAGCCATACGAACAGGTTTATAATGATCATCAATAAAATTAAGAACATCGTTACGGGTAAGATTTTTAATTGTCTCTGTAGTTCCATAAATACTCTTAGCTAATGGTGTTCCTTGGAAAGCTGCAGCATGAAGATTATCAAAAACAACTTCTTGATAATCATTTTGAACTTCTTCTAATTTATTAAACAAAATTTGTTTTTCCTTTTCAATATTAGATTCTTCAAATTTGGAATTTCTTAAAATATCAGCTAATATTTCAACAACTTGATCAACTTTTCCTGATGGAGATTGAGCAAAGTAGGCAGTATGTTCTCTACTTGTTACAGATGATAATCTAGCACCAATCTTTCCTAATTCTGATTCCAATTGAGCTTGTGTTCTCTTATTAGTTCCTTTATATAGAAGGTGTTCAATTAAATGAGCCACTCCATTATTTTCATCAGTTTCATAACGTGATCCAGAGTCAATCCAAACACCTACAGTTGTCATTGGACGTCCATTATTATTAACTGCAACTTTTAATCCATTCTTTAATGTTGTTGATTCAGTAGCATTTCCAGATGACAATATATCAGCTGAATTTGGAGCAAATGCATGCTGTAATTTAGTTATAAATTAATCAATGAGTTTTAAATATTTAAACCTACAGCATTCCTTATTGTTAAAATTTTTCTTGAATTGGATAAAAATCTAGAGGCCATCTTCAAAGAACGACAAAACCTTGTTCTAAAAATTAAAAATTCAATAAATAAAGGAATTAGAAAAGTATTTCTACTTAAGCGTACATATTTTATATCTACAAATGAGCTAGAAAAGTTATTTTTCGTCGTAAGACTACATATTTGAAGTCTCGTTAAGAATTGAATGTTGTATAATGACATCGACTATATTGAAATAGCCGGGTGCATTATGACTGTACCATTTTATTGTAGGTGAAATCTCATTTTTGTTATTTTTTAAACAATAGTTTAAAACTTAAGATATGACATTTAACATTCCGTGTATTGTGGAGTATTCTTTAAGGTATGGCATTTATTTATCTTGATGCTATTGTTTTTAATAATATTGTTTTTTTTAAAAGTTTTTATAATTTGATAACTTGGATGTATTTTGTAATTTGTTCTAACAAAATTTTAATGTGATTCTTTTGTTTATTTCAACTTTAATAATTAAACTTAATTAGAAATTAAGTGGGTTTGGAGAATTGTTTATTGATATTTAGCGATTACTTCATGTTAGTGCTTATTGATATGAACTTTTCTTAATCACCAAAAATCTTATGAAAACCTTGTTTTATTATAAAATAAAACAACAATACTTTATCTCCGTATTTGTTCATTACGTATTAGCTAATAATATTTATTTCGTTTACTATTACTAATTCATCAAAGAACATTTTATCGGTAAAATAAACTTGTAGCCTAACATTTACCATTATTCTTATATTTTTTTTCCTGTAATATAAACACGGTGAATAACCTATAATTATATTCATATATAAGTTTACTTTTATATTACTAATTTTAGAATTGACATATACTTGTATTTTTTATTTATATTAAATAATCTTTTGTTATTTATATTGATGAATAGTACATTTTTTATGAGTCAGTTATATTATATTTAATTTCACTTTTAAATATTTTTTTTAAAGTTTTTTTTTATATAATCTTATTTAATTACATTACATTTTAATAATTTTATTTAATATAATTTTTATAAATCAATTATTTTTTAATTTCAGATATTTTTTAATATATTTTTTGTGATAATAGGTTCGTCTGTCTTTTCTTGGATATTCTAGATAATATTAATTATTTATGAATCTCAATATATCATTTTTTTGCCAGATCATATGGAGTATTCAGTACATCACAAAAATTTTGCTGGTAGAAATTATGAAAGAAATGGTCAATCAAGACATCATCGTAACAAGGATAATTGGGTTCTTATTAAATCAACAAAAAATTACATCAATAGTAAGGAAGGAAAAGTTGCAAGACAATATAAAAGAAGGAATGGTATTTGTAGTGAAGAACCAGAATTAAGTCGTGATTATATTAAAGATCCCAGGAGATATAATGACTATAAGACGAACAATCTTCAAGATGGTTTATGGCCAGTGACATTTAAAAAAGTATGTTTTTTTTTTCTTAGTTATCTTGATTTATTATTTTTTTAGATTGATAATAAACATATTGGTCTCCCACCAATAAGGGATGTATCTATATTTAATTTAAATGACAATTGCTCTGAAGATTATTTAAAAAAAGAATTACAAGGATCTCCCCCAATGACGGATTTAAGAATTATATATCACCCTACAACTGGACGTCATATGAAGATGGCAGTTGCATCTTTTGATAGCCATGGTTGTGCAAAGTATTTTGTTGAAAAATTTAATAATAAATCAATTCTTGGTGAGAGTATTAAATGTTTTCGGGATTTATGTGCTTTTGGGTTATCTCAAGAATATGAAAAAATAACGGGTGCACCTCTTCCTTTGTTAAAAAACATGGAGAAATTAAAAAGCATGGAAATAATTAGTCAATGGAAAACTATGTGGCTTGAAAAAACAAAAAATTTTAGTAAAATTGTTTCAGAAAAAATTTCTTTATCTAAAACAGATACATCATCTTCCATAAAAAATCAACCATCAAGTTTGCCATCAACTAATACTACAAGAAAATTATCTTCTTCTCCAAATGATGTTCATAATAAATCAACTAAAAGAAGAAGAACACCTGATAAAGAAATAACACCAAAAACACCTATTGAGGATTGGGATTTTAATACTAGGAGAAGATCTCACTCAAATTCTAATAGTGACAGTGATCATAAATTGTATAAAAAAAATCGAATAAGTAGGTCTTATTCAAGAAGATTAAAAAGAAATAGAAGTCCATCTTATGAAAGTGACTATGGATCTCATCGAAAATCAAGGAAATTTAATAAAGAATCTTCTGAGTATAAATTATCAAAAAACACCCCTAAATGTAATTCTTCTCTTAAGGAGACTGAGGGAAAAGTATCAATTTCAAATGGTAGTAAAATTGTGGAGACGTTAAATGATTCTAAAAATACCCATGATACTGGATTGGCAAATCGTTTAAAAATGCTTTTCCCTCAAAGATTTCAGGAACAGGAAGCTAATGGATCACAGGCACCGTCTACATCGAATGTTTCAAGTAGTGTAAATAACAATGAAAATACCCGACCAAAAATATCATTCTCTCTTAATATGTCAAATCAGGAATTAGAGCAAATAAAAACAAATACTTCTTCTAATAATGGCGTAAAAAGTGACGTAGAATCGGGAAGTCAAAGAGAGGCAGATGAAAAAAGACAATTAAATAAAATGATTCAATCTTGTATTGATAAAATCCCTACAACTTCTAAAGATTATTGTCAAAAATTTAATGTGAAATTTGAGGAAGTAGTAAATGCCAAAATTAACAAATTATTTGTTAGTCATATTCATGAAATTGTTGATGAAGTATTTGATGAAATTTATAAAGAACATACAAAGTCATTGAAAAAAGCAGATGATGTAAATATAGAAGTGTGTAATACTAAGGTATCTATTGATTTTGCTACAGAAAAAATTAAAACAGTTAAAAAAGTTGATTGGAGTTTAGTTTTAAAGATTCCTAAAATTCAAAAAATTGATAAAGAGCTTACTAAAAAGAAGAAAGAAAAGGAACGAAAAGTTACATCCTATGATAAAAAAAGAGAAAAATCTGTTGCAGTTAAGAATATACTTTCTCCATTATCAGAAGATGAGGATGAAATAAAATCTAATATTCCAATTATCGTTGAATCTGTATCACCAGATGATGAAGATATTTACAAAGAACAAGAAGAATTATTTAACATTGATTTAGATCCACCAAGTATTGCTTCTGATAAAATTTCTTCTTTGGAAAGTGAATCTGTACCAATACCGTCTACCTCTACAACAAGATCATCAACAGCATTTAGTAGTTACTATGAAGACGATGGTATTGGAATTATGAAAATTGGTCAAAATTATACTGAAACAGCTTATGATGATTTTGGAGTTGAGGAGTTAATGGCAAACATTATAGATAATGATTTTGAAGATTTTGACGATAGACGATTTAATGTTTTATCTAAATTCAATCCTAACATTTCAAAAATAAAAGTTCAAAATGCATTAGAAAGGAGTCAAGAAGAAAAACTTAGAATATTATCATATTTTGAGTGTGGATTTGCAGATGACGAAGATCGATTATTTTTAAAAGATGTTTTAGAAGATGAAGATATTGTTGATGCTGTAAATACATTAAAAAATTCAGGTATCAAAATGTGTTTTGTTCAAGCTCCTAAAAGTTATTCAAAACCTATTGAATTTGCCAAGCCAATCAAATTCAATAATCAAATATTTTTTTATAATGATCGTAATCTTGGAAATATACTACCAACTTTAAGTGGTTCTTCTAAATTAAGTGAACACAAACGGGGTGTAAAGAAATATCGAACTTTAATAAGGCAAACAGAATGTAGTTATAAAATAGAATTTTCAAAAGATGAAGAATCTGCATCATTGTTAAAAAAAAGTAAAAAAAGGGAAGAAAAAAGTTTACTTCGCCAAACAGTTATCGGAAAAGAAAGATTTACTCCAGTATCTAAAAAAAATCAATTAAAATATAGAAATAAAATGACTCAATTTAAGAAGTCGCATATACATGGATATGGATTATTTGCTTTAGAAGATATAAATCCTAATGAAATGATTATTGAGTATGTTGGAGAAAAGATTCGTTCTACAGTTTGTGATGCCCGAGAGAAAGCTTATGAGCGTCGTGGTATGGGATCATCTTACTTTTTCCGTATTGATGAACAATGTGTTATTGATGCAACATTAAAAGGTGGTGTAGCTAGGTTTATCAATCATTGTTGTGTACCAAATTCTTATGCTCGTATTATTTCTGTAGGAAAAGATCCGCGTATTGTTATATATTCAAAACGATTAATAAAAAAAGGTGAAGAAATTACATATGACTACAAATTTCCAATAGAAGATGAAAAAATCCCATGTCTTTGTGGACATCCAGGGTGTAGAAAGTTCCTAAATTAAATATATATTTCTTCTTTACTTTGTTACGGGTAATATTTGTACTTATTTTAAATATGGATTTTATTAATATCTCTTAATCATGATATTTTAATTTATTATATTTTTTTTTTTTTTGTAAAAGTAATTTGTATATAAATATTAAATTTTAAATATTATTTATTTACTCATAATAATTCAGATCCAGGTGCATCAGGCATACCTTTCATTTTTTCACACATAAATGTAATGGGATTTGGTTTATATGGAAAGCAACAACATCGACAAACTTTTTCAATTTTTGGTTTTTCACCATTAACATTTTTTGTTATTTGTGGTAAACAATTGTACCATAAAAGATTTTTAACATGTTCCTGAAAAGCTGGTTCAATTGATGATAAATTAACTTTTGATGATGGCCACAATTTACATTCTTGACCATTTTGTAACACTTTATCATAATTGACAATACAAGAATTTTTTTGATGTTTTCCATGAAGATCTTTTGTATTACAAACATGTTCAGCAACATAAAATGGCATTAATGATCTTCCACCTTTAATTCTATAATAAATTATTTTTTATAAATGTAAAAAATTTTTTTAAACTTACGAAAATGGGGATGTGTTACATTGACGTTTACCTCCATATCCACAACTTTGTTTATATGAACATAAACCACATGGACCTTCACCAATTAATATATCTGCCATATATTCCATAAAACTATTTAATGCAGGGGCATACTTTTGTGAAATAAATTGATAAAACCAATGTTTTTGACAAAGTGGTGTAAGTTGTTTTAAATATGGTACAGGAGATTCTTTTGATGGAAATATGCATGGTCCCCAACTTGACCATGATGAACAGTCATCTAATTTAGTTGCTCCATCGTAAACAGCGGCAAGTTGAGAATAGCCTATTAATATGTTTTTAAAAAAAAAACCTAATTATAAAACTTACTTTTATAAAAAACTAGGAAAAACAGAATAATATTTACAACAAATAATTTATGCATTTTATAATATAATTTTACTAGTACAGTTTGATTCTTAAATATAATTTTAAACAGTTATAAACATCAAAATACAAGTTGATTAAAGAATAAGATTTGATATTAAATTACATTATCATATATGCTTTAAATGACCTATTTATCTTAACATTTTGTATATACTTTTACCCTGTATCTCAGAAAAATTATTAACAAAGGTCATTAATTTAATTTGTAAAAAACTTTTTTGGTTACCTTAATTTGATAAGATAAATCTATAACCATAATTAATTTCATAACTAAAAATATATAGGTTGAAAATTAAAAACAAAATTTATATAATATAATTTTTTTTCCTTTAAACTTTTAACAAAAATTAAATATGTTATAAATATAATATACCTGAAATAATTTTTATAAAATTAATAAATAATTATCATTTCGTATTTATAAACATTACTATTCATACAATTTTTTTTAAACTTTTTATTAATATAAAAATAATTAATATAAAATTCTATACTACTCAATGTATTTGTTTATAAAAATTTTTTTAATTTATTAATGTTAAAGCTTATTTTAATGTTAATTTGTTCCGTGTTATTTATGTCAAAGGAAAATTGAAAATAATTTTAAATATCAAAAAAATATTGCATCATTGAAAATTATATTATAAATATATTCAAAAGAAAGTATTTTTTTCTTACAGATATTTTCTATAACAAAGTTAGTTTTTTTTCCTATTCGGTTAAAAAAAAATTTTTTTTATTTAGAAAAATAATTAGAAGTGTACAAATTTCTAATGATTTTAATAATATGAAAATAAAGAAATTTCTATGACATCTTTTTTAAAATTGTTATTTTTAAAAATTAATATTATATGATACTTTTTATGTGAAATTTTTACTAATAAGTTTACCGTAAACAGTGATTTAATTTTAATTTTAAAAAGTAATTTATTTTTATTTTATGTATCTTGTTTTAATTATTAGAAAGGAAAATATAAATTTTCACATATATCTTAAAAATTACTACTTATAATAACACTTTGTAATGATTAGAAGTTGTAACTTAAGTTAACTTTTATTTTTAGTTATTTTTAATCTGTTCTTTTATAATACTTTAAACATCAATAATAATGAAACTATTTTACCTCTTTCATTACTCTATTTGTTGGATGATCATTTGTCTATCTCTAGCTAACAACTTTGTTTACAATTTCAATAAATTTTACATTATTTTTATTTTATATATCTATTTAATTCTTTAGGGTAATAATTTTTAAGTGTTTTTTTTTATGTTGATTTTTTTATTGTAAAATTATTTACTAAAATTATTTATTGGTATTCCTCAGAATATTAAAATTTTATAAATCCTCTTTGACGTATCATTTCAAGTAGTATTTTTAAATTTATAAAAGATTAAAATAATAATAATAAAAAAATCCACACACAAATTCAAATGTATTTTGAGAAATAAAACATTTTTTTTAATATATCAAAAACAAAGTATTTAAAATACATATTACTTTTATGGCATACATTATAACTTGTTTATAATAAAAATCATAATGGCAAAAGTTATAAAGCTTTTTTTAAAAAAAAAAAATATATATTGTATTTGATAAATTATATGAATAGTATTTATGTATGTATATTTATAAAATTTAATATCCTAACTTTTAGCCTAAATAAAAATCTAAATTATAACCTCTTAGATATTTGTCCTTATAAATTAATATGCGATCTTTTAAATATTTTATAGGCTCATCATATCTAGAGGGTATTAACTAGTTTATTTTAATTCTTTTATTTTTGAATTATCTATAACCAAAAATATTATATTTATATAGATTTATTTTAGTTATAAATGTATATTAATTATTTTTTAATAGTACTATTATTAAATTTTATTTTTATTAAATTTTTTTTACCATTCTCATTTAATTATTTTTTATATTATTTAAGTATCAACTCTTGGATTTCTCATACTTACTTAAATTTTTCCTACGCTTCTGTATCTTCGTACTTCGTTTCTTTCTTTTTATGCATATTTTTATGACCTTAAGAGTTTAAATAATTCTTGAAACTATGATTCATGTGAATAACTGAATGTTTTTTAAAGCCATATCTTAAGATAGTATTTCTTAAGTTCATTGGATAATAAAAATGAATGATAAAAGAAGAGCCTTCCAGTGAATTGCTTTTGAAATTGCTAATTATATCACTAAAATAAAAAATTAACTAAGATCTTTATATAGTGGCAACTTTATAGTTAGTTTTCTTTTATTTTTCTTCCTTTTATCTATACATTTAAGAACAAATTAAGTTTTTTTTTTTTCAATAATTGATAGGATATGTTTATAGTTGCGGAAAAAGTTATTAAATTTATACATTTTTTAACAGTATCGTAATTTATCTTTTCTTAAAAAGATTCATTAATTTTATTACAAAAGTTATGGAATGGTTTTTTTATTTTTTTTTTAATTTTTGATTAAATATAAATATTAAAATTAATTTATTAATTTTTTAATCATTTTAATTTTTTTTTATAATTATTTATGTAAAAAGCTTTTTAATAAATAAAAGAATTATTTTAAGAAAATATATATATGTATAAAAAAAAATATTCGATTTTATGTACTATAAATTTTATATTAATCATTTTAAGAATATTAAAATGATATTGAATTAGTTTGGTTTTTTAAAAATGTACATTAACTGTTAAAAAAAAACACTTATTTTTCAAAAATTAAATATCTATTTAAAAATGTCAAAGCAACGTTGTTTTTTAAAACTATTAAAAAAAATTTTGTTTTATTGTTTGAGAAAATCTCTTTTAATTATCAGTTATAATTTTTCATACTCGTTAGTTAAATAATAAATACTTCTTCACAAACTAGTAATTTTATTTCAAATTAGAAAAAAATTTTTTTTTACTTCTATTATATAACTTCTCACAATTGTATTCCATGAAATATATAGAAATATTTAAATATATATGCATATATAATATAAAATATAGTTATAAAGATAAATATTTTATCCTTTAACAAGTTACTTGTATTAAACTCAAAAAAGTTTAACTTCATAAAATACCCATATCACATTAATAATATCAAATTTTTATTTGTTTATCAAGTGCTTTTCTATATATTACACTCAACTCTCTCAACTCACATCCATTCTTTAATTTTTTTCTACTTCCTTTATTTAACCTGTTTTATTTGATAAAATTTATTAAAAATATATATGATTTCCAGGAAGCTTCATTTAAAAAAAAATTTTTTTTTAAAGATATATATTACTATTAAACAGTAATAAAAAGTGTATGAATAAAAGGTTAATATAATTCATGAGATATCTCTACCGTTCGTGTGTAAATTTAATCCATACAACATTTATTTTTCAAAAAATATAGAAACTTTAAATAGAATATATTTCATTATATATGATTCTTTTTTTTCATTAACTTGTCATAGTTATAATACATTTATTAAAAATCTTCTATAACATTTATTATCTATTTTTAGTTACATAACTTTTTTATCTATTGTTTTTATAATTTTATTTGATTACAGATTTAAATAAATTACATTTAATAATAATTTTTTTTCTTCTAAATTATGAGTGTTGATATTTTTTCAACAAATCAAGTATTATGTAGATCACCAAATGGTATCCTTAATTTTACAGATTTTTCTTCTCAAGCATGTAGTGATTGTTTATGGTATACTTATATTAGTCCACGTATGGATACATATAAAGATACTTATAATATTTCTAAATGTTTAGCTGGTTTAATGATATGTCAAATTATAATTAATGGTTCAATTAATCCAAATTGTCATTGTGATAATCCAAATGTTGTATTTAATATACCAGAAAGTGCTAGTATTTTTGAAGGAAAGTTTACATCATTAGAAAATTTTAATCTTTTTTTAAATTTACCATCTAATTTTTATACAAAAACAAAAGAATGTTGTTTTGCAGCCCAGGAGTGTTGTTTAAAAGTACAGAATAATTTTAATAAAAAAAATTTTAATAATAAAAAACAAAAGTATAATGGTAAAAACAAGGTATGCCCATCAACATGGGATGGTTGGCAATGTTGGAATGAGGCTAAACCTAATAGTGAAGAAAGAAATATTTGTGCATCTTATCTTTATGACAATGACAAAATAATTAAGGATAATGTTTATGTGGCAAGAAAAAATTGTACTGAAAATGGTGAATGGTATAAAAATGCATATGGGTATGAATGGACAGATTATACAGGTTGCAAAGAAGCTAAAGCTGTAAGTTAAAATAATTTTTTTTTAATTAAATACAAATATATTTATAGCTTACTACAAGCAAATTGTTTTATGGTGTAATTGCTTATTCTATATCAACAATTGGTATCCTTCCAGCTATATATATATTTACTAAAAAAAGGTACGTTTACAAAAACAAAAAAAAAAATAATTATAATAATTAAATTATTAATTTTTAAGTCCATTATCATCACAGGCAATGTTTATCATTCATAAACATCTTTTAATTTCATTCTTTTTTTATGGATTTGTTTTTATATTTAATTATTTTTTCTTCACAAGTAGAACTGGATTACAATTGTACTATAAAAATCATATAACGTGTCGTTTCTTATTTACAATTCAATTAAGATATTTTCGTCTTACAAATTTTACATGGATGTTAGCAGAAGGAGTTCATCTATATCGCTTATTAATGTCTCCTATGGGTAGAACTGTCAATTTGAAACCGTATTTTGGGATTTGTTGGATATTTCCATTAGTTGCATCTATTATTTATTCTTTTTTAAGAATATACTTTGAAAATAAAGACTGTTGGATTGCTCCAAGCAATTATTGGTGGATAGAATGGACAATAATTGGACCTTGTTTGTTTACACTTTGTGTATGTATATATATATATAATATATTTTAATTTTTAATGAACTTTTTTTTTATTTTAGGCAAATCTTGGTCATATGATAGCAGTATTGTTTCATCTAGTTAAAAAGCTAAAATATAATCCGCATGAAGAACCAGTACAATATCAAAAAGCAGTTAGAGCAATATTTTTATTAATGCCTATCTTTGGACTTCATTTTATTTTAACAATTTACCCTATTCCTAATAAATTCTATGAAGTTGCCAGTGAAATCGTAGATGGTTTACAAGGTCTTTTTGTGGCAATTATTGTTTGTTATACAAATAGAACTGTTATTGAGACATATAAACATAAATTCCAAGCTGTAAATTCTTTAATTTAATTGTGAAGAAAAATTTGTACTTTTAAATTGATAATTTTTCAAAAACGGGTCAGTGAAGTTAAATTTTATTATTGTTATAAATATCATAGATAGATTTTTCCTTTGACAATAAATTATAAAAATAAAATTATTTTTTTTATATATTTCTATATCTTTTTTTGCATTAAAATGTTATTTACTTTAATACCTAATAAACTTTATCATGTAAATTAATTAAAAAATTTATTTATATCATATCATTTAAAATAACAAATAATAATTTGTCAGAATAAATTCTGTTTTAATAAAAAAAGTACCACTATTCAAAATTGTAAATTTATATAATTTATAATATTATCAAATTTAATATTTTGAGAAATAAAAAATTATATTTATGTTACAGGTGTTTTAATATATAATAAAAAAAAAAGAAAACAATAATAAAAACACATAAAAGAAAGACATATATAAAACAAGGAAAAAAAATTCTAATGACAAATGTTTTGTAAGAAAAAATATATACTCATGAAGCAATAACTATTACACCAATTAATTTATTTTAAAAGAAAAAATTTTAAAAAAAATCTCTAACTGTCATTTTATTCTATAAAATCACTCGTTAAAAATACCATAAAAATAAGTTTTATCTATATTGTAAAAGCGAAAAACCATACTGCCCGCAGCACTAGCGTCAAGTGATTACTATTTTCACAAAACACCTAAAGACACACAAAACATTAATAGTAGAAGAACAAATACACTCATGGCAACTTTAGATATTACTTTTTAAGTAAAAAAAAAATGATTTTAGCATACAATAACACCTAAAATGGTTATATATTATATAATATTACTACTCTCGTACGACAGCACATCAAAATGTGATAATGTTAAAAAAAACAATTATAGATATTGTTTCTATTCTCTACAAAAAAAAAAGATTTACAAAAATCTATATATATTTATAAGTAACATTACTTGTAATTTTCTAAAGTTGAAACCTATAAATTGACAATAAAACTTTAATATATATATATTATTATACATATATTATAGATCAATATAAATATACAAAATATTCACAAAAAAAATTTCTAGTGACAAACATTGATATCTGATACAATAATAATTTATTAGAAAAACAGTCAACAACGAAAATTTAACCAAAAAAGATTGGCTTAATCACATATATACTTCATAAAATAAAGTTCTGGTGTACCGAGTTAGAATCATTTTCCATGAGTTTAAGCAAAAAGAAATAACAAAATTAAAAAGTTAACCAGAATGACAAGCTCAACCACTTATCTCAACAACAGCAGCATGGAATTTCTTCTCTACTTAAATGTTGGTTCCGCATTGTTGGTAACGATACAAGTAGAGACGATAATCCTTGCTGGCCAAAACAACAGAACCGTCTTCAACAAGTGCTACATCAAAACACTGAGCGTGTTTAACTTTACTCTCAAGAGCATGAAGTAACTTTCCTTCCTATAAAAATTAAAATAAATATAAAAAAAATATTTTGATAAAAAAATTACCCTTGTAAAAACGGTCAGATTAAAGTTATTATGATTATCAGCAACAATAACTTCTCCATTATTATTAATACCAACACCAATAGGATAATTTGTAATACCTTCACCACCAATTTGACGAAGATAGGTTCCTTCATAGTTAAACACTTTTATGCAATGTGCACGATTGTCACTTATCATAATTTCTCCACTGTCTGTTGCACAGACACCATTAGGAAATTCAAGATAACGTGAACAAGAAAATTTATGAAGAATATTTCCATACATGTCAAAAATAATGACACGCATAACTTTACATTCAACTACAATTATTCTTCCTGCACTATCAACACAAACTCCTCGTGGATGTTGGAGAATATTAGCACCAAATTTTCTTAAAAATTGTCCCGATTGATTGTAAATTTGGATTTGATGTGTTGGAGAACGTTCTGTTACAATAAAATCACCAGTTATTCGATTAACAGCAACCCTATTTGGATATAACAACTGCCCATCACGTTTACCACATTCACCAAATTGAAACTTAAATACTCCATCTTTATCAAATACTTGAATACGATGATTATTTGTATCAGCAACAATAATTTGATTTTGTCCATTAACAGCAACTCCTGATGGTTCAGTAAACTGTCCTTCCATAACACCAAATTCTCCAAATTTACAATGATATGACATTTTAAGTCTCTTAACTTGTGAACGTGGTGGAAATGATGGTGAGTTACATGAAGGATGCCCTAATAAAGCCATTTCATGTGATGTATTGATGCCAGCATCAAAATCGGATTGATCAACTGACGGCATGACTGAGTCAATGTTAGTTGACCACTTTTCATAAGGAAACGATGAAGGAAAATTATTATACTGGTGATTATTGCTATTCAAAAAGCTAGAATTTAATGTAGGAAGTGAAGCTGGTCCTAATTCATTATATCCAGTTAATGAATTGTTAGATCCAAATTCATTACGTCCATTAGGTATATTTGAATTACCATACCCATTCATTGTAACTATTCCACCATTATTTGGTGAACGAACATTTCGACTTCCTGGTCTAAAGACAGCTGTAATTGGTGTAGAAGATGCCTGTTGTGGTATTGGATTATTTGAAACTGATGAAGAATTGTTATTTTGAACAACAGGTGTACTCCAATCACTTGGTACATGAATTGATCCCATTAAATTTATTATAGCTTGACGAGCATTTGATAAACTAAGAGGATTATAATCAATTTCACAAGCTGTCTGTAAGACATTATTTGAATCACTATTAAAATTTAAAAATCCTTGTAATCTTGTATCTAACAAAGGTTTGAAAACCATAATCTGGGCTGGTGAACAATTTTTTAACAATCGCCTCGTAAAATCAATAGTTTGAGCAATCTTACGAACCATTTTTTGATTTTCCTTATCAACTAATGTTAATTGTAACTGTTTGTATGAAAAAGCATTTTCTAAATCTGTAAGAACAACATTACGTATCTCTTGTACCAATTGCATAATCTTGCATGCATTATCATTAATAATATTTTGTGCCTTTTGAAATGAATCACTAAGTTTATTTTGATTTGTATCAGTTATAACAAACATTTTATGTACCTCTTGTTGTTTAGCACGAGCACGGATAATTAAATCTTCCATTGATTCAATTTGATTAGCAGCAACATTCTCAATTGTTTGTACATCATGATGAGGTTGAGGATGATCAATTGTACAGTCATGACAAATAGCTAAGTTACATGTTAAACAAAAAAGTAATAAAAGTTGATGTTTGTGTTCTAAACATCTGCATTGATTAATTTGTTCAAATCCTGTTGGTGAGGTTGATTTTGATGTACCAATTTCCTCAACACGATGTCCATTAAAAATGTGCATATATTGATGAGCCTGGGTACATGCAGTACAAAGAAAATTGACACAATCCTTACAAAATGCTGATGCTCTTTCACTACTTTTACAACCAGTACATGAAACAGATTGAGGTATTGGAAATCCTTGATCACCTGGAGAATCAGAAAGAGGAGGTGAGGAGGATGTACTTGATGGTGATCCAAACAAAAAAAGTTCATTAGTTGTTCCATTCATACGACGATATTGCTCAGCAACATTCAAAGCCCCAAAGTCAGTAAGAAGGCCATCAACCCCAAGACTTGGTGATATTTGTGTCTCTTGCCCGCAAGTTGGACATAAAATGTTATCAAGTCTTTCACTAACTTTTAACTCAAGACAAGGTTTGCAAAATGAATGAAAACAAGCAAGTACTTTAGGTTCTCTATACATCTCATCACAAATTCCGCATTTTATATTCTGAAAATTTATATTATTATTACAATATAAAATTGTAAAATCTTTCAGTTTAATATTATCAAAAGAATGTCTATAATTTTTTTCAATATCGTTATGAAATAAAGATGAGTACTCTTCATTAACTACCTGAATACCCCTTGTAATTGTATCAAAGATAGAGTTAAACTTATTATTATTGCCTAATGAATTTAATGACTTCCAATCTAAATCACGACAATCATTTTTTATGAATGGATACGCTTGAATAGCATCAGAAATTTTCCGTCCATTCAATGAATAATTCTTTGCCAACACAACTTTTTTTGGGGTGCTAAATATAATAAATAATTAAATAACATAAAATAATATCATAGTATAAAATGTACTATAACACTAAAAAAAAACTTACTTAGAGGTAATAATTGACATACTCATACAAAAATTATATATGGATAATAAAAAAAATTAAAAAATGAACACCAACTTTTGAATGAGGGCTAGTAATATGTTTATAATTTACGCGCTATGTTTTTATTGACAAAATAATACTAAAAGAATTTTTTTTTTATATTTGGAATACAGTTTTATTGGCAAGCAATAACTGTTATTTTAAAATTTCTCTTTGTTTCAAATATATTTTAAATTTAAAATATCTCTACTTACCTGATCCTGAAGAGCAGATTGACTTTGGTTAATTTCTAATTGCTCTGTCTGACCCAGTGTACACATACCTAAAAATAAGAATCAAAGAACATATCTTTTTTTTTTTAAATTGTTTATTTTAATTTATTTGACTTCTAACTAGTTGGAAAAAAACTTTAATTAATACAATGTATAAAAAAAGTAATTTCTAAAAAATAAACACACACATAATATGATACTTTAAGATGGAAAATTTACGATGACTTTGTACGTGAATGTATACGCCAATCAACATATTTTCTTTCGTCCCAAACCATCAATACAAATGAGAATAATATTTTTTGTTACAGTTAATAAAATATGCCAAAAGATATTTTATTTTACATTAAGTAAAATAAATATTGAATGGCGATCATTGATTAACAAAAACGTATAGCATACGTACGTGGAGGAATAAAGATAAAATAATCAATGCTTATTGTTATACCTACATAAACGTTTTCTTAATAGTTTTAAAATGTTAATAAAATATATTATCTAATCAACAAATATATTTGTTTTAAAGATAAAAATAATAACAAAATTTCTAAATAATTTTTAAATAAAAAACTTACCATTAGAATATGGTTGTAGGTTCATTCCTCGGAATCCTCCATTGCAAGAGGCGAGAAGAGCGCTAAATGGATCCGCAGAATCAGAACCAGCAGAACATGTCAACGAATCCGATTCACTCATTCCCGATCGAGTTCTAAAAATAATAAATTTAAAAATGTAAATTAAAAATAAAAATTCATGTTACAAGCAAATTATATTGAAAAAATAAGTTTTTTTTATTTTTTTATAAAATAAAAATGTAAATATTATTTAAATTGAATAAACGTCAACAAGTTTTAAAATTATTCTTTTTAAAAGTAAAAAAAAAAAATTTCTTGCATTAAATTTATAAATATAGACAACAACTATGGACAATAAAAATATATGTACATGTATATAAAGTAATAATAAATATTTTTATTTTAATAATATTTTAGAAGTCTTTATTCTTTTGTTAAACATAAAAATTTATATTCGTAAATTATATATTGAATCATTCTACAAGTGTAATTTATATTCATAATTTAATTTTTGCTTTTAACAATCTCTTTTCAAGAATCATATGAAAACACTTATGGCAATTAGATGAAATTTAATCTGAAGGAGAATTATATTACATAAAAAGAATATTATAATGTTCAAAAATGAAAAAAACGTAAGATGTAAATAATAGAAAAAAAAATCATAGATAATTAAGTATAATATAAACTAAATTAATTATTAATATTATTAAAGTTAATTTGAAAAAAAAAAGAAAGGAACTATTAGAATATTAAACATAGTACAAAATTTATACCAACGTCTTGAAAAAATATTGTACTTTTTTTCAAAAATAATAATAATAAATTCGATAATAAATAAAGGGAAAGTAAATGAAAATATTACTGAGGTGAGAAATATCGGTTAATGTAAGAGAGCATCTTGATGACAACAATAAGAAATGGCTGATGATATGTATATATAAATATATGATGTCGGTCTTAAAAATGCAGACATAACATTTTTAAATTGCAGATATGTTTTATAAATGCTTCAACGAACCTTCGTCATTAATTCAAAAATTTTTTTAATAAGCACTATATAATTGATCTCTGGTGAGTTATCAACTAAATGAGGTATTTTTACTAAAACTTTATTACATCATTCACCAAATAATTAGAATAAAGATGAATAAATATATATTTAAAAAATATATATATTTTTATATTATATTCAAGAGTAGAACAACTAAGATCGAAAAAAAAATTAGTCATATAGTATGATAATAAAAATATATTGGATAACAGATTATTTTAAATAAATGTATAAGCTAAAAGTTATGACTTTAAATAATAGAGACAAAAACTTTTAAAATCATACTATTCTTTTTTACCAAATTACTTTTATATATTGTTTTATACATATATATATTACTATAAAAGTTTGGAAAAAAAAATCCTAGTCAATGTAATTGCCTTTTATAAATGGATGAATTTTATTATTATTAAAAGACATTAAATTCGGTTTTTATTTTAAAAAAATAATTATGTCTGTACAGTTTTAGTTTGTTAGACAAAATTAAAATATTTTGGAGAACATTTCTATTGTAAAAGATACATTAAAAAAAAAGTAGAAAGTAATTGTATTTAAATTATGTCTACTAAAGATATTTATGGATCATAAATATTATAAGAATTCCCGTTGTGTTTTATTTCATTACAATTACTATTCTTTTTATGCAGCTGTTACATGGACAGGTGGTTTTATTCATGCAAATGACGTCTGGGGTGAAATGTGGAGGACATTAATAATCATGATCGATAGGGTAATAAGATATATGTAAACTGTGCCGAATTTAATTAATCTGTTAATATATGAAGAATACTTTGGCAAACAACAAAAGAATTGTATGTTTTTAATTCTTTAGTATATGTCTCTAATTATAAAAATATTTTTACACAACATCACAAGTTTTTACTATCTATAATTATAAGTAATGGTTTCTTATTAAAAGGTAAAATTATATTTTAACTAAAAAAAACACTTTACAATTACATTATTATTTATTATAAATGAAGTACACTTTTTACTCTTTTAATTTATATATAAAAAAAAGAAATTTTTAATATTAAAATTATCGACTTAAAGTCTTATGAATAGTAGTATACAAACTTCATCGATGAGGAAAGTCAATATATTAAGTCTAACTCCTCATAGTTTTTGCACGTTTTCCTCTAACAAATTTGAAATATAATAAAGTATGCCTGAAAATATAGTTAAAATGTAATACACAAATGAAATTCGAGATTTACATTTTACCCAAGGCCAATATTTGCTATAAAATTTTATATATTTGGAACTAGTGTTAACAAATTAATACTCAACTATAAACCTGAAGACAGGCATATATATATTATGAAATTCTTTTTGGTATACACTTATATACTTTTAAATACTTGAAATGAAAAATTTTCATTTTATTCATCTTACAGTTTATAGTCTTTTTTTTAATACAATTATCTTTTGTATTTAAAATTGTTTAAAAGTAATTTTTAATAAAAATATTACTTTTAATTGAAATTAAGTACGGTCAATAACCATTAATTTTTATCATTTTGTATAAAATGGTTAAAGTTGAATTATTTATTTAATGCTAAATTTATAAATATCTATATAATAAATAATATTATATACAATATTTGAAATCTGATGCTGAGTATGAAAATAATTATTATTACAAATATAGTATCTGCGCATTAAAGTAAGATAGAAAAATAGATAGTGATCAAAAATATGTAGATGTTACTTCTATTCATAATAATGTGCCGCATAACACTACTACTAGTAACATAATAATACATATTATTTAATTGTTGTCTTTTACTTTCCATCTGTCATGTTTTAAAAGAGTGACAACTTGAGAAGGAAAATTAAATATAAGAAAAAAGTTTTTAGAAAAATGTAAATGTCTATGATAAAAAGATTTTTATTCTATGAAAACGTATATTTATATGTACGTGGAGAAAGTAGGCAATAATGTGAGAAACAATTTTGGATGTTCTTAGTATTAAAATATATATGTCTGCAAATAACAAAAAGTCATTTAGAGCATGAAAAAAATGTCAATATGTTTAAGGGATCAAAGATTGAATGAGAAATTGGAATAATATTATGTTGAGAATGAAGTTGATGCTAAATAGATAGTTAATATATATGTATAAACAAATAATAAAAACGTATGAAATGTAAAAAAATAACTTTTTTACATAACCAAATAAAAGGTAGTTTAAAATTTATAAAAGCAAACAAAGGCACATATAATACAGAGAAAAATATATACACATACATATAAGATGGATGAATATAATTTTTTTCATCTGAAAATAAAAGAATATTAAAATATATAAATATTACAAATCGGTATCTCTTTAGAAATTATTACTTCCTCAACAAATACACTCCACTTTATCTAATGATTTGACCTTTTTTATATTCTTAACTTTATAAACACTTAATGTAGTGGTAAGATGGAAAATAATAATAGAGACCAGTGACCGGCAAAATTTATGAAGGACATTAGGGTGCCAATAATTAAAACGGTATTTGTTTATTGTTTTTAGCTAATTTAACAGATGGATAGTTGTGTTATTGAATTAATAAATACAGTCATGTGATAATTTTCAATACAATTTACATAAAATCACAATAAAAAAAAGTAGTATATTTGTAAGTATAAATAAAAAAAAAAATACTTTGTATAAATAAAAATGGTAAAAACGATTATTTTTATAAGTATATATTCCTTATATAAAATATTCCTAGAACACATATAGCTTTACTAATGTCTTGAAATTATATAAAATGTTACATTACAATTTATCATTAATCCAATATATAAAGATTTTTCTAGAGATAGAAGTCATGAATGGGAATAGCTAGTAATAATCGAAAAAAAACAGATAAGTTTATTATATATATATATATATTATTAAAAGAGCTTACTATAGATTGAAGTTAAAATTATGTTATGTATGGCATGTAAAAAGTTAAGCTTATATAAAAGCATTACTACTTTTAGGAATATGAAAGTATCGTTAAGTAGGCCATTTGGATAGTTATATTTATATTAGGATCTGCTAGTTGTTGGTGTCATTTTGAATTAATATATAAACAAAAAATATTTAAAATTCTTTAAATGAAACCTCTAAATATAATTAATAATGGTGACGTCCACCAACAAATAATTGATAAAAATATATTTAAATTTATTAATAAATTCTAGTAAGATTTATTAATTTGTATGAAGACTTTAATATACTATTTATCAGATATTTTGTCTGCCTCCGTCTAAGTGATTAAATTATTTAAAAAGCCATTCCAGCTTATATTATAAATATATACATAGAGACAAGATAAACACACATAACATTGGCAATATGTCTATTTAAAAGTTTATTGTAAAAATTAAAATATATAAAATTTTTCCTAATCACAAATACTAGACAAAGTCTATTAAATTTATTTATTTATAAATTGATTCTTATTCATAAGAATATGAATAAATTTATGTATATATATATATATATACATATATATCATAGAAAAAAAAAAGATTTTTTATTACAATTTTATATAATATTTAAGTAAGATAATTTAATTGTTATTGTTTCTAAAATTTATAAAAAAAAGGAACTAAATAAATAATTAATTATTAATATTAAATGATATTTTATAAAAATTCTAAATGAATATGCTTACAAAAGGGTCAACATGAGCAATTATTATATAAATAACTCATCTGAAGCGTTTCAATACTTCAATATCTTTAAAAGGAAATTTGGAATGGGTTGTCACTATTGTAGTGTTAATCAATGTTTATAGAGTAGAAAGTATATTGAAGTAAGAATGAAGAGTGTTAAATAAAAGTTGTTATGCTCTTGATTCATAAACAGATGTATGTGTAAACGTTTGTAGGATGTTTTAAATATATAAAATTTTTTAATTATTCTCTACTCCTTTAGTCATTATTATTTGAGTTGAATTATGATTAACTATAAAACATTCATAATAATATGTTCAAGTTATTATGATTGAAGTAATAAAATAAACGAAATAACAAAATTTGTTAAAAAAAATAAAAGTAAATACTCAAGTTTAAGATAATTTTTTTAATATAATATTTTAAAAATTATTATGTATCAAGTTAAAATTTAATAGTCAATATCAATAAATGGTTAAAGAAAAATTATTCGATGAAACAAAAGTTTCTGCAGAAAACATATATTATATACATATATATTACATTTTAAATGTTGTCTTCTAACAATATTTATTCATTATTAAATAGTATGAAAGATATAATTATACATAATATAGAGTTAAAAAAAATAAATTATATATTGATGATAAATGACTACATAACAAAATAGGATGTCAAAAAAAATTTTTTTATTTTTCTTATCTATATTTAATTGATCAAAAATTAAATGATATTTAATAATATTACAACATCAATTTAAATCCATTTAACATTAGAAAGATATATTATATTTCTAAAGCAATAATTTAATAAGATTATGGTGAAAAACAAAATTTATAGATAAAATATTGTTATATTTTGTTGATTGTTTTCAATAATAAACAAAATTGAGATATACAAAGAGTCTAGGAATAATAATATTTTTAAAAACATTACATATATCTAGCTTGTTTTTACTTTAAAAAAAATATACATATATATTATATACAACTCAAGGCTAACGTGGAAAAGTTTGTTGTTGTTTTTTTTGCCTATTGTATCTACAAAGTAAATGGATATTGTTTTTTTTTTTATTTTTATTAAATATATTAATAATTTATTTTATAAGTTGTTAAAAAAATTATTAATTAGATAAACTAAATATTTTAATGAGAAATAATATGTGTAAAATATCAAATTTACAATACACAATTTTAATTTATTTTTTAAAATAAAAATATTTAATGAAACTTGTTTTGACATTACATCGAAAGAAAAAAAACAACAAAAATCTTTGTATTTACTGTAAATTTAAATATATTTTAAAATATAAAGTTAAATATTGTAATAATTTACTAAAATTTTTCTAAAAAAATCGCTTACCCAATGACAAATTAAAAAAAAATAATTAATCTTTTTTTTTAAAATTAATATAATTAAAAGACTCCGAAGAAACTAAATAATCATCAATAAAATAAAAGAATTCTTTTGTAACATATGCCTATTTTAAATATTTGAGGCAATTGCATTTTGAAATACTGAGAACAAAAAGAACCTAGGACAGAGTGACACAAATTATTTTATAGCAAAATTGAAAAGATTAAACCAAAAAGGTTATATTATTATATAAAATGATAAGATGTAGTATTTATTAAAAAGTAATTTATCATAAAAAAAACTACTTATATATAAATGCATAAAATCTTTACTTTCTGGTAAATAAATGTAAAAAAAAAATAGACAATTATAAAAGATGTTATTATTATAAATATTGAATATTTTTTATATTTAATGGTAAGTGTTATTATAAAGTTAAATCAATTCTGACCTTGATTATTATAATATTTAATTCCAATAATAATTTTTCTTTAGGTAAAGTATTACAATAAAAATAAAAAAGGAAATAAATTTTATAAAATAAACTATTTTCTAAAATAATTTTTGATAGGAAAAAAAAATTGTATTTTTATAAATAATATATCTACTATGTCATTGGAGCTCATATCAAATAATTAGTAAGAAGTCATCAATAATTTATTGAGCTTTTAATATAATATTTTTATTAAAAAAATTATTGTCAATGTTCTTTTTAATGTATTTGTTAACAAATACATAATTGACATTTTTTTTTTCAAAACTTTAAGGCATTTGTTAAATTTTAATTAAATTAAAATTATACAATTTAATATATCTTTTTTTTTGTCTTTTTATTAGTAAAAATTTCTTAATAAAAGTAGCCTTTTGTCTATATAATAAAATAGTATCACTACAATATTATAAATTATTTAACATTATTTTATAAATCCAGTTTTTTTTTAAATGTCAATACAAAAAGGCTATAATGATAAATTTAACAAAAATGATGGTGGTCCGTATCTTTGATATTATATATACTAACTAGACATAGTGAAAAATGGTTTAAATAAATATATAGTACTAAATAAAAAATAAAATAGAAAATTTATATTGTTAATTAGAAAATAGAGAGTGAAAAAAATTGTAAATATACGTTCTTATCTAGTATATTAAATGCGATTATTTTTCATCCTCTTGTACATTAATATAATATTTTAGTGTATTGGTAACAGAAATTGATGTACGGAAATAATATAACGGATGTGCGTCGTGTACATTAACATATATATATTTTTACTATCAAAGCATAAATGGCAATGAAATGTAGTTAACTTTTGTAATGTTCTTTTTTCAATTATAAAGTTATCGCATTGTATTTTAAATGAATAAAAGAAGGCTATTCTTAATATTACTTTTTAAACCGCCTAACAATTAAGTTGGTAAAAAAAAAGTTTTATTTTAAAGAATGAATTTAAATTAATATAATAGACCACCTATAATAGTTAAAATAATTATGTTACTAAAAATACTTTTTTTTTATTCTTTTAAAAAATAATAAAGTTATTAAAATAAATATAGTAAAGTAACATTTAATATTATATTATAATAAAATCATCAATCTAAATAAAGTGAAATTATTAATATTTAAGATACAATATGACATTTTTATTTTTTTATAATATAATTATTTAAGTAGTAATGGTGTTACTTCATATTGATAATAAACATCCCTTTAAACTACGTTTTTTTTTTACTTTCTTACAAGTTTTGAAATAAACTTTATTAATTTTTACCTCATCCAAATATATATAGTAAGATAAAAGGTAATGAAAGAAAAAGATATACATTAACAATGTGTAAAGAGAGAATAATTTTGATAAAAATTCTTTTATACTCATTTTTATAACGTTTTTCTGTCGTCACAAATAAATAAACAATTGTCTTTTGGAATGGATCACTTTTTGGAATGGGTGAATTTTTTAATTTCTCTTTTACTTACCGTTGACGAATCATTATTTTCTTATTTTATAATAATTTACCAAATAACCAATAATGGTTTTCATTAAATATTTATTCTCTTAATATATCGTTTTTTTTTAATTTTTATGATATATCAAGAATCACAACAATTTTTTTTATCTAAATTAGACAATTTCATAAAAATTCTTATATATTTTTTTTAAATTTTCAGTTAGAAAAGGATAAAAATATTTTCTAGAATGTTGTCAATAAAATAGTTTTTGTATACTATTTAAATAAAATATAAAAATATAAAAAATGTTTGCTTTAAAATTTTAATCTATAAAAAAATTATTTATAAATATATATATAAAAAAAAAGAAAGTGAATAAAAATACTATAAGAAAATCACATGGTTAACAAAAAAAAATTTAAGGATTAGGAGGAAGTAAACACGATGAGGCTGTGGGTACCTATTTCAAAAACATTAAACACTGAAATATAGTCGTTTTTTTTTTTAAATGTGTAAACAATCAAATGAAAAAGTGATATTAAGTAAGAGTAAAAATTTGTTTACGTTATAAGCGAAATTAAAATAAAAGTTATGATCGATAAGACAATTAAAAAAATTTTTTCTAAATATATTATATATACAGTAAAATCCTAATAATAGAAATTTATAGGTGATAAAGCCTTCAGAACTTTGATCATTAAAGATAAATCTAAAGTAATTTCTAGAATATATATATATATACGTGACTCGAATATACACAATTCTTCTTTTAAAAGACCACTTACATTGAAAAATATATTTGTTAACTTACAAAAGAGTATATAACATTTTGATATAAATTTATATTACAATGATAACTTTAGAAATTTTCTAATTATCATTTAACTAATTATTGGTTAAGATATATCTTCTCAAATAATAAAAGTATCTAGTTTTTTTTGGCAAACCAATTTTTTACACCCTTTAGTTATTTTGTTTTTAACAATTTCCCTTATTATAAATATTGACATATATATTATAAAAAAAATAAACCATATGAAAATATCTTTTATTTTTAGTTAGAAAAATATCTTTTTTTCAAATTAAAATATAGTAATACAACTTAAAATTGTATAGTTATGTATATATAAAAAGATTTATACTAAAATAGATACAGAAAACAAAGATAATTTTGTGATTAACATTTTATATTACATATGTCTTCCTTATTTTTTTTTATTATTTATCTGTTTTTTATTTTTGCCATTGGCAAATTGATAAAAGAGGCAAAAAAATATATAAAGAATACAAAGTGAGTTTTTGTTGTAAAAATGTAAATAATAATATTTAAAAAAATAAAGTTATAATGATTAAAATGTAATTGATAATTTGTTTATGTAAACGTGCATTCTTAGATTTTTTTAGAAAAAAAAATGGTTAGAGATGTAATAAAAAATTGATAAGCTTTTTTTTAAAAATTAAAAGATTACAAATGAGAGATTAGAATTTAAAAAAAAAAGAAATTAATTTTTAGTATAAATTAAAACTCTCTTTTTTATT
Organism: Strongyloides stercoralis; assembly: GCA_029582065.1. NCBI lineage: Eukaryota > Metazoa > Nematoda > Chromadorea > Rhabditida > Strongyloididae > Strongyloides > Strongyloides stercoralis. The sequence continues at coordinate 7,078,034 of CM055866.1, read as the reverse complement.
CTTTTGAAATGTGACACAAAAATTATATGTTTTAATAAAAATAGATTATAAAAAACGGAAGTAATTTAAAATGTAATATTTTTATTATAAATACTCTTTAATGTAACATCTTTTCTTTTATCTTATTTTTATTTTGTTAAATTTTTTTATACATCTACAAATATAACTTTAAAAAATATTAGAAGATAAAATAACTTTTTTTTTAAATAAAAGGTGAAAAAAAAGTTCGGTTGTAAAAATATATTTATTATTATATGATCAAAAATCTTCTATATCTTAAAAAATATATAACTACTTATTAATTAATAAAATAACATTTAAAATAATTTAATTTTAAATACTATTCTAAAAATATTACTACAAAGAAAATTTTGATGTAAATATTTTTTAATTAAAATAAAATATAGTTTGTACATTCAATTGTAAATGAACAACTAATATATTTATATATGTCTCTAAACTTGAAACACATAAATTACTCTTAAATTTGTAAATTTGCACAAAAAAAACTAACTTTTCAAAATGTACAAATTTTTCATTTATTTTATTTATACATTACATAAAAAGTCACCACTCAATTTTATATGTTATATATAATTAAAATTAAAGACTCTAATAAACATTCCAAAAAGAGACAGTTATTTTTTAAATTAATTAATAAAATCTTTATATATGTTAAAAAATTTATTACATTAAAATATATTTTCATATTAAATACAATTATTATGGAATGTTAAAATTGACTGACTAGTGAAAATTTTTTTTTTGATATAAATAAATATATAATAAATTAAATTTAAAAAAAAAACAACATAAATAGGTTGTCTATGTATATTTGTCGTCAACATATAACAACGAAATACACTATTTTTCTTTTCTAAATTAATAATAAAAAAACTTGTTAATTGTTAATATTACATTCAAAAATCCTTTTATTATTTATAAATTAAAAATAAAATTTCTGTTAAATATTTATTAAAATCATCAAAAATAATAAAAAATTAAAAATTGTTTTTTTTAAATATTAAATAAACTATCTAATATTAAAGTTAAAAATTTTTAATAAAAATTTATAAATAATTTTTTACTATTAATCATATAATATTATGTTATAGAAAATATAATCAACAAAAATGAAATATATATATATATATATTAAATATAATGATCCACAAACAAAATAAGCTAGAATATCAAGTTTTGAATTATAATTCTTTGCAGTATTAGGAGAAAAAAATTTCTACATTAAAAGCATAATCAACAAAAAAAAAATGGGCATCTTATAATATCATTTTAGTTTTACACACTCTTTCTCCTCTTTATAAATAAATAAATAAATAAATATATTTTATTTTTTAAAAATGTTGATACATAGTTTGTGAAATAACAAATAATATACAATGAAAAGATTGGGAATAATGAATAATAAATGTCTTTAAGAAAAACTTTTTCAGGCAATATATCTTCAAATAAAATTATTAATTTTTTTGAGATAAAATATTGTTGTATTATATAATTTATATAATGAAAATTACATTATGTTATCTTTGTTTAGAATGCATAATAAATTAAATGTATTTATAATTAATTTTTTTTTGTTTTATTGTATAATAATAACATAGTTGTATAGAAAAGTATAAAAATAAAAATTGTATTAAAAATTAAAATAAAAATATTATATTTTAACTTTTCAAACAAATATAATATTTTACCCGAAGAATTTCTAATTTATAGAGGTAAAAAATTTTTTTTTACATTCTTAGTGAATACCCAATTTTCGCTACAATGAATATATTGTTAAAAATCTGTATTAATAATTGTGCATTAGCTAAAATTTTTTATAAGTTACCAAAAAAAATATTACAACTTTTTTTTTGTTCAAACAAAAATTTATAAATAGTAAACAATTTACAAAAAAAAATATATATATATATGTTATAAATAAAGAGCATGTTTAATTAAAATATAATACTACTAGATATATAATAATAATGAAAAGAGTGGAAATTTTTATAAAATTAAAAGCCTAAAGTTGGTTTGAATTATTATTAGAAGAGAGAAATTTATTTTTAAAGAATTTGTTTAGAAAACAAATCAGGTTGTTGATCAAAGATCTTACTAAAATAAAATATTTATATATAAGAATGATTCTAAAGACTTATAGTGATTAAAAATAAAATAATAAAAATATAAATAGATTTTGTAAAAACAAAAGTTTTAAAAAAAAAATTATATAAATTATTAATAATAATTTTTAAAATTTAATTATTATTTTATCACAATTATATTACACTTATGTATATTTTTATATAGATCATCATCTATTAATAATATAATTTATACTTCCAAACTTTATTTTTTTTTTTAATTAAATATGGAAACATGATTTTAATTTTAGGCAATTTAAGTTTTGTCAGTTTAAAAATATTTTAATTCATGTAGAGTTTAATGTGAGACTAGTTGTATTTAAAATAAAGGTATACAATTTATAAAGGATAATAAGAATATATATATATAAAATGATTTTTATAATTGAATAAATAATTGATAAAATAAAATTAAAATAATTTATTTTAAAATAGTATTATATATATATATATATATATATATATATATATAATAAAATTATGGCAATTAAGAAATTTTTATTTTATACTTTTAAAAAATATCATTTTTATTGAAAATTATAAAAAGAATTGTATAAATATTATATACTTAAAATTTATAATACTTTTGAAGCAAAAAGTAGTTATTTAATTAACAATTCACCTTATCTATTGTATGAGGTATTATATAACAATGTTTATTGTTCTCAAGTCATCTTATCATTCCTTTTATACTTCATTTCTTTATCAAGAGTACATATAAAAAGCTTATTTTTATATTTGTTAGAAAGGAATAAATGTTCAATGTGGGTATATCAATATATTTATATGCTAATAATAACTAAACTAAACTAAATATATATATATATATATATATATATACATCTATCTCTACAATAAATACCCAACTACAAAGATATAGAAAATGATAAAATTATTGTTATTATAAAATGTTCAAGTCGTGGGTGATATTGTACTCATTTTATTAAAATGACCAATACATACATTTATATATATATTTATGTTTAAATGTATAATAAATAAATATATATATATATATAATATATATATAATATATCCTGAAACAAAAATTATAACTCATTCTATTACCAAATTAATATTATATTGTTATTCTTTACATATGAATAATTATAAAATATATACTGATTCATCATACTTTTAGAAATCATTTATATATATATATATTTTCTTGGAATAGTGCTAATGAAAAAAAAAGTACATTCTTATATTAAATTTATAATTCTTAATATTACTAATATATAATAATATGTATCGTGGCCAACAGGTATATAACAAAAAATATCTTCAACATCAAAATGATATTAAATTTAAAAAAAATAATTCTATAACATTATGTTGTTGTAATATGAAAGATGGATCTATGACAGTTGCAATATGGAGTAGTGTATGTTTCATTAGATTGATAGATTAAAAATATCGTATATTAAAAATTTTTTTTTAGATTTATGCATTATGTTTACTTTTTTTATTTGGATGGCAAACAGGAGTCTTATCACAATGTAGTGAAGTAACAATGGCTCAAGCAAACTTAAAATGTGAATATTATTGTCCTTGTGTTGGGGCATCAACAGCTAGAACATCTAGAATAATAGAAGGTACTATAATATTAATACTATAATTTAATACTTTTTTTTTTTTATTTTATTTATTTAAGGTTTATTTATAATACAAATTTTATGTCTCATTGTCGCTTTTTTCCTTCTTTTTGCCTCACTAGCTTTGATTTATGGAATTCACAATGTAAGTTAAATAATATCAAAAACTAGATGATAATTTAAGTTGTTTAATGTAAACATTTATTTAATATATTTTTTAGACATCTCGATTTTTAATTTGGCCATGGTTTCCATGTATGATAAGTTCAATTTTAACTTCAACTGCTTATTGTATTATGTGGTAAATTCTATTTCTATATAATTAGTTTGATTTTTATTTTTAATTAAAAAAAAAATTTTTTTTTTTTTAGGTGGGTTGGTGATGTAAGAGATTACTGGTTAGCTATTACAATTTGTCTAATTATTCTTCAATTTATTAATGCATACTGTTTTGTTGTTGTTATTATATATTATGGAAATATAGAAAAAGGCGGTGATTTAAAAGATGAATATATTGGAGGACAAATTATGCCTAATGATTATTTAGGTAATCAGGAGGAAGAGTATGATGAGGAAATTAAAGATTATAATATTTCTAAAAAGGATGTCACATCAAGTGAATGTAAACAAAATTTAAACTATTATAATAATAGACAATTTATTGAAAATGATAAAATTAAAAATGATAATGTAACAAAAAGAAATGGTCCATATGAAGAGGATGGTGTATCAAGTAAAGTTAAATTAACAGTTTGTTCATGTGTAAGTTTTTAATATTAGAAATAAATTAAATAAAAAAGGTATTTACATAATACAAGTTAATTGTATATAATACTTAAAAAAAATATTATGGTATAAAATTTCCAATCATTATATCATTATTTGTTAATAAATTATATTACTTTTTTATTGTATAAAAAAAATAATAATATTTTATAGAACAAATGTCAACAAAACCTATCCGGTAAAAGACATTATAAAGAAGGAAAAAGAAAATATAATTGTTGTGAGGAGGATTCAAATAATGAGACCGATATAACTATTTGTAATAAAAAAAAATATAGTTATGACAATAAAAAATGTAAATGTAGATATAATTATAAAAAATTAACGACCTGTAGTTATTGTTATAATGTTAAAAGACGACAAAGAAAAAAAAAATATAAAAATTACCATCCCTACATTTCAACAATACCAAAACATTTATATTATAGCGATGTGTCAAGAAATAAAAAGATTCCTTTTTCAGATGATGTAGAAAATGTTATGATACCACAAAATATATATATACCAAAAACTACAGGACCTCAGGTTGATAAACAAGGAAATCCAATTAAAAATAAATATATTATAGATTCTGAATATACTTTTAATTATTAAATATATAACTGTAATTATATTTTTATAATAAATATTTTAAACATTCAATAATAAAAACCTATAACTATACTAAAATAATTTAGTTTTTATTTAAGCAGCACCTTCTGGTATTTTGATTCCTTTTGTCATTTTTTCAAAAGCAATTTGATCTCTGTATTGATTTTTATCTAAACTAACAATAAAAGGTTTTCCTTTAATAAATACAGTAGCTAAAGGAATATATAATTTCTTAGCTTCTGGTGCAGTATCTCCATCTACAACATCACTAGCCTTAAATTGCAATGCCATTTTTTTTAAAAAAAAATTATAATGTACTGATGTAAATGTATCTGTATCATGGTTATAATAAATATTACAAACAAATCTTTTAACAATAAATTGTAGTAATAATGGTGTAAATGTTAATAATCCAAGAAAACCATTTATCAATATTGTAAATAACGCCATTGCTGGCCTTTCTGTTGCTGAGACCCAAAGATAATTTGTTAAAATTGGTATCATTACAACACCAAGTGCACTGCTACTTAATGAAAATATCTGTAAAAAAAAAGTTGTTATTGTTAAAATAAATTATGATGTAAAAAAAATTAAAAATATAAATGTTTACCTTAGCTGCAATAACTCCTTTTCTCATTGAATCTGTAGGAGTTGCTATAGCTCCATTTTCTTTTAAGTGTAAAATTGAATGGCCCAAAGTTTCTTGATTTAATGATGATAATGGTACTAATTTTGTTTTTGTATTAGAAAATATAACATTTGATTTGGATAGTGATCTGAATGTATTTTGTTTTAAAAATATTTTAACTATTGATGAAGAATTATTTAACTGATTATTTAATAATCCTTTTCTCAAAACGGATAACATTCTTAAAATTAACAAAAATATTTGGAATAAACTTTTAAATTGTGCTGTATGGCCGCACCTTTAATTATCAGGAAAAAAGTTTTAACTTTTCTATTTTATATACGATGTTAAAATATTTTAAAATATAGAAATAAAAGTTGCATTTTAAAAATCTTTAAATCTCTATAAATATCATTTAATATTTTATATATTAAGAAAAAAATCAATCTGATTAGAATATTTATTCAATCCTTTTTCATTATATTATAACATTATAATATAACAAAAATTATGAAGTTTTTTTTTTCTAATTAATAAAATTCAATAAGTAATAAATAGGTGTTTAATATTACAATTTTTAAATGATTTAAATATTATTGAGCAATTTTAAAGTAAAAACATTTTATCAACATAACAAGAAAACTATTTTAAGAAGTATCAAGAAAATGTAATAAAAAAAAAGATCAACATTTTGCATTGGTTTTAGTTCTATGCATCTTAAATTGTAAAACTTTTAAAGAAACCTTGAAACATAATCTTTTAATAGCTAATATGCAGTATATTAAAATAAAAATATTTGCATGTTTTTTAACTAAAAATTATTTATAAATAAATCATAAAAGATGAAATAAAATATTTTTACATTATTATTCATCTATATATAATGAGAAAAATTTTATCAATTTTAATTAGAATAAATTTATCGTCTATATATATTATATATTAAAAGGTTGTAGTTTATGAAATTAATCTTTAACTAAATGTCTTCTTATAACAATTCAAAAAAGATAGAATATATAACTTGATCTATAAAAAATATTGTTTAAAATCGTCATGATAATATACTTTCACATCAAATATTTTGATAGTTTAATGTTTTTTGTGGTTCTCACTTTAATTTTATAATAAAATCCTATTCTCAATAAAAATTATGTAATAGAGGTATCCTTTCTTCACCCTATTTTACATTTATACTTTGATAAAATAATATATTTCTGGTAGCACTTTTGGTACTTTTTAAGAAAAAGATTATTTCTTATATAAAGTTTAGCGCTAAGTTTTATTATTGTACTATTTATATTACATTTACATATTATTCTTTGTAAAAATTTTAATTATATCTATTATATTACATAAAATTAACAATTTTTTATTTATATTCTTTTGAACCAAAAATTTTCCATAGATTATATTGTTTATTTTATTAAAGTATTATTTGACTGTTATTATCTAAAAAAAAGTGGTAATCTTTTTACAAAAAAGTTTATAAAAATAAATTTTGTATTAGTATGTGGTTGCTGCACCTTACTATATTGTTATATAATACATATTTATTACTTTAAATAAAAATTAATTTTATTGAATGGAGATGTTAAAAAAAAATTTTTTTTTTTATTGTTTGTCTCCTTTATCAGAATTAGGAATATATTAATGATCGTTTATAAAATTAAATTTTTATAAAATAGTAATATTATATATCTTTTTGGTGGTAGTTTTAGAAAGCATCACTAAAAATATTATTTTTAAAGTTTGTTTATATAAATGATCATAATGTCAATATATTAATTCCGTGTTTTGATTATAATATATTTTGACATTATTTTCTATTTCTAACTGATCATTACATTTTTTCATCCAAAAATAAAATGTATATATACATTAAATTTTTAGTTTCCTATGATACACAGTTAGAGCAAATTTTTTGTTAAAGAAAAAAATGGATTCTTCTCTTTATTTAAAAACATCCACATATAATGAAATTGATAATATACCTTTAATAGATGATGAAAGTATTGAAAAAAACAACATTTTAGAAAATAAATTTTTGGATGTTGATGATAAAATAAAGAAAAATGGAAATAGAAAAGTTTCTGAAAAAAGGTTTATTGTTACAAAAATTGAAGATAATATGGGTGATGATATGGAGAAAGAAAAATTTATAAACAAAAATTATGATATGGTGAAAAATAATTCACCAGAAAAATATCCAAATAATTATTCACCACTATTACATAATTATACAAATGATAATAGTGATTCTAATGATAAACCTTATATAATGAAAGTATTTACTAAGAAAATTCACATTAGAAATCCATGGGAATTATTTAAAAAAGATTTTATTAAAAGAAGAGGAGTTGAAGAAAAACGTTTTAAAATTGAAGTATGTTTATAAATTTTATTTTATAAAATAATTAAATATATTTATTAATTTCAGGTTATTCGAGCTTGTTTACCACAAATAATACTTATTTTGACATTATTAGTTTATATTGCATTTGGAGTTTATATTTTTCATAGTTTTGATGAAAATATTAAATTAGAAGAAACAAGAAATGTTGTTTTATTTGTCTTCACAACAATAGCAACAATAGGTATTTCTATATAATATAAAACATTATAGTTATTTATAGGATATGGAAATTTATCACCAACAGGTCAAAGTATGAAAATATTTTGTACTGGTTATAGTTATCTAGGAATTCCATTAATGTTTTCAGTTTTTAGAAATATAGGTGAAAGTTGTGCAAAATTTATTTGGCTACTACGGGCATCTTTAAGTACAGATCCAAATTTTAAACCAAAATGTAACATATCCTTACCAATACAGGTAATTATGATATTTTTATTTCTCCACACAACATTAGGGTTATTTTTATTTCATTATTGGATTGATAATATTAATTATGTTGATGCTGTTTATATGAGTTTTATTTCTATAACAACAATTGGATATGGTGATATTACACCTAAACCAAGGACAAATTTTCAAACAGCTATTGTTTTATTATATCTTAGTATTGGAATTTCTATAATGTCTATGATGATAAGTACATTATCTGAAATGATGAAAATAGTTCATGTTGTTGGGAGGTCTCCATCAAAAGCAAAAGATGCTTTAATATATATTAATGGTGAACATATTACAGTTGGAACATTATTAAAAATGATAGCTAAACAATTCAATGTAAATTAAAAAAAAAAATCAACATTTTTTAATATAATTTAATTTTAAGGTTCATCCTCGTGAATTACAATCAGTTATTAAAAATTTAGATCAAATAATTACAGCAGCTTTAGAAGAGGAAAAAAGAAATGAAAGAAGATTAAGAAGGAGACGGTTTTCTTTACCACCATTTGATAAATTAAAACGTCAAAAATCTTCATCATTAGAATCTGGTGAGACACAATTTGATTCTATAAATTTTATAACTTTAAATTCATCAAACTATAATCCTCATACGTGTAAATATATTCAAGCATTAGGGCAATTAAATCACATATCACAGCAAAGTGATAAAAGTAGAAATAATACAATAGTTTTACAAAAAAATTTACAAGTAATGACAAAAAGAAGAAGTAGTTTGTATACAACAAAATTAAAATACAAAGATGATTCTAACTCTTTAAAACTTTTGAATGATTAATTAAATGAAATATAACTTATTAATAATTTTTGTTTCTTCCAATGTTTTAGATTGATTTTTAATAATAACAAGTATATATATATATATATATATGAATAATTATATTGATGATACTTATTTGTACTTAATTAAATAATAATAAAGTATCAACTAACATATCATTTGTTTATTTAATTTTAAATACCTTGTTATAAAAAGTAAAAGAGCTTATGTTACTATAAAAAAAAAGTTATATTATACTATTTTTTTTAGTAATGTAATAGTATTGTCAGCATTAATCCCAAATAGCTTGATAAAATATTAGTTGATTTTGATTCAAGATTACCCAGTAGTAGGTCTATTTTATATAAAAAAAAAAATTTTTTTTTTGATCAAAACTTGTTATAAAAAGACATATATTAATAGGATGTTAAAATAATCACATTAAAAAATACTTTTTGATAAAATTTGTAAAGATTATTAAAGTGGTTTGATTAAATGGCAAAATAATAAAAGATTTACTGAATGATAGAGGTTAGCAGAACTTTTTTTACTTGACAAAATTATTTAAATATCACAGTATTTTCAATTAACAACTAATATATTGGTTTTGTAGATAAATTTTGTTATATTTTTTATTTTTAATAATATTATATTTTTAGAAATTTCCTTATTTTTTTTAAATGGAATCTTCAAATAACAAAAATTTTAAAAATAATGTTAAAGAATCATGTAGAAAAATTGCTAATGAAGGTTTAGGAAGAAAAAAAGTTTTTACCACTACCCCAACTTATGTATGTTTTAATGAAAAAAAAATTTATATGTTATTAAAATTAACTTATCTATATTAATTAAATATATTATTAAAATAATAACATTCTTTTTTTGTTAGAAATACTTTTTTAGGAAGTAGTATGATATGTTTTTTTACATATAAAACATAAATTATCTTTTTAATTACATAGAATAAACAATTTGAAATTAGAATATAATAGTAAAATATTATTTTTTTTTACAAAAGTTATCAATAATATTAATTTTATTGTTTTATTTCTATAAATTAAAACTAAAAATCTTTTGTATTCCTAAAATATGACTATACTAAAATAAAAATATAGAAAATTTAATTTATTTTTATAAATTTATCAATTTTAATAACTAGTATAATCATATTATACATATTATAATAAATTTTTTTTTCTAATAAATTTAAAGAACATTTAAAAATATTTATTAATAACATTTAAAAGCTTATTAAAAAAAATAAAAAAAATTTTATTTTTTAAAAAACTTTTTGGTAAAAATATATAAATTGCTACAAAAATAAATAATCAATACATAATCACATTCCATAATTAATTTATTAAAGTATTTTGTAACTTTACAATAAAGTAGAAATTGAGATTAATTAATGTTAAAACAATAAAAGTGCGCGTTTAATGATTATATTACATTTTAATAATGATATCACTAAAAATAACATTTTAAAATCTTGTTTTTTACTAATTTATGGTATCTCAAAAATTGATTATTATAATGCTACTATAATTAATTTAAGTTTAAAATGATATTCTTATAAATTATATAATAAGATGGTATTTTAAGTGTTGCAATCTTGAATAGTGAAACTGTCATCATACATTTTCCTATAAACTTGTTTTATACTTTTTATTAGTTTTATTTTAAATAGTTAACATATAATTATTATTAATTTTAATTTATCTATGTACATATATATATATATATTATAAATATTAATTTTAGAGAAATATGTCTGATAATGGCAATACTTCTTCAGACGATGGTTTACAAATGAAACCTAATGTGAATGCAAGTACAGTACCTCATATTACAATTACTAATGAAGATAGTAGTAAGACTACAACAAATAATGATGAATTAAAAGACAAAAATGATATTAAAGATGTTGATAAATTGACGGTTGAAGATATTAATGTTGGAGAAATTAAAAGAAATATTAGTATGCCAACAAATTTAAAAACTATAACAGATAAAAATACAATATTAAAAGAAAATTTTGATAATGACGCAACTATTAATAAGGTAAAATTTCTTTTTGTTATTTTATTTTTATAGATTTTTCTTTTTTTTTAATAGGTATTTTCTATATCCTCTGATTATATTGAAACAATTAATAAAGATGATACTGTATTAAATTGGCTAACAATTGAAAAATTACCAAATATAGAACATTATCGGCAGACAGTTCAAAGAAATATTAATAGAAGACCATCAATGGGTGAATTAATTTTAGGAAAAGATTTAATAGCACAAGGAAAAAGTTATGCTGATCTTGAGAAACAAGGAAGTGAATCTAAAATTATTGACAATGGAAATATTGTTGTTGAAAATGGTGGTAACAGATTTAAAAAAGAAAAAGTTAAATTAAATTTTTTTAAAGGAGTATACATTCCTTCATACACTAATATTGTTGGAACATTATTATATCTACGTATGGGTTTTGTTGCAGGTCAAGCAGGAATTTTAGGTGGTGTTGGTATTGTTACTTTTTCTTCTTTTGTCTTAGCAATAACAGCTTTATCACTATCTGGAATTAGTTCTAATGGTAAACATCAAGCAGGAGGTTTATACTATATTCTTTCTCGTTCTCTTGGACCACATTTTGGAGGATCAATTGGTATTATTTTTTCAATTGCCAATGTTGGTATGGCTGGGTTATTATTAGTAGGTATTGCTGAATTAATATCTGATTTGTTAGTTGAGGCTGGATATCCATTATTAACAAATGCTAAAATAAATGATATTCGAATTTTTGGATCCACTTTATTATGTTTATTAATGTTAGTATCATATGCTGGGCCAGGTGTTAATGATACATTAACAACTATCTTCCATTCTTCATATTATTTATCATTCTTAGATTGGGTTATTGGAACATTTTTTCCTGTTAATGATTATCAATTTATTAGAGGTGTTACAGGATACAGTTGGCAGACAGCTAAAGCAAACATGTTACCAGAATTTCGTAATGACAATACTTTTATAACTGTTTTTGGTGTATTTTTTCCAGGATTTACTGGTATGATGGCTGGGGTTATGTTTGCTGATAATTTACAAGATCCAGGAAGAGATGTTCCTTTAGGTAATTTTATAATTTAAAAAATTATTTTGTTTTTTATATAAATAATAATTTTAGGATTATTTACATCACTTGGAACAACTTTTATAATGTATATTATTGGTGTTATAGCATCAGGAGCCACCATGTTAAGAGATGCATCTGGTATTGAATCTCCAAAAATGGATAATAATAGTATGAATTGGATTCCACCTGAGTGTTCTTTTAATAATACTTGTCGTTATGGAATAATGAATTTTTATCCTGTTGCTGAGTTAGAAGCAGCATGGAGACCATTAGTTATTGCTGGAATGTTTGGTATGACAATTTCATCAACTATTACTAATCTTGATCAAGGACCAATAAATTTTTATGCTGTATGTAAAGATTCATTATTTCCCCATTTAAAATATTTTGCCAAATTAGGTAAAGGGGACATTCCACGACGTTCTTATATTTTGTTATCATTTTTAACACTTGGATTAATTATATATGGTGATCTTAATTCAATTAACAATGTTGTTACAAATCTTTTTATGGCATCATATCTTTTAGTTAATTATGCATGTTTTGATGCATCATTTGTAAATTCTCCTGGATGGAGACCTCAGTTTCCATATTATAATAAATGGATAGCATTATTTGGAGCTATATTATGTGCTATATGTATGCTTTTAATTTCTATATGGACAACTGGTTTAATTATTATATTTTTTCTTTTTACATATGGATATATGTATTATTTAAGACCAGATGTTAATTGGGGTGATTCACATCAAGCACATTTATATATAAATGCTCTACATTCATTACAAAAATTAACTAATACAGAAATTCATGTTAAAAATTATAGACCACAAATATTATTATTATCTGGAAATCCTGCTAGTCGCCTTCCTTTAATTGATTTTGCTAATAGTATAACTAAAGGTGATTCACTTTTAATTGCTGGGCATGTTATTCCATATTATCATAATGAAAGAACATATAGTATAATGAAGATGTTAGAAACAAAAATGAATAATTTTTTACACAATAATAGAATAAAAGCATTTTATATGCCATTATTAAATATAAAATTAAGAAATGGTGTACAAAATTTCTTTCAAATATCTGGTTTAGGAAAATTGAAACCAAATGTTTTAATTTTAGGTTTTAAATCTAATTGGAAGTTAGTTGATGTAAAAAATATTGAAGAGATAAATGATTATGTTGGAATGTTAAGAGATGCATTTTTAAATAATTATGGTGTTGGTATTTTAAGAGATAGTGATGATTCATTTGATTTTAGTCAAGTTTTGACTGAGTTGGATGTTTATAAAGTTTATAATGGTTTACATTCTAGAAGATCAAGTAGTGTAAAAGATGGGATAGCAAATTTATCTTCATTACATACTCCTTCAAAAATTAAAACTTTGTTAGAAAAGACATTAAATAATCCTTCAAATGATATAGAAAGAAAATTATCAACAGTAGCAAAAGCTCAAAAACAAATGATTGATATTTTTAATGATGAAAAGTTATTTAATAGAATTTATAAGTCTAGTCAAAATTCAATGATAAATTTAGGTTTTGAATACTCTTCATCTGAATTTCAATTAGGAGTTAATTTAAAAGACGATGAAAAATCTGACATTAATAGTATGCCATTGAAAAAAAATTCTCATATTTCTATGTCACAAATGGTTCGTCAAGTTAAACAGAACAGATTAAGTTTTAAAAGGAAAAGGTTTGATATTTATTTATTATATTTATTGTTATTATTTTTTTTATTATAGTGATACAGAAATATCCTTACCTGATAAAGAAACTATTGAAAAGATAAATAAATATCGAATTAAACCAAAAAATCCAATTATTGATGTTTGGTGGTTGTTTGATGATGGCGGTTTAACTCTTTTAATTCCACATTTATTACGACTCCCAAAGTCATATCTTGAGGTAATAATATTATTAAATTGCAATATTAAATGTACATTTAAATTATAATATTTAAACTAGATATAACTAGTTTGATTTCTTTTTTTTTGGATTTATATTCTTAAAATATAATCATTATTTTTTTAGGGAGCAACATTAAGAGTTTTTACTTTAGCTTCATCTCAAGCTTGTACTCATGCTGATGAGCAACAAATGGCTGCATTACTATCCCAATTTAGAATTGAATGTAAAGATGTAAAAGTTATTGAGGATATATCAAAAAAACCCCATAATAGTACAATAAAAGAATTTGAAACAATAATTTCTAAATGGAAGGTAAATTCAAATACAACAGAGGATGTTGAAAAAGGATTTATAACACCAACAGCAGCACATCATCAAAAAAAACGAACATACAGAGAATTAAGAATGAGAGAACTCCTTCTTCAACATTCAAAGAATTCAAATTTAATTGCTATAACATTACCTGTTCCACGTGAAGGAATTCCTAGTTCGCTATATATGGCATGGTTAGATATGCTGACAAAAGATCTTCCTCCAACATTAATGATAAGAGGTAACCAAACCAGTGTTCTTACATTTTATTCATAATGAAAATACTATTTCCAATATAATACATTTAAGATAATCTCTTATTTCAAATTATATATTTATCTTCATAACAAAACTAATTTGTAAAATTTGTTATGTAAAAAATTTTATTGTTCAATATATATATATATATACATCTCTAAAACTTTTTTTTTATAGATTTAAATGTAGATAAATTAAAATAAAAATTGATACAAAAATTTAAGATTTCTTTTATCCATAAATATAAAAATATAAAGTGCTTTTAATGCCCAAGGGTGATAGATTGATTTATGAGATTCATTGATTAAAGAGATAAAAAAAAACAACTTCAAAGTATTTTTTAAGATTTATTGAAGAATAGGTTAAAAAGAATAAGAAATATATATTCAATGTCAAATTAATCGTTTATTTATTGAGTAATTGACGGTATTTTAAGATAACTTAAAACTACAAGTTTAGATAAATGATCTATCACAATTCAAATAACAAAGAATGTTGAAAATTTTACTATTAATACAATTTTTTTATAATTCATTTATTATTAGGTAATTTAAAAAAAAAATACAATTTTGATAATTTTCTATTTCAATGAGGTCATATTATTCATCGGGTAAAAATAAAATGTATTAAACTTATAGTAACTTTTTTTTTAAAATATATACTGTAATATTTATTTATAAATCTTAGAAAAAAGTGACATTTGATAGCAAAAAAAAAGTATGATTTGAACAAAAAAAATTTTATAATTGATAAATAATTATATTAACCTTACACCAGGTCATTTTAATGTATTTCCTTTTTAAAAAAGATCAATGTTAAAATAAGATTTTTTATTTTTATAATTATATAAAAAATTTTAATTATTTTTATTATATTTTTTTTTACTGAACAAAATAATTATCTTTACGTCATTTCAACAAGTTTTTTATTGATACTAAAAAACTGTAATTTATTTTATAAAATTATATATATATATATATCATTATTTGTTATGAATTGACAAAGTTTTATAGCTGTAAATAAAAATTTAATAAAATTACTTTACTTAATTCTTTAATATATTTTGTAATAAATTATGTAAAAATTCTTTCAATATTGTGTTATACATTATATAAAATCCATTATCTAAACATATAAATTAACTATTAACTACATTCTTATATCATTAAATGTATTTTTATATTATTTAAAATTAATAGATTCATGAATGATTCTGAAACAAACATAATATATAAAAAAAAAAAATTATTTATCCAGTTTATTGTCATTCAAACAATTAACGATAGAAAAAATAACATATATATATATTTAAAAAATTATTGTTAAGCTAAGTAAAGGCAAAAATGAATATAAAGTTTCAAAATAATCCTATACAGTTATATTATAAAAAATATATTTGTAAAAAAATTTTTTTTTTTAAAATAAGATATTAAACATGTATGATAATTATCTTTTTAATTTTTTTTTGTTGTTGTTATGAATAGTTAATAGGATGAAAAAGACGGATGAAGATAAGGTATGCATTAATTGTTTATTTTAACACCTTTACAATACAAATTAGATAAAATAATAATTTGATGTTAATCAATAGAATTCAAAATTTTTATTGAACAAATTTTATGTAAGTGAAATTAAAGTTAAAAAACTTTTATAAAAAATTTGCAAAAATGTTGTATTTTAGTTGAAATAAGATGAAAAGTAGACACTCATTCATCTCTCTCCATCTATCTTTTTTTTGATTTATAAGGTAAAGTGTAATTAACCTCCAATGGTATATCTCAAAAGTTTTAATTTTTAAAAATTCCAGACATTTCTAAATTAATTAAAATCAAATTAATTAACATTGTTAGCATAATTAATACCGGTCTCATTCTTATTCTAGCATTCTTAAATTAATCTAAAACATGTATTTTGTTTATAATATCACATTATCTTTCAAATAAATGTTACCTTGATTATTAATAATAATCTATATAATCTGAAAATTCAATAAATGGTTTTTAAAATTTATAATCTGATAAAGTTTCTTTCAATACATATAAACATATTAAGATAAATGTATACAAGAAATAATATAAAATTTTTAAAGGGTGGAGTTGTCTTTAAAGTTTGGTACCTCTAAAGACATGTTTTAGGATTATATTACTAGATATGGATGATATCAAATAAGATTTGATTTGCCAAAAAGTAACTTTTTTGGGGTGGGATTATAAAGATAGAATTATTTATAAATTGAGGAATTTTTAAAAGAATATCAGTATATTTTTAATTTTCATTTTATTTTAAAATGTCAAAAAGTGTTTTCTTTTTTTTTGTACATCTTATTTTCTTTTAATTCTAATTATTTTTATTGAAGAAAAAAAAATAAGAAATTATAATATATTAAAAGGAAAAATTTATAATATATAAAGATAATATATTATTTATTTCACATGATTAGTTTAAGAATTTTAATTTATTTAATAAAATATAGAAAGTTTCTAGTGTAAAATCTCATATTAATTATAATATCATAAATTAATTCTAGTATATTTTTTATAGCTATAAAAATCCAAACTCTTATACATTTTTTAAAGGTACTTCAAATTGGTAATATTAAGTGTTTTAAATTATTGTATAAAAAATAAAGTCACCTACATCCATTACTTTATAATAACAATATTTTTAATTTACATTTATATATCTTTTTTATGTCCAGACAATAGATATATAATAATAATAAAGATATTTTATGACCTCTATATATAAATATAACAATATCCTAGTAATTGAGGTTTATTTGATTATAACAATTTTAAAGAAATACTTTTATTATTATTATACTTTTTTCTTTTACCAGTTTTCTTTTATTATTATTATTTTAATTATTTATTTTTGAAATAATAATTTTTTTTTTAGCAGGATGAAATCAAATTCTGAAGAAGCAAAAATGGTAAAGTTTAATGAAAATGATCTTGCACATTTTAGAAGACTTGCTTTTATTACAGTTGCACTTTCTACTGTTACCATGCTAGCTTCAGTTGTTGTCTTACCTGTAGCATATCAATATATTCAAAGAATTCAAAGTACTGTTGTGTCAGATATTGAATTCTGTAGAGTAAGAATATTACTTTTAAAATTTTAACTTTTTTTTCTTCTTAATTTTTAGAGCAGAAATAAAGATTTATGGAGTGAAGTTGTTACAGTACAATTAGGTAAAGGGCAACATGATAGAGCTGATAGAATGAGAAGAGAAGCTACAGCTAATAGAAATGGAAAATGGTTATTTGGACATTTTATTCAAACACATGATTCTCGTGAAGCTGCAATGGCTGCACAAAATGCATTCAGTAAAGAGATTCGTCGCCAACAACCATACAGAGATGATTCATATGCTACTGGTAACAGTAATGTTAATCCAAGCGCTGCTGTCGATACTTCATCCTCCGGTCCATCTTCTTCTTCTGACTGTTGTCCATGTGAATATGGACCACCAGGACCACCAGGAGAACCAGGTACACCTGGTACTGATGGAAATGATGGTGTAGCCGGTAAAGATGGAGCTCCAGGAAGTGATGCTCCTGCAATACAAAGTGCTCCAACTGGTTGTATTCGTGAATGTCCACCAGGACCACCAGGACCACCAGGAGCTCCAGGAGATAAAGGAGCTAAAGGATATCCAGGAGAAATGGGAGCTAATGGTGAACCAGGAAATCCAGGACCAAGAGGACCACAAGGATTACAAGGTCCACAAGGAATTCAAGGACAACAAGGAAGACCAGGAGATAAAGGAGCTCCAGGTAAACATATTCCAGGAGTTGCACCACCAGGACCACCAGGACGTCCAGGAGAACCAGGTATTCCAGGATTACCAGGAGTACAAGGAGAAAAAGGAGCCCCAGGTCCAAAAGGAGAAACTGGAGAAAAAGGAGAAACTGGAAATCCTGGACCATATGGTAAACCAGGAACTCCTGGTCCAATTGGTCCACCAGGATTACCAGGTGATATGGGAAGTTGTTCAGAATGTCCAAGTAAGTTATATCTTATTAAATATGTTTACTAATAATATATTTTTAGCACCAAGAACTCCACCAGGTTATTAAATTATGTCATTTTCATTATTATGATATTTTAATTTTAATATTATCATTGTCTTTCATCTGAGAGATTTCTGTAAATTTTTGCGAATAAATATTCTTAGATATAAAAAAACTACTTTTGTTTATTTATTTATTTTTTTGTTGAATTCTAGTATTTTTATAGTCTTTTACATTTTTTTTGACAAATATATCACAATTAATTTAATCTTTTTTTCTTCTATTATTATATATAACAAAAAAAAAGATAATAATTTTATAATAATTAAAGTTATAGACAATATTTTAACAAATACTTTATAAAATATTATATATATAAGGAGTTATTTTAAATTTTACCTACCAAGTTTTTTTGATATATTATATTTAAAAATAATTTTGTAAATAAAACCTTTTCATTAAAAATACTTTACACAATTTTTATTACAAAGATATAGATTATTAAAAGAGATAATAAAAGGATTTGTATATATATGTTTATATAAATTTAATTTATTCATCCATCAATCAATTTAAATTTTACTTTTAAAAAATTTTTCTTTTAGTTAAATATGATTAAGTTTTTGAAAAGTGATTTATGAATAAAGAAAAATAAAAATATTATTTAGACAGATGATTATAAAAGATAAGGTAACAAATTACTATACACAAACAGTGTGTTTATCCGATTTGGTGTTTGTTAAAAGATTAGCAAAAGTTTTTACACTTTTAAAAAAGATTAAAAGATTAGATATTTTATTTTGAAGGATATATATGTATATTTTATTTTATTGGTGAAAGAGAAAGTTATTTCAAAATTAATTAATTTCAATTACATAAACAAAAATTTAATATTTCATTATGTTGATTGTTCACTGGCCTTGTTAATGTACTCTTTGAATTCTATAATAATTAAAAGTTTAAATTACCATAATAAATTAACAAAAAAAAATAATTATAGACTATACCTTCAAATGAAATTTTTTGATCACCATCTTTGTCAGCTTCCTTAATTATATTGATGAGGAATCTCAAATTTGTTTTAAAAATTGGGTCATTTTCTTTTACCTAAAAATAATTAAGTGAAATTATTTTTATATTAAAAAAAAAAGAGTAATATTATTTATATCATTTCAACATACTTTATCAGCATTTAAAAGCATAACAAGGATATCTTCTTTGCCAATAAAACCACTCATATCCTTGTCATGTTGACGGAACATTTCACGAAGAGATTGATCTATAAATCATAACATATTAGTCTATTATAAAATATCAAATAAAGTATAATTACTTACCCCAAGCAGCCATAATTTTTATGATATTTGTTTCAATAAAGCTTAAGTAAAAATGAATTAAAATTAACAAAACAAAATCATTTTATACTCACAATATTTTAAAAAGACGATTCTTATATTTATTCCACTTTAAAGATAAATATAACGTAATTAAAATAGTAACTTTCACTGTAATGACATTTATCTAGAGAAAAAACTTTCTTACAATAATGATAGAAATTTCTTTTTCATTCATAATATTTTTACAATGATTTTCACTTATGTCATAAGTTTAAGTAAAGAGAACAAGTTTGTAATTGAGATTCATACTTTATAAATAACTTAAGAATGTTATGTGTTTTAGTTGATAGTTCTTTATAGCTTTATCTTTCATATAATACTTTATTTCAAATGATTAGATAAAATTGCTATGATTTATGTTGTTTGTTAAATAATGGTATAAAATGAATAGTCTCAAATTACATTACTATTTATATAATTAAAAGTTCATTTTTTTTAATAATACTGATAAAAGAAAGTTCAACAAATATAAGTTGATCGTTTTTTTTATTTAAAAGATATAAATGACATTATACAACTATTGATTTTATTGAAGCATATAATAATCTTTTATTAATTATAAAACATTTTAAAAATGTATCCTATAAAAAGTAGTCTTATTTTTAGAAAATTTTTTTCATCAAAAAATATTTTATTAAAAAATATTAATAATATAAATATATTTGATAATAAAAAAGGAATTCAATTAGAAAGTCAAGGTTTGTTATAGTTATAAAAAAATATTATATTAATTTTAAATAATTTTTATAGATGGAAAAATTATAAAAATACCTTTTATATGGTTACGTGATCATTGTAAAAGTGAAAAATCTTATACATGGAAGACATTTCAAAAAAATGTTGTATTAAATGATTTATGGAATCAATCTAAAATTAATAATAATTCTGATGTTAAACTTGATAAAGAAAATCAAAAAATATTTATTCAATGGAAGGATGGCCATAAAAGTGAATATGATATTAAATCAATTTTAAAATCACATGTATATAAAAATGATCAAATACCAAAAAAAGTTTTATGGAATAAAAAATTATTTTTTTCAAATTCAAAACAATTATCATATAATAATTTTGATCTTGAAGAATTTTATAAAGAATTTTTTAAATATGGTTTAGTTTTTATTAATAATGTTCCTTATGATGATCCAAAATATACAGAAGAGCTTTGTAAAAAGATTGCTTGTATTCAAAACACATTATTTGGTTCATTTTGGGTATTTTCAAATTCAACAACAAATTCAGAGGAAGTTCATGCAGATACAGCTTATACTTCTACATCAATAGGTTTACACACAGACTGTACATATTTTCAACAAACCCCAGGAATACAAGTACTTCATTGTCTTAAAAAATCAAAAAGTGGTGGTGAAAATATTTTAACTGATGGTTTTTATTGCGCACAAATTCTTAACAAAAATTACCCTACTTATTATAAACTTTTAAGTAGCAATAAATTTTATCATCATTACAAAGAATTACCTAATAATTGTACATTGACAGGTTATCACAGTATCAATTATTCAAGCATTATTGAAACATCAAATGATGAAGTAAAACAAATAAGATTTAATCCTTATGATAGAATGGATTTAAGTGTTGGTGGTAGTGAAGAGGACTACAATAATTTAATAAATTTTTATCAATCGTATATAAAATTTAATGAAATATTAACAGATCAAGATAATACTTTAGAGATATCTTTAAATCCTGGTACTGTAATGTTTATGGATAATAAACGTATTCTTCATGCAAGAAAAGAATTTGAAGGAAAAAGAATTATGTGTGGTGCTTATTTAAGTTATGATGATTTGCTAGCAAGAGCTAATAGTTTATTTGAAAAAGACAAAATTGAATATTTATAATAGTTGTAAATTATAAATATTAATTTAATATTTATTATAATTATATTAACACTTTTATGTCAAAAATGTTATTATAAATTAAATAAAAGAAATATATTTTTTGATTATTTATTATTAAAAGTATGATATTATTCAAGTTATTGTCAAATAGTATTAAAATTACTATAATATTTATTATTATTTTTAATATAAAAGTATCTTTAACTACTTCTACTAAAGTTAACAATAAAACTGATATATTTTTAAAAGCTAAGAATGATATAAGAAATGAAACAATAAGTATTGAAAATAAAAATTATTCATCAAAAAGAATAGAGAAAAGTTTTTTTAATATTGTTCATGGATGTAAAAATTTAAAAAATAAATCATTTACTTATAACAATGAGGATATCAAAAATTTTAAATATGAAATTATTTATGTTCCTTTTCATACAAGATTGGAGGAGAGAGCAATTAATGAGAAACCAACACTTTACATTCAACAACCAAATACTATGGTATCTGAAGATAATATAACTTATATATATAAAAATCACGATGAAACAGAAGACAGAGTTATTGATTTAAATAAGATTGTTTTTTATATTTCTCTTCAAAAATTAGAAAAAAATAAAATTATAACAGTTATTGATATACATATTCCATATCAATATACATATGAAACAGGGCTTACAAGTTTTGAAATATTTCAAGTTCATTCATGTAATGAAAAGTATGCATTTATAAGTGAATTAGTTTATGTAAAATACAATATTGAATTTAATAATGTAAGAAAAAAGCTTGCAATTATAACAAAAAAATCAAATTTTAATAAAATAAACAATGGTACTTATATAAAAGTTGATTTTGGAAAAAGTAATTTTACAGAAAAAGATACAAAAGCATTAATTATTAATAGTTTAAATCAACTTAAAAAAAATGACTTTTCTGATGAAAATTTATCAATTATTATTTTAACAAGTTATGGAAAGTATTCTGAATTAACTATTCAACCATATTTTTACCCACCATTAAATACAAAGAAAATATATAATTTACAATATATTAATATAACATATTTTTCTGATAATATTGATACAATTAATATTGTTAAAAAACCAATTTATAAAAGAAAAGAGCTTCCTTCAGGAGAAATGCCTGGTTTTGATCCAACTAACATTGTTTTTGATAAACATAAAGTTATAAAATATTCTCCTAAAGTTATAGAAAATATGATTATTTTTAAAAATATCATTTATCCAAAATTAATATTTTTTTATCATACTTTAATAACAGCTGAAGATATTATTTATGTTACAAATCCACTTGAATATGTTAAAAGTAATCCTACAAAAATTTCATATAACATTTCTTATCAAAAAAAAGATATTGAAAAATATGAATTAAAAGTTAATGTAGTATTACCTATTTCATTTATTAGTTATGATGCATTAAAATTTTTTAAAATAAATGCTATCTATCCAATTGGATATGATTTTATTATTCCAACATTAAAATCAACTATTATGATAGCTATAGATAATTCAACATTACTACTATTAGATGATTATCCATACGTTACAAAAAGAAGTGATAGTGTTACTGATTCTATATTTCTAGATTCTAAAAAAATGGAAATTGAGTGTTGGGAGACAATTAATGAAGCAATAAATATTGACAATTTTATTGTTCTTCCAAAAGAATATAAAAATGATGTAGTGTTAAATAAACTTCGTAAAGAAAATAAAGATATTATTTTCTTTAACTATAAAATTTCAAAATTTAATGATAAAAAAAGAGATTTTTATACTGAAGTTTATTTGAATAAAAATTCTGTCCTTAATGATGGCACTTTTAAATATAATTGTAAAATAAATGTTCCTGATGTAATGAAAAATAATATTAATAATATTCTTTTAAGTTATATAATTGAAAAACCAAAACCTTCTGATGATTTAGAATTAAACTATGATGAAATTTTAATTAAAGGTGTAGACAAAACATTTTTTAATATTTATTATCATTCACCTTTAATAAAAAAAAATCAAGTTAAGTCAAAAAAAATTTTGTCGATTTCTGAAATTGAGGAATACCGTCAAATGGATACAAGTGACATTAATGTTCTCCTACTTCTTGTAAAAAATTCTAATTATGGTACATATAAATTTAATATTTATGTAATTATTCCATATGAATATATGAATGAAAATTTTGGTCAACCAATAACAATAGTACCATCTTACTCTTCAACAAATAAACTACTTCAAAGTGCTTCAATTGAATATATCATTGCTAATAATCATAAATATATTAATGATATAAAAAAATTCTCATATGATATCCAAATTTTAGAACATAATGAACAAATAAGAATTACTCATAAACCAAATATTAAAAAATTATATATAAAATTAAATGGAAAATCAATTAAAAAAGAGGATGTTGATGTTTATTATAAAAATGATTTAACACTAAAACCAATAAAAAATAATTCAAAGACTAATGTTATTATTGAATTTGATAGAACGAATATTGGTAATGTTTATGTAAAAGCAAACATCAAAATTCCTCATAATTTTTTAATTAAGGATGATGATCCAACTATACTTATTATACATGATGTTGATCCATATTATAATGTTTCACAAAGAATCAAGACAATTACAACTTATGATGAAGGTGAACCACAAAGTTATTGTTCTGTCATTGGAATAAACGATGAATGCGAGAAATTTATTGTACCATTTGAAGAGAGAATTAACCTTATTTCAGGAAAAGTTCCAAGATTGTATATTTTTTTGAAAACAGATAAAATTTCTCCAGATAATGTTAAAATATTCTATAAACCATATATTAATGGAACTAAATTAATTAATGGAACAGATATAAACATTTATGTAACATCTAACATAATAAATCAATGTGATGAAGATGTTAACATTATTGTTATTGGAAAAAATATTTTTAAATATAAAATAAATCCAGTTTCAATAAAAGTTATCTATCCTCAACATATTCATGGATTAAAAAATATAAAGCAAACATTTTTATATTATTAAAAATATATATAATAAAATTTATTATTTATAATTTATTTATATTATTATTAATTTCTATCGACAAAAACAAAATTTGGCTCATCACATGAGCATTTACCTTCATAACAGTGTCTTATGTGATCACGATTTTTGCATCTGGGACATTCTCCAAAACGTTTACAGCTTTGTTGTCCATTTATAATAACTCCAACAAAACTAATAATTATAAGAAAAATAAAAAAAAATTTTCCAAATCTCATTTTTGCAATGATAAAAAAAAATTTTATGCGTGATATAAGAATGAAAATTTTTTGTTAATATTTAAATGGTAATATAATTTATTAAAATTTTTACAAAATTATATAGTTTTTTAATATTAATTTTAACAATTAAATTTTTATAATAAAAAAAATTAATAATTTAAAAGTGGAATAATACGACTAAAAGCAAATTGATATCTACATTGTGGGCATTTTAATGGTCTGTCTTCTTTTGCATATTTAGAATTTTCTTTCAAAACGCCTGTTGTTAGGCATGTGAAACAGTAAACATGTCCACATGGTGTTGATGACGGGAATGAAATTTGCAAACACAAAGGACATGTAAATTTTGACTTTTCTAAATATTTTTCAAAAAGATTTTTATTTGAATTTGTATTAGAAAGTGTATATTTTTTAAAAGAATGTTTTCTTTTTTCTTGATGCTTTATATATATTTTATATATACCATCAAATACTAAATATAATGATATGATAAAATTTAATATTCCTAAATAAAATAATAATTTATGTATTTGTATGGAAGTATTTGAACTTAAAGAAAAATATTTAATATTTGTTAATCTTTTAGATAATGAATAAAAATTATTATCAATAAGATAGAAATATGATAAATGTAATTTTTCAATAATAGGATATAAATAATTTTTTATAATATCCCTCCATTCTGGAAGAGAATCTTCTAACACATTATCATCATCCATTTCTTCTAATAAAATATAATTTTTACATTTAACATAGTAATAAAGTGTTAATTTAGAAAAATACTTTTCAAATAATGTAGAACACCCTTCAAGAATAATAAATATAATGTGAATAAAAGTTGAAGGTAGTTGTTTTTTTGATCTTGAAACAACTTGTATTAAATTCATATACTCTTCACCTAATGTTTGTTTTTTTAACAATGATGTTGAAGCATAATAAATAATTTTTCCAAGTACCGGTGCATAATATGAGTACTGTAAAATTTTCCTTGGATTTAAATGTAGTCGAAGATTTTTAATAATAAGTTCAGTTATTGAGTTTATGTGTTCTTCATCACGATTGGATGCTCTTATAATTTCTGATATATCTGCAGGAAATAGTCTTGTCATATTAATAAAAGAAAACTTTAAAGTAAAAATTTGAAAAGAAAACACTAAAAATCAATGACTTAATACTGTGTCATTAATTGTTGATAAGATTTAATTGTCTTAAAAAGAAACTTTTTACAATTGACCTATTGATAAAATTTGTAAAAAATGCACTCAATTTAATAAGTTAACTAACAAAATAAAATAGTAAATTTTTAATTTAAACTTTTATTTGTCAATCAATTTTTATATTATCAATTTAAAATGATTTTAAAATTTTGGATCTAAAAAAGATTAAATCCTAAATAAATCTTGTTAATTTAAAGTAAAAACAAAAATATTTTAAAGTATACTTTAAGATTTATAAAAATTTTAAAAATATAATAACAAATAAATGGAAAAACTAGAATTACGATTATATTATTTTTTTATAAAATTAAGATATTCTTCAAATTCAAATGAAATACTTCTGTACAAACATTTGAAATAAATATTTAAAATTTTTTAAAATTTATCTTATTAAATATAATGATGTGAAAAAATATGAAGTAGTATAATATAAAAAAATACAACTAACTTCTAATTGTGAATTATGTTATGTTTTTTGGTAGGAATTTTCCAAAAAAAGACCCCTCATCTTGTGCAGCTATGTCCGAGCGGTTAAGGAGAGTGATTAGAAATCACTTGGGCTTTGCCCGCGCAGGTTCGAATCCTGCTGGCTGCGTATCCCTTTTGCTAAACTTACTATTTAACCTATTAAGAGCTCCATTATCGAAATGTAGAATAAAATAAAATCAAAAAAAAAGCATTGTTTCAACAAAATAATCAATAAAATATAACGTTTTTACTTTATGAGAAACGATATAAATGAAAGTGTAACTATATTTTTATCCTAAGTATAGAATTACAAAAAATAGGACAAACTAATATCTAAAAGTTAGTTTTATCTTCAACAACTTGGTTTTTTGCTTTCTTTTTAGTATCTCTTGAAACATAATCTCCAGGAACAATGTAACCGAAAATACTTCTACGTCCAATCATTTCACCTACAAAGAACCAAAATGTGATTTCCAATCCAACGGCAGAGTAAACGAGGAATTCCTAAAAATTTTAATAAAATAGAAATATTTTAAATTAATAAATACATACTCTAACAGAAAGATTTCTATATTGTTTTGCCTCAATAGCCTTTACCAAACTTGCCCAATCACGTTTAATAGCTGGAATGTCAGCAGAATTTGGTGGAGCAAGTTCTTTTTTAACTATTTTTGTTAAAAGTTCATATCTTCTTGGAAATTGACTTTTTTGATAACGATAAAGTACACCGGCCATATTGGCAAGCTTCTCAAACATATTTAACTTTCTGGTAGCCATTTTGATATATAATTCCTAAAAATTTTACAAACAATATTAAAAATTTTTTTAAAAATGCGAAAAAAAAAGATCATCGAAAAAGATGGCATTGGCATATAATAAAAAGACCTATAATCATATAACAAGGAAAATATTATTAAAAATATTTATCAACCATAGAACAATACTTATAGGATAAGAAAGTTGATTAAATTAAAAATAGATATCTTCGATATTTAGAATGGGCAACACCTTTCCACGAAAGACAAATTTTTTCCTTCTGAGATATCGTTGAGTAAAATTCAATACTTTATGTATTCTACAAGCATATTTAATGGCAACTGGTGAATCAAGTGGAACATTAACAGTTAACAAGCCATTAGTTACTGAAGATGCTTCATTTTTTCAATTATACTCTTCCGCAATTATCAGAGTAAGTTTTTTTTTAAACAATTGATAATTTTTTAGAGTGGTATCATTGTTACTGGAGTAGCAGGGATTGCTATATACTTAAAAACATCACCAAATTATCGTCGTTTCAAACATGTTACTGAAATTCCACAACATTTCATACAAAGAGAAGTACCATTGAAGGGAATTGTAAAAGAAATAACACCTTTAGGAACATTTAAAGTAGAACACCAACCTCTTCGTACGATTCCTTTTATTACATCAACCAAAAAAGTACAACCATTAAATTTAAAGTTAGCTGGTGTTGAATTAAGTGATAAAGGTTTAAATTACTTAACAGATGAATTAAAATTGAAGAATAAAAAAGTAAACTTTACAGTAATAAAAAATACCTCTGGAAATAGTGATTCTGTTGATGTTGAGATGACATTTAAAAAGAATTTATTAGGCATCATAAATATAAATCAAGATTTTGTACGAAAAGGCTATGCTAAAATTCCTAGTCCAAATGATAAGGAGCATATAACTTCTCTTGAACATGTTCCATCTTATTCCAGACTTATCAATAAACTATTAATATCAGAAAAAGTTGCCGATAAAAGAGGCCTTGGTATGTGGGAAAAAGAATCATGGGTTGAGTCTGTCAAATCAGTCCCAACTCAATCAATTGGAATCATTAAATCATCTCCTTTTGTTAAATTTTTAGTATGTTTTACTTTGATTTTTTTTATCAATAATACTTATAATTTAAGGTTCTTATTTTTTCAATCATGAAAGATGCTGCTCTTTTGTCTGCAAGTGCACTTAGAAATCTTTACTATATTGTTGTTGCATCAATGAGCTATGTTGCTGTTGGTTACCGTAAATTTGGAAATAGTGTTGACTCAATGAGAATAAGGTATGATGGACTTAGAAAAAAGTTTAAGAAATAGAACAATTTCATTAAATTATATATAGGTGTCATGATACTTGTTTATAGATTTATTATAAAATTTACAAAAGTATTTTTTTTTATAAATTACAAATAACTGTGTTTAATCTACTGATTTGTAAATTAATTTCATTTTTTATCAATGGTATAGATTCATAACCTCTAAATATGTAGCGACAATTTTTTGGAGCAGTCAAGATAAAAAATGGTGTTTCAATCACATTTTCATTACTTGAAATTTCAATGTTTTTTTTTAATTCCATGTTGTTTGTATAATCAAAATCAGTATTGAGATTAGTGAAATTTTTAACAAGATTTTCCAATGTGTTTTTATCAATGTTTAAGTTCTTATCTATCCAAAATAAACGAAGTAATTCTAAATTAAACTTAATAAGATCATTTTGATTCGTTTTATTACTACTAGTTAAGTTGGCTAAAAAATTTTGTACATGTCCCATCTTGTTTCCTAGCCAAATTTCTATCCAGTTATCAAAGAGTGTCATATTAAATTTGTAAAGAGAATTAATAAGTTTGACATCATTATATTTATATGATAATATATAATCAGTAGATGTATTTAATTCTGACTCTACATCTGTACCAATTATTGGTTTCAAATCTAATTTTACATTTTTAAAAACAACATCTTTTGAAATTTCCTAAACTTTTAATTGTTACTATTAAACGTTATCAACTTACAGTAAAAATAGGTAAACAATGTGGTGAAATAATATCATAAAAAAGTGACAGTTTAAGTTTCGAAGCCAATGCCATTTCTGCAAAAAAAAATACATATTTTGTGATTAACAGAGAATTAAAATATATTTTCTTTAATAATCTATTTAAAATATATTTATGTACAAAAACATTTAAAAACTTTATCAAAAAAAATCTTTATTTAAAATTAAAATTCTTTATTTTCTTCTTCATTTACTTCTTCAATAATAGTTGTTGAAAAAAGACTTTCCTCATTAGCTTTGACAGCTTTTTCACTTTCAATTAAATCTAGCAATTTTTCATCAGCTATTAATGCTATACTACTTGGTTTAAGTGTCTTTGGATCAAATAAACTTAATTCTTCAGCTGAAAATTGTTTTCTACATAAATGTGATAATCTTTCAGTTAACTTTTCAATATTACTAGTAATTGATTTTATATTTGATTTTTCAAAAAGAGATTGAATGTCAGTATCTAAAGCTTCAAGAATCTATAAAAATATATTACATTAGAAATAATAGTTATTTTTAAAATTACTTTGTGATTTAATTTAATTAAAGCACCAAATTCTACAGGTCTTTCATTATTAATAAAATTCTCCTTAAATCTTTCAATTTCCTCACCCAAAATTCTTTTATGGTTAAAAATCTCAAATGGATTTAAATATACTTCTTTTTCTAACTCTCCTATACTTTTAATTTCATTCATTTTTGTTTACACTACAATAACTTATTTTGATTTTGAAAAAAAAACTAGTACAATAGAAATAAATTGCAAAATATATAAGTATGTTGTTGTAAAAATAATATATTGTAAAATTATTATAGATATTTTTAAACTACAATTACTTATATTGAGTAGGGTAGAATAAATGTATATAAAAATAAAGAACTATTTGGTATGGTGTATACAATTTATTGCCGATGACTTCGCTTATATTGCTACTGTTTTAATATTTAATTCACGAACTGTATTGATCTTTTCTTCATATTTTTCGTTTTAATGTTGCTAAAGATATGTAGAAGTAGAAAAGTTTTCAAATCAAATGTTTACTAGTATTACATTCACACTAAACTTATTTACTCTAAATTTAATAAGATTTTAATAAACATTAACGAGTTTATAATTATAAATAATATATACAATTGTTTTTTTTTATATATTATATGCAAATAATATTATTTATAAAAAGATTAAAATAATTAATACAATATTAATCTTATAAAACTTTATGTAATATTTTTTTTTATACCTACATAATAGTAGTTATTATATTATAATACAATTTTGGAAAATAATATTTTTCTAAATATTTAAACAATGAATTTTATTATAATAAACATTAATAATTTTTACTTTGTAAGGTTATCGTTAATAAAATCTAAGGTAATCACAATACTTTTACTATTCTCTTTTTCTAATACTTTATATGTAAGAAAAGTCTTATTATTATATATGTTATATACTTAGTATTATCAATCATATATTTAGAAATTTTATTTTTAATGTTGAACATAAAAGTACTTTCGTAAAAATTATGTTGATAGATCATTGTTAAATTCTTTTACTTTCATACTATAAGATATATAAAATATTTTAAACAATAATTCCATAATATACTCTAAACAAAAATGACATATGTCACAAGGACATGAGTCATCCTTGATAGTTGACACAATAAATATAATTTTTATTGATAATTATTTATCATTACCTTGACTTTTAAAGAAATTTTGCCAATGTAAGATCAATACTTTTTACCAATTTTATAAACTATACATTTTATTGTTTATACATTTTTTAATACTCTTTGAAACCTATTTTACTTTAGTAATTTTTAATGAATGATTCATTACTATCCATTTGCTTTTAAATTGATTGTATTTAATTGTAGTTATTGGCACAGTTTAATACTCCATCTATTTATATTATATAAATATTATATTTATTTATTAAAGATTAATACATTACCACTAGACATACATTTAATAGTATTAAAAAATAAACATAATTTATTCATCCATAATTCTTTAACCATTTAAAATGTTACCATCTTTTGTAACATTGTATCCTCAAACAAATGAATCACAAATTGTATGTGAGAAGGCAAACACCCATACAGTTAATAATAATAAAATTGATTTACAAATGAAAATAAACACATTTTACAAGATAACATAATTTTTTACCGTTTTCTTGTGTGAAAACTTTAAAAAAAAACATGTTTTAATTGTGGAAGTATTTTCTTTCTATTGTCGATAGGTTATTAAAAATAGTTCTATTTAAGAACTTGTACACATATATATTTTTAGCAAATACATTTTATTTTAAAGTCAATGCTTTTATCTTTTTCTGTCACATTATTATTTTGTGTAAAGAATCTAATATTACAAATATTTATTATTTGCTTTTGTTTCGCACTACACTTTTATCTGGTCTTAACTATACATGGTTTTGTCATCATTTTTCCGTAATGATACATGTATTTATTTATTAATTTAACCTTTTTTTTATTATCGGAATTTTTGAAAAAAAAAAGTTTTTTTTTTTGATCATTGAGAGAATATTTTTAAAACTTTTTATTTATATCATTAACTTTTTTTTTGAAATTTTTTTAATATTACAAAAATGTTAGATATTATATAATATTTAACTTTCAGATTAAATATGAATGGTGGAAAGGTGCAAGATATGATAAATCGTATTAGTCAAATAGATGTTCAGGATTCCCCTGGAGGTAGTAAAACTAATATAGGATGGAAAAATTCTTACATTAATAAGTTATCAGATACATTTCCTTATGATGCTGTTGTGAGATTTTCATACATTCCACAGGAGAATGATGAATTAACATTAACACCAGGGGATATTGTTAGAGTATTGGACAAAGGTGAAGACAATGGATGGCTGTATGGGTCAATTAACGGTACTAAAGGTGTCTTTCCTGATTCATACATTGAAAAAATTTCTGATATACATGAGAATATTGATAAAAAAAGGACTCCCTCAGAAAGTGGTAGTACCACTAGTAGTCATTTTAATAATACATCAACAGAAAATGAATTAGGTAGCTTTTACTTTTTTTATAATTATAAATATTTTCTATTATTTTTACACTTTAGATATTGCTTTAGTTGCATTTGACTATGTAGCATCTCGTGATGATGAATTAACATTAAAAAAAGGTGACAAGATTTTAATTATTGAGCGTAACAATGTTGAAGAAGGATGGTTTAAAGGAAAACATCTAACAACAAATAAAATTGGAGTTTTTCCTGCAAATTTTACAAAATACCGCGAATTACCTTTAGTTGAGACACCTGTTCATCGTAAACCACCAATGCCAGCTCCAAATAGCTCAACATCTACTATCATTCCACCAGCTCTTCCACAAAAACCTAAATCAGTTTCAACACTAGTAACACAGTTGAACTCCTCATCATCTATAACATCCTCACCATCATCATCTCTTTCATCAATAGTTCAACAAAATATGACAACTCCGAATAATATATCATCCAATGTAACAATGACAACACAAGATAATAATAGCAATGCTGCTGCTCCTCTTCTTCTTAATACTAACGGATGTATGAATAATTCTAATAGTAGTAGTAATGTTAGTCGATGCCTTAGTCCTAGCAAAGACATTAACAATCAAACTTTAAACATAGATAGTCCTCAATCAAGAAATAATAATAATAAAAGTCCAGATAATACTAGTAATATGTCTCATACTACTGGAAATAAGATGAACAGGATAAGTTCACCTCTGGATGGTGTTTCTGTTGCCGATAGAAGAAATTTAATTGGTTCAAAATTAAAATTTGACCCAATGAATAGTATGTTTGTTTTTTTCTTTTTTTTTTCCTACCCTTATTTTTTGATTACATTCTTATTATTATAATGATTTTTTTTTAGCTGGTAGATTTTCTTTAGGTGGAGGGATGATGACATCTCTTAACACATCACTAGGGCACGATCAATCTAGTGATGGTAACTTATCTTCACCTGGAGGTAGTAAAAATCGTGAAGGTCTACCAGAAGAAGGGGGACTTTTTGATAATACACCAACAGCAAAATTAATTGGACCAACAGTAAATAGAATTAAACCAGTAGGTAAAAGACCACCATCTGCAATGTTTATAAAAAACCGGTACACTGTATGTTTTATTATATTATTCATCTTTTTTATTGAAATAAAAAATTTTTAGGCAATTGAGGAAAATAATACTCCTGAGATGGAGGAAAAATTTGATAAACCTGTATCACATTTATCTACGAATCTCCCCTCTCCCACAATTGGTAGTAATATTGATGACAAAGTTATCCTTAGAAGTAAATCACCTACGCTTCCATCATGTAATAATGAAGGTTATGTAACAAGAAAAGAATATAATGAGAAGGTAAATCAATTAACAAATGAAATCGAATCTTTAAAAAGTCGTATTAGAGATTTAGAATTGAGAAAATAACAAGTTTCTTTGCTTAAAATGATCATACTACTTTTTCGTTAAAATTATTCAAAAGTAATGTAAATGAAAATTGAGTTATTTATTTAGTATTTAAAAAAAAAATAAATAAATGTATTTGTAAATTAACCCATATGTTTTTATTATTTTTATTATATAAGATCCCAATCGTCAGCAAACTTAAAAAAAGAAAATTATAGTTTTTTTTATCATTTAACAAAAATATATCTATCCTTACCTCTTCTGTATATTTTTTATTTTTAGCAAATAATTCACAATATTTTTCTTTTAATTTACCACTAAATGCTTGTGGGTATAGTATTAAATTACCATTTTTAATACAATCATTGCAGTATACTTTTAATTCAACAAGATTTTTCATTGGTTTTAAAAAATGTATTCTTTCCGGTGGCATTGAAGCTTGTAAACATATTAGTGTTATAACAAAATTTAATTTTATCCATGTTCCTTCAAAATTGTCAATATCCCATGAGTCACAATCTACTATGGTTTTAAGAGTAAACTAAAAATATTATTAAAAAAATTATTGATAAAAAAAAGGGTAAAAATAGACTTACTTGAAATGGTAAAATAACATTGAGTAGTGGAACTAATGTTTCTGTTATTAAAACAAGAAAATTTAACGCAGCAAGTTGTTTTTTATACTCAATACTCATTGAATATATTCCATTGTTTATTTGTTGTTTTAAATTTTTGTACTTATCAAATTCAGGTATTTCACACCCACAAACTTGGTAAATGTCATAGGCAATCTTTTCACTATTATTTAAAAGAGCTCTATAATCTAGTGGTATGACATCACTCGCAGCTTCTTTTATCATCTTAACTACGGAGTCACTTTTAACTGGAGATTCTATATACCTTTGAATTTTTGTAATAGAAATAATATTACTTAACAAACAAATTATACGTTCACACTTCCTTCGACAAATATTTTTTGAAGAATTATTGTATTGTTTTTCATGTTTTGTAACTTTTTTTATTAAACATAATTTATAATCATTTGCACAGTTGTTTTTATCTTTTAAATCTTTAATCTTCTTACTTTTGCTTTCAACGGAATATTCCAATTGCTTCTTTCTTTTTCCCAACAAATATACAGAACATTTTTTTTCTTTTATTTTCTTTTCTAATTCTGTAATATTCATTTCTGTTAGTGATGTTTTAGTACCAATTTCCATAATTTTTTTAATTTTTTTAGAAACTTTCTCTTGTAAATTTTCATTATCTTTAAAAGTTTTGTTATATAAATTTATATATGGCTCATAGGAATTATATTGACATGACCAACAAAGTAACTCAGCGTGTTTTTCACAACCAACACATGTTGTTTGTGGTTTAACTATTTGAAATTTTTCTTGACAATTTATCTCATCAATATTTTTAACTAAATCTTTTTTTTGTATAATTCCACATATTTTATCATCATTGAAACATGAATTTTCCATAATACCTAATTTTATTGAGTTTTTATTGTATAAATTATTTAAATCCCGAAAATAAATTTTTATTTCTAAAAAAAAATATTTATGTTATAGATTAAAACAAAAAAAAATTAAAAAAATAAATAAACATACCAGAAGTGTTTGAAGAAAGATCATTAGATAAACTATCTTCCATAAAAATTGTACAACTGCCTGTAAATTTTACAATTTTTAAACAATCTATACATTAATACACAATTTTTTTTATAACAATATAAAAATAATTAACTTTAAAATATTTTATTAACATTCATATATAAATAAAAGATTTTAAAGACAAAATATTAGTATTTATTAGAAAAAAAAATAAAAAGATATAATATACTTTTTTATAATACTTTTATAACGTTTAAAAAGTATTTAATATTTTAAAAAATAGCTTTATATGTTAATAAATCTTTGTTTAAACAACCTAATATTCACTTTCAATAAATAGTAGTGTATATCTATCATCTGACAATAAACTTTTGATAGTCATTATTCCAATTATTTTTTGTAATTCATTTTAATTTCTTCTACTATAAAAAAAATCAAAGTGAAGAAAGTAAAATATTTTTTTTTTAAAATATGATTGTATGTGCAATAATTTGTTTTTATTAATACATTTTTATTTCATCTACAAGTTTATTATAAAAAATTGGTGAATAACATTATTTTTAACAATTTTTTACTTCTCCTTTTTATATTTATAATCTGATTTCTTGTTTAGAAATATAATTTTTCTTATATAATACTTTTATAAATATTATAAAAAGTATTATTTTATTATAATATATATAAATATATATTTATATTTTTCATATTATAGTGTTTTGTTTGAAAGTTAATTTAAAAATAAAATATGTATTCAGAGATAATGGATGATGATGAAGATAATCAATTAATGGAATCGGATTTTTCAGACAACAACAATAATAGTGAAGAATTTTATTCTCTAAAGCTTGTAGATTTAGATTCACGTTGCTCTCCATATGATCTATTACGATTTTCTAATTCAAATGGTTTAAATCCTTATTTTGTTGACTCATTTTCAGAAGGTATTGGTATAGTTGCTTTTAGGAAACTAAATGATCTCAGAAAATTTGTTGAAGTATTAAATATAACACCTGCTATACCTCTTTTAATGGTAAATTTTTACTTATATTTATTTATTTATTTATTTATTTATTCATTATTTTAGGGTGGTTTAACTTTTTTCTCTATTGACGGTACTGAAAAAAAAGGAACAAAAAGAAAAAGTGTTATAGATGGAAATAATTCCTCTAGCAAACATTTCAAACAAGACTGCTAAATTAGTTTTACTATTTTTAATAGTGAAACATTGTAATTATAGTTTTTTTTATAACTGTATATTTTTTCTCTTTTTAAAAAAATGTAACAATAAAGAACAAGAATAAAATAAATTTTTGTAAGTAACTTTTTTTTTTTATTTTAAACGGTATTTGAAAAAAAAAAATTATTAAATATAATGTTATATTTTTAAAATATATTTGTTTTCATATAACTTTATTAGATTTTTTTAAAGTATTTTTTTTATTATTAATAAACATTTACAATTATATTATATTAATATAAATATTAAATATTGAAAAAAAAGGTTATTTTAGATGAGATTAAAATAATATATATGTTATTTCCTTGAAATGATTTTTATATATATTGTATAAATTTGTTAAATTATTACTTTTTTTTAGTTATCAATTTTCATCGTTATTTATTATAATTATATTATATTATGATCCGTTTCTAATATTATTACTTAATTGTATTGTAGTTTATTTACAAAAGTTATTACGGCCATACCAATATTCTACTAAATTTTTAACTGTATAAATATTGAGTATTAGAGTTACTTTTTTATATTACATTTTTGGCGAAATTTTAATTAAGAAAAGTAGTGAATGTTTTGAGATAAAATTTTAACTTAAATGAAACTTTTTACAATTTAAAATATATATAAAGATTTCAATATTAAATTATTAATTATATTAAAAATGTTTTTGTTGATATTTTTATTTAAAATATTTTTGAAACAATAAAAATAATTAATAATGATTGAAGAAAACAAAAAAAAACAATATCGATTTACAATTATAAAAATAATTCTATTTAAAATATACATTTTCTCTAACATTCTTTAGCTAAAAATAATGCTAATTCAATATCAATATAATTATTAACAGTAAATGCAGCATGATTATTAAAAAAGGGAACAGTACGATATTTAGATCCTGATAAATGATATTTGACAGCATTCCTTTCTTTAAGAGTTCCAACAGCTGATACCATATATCTTTGAGTTTTACTTTTTGATCCTCTAGTAATATTTCGAAGAGATAGATGTTTGATACCAATTACTTGACGAAGGGAATTTATCATATTTTTTAATTCTTCTTCACTATATTGACCACTAGCTTCAACAACAAATGGCTCCATATCAGCAATAACTTCTTGTGTTGG
Source organism: Strongyloides stercoralis (assembly GCA_029582065.1). Classification (NCBI taxonomy): domain Eukaryota; kingdom Metazoa; phylum Nematoda; class Chromadorea; order Rhabditida; family Strongyloididae; genus Strongyloides; species Strongyloides stercoralis. The sequence continues at coordinate 7,039,555 of CM055866.1, read as the reverse complement.
TTTTTCATTTGTATATTCAGAGAGAAATGGTAAAACATGATAGAAATTTTTTGATAAAGATATTTTAAGATATGTTTCCATTCCATGATTATGAAGATAAACCCATTCTTTGTTTACTAATGTTAAATCATATCCTGTATTTGGTTGGTCTAATCTTAAAAATTTCAAATCTCTAAATCTTTGCAATGAGATAACACGTAAAAAGTCTAAAAATTTTCTCCCAATACTATGACGCATTTTTGATAAATCTTCAGGAGAAGAATTTGGTTCAATATGTGAAGGAAGATAATTAGGTGAAACTGATTCACAATTCATTTTTATTAATGTATTTGTTAAGAATTTTATAAATATTATACAAATTTGTTCAACATTCAAAAATGTAGACAGTTGCTCATTTGTTGATGCCCAATTACAGACAAAAAATAATAAAATATCCAAACTTTTATAATGTTTAACATATTTTTTTAACATAGGACAATACTTTCCATATGGACCAAAACCATCTTGAAAATCTTTAAAAAGAACATGTTTTTTTGAAAAAGTAAAAATTTTTACTGTTAATTCTTCTGCTAATGGTTGTCTTGTTGTTATAGTACAATTAGGATTAGATCTTGCTTTAACTTTCATTGCGACTAAAATATCACGCATTGTCCAAGGAAAGGATAAGAATTGATTTTCATGATTATCTGTATATGATACCATATAATAAGCACTAGCCAATTTCATCATTTCTTCTGATGGATAAATATAATCTCTTTCAAGAACTTGCCTAATTCTAAATACTTCACTATTTTCATTTGGTAATTTTTTTTCTGTACATTGTAACCACAACCGTCCTTCTTCAAATTGTTGAAAGAATGTTGTTCTAACATCAGCAATAACATTTTTTAGTCGTGATTCAATAACATGAGCAGTATTATATTGAGATAAATCATCATTATCTGCATCACTTATACGATTTTTAAGATTAAGAAAAGAGCTTGAAAATAATTGAAATTCATGTTCAATACTATAACTTTCAAGAATGTTACCACACATTGCTTTATATGCACGATATCTACTTAATGCAATTTCTTTATATACTTCCCACCCATTAATTACAAATTCAGAATCTATCTCAATTTCTTCTTTAGAAGTATGTGTTAATGAAATAGTAAGAATATCATCAACTTTTTTAAGTCGTCTATAAAGTTGACCAAGTAAACGTGGACTTTCATATGATTGAAATCTTCTTTTTTCCATATAATCAGGAAAACGTTCCGGTAATTCAGGTGGATTTTTTTTGGTTCCTTTTGTTGTTAATGGTGGTGGGTAGACACCAGATTTTGCAAAATCTACAGCTATTGAATGTTTTTGGGCAATTGTCTGACATACTTTACTATCAATACCATAAATATCAGAGTTAACTAAAAGTGCATTAGCAATAAGACCAATAGAATCTTGTCTAATATGGTCTACTAAAAAGTTTCTCATTTCTTCATCTAAATTTCCAATATTAGCATCTTCAAGATTTCTATCAATAGTATTAGTAAAAACAAATGCTTTCTCATTTTTGTCTAAGAATAATCTATCATCCCAAATGACAGAATATTCATCTCCATCTAAATCAGATCCAGCCATTTCATCAGGATGTGGTCTTGGTCCACAACTTGGAAAAACTATAACATCTCTAAGATGGTGTAATTGTTTTATGTCAACTGCTTCAAACATTCTTATATCACCACCATTAGTACATGGATTTTTAGAAACCATTACCCTTCCAACATAAACTTTAGCAAAACTATCATTATTTGAATCTTTATATTGATCAATGTTATGTGTATACTGAAAAAATACTTGTCCTGGAGATAAAATGCCAGTTTCATCAACAACTCCAAACATTGTCCTTCCTAAAAAGAAGGGAATTTTAATTTTCATACGTTTCATTATATTTTTTATTGTAAATATTGTACTAGCAGTAAGAAGTTGTCTAAAGAAAGGTTCTCTTGTCAATGTAAAACCATCATCAAAACGAAGTGATTTAAAATTTAAAAATTTTGGAAATTCATTTAATTTTGTCCTCAATTGAAATTCATCAATTAATGGTTCTGTAGCATCAAAAATATTTTGATCATAAAGTTGATGAATACGTTCTCTTATTCTTTCATTTGTAGTTGGATTTTGTTTTAAAGAAACTTGATCCAATATATTTATTACAGGTCTATTTAAACAGACAACAGTTGGAGCAGAATGTTTTACGATTTCAATTTTATTTGCCCATGGGGCATAAAATTTTTCTTGAGATGGTCGGAATAAAAAGTCAATTTGTGATAAATAAGCTAGTTTTTTAAAATTTGTCTGTGTCATAACACTTCCTCTACCATTTTCAAATCCTTTTTTTAGTAAATTAATTTTTTCACCAATTGCTAGGACACCTTTCATTCCTTGAAATCTAAATTGAATACATGATGGAATAATTGGAAATATTCCAATATCTTTAGCGATTCTTTCCATCATTTCAGATGAAATAAGACCACAACCATCAGAAAAAATGTATGATTTTCCATTTTTTAATAATCCACCTTCAAAGTCTTCAACAAATCCAATCATTGAATTTGTAATTTCAATTTTATCACATACATGAACTTGTGTAAAACATTGCCCAATTCGAGCCATTAATTTTGGTATTGGTTCTTTCCTAAAATGACCCATCGTTTTTCTGACATGAGTAACTTCTAAACCATTTTGATTTTCAATAAAATAACAACCATTATCCCTCATTTGTGAATTAGATGAACCTAGATAAGAAAATTGAATTTTACAAATTGTAAACCCTTTTGCTAAACAATTTCCAACTGTAAGCTTAATTAAGTAATCACCAGTACTAGTTGTTCGCATCTTTGCTCCATCTTCATCTCGAAAAACAACTCTAAGGGTACGCTCACCATTCTTATCAAAATACCTTAATACACGATTTGACATTATATATTCTGGAGGCATAAGTAATGTTCTTGTTGGTGTAATTACTAATTTTCTCAGCCTAACAAATCCACTACGTGTTTGATCTTCTTGTATTTGAATTATTTGTTTACCACTTATTTCAAATTCATTATGAAGATACTTCAACATATTTATAACAGTATCAGAAATTCCTTGTTTATCAATTTGTTTGACAAGACGCTCCAAACTATCAATTGTCAAAACACTATCTTGTGAATAATATTGTAGTACAGTATCAATGAATTCATCCCTTTTTTTAACATCAAGTAATAAATCATCCTTTATAAAACCACCCCTCATAAAAACTGCTGAGATAAGATATTTTATATCAAATGGTAATTCCATAATCATTTCTTGATATTTTAAATCATCTACAGGATCACAAACATAATCTCTTATAGTGATATTAGTTATTGACATAGTACGGTACTCTGCCTCGCAATCAGATCTTGCCAAAAATCTGTTAACAATTCCATATAATTGTGAAGACTTTAGTTTTTTTAAAGATACATTAACAACAAAAGCTTCACTTATTGGAATATTATTGTCGTCATCAGAATTCCAAGTTGAAACACGAAGCATATTGATTCTACTCATACGTTCGCCTGCAGTTTTATATTTAGCATATCTCCAACAACGAACTTGAAGAGGATGTTTAAGAACAAAATATAACTCCACATCTAATAAACCATCTGGATTATTTTGAATAGAAAAAATAAATTTTCTGAAAGCAATGTAATTAGCAAAAAGATTTATAACAACTTCATTAGCTTCCTCCTCTTCACCATAAGGATCTTTTTTTAAATATGTATTAGCTCCAAATTTTAATGAAAATTCACCTTTATCATGTTCTAGATCTAAAATAATACTATTTGGTAAATCATCGGACCCATGAAATGCATTGAGTAATCTACGATATTTGTCAAAATCGGAAGCTTCATGAGTTCTATGACAAATAAAACGATTAGGATGTAAAATATTTCCAAAACGCATAGACTCTACTGGAAGTAAACCATCATTGGGACTAAAACATATTGATAGTAAAAAAATAATAAATTATTTACAAACTCACTTGAAGACTATTGAAGTATAAAAAGTTTGACTAATTTTTACTGAACAATCTAATCCTGTATTATTAATTAGTGTTTGAGCTAACTTCTGAACGGTGTTAAATAATTTATCAGTATCTTCATTCATATTTATTGATATTTTAATTTCACTAGTAAGCAAATTTAAGTTTCTTATTAATTTTTTTAATGGTTCAACATAAAAAGTCAATGAACAATTTTTCATAAAAACTTCTATTTCATTAACAACTTTATCGATAACTTCCTCAAACCCTTTCTCTTCCATCAAGGGAACAATAACAATAAAACTGGAATCTGTATTTGGGTGATCAAATATTGTCGTTACTCTTGGTTTATCTAACTCATCTGCTAATCCTTCATCATCATCCATGAAATTATTAATTAAATCCTCTTCCATCATATCATCTCGACTAAAATATAAAATCTAATATTTCAAAACAATAAAACTCACTTTAAAAGTCCTTCATTTTCTCTATTACTATAGTCATTTTCTTGAAAAATAAAATTATCTTTTTCATTTTCTGATGTAACTTCCTGATTGTATACATTATCATACGGTAACAAAGAAAGGTCATGACAATTTTCTTTTTCTTTTTCTGTCAAAAGATTTTTTTTAGGAGGAGAATCATCAATAAGAACTAGAATCTTATCCATTTCAAGACTTTTAGTATTTTCAGAATCAAAAAGTTTATTCTCATCCATTATAAATAATGCGTAAAACTATAATTTCTATAAAAAGGAATAAAAAAAAAAGACTTCAAAGCAAGATAAGTGATATGCAGGTTTTTTTCTCACCGAGATGCAAAATAAATTTGGTCGAATAATTCTAGTAAAAAAAATCTTTCTTTAAATTAAAAATTCTTTGGAATTTCGCACAAATACCAATTTAATTGTGTTTTCTTTTATGTAAAAAAATAGTTAATTATTCTTTCAAAAAATTAACCCTTTGCACTCGATTTATTTTCAAAATTGTGTTTTACAGTTATTTAATATTGTCACCTCTAGTGTGACAGACGAGTGGAAAGGGTTAAACTTTTTAATTATAAAAAATATTTAAAAATTTTTATTGTAATATCAATTTAAAAAGTTTTTTTATTTTCTTGTTAATTTTATTAATATAGAAATAATTATTATTCTAGAGATAAAACATAAACTAGAAGTATGATTTATTAATGAATAAAAAATAAAATAAATTGACATTGTACGTCATTTGTTTTAGCATCAAGTGGTTGGTTGGCAAATGGGAAAAATCGGATTTTTTCTATACATTAATATTTTACCGTTAATGGATTTAATTTTTTTTATTATGTAACAGTAAATAATATTGTACTTCTTCAAAAATATATTTAAATATCTTTTTTTTTAACATTTTGATAATTAACATTATATGAAAATTATTTTAAATATCTAAATGTAAAATTACAATATTGAAGTAATATATTATATTTTTAAAAAATATAAAATTATTATTAAACTTTTTAAAGGTATTTTAACATCCTATGAAGACCAATATTACTTAGAAAAGTTATGACGAATTAGAATAAATATCATATATAAATCACACCATGTAGAAATTTTATTATTTAACTTTTTAATGATTTTATAAATTAAACTAATTTTGTTGTTATTAATAAATTTACACTTAATTTAAATGATATGTTTTCTTCGTGTTTAATTTATACATAATATATATATGATTTTATAATTAATAATAATATTTCATAATAATTTTTAAATTAACTATATTATTATATAAAGGATTTTCTAAAGTATTAATATAAAAAGTATTTTTAATTTATCTTTTTAGAGCATAATTTATTTAACAACTTTTATAAATATTGATAAAATATTTTGATTCAAGACCAAATAAATGCACATTTATTAAGTCAATAAAAAAATTTTTTTTTACTGTTTTACAGGTTTCATTATAATATATAGTTACTTTATTAATTATATTTTCTTCAATTATAATTTATACTTTAAAATTCTTAAAACAAAAAAATAAATAGCCGTTTCTTTTAATATAATTTTAAAAAAAATTAAAGTTTTAAGTACCAGATATATTTATTTATAAATTACAAAAATACAAAAACAACTTTTTATGAAAAATGCCTTATTAAAATTTAAAAATTAAAAGTAAAAAAAAGGTATTATTGAGGTTGACAATAATTTATTTATTCTTAACAATAGTTTTAAAATTAATTTGTAATATAATCTTATTTTAATATTTAACCAGAAAAAGTTTGTATAAAAAAAATTATACAAAAAAAAGTTTATTAACATATATATAATATTGCAGGTAAGATAAAATTCCCATTTGGAAAAGCAAAAAAAAAAAGAATACCGTTTTGACTGTATTAAAATTGAATTACATGTAACTATGATAATTTTTGTAGTTCTTTTAACTTTTTGATTTCTTCTAGAATCTTCATACTAGGACCAACTTTAAATTGTAAATGTTGTTTTAAAGTTTCTTTATCTAAAATAAGTAGACATTCACCATCAATTTCTTCATCTTTAAATATTTGTCCCAATTCATTTTTACAAAGTCCATTAACCCAAAGCATCACTTCATACGGTGTCCACGATTTTACCTTGTAAACATCTAATCCTTCAATCGTAAATATTGAATTTGCAATAGCTTCTTTAGGAGTTACTTGCGGTGATAGAGAAGGAGATTTTGCACTTTCAAGTATGGGCATTGAAGATTTGTCTTCTTCTATAGTAGATTTTGAGGATGGTGATTTAAAAGTCATCTGTTCTGGTGTTGGAACTTCAGGGACAAGATTTGGTGCTGGCATATTAGGAGATTGTTTTGGTGTCGAAGCCTTTTTAGATGTTTTTGGAGTTTCAACTATAATAGGAGGTTCAACTTTAGCATTTTTACTTCTTCTTCCACCTCTTCCTTTTTTAACTTCAGTAATAATATCTTTTGATGACGATGGTTCAGATTCTTTTGCGCCATCATTGGATAAAGAGACATTGTCTCTAAGAGATCTTCTATTTTTTGTATTATATTGTTTTTCACAATCTTTGTTACAAAATTTAATTTCTGATTTTCTTGTTCTTGGGGTAGGTAAAAGAGTATTACATTGAAGGCAATATCCTTTTTTAGAATTATCAACACTTCCTGGAGATAATTTTTCTTCATTTTCTCTAGTTAATTTTAAAATAGATTGAGTGTATTTATCATAATTAGTTTCTTCAAAAGGTGATTTCCCAACACCAAAATCCATATCAAGAAGTCGTTGAATTTCTTTAGAAGATCCTTTTCTTTTTTCAGGTGTTGGGACATTCAATTTTTTCTTGTCTTTAGAACTCCTTGCATTTTCAAGAAGAGTTTTAGGTACAATTTTTTCTAAAGATTTTTTAAGAACATGTTTTGGTGGTTCAGGATGTTCCTCTATCATTGTTCCACCATCTAGTGAATGTTTTAATATTTTACGTTTTCTTCCTCCTCTTAATCCATTACATTTTTCAGCTTCTTTTTCAAAAGCTCTACTTACTTCTTCAATGTCCTTTTCATCAATAAGTTTTTTAATTTTTGTTGGTTTACTATTCTCTTTTGCACTTGTATTGTCATCTTTTACCTGAGTTTTAGTATGCTGAATATCAGGCATCTCTTTAAAATCATCTGAATCAGTTTTATTACCATTGATTTCGGTAGTTGTATTATCAATTACAGGTGCCAATTTAGGAGGAGATGTTGATTCATTTAATATTTGTGTTGGTAAATTATTTGAAGCAGGTACTAAGTAACTATAAGGTGTATTTGAATAAACTGGTTGGCCAGGAAAGTTAGGATACCCTGCTGCTACAAGCATTTGTTGAGGATAAACATTTGTTGGATAATTTATAAATGAAGCATTTTGTGTCATAATACCATTAGGTCGTGAAACCATAGATTGAGCCTGTTGTTCTGCTTTATTACGTGAATATTTTATTTGTGGTGATAACATTTCTCGAACTGTTGGTTCACCCTGACTTCTATTCATCATTTTATGATATTGTGTACGTTTTTTAGATTGTGGAGCTGTTAATATTGTTGAAGGTGTTGTTGAATTTGATTGTGATAAATCATTTTCATTTAATGATTTTCCTTGAGATTGACCATTTGTTTTTGAAATATTTTTAGACATTTGAGCAATTGCATTTAATTGTTTATTACCAACCACTAAAGTAGAATTATCTTTATTATTATTAGATAAAGAAGATCCAGAATTTTTTGTAGGACTTTTTGAATTATTTAAAGAGGCAGATTGTGAAGACAAATTAGGAGATGTTTGATATTTCATTGGTTTAAAAATCATGGCAGGAGAAGGTTTTGGTTTTATTGGTGCAAAATTTGCATCTTTTGGTGAAGCAACATTTACAGAATTTTTTGTAACTACTTCTTTATGTTTATCATCAGCTTTTTCTTTTTCACCTAATAATTTACCCAATGTAGTTTCTGCATTGTTTAAAATTTTGGAAATAGGTAGTTTATCATTTTTGCATATATTATTTTGTTGTAATATTTTATCCTCAGAAATCTTTTTTTCAATTACAAAATTTTCCTCACTATCCTCACTTTTTCGTTTTTCTCTTTTACATTTTGGTTCTGTATCTGTGGAAGCTCCTTGTAAAATATCAAGAATTTTTTGTTTTTGTACTTCACTTTCTTCAAATGAACTATTTATACGTTCAGATATAAAATTGACATGCTTAGGAGTATTAGATTTTCGTTTATTTTTTTGTAATGATGATGAACTACATACTGATGAAGCACGACTATTTCGATTTATATATTGATTATTGCTACTTATTAATGTTTCATCAATTGAAATACAATTTTGAGGTATTTTTAATAATCCTTCAGTTGAAGGTTTTAATATTATTTCTAGAAAAAAAATCTTTTAAAAAAATAAATTTAATATTTTATACCTTTATGTATATCTTTTATATCTTTTATAGTATCCTTCTTTTTAATATCATGTTTTCCTGTACCATTAATATCATCAATTAACTTTGGAGAATGAGATGCAGCTTTTTTTTCAAAGAAACTTTTATATTCATTATCATTTTTCATTTCTACATCATTAGAATCATTTATTTTTTCTTTAATTATTTCATTTATTTCTACTTTTTCATTAGTAATAATAGTAGTATTATCTAAATTATTATCAGCATTTTTATTTTCTAATGTTGTACAATTCTTCTCATACTTCTCAGAGTTATTGGCATTATTATAATTTTTACTTGCATTTTTTTTAATATCTAAAACATTAAATTCCTCTGGACATAAAATATCATTTTCAGGAGATTCATCAATTCTTAATTCTTGGTCTGAATCTTGTGGATCAGTCATTTTTGACTAATCTAATAATGCAGTATACACAATAAAATATCAATATACCAATTTTTAGTATAACACAATGTTTGTACAAAATTTATCTAAAAATATCTATGTTTAATAAGTTTAAATATAGACAAAAAATATATATATATATATAAATATATTTATATCATAATAGAATAATCCAAGAAATAACAAAAATGCTAACTACACTCGGAAATGATACGTTGTGTCCGATGCGAGAACCTTTCAATATACAAACACATTTCAAATGTTTACATGTATGTAGGGAGAAATATATAAGATGAATATGCGGGTGACGCTGATACACTTTATGTCTAACTAAAGAATATATATCTTCTGCTTGTATGCCACGTTTTTTGTACATACTCATTTCAAATTTGTAATACTCTAGCCCTATTGGTTTATGGAATTGAAGAATGCAAAGGTACAGGCTCTGCTTCTCTGAATATGACAATTTTTTTTACTAATTCAAACCTTTTTTAGATTTTAATTTTTTAAAATATTACATTATAAAATGGGAATAATATTAACTTTTATTTATAATTAATTATTTTTAATAAAATATGTTAGATAAACAATTTTAAAATAGATATTTAATAAAAATATTATATAAAATAGTATTAAGTAAATAAAATTTTCAAAAATGTCTTTAAAATAAGAAATTAAAGACAAAACGAAGATTATGTGATTGTTTAAACTGATAGCATATACCTTTGTCTCTCATAAATTATAAAAAATCTAACATTACTATTTTATTAATATTTAAATAATATTTTATTATAATCTTTATGATAATATTGTTTATAATAAATATCCAAACAATTTTTGTAGAAATTTATATAAAATATAATAAAAATATAATAAAAACAATTAATTAATATTTGGATAGCCATAAAACAAATTATTATAATAAATAAATCATTTTTATATAATATATAAATTAATAAATAATTACTTTGTAAAATAATAGATATTTACTTTAGATATCCAATATTATTGAAGAGTGAAAAAAAGTTAACAAATATTTTGTTATTAATAAGATAATGTTAAAAAAAAAGAAATTTATACATATATATATATATATACTTTTTAGGTTGAACTAGTATATATAAATAAACTGACCATTATTGACAACCAGGAAATTAAATTTCGCAGTTTGGATCAAGCAGCCATCATTAAATGTGTCTTATGAAGAATAGTGGGAATGCGATAATGTAAAAAATATTTTAATTTGACGTTGATATTTAAGGATTGTATAATTTGTGACGTACAGATTTTTAAATTATTAGTAATTAATACCAAAAATATTTATAATTTATATAAATTAATAATAATTACATAAAAATTAAAAGAAAATTTTATAAAGTAAATAATTTTTTTTTTATTTATATGTTTTTTTTCGTGAAATTTTATTTAAAATAAATGGATTTATGTAGAAGACAAAAAATTTGTATTAATTGTGGAAAGAATGCTGATAATCTTTATCATCAGTATGATGAAAATATTATTCGTCTCTCAATTTGTGTAAGTGAATAATCTTAAATGTGAGAAAAAATATTTATAGAAATATTGTAATATGTATGTAGATAAATATGTAGAAGATGATTATCCATTAATATGTATCGATATATTTTTGCAAAATATAAAAGCATACAGGCATGTTCTTATAAATGAAGATGTTACTAATAAACTCACTGTTGTAATGGTATTGTTAATGAATGAAACATTTGTCAAATGGTATGAAATGATAAAAATTAATAGAAATGATAGTACTGATATTCATTATACAGCTGTAATGTTTTATATCACAACATTTCAGATAATTCTTGGATATATTTTTTATTGTTTATTTTTGAAATTTATGTATTTTATTATAACAAAAGAAAAGATACAAATAATTTCATATATAAAAGAATTTACTTATTGTGTATTGGGATCTTATGGTATGTAAAAGTTAAAAACAAAAAAATGAATGTAATGTTTTATTATAGGTTATGCATATAAAACTTTAGTTATTATTTGGAATATTGAAGAACATTGGTCGACAATATTTTTATACTTATTAATCATAATTCTTTCACATATACAAATTCAGAGAACACTAAATCCAACTTTATCAAAGTACATTGTTACATTTAGTGTCATCATTTCATTGTTATTTAAAGAATCTATTGAACGTTATATATCTTATTACTTTATCATTAATGAATAATAATAGATGAATATTTAATAAATATAAAACATGACAAATTAGTAGCTTTTTTATGTTTATTTAATCTCATTTACCACTTGAAGTTAACTTAATCCTATCAATTACATCAGAATATCAGAATCATTATTATTAACTAATGGCACTTATCCTGGTCAGTTAATGTCATGACCATATAAAGTAAATAAATTGTTGATTGACATTAATTGAATTATAACGTTGCTCATTTTTAAAATAAATATTGACTTCAACTACTGTATTTAAAAGATTAATTTAATAATAAGCTTGTTGTTATACTCTGGGAATTCATACCATTACAATAAAAATCTTCTTATAATGTTTACTTTGATAATCTAATTAATTAAAGATTGTTAGTCCCTTAATTTATATCAAATTTAACATCAAATAAAAATGTAAAGTATTTCAAATAATAATAAAAAAAATTTTAAATAATATGTAATGTAAAAAGAATCATATAAATAACGTGATTCTTTATATCCTTTTTATTCGTATTAAAATAACAGAAAAAAATGTTATAATGAGGTATAAAAAATTCTTTACATTCAACAAATTTATAATATTTAAAGTTTGATTAGAAAGATTTTTTAACTATTCTTTATATCAAATAGCTTTATAAGTATTCACTATTTATCAACAATATGAAAGAAATACTAATAAATGATTATTAAGCGATTTTATTGTTAGTATCAATGTATGGGTTGCAATAAAGTAATTTGTACTGTATTTTTAATGTCTCTACTACTACCGCGTTAATCCGGTCTCTTCATCAACAAACTCTTAACTCTTTTTGATTAATTTGCCGATCAAAGCCTCTTGAAAAATACAAAGGTTCATTTGTTGTCATTGATATACAATACACCTTTCAATTGAGAATCAGCAATAATATTTGTAATTGATCCTGGGTATGAGTGATACTAGATTTATTAAGCAAATTGAATACTTTCATTGAAGAGTTTATTAAAAATGTTCTTAAGATTGTAAAAACATTTTGATTTAATTATTTTAATAAAGAATCATCTTTTAATTGAAAAGTTAAAGTATTAGAAAATTTGTAGAATTATCGTGTTTATATATTTTTACAATAACATAATAATATGATGCATTAATTTTTTTAATTTATTATATAAAAAAGATATTAAAAAATATAATGTTATAGTTATAATAGTTATATTTTAAATATATGTATTTTGAAATTAAATATATATATTTTTTTTAATTTACAAAGTTATAATACTTTTATTAAAAACTTTTTATTTATAATTGTTAAAAATTAAAATATTACTAGATAAAGAAGGAAAATCACTTTTATAATATCAAATTACTTTTTACTGTTATTTTGTTTCATTTCCTGTTACTCAATTTTCATATCAATTAAAACTCATGAGCAATAGCTATGCTTCATATAAGATTATCACTTTCTTAACTACAATCATCAATATTTACATTAAGGAGGTACATATGTATATTAGAAATAACACTTTATTATTCATTACTGTACGACACGCCTACAATTTATACTAGCTAATAGATAGTAACTTTTTGTCAAATTATCTTCATTTCACATTTCTTATCTTTTTATAATGGCTTCATCAACAGACAAATCTTTTCCAATTGGATTTTCTATTTGTAATTTATTAAATCCTTCCCTGAAACAGGATGATATAGTTCAAGATTCAAAAGACAAAGTAGGAAATAATAATATAAAAACTGAATCACCTGATTGTTCACAACAATCTACATCATCATCTACACCAGAATCCTCATTTGATCCTCTCCAATCTATGACAGCTGGTCTTCAACTACCTTTAATAAATAATATTCCTAATAATCATTCTATGTTAATGTTAGCTGCAGCAACAGCAAATAACAATAATCCAAATTCATTATTAACTATTAATAATAATAATAATAATCCTTATGGATCTTTTCCAAATTCTAATTGGCAAAATGCTGTAAATTATGTTACAATGGCTATGCAAGCACAACAACAAATGGGTTCTGGTGGATTGCCTATGGTTAATTGTAAGTATACATATATATCATAATATACATACAATAATTAAAACATTATTTTTTCTATATATAAATAAAATTAATTATTAATAATTTTAGCTTGGGATCCCAGGTTTCCATGGTTAAATCCATTCATGAATAAATCATCACAAAAACGTAAAGGTGGCCAAATTCGTTTTACAAATGAGCAGACGGATGCTTTAGAACACAAGTTTGATAATCATAAATATTTATCACCACAGGAACGTAAAAAATTAGCAAAATCGTTATCATTATCAGAAAGACAGGTAAGCATTATTAATTAAAGTATTAATGTTAACTTTAAATTATTCTTCATATTAACATACCAAGATACTAAATATTTCTAGTATATGATTAAGTTTTGTAAACAAAAAATTCTAATCACTACAAGAATTATAAAGTTCTATTTCAATACAATTAACAAGTAATTGACACTAAGTTTACTTATTAAGTTGCTAATAAATATACCATTTATTAAGTTTAACTTGTAAAGGAGTGTACAAAAATAAATATAAATTGTAATACTTATCCATTTAATGACCATTAAATAGTTTAATTTAAAAGAAAAATTTTTATAAAAACTTTTGATATTTATGTGGTATTTTTGTAGGTCAAAACATGGTTCCAAAATAGAAGAGCTAAATGGAGAAGAATAAGAAAAGATGGTGAGGATGATGATGAATTAATAAATGGAATATCAGGAGGAAGAAATATGGTTAAATATGATGTTAATAATCATACAGGATACCATCAAAACTATTAAAATAGTTTATAAAAATTTAATATTTATATACCTTTAAATAATTCTTGCCGGTTAAAAATTTCCTGATATATGCTTTTTTTTTATTATTTAATATCATTAAATTATTCACTTTCTTTGATAATATATTTTTTACATCATTTTATTAAATAAAAAAAATTTCATTTACTTTTTAGATTATAAAAACATTTATATATTTTGGTATAAAAAAGATTTAATTTTAAGTTAAAACAAAAAAAAAGGAAAAATTATATATTTAAAAAAAAGAATAATTTTTTAAAGCAGGATTATATTGTTATAATTATTTTTCTGTTACAATAATTGATAAAGTACATTAAACATCTTGTATCCTGGCTAAGTATGGCATTTATATACATATTTATTTTTCTATATATCTATTAGTTGTAAGAAAAAGAGTCTACTTACTTTTATTCTTACATTCTAAATAATAAAACAACTTTTTATATGTACTTTAACATATAAAATTTCGTTAGATAAATGGTATCTAGTTTTCAATTTCTTTATAATATTTATTAAAAGTTATTTAAGATTACCTTAATATTTATAAATTGTAAATTGTAATGCATAATTTTTTTTTATTTTTTTTTTTATCAAAATATTATAGTCATATTATTTTTTTATATTTAAAAAATATATTTGTATAATTTTAAAAGTGATAACTTTATTTATATAGTATAAATAAAAGACAAAATTTTAATTATAATATCAAAGAATAAACCGTGATTTAAGAATTAACTATTTAGTAATTGAAGTAAAATTAATACAATACGTATAATAATAAATTGTAATCATAATATAATATTTAAATTTACAATAACACAAAAATAAATAATACGGTATAAATATCATAATAAATTACATTTATAACTTTTTTTTTTAAAAAAGTGTGATACACAAAAAAGATAACTTAAAATATATTATATATAATTTTATTTTTAAATAGTAGTTAAGTTTATTGATATATTAATAAAAAATAATATTACTAGCTAATTAAATATTAAGAAATTAAAGGTACAAATAATTAAATAAAGATTTCCTTTTTATCTTTGTCAATACTTTATAAACTGTAAAAAATAAATCAAATTAAATAAATGTAAAAAAAATGTTTTGTTTTTTTGATGTTTACAATTAAATTATTTAAATAATATAAAGTTTAAGAATAGTTTTATAAAAATACATAATGATAAAGATTCTTTTTTAATATATTTTTAATTATTTAGTTCTTAAAAAACTCCTTAGCATCATATTGTAAGTATATATATTTTTATAAATTTTTGTAAAAAATAAATTCTTGTAAATTTATACAAAAGAAGATCAAACTATAATATATAAATTTGTTAGAAATATTCTTGTCTAGTTAATGTTGTTTATTTATAAAATTTATTATTTTTAAATAATATTTTATGTATCTTCATTTTAATGTAAATTTATAGTTACTCATTAGAAATATTTAAACTTTTTAAAGATGATAATTAACAATTAAAAGTAATTTGTTTACCAAAGAATTATGTACTATATAAAAAATACACTATATTAATTTATATTATCTATATATTAATGTTAAATTAAAATCAAAAACATTTATTACCTAAATTATTATATTTATTTTTCTTATAATATTTTTGTTTTTATAATTTACTAGCATAGATATATTATGTCAATATTTATGAAACAAAATATTTTTTCTTTAAAAATATTTTATACCCTATACAATGAAAAATACTTTAAACACATTAGTAAATAATTTTTTTTTTAAATAAATTATTCTTGAAAAAAATTATAACTTTTTTTTGTATAAAAATTATTTAACAATTAAAAGTAAATAAAATATTTTATATCAATGTGTGAAATATGATTATACGTTTAAAAAAATCATTTTTTTCAAATTTAAAAAATGATTATAAATACTAATTTATTTTAAAAAATTTTAGTTTTTTTTAAAATCACCTTTTAAACATCAAAATATTAAAACTATAAATTAAAAATATTTAACAAAAATAAATTATTACATAATATTGGATTTTTTTTATTTTTAAATATAAAAAATAAATTTTGATTAATAAAAACTTTAATGTATAAATGTACGCTAAAAAAATTTGCAAATAATTACATTTTTATTGTTTTTTTTATTTATTTATATATATAATATACGTAATATATTCTAAATTTATTTTACACTCCAAAATAAATTTAAAATTTTTAATTTTTTAAAGTACAAAAAAAATTAACCAAAGACAATTTTGACTACAGTATTCTTTTACATGAATAAAATAATATATAATTTACTCTTTCTAATAATAGTCTATGTTTATTATATTCTTATTAATGCTTTAAAAATAAATATATATTTTAGGGTATGTCATTGTAATGTAGACATCTTTATAAATAGATAAATATTTTATTGAAAATTATTAAAACAAATATAATTATATTTTTTTTAATTATGTTTACATATAATGCAAATTTTTTTAATTTTTGAAATACATTACTAGTTAAATATAAAATTAACCAAATATACTTTGTTTGAAATTTATCTTAATTTGTGGTGTTTAAAAACTTTCTATAAAAACATTAAATATTATATAATTAATTATTGTGTAACAAAAAAAATTTTAATAAACAATTTATTATTTTTAATTTTTTTACTATCAATTTAAATAAGAAAAAATTTATTTTTTAGATAAAAATTTTTAATTAGAAACTTTCTAATGTAGAATTGTATAATAATTATTAATAACTTTTATTTTTTTATATTGTTAAAATTTATAAATAAGAAGTTATTATTACTCAAAAAGGATAATATTCAATTATGCAAACTAGTTAGCTATTTTTATAAAGTTTTATGTAGTAAAATAAAAAGATGATTTTTCTTAATTATTGTCTTCTCAATAAAATTTTCTATTATTTAAAAAACTAACTCTCTATAACATTATTCATTTAGTCTGTCTTGCTACTTCGTATTTTCAAGTTCTATGGTTTATTTAACATATTCAATCTTAAGTTTATAATCCTGCTTTCTGTTATCAAAATACTTCCTATTTGAAGACATGTGAATAGTCATAGGACAGATCATTTTTCTTTTTTTATACTTTAATTTATATATTTAGCATTTTTTTAATAAATGTATATTTTATGTTTTATTTTGTTAGTCCAATTACCAAAAATAATTAACGAATTTTATTAACAACAAATTTCATCATACTTTTTAAAGTAAAGTATTTTTTGTAATTTTCTGATTTCTTTTAAAAGTTTAATACATACCTTATTATATATTTACAAACTACTTTTTATTGTTAAAAACAATTAAATAACAAAATAAAAAAAGTACTAAATACAGTACAGAAAATTAATTACAATTTCTACCAAATAAATTTTAACTACTTCCTTGATGCCCATTAGAGGTAGGGTCTACCTGATCGATACCTGTATTTTGTAAATGTTGTTGTAATGTAACAGGTGTCTTTGATTGATCATTTAGATCATCCAAAATAAATTCTGACAACAAAGAATCAACCTCAGCAAGACCAAAAAATTTAGTCAATGTCATATTTTCAATTAAAAGTTGGGTTAGAGCTTTTAATGCTGGTGCAAGTAGTAAAATATTTCCATACCTTGTTGGTGCTTCAGTTGAATTTTGGGAACTTATAAAAGCAAACAATGCTTTTAAAACACTATTTCTTGCTTCTCGAACTTTTTTTTGATTCTCATGTTTTAATCCTTTGGCTTCTGGATGGAGAAAGGCTAAAGCTTTTAGGCAAACAAACTCTTCCTCTTTCATTCTTAATTGTCTCATAGGCCAGACAATTTCATCCAACACTCTTGGTGTAATATTAGTTGTTTTAAATGCTGCAAAAGAATTTAATTGCATACCATTTTCTTCTTCTGATATTGAAGGATTATTAAATAAACAAACTCTTGTTGAATCAGGATTACGAAAAGCTGGCATTAATATAAGATGCTGTGGGGCATAGTTTTTTAATAAAATTATTTTATCTTCCATTGGTAATTCTGGAAATGGACTGACATTTTTAGCCCAATCAACCATAACTAGAAGAGTTGTCCTTGAAATTTCATTTAATTCCTCTGTTGTACATTGAAGTACATCAACAGGAGCTCCAGAATTTCCATTACCATTATTAATTAAGTTTGAAGTGATAATACTTGATCTATAATGCATACATAAAGCATTATTATTTTTTACTTCCAATTCCATAAGTAAATCAATAACTTCATTTTTTACTTTCCAAGGATTTTGCATAATATTTATATTTGAGTTATCAGGATTACCTATTAAACCGGGAGAAGGTGTTTCACTACCATTTATTTTATTAGAATTAGGTCTAGAATTATCTATATTATCTAAACTCTCACTTCTTTTTATACCAGGACTTGAATTGATATCACGCTCAAATTGGATTGCTTCTCTTTTCATACCAACATCAAGACACTTCTTGAAACGACAAAATCTACAAGCACAACGAAAATTTTTGTCAATTGTACAATTTTCATTAAAACGGCATGTAAAAGTTTGATTACGTAAAATTGTTCTTCTAAAAAAACCCTAAAAATAATTTATTATAAAAAAAATTATCTAATGAAATATTTTGTTAAAAACATACTTTACAACCATTACATGATATAACACCATAATGTGTACCGGTCGATTTATCACCACATACAGCACAAGGCTCAACGACAATGTCTAAAAAAATTTATAATTTTAATATTATTACATCATAAAACTTTATCAAAATATACCTGTATTCATTATTTTTTATATTACTTAAAAATTAAACTTTTTTTTATATATATCTTAAAATTATATATCTATAAATCCTATAAAAAAATTATATTAAAAAAACAAAATAAAATAAAATAATAGTAAATATAATTAAGTGATAGTTTAAAAAATACCAACGAAACCAAGGAATTATTAAAATTTTTATTTTTAAACTTTATTCATAATATATATAATTCTCTAAAGTATATATTTCTATATTAAACTTTATAATATTAAACTATCTAAAAACTTGATTGAATAAAATTAAATCTAAAGAATCTAATAAATGGTTAAAATGGTAAATATTAAATCATTCCTATTATATAATTTACATACTTATCTCTAACAATTAATATAAAAAATTTTAAACAATAAATATTTCTTTTCATATTAATTAACTTCTAAAATATATATTAAAGTAAAAAAGTAAAAAAAAAAAAGATGAGTATAATAAATGAATAAAAAAATTTTTTTTAAAAAATTATACATAATATTTGTCCAAAATAAGCTACTATACTTTTAGTTATCTAATAAGACTTTTATATAACAAACATATTAAAAAGTATAACATTTCTTTAATCAAAAATCATTCCTATCAGGTGTTTATATTGACTAGCTACAAGTTATTGAATCAATGCAAACGACATGAATTAAATATAAATGCAATAAAACTAAAAAAAATCATACAAATAATTAAAAATAATAATAATAATAAAAACAATGTTTTTTAAAAAAATACTATGTTTATACTTTATCATTACAAAATTTTTAACATTTAATTTAATTTAAATTTAAAAGTTACACTTAAACTTTACTTTGCCTACATTATTTTACATAGTTGTAACTAATTATAGTTATTTAATAAGTGATATACATAATAATGTAATTATAATATTATTTATAAAATATAATATTACAATAGGTAATTATTTCTAATAATTCTAAAATTAATCATATTATATATAATAAAAATATTTTTAAAATAAAAACTATTTCATGCTAACTTACTTAATTTAAATCATATACAAATTTTCAGCTTTATTTGCAAATAATTCTAATGTGTTGTAAAGACTCCTTTCTTACATACACTTATTATTAATCTCTTTATATATTGTTCATACATAATTAATCATAAAACAGACTTTATGAGTATAACAATTTTAAGTAATGAATAAAAACATATAACGTTTATAATATAAAAAAAAATCTATGCCTTGTAGTTTCACAATCAGGATGATGGTTAACTTCTGGCCGTTACTAAATAAACCGATAGCATTTAAAAATTAAATATATTTGATGTCACACTATAAAAGTAGATAATTTTTCTTTATAGTACAATATATTAATAAAAATACATACATACATTCCATATATGTTTAAACATATCAAAAAAAAAGAATAAATATTTAATTAAAATACTATAATAAAAAGTAATTACTCATTCTAGATATATAAGTATATATTTTCATTTTTGCCATCTATAAAAGTTTAAAACTATTCCATAGGGTAAAACAATGTATTTTAATAATATAAAAAATTATATTATATACTGTTAAAAGAATATTAAATGATACTCTTAATTCAGATGTTAGAGAAATGATATAAAATGTAATGATATATTATTTCTAGTAGTATCTTTCTATTTATAACTAAGTGTGCTCTTTAATTTAAAAAAAAAAAAGAATGTAAATTTTTAAATTTTTGTACAAATTGGATTTTAGTATAATTATTTTTACTATTCAATACTTTTTTTAGTACACAAAATTTATTAGAAAGTTTATCTATAGATTATTATTTAATAAATTCTATATTTTATTGATTTAGATTATAGGAGATTAAAGTTCGTTAACACGTTCATAAAGTTTAATATATTATCTAATAATAAAAAGTATGACATTTATACAATATTTATTTAGTATAAAATATTATCATTGTAACTATTTTTAATTCAAATTTAAAACTTAATTTAATGAAAAAAGAATTATGTATATTAAATCAATATTTTTCTTACTTTTTTTTTATCAACCTTCTTGTTAGATTAAAGTTTTAGATTGAAAATTTTATTATTAATTTACCTAGTATTAAATATATTCTTATTAATGGTAATAATTTTAAACATCTATAGATGTATTATAATATTTATGTTGTAATATTTTTATAATTATATTATTACATAAATATTATTATAAATAAAAATTAATAATATTAAATTGAAGATAAGAAATAAAACTTTATTAATATATATAAACAATAAACAATTTTAACAAAATATATATAACTTTTGATTAAAAAAAATTAAAAGTGCAGAAATACAATATATTGTAATAAATTAAATTATTTATAAATAGCAATATAATGATATTACTTATTTTTAGATAAATTTCTTTGTTTCTCAGCATTTACAACTATCAAATCATCAGTTAATAATCCTTTTCTTCGTCTTATGTTATCCATGTATACTTTAGCTTGGTTTACACTGTCTCCTTTATCACCATAATGTTCTTTTTCATCTTCAGTTGTAGGAATCCAAAAAGGATCTTCATCAATTATTTGCCAATGTGAAAATTCCATAGAAGCTGATGCTAATCCAGAAGATTTTTTACGAAGATCTTCACAAAAAGAGAAAGACTCAACTACAGGCATGTATGCTTCAATTTCAAAAAGACCATTAGTTTGATTTATATCTTCATTTATTGTTTTAGCTTTTCTTTGAGAAATTACAGTGTGTACTTTTCCAAGAACACTAGGAGATGTTTGAATTAAACAATGATACATTGCAGCAACAAGTCTTAAAGGATGTTTCTTAAGAGATGCCTGAATTGTTCCTTTGACAGCACTTATAAGTTGACCTTGAATTGAAGAATCTACTTCTTCTTCTTTAATATAAAATTCTTCAACAATAATACCGACACCCTGAAGTGGTTCATTTGCTAAAGGACCTGATGTCATTGATAAATCAAAACCTCCAGTAAATATTCTATCCATCCATTTTCCACGTGTTTTTAAAGTACTCCAGACACTACTTTTTACATCTGTATCATTTTCAATATTATTAATAAGTAAATTAGACATTGCTTTTGGTGGTCCAAAACACCAAATATTGTCTACAATTTTTAAAACATCTTCTTTTGATTTTTTAAACCACCATGTACCTTTATATCCAGGAAGAGATTCTTCACATATTTTTTTGAAGTCATTATAAAAGTTTTTAAACTTCACATCGTCTTCATCAATTTTTTTCTCACGAAGTTTCTTTAATAAATTTTTATTTTTTTGAATAACATTACAAACATCAACAGGTAATGGAACGGCTCTTAATTTAATTGTAACCATACCACATTTTATGTTACATTCTGTCATTTGATTAAAAACTATTTTAGTATATGATAAATTTGTTTCAGGTATAATAGTTTCTAGAAAAGGAACAATTGGTGGAGAAACAACAATATTTACTTGACCAAGATCTTTAAGATCTTCTAAACATTTTTGAAGGTGGACTTCACCGGCTGTAACAAGATTTAATTCTCCATTGTCCGCTTCAAAAACACGCACAGATGAATCAAAAACAGTTAACAATTTAAGAGCTTCTTTTAATTCCTCAAATTCATCATTTCCTGAGACTGTTGGCATTATTGAAACATGAACTAAAGGCTCAACCAAAGAAACATTATAAGAGATTTCACCATTTTTAATAAAATCTGAACATAAAGTCATACTTTTAAAGTTAGAATCTATTGCTATTCCACAAATTTGTCCTGTATTTACAGATGATACAGGAATTAATTCTTTACCCATTATAATATAAAGATGTTTTATACTTACTAAATTCATATCATCTATATTTAATTCATCATCAAACTCAGAGTAATTTTTTTTTTGATTTTTATCACCTAAAAAGTAAAGTTTTTGCCCAACAGTTACCTTGCCAGATAAAACTCTACACATTCCAACTTTTTCGTTACTATATTTAAATACTTTTGCTATAGTTAAAATTGTCCTACTACTTTCTTCATCAGCAATTTTTATATCATTTGACAGAGGATGGCAATCAGTTTGTAGCAAATTTATCAATTTGTCCTCATTTTGGAAACAATTTTTAGGGCTATTACATTTATATACTGCTCTAACACAAGCTTTTGTTAAAGGCATCCATTGCTTCATAAATTCATCATAAATTTCATTGATACGTTTAGACTTTGTTGTAACATTCATCTTTCTAGCTAATTCTCTTAATCTTTCAACGTCATTTTTTTCAAAAGCACATTTATATATCTCCCACATTGGATCTAAGATTAATTTTTCAAATAATCCTTTTTTTCCTTTAGCTTCAGCATCAGGTAGTATTTTCATTCCTGCCCCAAGATAAAAATCCGAGAATAGTAAAACTTTTAATTCATCTTTAGGTATATTTAATTTTTCAAACCATATATTAGCAAAATCTTCTAATCCAAAACCAAAACCATGAGTAGCAGAAGCAAAGATAACATTTCCTTTTACTGGATCAAAATGAATTCTTTCCTCCTCTTTATCTATTTCTTCCCATTTATCATCAATTAAATAACTTTGTAATATTTGACTTATACAACTGTTAACATGTTCTATTAACATTCTTATATGTTTATATGCTTGACCAGTATCAAATCCTAATTCACAAATTAATCTATCAATCTTATTTATAACTAAAATTATATCATGACGACATTTTATTCCTTGTCTCAATACTGTTTCTGTTTGTGAACAGACCCCTTCAACAACATCAACAACCAATATTGAAATATCAGCAATATAAATAGCACTAGAAACTTCAGAGGAAAAATCAACATGTCCAGGACTATCAATAAGATTAACAAATATAGGATTATAATATAATGAAATTCCACTTGACTTCATAGTGATTCCTCTATTTTGTTCATCTTCACGACTATCCATGTAACGTAATTTTCCTGCCATTCGAGATGAAATTATTCCATTAGATGATATCAAAGTATCAGCCAATGAAGTTTTACCGTGATCAACGTGAGCAACAATACAAACATTCCTAATATTCTCTGGAGTTGTCTGAAAAATTAAAAAAAAAAATTTATATTATTATTATATAAACTTGCTTTTGAGAATGCCTCTGCAAAAGTTAATCCTTCATTTACTTTTATATTCATTTTTAAATATTAATAATTTTGAAATTTTTTTTATTTCATGGGATAGGTGTACTATTTTATATAAATAATAACTTGGAGTCTTAAAAAGAAAAGTATTTTCAAAATTTGGAAATCTTAATAAAAATGTAATTTAATAAATATGAGATTTACTTTTATCAGTTAACTTTAAATTGAATCTTTAAACTTTAAAAAAAAAGGAAAACTCCTTATAAACTACTATTTTATGCCTTAAATTTTCAAAATAAAAATTTATGTTACAGAAAATTAAGGAATAACATTACTCCAAATCTTATTCGTAAACAACAAAGAAGTTTCCACAATTGTTGTATTATTGTTATAAAAAATAATTTCGTTTTTTTCTTATCATTCAATAATTAGTTATTATAAAAAAGAATAACTATTTCAAAAATGGAATTACCAGATCCATATTTAGTCGGAGCTGTTTCATTACTTGAATCATTGGGTAAAAAAATTATCGTCCAACTTCGGGATGGTAAAACATTAATTGGAGTGTTGTCTTCAATTGACCAATTTGTCAATATTGTTCTCGATAAGGCAATAGAAAGAATCTTTGTAGATAAATGTTATGGAGATATTCCAAGAGGTGTTTATCTTATACGTGGTGAGAATGTAATTTTAGCTGCTGAAATTGATGAGACAAAAGAAGTAGATTTGAAAGAGGTAGATCCCACACAAATTTTGACAATGCATGATGATAAAGTTGAAGAAACTAGAATTGAATATGAGAGACGTGCAAAAATTTTAGGTGAGAAGAGTGTTTTAATTGGTGAACAACAAATAAGAGGGAATGAATTAATGTTAGAAAATATGTATTAGAAAGTTGTTTTTTTTTTGATTTTGTACAAATATAGAAAATTTCTAAGCAAATATTGTGTTAAATTTAATGAACAAAAAATAGTTATATTTATATTATTTGTAATAAGTCTTTTAAAATACTTAAAATTATTTTGTATATTCTTTTTAATAATAATATACTTTTTATTTATTTTTTTATTCTGCATTTAAAAATTTATACTTTTCTTTTGATTCCCTACAGTTTAATCATTCCCTTTTTTAAATTATATATATTTATAACTAACAAGGAAGTGCACCGAAAATGTTAATATATGAAGAGGAAAAATATCTTTGTATTATTATTTAAAACAAAAATTATTCATCTCTTTTAAACATTTAATACATCAAATTTACTTTTATATAAAGAAAAAAACATATATAGTTGTGGGCTTTCAAATAAATTAATGTGATTAATAATAAACAATTTCGATTGTAGGAACTTGTTAAAAATTAAATTACCATTAATTTAAATTAGCTTCTTTTTTTTAAATTACATTAATTAACTCTTTTCTATAGAAAGAATGGTTTTAATTGTTAATTAAATCTTTAGTCAATGATTTATATAATTATATATTACTTATTTTAACATTTTAGACTTGTTTTTTTCTCCTATTGTTATTATTATAAATAAAAATGTAAGAATATTAACTTTTTTTAATGTTAACTTTATAACCAAAAAAGTTATTATATTTAAACAAAGCTTATTAAGAAATGTTGGAGTAATAAATGACTTCCAAATCTTTTTTAAGTTATATTGTATGATTATATTTAATTCTATACATTATTTTTGATGAGTACATTTGTACTATAAACTTAACTATTAAAATATAAAAAATTTATTTTTGTTTATACTAATATAAAATTTTAAATAAAAAAAATTTGAACTAAATATATTTATTTTTAAATAATATTAAAAAAGAAAGCTTTTTCTTTTCTTTTTTTTTTGATTATTTTATTTGTACAAGAACAAAATATATCTTCAGAAGTACAAAATAATAAAAATTATTTATTTTTAACGTGTATAAATATTGTATTTTAATAGGATAAAAAAATTTTAAACAAAGTGTTATAGTATACTTATGTTTTAACTACAATTTTAATTTATATGCATAATTACTATTTCCTTTTTGATAACATTATCATTTACTTATAAAAAAAATTTTATTTCTACTTAATATTCGTTAGAAATTCGTTAGAAAATTCTAAAGCAAATCTATAAATTTAACATTTAAAAATTGTATAAATATATGATTCTTTTCAATAATACTATTATAAACATAAACATTCTACAAAAATGCACTTTTTTTGAATTGATTGAGTAATAAAAACTTCCACATAATCTATAAAAATTTAATTTATTTCTATATTTAAATATAGAAACATAATCAAATATACTTTTACACATAAAAATATAATGTCAATACTTTTATTATATACAAATCAAATGCTAGCAAAACAAAAAAAAAACTAGAAATATGTATGATGCTGCAATAAGAAAATTCCTGAGATTTTATAATATTGAATCATTTCTACTAAATTGTTACAAATGTGAATACCTAGTTGATACTTATTAGTATAATATATTGTACCCGATTTTATTAATTTTAATACCCTTTGAAGTGAAAATAATTACTGCAAATATGCCAATTAAAATTGTTGAGATCTAAGGAATATTATTATAAATTGTGTGGATAGACATCTGCAACATAATAAAATGATTCACGATACTTTCCCTTCATTATTGATATTATCATCAGATAATATTGGAGTCTCTGTAATTATAATATCCATTTCAGATGTCTCATTTGAAATATCGTTACATAAATCTAAAGATTTCTTACTCTCATTATCTTTATTTTCTTCTTTAGATGTATTATCATAATAATTTCTAATATTTTCATTATCAGCCATCGAGATAATTAATGCCTCATTTCTTTCCTCTGCATACTTGACATAACTTTTTAATACACTAATATGGTTTTCCATTTCTGTAATAAATGCTTTGCATGAATTTTTACTCTTTGGAAACATTAAAGAAAATGGAATGGTTAATGCAAAAGAGCTTGAAACTAAAGCACAAGCTCTAGCCTCAATAACAGCTAAATCAGCATTCTTTTGTCCAAGTGTTTTAAGAAAATAGTCAAAATCCTTCAATATACGTTGTGTTGATGTTGATATAGAATCATTGTACATAGGTAATAATTCATTAGATGGAACTTTTGATAATGTATCTGTTAATTGATGACATAAACGTAAAATTGATACACAATGTTGTAAAATTCCTGTTGCATCACCCAACCAAGGATTATTATCTAATGCTTGTGCTATAAAAATTCTAATTAAAGAAATTGTAAAAACAAAAACTTACATATAAGTGGAGATAGTTGAATCATCTCATCCCAGTTATCATGATTTAACTTATCAAATCCATCTCTATTCGACTTTAAAAATCTTTTATATTGATATCTACTTCTACACATGACAACTAGTATAGAAAATGATATTAAAAATACAACCGCCAATACAATTAATGCCAGTGCAACAGCTGGATCCATTGTAATTTTTATTACAAAGTCTCAACTTAAATATATATTTTATACATAAAAAATAATTTTTTTTTTCTTCACAGTTAGTTATTAGATTAAAAATCGTCAGACAACAAAGAGTAAAATAATTATATTCAATGTATATATGCTCTTTAATTCTAAAAAAAAAATTTTTAAGTTTTTATATCATTTATTTTAATGAAAATAAATTTAAAACAAGAAAAAAAAATTGTTAAGTATTTAGAAGAATATTTTAATTAACAAAGATATTATTGTTTTATGTCAACATATAAATACTAAACATAATTTATGTCCTATTAGTGAATAAAAAATTACTTAAAACAACCATTTCAATTGAGTAGAAATAAAATTTGTGATATGACAGTTAAAAGTGCAAATGATTGGTATAACAAACGCATTCGTTAAATAAATGCAGATAATAAAATATAAATAGCTTCTGTATTAGCTTATAATAAATTACCCTATCTTTCTTAATACTTTAAACGAAGAAAATTGCATTTTTTTATAATTTAAAATTATATATTTAAAAGGATAATGTATAAAATTGAGGTAACAATATACATAATCAATATGTATAACTATTGCATTCATAAACACATTTGATTATTCTTTTTTAATTACACGTATATAAAATATAAAAGCTCAAATTATCAATAGAGAAAATATGTAAGATAGAAACATTATACTGTTTGAGTATTGAAAACATAAAAAGTATAAAACAGTTAAACCATTAATTGTATCTTTTGGAGAATAAGGTCAAAACAAAATAATATTTACAAACATAAATATATGTATCATCTCTAGTAAAAAAAATGCATCATTTCTAAGATACTTAATTCATATATGCAACAGAAAAGAAATTTTTATCGCGCAATCTATTGAAAAAGGTTTGTTCATTGATCTAAATAAAAGAAATGAAAGGGAAATTTATTTTCAAATAAACATTTAATTCTATTTTATTCTATATCACTTCAACAGCCGCATAGTTATAATATTAAAAAGTAAAATATTATAAGGGTAAAAAGACAATGAAATTCACAAAAATTTTGTAATAGAAAAAAGTTTCATGAGTTTAAAGATATTTATTATAGTTTCAACTGACCTTGACAATATGAAGACACGAGTAAAGGGGCTATATTAAAGTTAAGTAAAGATTTACAAAAAGCTTAGAGGGAAGCAATGTGTCAAAAAAGATTTGTAAATAATAAGTGCAAATGAAAAAGAAATTTAAAGTTTATAACGTTATGTATCAATGGTGAGAGAAAGAACGCAGATGCGCAAGAAAGAAATGTTTGTTTTCAAAGAACAAAAAGAAATATAAATGCAAATAAATAATGAAAAGTAGGTAAAATAAGAAGCTGATTGTAATATATTCTCTACATATTTCATATCAGGTGACTTATAATGTGTATGTATGTATGTGAAATTAAGTTTCGGCAAAGCAAATTTTAACTTGCTATTAATATGCCTAGATAAAAAAAAAAGCGTATACATTTTTCTAACTTATAATATACTTGAAAAAGCGCATGAGGAGAAGCGTGTTTTACTATTGCCTAACTCTTTTTTTTTTATTGCTCCATCTTTATTGTTCTAAAAATATGTTATTTAGTAAGTAAAATAGAAATAAATTTTATCTTTGAAATACCAAAGATGTATTTTACAGTGAGAGAAAAAAATAATATAAATAAAAATGCTATAACTTTAGGCAAATGGACAAACAAAACTTTCTTTAATTAATCATAAAAATTTATATAATAGAAAATTATTAAGATAAAATACTTGATTGTGATAATATAAACATAACAATGAAATATAACACTTATAAAAAAGTCATTCACCATTTTCTTGAGATCTTTTGTCTAAACGCTCTTCTTCCATAATTTTTTCAAATGTCTGACAAGAGGGAGAATCACCATGTTGTTTTCTTTTACGATGAGCAGCAATATCTTTTTCAAATAAATATTTCATAATTCTATCATCTTCTTCTTCTAGATCAAGCCAATTTTTAGTATAATATTGACGTAATATTCCTAATTTTTCAGTAATAATATCTTTATCAAACTGTATTTCTTCAATTTCTTTTGTTGTTGGCAATGATTCATTATTTAAAAATTCATCAATTTCATTGAACTCATCATCATCTGACATTGATGCTGTTAACTTTAGGTAATCCTCTGTAACTGGTTCATCATACTTCCTCAATAAAGCCTTTACACAAGGCTCAGCACATTCATATATTAATTCTTCATTTTCATCAAACTGAGGATTTTGTAAACGCCTTTTCCTTATTTCTGAAGGAATATATTGATTCAAACGTTTTGCTTTCTTGCGAACTGCCGATTTTAGTTGTAATGATGACCTGTCATTTCCTATATCTTCTAAATCTGGCGACCCATCAAATAATTCACTACATTCTAATGCTAAATCATCTACTGTTTCAGAGCTATCAACTTCCTGAGATTCATTACATGTAAAAAAAACTGTTTCTTTTAAAGATTGTTTTTTAATATATGAAAAATATCCACAACTATAATTTTGTGGATCTTTAATGATATCAAAATCTTTTAAAACTACTTCCTTTTGTTTATTAACAACTTCTTCAAATGTTTCTTTTAAAGTTTCTTTAGTACCTATATCACTGGTAATTTTTTTATGCTTTACTATACTATCATCTAATTTATTAGTATCTAATTTTGTGTCAATTATTTCTTCTTTACAAGTTAAATCAATGGTAGTAGTACTAGAAACAAATGAATCTGTAGGTTTGTCTTCAAAAACTTTTTCATCATCTTCATCATTAGATTCATAACAAGTATACTTAACTGATTTAATACCATCAGGTGAATTACACCATTCTATTATTTCTTTCATAAGATTTTCAGGTATACATTCAGAAAATTGATTTTCAAAAGTTGCTTGATCACTTTTTAATAAATAAATTCTATCTAAGCCTAAATGCTCATCATAACGAGAATTCCACCGTAAATAATGTACAAAACAACTCATATTTGCCATTACACCTTTTAATAACTTCTTTTGAAGTTTATTAAATACCATATCTGGTCCACATATTTCTTTTATTTTACGTACTAATAACTTTTTTTCTGGTTGTTCATAATTTAATATACGTAAATCCCAATAACTATCATCAGCAAAACCTAACATTTTTTGTCCAATATTAAACATAGTGAAGATATTTGCATTACAATAATTATCACCAAGTTCAGATTTACCACGACCCACAACTTCTGTTCTATCTTTTTCAATACTTTTTTCATGAGAATTCCTTGAATGAGAGCGTTCTCGAAATTCACTTTCATCTCTACATTTACGTTTAGGATATTTTCTTTTATTAGGAATGCTATCTTCATCACATTGCAAACCACCGCTTTCTGATTTGATGCGCTCCCTTTTAAGAGAACGATTTATACAATTTTCATTATTAATTTTTGATAAATTCATTTGTGGAGATTTGCGATCATTTAAATCCAAAATTTCTTTTTTTTCTTCTGGACAAATATCAGGAATATCCTGACAAACTACAATTGGAATTGTATTGTTATTTGTTTTCTCTTTTGGCTTTCTCCCTCTTTTTTTAGGTTTCAAAGAGGTATCTGTAGTAGGAGGAGGTAATTCAGTAGGTAAAGGAGAGGTAATTTTTTTTTCTACAACGTTCGAAGTACGTCGTTTAGTAAATCCATAGGAATCTTTACAACTATCTGCTGCAGACCATCCTAAATTTTTGTTAACCTTTAAAAATCCATGAAGGTATTTATCATAAAATTCAATTAATTTTGATAACGACAAATCCGTATTATTTAAATGCATTTTTTTATACACTAAAGGCCATTTATTATTTGTTCTTATTCTTGTTCCACCAAGTTTAACTATTATTTTTGTTAACTTATATATATCTAGAACTTCATCTGAATTAATACTAGGTAGTTGAATAAAATTTTGATAAATATTTTCAGCATAACTAAAAAATCTAGCAGTAAAATTATCTTTTTTTTCAATATACTCTTTCATATCCTCTTCCTCTTCATCATCAGAACTAGAATAACTTGTAACACTAGAAGTTTTTTCACTTCCACCAGAACTGACAAATTCTTGTTTATCTTCAATTTCTAATCCATTTTCAAGGCTTTCTTTTGTACAATTTGATTGAAAAGAATTTTTCTTCATACTATTTGTTGCTTTTTCATTTCCTAAATTTTTTAAATTTATACTTTTATCAATACTTTTATATTCTTTTTTTTCTTGCCCGTTTTTTTTAACAACTTTATCATCATTTTTAGTATTTATTTTTTCTTTCTTCTTTGGTAAAGGTATTTTTTTTTCTTTATAAAAAACCCATTGTTGTTCTATACCTTTTGGCAATTCTCCATTATCTAAAAAAGCTTGAGCTTTTGAATATGCTGATTTCAAAAAGACAGATGGTGTAGGTAGATATTCTAAACATTTACCATTAAATGGCCGTAATGTATCTTGTTGTGCAATAAAAAATTTTGATGTAACAAAACTGATTAATGGTATTTCATTATCTTCAGTTGGTACTTTGAGATTTGTTGAGAAAGCTTTGTAAGCTTTAAGTGATACAATAACAGATGGTGCGGCTCTAGAAAAATCATTTTCTTTTCCCAATGATAAGACTACCTTTCCAACAGTAAAATTATCAATTGTTCCTAAATCAAATGGAAAATATTTATTGTCAGTAGTATTCCGTATTGAAGTATTATTTGTTGTTGTTAAATTTTTTGATCCATTTTTAATTTTTTCAATCTTACTATCAATACAATTATTATCATTTGATAATGGTGTTCGAGATCGTGATGACATTATTGAAGCTCCTCTACAAGTTCTATCACTAAAAAATAATTTAATTAAATAATATAAAAATTTAATAAGACAAACTTTAATGGTAAAAAAAAAAACTATCATAATAATTATAGATATTTTGCCTAAAATAATTTTTTATTATAATAGTATTTTCTTCTTCATTAAATTCAAAACCATTCTTAAAAAAATAATAAAATTATAAATGGAATAAAGTATTAGAATTTACAACACTAACTCTAGTCAAAAGATATATTGGAATGGATATAGACAATTAAACTTTTTACAGAACCAATATCTTTTATATTAAATAGTTCACACATTGACTAATATAATATATCAAAAGTGCTTCAAGAGCAAAGTTTATTATAAAGTAATATTGGTATTTCTCATAATGTAATTCTTTTGATATCCCTCTGCCCAATCTTGTTAATATTATTATTAAAAATAAAAATAAAGTGAAAATACTATTTGTTATTAATATTAACAAGATATAATGTTATAAGTTAATGAATAATATCATAATACCATAAGCTTACCTTTTAGATCGCCCTAATTCCTCTCCATTTTCATTTTTTGCATCTACCTTTAATTTATCTGGATTATTTAAAGGCATCTCATCCATATTTATCTCTCCTTCAAAATGTCTTTTTCCTTTTAATTTAACTTGATTTCTACTTAATTCTTTTTCATCACCATCATCAAATTCCACCCAATATCTAGAGAAGTCACGAATTTGTCTTATAGCCGCTTTAATATTTCTATCTTTTAATTTAATAATAACATTTTGATTAACCTCACATGATCCTGAAACAATACATTCTGGTTCTATAACAGAGCTTCCAAATGGTGCTTCTTTTAATAATACATTAATTTTTACATCTTTTTTAACAATTCTTTTTATTTTAGCTTCACAGAAAGCACCTTTAAACTTAGCACTAACTTCTAGACCTTCACTTAAAAATGGAGCTTCACCAGACTATAATTGGAATAAAATAACAATTTTATATTTAAAAAACTAACCTGTATATTCATGACATCTGATAGAAATTTTTTTTAATTTTCAATAATGAAGTAAATAATAATATTTCAAAAGTAATAGTTTGCTTTCCTCAATGCGGTATTGCAAAGAAATTCTGTTTAGTAGTGTCGCCGGTGAAAAATTTGTGCACTTTGATGTATAATTGTAAGTCAAATGATGCACAAATGCGTTTCTATTTAAACGTTTCTCCAACATTGACTTGCTTTCTCTCCAATAAACATAAATACTAAGTAAATAGAGAAGGGGGGCACTTAAATAAAATTTTAAAAATAAAAGTTTTAAGGTGTATAAAATTTTATGGTGTTTACTTTCTAAATAATAATTTTTATTTATCATTTTTAATATGCCTATATCATCAGTTTTATTAAATAAATTAAAAAAAAGAGGAATAATTAAAGGTTAGTATTTTTTTTTTATTAATAAAAAAAATTATTAAATTTTATTTATATAGAAGATAATTTATCATTAAATGGGGAGGAACCAGTAGCAAAAAAATCATTTAATGAAGATAATATAAATGAGGAAGAAAGTATAAATAATGAAAAAAAATACCCACCTTTTGCTGAATATTGTCCTAATAAATATAATCCATTTCATGTTTGTGTAGAATTTTGTCATCTTAATTGGGAACCAAAATATAATGTATATCAATTACAGATGGAATATTTAGAAGCAAAGCATCATTTATTATTAACATATCCATTAGCACCAGGATGGAGAGAGATGTTTGATGAAGGTTCGGGACAACATTATTTTTGGTATCCACCATCAGGATTAGTTTCGTGGCTACCACCATCTCATCCAGAAGCTAAAGTAACACTTCCATGTTATAAACATGGTCAAAATAATTTTCGCTTAGCTTGTCTAGAAAGTACTCGACTAGAAGATAATAGTGATAATGAGGTGAAGGTCAAAATGGCTTCAACAATTAATAATGTAGATGTGGAGAATGAAGACAATGTGGAATAATGTATATATTTTAATTAAAAGTTTTATTTTAAATTGTTTTAGAGACAAAAATAATATTTGTTTAATTAGTAATTAATATTAAATAAAACAAATAATCGATGTATTTTATTATTTTTTTTAAGAAATAACAGAATTAGCTACAATAGCCACACCTCTTTCATAGTATTCGAATTCTTTCTCCTTTTCTGGTATAAAATCAAGTGTGAATAAAAGATTTGTTCTGTTATTATAAAGATAAACGGGTAAATTAATAGATAATGATTTAGTTTTATCTAATAACCAAGAGATGTGTACCGTATCAATTTCATTGTAAACGTCGTCTGAAATTATGACATTATTTGGAGGTTGACATTTTCCACCAATGAATATAAGTCCTTTTACTGAGAAAGAATCAGGTGTTTTATTTTCTTTTCCTACTTTTACATGCATATTAAGTTGTTCTAAAGCAAGTCCATTAGATTGTGCTACCATTTGCCTTGTTGCAGTAATATATGCTTCAGGTGCAAACATTCCACCAAGCCAAATTTCTTCACTTCTTAAATTATTTGATTTTGATAATCTTACAAGTTGTGATACACGTTCTACAAAATCAGCCATCCATGAAACAACAGTAACATTTTTTGGAAGAACATAACGTTGCCAATTCTGTGGAACTAAACCTCTATTCAAGGATGAGGATAATGATCTTATATGATTATCTTGTTTTTTATTTCCTTTACATACAGCTTTTAATTCATTCAAATCATGACGAACATCACGAAGTAAAGCAGCACCAAGATTAATTTCTCTTTCAAAGAACCGGAATAATGAGTCTTTGATATTATCTTTATTTCTCTTTAATTTATCAATATTTTCTGGTAATAAATTAAGCCATTTTGTAGCAAGTTCGGATAATGTTATCATCCATGATGGTGCATTCTTTTTATCAGTTTCATCATCATAAGCTAACTCATCTCCAGACATCTTTAGAAGATTTTTCAATGTGTATTGTCCTCTTTCAGTTAGAAGAACTCTTTCTGCATTATTTGGTAATCCAATCCAAGAAGGCATTTGTATTGGAGATAAACCTGAAACCCAATTTACAAAACCATCTTTTGTATTTGTTTCAGGAATTGTTAACGAACTCTTTCCATCAAAATTTTTAATTAAAACATAATCATTTCCAAATGATTTTGATGTAAATAGTTTGTTAATAAAACAGTCTAATAATTGTTGGTCAAATTTATTATCAATTTTACCACCATATATACATTGTGATAGTAATGTTTGTAATGTAGACCAAGGTAATTTTTCAGGATCAACATTACTTCTTTTAGCTGCATTAATATCTACAGCAGCATCTAATGTATCACAAGCAACACGAAGATCAGCATCTGAAAATTCATATGTATTAGCCCATCCAAGAGGTGTATAACGAAGACGTTCTTGAACAATAGAATGAAGCCAACAAACAAGGAAATATAATCGGGAACGTTCATGTGGTAATTTGGAAATCCTTGATCCAGAAATAGATGATAAACTACGTAACAAGTTAGCTTTCAATCCAGATGCAGGTTCATATACCAAAACACGTGATGCTTTAATAACAGAAATTGGAAGTTTAGGATGTATTTCAGCAGTTAATAAAAGTCTAAAGTTTGGATGTGGCCTTAATGTATGTAATTTTTTCTCAAGTTGTGCTAACCATGAAGGAGCTAAATGTACATTTTTAAGAAGAATCCATTTCCCTGTTTTACTTGAAGAATTTAATGCAGTATCAGCTTGGTTAAAACCTTCAGATGATCCAATAGCAATAGATGTTACTTCACGATTCATTTCAACTGCAAGATCTTCAACTTTTCCAGATGCATCAAAACCAACAGCAGAACATAAAAGAATTGGAACTTTACATTGAACTTCATTTTCTACAATTTCTCTTAAATTAACAACTTTATCTTGTTGCATAAATTCACTACCAAATCCTGAAGAAACCAATAAATGTGAAGAAGCAACAACACGATCTGGTCTCATTGCATGTATTAAAAGAAGATTATACACTGCTTTTCCAACATCAGACAATGGTTCTGTTGTTTCATAAACTTCTGGTGTTGATGTTTCTGGATTATCAGATATAAGCCAATCTTTAAAAACAGGTATTGATTCAATTTTACTAATAACATCTTTAAAACCAGGTACAGTTTTAAGTTTTATTAATGAAGCTATTTGTTGATGACTTAAGAAAGGAAGTTTCTTTAATGCTTCATTGACATCAGTTTTTAATTTTGAAGATTCTGATCCAATTAAATCTGATCCGAAAAGCAAATGATCAAATTGAGGTTCATAAGATAGTTCCTTAGCTTCACCTTTAAGGTAAATTCGAAGAAGAAGAATAGCTAAAACAACTTTATCAACATGAAGCATTCCAAGTGAAACACGCTTATACACAATTTGGAAAAGATTTGTTGTAATTATTGATAATCTTACACTATAATCTTCAACTCCTTTGAGTTGTGGTGAATGTAATGCAACTGTAAATATATCCAATAAAAAGTCAAGAGAATAATGATATAAGAAATGAACTTCATCTAATTGATGAAGCATGAGGTAAATGAGAGAACAAGCATGAGCAAGTCTAACATATTGTTGTGATGCTAATTCAACTTCTTTCATAACTTGATCAGTTTCAGCAGCTTTCTTAGCAACTTCTTGTGCTTCTTTTTTCAATTTTTCTAATGTAGCAATAACACTATTGTCATCCAAAATTTTTCCTTTACTTTCATTTAATGCTGACAATAAAGCTTTCTCAAGTTGACGAAGTCTAACAGCAAATTCACCTTGAAGTTTTAATAAATCACTTCTCTTTTCATCTATATCTGGTCTTTCTGATTTAAGAACTTGATTAAGACATTGAGTTTCTAATGAACTACGAGTAATAGTAAAGTTAACAAATGTAACTCTAGAGCATACATCTGGAGGAAATTGAACAGATGCATCTCTAGTAATTAAATATATTTGGAAAGCTGGAGATAAATCAATATCTTGATCACCAATAGTAATGAGTATACGTCCACCAGTTTTTTTGACTTCTTTATTAAGGACAGGATTTAAAATTGGATCATATGATTCTACATCTTGAACAAGTAAAGTATTACCAAAACGAAGAGCAGATTCAAGATTTTTCTTGAAAGAATCATCAAGGAAACTTGTTTTAATAATATTTTTATGAGCAAATTGACGAAGCATAAAGTCCATAGCTTGTCCACTAGGATCAATAATAAGTGGGAATCTATTAAATCTATGTAACATAATTGAATTTTCTGTACATAATTCATCTTTAGGAAGCCCATTATTATTCCATTGTAATCTTTCATCAACATTAGATAAATATTCAATTCTTGAAATTTCATTTCTAAACTTAACTCCATTTTGTTGAAGATTTATAAACCATCTATTAAATAATTCATCACGTAATCTTTGGTCATAATAACCAGAATATGCTAAAAATGCTGCTGAAAGTAATGTATCTCCAATAAGAGTTTCCATTTGATGTGAAAAGCCATCACAACTTCTACTCCAACGATCATATTCACTACGTAAACTACCAAGTAAATCAATTGATCGCTGTACTTTTTCTTTAACTGTAGCTAAATCTGCTTTAATAGTTTCCCCTTGGCCAATAAGAACGGCATATTCTTCTTTATAAGCTGCTATTCTTTGTTCTAATTCTACAATTGTTTGTTTTACTTCTTCACCTTTTTTAGTCTTCAATTCAGCATCTTTTTCAAGCCTTATAAGTTCATTTCTTAATGGACCAACTTTATTAAGCATTTCAGAATAAAGTAATTGAGCTTTTACCCATTTTAAAAGTGGACCACAAGCCACTGAAGCACGGTTAACTTTTTCATAATCAAATTCTGGGTTTTCAGTATATTTTCTCATTGTTTCAAGTGTACTAGAACTAATTTGATCTGTATTAAATGTTAATATTTTGTTAATAAAATCATCTCTAACAACAACACTACGAATAGTCTTCCAATCAGATGTGACTGATTCTTTAAGAAGCATACAAATAGATTCTAAAGCTAATTTAACTGGATTTGGTGGAGAAAGCATACTTCTTAATTCAACAAGTTGTGTTTTCTTAATTCCTTTTACAGCTTGTTTGGCTTCTTCAACAGCTGGCTCAACTTGTGCAAGATCTTTTTGGACAATTTCTCTTTTAGAGCCAATTTGAACTAAAGCATCAGCAAGTTCTTTTTGTAACTTTTCAGATGTAATCTTTTCATCTTGAGCTTTTTGTTGATCTAAAAGCATTTCTTTTAATTTAGCATTAGCAGCAACTTTTTTCTCTTCAAGTTCTTTTCCTTTTAATTGTAAACTCTTTTGTAATTCAGAAACTTGTTCTTCAGTTTCTTTAATTTTATTTAAACCAATATTAAGGTGAACTCTTTCTTCTTCCAATTCACGTCGTTTTTCATGAAATAGATTTTGGAAGTGTTTTATAAAGTCAAGATAATGTCGTGGTGTTATAGGCATCATTGGATGTCCTTTTTTAGTTTCTGAAATATTAGTTTTACCAACACTATTATGACATTGGACAAATGAATTAATAACGGCATGTCGATAAGAAATTTTTTCTGGAATAAGGGAACAACATGGCTCAAATGTAATAGGAGTACTATAATTATCTTGATCAATATCAAGGATATTTGTAAGTTCAGAACCGACTTGATAAAGAGCTGTATTAGACCAATCTCCATACCAATTTATTACACAACGATTAAACAAAGCAGGAGATGTTGATGCTTTTTCACGAAGACCATCACCACTTGGGTTCATTGTAAATACAATATGTAAATTTTTAATAATTTGTGATGTAAACCATTTATATAATTCATCTCCAGAATCAAGCATTAATCCTTGACGTTGTGCTCCTTCTTTTATTTGACTCATAAGAGTTGTGTATTCATCACCTTCAAATAATCCTGGAACTTCTCCATTAGCTAGAAGTGTATTTAGTCTTTCTAAAAATCCTGTATCAAGCATATTTGATTCATCCATAATAAAGCATATTCTTTCATTTTTACAACCTGCTCTTCTTAATACAGCCTTAATATCTTCATCAAAATCAGCTCCACTATATTTTGAATGAACTTTCAATTGAACAATAGACAATCCATTAAGCCATGCAACAAATCTTGAAAGAGTTGTTTTTCCAGAGCCAGAAACACCAATAAGAAGAAGATGTCCTTGTGGTTGACGATAAATTCTATCAATCCTAAGAACATGGTCAAGCATTTGATCAAATGGAACCAATTTAACATCCAATTCTTCTTCATAAAATGTTTTGAGTCTTGCTTGAACATATTGTTGTAAATCTTGTTGTGTAACAGGAGAATAATGTTTTGTTAGCCAATTAGAATATAACATTGGTCTTTGGAGAGCCTCTTTAATATTACAATTACCTTGGAAATATCTAGCAGCTGTCTCATCAATCAAATTATCTGTCCATTCTCTTTCTTGATCATGAACCAATCTATCTTGGAATAATCTTAATGCTTCATGAGCCCAAAGTCTAACTAATCCTTCAACAGTACAAGATTCTTGTGGAATAAGTGCTTCATTAATACCACGTACCCATCTTGTAAGTTCACGTGGTGAATAAACATAATGTGGTTGATCGTCTTGAGTAAAGTGTTCTTGTGAAGCAAGATAAACATCTACCATAGCATTTGTCAATGCATCAGCACAACTACGAAGAGAAGTAATCATACGAAGCATAGCTCTTGATGATGTTCCATAAATTTGAATTAATGATGTTCTTCCAGGATAATCAACATAAACAACTGGAACATGACGAAGGAATCTAAGGGTTAATGGATGTCTTCCTGGATCAGTTGGTGGATTACATGCTCCAACAAATTGAATTCTTTCAAGAGAAACCCAAGCATGATCAGATGTACGATAGAAACCATTTTGTTCAACTAATTGTCTTAAGAAAGAAATAACTCTTTGTGTTCCATATTTATCAGGAGTTGGAAGATTTATTTCATCACAGAAAATTACAAGCCATCTAGACATTTGAACGGGAGCCAAAACAACACCATTCGGTGTTCGTTTGTATTCACAATAATGATCAAATGTTCTCATCAATAATTCTGGTGTAGTAGAAGAAGAGAAGTTAACATTTATAACATCCATATCTTGTTGTGAACGAAGAGCTGCAAGAAGAGTCATTGTCTTACCAGAACCTGGTGGTCCACATAATACTAATGGTTTTCTTTCTGATAACCATATCTTTAACAAATATTCATGACGTACAGTATCCATTGTAGGAATAACAAGATCAGATGCAGCAACACGATTAGATTCAATTTCAATCTTTGGAACTCTTGATGACCATGGTTGCCATTCACCAGTAATAGTAACTTCAAAGTCTATTATTGGATGTTCATCATCTAATGGCATTGGGAATGTAGATGATCTTCTAACAAAATCACTTATTTCTTTTCTACTTTTCCATTTTCCATCACCTGACATTGACCAAACTAAATTAACTGCCATAGTTTTTTCAGTATATGATTCAATTTGCTCATTTGTAAGAGGAAAATCTTGATGATTAATGTCATATTCTAACAATTGTTTAATTGAAAAATTCATCATTGAGAAGAATGATAAAATTAATCTTTGTGAAGTTGCCTCCATAATATGATCAATATTTTCTAAAGCATAATCAAGAGTTGAAGCTACAATTCCATCATCTCTTAAATGTTTATTAAGAATGTTAGCAGCAATCCTTTGTATTTCTAAAACTCTATTAGTAATATTATCAGATGGTGAATTAACATTTGAAG
The DNA here is from genome assembly GCA_029582065.1 of Strongyloides stercoralis. Classification (NCBI taxonomy): domain Eukaryota; kingdom Metazoa; phylum Nematoda; class Chromadorea; order Rhabditida; family Strongyloididae; genus Strongyloides; species Strongyloides stercoralis. The sequence continues at coordinate 6,998,046 of CM055866.1, read as the reverse complement.
AAATGTTTCCAAAAGTACTTGTCATCATTGAAGCACTATGTATTGATGTTTCCATAGAAATAGTTTCAGCTGTCTGACTTGCTTGTTGAGCTCCATAAGATAAGAAATCGTTATTATCTGTAGAAAATCCATTTGACTCAATATCAAGTCTTTGATTTCTAAGTTTATTAAGATATGAATCATATAACATATCTTCGTTTATTACCTCTTCTGGGAACCAAATCATACCACAACGAGATACTGTAGCTAGTGTTGCGTATTTTAAGTCAGAAACTTCAAATATTATTCTAACATTTGATGGAATAGATAAACGTTCACCATTTGGTAATGTAAGTAATTTGTTATCATCAAGAACAGAGTTAAGATTTTCAACCCATTCAGGATCAACATCACCATCAAAAATAATCCATTGTCTTTTAGAATTTTCACCACGTACATTATCTATTATTTTTCTTATTATGTGTGTAAATAATCCATCACTCCATTCACGAGTATTTGGATCCATATATCCAAACAAATCATCTTTACTCATTGCTTTGGCATCAATAATATGTGAAACACCTTCAACTTTTTCATATCTTTCTAAAGCCTTAAGAAGGACTTTCCAAGCAGTTGATTTACCGGTTCCAGAAGGACCAACAAGCATAAGACCATGATTAAGATTTGTTATTTGATATAATTGCATTACCTTATCAAGCCACATTGCACCACGTTCACCAGAAGTTGTAGAATAACATAACATATGTTGTTCACAATAATTACAAATTTCACTACGAAGCTCATCAAGACGTTTTGGAATATATTGAACATCGGGAAAGACATCTTGTAACAAAGATGAAAGTAATGTTATATCTTCTGAGACTAATTTTGGTAGTAAAGTTTCACAAACAGATTGTATTAAAATTTGTTGTTCAGCTTTTATATTAGCTAAATCATTCTCACTAAGTTCTTTTCCTTTAGACATAGCTTCTTGTTTCAATCTTAATATTTCATCTCTTTTCAAATTACCAGCTGAAACTAAAACATATTTTAATGCACGAAGTCCAAAATCATAATGAGATTGATTTGATAATTGTTCTTTACAAAGTATAAAGAGGGGTACAATTTTTTTAGCAAGAGTTTCTGCAGTTCTAAAACCTTGAGAAAACAACATTACTTCTGCAATAAGATTTCTGTCTGGTTGTGTCATAGCCAAAGAACGGAACAATTGTTTTAAGTTATCAGGAAGATTAGATCTTCCAGAGTATCCAGGATTCATTGTAATAAATATTGCCATATTAGGATTAACAGATAAATTCTTTCCAACAAGATCGACTTTTGTATCACCACCAGCTTTGACGGCTTCTTGAATAGTTTGAATTTGTTGAGAAACAGCAGACAACATTTTCTCTTCAAGTCTATTAAATTCATCAAAACAACCCCAAGCACCAACTTGACATAAACCAACCAAAATCCTACCAATAGCTTGGAAATCAAATGTTTCATCACAATTAAATACAAGAACAAATCTTCCAAGTTGATGGCCTAATGCTTTAACAGACTCTGTTTTACCTGTACCTGCAGGACCAAATGGTGATCCTCCAAGACGTGAGTGAAGTGCCTGTGTCATAGTAAGATAACAGCGATCAGTAAGTGGAGTTTGAACAAGTTTTTCTTGAATTCCAAGATATTCAAACCCATAGTTAAATTCAGCATTAGCCATACGAACGAGACACATTTTTGTTGCATCTGTAGTACTATTGTCAAGATAAAATCTCATAACTTTAAGCCATTCAAAGTTATGTATACTATTAACCTTTTTCTCATATAAGTTTCTAACGATATCTCTTTTATGAACAAATTCTGTAATTAACAATTCAATTTTTTTTCTTCTTATTGGTGGTTGTTCACGTAACACACCATCTGAAAGAACAGATAATGTTGCTTCAACATCATCTAAAACACTCTTAGCATCTTTTCCTTGCATAAATTGTTTTTCAATAGATGTTGTAAACCAAGCTTCAACACTAATACCAATAATTTGAGCAGGATATGTATCGAGCCAATTCATATATGGAGTAGAATCTGGTGCATTGATATCAATTTTAGAAAAATCAGCTACTGAACGAGCAAATAACATTGCTAATGTATGTTGCATTTCTTTTTCTAAAGCAGCTAACCAATCATTAATCTTCTTGTAAGAATTCAAGTCAATTGGTGAAAGAAGTTCAACAATTTCTCCTTCTCTACTACTAAGAGATTTAATTAATTTTGTCTCTTCATTATAATCTATAGCCATAATACCAGCAAACATCTTTTTCAAATGTTTTTGTAAACGTGTTATATCCTTACTATTACCCATAATCTCTAATAAATCTTCATCCCCGACAAAGTAAAATCTTGGGAATGAAGAACGTTCTCTTTCTAAATATTCACCTAAAGCCTTTTGAATCTTAGCTAACATATCAGCAAGTCTTTCAAGAAGCCTTTGCGAACCTTGTATATGAACAACATCTAAAACACGTGGAGATTGTGAAACTTTTCTCATTAAAGCTAAAAATTCAGTTGAAACATTTCCAAAACGGCCACTTTCAATTGGTAACAATGAAGCAATATCAGCACTTCCACTGAATAACCCATCCAAATATACCCATCTTCGTTGAACATCTATCCAAACATCAAACAAAGCGTTAATTTTATTTAATTTTTCTTCCCACGATAAAGAATCTTCCTCAAATTGTTTATAGTATGGTGACAGTTTCATAGCAGCAAGAGAATTCATGTGTTCTTTAAGTTTGTTAAATAAATCATCCCATCCTTTGATCAATTTGGTCTTATTTTGATAATTAACCAATTCAACTTCAAAATCTTGCCAAAATTCGCGAACTTGTTTCAAGAATTCTTCTAAAGCCATCTCACCTTGAGCAACAAGTAAAATTTGCTTAATGACACTTTCGTGTTTTAACAAATCAACATCCCATACTTGGCCAAGAGTTAGATCTTGTATATTCCAATTAACTTTTAATTCTTTCATAAGTTGTTTCCAATGACGATCTTTCAAAGCATCTGATTTAAGATCAGCCACAATTAGATTAACTTTTGTATAATTTTGTAAAGATTTCTTGGCATAGTCATATGCTTCATATGAACGGAATTGAGAAGGTAATTGTTTCATCTTTTCCAGAATATCATCTAAACTTTGCCTAATTTTACGTGGTTGTACAGATAACCAAGTTTTTTCCTTCATCTCATCAACAATTTCATATATTGGTGCCAAAGATTTCCAAACATTTTTCAAATCATTTAACTCTTCCATTGTGACATCTAATCCATTTGGAATAGCACTCATCTTTGCACTTGATGTTATTTCTAATGCAGCTTTTGCTTTTACCATATTTTCTCTTTCTTCCTTTAACTTATTTAACTTAGTTTCATATGTAGCCAAATTTTCAAGAGCTTCAACTGGTTTTTGAGAACCATGAATAGGTTTTGTTTTATTCCAATCTTCAAGAACATCTTCAATTCTTTTTTCAACCAATTCATCTTCTTCCCTGATTTTTGATTGAAGGTGAACAACTTGTGTTTGAATAGCATTGTCTTTACGGAATAAAATATCATTAAGTGCTTGGTACTCGCCTTCAACTTGTTCTACATATAACCATGCTGATGGGAATGAAAATCTTTGTTGTACAAGAAGCCTTTGCCCATGTTGCAAACGTTCAACAGTATCCTTACAACGTTTAGCTTCTTTCTTTAATTTCTGAACATATGTAATAAGTTGAACAGCATCACTTGTTGTGCCAGTATCAACAGATTGACTTTCCAAATCAACTCTCCATTTATGAATTTCATCAAAGAAATCTTGCATCTCTTTTCCTAATATACTTCCAAATTTTCTTATAACTTCTCTATGCCAAAAGTCATATTTCATAGAAACTTTTGGCTGAACTTTAGTATGATCAAAAATAAAACAATTCTCTTCAAACTTAGGATCTTGAGAATCAACTTGATGACGTGATTTTTTAATATCAACCAAAGCTTCCATCCATTTGGACAAGTCTTTTCCAAGTTGTTCAAATAATACATCAGGTTGCATATCCCATAATCCTTGATATCTCATCCATTCACCAATATGTTTTGAAGCGTTTGCTATAACTTTATCAATTGTTTTGTAAACATTAATTAAAACAGTCATTTTATTTGGCATTTTTTTTAAAACATGACGATAGGTACCATCATCATCAGTATCGTGTTCTAACATTACTGTATATTTATTTGATGTAATTCTTTGTTGTCCAATTATAACAGATTGCCATTTGTATAATTGATCATACAAATTAGCTTTACATTGTTCTAACGAAGGATAAACTTGCATAACTTGAGAAGTTAACCGTAATTCAAGTTCTAGTGGCATAATTTCTGGGATCAATTTACTTGCTTCTTTAGCATCCTCAAGTTCTTCACGAGATTGACGAAGAACTAAGTCCCATAAATTGATTGCATCTTCAACACGAATAGCAAGTCTATGTTCAATATCCTCATCAATTTTAGTAACCCAATGTTTTAGATTTGAATAACTTCCTAATGTTAATAAATCTATGCCTTTTTGGATATCATTAAGAAGATTAGTAAATTGTTTAACTTCATATGCACAAGTTGATAAATGATCTAAATTAATTTCTATTTGTGAAACAACATTAAGCAACTCATCTACTTTTTCATTATATTTAGTTATTGCTTCACTTAACTTTTGAGCATATGGTTCAACTTTGTATGAGTCCCATGTTAAAGCAGATCCTTCCTCAATTAAACTATGTATTTCGTTTTTATATGTAGCAACCAAAAGAGTAATAGATGGTTTAGACAAAACTTTTTGATTTACACTATGATACGTGCGAATAGAATCAATGATAGAAACAGCGAAAGGATAAACAAGATTTACATGATGAGTTGTTGAAGCAATTTTTAAAGGAATTCTAAAATTCATATGTTTTAAATTACGTACTTCATTAACAAGAGTTATAACATCCGTACTAAAGTTTACTTTTAAAACACTTTCAATTTTATTATCAGGTGTCTTTCTGTTTTCGACTGTATATAACTTTCCACCAGTTGATGATAAATCTTTATCCTTAACTGACTCAATGTATTCATTAAAAATTTCTTCACAATTTAGAAGCTGCCTAAAATTTTGACAGTCAATTTTTAATGCTTTCCCACCAATATGATTGTCAGCAGATTGCCCAAGAACATTTTCAACTTTCTTCATTAACATTTGAATTTGCCTATCAATTTGGCGAACCCAAAGAATTTTAGCTGTACATGTTGGCAAGTCCATAGTCGTTGCAATGTAAGTAGCTCTTTGTTCAGCTAACTTACTACCATATCTTTGTTTCAATTCTTGAATATCAGCTTTTACTCGTTCAATAAGTTTATCCTGATATTGTTTTATAGCACCACGAATGGCAGGTCTAATAAAAAGGGCATTGTAGTTTGAAAAAATTCCAAACATTTCAGAGGCATCTTTTGCACGATTTAATTGATCGCAAAGTTTACTTGCAATTTGAGTTTCAACTCTATCAATTATTTCTTCATAATGTTTAATTGCTTCAAACCACCTCTCTGAACCATGGTCTGTTGTATCGATGGCATCCACATTTTTTATCGTTTCATATGCATAGTCAATTTGCTTTAAAACACCATTTTCATTTGATGTATCTGAGGTTGGAGCTTTGTTTTCATCATTTGAATAAACAGACATGTTTCCGAGTTTATCAGATTGATATCTTAAAACTCTATTAACAACATTCCTCAATTGTTCATGTTGTGTTCTTATTTTTTTTATTTCGGCTATCCTCATTTCTAATTTTTTATGAGGTGGATTAACACGAAGGTAACTTTTAGCATGTGTCGTTCCATCTTCTCTTTTCTTTTTTGAAGCATCTCTTAAAATAGACATTATCCTAGCACACTCCTCTTCCCATGTTGAAAAAATTTTTTGACATTCATTATGAGTATACTCAACATCTGAAAATTTCATATGCATAAATGAACTATTACTGAGTACTTTTCTCATTTGCATATCTAAATCTCGTGAAATAACCTCAACGAGTTTATAAGCACGACTAATTGGATACTTTGAGTTTCTAAATTTTTTAAATTGATTAAAAATAGATTGTAATGCGCTGTTAATACTACTTAAATCCATAGCACTCATCAAATCATTTAGTGGTAAATCTTTCATAATCATATTGTAGTCATTAACAAGAGCCAAACGTTCTTTTAATCCAGTATCAGCATCAAATGATACAGTGGCATGAAATCTTTTACCACTTTTTAATGCTTCAAGTGTTAGTACAACTTCTTCACTTTCCCTTTTCTGATTAACTTTAAGAAGAGCTCGCTCCATATTAAGCCAAAAAGCTGTTTCCTGTAATGAAGTACCAGAAGCTGGATCACGATCAAGTTTTGTAACTTTTTGAATTTCTTTTATCCACCTATTGACACCGTTTTGAAGTTGATTAAGAAAATTTGTATCAGAAATCTTATCCTGCAAATCAGCAACAGTAGCTTTGCGTAATTGCGATCGAGCCTTGTTAACGACTTCTGCAATAACTGGATCAATAACAAGATCAATATCAGGAATCTCAATATTTTGTTTTAAATGAAGTAAAGCAACCTCAACTTCACTTAAATTCTTCTCAACTGTTGGAGCAAATTTATCTCCACTATCTCTTTCACCTCTACGAGCCTCATTTATAAACGATTTAAAAAAAGGTGTTGTTATTTTTGAAATATTAGCAAGTAAAGTTTCATAAGGATTTCCATCAGAGACAGTATTAACTCGTACTTGTTCAGCAATCGGTTTTTCATTGTCAATTATAGGCCCTTTCTTAATAAAAACAATAGTCGAAGTTTTTTCTCCAATAAATACAACTTCTGAAGCAATAGAAAAAACGACTGAAACTTTCTCATCATCATCTTTATCACTTTCTAAAACAAACAACAATTTTATAAATTCTATACAAATAAATAACTAACCTTTTTGAATTGTTCTATTGACAACTAGGACAGATTGATGTACAGAACAAATAAATCTACGAATAATTTCATCTGACTGCTCAATCGCTGTTAAAATTTGTGGCATATTTTCATCTTTTCTACTAAGAAGTATACCAATCATATCAATTAAAAATTCAGTAAAATTAGAAATATCCACATTTTCAAGATTTGTAAAAGACTCATCATGATTTAAGTTCCCATTTAGGATGGGTTCTTGATCAACATCGGTCATCCTGAAAAAGAAAAAATATAATATAAATAAAAATATATACTATCCACTTTAAATTTAAAGTATATCTATGATCAAAAATGAGCCGTCATCAATATTTGACCTATGAAATATATTTGTAGTTTAATTTACACAAAATATGGTTGGGCGATGTATTGGAGTATACACTTACAAAAAAAAAACGATAATACTCAATTGTAAAATTGGGAAAATATAAAAACTAAATTAATAATTTTTAAAAATTGAATTCAACTATACTATAAAGGTCAAAAAAAGAATCTAAAAGGAAAGATAACATCATTATAAATAGGATAACATATTAATTTATTAAATTGCAACATTAATAAAAAAGATTTATCTTAAAAAGCCACGGAGGCAGCCACTATTTTAAAATCGAACAATGATGACATAGCAATTGTCCTCTCATAAGAAGTATTCGTGCGCGTATTCTGTACGTACATTGGAGTCGCGTACACTTTAACACTATAAATAAATACCCGTAGTTCCAAATAATGCATAAAAAAACTAAAATTTTCAATGTCTGGTAATACTATCTTCTTCTCTTAACGTATTATTTTTTCCTTTAGATAGATAAAAAATTTTACTATTCAATTTAATATAATTTTTAAAATAGTGTGGTTTCTTATTATCTTGGAAATTAAAAGAAAAATTTTTTTTTACATATTATATGAATAAAATGATGGAAGAATTATTTTAAATTTTCTATTTTTTAAAAAAGAATTATTCTAATTAATATTTGGATGTTTTAAATTTTTAACATTTTATAATTTTTGTTTATAAAATGTTTCATTGTAAGACTGTATGACTAAAAAGGGCATAAAAAAATAAATGAATCTTATGATGACAAAAAAAAAATCTTAATTTAATATATAAATAAAATATATAATCTTTATTTCTTTCATTCTAACTTCATCATCTCGAACCATATTGTAATCGCTTTTAAAACTTATTAATTTTATAGTTTTTATTATGTTAAATATTTATATTTAATTATCTGTGATTGATAGTTATATCATACAGTAATTATTCTTAAGTTAACATAAACTATTGCAATTTTATATTGTATTTTTATTCAGCAGTATCAGATGCAGAGTAATTTGATTTTAAATTATACATATTAAAAAATATTTATTCCATATATACAAATAAAAGTTATTTTTTTATTGTTAAACAAAAAAAAGTCATTCAAGAAAAATTTACAAAAATACGAGATATTTAGTACATTTTAAAAGTTGTTTTCTTAATAAATATGTTCTTCAAAAATTCAAAACATTAAAACTATGTACTTTTTAGTATAGTAGAAACATTTATCATTGGAGAAAGTTGTAAAAAAAACCATCTACTACAGAATACAATGCAAAAAACAAAACATATAAATTAGATATAATTCAATTGTTTTGCTTATTGTAATAATTATATTGTCTTACTATTATTTTTCATTTTTTAAATTATTACTCAAAGTGATGTGTTTGGCAAAAGAATATGAAATTTTTTTGTTATTTTTAAGATTAAGATTGAATATTTCCTAAACTTAATTTTATATAAACATCTCAACACGAAATTTTGCAATAAAAATTGTAAACTATACATTGTATTACAAATATATACTTTTTATTAAAAGAGGATGAATAATACTTTTTCATTAGGAGATTATGCAAAGACTAATATTCGTGAGGGCATTCGACAACGTTCTGATGATTTAATTGTTGTTATACCAGGACAAAAGTTAAATCTTGATAATGATGATATTAGGTAATGTATTTAAGAATTTCTATAATTAAGATTTTTTTAGGGGCAGTGGTATTATTGATGTTAATGGAACATCAGTTAGTACAGTATGTGGAGTTTTAACTAAGGTTAATAAACTAATAAAAGTAAATCCATATGGTGGTGTTTACAACGGTGAAGTTGGTGATGTTGTTGTTGGACGTGTTGTTGAAGTTCAACAAAGACGGTGGAAATTAGATATTTCTTCAAGACAGGAAGCTTTATTAAATTTTACCAATTTTCAACTTCCAGGAATAAAGAATCAAAGGAGGAATTTAAATGATGAATTAGCTTTACAGAGTTTGCTAGTACGTGGTGATTTAATTTCTGGTGAGATACATTCTATATATCAGGATGGAACGATATTACTTCAGACAAGAAGTAGTAAATATGGAAAACTTGGTAAAGGAATACTAGTTAAGGTCCCTTTTTATTTAGTTACACGTTCAAAAACGCATTTATTTAAACATGAAAAGGGTGTATCTTTTGTATTTGGTTGCAATGGTAATATATGGGTATATCCCTATGATCCTAAAAACAGTGATCTTGCAATTGGCTGGTCTTCGGATCCTCATAATAATGTGCCACGTGATTTAATGCTTGATACTATTCGATTTGCAAATTGTGTTAAAATTTTAGCTACTTATCATCTAGATATCAATGATTGGACCGTATCTAAAGCTTATGAATTTAGTCAGGGTTATGATTTAAAAGACATATCTTTACCCCCAGTAATTCATAATGTTGCTGTGAAAGTATTAGATGAAATGAAAAAAAATGGAATGTTTAACAAATAATAATTATTATACTATTACTTTTTTTTTGTTAAATTAAGTTTAATTGTAAATAAAATTTTTTTTATTATAGTCGTTATTACATATAGTGATGATAATTTGAAAATCGAGAAGTTTATAATTTTTTCAATTTTATTGACCATCTACATAGAACTTTTTGGCATTTAAGGAGTCACAATATTTGACACTATAATATATCCTTTTCTTTCTTTATTTTTGGACAAACTAATTCTTTATGCTTGTTTAGATAACTTTTTAAAGCAAACATTTTTCCGCAACTGTCACATTTGTGTTTCTTAATCCCTACAATAAAATAATATTATTTCAAGTAATTCCTTTTGAAATATTTAAAAAGATTAAACTGTTGTTATAACTTTAATATATGTGATTAATTTATTTTTTTTTTTAGATGTAGTATGATGTATTTAAAATTTTTTAAAAAATATTTGCTAACCTGTATGTGTTATTATATGTGCTCTGAGATTTGAACGATCACTAAATTTTTTACCACAATGAGCACATCCAAAAGGTTTTTGACCAGTATGAGCTCTCATGTGTCCTTGTAATAGCCATGGTCTTGAAAAAACTTTCTCACATACAGTACATTTATGTTGAGCTTTATGAGTTAATAAATGCATTGATAAAGCTGGCATTGATACATATACCCTATCACAATGAGGACATTTTTTTGCATGTTCAGAATCTAAAGATCTATGAGTTTGTTTATGTCTTGAAAGATTTGAAGATGTTGCATAACTTTTACCACATTCATTACAAAAATGTTTAGATGATGTAGTGGGTTGTGAGTTAATTGAATCAGGAGAAGTTGATTGATATTTCTTTTTTTTGCTTCTACCATCAGTCATTAATAAAGCATCCATTGTATATCCAATAGTTTCAATGCTATTATTTTCAATCATATAACTATCATTATTTGTTAAATTTAATTTTGAAGAATTATTAACATTTGAAACATTTTTAATACCTGGTGACAGTATATTTCGTATTGAAAAATTATTATTATTATTATTATTATTACTAGAAACCTAAAATAAAGAAAATATTAAAAATGATCGAAATGTCATGATATTTAGTGATATAATTATTCTTTTCCTTCCTGCCACAAGCAACAATACTTTAATTTTACTAAGGGGTTATTAATATATAATTGCTACTGTATTTTTTTAAAATAAATTTTAGATATATCTTACCTCACTCGATTTATCCACTATTTCCTGTTTTATAAAAGATTTACATAAAAGTTTTGGAGAGTCTATTTTTGGTGATAATTGTTTTTCTTGAGGCAATTGAAAAAGATTGTCAAGATTTATTTGGTTTGATAATAAATACAATTGTAGAGCTTAAAATATTGTTATTATAAATTTATATATATAAAAATATTTTTTTTTTAAAATAACTTACAATATAAAGAAGGTAATGTTATATTATTGTGATTTAACATTTGTAATGCTGTCGGAAATATAGTATTACTTGTTGATGGTAAACGAATATTTGTACTACTTGAACAATTAATATTGGCAGCAAAATTTGCAAGAACTTCATTCATTAATGGTTGTAAATTATTCATATCAAATTAAAAAATTTTTATAATAATATAGTATATTTAATCTTTGAATAAAAATGAGCTAACTGTTGGTGTTATTCAACATTATGCTTATTTTAACTCCACCCATTTCCTTATTTAGATGGCCAATGAAATTATGGTTAGTATATTTTTAAAAAGTATTAATAGGCGTAACATTATTATGGTTATCAAAAAGTAGTGTCATAACAAATTGAATGATTTTTACCATTAACCGATTGCATAATGTGCGACTAATTGTCAAAGGCCATTTTCAGCTGTTTTTAAAAATATGGTATAAATCGTATAACGTGTAAATACCATAAACAAAATTATTACTTAAACTTTTATTTTTTATTTATAATTTGCTTTATTATATTATATCAAAAAAAAGCCAAATTTTATAAAAAAATTTTTGACAAATCAAAACAAAATAAATAATATAATATATTTATTACAAAATAAAAAAAATAATCTAAGCTTGATTATATAAACCTTTATTAGATTATGTAATAATAGTATGATCCTATACTTATAAACAATTACATCTGCTGAATATCAACTTTAATAACATAAAAATATCATCTTAATTAGCAGGTCAACAACAGGTCATCAGCTGGATATGAAAATGTTTAAGTACCTTTTTGATTAGAAAAAATACATGCAACTCTTTTTTGTAAAAGTGGATATCAATTACGCCATTCTAGAACATTTTATAAAGTACAAGAACCTCTTAAAACATTGAAAATATGTTGTAAAAAATTTTTTTTAACATAATTGAATATTAAAAGTACAAAATTTTTTTTCTTATAATAATAAAAAAAAACAATATAAATGTTAAGAAAATATTTTTTATATACTTCCCATTTTATAATTTATAAAAAAAAAAAACTATCACCTGAAGTTCAACGGAAGTTTGTAAAAGTTCATGCTCATCAAATTGCTTAATATCACCTGCTCAACCTAATTAATCCACTAAACTATTTGGCATTTTAAATTACTTTTTAACAAAGATTTAATCTTGCGCAATATGTCACCTAAAATAATCAGTTGCAAATTAACCGGATATGTGATGTTGTTTAACATAGTGATTATCATTTTTACTTATTACATCTGCTATCTATTTATTAAAGCTGTTGTTTTTTTTATATTAAAAAAATATGTAATAATCAATTATCATTATTAAAAAATTTGAAAAATTTTTAAATCTATAAATCTATTCATAAATCAAATTTTTACTTCAAACCAGCATGAATCGTTAAAAATTGCCGCAACTTATGTAATCCCTATAAACCCTATTGTTTTTCTAATTAAACGCGACTTTTCGGCATTTTTATTTAAATATACAAATTCTATAACCACACTTTTTGTCATGATGTAATCTGGATGAATTAAAATATTAAAATATAAATGATGAATGTGATATAACATATGGGTTTTTAAATTCTTTATTTTAATATACCATTTTACACGTTTTGCCTAATGCCGAGGTTTTATTAGCTGATGCATGTTTATACTAATGAGAAAAATGTTACACCAGAAGGTGCTATCCATTTAGCTGATCATTATTAAATGGCATAAACGGTCAATGGGTGTCATGATTGAAGCTTGTTTATTTAATAAACTATTTATCTATAGACATGTTGTGTAATAATGAAAATAATGAGGCTTTATTAATTTTAATTGTACTATCAAGTATTGTCAAAAAGTTAAGAGTTCCAAATAATACTTTTAAACATTTTTATATTGTATTTGAAGAATGATCAAGTTTATTGTTTTATGAGATAGTCAATATACTATTTATAAACTTTTGTATTTTGACAATGCATATATATAAATATATAAATTTTTACTTCTTAAAACCTCTTTTGGGAATCATTTATTATAATAAAATTATTAACATTTGAACGACATTTTGAAGCCTCACATTATTAATATGTAACAAATATATAAAATTTTATTTTATTGATGATATAATGATAAGATTTATTAATAATTTGAAAAGATAATCAAATTTCAACATCAATGATTCACTTTTTCTAATGCATTTAAATTTATTACAATATAAATATTATGAAAAAAAAATAGTAATTTAATTTATTTGGTAATGTTTATTATCTTAGTATTGTTAATTATTCTTGGAGCTATATATTATTTAGCAAATGATCCATCTACTTTAAAAAAAATTAAAGAATTATCAGCTCAACCAACTGGAAAAGATGTTAAAGTGGACAGATCAGCATCTTTAACTGTAAAAAATGGTAGAAAAGAAAATAGCACAAGAACTGCTGTTCTTGATGCAACTCAAAGATCACAAATTAAATCAAGTAGAACATCTCCTAAAGAAGTTGGTCCAAGTCCTTCAACAGAAGCTTTGAAAAAAGAAGTTGAAAATATTGAGGCTACAACACCAAATACAGCTGTTCATGTGTAATTTCTTTCATCAATATGTAAATCAATTAATGTTTTTTGTCTTTTTGCAGTGATAATACATCAAATCATTCAATTATAAATAGAAATTCTGGGAGAATGAATTTAAAAGATCATCACAAACAGCATTCAATCAACAATTCTTCTATTAATTAAAATTTAACTTTAAATTAATAATGTATTAATTAAAAATTTTTTTTTTATTTTTTAAAAATAAAATGTAACAATGAAAAAAAAACTGTTAATTCGTTATTTTAAATATTTCATTTCAAAACGACTGAGAAGTTGTGGAAGTGTAGAGATCACAGGTCCATATCCTGTTGCATTGTCATATAATTCAAACAAAGGTGCCGCTACTAATTTAAAATTCCTAGGAACAGCAAAATAAGCTGAAGAAGGAAGTTGAACGAGAAATAATTTACAACATTCTTTTGGTCTTGTAACATGACTAGGTACATAAGGATAACGTGGAGGTTCAAAATTACTCCTCCACCATTTAGCTAACATATCTGTAACATTCCATTGTGTTGGCGGTTTTTCAGGTGAACTAAGTGTTTCATTTAATATTCTTTTTAAACCATCAATATCATTTTCTTCTGGCATTAACTCACCACCAGGTAATTTAAAAAATGTAGTTCCTATTTGTAAAAGTAAAATATGTGGTGTATTGTGTTCGTTAACAAGCATAACAGCTTCAACACTACGTCTCATTCCAATTGTTTGATATTCATTACGCATCCTTTGAAACCTTGCTTGTACAGAACTATCCTTTTCTGATTGTGCATCCTTTACAGCAAATGTATAATTTGATAATGGATATCTAAATAAATAATAATAAAGATTTAAAATATATATAAATAATTAAACATACAATCCAACAATATAATCATTACTATCTGGATTCCTATTACAAAAATAAGAATCATGATTTAACTGAGATAGTTCAATCTTAGAATTAACATCATTTTCTTCAACTTTTATAGAAGAATTCATATTTACAATAAAAAATGTATTTAATAACAATTAATAATAAAACTACGTTTAATAATACACTGTATACCAACTTTTGTCCTATTAAGAAAGTTATGTAACTAAACTTATTTAGATTGAAAATATTATTAAAGGAGTCTTTTTTTTATCTTTAAAAAATATATACACTATATCATTGTCAAGAGATATCATTTTACCTGATTTATTTCAAAATGGATAAAATATGATATAAATTTAAAAAAGTTTATTGGAATTTTTTTTTACTAAATATATTTTTTAATAATTAAACTAGTTTATATGGTAAATACTAATTTTACAGTACAATCACTTCCAACAAAATCATTAAGAAAATGTATAAAGATAAAAACTTTAATGGACTTTATGTAAATGTATGTACTTTAATATAGTACAACTTTTAAAAAAATATATTAATTTTTTTCAAAAATTTGTTATATATCCAATATTTTTATAAGTAAATTATAAAATACAATTAAAAATACAAACATATTTTTATTAATAAGTTTATATAATAACTACAATTTAAAAAAAAAATTATTTTTTCAGTAGAATCTGAAAATTTGGCACTTTGTTGAATAAAAGTATTTATATATATAATTTACAATGCTTGAAAAAAATACTTCTTTTAAATGTACAATATTGTTTTTATTACAAACAACTATTTATTAAAATTTTCATATCACATGAAGAATTAGATACGGCAACAACTTGATTAACCATATCAGATATTGGTTGAAGAGATGGATACTAAAATATAGCAATAAAATATGTTTTAAATATATTTTTAAACTAACCTCATCAGCTGCAATTTTCATACACTGAACACAAACTTTTAAGTTGTCACATAATTTATCAGCCATCTTTTGTAATGTATTTTTTAATACAACATCAGTAAGATTTTTGGCTACTGAATCACCAATATAAACTAATTTATGAGCTTCAAGAATTATAATTTTTCCTTGTTGAACAAACTCCATAGGTGGAAGGTTATTTTCAATAACTGTTAAAAATGTTTCTATAGCTGAGGATAATTGTTTAACATGAACATCAAATTGTGGTCCATATTCTTGTAAAAATTGTTTATCAGATGGTGACATTGCTTTAATAGATGATATTATTTGATCATTACTTTCTGGAGATAATAATGGATATGGTTTATAATTATTTACTATAGCATAATCATTATGTAGACTATTTGTATCACTTAATATACTTTCTAAATCATCCTCTTCAACTATTGTTTTTATATTACCATTATTATTTGCTTCTTTATTTGAATTTGATGTTCTTTCATTTAAATTAGTTCTTTTATAAATTAATGTAATTGGATTTTTATAAATATCATTATTGTTATTATTATTGGAATTATTTTTAAAATGAGAATAATCTGATGTAAATGTATTAATTGGTTTGTTCAAATTATTGTTTGTATATTCTTCCTCACCATATTTAATACTTCCATCTGTAGGTAAAGTACCAATCCATTCAATCATCTTTAAAATATCTGATGGAAGATGTTTTAATAATACTACATATTGATCTAAACAATCATTTGAAGTTCCAAAAGAATTTTTCCTTGCTAAAATATTAACATTGTAATTACTTTTCTCCAACTCATTTTTAATATTAATCATTAACTTTATTTTTTCATTCAAAAATTCTAAAATCTCATTATGTTCTTCTTTTTTATCTGTTTCTGGTTGAGGATTTACCTTATCAAATAGTATCAATATTTGATTTAATGTTACAGTTGTCTTATTAACATTTTCTTTAATTTTATCTATATTATTTTGTAAATTATTTATTAATCTCCATTTCAAAGAACTACTAATTTCTAGTATAATTTGGGAAGATTTTTTTAACACTGACAAATTGTTTTCCATCTCATCAACCAAAACCCGTTTGTTTTTTAAGTGCTTATCAACATTTAAATAACTAAAATTATAAATTTTTTGATTAAATTAATCTTATTTTATATTACATACCTAGATATGGGAGGTGAATAATGGGGGTAGTGTAATGAATTCACCTGACTCTCTGGTAATTGCATATTTTTTTTATAAATTCCATTGTTTGTTGTTAAAGGAATTGTTAAAGTATTTCCATTTTCCATTGGAACTACTATTTTTGTTTGATCTCCAAAACCAGCCATTTTAGAGGTCACTGGTTTATGGAATGTAGAAGGAATCTCCTCATAAAATGAATCTCCATTATAATTTTCACCTAATATTTCATTTGGTTTAGATAATATTTGATATTTTGATGTTATTGAGGAACGTTTTTTTTCTTCATCAGATAAATCACCAACAATTCCACTTGATGAAGGAGAATCTAAACTAGAGTTATCTTGTTGTTGAATATTTTTATTTTTATTATTATCAATGGAAGAATATTTTAATGGATTAATTTCAAGCATTTCTAAACTTCTTATAGCTTCATCAATTGAATTATCATTTTCTACCTTTCGATAAGGTTTTTTAACAAAAGGTGTATATAAATTTTCGGTAATAGGTATTTCATTTTTAGTATTATCATTTTTAAAAAAATTTTTTTCATTATCATTTTCATAAAAAATTTTATCTTTTTCTTCATCAAAATTTTCATTTACCTTCTGATTTTGATCAATATTATTGGAAGAAAAATTATGTCTAGATATATTTGTTGGTTTAGGTAGAATTAATGGTTTATTGACATTGTGAAAATTAATATCTTTTTTATTATCATTTATTTGTATAGAACAATCTTCTAAAAAATCATTCCACCTCCCAAATTGTGGTGGTGATACTTGGCCAGAACTAAAACAAGAAAAACAACACTTAGACTTGATTTTCATATATAAATAATTTTAGAATATATAGTATATCAAAAAAAAAATTTTTTTTTAAATTAATTATATATACAGGAGTAAGTTAAATGATGTATAAAATAATAATTTATATTTTATATTGTAACTTTAATATTAATAATATCTCTGTTGATGTTTTGAATTTATAACACGCTACTATCAATTGCGCAATAAAATATTTATTAATATAATTAATAATACATTAATAAATATTATATATATAATTAGTAATTAAGATAACAAAAAATTTTAAAAATGATAACTTGTTCAGTTTATTATAATTTAAATGTAGTAGAAAAAAAAATTTAATTAAAAACTTACCTTTTGGTTCGACGAATTGTTGATGGTATTGGATGTGAATTATCAAAAGATACACGTGGTTGTAGAGTACTTTCTCTAAAATTATTTCTTCTATTATCATCTACTTTTTGTGATATATTGTTTTCAAAATGTATATAATCATTTGCATTCTGTTGATTATTAAAATTTCTCTCCCATAATTGATTATTTTGATCATCAGCAAAACGAATAGGTATATGTCTTACTATACCATTTGATGATGTACTAGAATTTCTTGGGCGAAAAAATTGTTCCTCATCACTATCATTAATAGATGGTATTCTAAATGACTGTGTTTCACGTATCGGTCTATGTTCATATCTAAAAGGATTAACAAACGAACTGTCATATCCAGATGTCAAGGGAAATAATCTATCAAGACCTGTATTCATGAATTCCTTTGGTATTGCATCTCTAACAAATGATGATGTGTTTCTTTGAAAAAAAGGAGCATTAAATGCTTGTTTAAAAAGTTGATCATCAAACATTGAATTATTTTTATGTTTAGGTTGACGTAAACTACGATTCTAAAATATTTATATAAATTTTTATATAAAAAAAGATACATTTTATCAAAAAATTTAACAAGAAGTTTTGATGATTAAGATAAAATAAATAATAAAAACTTTTTGTAAAAATAATAATAGTTGACTTATCTATTAAACAATGACAAGTTTACTATTTTGAATTTTATTAAATAATTAAAATACCTTTATAATTAAGAGAATATAAATATTTTGTTAAAAAAATTTTTTACTTTTTATCTAATAACAATCTTTAAACATAATAAAAAATAAATCAACAACTTAAATCACACCATAGAAGAATATAAAAAAAAAGTTTGTTTTTTTTTGTTAAATGTAAAATTGATTTTAAAAATATATTTAAAAAAAAGTGTTTTAGCAAACAACACATTAAAAATTGTTTAAGATTTTAGATATACTTATAGAAGAATTATTATTTTCAAAACAATATAATATTATTTACAGTTTTCTTCGATTTTTATGAATAATAATCATAAATTTTAGTGATCGTGTACTTTAAGTCATGATTATTTTTTTAATACTTTTTTTTTGCATATAATAGTTAACTATTAATTACTTTTTTTAATAAATAAATCAAGTAATTGTTATAAATAAAGCTAGTAAGTAGATAATTATTTATAAATAATAACTAATTTAAAAAGATTTTTTTTTCAAGTATAAAAAAATGACAATTATATTTTAATTATAATATATAAAAGAAATAAATAAAAAAAAATGTTATTTTAAATAATAAATAGTTTTATCACCTTAAAAAAGGAAATGATAAGACAATTGATCTAGAAATAGTTAATGAAATAAGAAAACTATTACTCTTAACAGTAAGTATTCTTTCACAAACCAATCTACATTTGACCTTAATTCCTAAAAGTAATTTTGTCAATGTTAAAATTAGACATTATTCTTATATCATTTTACATTTTTTTTTCTCTGAATACTTAAATAATTTATTAAAATAAATAATGTGTACAGTTTTAATAGTGTTAATTTAATGATTGCAAATTTTGAATTGTCTCAAAAAAAAAAAACAATTTGATGTTAAATATAATATGACAAATAAAAGATGATTCAATTTATGTGTGTATTGTTTAGTAAACTATCTTTATGTTAAAGAATTCCGTTTAACGATCATAAAATGAATGGTTGAGATATTATTGAACAAGATTTTAGTGTGATTTATTAAAAATAATACATATATATAAATATATATAAAAGAAAACTTACTTTATTAAAAATACTTCTACTTAATAAACTTTCATTATTCAAATTATCATTAAACTCCACATTGAACTTTGGATTATTAGCATACATAATATGTTATTTGTTTGTTTTTTTTTTTCAAATAAATTCCAATTAAAAGTAATATGATATTACTTCTTAATAAAAATTATTTTTTTTTAAATAATTTCAATAGTAAAGTAAATATTTCTTAAAGATATAATATTAAAAATTTTTCCCAAACAACTTTATTTTTATAAGTAAAAATTAAATTTGTATTTTTTTTAAACTTAAGACAAATAAAATATATTTAGCCAATTTATTAGTTTAATAAATGAAGCAATATGTTATAATATTGATGTAGAGAAAGGAATTCACTTTATCTGAAAAGTTATAACTCAATAATAATAGATGGCATAAAATTTAAGGTTAATATTATTTTAAATATGTAATATTAAAAGATGCTTAAATATAATTAAAATGATTAGTTTTAAAATACTTTATTTATGTTACATATTATTAGTATATTTTCTTCTTTTCACGTTTTTTAAATATAAAAATTTTATATTAAAGTAAGACTATTAATTAATAAAAAACCTGCTTAAAAGTTTTACTAAAATTGGTTTATTTTTAAAATGAATATTTATAAATACAAATTCTTTTTTATTTAAAAAAAAAGTAATAAATTGTATTAAATACTTGTAATTAATAAACAATAAAATATTTATTAAATTATTTCCTCTTTTAATTTTTAATAAATCATATTATATAAGCTTGAAAAATCATAATTTTAACACAAAAAGTAGAAAAATAATAAATTTCTTAACAATCTAGTTACTTTCTTTCAGGAAACTTAGATCATGACTGGTTGTTAAGATAAATAATACTCTTTAAATTTTTGTTAAATATAAAATGTGCGAGAAAATGTCTTAATCTTAAGAAGTAGGATATAATATTTATAAAAAAAGTAGCCTAAAATACACGGAACAATATTATAATAATAATAATAATAGAACATAGAGTTGACATTTATATATAAATATATATATATAACTTTTTCTTAATATTATTTATTTATACATAGGTAGAATCTTTACATCTATAATTTAAGAAACTTTTAATTGATACCTATTAAAAAGGAAAATTAAATTATTAAGGCTTTTCTTTATGTTATCCTTTAAATAGAAAAATAAATTAAAAATTACTATTAAAATATTAGAAAACTTTAAATTATTACTTCTACCTAACTTGATTTTTAATTATAATGTTAATGTAAGAAAAAAAATTTTTTTTTATTATAAAGTAATTATAACAAAAATTTTATATTTTGGTATTTCTTTTTAGAATGTTTTAAATAATTAATAAAATCAATGTCACAACATTAACCTTATGTATTTAAGGTATTAAAAACATTAAAAATTTATTTTTAAATGTTATAGTGATAGCATAAAGTAAAAAACAAATAACTTTCAAATTGTTATATTTGAAAAGTTTTGTAATTATGGTGAAAAATTTGATACATCTTGTAAAGTATAACTATTAGTAAATATTTAAAATTATAATAAAATGTAGAATTTTTATATTTTATAATTATTATACATAAGAAAATTTTACAAAGTTAAGATAAAAATTTTAATTTTTTTTTAAATTAAATAAATTTAAAAAAGAATTCATGCTTTACATAACGTATAGTTAAAATTTTCATTCGAAAACTAGCTAAAGATGTCCCTCGTTTAAAGTGAGTTGTAAAATTTTTTACTGATTCATGTTATATTTGATTGATTACTTAATAACATTGTAACTTAAATAAATAAATAAATCAAATTGAAGTAAATGAGATTTATTTAATGATTATATTATAAATTATTTGTATTAGACTATTAAATTTAAGGTATTCCTCCATCCTTTACTATTAACATAAAAAAAAATACAATTTTTATTAAAACTTTATAGATCACATACAATATTTTATTTATTTTTTAAATAAAAATTCTTTATTATTGCTTTTTAAAAAAAAATTTTCTTTTATAAAATAATTTCAAAACAAGTTCCAATTATTTGATGTCAAAGTAATCAACTATAAATAAATTTTATTTTTTTATTTTAAATTCTATATATCTTTACAAATAAATAATATTAAGAAAATTTTTTTTTAAATTAATTAATTTTAATGTAAGTAGTGAGTTAATAAAAATTTTTTTTACTTATTTTATAAGACATTTTTAAAATATATTTGTTATTTTAATATAATAATATTAATAATCAAAAGAAGTGTTAAAATGGTGTTGTGTATTCTGCTACACACTCAAAAAATTTTCTTCTTTCTGATACTGACATATTACATTTTTTTTTATCATTATGAATTGTTGATGGTGAATCAGGATAAGATTGTTGTATGTCATTTGTTGTATGTTGTTGTGAGGTTACCATATAATTTGAAGGCGTTGAATTATCTACAAGTAATGATACTTTTTGAGGTAATACAATTTCTGGAATTATATTCTTCTCTAAAGTATTGTTAACAATTGGTAGTATTATTGCTGGATTGGAATGATATCTTACATCTATTTAGAAAAAAATATATATATTAAAAAAAAATGTATATATAATGTATTTACATACCATTTCTTCTAAAAGTTGTACGATGATGAAGTGGCCGATATCGAGTTTGATTTAGATATGTTTGATGAGGGTAGTGTGTTAAAATCAATTGATCTTGTAAGCGTTTGGTTTCTGGATCTAGATCTTGTTCTAATACATTTTCTAAAAAAAAAACATTTAATAACATTTTAATTTAAAAGTTAATAGAAGGAAGTGATAAAGCAATAATAGAAGCAAGTAAAAAAAACTGAAAATTAGTAGTATAAAACGTACCTTGTTGAAATATCAGTGAAATCTAAAAAAAAATAAAATGTGAAAAAAATTATTATATTGTGAAGTTAGTTATTAAAAACATTTAAAAGCAGTGATCTAATATATTTTTTATTACTTACCTTGATTATCTATTAATGACGTTGGATTTTCTCCTAATTGAATTAATTTTTTTTCAAAAACATTTATTTTCATTTTTAAATTTTCAATAGTTGAATCTTTATAAAGAATGTCACGTTGTAATTTTTTATTTAGATTTTCAATATCCTCTATATTATTATTTTCTCTTTCTTTAAGATAAAGTTTAATTTTTTCATCTAATTGAGAATTTTCATGACATTTTGCTGAATAAAGTTGTGATAAATTTTTTAACTCTTCTGTCATTTGATCTATTAACATTTCATTTGATGAATCCATTTTATTATTCATTTTTTCTATTTCTTTATGAGCATTAAGTGCTTTTTCTAATTTATTATTTAAAATTTTTACCTCTTCATCATGAGTTCTTTGGAAAACTTCTAGTGCAACTTTTGTTGCTTCTTTTTCTTCCTCTAAATCATCTTCATGAGCTTTCTTTATTTTATTCATTTCATTCTCAAATTCATTTGTCAATTTATTAAGTTTATCTTCGTAAGTAGCTTTTATTGCATTTACATGTTGCTCATTTGATTTTAATAAAGTTTGTAATTCTTCTTGTAACCTTCGTTTTGTTGAATCCTCCTCGTTCAACCTTTCTTTTAAAGAACAAATTTTTAAATCATATTCTTTAGAAATTGCAGATAACTCTTCACAATGCATTAATTGAATATCTTCAAGTTCATTTTCTAATTCTTTAATTTCAGCTTGAAGATCAGCTTCAATTGTTTCTTGATTAAATTTTACCTGTTTATATTCATCTGTCATTGTAGATTTATCCTTTAACTCGTTAAATGGTAAATTTTTAGAATCAATTATTTCAGAAAACATTCCATATGCATGAATAAGATTTTTAAATAATGTCTCAATTTTTTCATCAATTTTCTCATCATTTATTGATAAATTATTAGTTGTATTGGTAATTGCCTCAATGAATGCTTTTAAATCATACCATTGTAATCCTCTATTTGATGTAATAATATTTTCTAAAGATTTTGTTTGAATTTCAATTAAATTAAGCATTCTTTTACGTGTACTATGTGAACTAAATAGTAAAAAAAAAAGTATTTTTTATTTATATGTTTTACTTTATACTTACATTTCATTTGTATTATTTTCATAACTACCTAATTCCTGTTTCAATAATTCCATTTCTTCTTGTTTTTTTATAATATCATCTTCAGCTACTGAAAGGCATTTTCTTAAGTGACTTAATTGTGATGCAGCATTATTATTAGCAAATAATTCTCTTAATTTTTCATTTTCTAATTGTGTACTATTTAAAGCATCCTTAGCATCTCTTAATTGTTCTCTAAGCATTTTAATCTAAAAAAATAAAATATTAATATTAAAAATATAAAAGTTATTATAAATATAAATTTACCTGATTTTCTAAACTAACAATTCTATTATCTTGATTTTTTATTAATTTATCTCCTATATTACTATTATTATATAAAGTTTTCTGAAAATTGATATCATTATTATCAATAAATTCATCCTCGATTTTTAATGAATAAGATTTTTTTTTAAATGATATTAAATTTAATAGCTTTTTATAATAGCTAACCATCTTCTTTTATTTATATCACCTCAGAAGTAGATATGAAGTAACAAAATAATATTTTGGATTAAGTTATTATAAAATATTATATTATAGAATATATTATTTAGATTTTACTTTATAGTTATCTTTTAGTAAAAATTTTATTATTAATAACATATGTATATTAAAAAGTTTATTTTATGATAGGAATCATTTAATATTTTTGTTACTGAATCATATATCTTCTTATATTTATCTATCTTTTTAATAAATATATAAAAGTATAGCTTACAATTTATATATTTATTTATGAGATAAGGATTATTATTTATTGAATAACAAAAATTATGATATTTTTATTATTTAAACTTACTTTTTTATCATCAGAGTATGATGATTTCCAACTATAAGTTGTTTGATCATTGTGGTAAAATTTTTTTCCTTTATTTGATAAACTATCCACAGAAGTTTGACTACTTAATGTTCGTTCTTTTTTTTGATATGATTGAGTTTTTTTTAAAATATTTGTTGAATCATTGTAATTTTTTCTTGATAAATTTGTACTACCAATATCATTGTTTTGACGTTTTAAACGGGAACTACGATTTATTTCTATATTTTCATCTTCACTCATTGAATCATCACCCATTATACTATTACTATGATGACTTTCTGGGGCAACATATGCAATATGTTTTTTTTTTCGTGACAATACACTTGCTGAATCACATTGAGATAATCCATCCCCAGATTGACATAATGGATCTATATATGTTGGTGATGGATTATGAAGATTTTGTTGTAAAGCAGCAATCCAACTATCACGAATTCCTGGGGTTATTGCAGACAATATATACCTAGAACGTCGGCATTTTATTTCAATACCATAATATTTAGCAGATGCTGATGGGTAAACATTTTCACAATCAGTTAAATCTAATGTTACCTCTGGATGAGTTGTATCCTCGCCCCATACATCACTATACAATTTTAATGATAATCCTGCTAATACTACCCAAAATTTCTTCCATTCATTATCATTTTTACCTTTCATCATTAGCCATCCTTTACGTAATGTATAAGCATTTGATGTGTCAATATGAAATGGCTATAAAAAAAAAAGAATAATATTAAAAAAATTATTATTCAAAAAAAACATACTGTATTAAGAGGTACTTTTGATTCATTTTTTTTCTCATCATTATTATATATTGAATAATTACTATAATTATTATTATCTTTTTCATAATTTTCATTACAAATATTCTTATTATTTCTAGTTAATGACATATCATCCCTAAAACTAGTATATCTATAATAATTATTGTTTTTTTTTTTATTCAAAAATACCTTGTTAATCGTTTTCTTTGTTTTACTGTTCTTGGAGTACCATGTATAGAATTTGTATTATCACTTTGTCGTGAAGTTAGATTACTCTCACGGGATGTTATAGAATAATTATCACAATTATTTAAATACCTTTCTGATGAGATATTTAATGATTTTTCCAAATTATTTTGTAAATTTTTATTTTTTAATATTGGTGATTTAATAGTATTTTCATTTTTATGGTCAGGGGATGTTGATCTAGAAGTGCAAGAACTATTTATCTCGGATAATGAATCATTTGCATTAATCTATATTAAAAAAAAATATATTTGATAATTTATAAATAAATATTTATTTATTTATACCTGAATTATTGTTGGTTCATATGTTGTCTCATTCAATAAATCATCACTAATAATTTCTTCATCCTCCTCTATTTGTTCTTTCCTAGGTATTGGCATACAATGAATCATATTTTGTTTTGCAAAATTTTGTAACATTCCTTGCCACCATCGTATCTCTTCTGTACTATCTGCTTTAACATAACAAACAGCTGGATGAGATTGATAATCATTAACATTTTTTTTTTCTTTATCTTCATTATTTATGTTGAAATTACTATCATTTTTAAATGCAATTAGAATAGAATGAGAATTTCCTGTGATTGGATCTGCCTCACAAACACGTATACATCTATTCATATCCATAATAACTTGTGGTATTGTTTCTGGATTATTATCTAATGCATATGATAATTCACCATCATCAAATAATGTAAAGTAACGGCGTTGCCAGCGTTTTTGTGAATGTGCTGGGACAGAAAAATCTAGTGTTAATGGTGCTACATACAAAAAACCACATGCTGTTATCTTTCTACTCATCTGAAAAAATATATAAAGTATATTTTAAATTATATATATATGTATATAAATGTATACAATAAAAAGAGTATATTTTTAATTCAACATATTGTTGATAAAGTGTAAATTAAAAATTTATGATAATACACAAAATCAGTACATTATAATATATTTCTCTAAATCAGAAAAAGAATAATAAATTTTAGGTTACGTAAATAGTTAGATTGAGGTTATATAAGTAATTATTTGTATTGTTAAGATACATAAATATATGTTATTTCTATTAAGTAATATTATGGATATTATATGATCATGAAAATAATTTTATTGAAAAATTTACAAATAAATAAATTATTCTTCTTTTTTCATATCTAATTATAAATATATATATATAAAATATATATATGTATAAAATATACAAAATATAAAAGATAGTTGTGAGGAAATAATTTATTTTATATATAAAATAGGAAATAAAATTTATTTTATAATGTTAATATAATTGTAAGACATAACTTCCATTTACCTTCCACCTTGTACAATTAAAAAATGACAAAGAACTACCATCTTCATAGTAAAGGCTATTAATAAAAGTGGATAGATAAAAATATCCATTTGAGTTCAATCAATATAAACACTTATGAACTATTATGGCCAGTCGTTTGTCGCTAAACTTTAATATTTATATATTCATTATGTATTTGTATTTAGGTGTTTAGTACAATATATATATATATATATAATATTATTTCACTGAACAAAGTCACAAAATTTCTATACAAAAATTTTTAATTTTAATATCTATTATTATTAACAGATACAATATTATACATCATATAATTGTATGATTATGATTGAAAAAATAATTACTAATATAACCGTAAAATATTGTTTTTTTAAAAAAAGTTTATCTTCATATTATTTTTAACATGCTTATTATCAACCGCCTATTCCAACATGTTTTTTTTATCGTTTAATCAAAATTAATAATAATCACTTTGAAAAATAAAAAATGGAAAAAGATATAAAATAAAATTGTTATTGTTATAAATAAATAATATTATTCCAATAAATCCATAAATTATTATGTAAAAAAATTCTAA
The DNA here is from genome assembly GCA_029582065.1 of Strongyloides stercoralis. NCBI lineage: Eukaryota > Metazoa > Nematoda > Chromadorea > Rhabditida > Strongyloididae > Strongyloides > Strongyloides stercoralis. The sequence continues at coordinate 6,970,386 of CM055866.1, read as the reverse complement.
CAAAAAAAAAATTCTAACATTTAATAATTTATTTCCCCCTTCATTTTTTTTTTATAATATCATAACATTTAGAATAATTTTGTAAAACATACCTTAGCTTTTTCTAAAGCATCATTACTATGTTGTTCTTTAGTTTGAAAACAACTTTGACATCTATTTTTTGAAAAAATATTTGCTTTAAATTCTGCGCAATTTTTAGTCATTTTTAATTTTTAACATAATTTTAATGATAAATTTTTGTACTTATGTTTTTGAAGACTTGACTATAGGTTAAATAGTTGTGTATCATGTAACCTTTTATATGATTTATATATAATTGAATTAAACGATAATTAGCTTTCTTTATAATATAAAAATAGAGTAAACTTTTTAGTGATTAGAAATAAAAAAAAAATTTTTTTTATTTAATTATAGAAAAATATTTATTTATAGATAGTAATAAAAATTTTATTTTTTTTTCTTTTTGTTATTTCCTATAATAATAAGATTTAATTATATAATTATAAAACGTAAACCAGATGGTTATTGAAAAAATTTTATAATACAAAGTATGAAGATATATTGAAGACAAGAGATAAGAAATATTTTGGCATTTCATAAGTTAAAGAGAAGGTCATAAGTAGTACAATGTAATTATTTTTAATAAGATACTGATACGGAAATGATAAGAAAATAGATTCGATAAAGAACTAGATTAATCATAATATGTTTAATAAATGTAGGTATATTGTTTTTTATTTTTATTATTATTCAAACATGTATATATACATTTGTATGACAAAAAGTATTTAAAAAAGTTTATTAATTATATTAAAGGTTACAATATTAAAGAAGTTATATATTATAATCTTAGAAAAAAGGATATACATTTTCTGTCTTGATTTAAAACATTCTATAACATAAAAAAGAATGATGTTATATTAAATAACAATAAAAATAAAACAAATGGAAGTCATTTACTACAAATATATCAGCATTTTCATTTCAAGTGTTTATATTAGAAATGGTAGATATGTTTGTGACAAATATAAGGACGTTAAAAATATTATATTTTAATCTGTAATAGAAATTTGTAACAAAAAAATGATAACAAATTTCTTAAAAGTAAGAAGTTACTTTTAAAAAAAATAATAGTACAAATTTTTGAGAAAAAAAAATTATTTTATTCTCCTCTTTTAAATGTTAAGATAGAATAGAACATTTACAATATACATTAGTTAAACTAATTTCTATATAATATTATTTATTGCTCATAATTTGAAATGCTTATTTTTATTGTGATAAAAAAAATTTTAAAGCAACATACCTTTTAACATTACATTTAATTACTATTTTTTTGTGTCCTTATTACTATATGGAAAAAAAATATATTAAAATTTTTTTTTTAAAATGTTATAAGGAGTGATAAATTAAAACAAGCTTTAAAATTATTTTATTGTTCTAATCTTCTAATAATCTAGGGTGACGTTTTCTTTTTCTCTCTCTCTCTCTTGTAATATTCTTTTTTATTTTGACAAAAACTTTTGATTTAACTTATTATGTTGTATTATTTTTAATATTGTATAGAAGGAGGGGGGGGGGGATATTTTTACTATATTAATGGTATTTTCTTATTTAATACACTAGTTTGAGGAATTTAACAATATTTATTATTAGGTCTAGATTTTAAGAATTAAAATAATGTAATGGTAAAGCTAAAAAGCATGTTCTTAAAACAGGAATTTTTATAATAATAATTAAAAGAAAGATATAGAAAAATGTTATAATAATGTTTAAGTTTGAAATAAAATATAAAATAAAATTATGTTTTGTTAAAAAGAAGATAATCTTAGTAAAAATATATTGATAAAACATATTATTATTAATAAAAAATAATATTTTTTTTTGTTTCCTTATATTAAAAGTGAAAGGAAAATTTAATTTGTCAAAAATAATAAATAGATAACAAAACTAGGAGTGATTGTAAATATAATAAAATTAATAATCTGTAAAATATTATTTATTTTTCATAGAAATAAATGCAATCTTCATAGTTTTATGTTACTTTCTGGAGATAAAATTTTTGTTAAATAATAAAATTTAAATATAATCAATTCACAAAACTTAATGTATTATTCTTTCAATTGCTAGATAATAATTTAAAGTTTACTTTTGGCAGATATATATATATATATATTTATTGCTTTTATTATAATAAATGTTGCAGAAGTGGAAGATTTAAAGTTTATACAATTTATGTTGGTTGAAAAGAATAATAATTAAGACCATTAATACTATTAACTATCTAAAATAAATCTATAAATAGTGGTAGCTTAAAATAAAATTACTTTACTAGCTGGAGAAAGGTAATACTTACTACTACATTTACTATAAACTTTTTTATTTCCATATAATAAAAGTTTTTTTTTACACTACATGTATTCAAATGATAGTTATATTTAATACTTTAAAATAAATAATAATATATTTATCCAAACTTATTGTAATAAAAATAACAAAAAAAAAAGTATTGTTTAAAGCATATTCAAAACATTAAAACTAAATGATAGGTACAAAATGTTTTTTTTATTAAAATAAATATTATTATAATTTATTATATAAATAAATCTATTATTTTATTAAACAATAAATTATTGAAAAAAAAATTTTATTTTTCTAACTAATAATAATTGAATTGTCAGGCTAATTTCAGATGTTCTCAATAAATTTAAAAATAAATATTTATATTTATAATTTATTGAAAAAAAATCAAAATTAATTTAAATAAAATTTTTATTTTATAAAATTAAAACAGTTAAAAAGTTTTTTTTCTTTTTTAATATAATCGTAAGAACTTGATATAAAATTTCATTTAATCTTATTAAGAATAAATAAAAAAAAAATTAACAATATTGTAACATATAGTAGTTTTTAGCTTATGGATAAATAATAATTTAGAAATTTAGTATAAATATATATTTATTAAAAGAGGATTAACAATGTTGAGGTAAGATAACGAAAAAGAACTATACTATAAACGATTCATTGTTTATTTAGATCAAAGGGTATTTTAAAAGCAAATACTCTTCAATGTTTCGGTTGATGAATTTATAAATAAAAATTGTTTATTTTGGATTAGGTGATGGCAGAATAATATTTAGAAGAAATAATTGATGATAATTTTATGTATTAAAATTTTTTTAAAAATCTTTTATTGATAATAATATAAGAATATTATATTTATCTAATTAATATATAACTATATTTTATTATATTAATAATAGTTTTATTCTTTTATTTTTATATGAATAATTATAAGTATAAAATATTTAACTATAAATGATATACAAATTAAAAAATAAAAAAAAATTATAAAAAATGCCAAATGGCAAAACCTGTGTTTATAATTATTTTAAAATAAATTTTTTTTGTTTCCGCTTCACGACAACAGACGTACAAAATTAAGAAAAAATCTTATCTATTTTAAAATAAAGTATTATAATTTATTATAATAATTAGTAACTCAAAGCTGCTTCTTTATATTCTGATCCATCATTTGAAAATAAATCTTCTAAACGCCATTGTAATGTTTCAAATGTTGGTCTTTTCTCTGGATCTCTATGCCAACATTGGAGCATTATTTCATATAATGGTGAAGGACATCCAGTTGGACATGGCATTCGATAACCATTTTCAACTTTTTGTAAAACTTCAGCATTTGTCATTCCTGGATAGGGTGTTCTACCATACGTTACTAATTCTACAAGTAATATACCAAAACTCCAAACATCAGATTTACTAGTAAAACGATTATAATGAATAGCTTCTAGTGGTGACCATTTTATAGGTATACGACTACCAACTCTTGCTTCATATTCATTTTCTCTCATTAATCTTGCCAAACCAAAATCAGCTATTTTTATTGATCCTGTACTAGATACAAGTATATTTCTTGCTGCTAAATCCCTATGAATAAAATTCATTTCTTCTAAATATTTCATTCCTGCTGCTACCTGTGAAGCAATATCAACTAATGTTGTTATAGAAGAATTTTTACCACGTCCTTGAAGGAATGTTAATAAATTTTCTTGCATTAATTCAGTAATAATTAATATTGGTTCTTCTCTTGTACAAACAGCATATAATTGTAATAATTTAGGATGTTTTAAACGTTTCATTATTTGTGCTTCAGCAAGAAAATCAGAAACATCCGCTGAACCAGGACGTAATTTTTTAACAGCAACATGTGTTGAATTTTTCCATATTCCATGCCATACTTCACCAAATTGTCCAGCTCCAATTTGTCTTATTAAACGTATTGATCTTCTATCAATTTCCCATTGATCATCATAAGTAAAGGTTGATGTCTGAGGTAAATCTTCTTTTATTGCTGGAGATGATAATGTAACACATAAACCATCAGCTTCTTTACTATAATGTGTTACCAATTCTTGTAATGTTGTAAAAGCTTTTCGTCTTGCTATAAAAAAACCACCTTGATCTAATTGACGTATTCGGTAATGTTTTACTGAATTACCATCTCTAACTGATAATGAAAATTCATTATCTCTTGTTTCACTATCTCTTATAAGAAATGAACCATGATTATTTGATGATTGAAGTAAAACTTTTTCAGCATCTATACGTCGTAATGAACCAAAATACCATCTAAAAAAATGAAAGATATAATTAATTATTATAATTTATATAGTTATACTTAATTAAATAAAAAGTATACAATATTAAGTAGAAAAAAAACAAAAAAATTTGATTATCAAAAAATTTCTAATTATTTTTCTTTGTTAAGTAATTGTAACAATTTTGTGATATAAACATTAACAATTATAATAATTCTAAATACATTAAAAATTAATATACTAAAATATGTATAATTAAAATCTAATATGACAAATTAAAGGATAGTAAAACTAATTTAGTACTTTAGTATACATATTTAATAAATATAATATTTTTATAATTACATATAATTTTAAAACTTACGGTTCTGCATCAATTGATTTTTCTGGAGCAACATAATTACTTGGTATAAAACCAGTCTTATTAGTGACAAGAGATCTAGCATACCACCAATCACCATTTTGCATTTCATTTAATATTTCTAATAATTCATTCTTTTTAAAGCTTAAATCTTCATCTGTTCTTGCTTCATAATCAAATAATGCAATATAAATATTGTATGTTCTACTTCCTTGTGATAAAGTAGATGTATGTGATTTAATACCATTAGAAGAAAGTGATTGAATATGATTATTATATACATTAGTAAAAGAAGTTTTTGGTAAAGCAGACGTCGTTCTTCCATTTATAGGTGGATGATGTAATGAAGGATGATGTAATTCTGTTATTGGCATGACACTTCCATTACCAACAGTTGTTGGCAATGGTGTTGAGACTTTTTTCTTCCCTAAACACGAACCCATTTAAATTAAAAGTTTTATGTCTACAAAAAAAATTAAAAATTAAAATATTAATATATATATATATATATAAATTTTTTTTATAGTTGAAATAATTAAAAATAATAACAATTAGGTTTAAAAAGAAAACTATAATTTTAAAAAGTAGTTGACTAAAAATTATATAATAATTTAGTACCCAATAAATTCTAGTTTTAATATATAATATTCACTAGTTTCTAAATAACAATAGTTATAAATAATTTTTCTTTCCTAAAATTACGTTTAACGATATTATATTTTTTAAAATTTATAATTCACTTATAAATATTATAAGTATTTTTGTATTATAACATTTTTATATAAAAATATAATAGTTATTTATCAAAATATATATATTAAAAAAAAGTGACCATATTTAAAGTTAAAATACTTTACTTTATTTGTTATAAAGTTATCTTTAAAATAAAAAGCTAAAAGTTTTTTTTTTCAAGCTGTTTAATAAATAACTATGTTTTCTCTTTTTCTATTGAACCTTATAAATTGTTGTATTTACAAATTAGTAAGCTATCTTATTGGAAATGGTGCGCAAATGGGACTGAAACATTTAAATAGAGAATGCAAATATCAATCTGATGGTCATCTATGTGTAGATTTAATTGTTAGAATATTTTAAAAGTATTCACTGTACATGTTACAGACAGCTGTAGAATGTGTAATAGAGCATTGATATTAAAAGATATAATATTAATAGAATTACATATATGGTTAATACTATCTAAATCAAAATGGTTGATGAGGTGTTTTGAAGATCAATGAAATGCCGAGAATTATAAAATGTTGTTGTTAAATGGTTTTAAATTTATACTTAAAAAAAATATATACATATAAATACTAATATAATATTATAAAAATATTTTAAAGACGTTTAAAGTGATATTATATACTCCTCCCACATAGAAATGACTCAAAAATGAATCAAATTACAAAGTTGTTATTATTAATCAAAACATGTAACGGTAAATCGGTGATTTAAAAGAAGTTAAATCTTCCTAATATACTAGATTTTATAGGAGAAAATGTTTTATTTTTATTGATATATAACTCAAATAGTGTTCTATTATTACAACAAATTAAATTTTATTTTGAAGTTTGTAAAAAGAAATTAACTATAATGTATCGTTGACAAGAAATTTTCAAGATTACTCGTTTTATACATTATAATACATCATTTTTTAAGAGTACATTATTAATCTTAGCATCATATTTTTATTATAATAATAATTAATTATTATTCTAAAAGCTTTAATTATACAAATGGTACACAATTTAATTAGCAATTGAGAAATAACCCCTGGGGTAAAATTTTCTAATTATATTAAGTTAAAAATTATATATTATATATATATAATATGATTAAATAATGTTATCACTTTGATCAGAAAAAGAAAACTTTTATCCTACAATTAATAATAAAATTTTAATAAAGATTTTAAAATAAATGGATAAAAATTATTTGTCCTAAATAAGTATAAACTATAATATAACAAGAAATATTGAGAGAAAATGATGTGACTTTAGATAATTTGGTTAAAATTAACACACAAATGACCTTGTATGGCTTTTTTCAATAACTTTAAGATTTTGATAACATTGTTAGTAAAAAAATTTAGTAATTGTCAAAATCATCCTGTACTATATTTTCATTAAATTATATAATATTATAAATTATAAATAAAATTTTTAATATATAAATATTTCAACAAATTTATAAAATATTATTTGTTTGTTGTTATTTAACATACAAAAAAAAAGTTTATATATGTATATATTTTAAATTAACAATTAAAAATATAAAAAATTTATTTTAGAATACAAATTATATATATATATAATATATTATATATGTTATTGTAAAAACGTTAAAAGAATTAAAATATAATAATAGTAATAAAGTGGTAAATATGATAGTTCATCCAAAAATTAAAGCCCTTTACAGTGAGTTCTTCTATTTCTTAAGAACCTACTGTGAGACACTTTAAAAAGGTTAAATGAGTTTTACTTTTCTTTTATATATATCATCGATACACCTTGAAGTAGGTTTGTTTATTTTTGTCACAATAACACAATATCATACTATTAATAAATCAGTGCTGGAAGAAGAGATTTATCAATAAAGATTAAATGTTTTAATGAAACATGGATTGTTAATTCACAATATGACATTAAAACATAATATTATATAATAATCGAAATTATATTTAATTATATAACAATGACCCGAATTGTTATTATTATAACGATGTAGTTAAATGCTGACATTAACTCTTCTTTATTTTATCTTCTTAAAAATATAAATAAATAAATTCTTTTTTTTTTGTAATCATCCATTATAAAAAAATATTTTTTTATATTATTTTTAAATAATATAATCATTATTAGTTTAAGTATTAAAAAATAATACTAACTCGCTCTAAACAAAAATGTATATCTCTATTATTTTTCATTTAACAAAAAAAGATTTTTTTTTTCATTCAACAATAAGGTTAATCTTTGATAAATTATTATCATTGTAAAGGTTATATATATTTCTTTCCATTTATATCAAATAATATATTTTTCAAAAAATATATTTATTATAAAATAAAAGAAAAAAAATCGACCAATTTACTTACTATACAACTTTTATTTATGTCATTAGTACAAGAATCACATTAATATTTATCTACTTTTTTTTTATTTATAACTAACTTATTTACCTTAATCAACCATCGTTAAGCTATCCACTTACAAAATACATTAATTGATAAACATAAACAAGATAACACTTTAACCATACTTTAAATTTAATATAAATTTTTTACTTTTACTTCATTAACAAGAAAAAAAAACATCACAGAATACATTAAACATACAAATGATTTCTTCTTTAACTTTAAAAAAAATAATAAATGTTTACATTGAATTAAGAGAAATATATAATTGATTTAAAAAGCAAAAAAAAAATTTATAAAGTAAAAAATAATATGTACATATGGTTAAATGTAACAAGCAAAGAACATTCTATCAAGAAAAATTCTTCCCCGCTGTTTCTATATAATTAATACAGAAGAACTTCTTTTTTGGTAATTAAAAAAAAAGTACTCATATATATGTGAATATATATAATTATTTTTGAGGCATCGGAACACTCCAAGTATCACCAAAGTTAGAATAATTTCAAATAGTAGAAAGAAAAGTATAAATCTAATTCTCAAGAACAGCAAACAACAATGTGAACAATAATATTAATATTATAAAAATTGTTGTATCGCAAAAAAAAAAAAATTAGAAATACATAATCAATATCAATGACAAATTTTGTTCAAAAGAGACAGCTTAACATAGGAGATATACATTTGACAAAAAAATTAATAGTAGTACAATATTTGAACTTTTAAAAGTGGTGATTATGAGTTAACATCAGATGCGTTCAATTTTATTGAATCCAATTGTTGGGTTGTTCTTTGCAATTTGTTCACGTTCAGTAGTCCTATAGTCAAATGAGCAATCGTGAGCAGAATCATATCTATGTGTACTACAATAAAGTCCACCACATCTACATGTAAATCCAGTCAAACCAACTTTCTTCTTACACATTCCACAACGATTTACTGTTTTCTTTGTTACAGAAATGTCAGTTGGTGGTTGATTGTCAGAGGATGATTTACCTATTGATGGTTTTGAAGAAACAGAACTTGATGGAATTTGAACAGATGCAAGGTCTACCTTTTCTACATGTGGAACAACAACCGATGTTTGGCTTATTACATTTTCGAGTGACTTTTGAGTGATGTCAGAAGATTTTAATGACTGACATGCAGAAACAACCTTCAAATATACACATTATTTTATTTTAAATAGTTAAAATAAAACCTACTTCTCTAATTTGTTCAGCAACATGATCTACATTACGCGAAGAACATGCATCAGACGTTGATGCTCCTGAATGAGGCACTGATGATGGAGAAAGACGGACATTATCATGTTTGCGTTTGATTGAATCCTTATAACACTTAGAACAAAGTCCCTCTGTAGTAGCTGATCCAAAAAAGCCACAACCGGCACGGCAAAGTTCACTAGCTGTTGCTTGTTGCTGATTTTCCATTATAAAAAAGAATTTTGGTTGATTAGAAAATAAAAGTATAGATGTGGTTCTGGAAAAAAATAAAAATTTTTTTTGTTAATATTATTAAAGTAAAGATAGGAAAATTAACACTATTATATATTTAAAAAAAAAATTATTTAAACGCAAATAACCGGTAGTTTAAAAAAACAATTTGAATACAATGACAAGGCTAAAATAGATTAAAAATATATATACTCGGTCCACAATACTTAATAGATTCTAAATGACAATTAATATATTGATATATGAAGTATCGGGAGGGGAATGATGAAATTATGATACACTAATTTGCCATATTCAACAGTCTTTACGTTATTTAAACAGACATATTAGCTTGCCTATCGCATTATTATAATAATGTATAGTAAAATAAAATCAATGCAAACAACTTTTTAACGAGTTGTTTTAAAATTTCAAAATCAAATATATAATAATGAGAAATGTTAGTAAGTTGCTTAAAATAAAAGAAAAAAAAAATGAAAATTAATATTATTCATGGATAGGGGAAAAGATAATTACAATATGATAAATTCTAGAGAGTTATTTAAATATACGTCTACATGACACATCAACTGTCGAACAACAAACTTCTATATTATCTATCTTTCAACTCTACATACACAATTGTGAATAAAATGAAAATAGTTTTTACTGGAAAATTCAAAGTGAATTAGAAATGCTTTCCCAGCAAATAATTTAACTTTAAACCAGCATTGTTCGCTTTAATCACCAATATCAGTCAAAAGTGTATAGGAAGAAAGTAAACTTTACTCGCTGTGGTTGTTGTAAAATCTATTAAAAAAAAAAACAATTGTAAATATAGAACTTTTTGATGAAATAACTTTCTTCCAGTCAAAAAAAAAATTATTCCTATATAAATATGTATACATACTACTTCTCATTATAATTAAATATAAAAAAAAATTATTAGTCATTAAATAATATAGGGTAGGAAAAAAAAAGAGAATAATGATTAAAAGTTATGACTTGATAAAATGTGATAAAAATCGATCATATAACAACTATCAATAATACATTTATGTCATATGATAGCGTGACACTAAAGAATGAATAAATTTAAAATTTTATTACGTCATAAGAATCAAAAATTTTGAACAAAAATAACTCCTAATTAAATTGAACTATTTTTGATAAAAAAGTCTAGACGGAGGTAAAAATTAAGACTTTTTTTACTATAACTTATGTAAGATTTTCATTTTACCATTTGGAAAGATGTAATCTTCTAAGTCTGACCTCAAATTTTAAACCAGATATAAGTATAGTTAAAAAGAAATAAACATTTTTAAGGCATAAATTTTAAATTTTATCACAACACTACTACTAATGACGTATGTCTATAACTAGAAGTACTATAAAAATTTTGAAATTAAAAATACAACTATATTTAACTATTTATATGTACAACAGTTAACTTTTTATTATACATTTACTAGTAGTAGTTAATATTAAATATTCAATTGGTAAACGTTTTTTTTTTATCATTTACATTTTATTTTTGATAATATTAAATTAGAAGAGAACGACCAAAAATCTATTATAATAAATTAAAAAGGTAACTATTCTGAAATATGAATAAATTATATACATATATATATTATATAAAAAATAAAAAATAAAACATTTATCTAAGTACATTTTGTTTTTATATTCAGGGGGTTTTTAATAATAAAATGTTATTATGTATTGAAAAAAAAATATTATGTTAGATTAAAAAAATAAAAAGTGTCATATGAATTGAAGCTAAAAAAAAATACGTAAAAGATTACCAATAGTATGACGTCTTTTAATTTTTGTATCACAAAGTATTATTAAATAATCATGTAAAAAGATGATGTAATATGTTTATTATATTAATTTCTCCCTTTACAACTATTATACACCAATATAGTTTAGTAACTTTAATTAAAAAAAAAAGAAATCTCAAGATATATATTCTTAGATAAATAATTTTTGTTAAATCATATTAACATTAATAACTTTGAAATCAAACACGACATTAAGTAAAGTCTTATGACTTGGTTCGAAGAAAGTTTAACAAATGACATAGAAAAGGAAAATGTTCCTATATTACACTGAGACTTGGCTATTTTCAATAACATTATACTGAGGATATATTATGTTTAAAAAGATGGTATACTAAATTTTTATTTTTAAAATATTTCAAACACATTTGTTAGAAAATATATATATATATGTTTAGTACTGCCTTTAGTAGAACATTGAAAAAAGATTCTATTGATGTTTTATCATTAATTTTAGAAAAACTATGGGAGTGTCTATGAGAAGTAGTAAAAGCTTATAGATTACTCGTTATAAGAAGGAATTTCCATCAAAAATTGTTGAATCATATGTAGAAAAAAAATGTATATAGATATATTTATAATACGAAAGAAATAAACAAAATATATTATATATATATATAAAGTTTATTTGATACAAATATTTTCTTAAATATGGTTGATAAAACAATTTGAAATAAAGAAAAAAATATCTTATATTTTTAGTTTATTTTAATGACAATTACTATCATTTTTATTATCAATAAACTAATAGATAGTCCTTAAAAGTGTCTTATGACTAAAGTCCTTTACATCTCAAAAGATATATAATCATAAATTTTAGGAAGAAGCATTGGTGTAAATAAAGTAAAAGAGTATTTACAAATGTCATAGTGATTATTGTTACAGTTTTTATTTTCCCTATACTCTCACAATAGTATTGTTTCCTTTTTTCCAGTTAATCATTTCATAATTATAAATAATTTGTATTTATACTTTAGTAGAAAAAACATATAATTATTTATTTTAACTAATCTAGTGTAATAAAAGATTTTGAAACATTTATTAATAATTAAAGAAAGAGAAAATTATTTATTATTTATGCTATCAATTTGATAGTATAAATAAATATTTGTAAATTGACAATATGATTAAATTATATATTATTGTTTGTGTGAAAAATTAAGGTAGAAAAAAATGAGATTTTAAAATTTCTAAAGCAAAAAGAAATTTTTTTTCACTTGATTTTAAAATTTATCTTTAACTTTCTTCATCTTACAACAAAAAAAAATGAAAGCAATAAAACAACAACTGATATTATCTATAGTATTAGTAAAGATTATTTAGAATAATATAGAATATAAAATATACAAATCAATTTATCTCTCTTATTACCTTAATAACAATATACCTGATACTTACAAAGTAGATTGAATAAAAACTAGGAAAGAGGAAAATAAAAGATGAGAGAAAAGTACTAAAAGAGATCTAAAGTTGTAAATACTTAAAAATATTGAAAATATAGGAGTGTAAGAAAAAAGAATAAGTCGACAATATAAGCTTTTATTTAATTTTAAATTACTATAAAGTATATTGCAAAAAAAAATAAAATATCTCTAAGATTATCTTGAATTTTGTTTTTTTTTTTATAAAAATTATTAATAATTTTAAATTATTTTTATGGGGAAAATACATTTATATATATCAATATTTATTATTATATATAATATATTTCATACTCTATTCTAATAATCTAAAGAAATAATAAGAAAATACATTTGTTTGAATACTAATATTCCATAAATAGAAAAAGAAAATTAAAACATCAACCAAAGTTACTTGGTCTACATTATTTAATTGAACTATAAATTTAGTTAAATAAAAATATGTTAAAATAAATGCAATTTATGATTTTAGAAGTATAAATAAAAATATTAAAATATTAAAAAAAAAAAACTTAAATTATAACAAAATTATGGCATTGTATGTATTTAAAATAAAAAAAAAAGAGGCTGTTAATGGTTGCCTGGCAAAGCTTGGTACTATATTATTATGACGTTATAGAACCTAGAAATATAAACAAAATTTTTGTTATCCAAAAATAATTTATATATAAAATGTGTTAAGGAAAGTAATTTATACAAAAATATTTTTTAAAAAAATTCAAAAGAAAATTTTTTTTTTCAAGAAAAATTCTGACGTTATAAAATGCACTATTCGAAAAGTTTTATTATTCAGAAAAACTAATTAAATAAGCCATAATTATATTTGTTGATTAAAAGTTTTATCGATTTATTTTGTCAAAATAAATATACAGAGAAAATAGGGAATACTTTTATCTCTATAAAGTAAATGGTTAATGTTTAATACTTAAAAAAAAAACTATGTACTACTTGAATTTAAAATATTTTGATAACATTAAAAAAAATATTATTATCTAAAAAAAATTCAGTCTTAAGAATAACATTTATAAAGATTAATAAAATATACTTAATATTTTAGTATATTGATTAAAGATTGATATATGAAGTATAGAGAAAATGTGAGTTATTGTAGGTACATCTGTTGTTAACCTTCCTATATTTTATTGAGGCAGACGTGGTAGTTATTTTCTGTTGTTATAAGACAGCTGCCAGTCGATAGGGGTGGTGTTTGGCGTCATATGACACAGAGAAAAATTTGGAGAACAAAATTACTCAGAAATAAATAATGCATAATGAATATGAAATATATTATGAATACAAATAATAATATTTTCATATTTTATTCATTTAAAATCGAACTTATTCTAGGAAATTTATACTTTAAATATATGATTATAAATAAAATAAATACTAATCTATACTAGACAACAATATTTATCTTTTTTTCTTTTTTTTTTTAAAAAAAAAAAAGAATTTTTATCACTTACTTATTTTAATTATATAAACAAAGAAGATTTTTTCTTTTCTTTTATTAAAAACATATCTTATTTTTGTTAAGATAATAATAATAAATATATAAGTGTATTACATTATCAAATAAAATATAGATTATTTTATGAGAAGAATTAAAAAATACAAAATATACGCTATACAGGAAATATTATATACTTCGTCCTTTTAATGTTAAATAATTCATTAAAAGTTTAAATTTTATAAAGCTTTTTGTTATCATTCGTCCTTGTTATATAGTGATGTTTATAAATCTAGTATATTACATAATACATAATCAAAAAAACGTAAAAATAAAGGCATCATTCAAACAGAAGGGGATGTTTCTTTGTTTAAATACAACATACATCATATAAAAATATAGATAACAAATGACAAAACGTCAATGAAGTCATGAGACATAGAAATGAAATTTAAATTAATATTAATGTAAAGTACATTTCAAGAATATTTTATACACTTCAATTACGTAAAATTTTATAATAAATTTTTTTGGACTATTATACTATTTTTTATATACCTTATTTTCACTATTTAATATCATATTTGAAAAATTTTCAACATCCTATGATGCATATGGTAATAATTTTATAAATTACTACATAAAGAATATAATTTTTCTTAAACAAGTTTTAGATTAAAATTAAATTTTCAAGTAAAAATATATGCCAAAGAAATTTTTAAAAAAAAAGAGTATAAAACGTAATATTAGATGAATAAAATAAAGATGAATATATAAAAAATATTTAGAACTTTATAATATATCCAAATACTACTTATCAATATAATAAAAATTTAAAGTAAATATTTGGAAAACAGGATGGTAAAATCATCAAATATTACTTAAAATATATTTACTTTATTTGATTTATAAATGAAAGTTTGTAGTTCTACTTAACTCAATATTTGATGTTCCAATTTTTTATACAAAAAATGTGATAAGATGAGTGACAAAAGACATCATTAACATGACTATAAGGTTAAAAATTATATTAAAAATGAAGTTTATAACCATAAAATAAATTTAGATTATAAATTAATATATAATAATAAATAGGCTAAAAATTTTGATAGACATAAGTTTGTTTTATTCTATCTATCTGTTATCTTTTTAATTTAAATATATCAAACTTCTTTAATATAATCAACATGATATGTAAATAGAATGTATTTAAAATCATATTTTCTTATCAATTCGTTAATGTCTTAAAATAGACAAAATTATATATATATATATGTATATTTTAGATAATATTTTTTATAATGTTAAATCATACATAATATTTATTTGGTATTATAAATATATATAAAAAAAAAAAGTAAAAAAAAAATTATTTTTCAAAGGTAATGTTTTAAAATATAATAGCCTTGTAATTTCCTATAGATTATATTTGTCCTTCTACCACTATAAAATCAGTTTCCTATATAAAATGTCTAAAAGAATTATTAATTGGTAAACTAGAATCCATTATTAAAACTGGAAACACTTATGTCATTCTATAAAAGTTCAACAATATTACTATATCCTTTTGACAATCACTAAATCATTTTGAAAAGCACTCCTGTATATCGTCTATATATTTACAAAAATGTTTTCAAATATTTTTTCATTAAATAAAAGTATTAATTATTTTAAAAATTTATTTTAAATTATATTTTTTTTTCTATCTAAATAAAAAGGCATCATGCTTTTTTGATATGTTATATTAATATTTGTGTATATAAATATTTTTTTTTATATTAGTTAATGACAAAATTTTTTACTTTTCCTCTTTATATTATTTAATTTAAAAATTTATTTAATATTTAATCTATTTTAAGCTTAGGCTTGTTGACAAATTCCTCTCCATTTAAATAGATAAAGAAAAAAAGACACAGAGAAAAAATGAACCAAAATAAAGTTGCACTTACATTTTCTAAAATAAGTAAAGTTATATTAACCTTAAGATTATACAAATAAAAAAATTACCTGATATTAGGATACATAAAATTGTCATTGCTAATGAAAAGACAAACCCAATAATTGCAGCACCATTAAATGAGGAGACATTTAATGAACTTTCAGATACTATTCTAGGTATTATATCATTTGATGGGAATGCATTTCCTAAAAATAAATCAATTGAATCTTGTTTATACCCATCACAAAAATTATTTCGGAAGTATCTAGATATTGCATTGATACCATCATTGATAGCACCATTAACTGTTCGTTTACCAATTCTTGTAAAGTCAGCTTTTAAAGCACCAGTTCCAGCATACTGTCTACTACATTCATCACCATTATCAGCCCATATATTTTTAAAAGCAAACATAAATTCTTCATTATGTTTAATCATTGATATATCATCAACAATTTCATGCCCAATCAATTGTAAAAATAGACTTTCAAGTGCAATAATACTTTGTACAACATTTGTTCTATCAAGACAATCCATACAATTAGTTCTAAAAAATGTTTTTTGTGATGAAATTGGTTTTCCACCAATTGCTTCAGAATAATTAGCTGATGTAACATCATGAATAACATCATCTTTTAAAATAGACAATCTAGACCAATCTAATCCATGGCATTCTTTATGAAAATCAAATGGAACATAACGAACAAAATCTAAATTTGCCTGCCGAACTATTCTTTCTAATTCACCCCCAACTTTTTTTTCTCTCCCTTTTTGATTAACTAAATTAATTAATAAATGTTTTCCATTATATAAATGATATTGTGTCCACATATGTGTAAGATATGCTTCTAACTGATCATCGGTAGGATTAACAGCAGGAATAGGTGCCCATTTTAAATTTGGTTTTTGACTCCAAAATAATGGTATGGATCCTCTCATTTGGAGAAAAGATGTCATTCGTTTTTTATTTGGATCTCCATATGGATCATATTCTATTATTTGTTCTGTCTCAACATAATTAGCTGGGTTACCTTTAGAATCAACTCCTCTTTTAAAAAATCTAACACCGGCTCTATGGATTGATCGACGAGATATCAAGATAAGTTTAAATGCATGAAAGTTTAATGTACAATGGCGTATTCCAACATAACCTTGCATAACTGGTGATATATATTTTCTAAGATCAGGTTTACCCATGAAAGATGATGCCATATACCTATTCCATGTAAATCGACTATCACTTCTTTCAATCATTGGTTGTGATTTAAAATCTGGTAAAGAACAATCAACTAACCATTTCATTGATCTTGTCAAATCATACCTATTTGAGTAGTAAAAGGAACCATTTGCAATGACATAATGTATCATATCAATTAACTGTTTCTCGTTCAAATATTCAATTGTTCCTGGTGTCTTTTTATTGAATGGAATAACGTCAATTTCCAAAATCTTATATATTTCTATTCCATTTAGAAAACCAATTATTTGGGCTTTTTTGATGATAACTAATAAATTTCCTTGATTTGTTGGATAAATTCCAAAAATTCCAAAAATAGAAAATATCTCTACTTGTTGATATGGAATTGGTGAATATCCTCCATCTTAAAAAAATTAATAAAAGTAATAACAAAAAAACTTCTTTCAAAATACCTTTTAAAAGTAATTGATTATTGAATCTATCAATCTCCAAATAAGTATTTGAAACTAAATTTCCAATACTATCTCGTGGTTCAAAAAAGAATTTCTCTGGTGAAATGTATAAATTAAAACGTTCATACGTGTCAGAGTCAAAATCTGGCATTTTCTAAAAAAAAAAGTATAATTATAGAAAGATTAAATAAATAATAAGAAGTAAACATTTATCTCATTCCTCCTCTCTTGTAAATAGTAAAACATAATTTTTATACTAAAAAATATAAATACATTTTGTATGTGTCAGAGTGTATAATTGTGTATTGACACAATACTACATAGTTGACTATTACTATATTACTACAACGTACAATATGAAAAATTACTTATGTGAAAATTTTGGTACCCTGTCTCAAATTCCACAACTAATAATTTTTTCTTGTAAAGATTGTTTTCGATTTTAATGGAGCGATTTTAATAACTTATGCTTATATTATTGGTTACAACTTAAAAAAAAAGTTATTTTTTATAGATATAGAGTAATTGTATATTTGTGAGTGTATTATTTTGTTAAAAAATATTTGTATAATTTAAACTTATCTCTTAATACTAGTTTTTTATCTAATATTTTAATCTTAATGTCATAAAAATATTTATTGTTAATAAAAAACAAATTTTAAATACTTCAAAATGTCATTTTTTTTATGTACCAAATAATTCATGAAAATATCTTCTGTAGTGAAAGAAAAATAAAAAGTACAAATAATAATTGTAATAGAATAAAATTCTTTTTTTCAATTACTTTGTTTTTATCTTAACACAATATTAAAAAAAAGATTTGATTGTGGTAATTTGAAGTTATATTACATTTCGTTCCAACACTAAATACAGTATGATTAAATTAAAACATTTTTTGAAATCTTTATAATTTATAATACAAATATTAAAAGCATAATGTTGTAATTATTTGTTCAAAAAAGTGTTGCTGTTTATTATGATGTGATAAAATGTAAGGTAAAAAGTTAAAACTACTCTTATGTTAACTTTTAAAAAAAAATTTTAATATTTTACATTGTTTCAATCTTGTTTAACACATTCAAGAGTGTTGTATTTTTTTATCTTGTTATTATAATAGTAGGTTTAAAATTCAAACTTATTCATTATACTAAAAGGTTACACTTTTTAAGACACTTATCAAAAATGAACGATAATAAATATAAAGTTTTTAAAATTATATGTTAGTATTTAAATAGTAACTACTTTCATTTTTTTGTGACACTTTTTTTTATAAGCACGACAATTTTAAACATTAATAAAATTATATTTAGAATTAGAATACATTAAATAAGGTTAACTTATTTTTTTTAACTTTAAGTTAATATATAGATTAGATGTTAAATATAAATTAGATACTCATTATACTAACAAATATAATAGTTTTTTTTTTAGTTTGATGTTAACCGAATCTGTCTCAAAAACTTGATTTTATGTAAACATTATGTATTAGTTTTCAACATTCTTTGTAATCTTTATTTATTAAAATTAATTTTTACAAATTCCGATTTATTTTAATTTTAAATATATTTCAAGTTCAAAGGTGATGAGTGAAATCTAATATTAGAAACGTGAAGATGAAATATTTTGTTAGGCAAATATTAAGATGATACTTAAGAATTGAATTAACGTGAATAGATTAATATAAATTATTTCAATTAAATTTTTTAAGGATAATTTTAGTTTTAATTCCATATAACATTAAAAAAAATTAGACTGTCCATGGTTTGTTATAAATTATTTCTTAATACTATTATTTTTTTAATTGGTATTGTTAATTTTAATCATCCTAATGCAGCGGAACATCTTCCTAGAAATAAAAGCTTTTCTAAAGTAAGGCAAATACGATCAGATAATAGTTTTGATCCTTTAAATGCTCATGGTGGTATTTTTCGTAAACTTTCTTTGAATGAAAAAGAATTACAACAAATAAGTGAATATCATGCTTTAACAGACTATTCTAAAATTATTGAACTTATTGAGTCAAAGATACTTGAATCTGAAGATATTGGAAATAAAGAAAAAGTAAATCTTTTAAAAATTATTCATAAAATGAGGCCACCAAAATCTGTTAAACATTTATTAACTAAAAATGATAAACATAAGGTATGTTCGTTTTGCTATAATAATAAAAAAATTTTTTTTATCATTTATTTGTATTATATAAAACATGATGTATATATATTTCTTTAGATGAAACATCATTATCAGAAACAAGAAATTGGCCAAGCAATGGATATAGTTTTAAAAAGATTAGATGAAAAGGATCCTGAAACAAGACGTGAAATTGTTGATTACTTTGGATTAGGTAAACAGGATCCAAAAAATGTAGAATTTTTAAAAAATAAAAAATAACTTTTAATAAAGATTCATCATTATATTTTTTGACAAATTTTTCAAAATGATATATTACTTAAAAAAAAGTATTAAAGGCAAAGTACCGATATCAGGATAGTACTTAAAAAGAAGGCTATTAACATTTCTTACAAAAGTGGTGACATTTTTTTTTTATAAAATTAAAAAATTAGTGTTAATTGTTACACATTTATTCTAATTTTTTTTTTTAATTTTTATACATATTTTTTTGTGCATACATTAATTGATTATATATATTAAATAAAAATAAATAATTATAAAATGGAATACTTTTTTTCTACTCATTAATATAAATATTTTTAACTCCAAAATAAAATTCTAAAGGAACAATTTTTTTAAGAATGTAAAAAATATTTTTATTATTAATGTTTATTCACATGATTAATCATTTATTCAAATGCCTTTAAACTGCCAATCAAGAAGTTTGGTTAATTATTCATTTTCAAACAAAATGTTCATACAACAGTTGAAGTTTTTTATTAATGTCACTTAAGGGGCTTCCTGGAAGTAAATATGAGTTACTGTTTTATAAAACATCATCTTTGTTTTTAAAATGCTATCATTCAAAATACATAAATAGATTCAACAGATAATATCTTTATTTAAAATTCTTTTTTCCCACCTAATATTTGTATCTCTAGTATACTATAAGTAAAACATTAACAATATTTATATATTTATTTTTTTTTTTTGACATCTTAAAATAAAAAAAGATGTATTAATATATTTTTATACCATTGTGTTTGTATAAATTTATTTTATTTTACAATTAAAGATAAAATATTTATTTAAAAAAAAAAGTTGTTACAAATATAAATAATGATAAATATTCAATCAAAAAAAAAACATATTTATTATATAATTTGTCTAATTTATTTAAATAATTAGTTTATTTCTTTTAACTTCACTCATATTTTGATTACTATATAAATAAAATGTATTAATAAATTTTTAATAATCTTTTATAAAGTATCTAAAAATATACTTTTTTATTTTTATTTCACGCCTATTTTAATATCTCCACCTAATTAATCAAGTGTTATTGTAAAATTATTGTATCAAAAGTTATAAAAAGTTTTGATATTATAAAATATCTTGTCAAAACATTAATATATGATTATTTTGATAGTTTAAGTTGTTTTACGATATGATAAAATCGTCAAAGTTTATGTTGATATTTCATAAACATTGTTTTCATTTTTCTTATTTTGTTTAAATTAAAGAATATACTTTAATCTAAAATAAATGGCTATCTAAATTATTATTATTAAAAAAAATTTTTTTATAGATATAAAATTAATATTAACTCTTAATAATATATATTATAAAAAACTAACTAAAACTAATGAACTTTATTTATTTATTTATTATTATATATTTTAACAAAATAATTACTATATTAACATTTCCAAGATTACCTAGTAATTTTTTGACAATAACTGTAAAGACGACCTCAAAAAATTATAATACAAGAATTCAGGATATTTTGAATACATGGTTTCAAAAATTACCTGACAATATTTGGTTTATATCAGATCATGATAATCAAGAAATATCAAATTTTTCAGGGAATCATTTAATTCCAACGGAATGTGGAGAAAAACATAAAATTGAGGATCTTGTTTGTAAAATGCAAAAAGAATTAGAAGTTTTTGTTTTTCAAAATTCTCTGTAAGTTAAATAATTAATTTATTAATATTTATATTTTTATATTTAGATGGTCATGCCATTTTGATGATGATAATTATGTTAATATAAATAAGTTAATTAAATTTCTCCAAACATTTAATCCAAATTTACCATATTTTTTTGGAAAGAGAAGTATAAAAAATCCTTTATATATTAATCATTTTGATTTAAAATATGCTACTGGTGGAGCTGGTTTTTGTATAAGTAAAGCCATCCTGTCCACTATAAAGGATGACATAAAATATGGAAATTATTTAAAAACGGCTTTGAATAATAGACTACCAGATGATATGGCTTTTTCATATTTCTTAGGTAAGTAATTTTTAATGGATCATTAATTTTACAAAAAAATGACATAAGAAAATTTAATGTCAAAATTTTCACACTATCATTTATATTCACACATCATTTAATTAATTATATTTAATGATATCTATTTTCAGAGTATAACTATAACTTTCCGTTAACTATTGTCACTAATTTTCATTCACACTTAGAGATACTATCTGAAATTTTGGATCCAAGTGATGAGATATCACTTTCATTTAATAATATTAGTACTGACAATCAGAAGTTTAAATTTTGGATACCCGATTATTGTATTAATGAGAATGACATAAGGCTCATGAAAACTCTGCATTGTATTATTGAAAAAAAAGTTAAAAAATGAAGTATTATTAATTAATATATAATTTTCCGGACTCACATTTCAGATTTCTAGTCTTAAATTATAAATTTTCAAATAAAAGTTCAATATTAAATTGTCATCTACCTAGAATTTCAACAATCCAAATTAAAGAATGAACAATATAATAAAACATTAACAATTAAAAAAAGAAAGAATGTTATTCTTTTATTTCTAAAACATTTATTTAACGATCATACCTCTGGTGGGATTATATACATAATCTGATTGTAAACTTTATAATATTGTACAAAAGTTTTTTACATAAAATGTTTAATTAATATATTTTATTAAAAGGGTTGCCGATTTTAGTATAATAATTAATTAACGTTTCATTACATAATTTATTTTATATGGGTATAATTAAATTGCTAATTATTAAATAATTAAATTGTCACTTTGTGTATAGTTGTATAGGTCAACATTTTAATGTTGTTTTCAAAATTTTGAAAAATTTATAAATAAAAAAGTTGTTTTTTAAAAATAAAAGTTTTCAATTACAAATACTTCAAAAGAAAAATAATTCAATAATTAATAAACAATCTTCTTTCTAATATCTTATATAGAGATCTTAAAAAGATAAAAAAAATATAATTTTTTTAAATAAATTGTTAATTTAAATTTAGAAAGAAAAAATTGAATATATATTTGAATAAATAAAAAAAATTTTGAATTAATTTAATATTAATAACATTTTAAAATTATTTGTTAATTATATCATATTATTATTAATAACTTTAATTTTAAATATCTAGTTAACGTTACTCCACAGCAATAAAATATTTCGCGGACATATTAATTCTAACCGAAGTGACGTGTTTACTAAATATAGTAATTATTATATTTAACTTCATAAAATGATTTCACCATATCCTTTGCCAAGGTTAGAATCTGATACTGGGCAAGTGTATTCATTTAACAAAACTCTTTTTACAAGACCTGAATTTAATGTTGAGAGATTTATAAATTTGGCACGCCATCGTGCTTCTTTAGATGAAATTTTTGCAGATTTAAGATCATACTTAAAAACTGTCCAAGAAGAGTTGGTGGAATTGATTAATGTTGAGTATGCTGATTTTGTTAATTTATCATCATCTTTAGTTAGTTTGAATGATGTTATTGAAAGGATAGGAGAAAGCACAAACGTAAGTTTTCATATTTGTTGTATTATTATATTAAATAATATTATATAGAATACATTTAATAAATATTGTGAAAGTACATTTCAATTGAAAGAATCTGCTAATCAATTAAATGATAAACGAGAGAAACTATCAAAATGTTATTTGGAACAAATAAATTTAAGAAATAAAATAAATTTTGTAGAAAGTAGTAAACGTTTTGTTGATCTTTTAGAGGAATTTCCACCTGAATTATCTCGTGGACAGGTAGAAAGATTTTCTATATCAATTGCAGATCTTGTTAATTCATTTGAAGCATGTAAAGAGACAACTGATGACAATCAAAATGCCAGAGATTATGATAGAGTTATGACTTTTATTATTTCTAAATTTACTAAACTTATTACAGAATCTTTAAAACAAAAATTTCGAGAAGTTAATTCAAAAGATATTGAATCAATAATGAGTTGTTTAAAAATAATTGATAAAGAAAATTTTCCAATAGATGTTATATCTCAAGATATTATATTACCAACATTAGATAGATGTTTTGAAGGAAAAGAAACATTAGATAAAAAACTTTTAATTTGTTTAGATACCGTTATGAAAACAAGAAATAAATTTTTGGAGGAATCCAATAATCAAGTGGGAACTTTAACATGCCATTTTATAGATTCATGTTTATTAAAAGGACTAGTTGAAAGTATAAAAAATAATCTTGCTTCAAATGTTTTGATTGATGATACGACGTTATTTCAAAAATGTTTCTATGAATTACTTCAATTTGTCAAAACATATCCCCGTGGATTTGAAAATAAAAATCTTTTAGTTTCTTGTTTGGGTCAATTTAACATGTATATATATTTTAAATTAATAACAAGTGTTTTTTCCAAAAAAATAAATGGTGAACTTGGAAAGGCAACAAATAAACAGCTAGAGGATATAGAGGTTTCTTTACCAAATTTGGAATATGAATTAGATTATGATCGTTATTTTTCACTTAAAATATCAAAATCTTTAGTTAAATGTTTTGCATATGTAAGTGATGAAAAGATTGTTCTTGATCCTTTGTTATCTAAAAGTTGGACATTCTTAATATCTAATTTTAATAAATTTATATCATTTTTGGATAAAGCTTCTGAATTAGAATTTGAAGAAAGTTATAAATTACCAATTGCAATAATTTCTGATTTACAAAGAATTGAGGAATCGGTAATGGGATTGTGTTATGGTGTTTATCGACAAAGACTTGAAAATTTATCTATAGATTGGAGGACTTTTGGTAATGTATTTAATAGTTTTTTTGATTTACTTCGTGAAAAAAGTACTCTTTTTCAAAAAATATTAATGGAAATTACGAAGAAAGCTCTTGATAAATACTTGATTCAAGTTAATGATGTACCAAAAAGTTATAGGTGGACAAAGAAACCAATGCCTGAAAGTCACTCTCAATATCTTATTAATATTATTGAATATATAGATGAATTAGAAAATAATTTTAATATATTTGGAGTTGAAAAAGAAATAAAAGAAAAAATAATATTATGTATAAAAGAGTATATAAAAGATACATTCAGTCGTTTGTCTTCTAATTTAATACAATCAATTCAACAAACTTTTTCATCACTTCAAAGATTTAAAAATAGAGAAGAAGAAGGTACATCAAATGTTTCAGGAAATAGTAGCGATGAAAGTAAAATGTTAAAACAATTAGAATTGGATAAATTATTTGTATGTAGTACATTTTAATTAAATATATTTTAAACTGATTTTTTTTTGATTCAAAAATGTTGATACTTTATTGATATATTTATTAAAAGTTTTTATTAAATTTTCATTATGTTTAGAAATATTATGGCCACTTGGGCAGATATACAAAAATTGGCAAATCAACTTCAAATAGCTCAAAATGTTGAAGGAGAAAAAAAACTTAGTGATACTAATGTAATTGAAATTGTTTCAAAACTTCGTGATTTATCATTAATTGATATTATTTTTACAAATGATGGAAGAGAGTATGTAACAAAGAAGCATCTTCAAAAAGAAATAATGAATGAATGTTTAGAACGTAAAGGAAGAGTTTCAATGGATGATTTAGTAATGTCATTAAATGTTGATTATGAATATATTGTTGAAGGAGTTAGAGAACTTTGCTTATTAGATTGTAATTTTATATCATTTCAAAGTGAATTGTATACTAAATCATTTATGGATAATCTTTGTAGCTTAGTTAGTGATAAGCTTGATGATATTGGTACAATGTCGATTTTGTTAATAACAAAATTATTTGACCTCCCAACAACTATTATTAATACGTATGTTTTAAATGAAATAGGAAATAAAATTGATGCTGTTCGTGATGGAGATCAAATATATACTAAAAAATATTTATTAATTCAAGAAATGTGTATTGTAGCAATTTTAGGTTCTCTTACAAAAGTCACTCAAATGGAAGAGATTGTTTCAACGATTCCTGTATCAGAAAACATCTTTTGGAGTTTATGGAATAAGCTTGAAAAAGAAAATATAATAAATGGAAAATTATTTGGATCAAAAAGTTCCACAAAAAAAAGTTTTTATATACCTAAATATTATATTGATCTATCTTTAAGTTATATTAAATCAAAATTTGACTCTGATGGTATAATAGATGTTGGGATTTTTAGAAAATTTTTTATTACTAATATAAATGAAACTTTTGATACAATATATGGGAAATTTTTTTCAAAAAACTTAATTCATTTAGATTCAATAATTATTAAAAAAGAAAATTTAATTGAATGTATCAATGAGATAGAAAAAGAAGCAAGATCTAGTGGACATTGTGATATCTTAGTATTCCTTCAAAAAGAGTTGTCTTCTTCCATTACTGATGTAGACATTGAAATAATTAAAGAAAATTATTGGAAATTAAGTGATGATTTGAAATTTTTAGAAATATCCGATGGTTCCTTAATCTTATATAGTACATCACTTATTAAATCAATTAGAAATTTATTAGAACCAATTATAAAGGATATTGCTATTAAAGAAACTCCTAATTTAATCATTAGTATAAAGGAACAACAAACAAAAGGAAAACATCAACAACATTCAGATGATGAGAATTGGGGAACTACTAAAAGTGGTAAAGGAAGTAAAAAAAAAGGTGGTACTTCAAAAAAGTCAACAAAAAAAAGTAGTACAGAGGTACGTAAAACAAATTTACCACAAATAGATTTTATGAAATATCTTGAAAAAGAGAACTTAGCCCCTAAAAATATTGTGAAATTCATACTAAAAGAGATATCTTTTGATCTTGAAGAACTTTTTAATAATGAAGTTTTACATGTAATAAACAATCTCAGTTTGACAAGAAGTATTGACCAAAAAAAGAATAGAAAGTTACTAGAAGAAAATGGACAAACATTATATGAACAATTTTGTATATTAGAACAAGGAGCATCATTTTTTTCAGGTATTTTTTATTTATTGTATAAATTAGAATTACATTTTTTTTAGATAAAATGGGATTAGATTTAAAGGATTATCTTCTTAAAAATACTGGTACTGAATTTGCAAATATTATCCTTTCTATAATTACTGAAAGACCAATTGAAGAGATAATGACAACAAAAAATAAAATTATAAAAGAGATGGATTGTGATGATATTATTAAAAAAGATATATTATCTTTATATGCATCAACAACTTCAGGGGATGTTAATAGCTTTCATGAATCAGTTAAAATTTTAGGAAATAGAGATGGATGTGGATTAATTTTTAAAAAACCCCATGAATCGCTATTACCAGATTTGGTATCTAGTTATAAAGATGGACTTGTTAAAGCAATACAAGAATCGACAGACCATGCAAAATCTCTTTTACTTGCCATCCTAATTTTATATGCTGATAGGTATAAAATTGCAATATCAGCTTCCGGTAAATTTGTAGGAAATTTGATACAAAATTTAACAACTTCTGATCAAGTTAATGAGGATGAAATTAGTTTACTTGTATCAACACAGGGTGCTGTTATTGAAATGTTTAAATCAAAAGGAAACGTTAATCCAGTGTTAAAAGATCAATTAGATGAAGCTATTGAAACAATTAAAAAACTTTTTACTCATAAAAACTAAAATTTATTATAACTATTAACAAATAATAAAATTTAATTCTTCCATAATTTTTCATAATTTCCTAAATCAAAACTATCATCAATGATTTCTTGCTTAATTTCTTTCGCTTTTGTTTTTCTTGCAGCAAGTTTTTCTCTACGCTCTTCTTCATTTAATGTTTTGATATCCAAAGGAAGTTGTATTAAATGGAATGGCTCAGAAGCCCTACCAAACACAATAGATCCATCAGCTCTTAATATTTCTACAACATAATTCTTTATATATGTTGGTCTTCTAATACTTGCAATAGAGGCTCTATAACAATTTTGAAAAACTAAAAAAATAACTAATAATTTAAAATAAAATCATACCTGTTGAAGTGGAGAAAAATGACTTCAAAATCATTTTACAAATAAAAATAATTATCTTACAAAGTAACGTCTCTCCAAAAAAACCATTTCAAGAATCCTGTTTATATTAATCAGAAAAATTTATTGTATTTTTATCTTTATCAAATCTATATATATTAGTTGTATATACTTTTAGAAGATGGAGAATAAACGTGTTAAAGTTCACATTTCTGAAGATCAATTAGTAAGTCATCATATTTTTATTTACTTTTTTTTATAAACTTTTTTTTATAGAAATGTAGAAATGGATGTGGTCATTATGGGACTCCACAATGGAAAGGTCTTTGTTCAGTATGTTGGAAAATTAGTCAAATGGAAACAAGAAGATTAAAGGATTTTACAAAAAATAAGAATGTATTGTCTTCAAATGATAGTGTTAGTACATTTAAAGCACAATTCCTTAAAAATCCTTTAACTACTACAGTTAATACAATTGCAATACGTAGTAGAAATATGTTATCACCAACTACAAGTACAACTGGTATGTCTTTTTCAGAACAAGTGGTAGATTCTCAATCATTGTCTAATGTTGATAATGTTAGGTAGATTATAAAATCAATGATAAAATATTGATATTTATTTATAGTACTAGAAAGCGTTCCTTATCTCCAGAAAGTGTTGCAACAATGGAGGAATACTCTTCTTATATAAAAACAAAACTTCCTAAGACTCTTGGAAAAGATATTGATCGAATGACAAAAGAAGCTATCGGAAAATTATTCGATGTAAATTATTATATATTTTTTCTTTTTAAATATACATTTTATAGAATCAACGTTTTTTGGGAGGTGATGAACAATCAGAAATAGTTCAAACATTATATGATAATGTTTGGAATAAACTTCTTAAAACTGCTAATGAACTACGTAATACTATGCATTTAGATGTCTCTGAATGTATATCAGTTGTTGAGAGACTTGTTTGTGTTAGGTGTTATGATATTTTATTTGGAAATAGTAGTGAGGAGGAGGTTGCTGATCTCTCTTTACAAGATAGGATTCGTTCACTTTATTGGGTAAATTATGGTTTCCTAGATACAGAATTAAATTTTTCAAAACACCATGTTAGGGATTTAATTGATGAAGCTGTAGCTAAAGTAATAGATATAAATGTTTTCAAAAGTACTGAAGAAAAATTATCTAGTCTAATTGATGGTTGTAGAAAAATACTGGAAGCATTAAAACAATCTCGTGATGGTGTACCAGCATCAGCAGATGAATTTTTGCCAGGCCTTATTTATGTTATTCTTCGTGCAAACCCTCCATTGATACAATCCAATTTAAAATTCATTTCTAGATTTTCTCATGAAAATAGAATTATAAAAGGTGAAAGCGGGTATTACTTTACAAATTTTTCATGTGCAATTGAATATATAAAAAATATGAATTGTGAAAGTCTAAAAATGGATCAAGATGTCTTTAATGCATATGTTAGTGGTAAACTTTTACCACCATTAGATAAAGATAATTGTTTAATGAAAGATTCAATAAAAAAAATTGAATTATTAACAATAAAAATGGAAGATTTATCTACTGCAGAGGATTCCTTAGACACTAGATTGGATGCTTTTGAGGAAAGCATTGAAGCACAAAAAATTGCTTTTGTCGAAGAAATTTCAGAGTACACAACAAAGCATCCATCAAAAGATATATTAAATATAATTGAAGAGTTAAACCTTGAAAAAGATTCATCAACATAGTTTGTATAATAATTTTTTTTGTATAATAATATGTATTATATTTATTTTTAAATAAAAAGTATTTGTAAGAAAAAAAAATTGTTTGTTTTTTTTTTCTTTACAGATATTAAGTTAATATTTATTAGTTTCTTTGTTAACTTCTTCTTCAATATCTTGTGGTGAAAATGAAGATGGTATTTGTTGTTGTGGTAATGATGGATTATCTGCTATAGTTCCTCTTTCGACATCATGATTATCACGTGAAGTAATTTTGTTATCAATTGAACCATGAACTATTTCAATACCAGGATATTGTTGTTTAGCTCTTTCAGCAACTTTTAATGCAGCAGCATGAGCATTTTTAGCAGCAATAAAATTTCTACATTTTAAAATTAAGTATATCATAATAGATTGTACAAAAATGAGGGGAGTTAAAACGGTTGCAGATATAATAACGGAATTTTTTGTATGATCATACATTACAATTTCATAATAATGATGATGACTTTCTGGATGAGAATTATTTTTACGAGCATTAATAAAGTAGATAAATGAGATGATAACAGTAAAGAGACTTAATGCTTCACTAAGTATTAAGAAC
The DNA here is from genome assembly GCA_029582065.1 of Strongyloides stercoralis. Classification (NCBI taxonomy): domain Eukaryota; kingdom Metazoa; phylum Nematoda; class Chromadorea; order Rhabditida; family Strongyloididae; genus Strongyloides; species Strongyloides stercoralis. The sequence goes on along the minus strand of CM055866.1, from coordinate 6,939,846 downwards.
ATGTAAATTACAATAAATGGGAAGAAATAAATTGTTTGTTGTTTTTTGATTCCATAAATGATAAAATAATGTATAAGTACTCCACATATAAGATAAAGAATAAGTCCAAGAAGAGTCATAAAATCAACGCCTCTTTCATGATGGTACCAATCAAATTCGAAGAAAGTTGTTGTAAACATAAGAATAATAAATGACATACCAAAAACTGCACAAATTAAAGCTGCTTTTTGGCAATGGTATTTATCAAAAAAAACCTTAAATTCAGGATCATTCTCATCAAATGGTGGTACAATTATTGATGTTGGTGGTGATCTTTCATCAGAGTTATCATCACCTCTATCAAATCTATTGTATGAAACCGAAGTAGCATCTCTGCTTTTGACAAGATAAGACGATATCTTATCATATGTCTTTTCAATAATTGGTATCTTCATATTTAACACAAATTCATAGATTTTATTTTGAAATATAGAATAAAAATATTGTTAGTGTAAGTCTAGAAAATTAATATATATGTAAAAAAATAAAAAATAAAAGCAAAGGAGACATGTAAAAATACGACCTTTTTATTTTAATATTTGTCATACACCTAAAACTTGGTGTAGTTTATGTTAGAAAAATATGACAAGTTGAGAGTTAAAGCGTAGAGATATAGTTAATTGTTTATCAAATATATATATATATAGTAGAACACTGTTAAAGCTTTATAATAAATGCTTAGTAGTGTATATATTTAAAAAATATATATATTTTTTACCTATGGATTTAAAATTCAAACACTCCTTTATATACGTAAACAGGAATTGAATTATGACAATATAAAATCATATGTATTAATATAAAATCAATTTAATGTCACTAAAATATTAACTATGATTATATAGAATAAAGGGGAGAGATTTAGCATTGTTGAAAATTAAGATATATATATTTTAAATATATGATATTTTATAAACATATAACATGTGTATAATTGAGGTTTTATGGAAAGGAAATGAGAAATAAAAAAAAAACTTTTTTAATAACCTACTTTATTTGTTGAATTTATGTTATAGTAACTATGTTCATATAATTATCATATTTGGGTATATTGTTGTTTATACATGTTAGTATAGTACAATTGATTTTAAACTTTTATCACTAAAGTAAGATAGAAAAATAAACACTACGGGAATAGATGTTATTATTTTTAAAAGAACTTGTGACGAAAAAAAACAAGTTTAAATTGGAGTTGTGTATTAATACAATAAAATTTGTCTACTCATCTTTAATTTTTTTAACATTTCTATTAAAATTTAAAGATATCTTTATTTTTGCCACGTGTTACTATTGAATATTTTTTAAATTTATTAAAAATTGACAATATATATTTAAAACTAGTTGTTTATAAATTTTTTTAGACTCAAAATAAGTAGATATGGAAAGTATACCGAGGGCAACCATGCAAGCTATACCACGTAAAATTGCATATGGAGACTTTCCAGATGATTTTAAAATTAAATTAAAAGAGGTATATTTTTTATAATATATATAATATATACATAATATTTTTAGTATATATTAATTTATTACCAAAATGATCCACATAAATTTGAAAGTGGTTTAGATGAGTTACAAAATATGAGACGACAATTTAAAAATTTTCAATGTGATATTGAACAGGTACTAGTTATGAAAAGATATTATTGTCAAATGGCTTTGATGAAGAATAGATTTCCAATGGAGAAGGGTGATGAATTGGCAATACCTTTTACATGGAGTGATTCACCTGATGAATTGGTTGGTGGACATTCCTATGAAGATATTAATTATGAATTGTTATTAATACTTTACAATATTGCAGCAATTCATTCATCAATAGCAGCTGGAGAGATGAGAAATAATAATGATTCAATAAAAAATGCATTCATGAATTTTCAATATGCTGCAGGAGCAATTAAAATGATTTTGGAAGGATTTGAAGGTATAGATATTGGAATACCAGATGTCTCTCGTCCATACATGACTTGGTGTTGTTCTCTTTTTTTGGGACAGGCTCAAGAATGTGTTTTAGATAAAGCGATTAAAGAAAGTCGAAAGAATCTTGTAATAGCTCAATTAGCTGCAGGTTTGGTAACAATATATTCAGAATGTTTAGCTCAATTACATTCCCCAACAATTCATGAAATAATGGGATCATCTGCATTAGATGAATCTAGAAAATATCTTTCAGTAAAAACTAATCTTTATTCAGGAATTAGAGATTATTATATGGCTTTACAATGCCATACTGAGGAGAAGTATGGTCATACTGTAAAATACATTGAATTATCAAAGAAAAGTATTGATACAGCAGTAAGTGTAGTAGGAAAAAATAAAAATGAATTATTAAAAAATGTCTGTCTTCATGTACAAAAAATTATCACAGAAGCAAGTGAGAAGATGCATAAAGAAAATGAAATGATTTATTGTGCTAGAGTTGTTGGTTTAGAAGAATTACCCGCATTAGAAGGAAAAGTGATGGCTGAAGCAATAAAATTTAATCCTAATGATGCATCTGTATCTGGTGATGATATTTTTGGTGAACTTCTACCAACAGAAGTAATAAAAGGTGTTTCATTATTTGAAGAAAAAAAGAAACAGTTTAAAGATGAAATTATAAAAAAAATAGATAAAGCTGATGAAGAGTTAGATTCTTTTTTAATTGAACTACATTTAGGTGATCTTAATCTTGATAAAGATATAGTAAACTTTGATCTTCCTGAAGAATTATTAACATGTATTGCTTCTTTACAATCACATCCTGATACTTTTTCAAATTTTCTTACTAAACTTGATGAAGTTATTGATATGAGTAATGAAACAGAAAAATATATAAATTCTGCAATTGAAACAATTAATATTGTATCAGGAAAAGGTGTTGCAGAACAAGGATTAATTGATAAAATGCGTCAAAATATTAATGATATCAATGAAAGGCATATTCAAGCTAAACAAGTTAATGAAAATCTTCGTCAAGCAGCTGGAACTCATTCTGCTAACATTAAATTGCTATCTCTTTCTGTTCCTGAGATCAGGGCAAAATTAAATGAGTATTGTTCGGATCTTGTTTCTTTTATACCATCACAAACAGATGAGGGTAGTAAATTAAAAGGTATCTTAGATAAAGTAGATACAATGAAAAAACAAAGATACACATTGTTAAATGAACTTTTAGAAGATGTAGAAAATAATCAAGTTTACAAAGAATTAATGGCTGAAAAGTATGGGGATCAGGAAGCTGTTTGTAAAAAGGCTCTACAAAAGCATGATAAATCTTTAAGATTTTTAGAGTTAAATATTGGTGCCCAAGAGGCAATTTTAAGTGCATTAACTGATGCTAATGCAACTTTTGCACCAATTAGAAAACGAATTCAAAATTATAATTTAGTAAGGGTAAAAAAAGCTGCAGAATTAGTTGCTTCATATGAGTCTGTTGATCTTGGATTAAAAGGAGTTACAAATGGGATAACGTTTTACAAAGATGTACTTAAAATTTTAAATCCAATATCTAAAACAGTAAATTCATGGAAAATGAAATATGAAGCAGAGATTGAGAAAGAACAAAAAAAGAAAATGTTAGAAGAAGAAAGGATGAAAGAAAGAATGATGGCAAAAGAAACAGATGATTTTATGAGCTTTTTTGGTGCTAACAATTCAAATCAAGAAGTGCCAATTAAAAACCCTATTGAGAAACAAAAGAAAGTTGATATGATGAAATTTTATCGAGATAAAATGAATAAAAAAAATATAGTACCAAACCAATCTTTTCAAAGTAACAATGGTATTAATCAAAATATTTACCAACCTCCTAACTACAATAATTTTCAACAAAATGTGGTACCACCTAATTATACTCCCCAATATATACCGGAGAACAATATTATTCAGAATCAATATGGACAATATTGTAACGTCCCCCATCATATACCACCATCAATGAATCCTCCAGTAGTACCAATAAACACTCCAACTAATATTCCAATGGCACCAGTTAATACTCAAATGGTACCAATTAATCCTCAAGTAACACCAATTAATACTTCAACGGTACCTCTAATTAACACCCCAATGTTAACAGTTAATACTTCAACAATGCCTACAACGGGTAATCAAGGAATGGCTCTTCAATCTACAAATACTTCAACAATGCTTACAACGAATACACAAGGAACGGCTCATCAAGGTATGAATACTTCAACAATGAATTTACCTCATCAGGTAAATGTTGGAACTCAACAGCAGTATAATAACAATCCACCCCAAAATTATTCTAATTCTCCTTACCTTGTTTATACTGCTCCTGTAAACAACTATCCAGTAAATAATGTACCTGGAATTTTACAGAATCACCAACAAACTAATCATTATCAAGGAATGGTATTAAATCAACAGCCTAATCAAGTTACTATTGATGATCTTCTTGGAGATTTTAATACTTTAGGGGTTAATAAAAACCAACAACAAAAATCAGAAGAGTATGTATCACCATTTCGTCAGGATATGCCTGAACTTCCACCTAGAATGAGTACAATGGATAACAAAACTTATAAATCACCTTTTTTAAATCAGATGTAATTTATTTTTAAAGTGTATATAATATTTAAAATAATAGAATTTTACTTTTTTTGTAACTTTATTTAAATAAAAATTATATTTTTTGTTATTGTTGATTAAAAAAACTATATTTTTTTTTGTGGTATAAATACGACATCATTAAAAGTAAAAGACGATAAGGCCCGTGTATAATTTTTAGAAGAAACGCTGTTCCAACAATACTATTTTCCCATACGGTAAATCTTTTTCTCCATTCTTTCAATTTTGAATCTTTTTTTGAATAGTTTCATGTATAAAAAAAAATATTTGACTATTTTTAGTATTAATTGTAAACATAAAATTATTCTACATATATTTTTATTTTTTTTATTTTAAAATTTTTATTTTTTAGGGTCCGATTTTATACTTGATTTATCAAGATGGTGCGTATGAATGTTTTAGCTGATGCTTTGAAACGTATTAATAATGCTGAAAAACGTGGAAAACGTCAAGTTATTCTTAGACCATCATCTAAGGTTATCATTAAATTCCTTACTGTTATGATGAAGCACGGTAAATTTATTGATAAAAAAAATTTTTTTATATAAAATTTAGGATATATCGGTGAATTTGAAATAATTGATGATCATCGTGCTGGAAAGATTGTTGTCAATCTTACTGGAAGAATTAACAAATGCTCAGTTGTATCTCCAAGATTTGACATCGCTCACAAAGATATGGAAAGATGGACAACAACACTTCTTCCATCCCGTCAATTTGGATTTATTGTTCTCACTACTTCAGCAGGAATTATGGATCATGAAGAAGCTAGAAGAAAGCATGTCGGAGGAAAAATTCTTGGTTTCTTCTTTTAAAAGATATTTGTTGCCGATGTAAGATAATACTCTCTTGTTAACACATCAATTTTCGAAAATTTTTATATTGTTAAACAAAGAAGTTGAGTCGTTTTATGAGAAAGTAAAGTTGTTGTATTTTTATTATTTTATTTATTAACAAACATAATATGATAATGTATTATAATTCAAAACTTTGATTGGAGACTATTTTTATATGCTTCTTTTATTTTGAATCTACTTTTCTTATACATTCCTTCTACTTTAGTTACTTTTTTTTTAATTGCAGAAGATGATGTATCAAATTGATCGTAAGCTTCTGTTATCCCTTTATCTAAATCTTCAATTATTTGTTTCATTATTTCAAATTGTTCTTCTATAGTATGAGTCGATCCTAAATCAGAGATATCTGTTTTTTCAATTTTTTCAGCATTATTTTCAAAATGTTTTCTAATTTTGTATGAAAGATTTTCTCTTTCTTTAGGATAATCTTGTAAAATTTTAATAACATCATCTCTTTTCAAAACATATACATCACTATATCCAATTGATTGTAAGCCTAATTTTTGTTTATCATTATTATATTTTCCATGTAATTTAATAATAGAAGTTTCACCAAATGTTGCTCCTTCTTCAAGAATTTCTAAAACAACACCATTTATATCAACAGTTTGAAGTTTTCCTCTTTTAAGTATAAACATTTCTCGGGCTGGATCACCTATATTACATAAAAAATCATCTGGAGCATACATAACACGATTAAGTTTTAAGACCAGTGCATATAAAAGTCCTGGTTCCATATCTTTAAATAAATTTACCCCAACAAGTGTTTGCATGTGTAAATTAACAGCAATCTGTCCTTGAAGTCGTTTTGGTAAAAAATCAAGAGTTTTATTATCATCTGTAAATCCTCCTTCATTATAAAGATATGATATAAATTGTATAACACGTTTTTGAAATAATGGTTCAACATTCCTATATTTCATATAAAATTTTATACCATCTAATATATATTGGTATTCAGCTTTATCTCTATTTCCTGTAGATACAAGTGTACCTACAGAACCAACAATTGTAGCAAAAACAAGAACACCTATTATTGTATCCATAACTTCAAGAATATTTTCTTGCCAAGCATTAGGATATGGTTGTTGGCCACAAGTAGTTAATGTTAATGAACTCCAATAAAATGATAAAGAATATTCTTTAGTAAAATTAGAATATTTACTTATATACATTTTATCTTTCCAATACGCCATCATTTCATCAACATAAGCTTCTCTTTTAAGAGTAAAATTGGCCTCTCGATCAGTTTCATTAAATCCACAATCTCCAATATGATCATCAATGTTAACATCACAAGTAGGATATAAAGGATCTGCATTTTTAACATCAGTATATGCCCAATCGTTTCTGTCTTCAGAATTTGTACCTCCAAGTACAGATATAATATAATATACGGAAGCATTCCAATGAAACAATATAAAACATATAGTTATAAGGATAAAAATTTTAAAAGCATGTGGATAACCTGTTCTCATGGATGTTCTTTCAACGTATTCATTAAATCGATAACATTTCAATAATCTATTAATACGAAGGTATGTTAATTCTTTTTTAATAAATAAAAAAATATCCAATGGAACTATAGCTAAGATATCTAAAACAAATGAAATACTATAAATATATTTTTTAACGATTCTTTTCCAATTTTTTACATATGTACCATCTTCTAAATAACTTATTTTTGATTGAATAAAAATATCTATAATAAAAATTAGATCACAAATGATATTTCCATAAATCCAAATTTTATAAACTTCTCCAAAGACATTGTCATAAACAAAAACTACCATTAAAATTAAATTATAAAAACATGCTATTGAAACAAAAAGTGTCCAGAAGTAATAAAAATCTCCAGAACGATTAACTGTTTCAAAAAGTAAATCTTTATAAAAAGATAATTTAAATAATTTTCTAAAAAATTTAAAAACTTTTAACTTTTTTTTATTTGTTTGAAGAGGAATATCAATTTTTAAATCACTTATATTTCTTACTATTTTTTGATTATTAGTTTCTTTTATTTCATTATTTTCTTTAACAGTAACTTCATTAGCATTATTTCTTTCATTATCTATAGTAATAACTTGTGGAGTAGATGGTTGAACATTAAAAACCAAATCATCATGATAATTCGACATTTTATCATTATCAGTTTCTTTTTTAATATTTTTTACAAAATTTTTAATGATCTGAAATAGTATTAAAAATAAATTAAAAATATTCTTACAATTGTTGTATAGACAACAGAAGCAAAAGAGCGTTTTTGCATCTTATCTTCTTGTGAAGTTTCTTTATTCATACTTTTATTGGCTCAGAGATACTATTGAATAAATATTTTATAATATGTATTATATTATGTAAAGGATATGTATATATAATTAAGTCTTTATATAAAATTTCTGCCTATTTTTATCATTGATATTTAAAAACGTTACCCATTGTAATATCTAAAAATGTTACCATGGATATTTCGGATTAACATTCTTTTATCATATAAATCTTCTTTTGTAATCATAATAATTTTTATTTTTATTTTTATCCTTATCTATATATAATAATTATTAGTAATATAAATAATCAAATATAAAGTTTTTTTTTATGTTTAATATATTTAAAAGTTTCATTTATGATTAAAAAAATTAAATAATTTGATAAAGGAATAATCTTAGTACTACGTATATTTAAATATAATTTTTTTTTAAATATCTTTCTTATCAATAGATAATAGTTATATAATTCTTATCATTATTTTGTAATGTTCCCTTAAAATACTTTATGTTCTGATATTTTCCGTCATTCCTTTTTTCCGTTCTAAAAATTACTATTTCATTACTATGGTTCAAGAAAAAGAAATTGAAGAACTTTCTCAAGGTTCATCGGAAGCTTCTATTGAAGATTTAGCATCACCCTCAGAGAATGATAACAGTGACAAAGATGTTAATGAAAAAGTTTGTAGATGTTCATGTGGGAAAACAATTATTGGAAATAATTATAATACAACAGAACCAACCAAGGATCTTCAACCAATAAAGCCTTCAATAAATTTTAATCCAAAACAATGGATAAGTTACAAGGAACGTGCTGTTATTCAAAGAGCACTTCAAACAATAACTTCTTGGGTTATAAGAACGACTAATAACTCTACAATTAAAAAAAAATATTCTTGGATATTATCAACCAATTATTTGTCTGAGGAAAATTTTGTCAACTTATATCGTGATGGAGAAATTCTAAGAAAATTAGCTATATCATTGACACCAAAGTACAAATATGACGCAACTAATGTAGATCAAGTTATAATAGATTGTATGGATTTAGTTACTTATAATTGTCTTAAGTTTAGAGAATATTGTGTTGAGGTATTTGGAATAAAAAGAGAAGAATTATTTTCACTAGAAGATTTTAATACCAAAAAATGTCCAAAAGGATACAGAAATATTTTCCATACTTTGTGCTGTGTTGCCTTAAAGTGCGATGAATTGCAATTAGGAACAGAGTTTATTAATGGTTACCTCTTTACCAATATGAAATCTTCAATTTTAGAGAGAAGAGAAATTGGTTTTGATATTTATACATGTTTAAATAATATAAAACATCACGTAAATAAAAGAAGTACTGTTAACGCTGCCTAAATATATGATTGTTTAATTTACTTTTAAATAAAATTGCTTTAAAAAAAAACGATTAAAAGTTAATTTTTGTAGTGTTTACGAATCAATGTTTATTATACACGTTATACCAACATAGTTTATGTGTATTCAGAACACGGTTTCTAAATATAAACATGTTACATCTATTTCAACTACTACTAATTACTATAAAATTTATCTAAAATATTTTTAGGAATAATTTTTATAATTAAAAATTTTTTTATAGTTAAAAGAGTATCATTGTGTATATGTATTACATTTCAATTATCTAGAAATTTCCGTAGTACTCATCGATTTTTAATAAATTGATCTCGTGTTTGATAAAACTTTGCAGAAATTTATCATTAATTAATATTTATTTTAATTTTAGTCTTGAAAATGTCTGCGGCAGCAACTCAAAGACTTATTTGTAAAAGACAAACACTCGATGAAGCATATGCTCCACCAGCTAATTTTCTTGAAGTTGAAGTAGTTAATCCAATAACACATGGAGTTGGAAAGAATAGATATACGGATTATGAGGTTAGATTAAGAACTAATCTTCCTGTTTTTAAACAAAAAGAATCCTCTGTACGCCGTCGTTACTCTGATTTTGAATGGCTTCGAAATGAACTTGAAAGAGATAGTAAAATACTTGTTCCACAATTACCTGGAAAATCAATCAAACGTTTACTTCCTTTCCGTAACGACGATGGAATTTTTGAGGAATCATTCATTGAAAGGAGGAGAGCTGCATTGGAACAATTTTTAAATAAAGTTACTGGACACCCCTTAGCACAAAACGAACGATCCCTTCATATATTTTTACAGAATGCTGAAATTGACAAAAACTACTCCCCTGGACGTATTAGAACTGATTAATTTTTTTTATTATATTTCTCTACTTAAAATTTAAAAATAAAGTCATTTTAATTATTATTTTTAAGTAAATTTCCTGCAACGATACCCGCGAACAATAAAGCTCCCAGATAATGATTCGATTTGAATTTTTTCCAACAATCTTCACTATTATTTATATCAACAGTCTTAATTTGCCATGCTAAATGTCCTGACGTGGCGAGTATTGCTAGATAGTAAGGCCATGTTTGGTCTGCCATATACCCAGACAAAACTAATCCAGACATTGTAATTGCTGAAAATCCGCTTAGCCATTCTTTGGTTTTATCACCAAACTTTAGTGCTGTTGATTTAACTCCAATCATTATATCATCTTTTTTGTCCTAAAATAAAAGTTTAGAAATTGTAAAAATAAATCTATTCATTTTTCTTTTCTAGCTCGTGCTAATCGTGCTTCAATTAATATATATAACTACAATAACAGACCTGATGTGCGTATACAGTATCATATACAAGTGTCCAGTTAATTGCAGCAACATACATGGGAATGATTATCGAAAGTGGCATTTCATTTGCCACAGATATATATCCTAGTATAGCACCATAATTAAATGTTAGACCTGAAAATTAACAACCACAAAACTTAATAAAATTAAGTAAAAAACATAGAATAACATGACAGATGGACTTTTCTGTTAACACGAGCAAATATTTTTAAAGTTAAAAATTTTCTATACCTGATGACTATAAATGGTGTCATAAACCATTGTATAACAGATTGTTGAAATGTATAATGGAAGTATATAACTAGAAGAAACTGCTGAGTCAAAACACAAATGGCACCCTGATATCAAGACACCCCAATTTAATGTAGCTCCTATAGATTATGACAAAATTAGTATTTGTTATAATAAAAGTCAGAACAAGAAAAATATATTGTTAAAATATAATAACAAGAACAAATGTATTACTTACCAAGAATAAATTGTGGCCAATAAGTATAACGTTTAGCTAAAGGATACCCAATAACTAATGCCATTGATGAAGCACCAACAGCAATAGATAGCCAATTTAATTGTAACAATATTCCTAAAGAAGCTGTTAATAATCCACCTAATAATCCTATTGCTTGTTTCTCTGTCAACCTTCCAGAAGCAAGTGGTCTATTTTTTGTTCTTTCAACACGTTTATCAAAGTCTTTATCCCATAAATCATTAATAACACATCCTGCACTTCTCATAAGTATAGAACCAGTTCCAAATAATGTTAACATGTATAAAGATGGTAAATCTCCAGGTGGAGTTGCTAAAGCAATTGACCATGTACAAGGCCAATACAATAACCATGTCCCTTTATTAATAATTAAAATAATAATTAACATAATAAAATCTTACCTATTGGTTTATCAAGTCTCATTAAATATAAATATGGTTGAATTGGTTCTGGGGATTTTTTTACTAATTCACTTGCAGAAAACTTTTTTACAAATTGATTAATAGAAAATTTTTTTACTTCAACACTTGATGAAATATATTTACAAAAATTTATACTAAATTTCCTTGATAATATTTTACGAGAAAAGATATAATAAGACATTATTGATAATTTATACTACTACTCAGATATATATTAATATAAAAACGGATAATTGTTCCTAGAAAGAAAAAATTTGTAGTATGTACACAATTAAGAACTTTATTTTAATAATTTAAATGACAACCTTTTTCTTAGAACGTGGTGGGCAGGGACAATATGATGCATCCTTACCAACTTTTCCTGAACTACCAGGTGCACCAGGGTAACCAGGGGAACCTTGAGGGCCAACTGGGCCACCTTCACCACTTTTTCCTGGTGATCCTTGAAATCCTGGACTTCCATCCATTCCTTGTTGTCCTGGGAATCCTTTACTTCCTGGTGGACCAGAAGGTCCCGGTGGCCCACGTTCTCCTTTTCCTCCATGATCACCATCAGCACCTTTATCTCCTGGTGGACCCATTTTTCCATTAGTTCCTGGTTCTCCCGCAATTCCTTGATGTCCTGGTGCTCCTGGAAATCCTATTTCTCCAACTCTTCCTGGTATTCCATTTTGTCCTGGTTCTCCTGGAGGTCCATCCGGTCCTGGTGAACCAGTTGGTCCTGGTGGACCATCTGGACATAATCTACAATTTCTTCCAACGTCTATTTGAACTGATGGATAGTTTCCTGGAATGCCTATACGTCCTGGTGCTCCTGGTTCACCATTATCTCCATCCATTCCTGGCTCTCCCGGTGAACCTGGTGGTCCTGATGGGCATGAATTCCTATCATTACATCGGCATTGTCCTGGTCTAGAAGTTTGTCTTTTATCTCTTATATATGGAGCAAAAATATTTCCTGCCTTTACTTTGATTCTTGACCATACCTCTGTTTGAAGAATACGAAATTGAATCATATCCTATGCAACAGAATTATAATAATCAAAATATTTAAAACTTACTTGTTGGACATCATCAGAAACAAAATTAATACGACTCCATAAAGCTGGTATAAAAATACTAACAGAGATTAATGATAATAAACTTAAAACAATTGCAGAATATGCTGCAAATCTAGCACCAGATACTGTCATAATTTCTTATAATAAAAAAAAAATTCTAAACGTAATATTTATACCTTCAATTATCCATCGTTCCAGCAATTTTTTTCTATCCTTAGGCTATCTAGTTGCAAACAAGTATGATAGTTTAATTATTTTTACAACACAATTATAATTGATAATAAAAAGAAATACATAAATATATACATTCTTCCACGTGATACAAGATGAAAACAGTGACCTGATAGACATAATTTTTATAAACTTTATAAAATGGCCTTCTTGGACTATGTTAACGTTGATATTGGATTTTGGGATGTATTATTAACTATCATCCTACTTTATCTTATCTACATTATGTTTATTAAAAAAGATAACCCTAAAGTTGAGTATGTCATTCCCCCATTGAAAAAACAGGATTTAACTTTAGAAGAATTGAAAAAATACAATGGAAAGGATGATGAACATATTTGTTTTGCCATATTTGGAAAGGTAATTTTGAAAAGATTATTAAATAATTTTTTTTTCAGATACTTGATGTAAGTAGGGCTCCTAATTTTTATGGACCTGGTGGTCCTTATGGAAGTTTAGGTGGTCATGACGCAACTAGAGCATTAGGTACAATGGATCCGCAAAATGTCAAAGATACTTATGATGATATTTCTGATTTAACTGAAATGGAAAAAGAGACGGCCAAAGACTGGTTAGACAAGTTATCAATGAAATATCCAACTGTTGGAAGATTATTAGCCAATGGAGAAGAACCAAAAGATTATGGCGGAGAAGTTTCAAAAATAGAATTTTAACTATAAATTTTTCATTTTTTTGTGTTATTATTTTTTTCTTAAAATAAATAATGTCTTGTGAGGAATAATGTTGTTTTTATGTAGTGACTTTACTCCAATTATAAATATTTTAAAAATATTTATATTTGTTTTGTCTAATTAATAATGAAAAGAAGAGCAAAAATAACAATTAAACCTAATTTAAATGTTCCTTCAATTCCCAATAAAGTAATAGAAAAAGAACATGAAGAAGTAGTTGAAGTAGAAGTTAAAGGTGGGACTTTAAAAATAAACTGTATTTTTTTAATCTACATCTTAATTATTTTTAGAAAAAGTTAATGAACCAGTAGTTATTGAAGAACCAAAAACGGTAGAAATTACTAGTATTCCTGTTACTCCTACTATAACAACAAATGTATCGATAAAAGATTTAGATTTAGAAACATTTTCAAGAGCACCTTCTGTTGCACCTTCTATTGCATCTTCTACTACATCCTCTATTGAAGCTCGAAAAAGAAAAAAGTTATTTACAGGTAAAGAAGAATTAGATCCAACTAAATTTACAATGATGGATTTAATATATTGGAATCCTAAGAACGAGAAAGGGTTGGATAAGGAAAAATTTAAATTACCCAAATCTTTTACCCTTGCTCCAAGGCCAAAACTTGTTAAAATGGAAGATGATAACGTGGGACCACGTGTCAAAGTTGATGAAGATGGAAACTTAGTAATAGATGAGGAAAGTTTAGTTATTAAACAGCAAGCTGAAAATAATATTTGGGAAACTGTTGATGAATCTACTCTACCACGGAAAATTACATCTTTAAGTTTTAGAAAAAATAAAGTTATTAGAAAATCTCACGCATGGAGTCAGGAAGAAACTGACTTATTTTATCAAATACTTCAAGCAACTGGTCCTGATTTTACTTTAATGCATCAATTTTTTCCAACTAAGGCTAGAGCTGAATTGAAGGCAAAATATAATAGAGAGGAAAGGTGTAATAGTGCAAAGTTAACACATGCACTTAATTCCCCTGCTTTAATGGATGATATTTTACTGGAAAAATGTTTGAAAACAGCAGAGGAACTTGAAAAAATTAAAAAAGAAATACAAGAGGAAAAAGAACGCAAAGCAAAAGAATTAGCAGAAGCCAAAGAGGCACGAAAAGAAGCTAAACTAGCAAAACTAAGAGAATTAGAAAATAATGCTACTGAGGATGATATTCCTATTCGTAAAGTTACCAAAACTAATAGTTTATATTTAAGAAAAAGAAAAATTGTCGAGGATAATGATACATCTATTGAACCTTCACCTTAATTTTTGTTTTTATTTTGTACATAATGTAATTTTAGTAATAATTAATATATAAACTTTTTTTTTTATTATTAGAAAGACATTTAAAATTAATACTATTGATTCATACTAAATCTTGAATGACAAAATCTACAGGAATGAACATCAAAACTTGATATAGAATTAGCTGTAGAAGATGTTCTACCTAATTCTCTGTTACCATTTAATTCTACTTGATCTATATATCTTATCCAACGTATGTCTGATGGTATATAAGGAATAACATGTTTAGATATATATAAATTTTCAATTATATAAGCTTTAGATGATTCTTTAGCTCTTTTTTGCATTAAAGATGCATAAAATTCAGATACCATAACTACTTTACCACCAACTATTGCAAGGGCTGATTTGGCATCTTGAATTTTTCTACCAAAATAATGAATTTTACGAATATATTGGACTCCTACTAAATCAATACACATTGTTGTTATTGCTAACCCAACAATAATATATATTAATATTATTAAAATTTGATCTTTTCCTTTTGGTAATAAATCTCCAAATCCTAAAATATATAAATAGATATTTTTTTTTCTGTTATATATTTAACATACCAACTGTTGTCATTGTTATAAAGCTAAAATAAAAACTATTAAAAAAACTCCAATCCTCTAAATGAGACATAAGAACACCTCCAAGTGCTGTATATAAAACAAGAATTGCTAAAACCAGAAGTGCTGGTATTTTTTGTTCTTCAACAACTTCCATATGACGATTAAGACCTCTAGATTGGCACTCATCACAAACATGTTCCCCTTCAATATGATGTGATTTATGTTTTGTTTTCTTAAATATATAATGTTTCATCTTCAAATATTTTCCATAACTCCAAATAAGATGTTCTGATAAAAATTTACCCATATCAGCTATTGTTACAAGTGTCAATGGTATACCGAGTATTGAAAAAATAATACAAAATATTCTTCCATATTGTGAAGTTGGTACTGGTGAACCATAACCAATAGTCGTAACAACAGTTACTGCAAAAAATACAGCTGTTGAAAATGTCCATATTTCAATAATATGATTACTTTTAATTTCTTCACTTGTCATAAAATATTTTTCAAATGCTATAAATAGATGATCACTTAAATTATGCATATGGCTTTTTGCTATATTTCTCCATTCCTCACGACTAGTTATATTTTGGATGGCTAAATTAATTAATTCACTCACAAATTGTTCCTGTCTTATTTCAATTAACTTTAACTAAAAATATTTTTATTTATATATAATAAATATAAACAAACTTGTTCTTTTTTAGTATCAAATTCATTTGGTCTTTCTATAGTATAAAATAACAATGCTCCAAGTAATGTATAGACAAATGAAACTAATACCAAGGCAACATGAGGTAATATAAGTTTAGCATATTTTTTTAAAACAGAATATTCTTTATCAATATCTTCTCTTTCATCATCAGACTCCTTACTTTGTGAGTCTGATATTGTATTCATTTCTCCATCATCCCATGAAACGTGTGTTGCAGAACGTTGTTGAAAAGTTGTAGCTAAAGAAGATTGCTATAAATAAAATTTTAAAATAATTAAAATAATATATTATTTTTCTATAATAATATTTAAAACTTTTTTTTTATTTTTATTTTAGGTGAAATAAATATTATTTAAATATTCAAAATTTTTATTCTTTTGAAACAAAAAAGATACTTATAATGAAAAATAAGATGTAATGAAAAATGACATGTAATTACGAGTCCAAATATTAATGTTAAGGATTACGTTTTCTTTTACTAAAAGATAAATGAAAGATAAAATAATCCAAGGTTAAAATTTTAACTTTCTTAAAAAATAATAGTATTTATATAAATATTAAAAAGAGTGTCAATTTAATAATAATAAAATAAATTAAATCTCTGTTTTGATGAAAAATTTTTTTAATAAAAATGAGTAATGGATTTTATATTTAAAGATTGTCAAAAAATAAATATATTTTTCAACCATATTTTTTTATAACTAAAGGGAAAATTTTTTAATTTTTTAAAAATATTTTTAAAAAAAATTTATAAAACATACTTTTTTATTTCTATAAGTAAAAGGAATTTCTCCAACTTTATCACGAACCTCATCATCTATTTCTTCATCTGCCATTTGTATAATTTCATCTTTATCATGGAATCTATCAACAACAACACCTATTCCTGTTTTTGCGTATTTATCTACTTTTATTGATGGTGTTCTCCCTAATAATGTAGAATTTCTAAATGGTATTATTTCATTTGATGAATCTAAGTCATTATTATTATTATTATTACATGTATTATTTGTAAATAATAATGGTTCAATTGCTTCATCATCATATCTTTGACTTCTAGGTGATTGAACAGATATGGTTAATGGATTACTAAATATTGTTGCATGATTTGGACTTCCATAATTTCTTCTTTTATCACTTCCTTGATGTAATGCAGACCTACTTCTGAAGGATGAAAAACGGCTAGCAAAATGTGACATAATATAATAGTATATAGTAGTATAAAAATAAGAAAATAAAAGAAAAAAAAAAGGATAAAAGCACCTTTTAAAGACAAACCAAAATAAATTGTCTATAATATATTAAATTAAGTATGTATAATTATTTATTTATTTGTACCACCATTTAAACTTTCTTATTTCTTCTTCTATTAATATAAAGCCATTAATTTATTTCTTTAGAATGAGTTTAGAAATAATTTCTTTGATTTCGATTGCTAGTCCTAAAAATTTTATATAATAGTAAAATAAAAACAGGATTTAAATTAAAAATTTATATATGAATCGTTCGCACATTCCTATTTTTGATAAAATATATATATATAATAAACAAACAAATCCCAAAACTATTTAATGGAACATAATATTAAATAGTTGATAGTGTATTGTTTCTCTTTTAAAAATTACATGTATAAATTTAAATAAAGGATTATTTTAAGTTTTTCAATACCCCAACCCAGGGGAATGATTTGATTCTTTTAGTAACTTATTTTCAGTAGGACCTTTTTATACAATAAAAGTCAAAACTTACGGCTACTATATAGTAAAACTTATAACCATCTACACATCTATCCAAATAAATTTTCATTTTTACACTATATATATATATATATATATATTAACAAAATGCCATTGTTTGATATTTTTATTTTTAAATGATAAACTTTGTCTTCTACTCTTTCTTTTATATTAAACATGTGTATTAAAAATATGTATATATATAACACGGTTTCAATATTTAATGGTAACTCATTTATATGATAAAAGAAAAGATAGGGAATTTTTACAATATATCATTTTAACTTTTTTAAATACTTTCTAATATCTTTTGAAAAAGATACCGATTGATATAAAATATATGTATTCATTAAACAACTCACTATTGTATCATTAATCTCATTATAGATGTTATCTGTCAAAAGAATAGTTTAAAAATAATACAACAAAAAAACAAATATATATATACGTTAAATTAATTTGACATATTTGATAAGGAGTGATATGAAAATAGAAATTTTAAATTGTTACAAATAGTAAGGAAAAAAATTCTATTTAAAAAAAATCATATAATGTGAATATTTTTTTATTTATAAATATTAATTATTTATGCTTAATATTTAAAGGTAAACAAAAATTGACCAAATAAAAATTTGACACTTTTATTATATAGCTTTCTATTTAAATAAAGTTTTAAATATATATAAATTAAATGTGTTTTGTCTGAATTCAATATTAAGGTTTTTTTTTTACTAATATTAATCAATGAGTCAAAAAGTATTAAAAATGAAGAAGATTTTAGATATCAAAAATCATTAATGAACAAAAAAAAAGACGATAACATAAGAAATACATAACTCCGTATGTTATATAACCAAAGTATAGAATAAATTAAAAAATAAAAATTAACAAAGTACTTGGAGAAAATGAAAATTAGTTCATAAAAATTTTAATAGAAAAAAAAGTTAATAATCCTTAACAATAGATGGAAAATAATATATTAAGAATGGTAAATATATTATATAGTTTGAATTTTAAGAAAATTATTTTGTAATTAAAATGATAATAATAATGTTATGTGATTTAGATTATCAATTTTTTAACTTTCTCATACATTTAAATTACATTTATTTTAATTAAAGGAAACATCTCATATTTCAACTTTAAACCATTTGGACAAAAATTTTTTTTTGATTTCAATGTTTTATATGCACTTATAGATAATTTAATTTGAAAAAAAATTTTTTTCTGCCATTAATTTTCTTTTTTACCAGCAATTTATTTTCTAAATATAAAAGATAAAAAATCTTGTAGTTATCAAAATCCATTAAAAATGTTATAGATATATAACTAAATATCTACTTTTACTTTACTTTTAAAATATATATTTATTAATGTTATAATATCAATTACTATTGTCATAGTATTTCCCTTATCTTAATGTTAACTATCTTAATAGTTTTATCTTAAATATATTTTTTTTTGTTATACTAAAGAATCAAAACAAATTCTATCTTTTAATTTATTTCAATTTTAAATGCCATATTTTTCTATTGAATATAAAAAATAAAAAGAATAAAAATGCCATAACTTTTAGTTAGTAATGGATATTATTTATATCCAATGATGGATGGTTGACATGAATTATTGTTTTATATTTTATATAACTATTATGATTTTTATATTTATAGTTTCATTTTTATAACTTATGTCATATAATAATACACCTAAATCTAAAAATGATTATTATTTATCGATAAATAGAGAAATATTATTTCTACCTACATCAAATCATCCAAATGAAATAATTGTTTCATGGAATTTTGAATCTCCAACAAATATGCTTGATTGGGTTGGATTATATAGAATAGAAGAAAAAAATCCACTTTATTATTTATCATATCAACAAATAAAATCAACAACTTGTTCATTAATAATTTTTAAATTAAAATATGAATCAATTATTCAATACTCAACAAATTATACATTTATTTTCCGGTGTGTTTAAAATAAAAAAAAATTTTTTTGTTATATTTTTTGATTTATATCTTCTTTATATTCCCTGTAGATAAATTTTTATAAATTTAAGAAGTTTATACTGTCAAAAATGTAAAAATTCAAATATATAAGATCTTTTTAAAAAATATATAATATGTTTATTTATAATTCGTTTAATCTTATCGTACTATTATAAATTTTTATACTCATATTATATTATTTATTATTATATGGTAATAAATTTAAAAAATGTAATAAATTTTTTATATTTTAATAATAAAAAAGCAAACTATAATTTTAGGTATTATGATGGTATAACAGGATCTCTACGTGCAACATCCCCTCAATTTTGTATCTTTTCTCATGCACGTCTTGTTGTCCATGGTATCTTTAAAATTAACTTAATTAAGATTTTTTTTAGAATTAAGTATTAATGGGCAACTATCTTTAAAGAAACAACATAGTACAAAAAGTTGTTTCGGAAAAATTTATTGTGGAAATTTTTCCTATAGAACATTAACTATTGATAGAATAAATAATGATGAAGAATTTGTATGGAAAAATTTAGTAAGTAGTTGATAATGTTATGTTCTTTAAATTATTTATTTAGAAATTTTTATTCCCTGTAGATTGCTCTAAAGACCTAACTATTGAAATTTTAAAAGAAGAACATTTGAGAAAAAATAAAATTCTTGGTGTTGCTACAATTCCTTTTTTAGATCTTATTAATTCTGCCCAAAATAGGTTTGTTAATTTATTTTATATTCTTTAAACTATTATTATAGAAATCTTGTCAATTACACTTGTCATTTAAGAAAACATATTATACAAGAGGAGGACACTAAAATTCATTCATTAAAAGAAACTTGTCACTCTTCAAATATAGCTTGCTTAACTCTAACTATACAAATTATTGTTGAGAATATCATTAATAAACAGGAAAATTTGTTATTATCATCAAATAATAACATTTTAACAAATTCATTAATGACATGTAAGTGGTTTAATCTAAAAATAACTATTCTTTTGGTATCATGATTAATGAGAAGGGATTAAAAACAACTTTTTTTTAAATCTCATTCTTTGAAAGCAATTATATTTTTACTTAAATATAAACTCATCTCCCATTTTTAGACTATTTCTTTTTTCTAATTTTAAGCATATGTTAATACTTATTTTAAAATAATAAATACAAGAATATTATTTTTGTCATATAATATATCTTTATCAATTTAAAATCATAATCTCTCAAACATTTTTCAATATAATAACAAAAAGAATAAAATTGTGAAATTTTTATCATATTTCTATCTTAAAGTATTTTAAATTGTAACAAAATATACCATAAAATTAATACTCTTGAGAGAGAATCAAAGTTGTTTTATAATATTATTTTTAACTTTATTTGTATTGTCTTTTTTAAGGGTTATATAATATAAATATTTCAATAAATTTTTTTAACCGTTACCCTATAACATTTTATCAATAATAAAAAAAAAATTTCTTTTTTAAGATATAGTTAAGGAAAACAATTTTATTAATTTAATATTAAATATATCTTTTATAAATATTTTATTTATTTTTATATTTTAGCTATGAATAGTAAAAAAGATGAAGAAAAAGAAAAAATATTGGTTGTGAGAAAGAATATAACTTCTGATAAAAATGCTAACACTATTATGGCTTTTAAAAAGAATACTGACAATCAAATTGACTATTATAATGGTACAAAAAAATTTTTACTTATAAATAATTCTCAATCTTCAAGTATATCTTCTGGTGTTTCCAGTCTTTCTGAATCTTCTACTTCATCTAGTAAAAGTAGTACTGATATTATTTCTAATTTACCCAAAGGTATGTATATATTTTTAATGTATTTTTAAAAAAAATTATTTAAAGGTTTTGAAGCAAGAATTGATAAAGTTGGTAGAATTTTTTATATTGATCATATTAATAAAAAAACAACATGGACATTACCAAATAATTATGAAACAAAACCATTTATTGATATAAACAATAGAAAACTTCATACAAATGATTTATTTATGTGTACTAGAAGAACAACTGTCAATTCTTCATCCACAAATCTTCAGCCAGCTTTAACATTTTTACAACGTTCTGATTTTTTAAATATACTTCAAACAAATACTACTGCACTTGAAAGATATAATTCAAGCTCATACTTAAAACATATGATAACAAGAATACGAAAAAAAGACAATGAAGATGAAAAAAATGACATGTATTACTATGAAAAATTTTCAAAAAACAAAGAATTAATTAATTTTGTTAATTTATTTGCTGATAAAACACAACCTCTACCAAGTGACTGGACAACAATAAATATTCCAACAAAGTTTTATATCAATCATAAAACTAAACAAACAACTGCTATAGATCCAAGATTGCCAGTTGAAATAAAAAAACGACCTCGTAGTGAAGAATATAAAAAAGTTAATAATGTTGATGCATCATTAACAAAAATATATGAAAATATTAATGAAATTAAAGAACTTGTTAAAGAACACTATCCTCAATTATCTGATAGAATGTGTAAAAAATTAAATTTAATATCAAAAGTTGGAGAAACAGCTTTATTAAGATTTGCTAATGATTTAGATATTATAACAGCTATAAGTTTATATGAAGAAAAAAAAAATGAAAGAAATAATCAATATAATAAAATAGAATCAGAGATAGATTTAGATTTTAAAGAAAAAGTTAATTATTTTTATTCTACTCTTTCAAGAAATGGTTATGGTACAGGGCCAACTAAAATTAAATTACTATTAAGAAGATTTTTTTTAGTTGAAGACTCTTTTACTAAAATATTATCTATTGATAATACTCAATTGAGAAAATCTCAATTAAATATTATTTTTGAAGATGAGGATGGTCTAGACTATGGAGGTCCTAGTAGAGAATTATTTTTTTTATTATCAAGAGATTTATTTAATCCATATTATGGATTATTTGAATATAGTAATCCTAATGTTTATACAGTTACTATTGCTCGTAACAGTAAAAAAGTTAAAAATTATTTAAAATGGTTTGAATTATGTGGTAGAGTTTTAGGTTTAGCCTTAATACATAGATGTCTTATTGATACATTTTTTCCAAAACCATTTTATAAATTGTTATTAAATACAGGTTATGTAATTGAAGATTTAAAAGATATGGATATAGAATATTATAATAGTTTGAAATGGATTTCTGAAAATAATATTAATGATATTGAATTTACATTTACAGCAACTACCACAATTAATGGAAAAAATATCGATATTGATTTATTACCTGATGGAAATAATTTATATGTGACTGAATACAATAAAGATCAATATATAAATTTATTACTTAAACATAGAATCGAAAGAAATATTGAAGAACAAATTAAAGCACTAAAAAGAGGATTGTATGATATAATAGATTCTAACTATTTACGAGTATTTTCTCCATCTCAATTATCACTCCTTTTATCAGGAAGTATGGATATTGATTTAGAAGACTGGAGAGAAAATACAGAATATAAAGGAGGATATTTTGATTCACATGTTGTTATAAATTGGTTCTGGAATGTTGTATATAATTTAACTAATGCTGAAAGATTAAAATTACTTAAATTTGTCACTGGTACTAGTAGTATCCCTTTTGAAGGTTTTAAAGGCCTCCGAGGTTCAAATGGTGGTCTTAAAAAGTTTACTATTGAAAAATGGGGTGAATCAAATAGTTTACCAAGAGCACATACATGTTTTAATAGACTCGACTTACCTCTTTATAAAGATCAACAGATAATCAAAAATAAATTATTACTTGCTATTAATGAAAGTGATTCATATGCCATAGAATAATTAAAGTATTAATTTTTTATATGTTTAATAAAATGTCCTTTTTATTTTAATAATTTTTAATAATTATAGTAGTAGATTAAATTTTTTCATTATCATAAATTTTTGTAATTAAACTTTTTTTTCTAAATTATTTTTAAATCTAAAATAATTATACTAAAATATTTTATTTTAAATAACTTTATTACTATATCAATAGAGTACAATGTATTTAAATCTGATATAAAATTAAAAGTATTAAAACGAGTATATTAATTTTTATTTGAAAAAAAATCATTTGAGTTATAATTAATTATTTAAATAAAATTTAATTTATTACATATAAGGAAAAAATTAAAGTGTACTATTACAATATAAAATACATATAAAAACATTTTCATAAATCATAAAATATAAATTATTAATTATTATTAGAATCTAATAAAAAAAACAGTATATATTAAGATGAAAATTAATACTATAATTCTAATAGAAAAAAATACAGCTTTTTTTTAAAAAAATGCTTAATATTTATCAAATTATTCAATTATCTTATACAATACCGTTATTAATTATCTATTATTATTTTACTATTTTGCTAACTTATAAAATAATAATAAAAAAAGATTCATATTTTAACAATGGATTTTATCCATTAATGTTAGGAAAGTCGTATGCTGATATAGTTAATATAACTAATTCTTTTTTAACAATCCGTCTTCCAAGATATGATATTGCATCAGAATTTTTTCTTAAATTGACATGTCTTCCATATATATTTTATATGGAAACATGTATTACATACAATACAATGTTATTTTGCTCTGTTTTGATATCATTAAATAGATTCATTGCTATAAAATATCCAATGAATTATCAATTTTGGTTTTCAACAAAAATGATGAAATATTATTTTGCTGGTATATTCATAATTTCTATTTCTATTGGATATGTTGTTCTTTCTTATGAACCTTACTATCAACGGTTAGGAGAAGAAAATGGTTATTTTGTTGGTTTTAAAAATAAAAATGTTGGCATTTTTACTGCTTGTTATACTCTTGCTTTATATTTACCATGTGCTATATTAGCTGTTTCATTAAACGTTATAACAGCTTTTGAATTAAAAAAATATAGAAAACAATTATCAAGTAATGTAAAGAAAGAAATTCATTTATTTTTTTATAGTATAGTCAATTTGATTGCTTTTTTAATTTTCTTTCTATATTTTTTGTTTAGATCTTTACATATAATTTTTTATCTTCCCATGCTTCAAATGATTGCAATACTATCTATTCAATGGATTATTGATATACAATCATTTGGACTTTTCTTTTCATCACTTATTATATGGTATGTAGTACTTGTCTTATTTTAATATTTTATTTTTAGTAGTCCATTAAGAGATATGATATTTTTAAGAAAAATTGATGATACTGCAAATTTAAAAAAAACCATGGTATCAAAAGTAAATATTATTTCATGTACACAAAAATAAATTTTTTATTATAAAATTTTACTATTACTGTAAATATTAACTCTGAAAAAATAAAGTTTGGTTTTTGAAATGGTCTTTAATGTTACTGTAGCAACACCTTACAAAAAAAGATATAAAAAAAGCTGTTTAAGCTAATTAATAATGTAAAAAAAAGTTTTTTTTTATGTAAAAGTACAAAATAATAAAAATATATATAAATATTAATTAACTAATAATTAATTTTATCGGGAAAATTTATAAATCTAGTAAAAAAAAATTATATATTATAAATAGATGTATATGCTATATATTTATAAAAAAAATAAATTTTTTTTTTCTGTTTGTAAATGCTTTCAACTGAGGATAAAAAGTAATTTTTTAGTTAGCATAAATTTTTTCATTTAAATATTACTACGTATTTTTTTTAGCTCTATAATTAAAACTAAAAAAGTTATGAATAAAGAATAATTAAAAAATAAGCTTTAAATATTTAAAATAACTTCTAACAATTTTTGTTGAAAAACTAAAAAAAAGTTTTATAAAAATTGAAAATTCCATCTTAAAGGGATGTAAATGTTATAGTTAGCAATAAATAGTTCTTCAAAATATTAACAAAATTAAATAATTAAACATAAATAGTATCATAAAAATATATATATTTAAATAACTTAAAAAACTTTTACAAATATTACATTCATTTAAAAAATTATTGCAAATAAATATTTTAAAATTTTATACCACTTTTTCAATTACTTCACCAAATCCCTCATCATGATCATTAAGCATTATATTTGCAATAAATGAAACTACATCAGGATTAGTCCAATATGAAAAATGTGCTCTAAGCATTCCAACATAACTTTTATCCATTAAACTTCTTTGTACTTGAAAATCGATTCTCCTTTTAAGTTTAACATCTTTTGGTACAATATTAATTAATGCTTCTAGATCATCAGTTGTATCTAATGTCTCCAATGCATCAATACCTTTTTCTTCTACCTTAGAACACTTATTTTTATTTGAACTGAACCAGCTTCCAGTTTTTTTACTTTCACCGTCTTCATGATGTGACTTTAATTTGCTAACATTATTAGTACTTCCTGATGGAGAACTTTCAGGTGATGATTCATCACTATTGTACCCTTCCAAAAATGCATCATTTGGATTTGGTTTAACTTCTATAATAGGACTTTGATTTCTCGATAATTTTTCTAATTTTTTTCTTTGGTAATCTCTCATTAATTCTAAACTAGAATTATAAGATGAAGTATGTGACTTTTCATCAGTGTATGAAAATAATTTTAAAGGCTTAAAAAATTTATAATTTTCATGAAATATCGGTTCCAATCTATATGCTACAGGATCCATTGGATGGTAAATATTAATTATTCTTTCAACTTTTCCATTTAATGCTTCAAATGTTTTTGGTGTAGCTCCTCTCATTACTAAAAATATTCCTAGTGGTGAGCCAACACAAAATAATGTTTTAACATTAAAAATTAATTTTTCTTCTTGTTCATCCAAAATATCTTCAAGTTGAACACTATCAAATAATGTTTGTCTTGAATCTAAATAATTACATAACCGTACCCTATCTGATCCTTCCAAAGATTCTATTTTTGTCATTAAAGCATTTGTTACATACTCGTCATAAATATGTAATGGGGACCATTTTGAAAGTATATCAAATGCTATAACAGAACCGAGTGAATGAGCAAATATTGATACATTTCCTTGGAATTTTGGATTATATTTTATAAATGTTCTATAAACAAAATTTAATTGTCTAATTACTCCATTAACAATCTAAAAAAAACAATAAAAATATTTTTTTAAAGTATAATTATATTATTAAAAAAAACAAACCTCCGTTCTATATAGTGGAGATTGATAATACATGATATCCAAAGCAACTGCATTCATTGTTTCTCTTAAATTACTCATTTTACTAAGTAAAATATGTGAACTCATATCTTCATCTAATACTAAATGACTTCTCCATTCAATTGGTAACATAATCATTTTCTTTTTACATGTATTATATTGTTTTTCAATAATTGGTGTTAATAATTCTCTTAATTGATTTGTATTTTTAGCTATTAAATTTTCATAACCTTTCTGCCCTATACCATGAACTACTAAAATTAAATCTGTAAAATCAGGCTTTCCATCATCAAATAATGCCTCATCAGGATATCCTCTAGTTAATGGTATAGCTTTTGACCATGAAATATATCTTAATAATTTACTTGTCTTACTATTATATAAAAGGCATATATCAATAACAGAATTCCATCTTACTTCTTCTGTTGGTGTTTCAAATGATGTTAATAATGGACGTTTAGTAGTGTCTTTATCACTAAAAACAGGTCCAAATGGTATTGTTTGATCAAGGAATTGTTGTAAATGGTGTTTTTCAATACGTTCTGCTAAATCTTTATTTATTGGTTGCATATCAAAAGTTGTAAACCAAATACCACGACAGATATCAAAATCATCATCCTTCCAATAAATGGGATAAACTTTTAGAAATGCAGAATCAAGTTGATATAAGCCATCCATTACAATAATATCAATTGAATCAGAACATTCATCTAATAAATGTTTTGCTTCTTCTTCTATTGGAACACCAAACATTTGTCGATAGTGAAGTTCGATATTAATCGAGTCATATCCTATAATGCAATATAGATTACAAAAAATATTATAAAAAAAAAAGTTACCTTTAAATGGAATCCATTTTGTTTCGTTATTTCTTTTGTAAAACCATCGTACTTCATGAACAGTTAAAGGGGATACCTTTTTTTTCTTATTTTTCCTTTCAAGTATTGGGCTTTCTTTTACCTCACTTATCATTATATTTACAATTTTAAAAGTAGACAAATAAAAATGATTTGTTAGACAATTTTTGATTGATTATGATAAAATATTATAAAAAATGTTTAAAATTTAATTATTTTTACTTTTTATAAAACTACAATATTTCAATTGAAAACAATTAAATTTTAAAAGTACGAAAAAACAATAAAAAAATTTCTTTATATAGCAACAATTTGTTTGTGCTACCATAAGGTTTACCCAAAGATGACGAAGCTCCAAGCTGTTTCCATTTAATTATGACAATAGCTTTTTATTTTTTTCTTTTAAATAAATCTCCCATATGAATTTTTTTTTTTCATAACGTAAACATATTTTATTAAATTGTTATTCAATTATTAATAAATTTAATTAATAAAATGTTAAAATAAAAGTTTTAAATATATATTTAAATTATAATATATAAAAAAATTAAGTGTTACAATTTTATAGATATTTTAAAAATAAAATAAAAAAGATGAATTTAATTTTTAGACAAATATTGTATATTTTTAATTAATAAATAGTAGTTAAGTAACAGAAAAAAAATTATTGCAAAAGTCTAGCTATTGTTTTAAATTTACGTTCTAACATTTCTATTCTTCCTTCAAATCTCATTAATTGTGCTTTCATTTCACGATTATCCTTTTTTAATGATACATTTTGTTGTTTTAATTGTTCCATTTCCCAGTGAAGTTCATCCCTATTTTGACAGGTTTGCTAAAAATTAAAGAAAAATTATTAAATTATATTAAATAAGTTATATTTACCTTTTGTAATTGTTCAACAGTTGTCTCAATTAAAAATGAATCAATTCTTTGTAATCTTTGTTGAGCTGTTAATTTGTTTACTTCACACATTCTTTTTTCAACTTCACTTTCAACAAATTTTTTATAATGAATTTGTGCTTTCTTAGCCAAACCAGCTAATTCTTCCCAGTTAACAGGTGTTTCTGGATCAATGTCTTTTGATATCATTTTTTTAACCTTATTAATTAATATAAAAGATTTATCAAGAATTAATCCATATGGAAAGCAAAGTATTCCCTCATCCATTGGAGCACGAAGCATATCAACAGGGTTTAAAACAAATAATTGAAGATTTGTAAGGATTTTTATTGGATTAACAAGATGATCATTGATATGAACCTATAATAAGTTTAGGAAAAAAAAACTTGGTAACAAAACTTACGTTTCTTTGACATTCTGAAAGAAGCTTATCAGCTTCCTCAATAAGTTTATAATACCCTGAGTTCAATAATTGCCCACATAATTCATCCCAATGAGGATGCACTTGACGTTTTTCACCTAATTCTTTATAACTTAGTGTTTTTAAAATTAATTGTAAAGAAGTAACATTAACTGATTGCATTCCTCTAACTCTATCCTCAATAACAGCACAATCTTCTTTTACTGTACCAAGAGTATCTTTTTTAATAATAATATTATTACTATATCCATTATTTGTATCAATTTTTCTTAAAACATTATGATTATCTGTATAATTATTATTTATACAGGTTGATCTTGATGCACTACGTCTTATAATTTCTCTACTTGCAGGAGAAATTGCCGTATAGGATGCAGATAATGGATTTTCTTTAGTTGATAAATGTTTTGTATATGTATCTAATGATGAATATCCAGATGTTGTTATTGGATAAGTATTAATAGTACTAATAATTGAACTAGAAGATGGTGTTAATGTGCGGTCTAAGGATGAGTTACTAGTTAATGTTGATGACGATGTTTTATATGAAGTATTTAATAATATATTACTACGTGAAGTAAGATCTTTACTACAATCACTAGTAGACAAATTATTATCCTTATCTATTGAATTTTTTTTTGATGTAAAAAGTAATGGAGATGATAATGTAGGTGTCTCTTCTTTATCACCATTTATTTTATTAAACATATTCGATTTCATATTACTTCCTTGTGGTGGTGTTTCTTTTAATGGTGTTGTTTCTCTTTCTTTTATCAATGATGAAGATAATGTATCCAGTTTTTTTTTTAAATCATCAAATGATAAATTTGTTGTTTTTGTTGAAATAATTGATCTTTCCGATAAGAGAGCAGAAGATATTCCACTTGTAGTATTGTCAGATGAAGGGCTACTTTTGTTTGTATAGTCATCTTTTGAAGAATCAATAGAAATATCATTAAAAATTTCTGATGGTGGTGATAATGATTTTTTAATTGATGTTCTTTTTTTAATAGAAATATTTTCAATTGGTGGTTCTTCAATAAATTCAATATCATCACTATCATTTGTTTTATTATCTGATGATATATTTTTTTCTTCGTTTTTTCCTTCAATCAATGGATTTTTTGATACTTGATAAATTTGTAAATCACCAGTATCTAATGTAGAATCTGTTGAATTATTTATTCCATTTGTTTTTATATCTGATGATGTATTTTTTTCAATATCATTTATAATAACTTCATTTTTTAATGATTCTCCATCTTTAACTGGACTTTGACCCATTCTTACAACATATGAAACACTAGAAACATCTTCTTTTATTTCACTAATTACTTCTGGTGTTTTTTCTTTTTTATCATTAGGTGGTGAATTATCCTTTTTTTCAGATACTTTTTTTTTAACAACTCTTTTAATAATTTTCTTTTTTATAACAGGGGTACTCTTTTCTGTTTCATTGTTGTTAAAAGAATTAGGATCAATAAAAACTTTTTTAATTGGTACAAGCCAAATTTTTGCTTCAACATTAGTTACATTAACCTCATTAACAGGTGGTGTATTTGTTAAGATACTAAATTTAATATTACCAGATGATAAAACTTGCATTGCTAATAATCCCCAATTTCCATCAATATGACATTTTTTCATAGCATCCCTGATTCCAATCTTCCATGAAGTACCATTTTTTAATAATAATTTTAATGAATGTGTAATTTCTCCATCAGTTAAAATAACACCATTTTTCATTTGATGTAAAACTTTACTTGATGGTGAAAGTGTTACATAATCAGAAGTTGAACTGAAATCATTTGTTTTCAAATATACAATTTGCCTTCCAAGACTTTTAACTTTTAAATTAAATGGAGGTTGAGTTAAATCAGGACATGGTTCAATACAACTTTCAACAACGGTGTAAGTGTTTTGTAATGAATGTGTAATTTCTAAAAAAAAAATATTATTTTATTACTTTATTTTTACTACTATGCCATAATATAATAATAGATAGAGAGTAACTAAAAAATTTTTGTGAGTTTTGGTGTCAGGTAACGAGATAAATTGATTATTATAATATTAAAAATATAAACAATATTAATATAAAAATCTTAAGAATATCATTTGGAGTATGTACTTATACAATTTATTGATATCAAAATATTTATAAGATAGAAAATAATTTGAAAGTTATAATAAAGTTTAAAATAATAAAATTTTTTTTTTTAAATTTATATAAAATATTTTAAAAAAAAAAAAGTAAAAGCTTACCTGATAAAATAGAATGTAGAAAAATTGGCTTGAATGAAGTTTCTTCTGTATAAGATACCATGCCTTCGTCAGTATCGTCTTCTTCTTTAATCTCTTTTAATTGATCTTGTACCTCAAAAATATAAGTTTTACTAGCTATACTAATATTATTATAAGTCGGGAGGCAACCCTCTTGTCTTGTTAACTCAACGTTTGTGATCTTATCTTCAGTATCTTTAACAGTGTTACCACTCTGGCTAACGCTTTGGGCTGGCCAAATGCCGAGGCGGTCCAAAAAGTTTAAAGAAATCGTTTTGACTAAGAATAAAAAAAAGTTATTAAAAATATTATTTAGATATATGTTATTTTTTTAAAAAATTGTCATTTAACCGAAAGAAAATGAAATATTATATGTTTTGGTTATATTGGCTAATTCAAAAGTTTTTTTAAATTATTTTTTTAAAACTATCTTTAATATATATTAATTTATTAAATTATATAGTTTACAATTACAAATGAAGGATATAATTTATAAAATATTTATTTTAAAAAAAAATGTACTAATTATGAAAAAGTAAATGCTTTTGATGAAAAAAAAAATACATTAGCTTATAATGAATTGATGAATAAACAGAAATTTTGTTGATTTGGAGATACTTGTATCTCTTTTGTTTTGATCTCTGATTTTAATCAAAAGAGTAGGCTTTTCTTATATCTTCAAGAAAGCGCAAATATAATAATAATATAGTGTATTGAAGAATATTTTATAGATTTATAGTAAAAGAAAGATATTTATAGATAATCAACTTTTTTCAAATGTACAATTTTCTATTATTTATTTAATTTTGAAACTACAAATAAATCAATATATATATGTATAATTTGTTTTATTAAACTTTAAAATAATGTATTTATATTTTGTAATATTAAGTATCATCTTACAATATATAATGTTAAATAATTATTCTTAATAAAAATTTATATGTTTATAAATACAAGTGAAAAAGTTACAAAATTATATTTAAAAGCATGTTAAAAAAAGTAATTTTGTTTTTATATAAATAAAATAATTACATTTACAAAAATATTTTTACAAAAAAAAGTACTAAACTTGTTAAGTAATAAAATAATAAAAATAACAATTATCTAATGAGGGAAAAATATAATTTTATAAAACATTAGTATATAATATCAATTAATACTAAAAAAAAAGCTATAGTTATAAAAGTTAGTTCTATTATTTATATAGTTTCTTTCGATATTATTATTATAGCTAAATATACCTGAAAAGTGGGATGAAATTATAAAAATATTTTTATGTAACAAATAGATTTTTCATTGTTAAGTAAATGTAAAATATTTAATTTGACATTAACTTACATTATTAGTATATTTCACACTAAAGTATATTATCAATATAATTAACAAAGTAAAAAATAGTTTTTTGAATTATTATATATATTTATGTTTAAAAAAATGTTTCTCAATTAGTATAAATGAAATATAGTAAAGTTTTATGATTATTCTAAATATTTATTTATACCATTTAAGGTTTTTTTTATGAAGAATAAATAAATTAATGTAATAAGAATAATGTAATATAAACATTAATAAAATAACGTAAAAAATTGAATTTTTATAAAGTTATATTTTATTAATAGATTCTCAATTGTTGTAATTTAAAAAAAAACATTTGAGTATATTTTCATGTACTAGAAAACAATAATTGTAATTAAAATAATTTTCAATTTTAGAAGCATATTTGTTTAATCAACTGAAGATGGAAAATTGAAAAAACCAATAACTTTAAAATATTCTTTTTTGAGGCAAATAAAAAATAACTTCAAAAACATTTAAGTTTTTCTTACTTTATCAAGTGATACTTTCATAATATATATATTGTACTTTAATAAAATACAAAACATCATATTTTATTAAAAGTATATTATATTTTTAAAACAAATTTTTGTAAATATTATAAAATATTTTTCTCACAAATATTCATCACTTGTAATTTTAATTTTAGAAGTAAACAAATAATATAAGTTTTTTTTATTTGTATTTATAAAAAAAAACTATAAAAATTTTATATAACTACATGTTTTATATAATGATATGTTGAATTAAATGTTTTTTTAAAAATATTAACAACTTAAAGTGTTAATTATACTAAAAATAAATTTTTTTACCATTCATTTTCTTTAATATGATTTATTTAAACTTTAATATATTAAAAAATTAAAGATAATTAGGTGGTAAAAATTTAATATGAATATTTATATATTATACCTAGTTATTTATATAAAAACATAAATTATATCTAAAATTTGTTATCAAAAAAAAGCCTTTTTTTCCATTTATCAAATTACAATATATATAAAGACATCTGTACTTTAAATAACAATCAAAAGAAGAAGATTAACATGAAACTAAAAGACTTCTTTATAGCCTTATGGAAAGATTCTTGAGAGCATCTGTTATGGCTAATCCATAACAAAAAATTGAAACCATTTTACATAGTCAAAATGATGGTATGATAAAAGAATATAAGGAATAGTTAATCTTAATACAGAAATCAAAGTCACTAAAATTTTTAATCCAATGACATTTGACAGTCAAAACATACTTTTATTTATATTAGGAAAGCTATAATTATTTATGATTATTTAATATTATTATAAATAGTTATTTTAATAAAAAATTTTTTTTATATTAATAAAAAACATAACAAACATTTTTTCAAAATCTAATTACTAATAAATATATTATCCATTCATTTTTTTAAACGTTTATTGATAAAAAAAACATTATGTTGAAAGAAATAAAATTACCAATTAAATATTTTAATAGTTTTTTTTATATTAAAATAAAAATAGCTAACATATTAAAAGAGAAATTGTCTAAAAAACACATTTTTAATGTTAATATTTTGAAAATATAATGATAATTATTTAGTTTGTTGTAATAATTAAAATAAATGATAAATTGAAATCATTTGATTTTTCAAAGTCTGAAAAATTATAAAATAACAAATTTCTATACTATATTTAAAAAAAAAAATAATAAATATCTTTTTATTTACATATATATTTTTATAATCACAATTTCACTATATTATAATGTTGGGTAATTTTTTTTATAAAAAATTTAATGTTTTAAGTAATAAACTTTTTTTTTGATAATTGAATGTATTTAAATATTGTCTATGTTTATT
The DNA here is from genome assembly GCA_029582065.1 of Strongyloides stercoralis. Lineage (NCBI taxonomy): Eukaryota > Metazoa > Nematoda > Chromadorea > Rhabditida > Strongyloididae > Strongyloides > Strongyloides stercoralis. The sequence goes on along the minus strand of CM055866.1, from coordinate 6,905,365 downwards.
TTAGAAGAAAGACTACTTTAAATAGTAGATAATTAGTCCCTTATCTAAAAAGCTATAAAAATAAACTTTTGTATAAAATTATTAAAATATCTGAACACATTTCATTATTCTATTCATCTTATCAAATAATTATATTCAGTATAAATTTTAAAAATAGTAATGTTTAATATGTATGAATTAAAGTTGATTAAATTATTAAAATGCTTCCATTAACAAAATATCAATGTTCATATTATTATTATTATTATAAAGTAAACAAAATTTTTATTCATATCATTTTGACCCTTTAATTTGACCTAATGTTTTGTGCTCCTGTCAAAGCATTTTACTTTTTATCATAATTAATTACCTTCCCTACAAAACTTTTCCTATCTTTAAAATCTTTCCACAAATTCCACCCATTAAAAGTATCTAACAAATATATATTTATATATAGGAACCTCATATATATTTGTATATAAATACATTCATTGTGTATGTGATATAAAAAAAAGGCAGGGCTAACTAAAATTTTCTTCCACCCCATAATCACATATGTATTTTCATATTTTTAAATACATTGTCATATTGTAGGCTGTCAGGAAGCTATATGAATTTAGTTTAAATTATCTCTAAAACTATTCTATTTTTTTTTTTTTAATTTTATTTTATAAATAAATATTATATATATATACTACTAATTAAAGTACTAATAGATATAAATATATATATTTTAACATTTTTATTTTAGTTTCAAAATAATTGTAAGCCGATTTAAAGGGACATTTTGGTGTGAATGATAAGAAAGAAGTAAATAATTTGATATAATAGTCTTTGTCTGAAAAGAGGTTTAAGATTGTTTTTAAAGAGTTTCCGAAAAGAGATATATATTGAGGATTTTATAAAGAAAGGCTTATACTTAAATTGTCATTGCATCAATTTTAAAAATTATTATTTATTATAGAAAAATGAAATTTATACTATTATTATTATTATTAATATTTAAATATTCTTATTCTTATGAAACTCCAAAATGTATTCCTATTACTTTTGATTATTGTCAAAATGTTCTTCCATATAAAATCACAAGGTATGTTTTAGAAAATTTTTAAATGATAAAATAAAAGTATATTTAATGATAATAAACTAAAAAAAAAAATAATTTTATAACTTATTATAGAATAAAAAAAACATGATTATAAATTTTATAGTATAGTATAATGATTATTTAATGTAATAATTTCTTTATTGAATGATAATTTTAATGTTTTATTTGTTAGTATAAAATTTATATTATTTAAAGTATAATTTCCTCTTCATTAAATATACCTCTATTTAATATTAACAATTACTTGAAGTAAAATAAAAATTAATATCTTCTTGTTCAGTATTATTATTGAAAAAATTGTTTCAAATTCATAAATCATTGTCTTTGTGTAGATATAACCCATAAATATTATTACTAGTGACTATCTAGAAGAGAAATCAGGAATAAGTATATCAAAAGTTATAAATGGCACTAGGTTGGCTATTTATCATGACATATCCATTGGTAAGGGTAAAGAAATGCCAAAAGATATATATATATTTTGTTAAAATAAATAAAATTTGATTTTTATTTATTTATAAAAATATTTATTGATAAAAAAAATTGTAAATATAATATATAATTATTATTAATAACAAAAATTAGAAAGTGTCAATGAATTAAAAGTTGATAATTATATCTAATTAATTAAGATTTCATCTTTTTTTTCCTAACCTTTTGAGGGATTTATTAATAAAGCATTTATTAAAAAAAAAAGATGGATTTTAGATAAATTAATATTACACTTTAACAAGAGTAAGTAGAACTTTTTACAATCGTTAAATGATTGATGAATGTTAAACGGCACACTTATTCATTACAGTTTAACAACAATAATATTTATAGAATGATTGTTAAAGTAACTAAATTATATCTCATTTATTAAATTTAGTCCATTCTTTTTAAAAGTGATATGTCTCAAAGTATACAGTAATAAAAATTGTTTTTTAATAAATCATCATTAAGACAGTTGTTTAATCGAGGAAATATTTATAATTTTTTTTAAATTTATAAATGCTTATTATCATTAAATTTAAAAAAAAAAAAGAAAATCTATTCTTATGAAATTAAGTTCCATTTAAAGAAAATATCTTATTAACATTTTTTTTTATAAAATAAATTTGATGAAAAAGAAAATGAGTAGTTTTAAGTTAATTTATTGTTATTATAAAATGACAAAAAAAATTTGATTTTGATAAATTTCTTTGTAGTAGGTCAGTAAAGCCTATTCTACTAGTATTTAAACTTACAATATCATGTGGAAATGAAATGATAAATTATTTAGTGTACTATTCTCAAAAGTAATTTTTCAATTGACTATTAAATATTTAACTTAAATTGACACTTTACTGGCACATTTTTTTTCAAATTAATTTACTTAAATATATATGTATAATTAACAGAAAGCAAAAAAACATGACTTTATAATTATATAGAAGGGGTAATTATTTTAATTGACCTGCAAATGAACTTTAAAAAATGTGGCATTTAAAATATCATTTTATTACATTATTATTAAGAACGACAAGTTTGTTTTTTTTTTTATTAATTCAATGAAAATATATTTTGATTATAAAAGTAAGAAGATTAATTAAGGAATTATTTCATCACCAGATGTGAAAAAAGATTTATTTAATAAAAAAGGTGATTGAGTAGAAAATATGGGAGGTAATTATAATATTGTTTGTTGATATAAATAAATTTATTAATTTGATTGATGACCATTATAAATGGTGTTCTTAATAATAGTTTAAAAAAAAGTATTTAAAATAATTTAATAAAAAAATTACTTTAAAACATAATTTAATTATACCATATTTTATTAATTATTAAATTTTTTTATTTTAGATATCCAAATTTGGCAGGAGATGAAAATGAAAAAGATGCTATTAATTCTATAGAAAGTTATAATATGCTTGTAGATACGGGTTGTAGTCAACAGCTTAAATTTTTCCTTTGTTCAACTTATTTTCCAATGTGTACTGATAAGGCAAGTTACATATATATAGAATAAAAAAAATTAATAATCACATGTATATTTAATAATTTTTTATAATATTTTTTAAAATTAAATTATTTAATTTCATATACTATTTAAATGTATATCTGTTTTTTAATATTATTAACTTGACTAAATTATAAAAATAATGAAATAATAATAGTAGCTTATTTTAATAGATTATTTAAAATTATTTATAAAATTAGTTAAGATATTGTATTAAATTATTATTTTAAACATAGTATTATTTTATATAGTCAGTAAAATATAATTTTAAATAAAGAAAGAATAAATAAAGATAATGTAAATAAATTATAACTTTAGTTGTACTTTTAAATTATGGTTCAATTAAATATTTAAAATTTTTTTTAACAAATAGTATCAATTAAATTATACTTGTAAATTAGCGTATTGTAACATTTAATGGTAATTAAATAAAACAACGGTTTAAATTAAACTATCAAATTATAATTAATTTAAATAACGTCAAATAATTTAGGTACCAATTCCAATTGGACCATGTCGAATAATTTGTGAGGAAGTACATGAAAAATGTGAACCTGTACTGAGGGATTTTAGTTTACCATGGCCATCTGCATTAAATTGTTCTAAATATTCATTAGAAAATGGATATAGAGATGAAGTTTGTATGGGAGATCTTACATCAAAAGAAAATAAAAAAGACAAAATAGAAGATGAAGATGATAAAAGTGATGAAAATATAGAGGATTTGACATCATATGATAATGTTCCAATTTCAAACAAATCTCCTTTTCAATCATTAAAAAAGTGTGATCCAGTAACACATGTTTATATTAATAAAACAAATCGTTGTGTATCTCAATGTTATGCATTTGAATCAATTACTCAACAACAAATTGAAGAACATGCTCGATATTCATTAGCAATTATTAGTTTTATATCACTTTGTATATCAGTGACAATATGTTTTATATCAATAATATGGAAATGGAACAAAATGAATTATTTTAATTATTCATTATTCTTTTCTATTATTTTCTTTTCATTAGCAAGTTTTATTAAATTGATTAACATTCAATTTAGAGATTCGGTATGTTGAAAGAAAAAATTTTGATTAATTATTTTATTAAATATTTAAAATCTATAATACATTCAATTGACATTTGTTGATTTATTTGCCTTTTTAGATTTCATGCACAACATACAATCATGTATCTATTATTGTTGTTCCAGAACTTCATCATATTCCATGTGTTTTGATAGCAATCTTGACATATTATTTTGGAACAACTGCTCGACTATGGTCTGTCATTGCCTCTTTTGCTTGGAGAAGATCATTAAATATAAATAATAAAAGTGAGGATAAAATAGAAAAGAATAAATTTCAATTTAGAACAGCAACAATTGCATGTACTTTAACTTTTCCAATTATTCTTCTTATCCTTATGACAAAATCAACAAATGTAGATTTAACAACTGGTATATGTAATGTTTCATCAGGATATTCACATTTACAAAATCTTTTTAACTCATTACGTGAAATTATTTTCCTTATTTTTACATTACTTCCAATATTTTCAGGATGTTTAAAAGAAATATCTCCTAAAACATTACCAAATACTTGTATTGTATCACATTCTAAGCCTTTACTTCGTAATATTTTTATTGTATTATTTACAGTTTTTTATTTTATTTTTACTACTTTTTGGTTTTATTATGCTGTTCAATTATTTTCTTCCTCATCTCAAATTCATTGGGATATAATAATTGCAACTAGTACATTTTCAGATGCTATATTAGGAATTTTTGTTTCAATCTTCTTTTTATTATCTATAGCAATTAATCGTTACTGTTCTTCACATATATCTTTAAATACTGTTCAAAAGATAAATAATGAAACAACTGTTTATTTACCAACAACATTACCTCCACCACCACCAAGATATATAGTATCTAGATATGGAATGCAAAATAATAGTGTCATTAATGATGATTATGATAATGCAATGATGAGTGGAACATTAAGAAAGCCTGTATAATAATTTTTTAGTATAAAAAATCTTTTTTTATTATTTTAATACCCGTTGATCATCAAAGATATTTATTTACTTTTTGTATAAAATGAAATATAAAAATAAATTTATTAATTTGTACTTTTAAAGTAAAATTTAAAAAAAATACTTAAAATGAACTATTTTACTTTTAATAATATTCAAAAAAAAAAAATAATTAAAATGAACTATTTTACCTTTAATAATATTCAAAAAAAAATTAAAATAAATTTAAATATAAGATAGTATAAAATATTTTTATTAATATTTATTTTTTAAACAAATCTTAATTATTATTGTATAAAATTATTAATAATTTAAAATGATAAATATTCATAACAAAAAATATTGTCATTTAACAAATAATGAACGTAGAATTTGTTTAATGCTTAATAGAAAAGCAGTTTCAGAGGCAAGTAAACTTATTGAAAAAGAAATAGAAATTATATTAAACGAATATCCTACAATTACATTATCAAAAATTAACAACATTTTACATCCATATGAAAATGAATATAAGATTACTAAAAATAATTTAAATGAATTGGATTTTTTTCTTCATGAAAATACACTACAATTAAATAAAAATCAGGAACAACTATCTTTTAGCAATCATGACTATACTTCAATGTCTGTTACATCAGAAACAAAAAATTCCTTACAAACATATCTTTACTTAGAAATTTTAAGAATATTTAAAATGAAATTTAAAGAAAAATTAAAAGAATCATATAATATTGAAAATGAATTTGAAAATAAAATTTATAAAAACAAATATATTGAAAAAACATTTAATAATAAAGTTAGAAAAGCGTCCTCGTTTATGAATCGAATCAAAAATTTATATAAAAAAAAGTACATATTAACTGATTTTTATTGAATAAATAATGTTAAAATAAATTATTTTAATTATTACTAATGTTTATAAAGCTAATTTCAGTGTAAACTTATCAACTTCTTATTTTTATTATTTATTATTTTTACTTATATTAATTTATTTATTTAATCAATTACGTACTGATATAAATAAAGTCTAAACAATGAATTTTTGACAGTATTTATAAAATAAAACAACTATCAGTTGAATCTTGGCCAATATATACACTAACCAACACGTCAAAAAATAGAGATTCTGTGTTAAAAAATTTTATTATAAATGATTACAACAATAAAAAAATTGTTTAAAAAAACGTTAGGATTTATTATACATTATTAAACAAAAATAACTAATATTAAATGCTACAAATTGCTTACAAATAACTCTATATACAGTTGTGGAAAAAGTGACTTAATATTGATATCTACAGAATTGTACAACTCCGTTACTAATAGCCGATGGTTATAAGAAATTCCCCTTACTTGATTTATAAGTTGACAAATTTCTTCAAGTGCCATATTTATATTACCGTTAAACCTAGGAGCTAAAAGTTGACCTAGATACTCTTGTATTTGACCAAGATACTCTGTGCTCGTTTTAAAACTCTCAACAAACATCCACGAAGCAATCAAAGACAAAACTTCGTCTGTAAATTTGTAGTTTGATATATTTAATATTGTGTAGTACACATCTTGCATCAAATTAACGTCATCCGTAGTACCTGACATCAAAACTCTTGCTGATATATTTCCAGCTTTCAAAGGATAAATAGAACTATTTAAGTCAATTAACCGACTTGCAATAACAACCATCAATTCGAAAGCAGAATCTTTTAAAACAGCACATTGGTGTTCATTTTCAAGGCACTTAAACTCATCTATGCCATTGGCAAAATCAATTATTTTCTGAATATAAATTAAAATTTCTTTAGAAAAATAAATCCACCCTCCAAAACGATCTTGTGAAATCAATTTAAGTTCGAGATTCTGATCAACATTGTTATGTTTCACCTTCAAATAATCCAGCATTCCATTCAATACGAGAGAACTAAATCGATCCACCAGTCGCCCAAGAAAGTCATTTATCACTGGAGTATATACAACATCATCTTTTATATTAATAATATCATCGTCTGTATGGGTAGGAACTGTTTGATATTTAATTTCACCGTACACTTGTTGTTCCTCTCTATAAATAGGCATAACAGATGATACTGTAGGAGATGATTTTTCATAAATATTACTTTCAACAGGTGAACATTGCTGATATTGTATAATAGTATTTATGCCAGAGACATTATAATTACATCCAAGTGAATTTTGTGGAATTACTATTGTATAACCACCATTAGAAACAACAGGTTGCGACTGGAGTATTCGTTCTCGACTGTTGGTAATGTCTTTTGTCATACACTGCGAATTTGGTGGACTAGATTCAGGTGTATAAATCATCCCATCACCCGAAAACCTATTATCATTTAATATTTCTTCCCTATCCACACGTTGTTTTTCTCTTCTTGCTCGTCCATATTTTACAGACTGTTTACTCATTCCAGCGTCAACACATTTCTTGAATCTGCAAAACTGACACCTATTTCTAGTATTTTTGCTTATTTCACAATTTTTATCCTTCGGACAGACATACTTTCCATGAGTTTTAAATGATCTACGAAAAAAACCCTAGAAAATATCAAAGCAAAATTTAAATCCATAGAGATTATTAATAATTTATACCTTGCAACCTTCGCACGTAACAACACCATAATGTACACCAGAAGATTTATCACCACATATCCTGCAACCGGGAGCCGTACGAAGCGGCTTGTTTTCAACGTCATTGTCCTGATTCTGTCCAATGTTATCGTTATCAGAACTGACCAAATTACACTCTAATGTAGAAGTCATGTCTAAATACTTAATATAAGTAGTCTGATATTCAATCAGAGGAAATAACAGTCCTTCGGCTGATTTTAAGAAGACAATGTGTATAGATCAATACCTAAAATTGGATGGTAAGACAAATATTTTGTTTATATATTACATGTATTAGAGTAAATCAAGCTAGCAAATCAAAAAAGTTTCTCAATACTTTTCAAAAAATGCTGTCCATCAGACAATTAAAATAAATGATGCCGAAAAGTGTATCTTTAAGTTTAATTCCATCACTTTTTCCAAGCAAATCTACATAAGATGATTACAACAAAACTTACTGTCATGTAATGCGCGCTTGTTTATAACTTAAACTGTCTCTTAAAACGATTACATATGTTATATCTTTCCAATTATTTAACTTTTCAAAGGTAAACTTTTCTTTTAAACTTCTTTATCACAATTATGACAAAGTCTACCAGGAAGACCGGACGTTCGGAAGTTATTGTTGAGCAGTCAAATTTGTATTCTACTGAAGGTTATACTACATCAGCATTAAGTATTAATTCTTCAATCTATAAGTTATGTGCTGTGAGAAAACTTGATAATACTGATCAAATTATTTCATTAATTGAATTTTGGAATATTATAGAAATGCCAAACATGGTACTTGAATTGAGTATTCCTTTAATTAATGTTGAAGTAGAAGCATGTGATTGGGTTGGTAATTATGCAATTTGTACTTCTACAAATGGAATGGTTTACCAAATAGATCCATTTGTAGGAACCTCAATAAGTTGTCAAATTTGTCCTTCTCCTATTTGGTGTATAAAAAGTATATCTGATTCAAAATTTTTACTTGGTTCAGATAATGGAATGGTATATTTGTGTGTCACAGATAAAGAAAATAATGATAAAATAATTATTAAATCAAGGATAAATATTGATATAGAGACAAGAATTCTTTCCATTGCTTATTCACAAGAAACATCTGTAATTGGTATTGGTATTCTTGATACAATAATTTTTATTAGACTAAATGGCAATACTGAAATCAAAAGATATGTTGTAAAGTTACCGAAAAGAGATTTAAATGTTGAAGTTATAGTGTGGTCACTAGCATTTTTAGGCAAAACTCTTGTTTCTGGTGATTCATTAGGAAGGACTTGTTTATGGAATTCTAAAAACGGTTCATTAATAAAAATTATTTCTACTCATCAAGGTCATGTATTAGCATTAGCAGTAAATGGAACAAATATTTTTGCATCCGGCACTGATTACCGTATACAGGTTATTTCTGCTTTAACTTCTCGAGAAAAAAAGTTTGACTATGCTACTAAAGGACAACGAATAATTCATTCAAATGATGTTAGAGCTTTAGCTGCCATCGATGAGTGGCTTATTTCCGGAGGAGCTGAGCATGAGCTTTATGTTTCAAAAAAACACGAGAAAACAAAAACTTTTGGTTCAGCAAATCAAACAAAGGTGGCCAAAGATTGTAATAGACTGTTGTTTATTTATTCAACGTATGTTGAAATATGGTTAAGAGCTGATACTGACTTTGATGAAAGTAAAAAAGTTGGAAACAACTATACTCTAAAGAATATACCAAAAAATGTTTTACAAATTGATTCTCCTAAGAAGCGTTTTATTACTAATGCTGATATATCACCAAATGGTAATTATATTGCAATTTCAACAGACAAAATGACTTATGTATACCAAATTCATTTAGATGGAAAAAAACCTGTTGTACAAATTTTGGCGTTACCTTATAAATCAACTTCTATTATTCTCGAAGATAATATGATTATCTGGTCAAGCGGAAACTTTGTTATTTCAAAATATAATTTTAATGAAAAGAAAGAAGTTGCTTTGGCTCGTGTTGAAAATGGTTTTTATTTAACAAAATTAGTAAAAAATACTTCCGGATCTTTACTTATTGGTAGAAATAACAGGAATCAACTCATAATTTTTGGAAGAGAAAAAAGTGAAGATGTATTTTCTACACTAAATATTCCACATTCTATTACCAGCTTCAAATTTATTAAAGAAAATGTTATTGTTGTATCAACATCTTCTTCAAATCATGCATTAATGTTATTTAATATAGATACTTTGGAACAGATTGGTTCTTCAATTACATATGAAGCTTTGTTTGGAAAAGACCAAGGTGGTTTTGTTGACAATTTAGATTATAGTGCAAAAAATGGAAAGTTAGTTGTTGTATCTGAAAATAGTTGGAAAATTGTATCTGGCCTTAGTCAGGTAAGTAGCCTTTCATAAAAAATGTTTATTTTTAAAATTTTTAGGGTTCCCCCGTATTGGAAAGTTTAAATTTTCAAAAGATAGAGAAAAACTCAAATAAGAAATGTTACATTGTCCCACAATGGATTGACAGTGACCATTCTGAGGATGTATTGTTTATGTCATACTCTTCCTCTCGTGGGGCACCATCAAATATACCTATAAACATTAGTCGTTATGGGCGTAATTAGTTTACTTTGTTGTTTTTTTTATTATTTGTTATCTTATATTTTTTTGTTGTTTTTTTGTAATAAAAATATTTTATTTAAAGAAAGATATAACAATGCTTAATTTAAAACTTTTTACTTTCTTCCTCTTTTCTTCTTTTTTGCAGCATTACTTTTTTGTTGTTGACGGGGACCTTGAGATGGTGATTGTGGAGGATTTGTCAAGTTGGCAGGCCTGTTTGAATAGTCCATATTTTCTCCAGTGGATACTCCTTGTGATCCTTTTCCAATATTTTTCTCCCTTAGTTTCTTACTAATATTCTTTTTAGATGTTCTCTCATATTTTGGGAGCCATCTTTCAGGATCAGGTGTTTTATTTGGATCATAATTCTTTGGAAGTTTAGGCTTGCGTTTTCTTTGAACACGTTTTTTAACCTTTTCAATATTAGCATAATGATTTGGTTCAGAACCATCGACTTTACCAGTTTTTGATTTTTGGCTATACAATATTGAATCATCATTTTCTATGGCATCAACATCAATTAGTTTTGTGGAAGGAGTATTAAGTGAACTCAAATATTTCTTAGCTACACGATCAGCTTCAGCAAAACTACTTTTAGAAAGAACATTGATTAGACCAACAATAGTTGATTTGTCATCAGTAGATAGTAAGGACTCAATAACAGGTATATTTGAAGTTCCCTTCTTATGATCGTTAGAAACTTTAATTGCTGCAGCATATGCTTCCTTAGCTGAATTTTTATCAGTTTTTTCTAAAACTAAAGCAACATTTAAAAGGGAAACTTCAGGATTGTCAGATTTATTAAAAATATCTAAACTTGTCAACAATCCCGCATATGACAGGGTATTTTTTACTTCTGAAGGAGCAAAGTTTCTAGCATATTGCGCAGCTTCAACATAATTTTTATTTCGAATTAAAGCTTGAATATTTAGCCAAAATCTATGCCTTTCATCACTTATAGATTTACAACATTCAGATAAACAGGAATTATCTTTATTTCTAAAAGATTCAGCTATGCATAATAATCTATAATTATCTGTTTCACCAGAAATAGATTTATAACTTTCAATTGCTTTTTTAAATTGTTCTGGACTTTTAGATATATGTGAAATGACAGCTTGATTAAATGCCAAAACAGCTTGTTGGTTTTTATTCAATTTATGAATGTCTAATTTTGTGGCAGATTTCATCTTCTTTCTTGCATCATTAATATTAATCTTCTCCTGAACTGTTGGTAAATTATTTAATAAAACAATCAACGTTGTAGAATCACTAATGAGATCTCTATTAATTGCCTCATAAGCAATACGAGCTTCATTCTTAAGATGCATCTTTTGATAAGCATAAGCTATTTGAACTCTAATAATAGCCAATTCTTCTTCAATTTCCTCATCACTAAACCCATCTTCATAAAGAATTTCTTTACACATCTTTTGTGCCTTCTCTAAATATTTAATAGCCTCAGTATAATTTTCATCCTCAATTAAATAACAAGCATAGTTGAAGTTTTGTTCATATGTTTCTAAAGAAGGATTTATCTTTGTATTTGTCTTTTTAACACTTCTTTGCATTGTAACAGCAGCCATATAGTTAGCATTTCTTTCATCTTCCCAATCATCAGAACATTGACGAAAAAGTTTTTCATAAACACTAGATGCCTCACCATACTCCCCTAAACGATAAAATAGTTGGGCTTTCAACTCCATAACATGAATTTCATTTTGATTCAATTTATTCAAAAGTTCGAGACATTTGTCATTTTGAAAACGACGATAAGCCACGTAAGCATCCTCAAAAATTTCAGTTCTAAAATAGTTATTTAAGTTATTAAACACAAAACATACTCTTTTGAAACTGGTACAAGCGGTGGGGAGTTTTTCTTAACCATTTCTAAAAGTTTTTACCACTGATAATGACAACACTAAAGTTTGGTAGAGTATTAACCATATACTATCGTTCCAAGACTAAAACTTTAAAAATTTCTCTGTTTAGTTATATAAAGTGATACATTTAATATTTTTACTAAAAAAATATAGTACAATGAATGATAATAATCAAAGGAAGTTTACATCACAACAATTTAATAAATCTACTGAAACTTCATCATTCAAAAGGAAGCTTCTTTATTATTTAAAATTTGAAAACCGTTCTATTATTGGAAAGATGGGTTTGGGTATAGCAGGTTACCTGGTTTTCTATAACCTTTTTGTTTATTTGTGGAAAGGGCCTAATCATCCAGTTAACAATTTTATGTGGAGAATTAAAAAAGCCAACGGAACATTGAGTGAAGAATTGGCTGAAAAGGAACGTATTTTATTTGAATTTCATAAATCTAAATTTTCCCCTGAAGCATATGAAAGAAAAACATTGTTGTCTTCAATTCACGAATGATTTACTTAATGAATTTCTAGCATATATTTAGTCACATAACAATAAACTTTGTTAAAAGTTTTTCATGTTTTACATAGGTTATTTAATAATGTTTATATTTATTATTCATTAAATTAATTATTACTTTATTACTTTATATTTTGTTATTCGAAAAAAATAAACTACTTTTTCGTTATACTGAAGACTTAACTATATGTACAAATCCAAAGTTTGTCTTTCAACAAGAAAACTTGTAGTAGTATATGTATATTTGTAGTTTAAATTGCATTATGACGGCTCCGACAGAAAGATTTCACGTTTTAGCTCAATTGGAACACCTACATTCTAAATTTGTTGGCACTGGTCACGCTGATTCCACAAGATGGGAATGGTTAACAAATCAACATAGAGATACTTTATCCTCAATAATTGGTATGTTATCTTTTCTACCACTAATACATTATTATTTAGGACACCAAGACAATTTATCATATGTTGCCGTGGCACAAAATAAAAGCAAAGCTCGTGTAAAATTTGAACTTTTAAAAAAAATGATCCAACCCTGTGGACCACCACCTGAAAAGTCACCATTGGATGATTTATAATTTGTTTTTTTTTTAGAAAAAAAGTGTTTTCAAAGTTAAATTAATTTGATAAATTAACATTGTAATATATTTTTTTTTGATAAACTAATGGTTTAATTGGTTTTGTGGAAAAATAAAGAAATAATTAGAGCATTTATAGTGTGTTTTATTTGTCAATAATTTGGAAGTTTTTTTTAAATAAATTATAAAAGTACGATTTACGAAGAATAGGTTTTTTTATAACTGTTAAAAATAGAGTAAAAGGTAAAAGAATATTTATGTTAGCAAGAAAAAACAAATAATATTTTTCTGTATCATTGAATAAAAATTTCAAATCACAATAATCATATTCCTAAAACTTCAATTAATTAATAAACCTTTTAAAAGTCATATATTAGGGGTACTGAAGAGTAATTCCGTTTTAGGGTATACTAACATACAATTAAAATTAAATAGCTGATTTCTTACAACAAAATTGTGAGAAATACTTTTGAAATATATAAAAAAAATGTAAACTACTATTATTTTTACTTTTTTCTTAAAAAATATAATTACTCATTACTATCATTTTAATAATTTAACATTTTTAAACTACTTTTTATTAATTATGACTTTGATACAGAATCATAAATTACTATACGAATACTTTGCTTTCTCTCTACACGAGAAAAATTAAACTATGTGGAATAATGTTGGAGGAAAAAATGAATCTCAAGTTATTTTTTATGATATAAATTTAATTTAAATAACTAAAATAAAAGTTTTAAAATTTTTTTTATTTTTTTTTAAATTGTTGTTATTTTTTAGATATGTTTAATGTGTTTTCTTTAACAAACATAGTTAAATTAAGAAAACTACGACTAAAACAACTAGATTTTACAATTTCACGTAGTGCAACTACCACACCATTAATTTTAAAAAAAAATAGTGTGGGTTTAAATATTTTATAAATTTATTGTAAAATTTCTTTTAGAATATTCGTAAAAAAAAATACATTAATAAGGGTGTTTTTTACAGTCAAAATAATGCTGGTAAACCTTTAGAAGATCTTATAAAACCTTTACAAGTTGAATTGGCTCCTAAAAAATATCAACCTACATATGTTGATGGATTGGAAGATTTAAATGATTCACAAATTTCTTCAATACTTGATGATTTTATACGCCGTCCTATCATTCGTGATATGGCTGTACAAAATGGACTTTCAGATAAAATATTTATGGCAACATTTAAAAGTTTTAGGAAAATGTGTATTCATGATAAGAATCTTGATATTGAAACAAAATTATTCTTAAGTGATATACATAATAAAAAGGCTTCATTAGATATTCTATTTAAACCATTTTTGGATCATGCTAGACAAATTTATCCACACTTGGAGTCAATGGAAGATTTGAAAATATCATCAGATTTAACACAACCGCACAATTGGTATCCTTTAGCAAGAAAAGTTCTTCGAAAAGTATTTCTTCATGTAGGACCAACAAATTCAGGAAAGACACATGCAGCTTTAGAAAGGTTTAAATCTGCAAAGAGTGCTGTATATGGTGCTCCTCTAAGGTTATTAGCCCAAGAAATTTATACGAAATCTCATTCTTTTGGTTTGAAATGTGATTTATTAACAGGAGAGGATCGAAGGTATGCTATTAATCCACAAACGCCTTCTAGTCATTGTTCCTGTACAGTGGAAATGCTTGATGTTACACATCCCATTGAGGTTGCTATTATTGATGAAATTCAACTGTTACGTGATGAACAAAGAGGTCATGCTTTTTCAAGAGCATTACTTGGTGTTCCTGCAGAAGAAATTCATTTATGTGGAGAAGTTGCTTCTATTGATATTGTCAAAAAAATTTTAGATCCCATAGGTGAACATGTTGAAATTAGAGAATATCAAAGAAAGTCATCTTTAAAAATTTGTGATTATGCATTACAAGATATTTCTAATGTTAAAAAGGGAGATGCATTAATTTGTTTTTCTAAAAGAGATGTTTATAAATTTGGTAGAATATTAAAAGAAAAAAAAATTCCATTTTCAGTGATATATGGTCAACTTCCACCAGGAACAAAACTTGAACAAGCAAGAAAATTTAATGATCCTAATGATCCAACAAAAGTTCTTATTGCCACAGATGCTATAGGTATGGGTTTAAATTTAAATATTGGTAGAATTATATTTACAAGTTTGACTAAAATGCATTCTACATTGATACCAACTTATGTTGCCTTACAAATTGCTGGAAGGGCAGGAAGATTTGGAACAGAATTTGATGAAGGAAAAGTTATGCCATTGGATAACAAAGATATAAATCTTCTTAAAGCTATTTTAGAGAAACCAGTAGAACCTATAGATAAAGCTGGAATTGCGCCAAATTACGAACAAATTGAAACATTTAGTTATCATTTGCCAAATGCAACTTTAGTAAATATTTTAGATATCTTTAAATCCATTTGTAGTATTAATGATACTTTTTTTTTGTGTAATTTTGATCAAGTAAGGGATTTAGCCGTATTGATAAATTCTATCAACATGCCAATGAATATAAAGTATACTTTTTGCTTAGCCCCTATAAAACCAGATAATACATTTTTATCAATGTCATTTTTAAAAATTGCAAGAAGATTTTCTACTGATCAAACGATATCTTATCAATGGTTTTGTGACCTTATAAAATATCCATTTAAACAAATTAAAACTGAAAATGACTTAATCACTTTTGGTAATGTATACGAATTAATTGTATTTTATTTGTGGATGTCTTATCATTATCAAGATATGTTCCCAGATTATCTTGAAGTTAAAGAGTTAGAAAAAGAAGCAGATGAGCATATCAAAAAATGTTTAGAAAACTTTGGAATGTAAATATTTTTTAAAATCAAGTAATAAAATATTAGTAATTGTTTTATTAAATATATCTATATAGATGTAACTTCGTTAAGTTTGTATTTTATTTATAAAAACGTTTTGATTATTATCATAAAAAGTTTATATTTTATCAATAGTATATACATATAAAATTTAATTTCATAAACTATAACAAACACAATTATAAAATAGGTTCTTGTAAGTAATATGTAAATTAAAAATCCAAACTTTGTTTAGCACACTCACAAGCTGATTTATCCTCATCCTTAGATGAGCATAAATTCAATTTTTTTTCTTTATCAGTATTAAATTTATCTTCTTCTATTTTAATTTCAGCTTTCCACTTTTTCTTCTAAAATATTAATTATAGTTAAAAAAAAAATAAAATTATTTACCTTAGTAATACCTATATTAGGATCGTCATTTTCAAGACCAGTCAACAAAAGACATGCTTTACAAATTTTTTGACTAGAAATATATCCACATCTTTGGCATAACAACAAATCTGGTACAGTGACATCATCTTTTAAAGTTAATTCTTCAGCAGAACGAATAAGATCCATAATAGTTCGTGGTCTAATAGCTTCTAAATCTTTTATTAATGTTCTAACATTTCCTCTAAAGGCATTTGGAGAATAAATACATTCAGTTGAAAAGTATTTAAGCTTATTAAAATATGCATACATAACAATATCTTTTTCATAAGAATATTTTAAAGGTTTTGCTCGAGGTAGTGAATCTTCACTTCCCGTTATATTTGCACCACACCTTTGAAGTCTGGCTGTGTCACCACGTAAAACATTCAGATAAACCGTTTCAGCTAAGTCATCAGCATTATGACCAGTTAACAATTTATTAGCCTTAATTTTTTGAGCGCCCCTATCTAGCGCTTGCCTTCTAAAAACACCACAAAAAGTACAATTATTTTTCTTTCCAATTTTAGCTACAATATCATCCATAGTCCAACCATACAAATCTTTGTATGATAAAATTATCAGAGGTATTGAAAGTTCTTTTTCACTTTGTATAACGGATTCTATCGAAAAATCTCTATATCCTTTTATTCCTTCATCAATGCAAATCAGGTAAAAATTTAATCCATAATCATAACGATCATTAAGACGCTTCATTATATGAGACAAAACGATTGAATCTTTTCCTCCACTTGCGCCAATAGCAATTTTTTCATCTCTTTTAAATAATTCACATTTAATTATTGTTTCATGAACATCCTTAAAAATATTTTTATTCCAAATATAAAAAACATACTTTTTCGAACCAGTTAGTAAAACATTTATCACAAAATAACTGTCCAGTTTTTGCAGCTTTTACTTTTGGCTTTTCCTCACAATTAGTACATTTCATTTTGAGTTTAAAAAAAATATATAAAAATTACATTTTACCAAGGAGAAAAAAATTTTCTTCTCAACAAGAAAGAACATTAATTTTGCTACACATACTTGCAAATAGTTTACATTTTGTTTAAAAATTTCCTGGAGAATCAACCTTCAAGATGTTTTACATTTTTAAATGAATTCCACTCCAAATCAAATAAACTTTTTTTTTTTCAAAAACTAATTCTTGATAATGAATTACCTTTAAGTTGTATGCACATTGTTATACTTAACATTTACCAGCCTCTTAGCCAACATCTTGAAGTAAATATTTTTAAAAGTGACAGTTACAATTTTTTATTGTTTTAGTATATTCTTACGAAATCAGTATTCGTAACAGGACAAATTTGTTGTACGACGTACACTAAATAGGATAAATTTGAAACACCAAGTAATTTGTATCCATTTAGATATATAGTATAATATAAGCCTAAAAGTATTTCTTAGAAGATGTCATCAAAATTTAGTGGGGGCCTAGGATCTGGTGATGGACCTATGAATGATTTTTTGAATACCACTTGCCAAAATAACTTTGGTTTACAAAGTGATGAATGTATGTAGATTAACAATATTTGTTTATTTAACAAACAATTTTTATATTTTTAGCTTTAAAAAAAGTATCGTTATTCGATAACCATAAAATAAATGGAGAAGGTCCTTTGCAAAAGTTTGGAATTGCTAAAAAATGCATTGAAGAAATATATTTAAGATTAGAAAAGTATGCAGAAAAAATGGCAAATTGTTACGAAGGTAATTATAGATAGTCAGAGTAACTTTTAATTTATTATAGAAGCTAATAATAAAAGTGGTGATCATATACCTATTGATAAATATGAAGAAGCTCAAAGTAACTTAGAATCTATACATGCTATTCTTGAAACTTTTAATAGAGATAAAATGAAGGTAGTATTTTTTGGAAGGTATGTTTTATAATGAATTGCTTTTAATTGATTTTTAGAACAAGTAATGGAAAAAGCACTTGTATTAATGCAATGCTTCATACGAAAATCATGCCACAAGGTATGGGTCATACTACATGTTGCTTTCTTCAATTAGAAGGATCAGAAGGAAATGAAAAATATTTGACAATTAACAATAGTGATGAAAGGATTTCATTTGATAAACTTCATCTTCTTGGTCATGCATTAAGTGATAACAATATAGATCTACCCTCTTTAGGATCTTCCTCCTTAGTTCGTGTTCATTATCCAAAAAAGTCAGCAGATATGTTAGAAAACGATGTAGTAATTTTGGATAGTCCAGGTGTGGATTTTTCTGAAGAATTAGATTCATGGATAGATGATCATTGCTTAGATGCAGATGTTTTTGTTTTTGTTTGTAATGGTGAATCAGCAATGACCAGAGCAGAAAAAGGTTTTTTTCTTAAAGTTAGTAAAAAACTATGTAGACCAAATATATTCATTCTTAATAATAGGTGGGATGTAAGTGATGATGATTCTAAGGAACAAGTAGAATTAGTTAAACAGCAACATATGTCAAGATTTATTGAATTTTTAGTTAAAGAATTAGAAGTGTGTACTGAGAAAAGTGCACTTAATCGTATATTTTTTATTTCTGCAAAAGAAATGCTTGAACAAAGACTTCATCCTGAAAAGGCAGTAGGATTAGATACAAAGAAAGAATATAGAGCAAATGCCTTTAAGCACTTTGAAAAGTCGTTTAAAGAATGTATCTCAAAATCTGCAATTCTAACAAAGTTTGAAACTAGAGCTAATAAAATTCGTTTAATTGTTAACAGTATGATTAATAACATAGAAATTGTATTAAATGGTTTGAAGAAAAAAAATCAAGTTTTACAAGATGAATGGTCAAGGCATTCGGAATTTTGTAATAAATCAAAAGACGAATTTAACGATTTACTTAATTATATTGGAAATGAAACACATAAAATTAGAGAAGAAGTACATCTTCGTGTATCAACAGACTTCTTTACTGTTACTCAAAAATTACCAACAATAATTGAAAGATTTGAAGATAGAATCTCTGAAGGTGAACCATTGAAAGCATATAAATTAAAGTTAGTCCAATTTTTGGAGGATGAGATTACAAAAGAAATTGAAGGATTATGTAAAACAAACATAAAAAATCGTATTCGTTCTTTGCAAAAACAAATATATAGTTGTGTTAAAGACATTTATCAAAATGAGTTTTCTGATAAAATTGACAATGCTTGGAAGCGTGTCAAGCGTCCAAGAATTGGAATATTTGTTGATTGTACAACACTCCTAGTTGATTTCCATGAGGATTTGGAATTCCATTTTTCATTAGGAATTTTTAATTTAGCACGTCGTATAATTTCATTAATATCAGGAGAACCTGTAACTGCTGTTCCAAGATTACATTCTCCAATGATAGATGAGCCAATATTAACAGAGGTAACCAAAGAACCTGGTGGTCGAATTAGGTTAAAAAGTGAATCAGATAACCATAACAGTTTTAAGAAAGCAGCAAGAATAGGAAATATTATTAGTAATATTTCTTCAGTAGCTTCCTTAGGAGTTGGGGCAATTTTAGTTGGTGGAATGGTTTTAAGTAAAGTTAGTTGGAAAATATTAGGTTCTGCAGTAGCAGTTTATGGAGGTTTATATATGTTTGAAAAATATCAATGGGAATCAAGAGGAAAAGAAGAATTGCTAAAAAATCAACTTGTATATCACTTAACACGTAAAATACGTAATGATGTTCACCATCATGCTCATGCTGGTATTGTAGAAACAGAAAGAGAACTTGAAGCTTGCATGGATCACTATATAAATGCTCATGAAGAAATTCAAAGTATTTTAAAACAAGAAACAGCTCAATATTCTGATGAAAAAAATTCTATAAATAATACAATAAACACATTGCAAGTATTGAAGGGTAATATTACTCTTGTTACAAGTGATGTTGATAAATTTGAAGAAAAGTTTTTAATACATTAGGTTTATAATAATAAATAAATATATGAAATTTAGTATATATTTTATAAAATTAGTATATAATTTTATTGTTGTTTAGTAACTTTACTAATAAAATAAATAATATTTTTTATTATAAATAGAGAAACATTTTACTCTTTGTATATATGTTAACACAACCCAACTATTATTAGAAATTTTTATATATAGGGTGTATCAATAAGTATGGGACGTTAATCAACGTTGGGTAATCCCAATCTGCACAAAATGATGAGTGTTGGGTATGATTTCTATGAGTTAGAACCCACGGCTTCCTTCACATCATAAAATAAATCGTGTTGGTTGACCAGATCTGAGCTAAGTGCAGGGGAATCCAACAATACTTGTAAATGTATATTTAACTTTCCAATACTCTGACTACGTGTGAAGTATCGCGTTCTCCTTATAACACACAAAATAATCAACAATGTAGTACCATGCACTAAACTTTTCAGTTTGAATCTCAATATTACTTACAGAACACATCTGCAAGATGTGATTTAATTTTAAGCTTGAAAATATAAGTGTTGCTTATTTATATATTTGATATATTACAGAAATTATTTTATCTAACTTTTATACAAGTTTTATTGTTTTTTTTAACTTAAAAAATAAAAATTTTTAGTAAAAAAAATATTTTTATTAGTGTGTGCTTCATTTATGGCAATAAAAAAGATTAAGTTTTCCCATTAATGAATTGAAAATTTTTTAATTTAAAATTAATTAATTAAATTATGTATAAGAAATATACATCAATCTGATATAAAGTTTGATTTTTTTATTATTTTATTGTTTTAAACATTTAAATTAATGATATCTAATAAACTTTATTTTAAAGGTATACTTTCCCAAAAAAATTTTTGGTTTTAAAAAAAAAGGAAAAAAAATGTTGTTTTTTTAAGTTTATATGATTTATATAAGAATATTAGAAAATATCTTGAAATGGATTTTCGATTAGGAAAAGATCAAGAACATCTTATGAAGTTGGAACAAAATTTTTTACATAAAAAATTTCTTGAATTATGTAGAAAAGTAAATTTAATTGTATTCTATAATATAAAATCAATTTTAGAAAACTATTCCTGATACTGGGTGGGAAGAAAATATATTAATAGAATTTTTAAATTGGCTTTCAAGACAAGATTCAAACAACCGATTACATTGCCGAGTTGTTGGAGCTGGAGAAAGAGAGGGACGTGTAAGTTGTCCACTGGTTGGTCGACTTCATTTTAATATGACTCATGGTATTGGTCGTTCTGGAAATATTTTAGATTCACAACCTAAAGCTCAAGGATCAACAATTATTAATATGTTGGCAAATTCTTTAAGTTTGAAAGCTCTTCATATTTATGGATTTAATGCTGCTAAAGGTACTTTAGTTGTACCATTATGTACAGGTGCTTCAATTTCATTATGTTTATCAGGATTAAGAAATGAATTTAAAAAAAAGAATCCTAATAAAAATATACCAAGATACGTTGTATGGATGAGAGCTGATCAAATGTCTGCTCCTAAAGCTATTATTAATGCTGGTTTTGATATTATTGTTGTTGAACCTATTCCTGAAAATGAGAATAAATTATCATATATTAATAGTAATATTGAGGAACTTAAAAATGTATTAATAAAGTATTCAGAAGAAATATTTTGTATTGTTTCATGTACACAATGTTTTGCTCCCCGAGAATCTGATAATATTTTAGAAATTTCTAGAATAGCCAAGGAAAATGATGTATATCATATTGTTAATAATGCTTATGGAGTTGCAGTGGCTAGTATTAACCAAAGTTTCTTACAAGTTGCTTCTTCAAAGGACTGTCGTATTGATGCGATTATCCAAAGTCTTGATAAAAATTTTCAAACTCCTGTTGGTGGTTCTATTATTGCTACATTAAAACAAACATCAATTCTTAAATTTGCTAAAAGTTACCCTGGCCGTGCTTCAGCCGTCCCTTCACGTGATTTTGTTCTAACGATGTTAAATCAAGGTGTTATTGGGTTAAAAAAAACTTTGAAATTACGTGAAGAATTATACGTACTTCTAAGAGATTTATTGACAACACAAATCGCATCCAAATATGGTGAAGTAGTTTTGGCATCAAAAAACACAGCTGATGTTGGAAATGGAATATCAATGTGTATGACTTTGTCATCTATAAAACCAGAGAATCAAAGTTTGTTAGGATCAATGTTATTTCATCGTGGAGTTACTGGTTCTAGAGTTGTACCATCGACTTCTATTTTGAATACTAAAATATTGCAAAATTATGAATTAAAAAATTTTTTTTCTCATTCAAAATATTCTAATCATGAAGGTTACATAAACTTTGCCGTTTCTATTGGAATGAAGGAAGTAGAAGTTTATGAATTAATAAATGTATTAGATAGTGTTATGAATCAACTTATAAAAAAACAATAACAATCTATTTATTTATGATTTAAATATCCATAAAAATTTTTTATTTTATTATACTAAAATAAAAAGTTTTCATATTTTTAATTACTTTAACAATTGTCTTGACACTCATGATATGAAGAACAAATCTAATTTTTTCCTTTTAACAATTTTAAGATTATTAATTAAAATACCTTTTTTTAATTTAAAAGTTTCTTTCTCCATTTTGTAATTAATTATCACATAATAAAATTCTATTTTAGAAATGTAAAATACTTTTTAAATGAATAGATATTTTAAAAAAATATTATATATAATAATATTCTCTGGAAAGAAATTTTTTTTAAGATCAAAAATCTAACTTTCGAGTTAAGTTTTTTATTAATAAAATAATTAAAATTAAATCGAAATATATTTATAAAAAAATATTTAACTAATAGATTATAATAATTAGAGGAAATTAATATTAAAATAATAAATACAGTTAAAAAATTCAAAAAGAATGAGTGGGAACGTATACCACTGGCACTTGAAACTTAATACCTCGCGTGTGCCATCCGGTCACTGTCATAGCGCGGAGACTTTTGCCTGCTCCCTCACGGGCCTGAGCCATCCATCTCTCTTTAGAAGTAAGCGAACTTACTACGACCGGTCAACAGTAGGCTCCCCCAACTGTTGGCCTATCGACGCTACGCTTGACACGGACACTCGGTCAACGATACCAAGCAGACAAGCGTTATTCCAATGGGCAGGTCTTCCCCATCCTAAGCCACTGAGAAGCTAGTTTACAAGAGCTCGCCACAACTCCCGGCGACTCAAGTTCGTTCTATGTCATATTTATTATTAACTATTAATAATTTACACTAACATAGATGGGTCAAATTTATATATAGAACACATTGTATTTTTGTAATAATAATTTTTTTTATTAAAATAAATATATTAATATTTTAAATAAAAAGACAAAAAAATATATAATGTTAATAAAAAAAGCAAATTATAAAATGAAAAAAAAATTTATTTTTTACTAATAAATAAATATTTTTATTTAAAATAACAAATATAAAAGTATAAAATTTATATAAATTCAGTTCGGCATAAAGGACAACTTGAATTATTAGATGTATCAAACCATTTGTAAAGACATTGAGCATGAAATTTATGCTTACATTGTTTACATTTAACACGAGGAAGTTGATTGTTAACAGAATTAACAATCATAATACAAATTGAACAATTTTCAATACCTTCAAGGTGTTTATCAAAGTTTCTTTTCCATTGTTGAAGGCCGGAAATAATTAAACCATTTTGATGAGAAATGTATGTTGATACTTGCATTAACCATTTGTTGTTAATTTTTTTTGCTACAACAGATTTATCTGTTTCAACAATTGGAAGAGATAAAGGATAATCGTCTTGAAGAATGATACGAAGATTCATACCTGACCCAGGTTCAATTTCATAGAAAGCCTCTATTGTTTTGATAACTTTGTAAACTTTTATTGATAATCTTGATCCTGATTTTTCTTTCCATGTTGATGAATTATTAAGTTCTTCATCAATAATAGAAGGTGAAAAATATTTTACAATATAATCTTTTATTGAACCTTTAGTAGAATTTGGTAGTAAATTTATCCATTGCCTAATAAAAACAGGAATTGTTTTTAAAGTTTGATAAAATACATAACAAGCATAATTAGACAATGTTAAATATGAATCTTCAGGACAATTTCTAAATTTAGGAATTTCTTTAAAATGTTTTTTACTTGAATTTTCACGATTAAATGGCGCATCTGGAAGATAAAACATTGTTATACCTAATCCTATTGATACTAATTCACTATCTAATGCCTCCATATATAAAAGTTTTTCGTCAGCCTCAAGTGTTTTAAAGAAATAAATTAAACTATTCCATAACAATAATTCAAAAGGTATATATGTTGTAGGAAGTCCATTATTTTCATTATCTATTTTTATTTGCTCCAAATCAATTTTTTTTAATAAAGCCGTTATAACAGGTGGTAAAATTGCAACACATTTTTCTGCTGTAATATTTTCACTTTCTTTTTTTGTTTCATCAATCAATTTTTTATTTTCATAGTAAAAATATAATGGTAAAACTGTATGAAAAAGAGAGGCAGCCACAATCTGAATATGAGCTGAAAATTTATTTTGCATTAACTCTGTAAAAATATATATATATTTTTTTGTTGAATCTTCCATTTCCATATTTGGCTCATTAACAATTTCATCACATTTTACCTGGTCTATTATTGTGATAATACAATTAGATATACTATTAATTAAATTGATATTTGAAATATAAAATGAGAAAGATATATTATTTAGATGAGTGAATATTTTAAGAATATTTGGAAAGACAGATTGAATAACAAAAATCCATTCTTTAAGCTCATAATTTTCTGCTACTGTATGATAACCTCTAATCTTTTTTGCTGCTTTTTCTCTTTTTGTAATTATATCACAACCTAGTCTTATGGAATTTCTAAATAATTGCATTGATATGTTATTATCATTAGATATAATATTTTCAATATTTTCTACACAATAACTGAATAATGTTACTAATCCACATACTCTAAAATCATCAGCATTTTCAAGTGAATAAACATTAAATATATCTGCATCTTCAAGGAAAACGTTTAAAATATAATTTAATGATTCTAATTTTTTTTTATCCTCTGTATATAGGAATAACCATTCCTCCCAATCATCATCTAGATATATTTTATTTTTTAATTCATTATTTTCAATTAGTGTCCTTAACTCTTTACTAGTTGGTTTTTTAACATCAATTTCTTTATTTTCAGTAAGCAAATATTTATAACAAGGATAATTCCTATATTCTATAGTTAATGCTAAATTCAATTCATTAGGATTATATTTTTCTAAGTCAAATGTATAATCCAATTCAAGATCCTTCATATAACTATCTTGTTTGATCAATTGAAGTATTCTATTGAAAGCCATCATAAGCAAAACTGATTTCTTTCCCCGATTCTCATCATACTGATTATCACTTTTAATAATTTGTTTAATTATCAAACATTTTTTTAAAAGTAAAGAAAAAGTTTCTTCCGTATTTACATCTTTTATATTTTCTTCACAATTAAATTCATTTACATCTTTATATAATAATGAGTAAAAGTTCTTTGATAAAAACTTTGAATATTCATCAAATTTGTCATCCCAAATTAAAAAAGGTAAAAAGTTACAATCACTTAGAATAGCTGCATTTTCAGAAAATTCTATTATACGTGAAATCTTTTTACTCTTTAAAAAACTTTCATATATCTTATTAGTTTCTTCAATATTATATGTGCCATCATTATATGTATCAAAAATTTTTTTAAATCTTTCACTACATTCTAATGAGATGCCCTTCTTAATTTTCGTCAAAATTTTGAATAAAAAACAAATTAAATTTCCCTCAATATTTGGGATATAATTTATATTTGCAAGTAAATCTAACAAAGCCAAATAAACATCAGGTGATGGTACTTTAATTAAAGACAAGAAAGCCTTTTCACAAGCATTATCATCAAAATACTTGTATAAATGTTTCAATGATTCAAAAACGAGACCAGATATTTTTTTATTTCCAACAGCATTATATATAACTAGGATGCAATTTTTGATTGTTACAATGTTTAATTTATTTATGTTGTTATCATCTATAGCTTGAATCACTGCTAAGCATGTGAAGGGATCATTAAGATCTAGATGTTTTTCAAAATATTCACATAATTCTTTTTCATTGCTTTCATTTAGAGATTTTTGAAGAATTTGAACTTTGATTGTTTGATCTTCTGTGTCTGTAAATCTTTTAAATAATGGTTCAAGAGAAATGTTTTGAGAATCATTAGATTTATCTTTAGTTAAAGATAAATATAATTCAGTAGAAACTTGTGGAAAACTTAGTAAATCTTTTTTAAATTTCTGGCAATTAGTTCCTTCATAAAATTTAATAGAAAAGTCTTCGAAATCTGGAAATTTTTTAACTAATCCATCAATTATATAATCAACTAGCATATCAAATTTTTTATTTTCCATAATTTTTTTTTCCTTTCCTTTTTTAAATATCCATATCCCTAAATCTAGGACACATTTTGTTATAGTAGAATCATTAATAGTAAAACAGTAATCTAATAATCTTTTAAAATATTCCAATAAGTAGTTGACTAAATTAGTATCACCCTCAGATGTAAAAAAAGAATATTTAAATATTTCATTAATTGATTGGACAAATGAATCAGCTGTCTTCTTTTCTATCTCCCTTTCCAATAAACTATCTAAAATAGATTCAGTAAAAAATTGTTTCTTTATTTTATTTCTTTTACAAATAATATCAAAAATTGGTAATAAATTATCAGAAATAAAACTCCATTTAATGTAACATTTTCTAACAATTTTTACTATCTTAGGAATAATAGCTTTGTTAATATCAATCTTTTCAAAATATTTATCATTTTGGGCAAATTTTAAAAAACAATTAAATGCTGCTTTACATAAAAGTATATCATCATTATCCAAATTCGACAATATAATTGATGATAGTTTAGTTTCAATAAATATATCTTCATTATCCTTTGATAGTTTTAAAATTAACTCTAGATATGTAGCTTTAACGAGTACTGTTAATGAAGTTAAATAATTTATTATAACAGGATTGGAGAATTTTTCACTCAATTTTTTATTATACTCTTTATCATTTGAATATTCAATTAATTTTAATAATGTACCAAGAGATTGGGCAATTAATCTACCTTCTCTCTGTTTATCTGTCTCATCCTCAACAAATTTTTGAGGTTTCATTAATTTATGAGTTTTATTAATAACTTGCATACATAAATCATTTAATTGCTCCTTGAATGTAATAAATATTTGACTTCTTTTACCGGGAAAGCATACTTCAATCAAAGAATCACCTTGACGTTTAACTTGACTTGAAGCATCACTTGTTGAAAAAATAATATAAGGCATAACTAATTTTAATTTTTTAGAAGCATCTTTTTTCAATAATGATATAAGAATTTTCAAAAGGTCTAAGGCCAATGATCTAATTGTAGGTGATGCATGCCCACAAAGTTTTGGAAACATCACAGCATAAGCATTATATATAATCTTATTTTCACTAACATTATCTTTCAAAACAACTTCTTTCAATTCTTTTATTCCTTTTTCCTTTGTCAACTTATCTTTTTTTTCTATTTTTTTTAACAAAATTTTTAACTCATGACTGTATTCCTCTCCTAAATTTTCAATTATCAAATCACTTTCTTCAATAACGCCATCAACATTACTTCCACCAACAGCATTAAAACCAATAAATCCACCACTAAAACCTTTGGAAATCAAATTTTCAGCTGCCCTTAAACTAGAAGCTGTCTATAAAATTAGATATTATTTCAATTATAAATAATATTTCCTAACCTTAACTTTACTTCCACTATTTCCTTTTCCCATTATTAATTTTTTTTCCAGAAATAAATAATACTTTTTTATTAATTTTTTGGTATATATTATTGAGAAATTAATATGTTTTGAAAATAATTAATAAAAAAGAGTAATGGAATCGTTGTCAATAACAGTTTGATTTATTCATTTTAAGAGATATTCACTTGGTAAGATGTTTTGCCTTTTATACCATAAAGTTTTCTAACTTTAAATTATTTTAACTATTATTGTTATATTAATAAAAACTTTTGGGATAAATTTATTTTAATAAAAATGTTAAGAAACATTGAAACTATCACTCAATCAGATGAAAAAGATAATATTTCAAGTTTTTTACTTCAAACAACTAGAGGACTTAATCATTTACACATTTCTGGAGGTATTTCACCAAAAGAAGATGATATCTTGGAATATATAAGAACATTCAATGGACAAAATGAAGGATTGTGTTTAGAATATAAATATGTAAATACTTTTTTTTTATATTTCAATTATAAACATTTTATAGATTGTTAAAGATATCAATTTAGTAATGTTTGATGGATCAGTTGCATTTTTATTTGAAGAGATTTTTGATGATCAAAATGTAGGAAAACTAAAAAATAGTGCCAATATAATAGAATTTTTTAATTCAAAAAAATTCATTACCAAGTATTACGATGAAATTATTGTTCTTTTATTAAGGAATGCTGAATATTTAGCTGAATTTGGTAATTCATTTTTAACAAATTTTTTTGAAATTGCCAAAAATACAGAAATTTTTGTTAAAATAATTACTGTTTCAAAGTTGTCGTGGCATGTGATTTCTACAAGATTGGGTATTAAACCATCGACCATGGAAATTGTTTTATTGCCTTTAGATAGATGTAAAGCTTATTTATTCAAGTTTATTTTATTAATCTTTTTTTTTCAGCTGAAATGGAATTGTATTTATTAAATTCACTTTGCAATTTTTATGAAGATAAAGAAAATTTTGTTTTAAATTATAAAAGAAACGAGCTGGAAAAATTTGTTGGTATATTTTTAAATAATACTTATTCATATTGTAGAGATTATAATATTTTACTATTTATGGCTAAAAAAAGTTTGGAAGAATTAATTATTAGAAATATAGGGATATCAGGGAGTAAATCAAAAGAATTACAAGACATAAACATACTTATTTTTAATGTTTTGTCTTCCTATTACATGGTATGATTAATTTTATTAATTGTTTGTTTTTATTTTTAACATAATTATAGGGTAAACAAAATAATTCAGAAAATTTAAAAAATATCAATATACCAGTTGTAGCAAGATATGCAATAGTTGCCGCTTATTGTGCTTCATTTAATCCTCCATCCTCAGATAAGAGATTTTTTGTAAAACAAAATGTTAAACAAAGAAAGACGATGCATGATGTTAAGAGGGATCCAAAAAATTCTTTACATGAATTGGGTCCAAAAAATTTTTCTATAGATAGATTTAGGATGATTTTTTCATTTCTACTATCAAAACAAGATGAAATTGACCCTTTAAAAATTGGAATAACAGATATTCTTGAAAATTTATGTAATGTCGGAATGCTTGGTAGGGCAATGAAACAAACAAATTTTGACTTTGCCAAATATCGTTCAATATTAACAAAAGAA
This sequence comes from Strongyloides stercoralis, assembly GCA_029582065.1. Taxonomy (NCBI): domain Eukaryota; kingdom Metazoa; phylum Nematoda; class Chromadorea; order Rhabditida; family Strongyloididae; genus Strongyloides; species Strongyloides stercoralis. Next base: position 6,875,351 of record CM055866.1, on the reverse strand, counting down.
TTTGTTGAAAAAGTAGGAGATTCTATTGATATTACATTAAATAATTATCTTTATGATTTTGCATCATTGTAAATATTTGTATATATGATATATACATATGTGTATGTATCCTTCAATTATATTGTCATTTTTCATATGTACAAAAAAAAACTGTTAAATCAAAAAGTGTCAATAAAAATTGTTTTAAGTATCTTCAAATTTCTAAATCCCGAGGGAATGTTATCAATTTCATTTACCATACAAAAAATGTATATAAGTTTTGGCAATTTTTAACTACTAAAAAGTATATAATAAATTAAAATGAAGAGGAAGATGACAGGAGGGGCTATAACGTTACCAGATTTTCTTTTTTTTTTTTATTAAACAGAAAATATATTGTTGATATAGTGCCTTTTATAAGAACATACATATTGTATGGTTCATTGCTTATCAATTATCATTTAAATGAAAATTAAAATAAACATAGTGAAAATTCATAAAAGTTTTCAGTTTAAGGGTATAATATATATACATAGTTAAAAATCTTATGCCTTTTACTATTTAATAATGTATATATAAATATATAAAAAGGTTAAATATATTTATAGGTGAAAATATTATTATTAAAATATATGTTTACTATTATTAATAATTTATAGGAACAATCTTTTTTCAATTATATTTGTAAAGGGGTTTATTTTTATATTAACCTCCCATTCTATTCATTGAATTTTTAATAATCTACCCTAACAATTAAATAATAATTATATTCTCTTTAGAAAAATAAAAAAAAAGTAATATGTTAAGTGGTAGACATGAAAAATGGCACAAATCATTCTTTTCTTCATTTACACAACCTCAAATGTCCTCAAGATTTGTTCAAAAAGTTAGATTAATCTTACCCCATGTTTTGTTATGTACAGCAACATTAGTATATATTTGTATTGGTGCTGAATTATTTTATCTTATTGAAGCTCCATATGAATTAGAACATAGGAAATTTCATATAGATAATATTAGAGAAATACAAGTATGTTATATCTTCTAATTATTTTTATTATTGAAATATTTTATATTCTAGGATAAAATTAAATACTTTGATATTCATAAATATGGTAATGAAAGTGCTGAAGAATTAATAGACCAACTTATTTATGTTTCTATGCAAGCTTTTGATGAAGGGATAACATTAGAAGATTTTGATATAGAAACAAATTTAACTAATAAATGGACATTTTCAACTGCAGTCTTTTTTGCTGTAACTGTTGTTACAACAATAGGTTATGGTAACCTTGTACCTATTTCATTTTTTGGAAGATTTTTTTGTATATTTTATTCATTTCTTGGTATACCATTAACATTAATTACAATTGCTGATGTTGCCAAATTTTTATCTGATCTTATTAATCATTGTTATTGGAGAAATATAAGAAAAAAAGATTTTAAGAAGGATGGATTTATGAATACTGAGGATGATGTTGATAGCCTTGCTGCAACTATTGAAACTAGTTCAGCAGCACAATTTTTTGTCCTTCTTCTTTTACTTTTTTATATGGCAGTGGCTGCTTATGTTTTTACTTATCTCCAAGAATGGGATTTTTTAGATTCATTTTATTTTACTTTAATTACACTTGTCACTATTGGGTATGGTGATTTAAATATTGAAACAAATGGTGAAAATTATTATGGATGGATTGCATTTATTTTTGTTGGATTAATATTATCAACATTAACTGTTGATTTAGTTGGAGCTGCCTGTATTCAAAATTTACACTCATTTGGTAGAAATTTTGATGCTCTTCGATTTTTAAGATCTGCTTTACGAAATAGTAAACATGTAACAGTGGAACAATGGAATGCATTTTGTCCTGAAGAATATTGGTTAATGCCATGGATTGATGAGATACGTAAATTTAGTTCATTAAGTGTTTTAAAAGATTCTGAAAATAATTCAAAAAAAAGTAATCAATCACTAAAAGTATAAAAAAGAATTATTTTATTTGTTATGTAAGTATAATAAAAATATAATAATTAGAAAACAACATTTTTTTTAAGGCAAATATTTTTATAAAATAATTATAACATAAAAAAGAATTGCTTTAAAAATTATACAATATATAGTAAAGCTATTTACTACTTTTTTTTTATAATAATTTCATCTATTCAATAAAAATTTGTTTCCATTTTCATATAAAATATTGTTTTTTAAAATATACAATAATCTAATTTTTTTTTATTTCTATGTTCCTATTTACCTTCAGATTCTTTGTTAATTCTTGTTGCTACTGCAGCTACTAAAGCAGCTCCACGACCAGATCCATCATGTGAAAGCATAATTTGAAAATCTAGACCTGGATTAATTAATTCCTCTACCTTTTGATCTAGTAATTCAGGAAATGTTGGATGAAATCTATATACAGATCCATCAATTCCAACAGTAACCATTGGTTTATTGATCCTATTTATTAATGTAGCAATACCTATAGCACATAGATGTGCAGCTCTTGTTGAAACTATTGAACAAACATATGCAACATTTGAACAATCTGTTGGTGTGGGACAATCAATACCAATATCTTCTAAAATGGATTGTGTTTTAAGGAATGTTCTATCCTGATCATTTGCTATATCAGCTTCAATTTCAGAAACATACTTAGTAGGAAATATTCCTGGTTGAGATATACCATAATAATCTCCACCAAAAATTATTCCTTCCCTTGCTAAGTCTTCAAGAATTACACGAACAATTTCTCCCATATACATTCCAGAGATCATTTTTTCAAATAATTGTTTTCCACGGTTTATTGTTCCACTATCAACGGCTTCATCAAATTTTGTCCTAATAAAATCCATTTTACCATCATCACCAAAACCTCCCCATTCTGTATTAATACACATTTCATCCGGTTGCCCATCAACTTCAGGATCAATTTCACCATTTAACTTATAAATTCTATTAATTTTTTCCATATAACAAGCATTTGATCCTGTTCCACATATAATACCAATATTACAAGTATTTTCTTGAAAAGCACAAGCCATCATAGTTCCAGTTGTATCATTGAGGACAGCAACAACATCAATATCAATATCACCCCTCCTGATGCATGCTTCTCTAAGAAGTTGAACAACATCATTACCTTCAACATTTGTTGCTTTAAAGCCTTTTGTCCAATTACATAATTTAGCACATGTCAAGCCTTCTTGTGAACATGGAAATGAAAATGTAAATCCTAAAGGTAATTTTTCTTTTCCTTTCAAATCATGCTCTTCCATAAATTCAGCTAAACATTTAGCAATATGGTCAAATAAAGCTTCACCGGTACCTTTCATAATATAATCTGGAACTCTGAAAATCTTTGATGACATTGGATTTTCTCTTCCATTTAATTTGATTAAAAGAACTCTAAAGTTAGTTCCACCAAGATCGAGAGCTAAAAATTCACCTCTTTCAGTACCATTTGAAACAGCTCTTACATAAGATGGTAGCATTTTAACAGCAGCAGTTTTAGCTTAAAATATAATATTTAAACATTTATATTATAATATAGTGTGTAATTAGATACTATCATAATTTTGTATATATAAAAAAAAACCTTGTCTATTTATTTTTATATATACTACTACATATAAATTAAACATACCTGTTTCAGGACGTAAACCTTCCTCAAAACTTTCTTCCATTCTTCTCATTAACTCTCTACTATCTTCATCAGTTAATATAAGTGGTTTACAAACTTCTTGTATCTAAAAAAAAGAAATATATATGTATATAAACTAATTTAAAAAATATAATTATGAATTAAAAACCTTTTTAAAAATAATTTTTTCTTTTAACCTATTAGATATATCAATAGGTTTAACTCCAAAATGAATATTATAAAGATTCTTGCAATCAACAAAAAATACCATCCCTTTTTGGTTGTCTAAATAAAATATTATTATCAAATAAGTATTAGTAAAAAAAACTAAACATCTCTTATAATTAAATAATATACAATTTATATATAAAATAATTATATCTATCATCTATAAAAATTGTATATTATAAAAGTAGTAAGAGTAAACTTTTTCTTGTAAAATTATATTATTAAAAATTATTCACACTCCGTTTATATGTAATAAAAAAAAAACTATAAAAGTGCCATATTAAAGTTACATAAAGAAAAATTTTAAAACTCAATTAACTTATACAAAACTCATATATATAACAAACTCCACCACGCCTATTTCTAAACTGTTTAAATTTGTATAAAAATTTTTTAATATCAAAAAAATCTCTTACTTCAAGTATTTCTACAAGATCATATTACAAAATTCATTGTAAATTTGTATTAGAAATAAACAAAAATCTAAACATGGAAATATAAGTACTAAAATGTTTAATTTTTATTTAAATACTACATTAACAAATATAAAACACTACCAAAAAAAGCTTCTATTGATAAAAGGCAAAAATAAAAAAAACTATTTTTTGAAAAAAATTTTTTGTGTCATTTTTATTATAAATTTATTTTAAACAAACCTCTTCAAATTTTGAAAAATCAATCGAGTTCCGGGAACTCATACGTTTTAACCTTTCCCTTCTTTTGGAGGAGTCAAAACTTGATTTGGCAATTGTAATTGATCCATGTTTATTGACTACTGAATGTTTTAGTGGATGCATTTGTTAGAATTTTATAAATTAGTTAGCCTTTTTTTTTTAATTCTTGTCAAAGAGTGTATTACAAATAAATATATAATCCTCCTTTGAACTTTTTTTTTTATTTTATTTAAGTTATGTTAGTGTAGTAGTAAGAAGTTTTATAGAAATTTGTTTCTTTGTTAATAGTTAGTATTTCTTGATTACTGCCGTTGTAAAAATGGAGTAATCAATTTGTCTGGAAAAAAAAAGTTAAAAAAATTATACAATAACATTTAAAAACCGTACTAATATATATGTATTAGATAATTGCTAATATGATAAGATAGGGAAAAAAATGTAAATGTAAACTTTAAATCATTAAAATATTTAATATTTAGTGCAAACATCACATTTTTACAATTTAATGAATTTATCAATAATGATAGAAAAATAAAATAACATTCCAATTTTTTTATTTTTAAAACTTTTTTTCACACTAACCGATATAATTATCAATATCAATAAAAATATTTATAAAATTATGATAAAAAAAATTTAATATATCTTAAAAAAAGAAATTTTAAAATATAAATACTAAAATAAAGTTTTAACACATTATCAATTGGCACGTAGGCAGAAATACATACATATATTATCTCTCTTCACAACCATGGCATTTTCTTATAAGCAGGAAAAAAAATATTTGGGGAATGTATATCAACTAAAAGAGTAAAACTGCATATGAAATACTACTTCTTATTTATATGTTATATTAAAAGACAATATAAAAGCAAACTTTAAAAAAAAAAGATTTAACGATGAAGGAAGTCTTTCCCTCTATAAATAAGAGAATATACACTATTGAAAAAGATGAAAATATACTTATGAAATATCTTAATATTAGGAATGTTATTTATCACTACTTTTTAGTAACTTTTCTTACTATATATTTTTATATAGTAGCTATGGAAAATTTTTTTATATAAAATAATTGTATCTGATGACAAATTATAAGAAAAATTTACAAAAAAAAAAACATGTTACTTTGTAACCACCAATAATAGTTTAAAAGATAAATATTTCGATTATTATTAATTAATGAAAATTACTCAATGGAATGTTGACACGTTGCTAAAAAATATTAAATAAAAACAAATAAAACTAACGTTGTCTATTTATGTGTTATAATATATATATACATCAATATAAAGTCATTAATCGAAAAAAAATAAATAATGGATATATAATCATATTTAGGTATATGGATGCATAGCGTATGTATGTATTAAGAATTTCAAAAGTAAGCATGCTCTAACTTTACTTTTAAAAATTTCTATATAAATTGGAAAAACTTAGTTTTTGTCATACTAAACTTTAACTGTCTGCTAAATAATTTTACTAGCATAAAAATCAGATGGTAAATTAAATAATTGGTTTAAATTAAAACCTATTTCTAACTTCATAAGTGTAAAAAAAAAATATAACCAATATTCCAATAAAATAAGGTTACTTTTAAGATATTCTCTTATATAGCATAAATAACTAAAAAAAAGAAGTTGTAGAACTAATCTTTCAACAAATATTACATACTTTATATAACACATAAAAAGAAGAAATCAAAAAAAAAAGAAGTAACCTAAAAGAAATAGAAAATGTTCATTATAAAATAAGATTACACAAGTTTTATAAATGAGAATTTGATGATATTTTTCTCTCTATTTAAAGAAGTTACTTTTTGCAAAAAAAATTTTATCAACTAAAAGGATTCTTTCCAAAATCACGCCAGCTAACTATTGTTGCAATAATAATATATATGTTAAAAATAATAAATTTTGAAAATATTGATATTAAATGATAAACAAATCTCTTAACATATAATATTATTAGAAAAAAATGACATAAGTGCTTAAGAAAAGTATAATAAAATATAAAATATTATAACATTATAAAAGTATATATTAATATTCAAACAAATTATACAAAACATTTTAAAAATTTTGTTAAGATAATGTCAAATTAATAACCACTTTTTTAATAATAACGTTTTTAAAATGAAAAATCAACAGAAGATATTTAGTCTATCCAATTATTATCTTATAGATACTTTAATAATAAATAATTTTATTTTGGTAATATTTTTTTTTTCTTTTATAAAAAGATATTTTAAGGTAGAAAGAGATGTTGTTTGAGAAATAGAATGAAATCGCTGAAGAGACAAATATATATATATATAATAAATTTTTATGATTGCACGTCAATTTTGAGAATGTTTAACGTATATGATTATATTGATGAGATGATGATTAAAGATTTTCTTTAGAATTATCGAATTACACATTGTTTGTTTTATAAACTTTAATTTGTTGTTTTCTACTTTTTTTTTCTTGAGATAGTTTTAAATTGTTAACAAAATACCTATGTGAAATTCATTTTTTTTTATTTTATATTTTATTATTAAAATGTCTTAAAGAGAAACTCTGTAAAATAAAGCATCTTTAAATTTTCAAATAATAGCAAAATATTGAAAAAAAAAAAGTTTATTTTAATTTTTTATAATATTTTTAATATAATATTTCTATAATATGGATATTGAAGATTGTTTTGATACAATAAATATTAATAAAAAATTAGATGATGAAATTAAAGTTAAAGTTAGGACAAAAAATGTTAAAAATAAAGAGGAAATTGGTAAATTAGATAGTGTTGTCCCATGGACAAAATCTGTTTATGTTAGAACATGGGGATGTTCACATAATAATTCTGATTCTGAATATATGAGTGGACTTCTTTCTAAAGCTGGTTTTCCTGTTGTTAAAGATAAAGAAAATGCCGATGTTTGGCTTCTTAATAGTTGTACTGTTAAGACACCTTCCGAGACAACCTTTATGAATCAAATTGAGGAAGCTAAAAATAAAGGAAAAAATGTTGTTGTTGCTGGTTGTGTATCACAGGTATAATATAGTGATTTTTTAATTTAAATATATTTTATTATTATTTTTTAAGGCTGCTCCAAATGAACCATATTTAAAAGATATTTCTATTATTGGTGTTAAACAGATTGATCAAGTTGTTAATGTAGTTGAAGAAACAATAAAAGGAAATACGGTTAGATTATTATCTCAAAAAAGGAAAGATGTACAGTTATCGGCACCAAAAATTAGGAAAAATGAACTTATTGAAATTTTAGCTATAAATTCAGGGTGCCTTAATAATTGTACATATTGCAAAACTAAACTTGCTCGTGGTGATTTGGTTTCATATCCATTAGAAGATTTGGTTCAAACGGCAAAAAATGCTTTTGAAATTGATGGTTGTAAAGAATTATGGTTAACAAGTGAAGATTTAGGTGCTTATGGAAGGGATATTGATTTAGTACTACCTGATTTATTAAAAGAGCTTGTTAAAGTAATTCCTGAAGATTGTATGATGAGACTTGGAATGACGAATCCACCCTACATTTTAGATCATTTAGAAGAAATAGCAGAAATTTTAAATCATCCTCGTGTTTATTCATTTCTTCATATCCCTATTCAGTCTGCCTCTAATAGTGTTTTAGGGGAAATGAAACGTGAATACACCAAAGAACATTTTTGTCAAATTGTTGACTATATGAAGGAACAGTAAGTTTAATTTTTTTTTATGATAATAGTTTTTTTCCCAAATTGCTATTATTGTTATTTTAATGTATTATAATAATTATTATTATAATTAAAAATTTAATAAATAAAAAAATATAAACTTTTTGTTTAGTGTTCCAGGAATATATATAGCAACAGACTTTATTTGTGCTTTTCCAACAGAAACAGTAGAAGATTTTGAGGAGTCATTAGATCTTGTCAGAAAATATAAATTTCCTAGTCTTTATATTAATCAATTTTATCCACGATCTGGTACCCCAGCAGCAAGATTAAAAAAAATCCCAACTCAAGAAGCGAAAAGGAGGACTGGTCTAATGACTGATTTATTTAATACTTACTCTCGATATAATAAAAGTAGAATAGGACAAATAGAAAAAGTTCTTGTATGTGAAGTTGCTACAGATAAGTCTCACCTTGTTGGTCATAATAAAACTTATGAACATATTCTTGTACCCTATAAAAAAGGTCTTTTGGGAACATGGGTGGATGTAGAAATTATTGAGGTATCAAAATTTTGTATGAAAAGTAAAATAGTCAACAATTTTGATGGTGCAATTGATAAAAATAATAATAACAGTACAAATAATTTTATGCAAAACATAATTTTATACTCCATTATTATTATATTTATTTCATTTTTGTTAAAATATATATCATTATTTTTTTAAAAAAGAAAATAATTATTGTTGTTAAATATATATGATTGTTTTTGTTTCGTTTTTTATAGCAATATATATAAAATTTAAGTATAAAATAAATCGTTATTTAAGAATAGTAGTTTCCATACTTAGTAAAACTCTTTAAATAATGTTAAAAGTTCTTAATACAATTTGCTTCCATTATTATACAATACTATTGGGATTTTTTACTAACATATCATATATTTTATGTTTTCCTTCCTAAAGTATAAATTAATTTTTATATTTTAATTTTTTTTTAACTTTTTTTTTAACTTAAAAGAACATTTTTATAGACTATTCAGAATTTATGAATGATTTAATGTAAATTAAAAAAAATATTTGAAACGCCTTTATATAGAACATATGAAATACTAAAACCGGAAACAAGATATTAGAAAAAAATACTCTTTCTTTAAATTGCAACATTATTTATTCTAAATATAAAAAAAAAATCTATATATATAGATTAAATATTGTTATTTTGTAATTACTTTAAAATATACTAACTTTTTTAAATATTAATTTTTTTTTATATGTATATAGATTACTTAAAATATACTTTAAATGGTGATTGAAATTTAAATGTTATTAACTTATAATGTTAACTAGACATTGTTATTTATTATGAATTTATTAATCATAGAAATATATTATATATATATATATATTTTTAACTTTATAGTTTAGGGAGTTTGAGAATAACTAAAATTTTGCACTTTCATTAACTTTCATTATCCTTTATACTCTTATATATGAGTAAATTTTTTAAAAAAATTTTAAAACACAATTATGTATAATAGTGTTATTCTTAATCTTAGTGATTTTGCTAGTAATACTAGGTATGTTTTATTTAAAAAAATTATTCTTTTATTTAATATATCTTTTTAATATTCTAGTGCTCATGGGATTCCAAGAGCTTATAATAACAAAGGTCTTCGTCGTTCCCTATGGCTTCTCCTTTTTTTAGCATGCCTTGGAGCATTCTTTGGTCAAGCATACTATTTGGTAGCTAAATTTTTACGTAATGATAAAATTGTATCAGTAGAATTAAAATTTGAAAAACTTGAATTTCCTAGTGTTACTGTTTGTAATCTTAATCCTTATAAAAATTCACTAGCTAGAACTATGGGAGCACTAAAAGATACAGTAAGTTTAAAATATAATAATAATTGAATAGTTAGATAAAAAATGAAGTTGTACTTTTTTAAATATCAAGAGGCACATTGTGATATAATGTCTGATAAATAAAGTACAATAAATGTAACAGTGGCAAAAAAAATGATTTTTAGTTTAACTATAAACAAAATTTTAAAATAATAACTTATTTTTTTTTTAAAAGAGAATAAGTATTTATTATATATTATTTAATTTTAATTTTAATCTTTTTTTTTAATAGCTTAATGCTTTTGATTCTGCCATCTCATCAACAGAAAAGGATGATAAATCAAAGAGAACCCGTCGTCAGTTATCTAGAGAGAAATTCTACAAAACGAAAATTGTCAAATCTCCTTGTACTAAATCTATGGAAGAAATTTATTTACCTTCTCCAGAGGGTAAAGAATATTGTTATTGTTTTATTACAAAAACATTAAAAAATATTTGGTCTTGTACACCAATAGGTGAGTGGAAAAAAACAATTTGTCAATATTGTTCCCTTTCTGAGGCTTCCTCTTTTTGTTTACGTTATCCTTCTAATAATACAATAGGAGGGATATTGACAGATTTATCATCACCTACATTTATTAAAGCAACTTTTCCATGCATTTGTAATTCAATCTCAACCTCTGATGAAGGGTGTTTTTTATTAAATTTTAATGTTTATACTCCAAAATGGCCATTAATTGGAAAGGATAAAAAATGTTCATGTAATATGAATGATAATAATATTCTTTCTTGTCATAATACTTTAAATGGTAACGATGATTGTTTGTGTTTTGCTCCTCAAAATAATGATAATTATTATTGTAAAAAAAGAAATAAGTGGTATATTCATAAATGCAAAGATTGTAACTGGAATGGTGTATGTCATAAAAGTTGGGCTCTTCATACATACGATATATGTCTTTGTGATGATGAGGGAAAATGTTTTATGATTCAAAAGGATGAGGTAGATAATGTTAATAATGATAATGTTATTAGAATTGACTATGAAATTGAAAAAAGACCAAAAAGAGGATTAAAAAGTAAAGGACAAAAAATTAAAGAAGTTTTAGATTTATCTCCTGGAAAAGATGTAATAGTTATTTATGCTAAATGTAAATGTGAAGGATCTATTTCATGTGAAGGGCAAAAAGAAAGTACTCCTGTAGAAAAGTACAATGAATTATGTTTATGTGCTTATAATCAAAAAAATGGAATTGTTTGGCCATGTTATAGACCAGAAGTTTGGAAGGATAGGAAATGTATTGGCTGTTTTGGGAATGGTGGTTGCCAATATTCAAATTCAACGTTTACTAAAGGAAAACATGCATGTAAATGTGCAGATATTATAAGATTTTGTGTTGAAACATCAGCTCCATCTAGAAATTTAGCTAATGTTAAAAAAATAGCATCTAATTTAACTGGTGCAATTATGTCACTTAGTAATCATTCATTAGACCTTTCTGAAGAAGAAGATTATTTAGATCAATTAATTAATGATGATTCAATACCAAAATATTGGCAAATATCTAGAACAACAACAATTTCACCAGAAGCTATTCAAAAAGAAATTGAAAAAGAAAAAGTTTTTGGATTAAAAGAATTTACAGATCCTATTGCAATACGAGTTAAATCTGCAGAAAATCTTATTTTTGCTGTTAGTAATTTATCAGAGACTGAAAAACTAGCATTAGGATATACACAAACTGAATTTATTAAAAAATGTTCATTTAATGGAAGACAATGTTCTGTTGAAAAGTTTGTTTCATCTTTTTTTTTTTTAAATTTATTCTTTAATTTTAAAAAATAATCTTTTTTTATAGTGATTTTGTTAAATATGTCGACCCAACATATGGAAATTGTTTTACATTTAATTACAATAAGTCTGATAGACAAAATATTGACAAAGCTGGTAATATTAACGGTCTACGTTTTGAGGCTTTTGTTAATCTATCGGATTATTTACCAACAACTGAAGCTGCTGGTATAAGATTAACGGTACATAACCCAGAACAACAACCATTTCCTGATACAGAAGGATATAGTGCACCAACCGGATTCCTTTCATCATTCGGCATTAAACTTGTAAGTAAATACTTATTACTAACTTTAATAACACATGCTTAATATATTAAAAAAGTTTAATGAAACATTTTATAATTAAACAAATATAACTATTTTATGTATTATAGAAAAAAGTAAAAAGACTCCCGGCTCCATATGGTGATTGTTATGAGGGAAAAAAAAATGCAGATTATATATATAAGGATAAAGAATATTCAACAGAAGGTTGTATAAGGACATGTTTACAAAAAAGTTTAGTTAAAGCATGTGGTTGTGGTGATCCAAGATTTCCTCAATATATGAATGATTCTAATTGTCCTGTTAATGATCCAATAGCAAGTATGTATTTCATAATTTTATTAATTAATTTTTTTTTTTTAAAGGGGAATGTTTAAAAAAAGAAATAAAAAAATCAGTTTCTAAAGAAAGTTGTAATTGTAAGCAGCCATGTTTATCATTATTATATAGTGTAACATACTCCTCAAGTAGATGGCCATCTGGAATTAATTTTAGAAGATCATGTGAAGAGGGTTTAACACCAATGGAATGTTTAAATTTTTATAGAGAACAAGGTGCTATGATAGAAGTATTTTTTGAACAATTGAATTATGAAGCTTTAGAGGAGAGTGAAGCTTATGCTGTAAGTTTTTATTATTCCATTTAAAATAAAAACTAAATTAATTATACTAAAAAGAATGCCACGAGCCGGGATCGAACCGGCGACATTTAGATCTTCAGTCTAACGCTCTCCCAACTGAGCTATCATGGCATGCCTGAGGGCTATCATGGCATGCCTGAGGGCTAAAAGAATACTGCTTTGAAAGCACTTTTTATGAACGCTTATTTTTTTCATAAAAAAATACTTATTTCTTTTAGTTATTAGTAATAATGCTAAGGTGGTTGTAAAAAAAGTTGTTAATCAAAAAAAAAAAAATTTCAATTACAATCAACACCCACCTCATAATAATAATATTTCTCATTGAATACAATTTAAAAATAATTCTTAAAAACATTCTAATTAATACAACTAACAATAAAATATATACATTTTATAATTAACAACTGTTTATTATGCATTAAAAATGATTGGTAAGGGTGAATAATAATTAAGAAATTATATGATATCTCAATAATATATATATAAAGCAATCTACATTTATATTAAAATTAGAAAAAAAAATTTATACAATCATAATCATAAAATTATATATTAAGTATAATTATATAATGTTTTTTATTTTAGCTACCAAATCTTATCTCTGATTTTGGAGGTCAATTAGGATTATTTCTTGGCTGTAGTGTTATCACAATAATGGAAGTTGGAATATTATGTGTTGATCTTATGGTTACACTTTTTGGTTATTTATGTAAAGTTTTAAAAAAAAGAAATCCGGAACCAAAAATTAATGTTTATACCAAAGTTTTGAACGATCAAAATGGTCATAGAAATGGTGTTTCTTTTGTTGTACCAGATGAATGTGAAGATAATTATAATAAATATAAATAATAAATTGTTATAAATAAAATAAAATGCTTTTGATATTATATTTTTAAATTTATATATAAAAAAAATAAGGTAACATAACTTTTTTCTTTTTATATGTGAGAGGATGTATGTGATAATTTATGTTAAACTTTAGAAAATGATTTTATCTTTTATATATTTTTTAAAAAATTTTTATTATTTTATTGGTTTATGAAAGTTTCACCATTTTATATGAATTTCTAAATTCTCAACATTCAAAAATTATTTTTTCATCTCCCTTTTCTCAAACCTTAAAATTGAAAAGCATCTACATGTAAATATATATATACATTAAAGGAGAAGAAAAGGCGGAGTTTTGTGTGGTAAAAGCTAATATAGAAAGAATTGCTTTCCTGAGTCTCTCATAAATATCTACCCTTCAGATGATCGCCGCTATCTGCCATCCCTGAAGTTAATTTACATACCATTATTTAAAGATTCTAATCATTTTTTAAAGTAGACATTTACATTACATTTATATATATTTTTTTTTTATTAAAAACGTTACATTAAAATATTTTTTAACAAGAAACAAATCCTGTTATATAATATATATATATATTTTATAAATATATACGTATATTTATACATAAATGCCTCAGTTACTTGAAAATATAAATGGAACTTCAAGTTCTTCTTGTTACTCATGCAAAGCTCCAATAAGAGATCGTTATATGTTAATGAGTGATAATTATTATTGGCATGAAAAATGTTTAAAATGCTTTGATTGTAAGATGGAGTTAACAGAAAAATATTTTAAAATTGATGGTGTTCAAGTTTGTAAAAAAGACTATTCAAAGTAAGTTTTTATTATCCTATCAATAATTTTTGTAATAAAATTTTTTTCCCTAAACTGTTATCATTTTATTTTTTTTTTTTTTAGAAGAGTAGGTAATAAATGTGGTAATTGTAAAAAACAAATTGAAAAAACAGAAATGGTAAGGCAGATAAGAGGAAAAATATTTCATATCAATTGTTTTAAATGTTCAAAGTGTTTTAAACTTTTTGATACAGGTGATAAGGTAAATTTATTATTTTGTTATTTTTTTATTAATATATATTATAATTTAATATTTATTTTAGATTTGTAGTTTAGAAGATGGAACATTTGCTTGTGAAAAAGATATTATCATACAACAAGGTACGTCATTAAACAATACTGATAACATTTTTTGTCATATAAAAAAATTCATTTAAAAAGCTTTATCTTGATATATAATAAATATAGTATAGGAAACTGTTAATTCAGTTAACATACTATTTAATTTATAACATGGTGCATTATTCATACATTAAAAAAAATCTTTTACTACCATTTCTTTTTGACAGCTTCATTCATCATTTTATAGCAGTTGATTTTCATTTTTAAATTCAAGTACCGTTCCTACATATGTTAGTACATTTTTTAAAATTCTCAGTTATTTAAGATAACAAAAATAAAAAAAAATTTCTTAAACATGAAACTAATCCATCTTATGGTTTTGAAATGATGCTTAGACTGACAACAAGTGATGTCCTTTCTTTCATTGGCATATAAATATACATGTATATATATCTATATATATATTACCGTCAATTGTCCATCAAACTGAGATTTGTCTAAAATGAAGCTAAACAAATTTTTAGGACATGAAAAAGAAAGAATAAGTAATTCATAAAGTTTTTTATTGAAGTGTCATGACAAATGTTCCTACAAGATGGTAGCTTTTTAAATAAATGTGTTAAATATCAATATTTGTTATATTTTTTTAAATTTATTAACTTAAATATTTAAGGGCAAACATTTGAAAGTGAATCAGAAGGACATGAAGGTGAGGAAAAAGAAATTATTGAAGATGAGGAAGATGATTATATGATGGAAGATGATGGAGAATCAAATACACCTAATTTTAATGAAATTAATGAAAATGATCATTTAAGTTCTAATGGTGATATTGATAATTCAAAATATGAAAATGATTTAATATCAAAAAGAAGAGGTCCTAGAACAACAATAAAATCAAGACAATTAGAAATTTTAAAAACAGCGTTTAATGCAACACCAAAACCAACAAGACATATCAGAGAACAATTAGCTCAAGAGACAGGATTAAGTATGCGTGTTATTCAGGTAATTTTTATTTTATTATAATGTTATTTTTATTTAAAAAGATACGGTAGTTATGTATTGATGATAATATAATTTATTCAAAAGGATCTCTTATATATATTTTGTAAAGTAAAATGTTTAATCTAATACATCTTTACTAATAATTTAACTTTAAACATCTAAAAAATACTTTAAATCGTCCTTAAGAACTATTAAAAGTAGATTCATTTAAGTTATACTCCAACATACAAATCTCCAAGTATTTGGAAATTTTAAAATGAAAATGAATTTTTATTTATAAATATATATATATATATACATATAAATATATGATGATAGGGAATAGTATTTTTCTATTATATAACTACTGTCATTATATATAGATGGTATATGTATGGTATTCAATTATTTTAATAACAAGATTAGCGGTATGATAAAAATACTTTATCTTCTCTTTCATAAATTTTTTAATATGTAACTGTTAAGTCAAACCATTTAAATGAGGGATGATTAGATTTAAAAGTCTTTAGTTTGTTTATTAGTTTTCCTATAAACAAGTTGAATAGTTTTCTCTTCACCTGCCTTCTCCAGGGAATATGGAAAAGGATGCCAATTTCATTATCTGTTTCTGTCATCCCCATTGCTTCACCCTTTTATCTTTCCTAAACAGACTCTTTATAAAAGTGAATGAATAAAAAAGAAAAAAGAGATAGTTGTTGTATGAGAGATGATAATGATAATAATAATGTTCCTACATAAAAGGGATTCTCTTATTATATGATGAAAATGACGATGATTGTTGAAATGAGATGGTTGACAAGTATTATTTTATACACAAACTTTTACTTTCATACTATTTACCGTAATTTGAAGAAGGCAAACTTTTTACTTCTTCAAAAGATTTCAAATAGGAAATTAATAGGAAGTTTGAGTAAGAATTATTTTTAAGATGATGTTTGATAAAAATATTTATTAAAATGATATATAAATTAACCATCTGATAAAAATATTAAACTTTTAATAAGGAAGTATATAAAATATATATTTTAATAATTAAATTAATAATTATTTATTATTAATAAATAACATAATAAAATCTTTTTATCATCTTTGAATTTTTGATCTTAAATTACATAGGAAGGAAATTGGTAAAATTTTTATCCAAAATCAAATAAATTATTTTTTGTTATAAATTTTATTTTATTTTTAGGTTTGGTTTCAAAATCGAAGATCCAAAGAAAGGAGATTAAAACAAATGAGGTTAACTGGGGGAAGGAGAGATTCAAGAAGAAATAGACCTTTTAATTCATCTGAAAATAACACTTCTATTACGCATGACTTCATACCAGTCGGTAAGGAACATTTATATCCCTTGTTTTATGAGTACCCTTTATTTTTTAATTAAGTATTTCTTTTAATAAGGATAATAATATAATTTGAATTGCTACCAAATGTGGTTATTACGTAAGATGATAGTTAAAATCATTAAAATATTATTAGATAATCTTTTAACGATTATAAGATTTGACTTTTTGATTATTAAAATTTTCACCTGTTTAAGATAGTCAAAAGTTCTTATTTATATTAAACATATACACTTATAATTAAGTATATTGAGTAATATTTAATTGATAATTTTTATATTTAAACATATTATAAAATGTCATTTACAGTAATATATATGTGTATAAATAATATATTTATGTATGTATGTATGTATAATGTTTTTTTATTTATAGAATCAATGATGAGTGATGTAGAACATCATCCTAATCAACAACTTATTTATGGAACTTCTGCTCACTCAACACCACCATTTTTTAATGATGTTTATCCACAAGGAGCATCAGAATCATCCATATTAACTAATCAAGCTCTCATTGAATGTGCATCTGGAAATGTATTTAATAACAATTTGAATAACCTTATGCTCCAAAACAATTATAATTACGTCAACCAACACTCGACTGAGATCCCCACTCATGTCAATGGAAACCTCATATCTATGCCTCAATTGACACAATTGACAACATTGTCATCACAAATTGATGTTCCATCCATGCAACCTTTAACACCCCCATCAAATTCAATGGGGTACATATCTCTTATCTCCCCAGTGGACTATTGTAACATTCAAATATATAAATAAAATTGAAAAAAAAAGTTAATTAATTATTGAAAGTTTTATTAAAAAAAATTTTAAAAGTCAAGAATTATTATATATTTATAAAAAAAAAATAATAATAACTCCATCTTACTATGAAGATAAATGTATTAATAAATACAATCTACCTATAATTTATATCAGTATATTTTTAAATAAAATTAATACTTAAAAATAATTTAAAATTTTTTAATATATCATTTAATTTAATATAAATATATTAAAAGTTAAAAAAAAAGTATTATTTTATTTTAAAAGTCGAGTCATTTACAATAGAAGATTAGTAATGTTTAAAAATTATCTAAAAATTATGCATTATTAATAAAATAATGATTTTTTTATATCCATATACTGTTAATTAATAAGGTTCAGTTCTTCCAAATTTATATACAAGGGATGCGAGAAAAATTAAGAAAACATTTAAAAATAATGCAACTCCAGGATAAACTGAATGATCCCCTTGAACAAGTACATAATCACTAAACATTATTAAGATTGAAGCAATAATCGAGGAAAAAGAAAGGACAAAAGCAACAAATATCCAAAAACGAGCACCTTTTGTTCCAAGAATTCCTTCTTCATAGGCTTCACCACTAACGTAACGATTTGAAATTGCATTTACCCTAAAAAAATTTATAATAAATATATATACATATTTATTTTGTATTTACTAAACATACATAAACATGGCAATTGATGCAACAATAGATATGATAATATATGAATGACTCCACGCACCTGCTTTTGAGTAGTAAGCCGCTGTATCAATATAAATCCACCATCCTGTAAAAAAAAGAACCCCCGAAGTTATACTAGCAACAGTATTTCTTTTTTCTCCTAAATCTAAACTTAAATCAAAATGAAAGTTATCCAAACATCCAGCCATTTTTTTTTCTCTAAAATTTAAATTAAAACAATCAACAAAAAAATTTTTTAAATAAAATAAACTAGTGATAAAAACACATCCATATCAATAAAATAAAAAATCTTGATTAAATCTCAACAATTATAATGGTATTAAATGATATAAAATAACTTTGTAAGTACAAAATAGTATATCTAATGAAAAATTAATATTATTTTTATATTATTCTATTTTATTTATTACAAGCACTATTTCCACAACATTTGTTGTTTTCTAAATCAAGTAACAAATCATCATCCTCCCTTTTTTTAATTTTTGGTAATAAGATATCTGGATTTATATTTTGGAATTTCCATAATTCACTGTATTTTGAATTTGAATCACTCAACAATGTATGATGATTACCTTTTTCAATAACTTTACCATCCTCAAGAACATAAATAATGTCTGCATCAACAATTGTTGCAAGACGATGAGCAATAAACAATGATGTTCTATTTGCAAAGGCACTTCTCAAACTTCTCATAATATTTTCCTCTGTTTTGGCATCTAAACTACTCGTTGCTTCATCATAAATAACAATATTTGCATTTTTAAGAATGGCTCTAGCAATAGCTACACGTTGTTTTTCACCACCGGAAAGTTTTAAACCTCTTTCACCAACTATAGTTTGGTATCCATTAGGCATACGAAGGACAGCCTCATGTAAATCAGCCATTTTTGCTGCTTCATATACTTCTTCATCAGTTGCTTCCGGATTACCATACTTAAGATTATAAAAAATTGTATCATGAAAAAGTACACAATCCTGTGGTACAACTGAAATACTTTCTCTTAAACTTTTAATTGTAACATCTTTACTAGATTGTCCATTAATAGTAATTGTTCCTGAATTTGAATCATAAAGTCTATATAAAAGCCTAACAATTGTTGACTTTCCACATCCACTACCACCCACAATAGCTACCTTCTTCCCTGTTGGTATTTCTAAATCTAATCCTTTTAATATTGGCTGATCAGGTGTATAACCAAAATGAATATCTTTCATAACAACAGTTGAATGTTCATTATCAATTTTTAATGGTAAAGCACCAGGACGATCTTGAATATTTGACTTTAAAGACATAAGTGAAAACATTGTAGACATATCAACGAGACCCTGGCGAACTTCTCTATAAACACTACCTAAAAAGTTTAATGGTACACTGAGTTGGAAAAAAAGTGTATTAATCATAACAAGATCAGCAACATTCATTGTCCCATTTTGTATCTCTTGGGCAGCTAATCCCATAACACCTACAAGACCAGCTGAAAAAATAACATTTTGAGTAAAATTAAGAAAAGCTAGAGATGTTAATGTTTTAAGAGATGAATCTTGATATTTTTTTAAAAAAAAATCATATCTTTTGGCTTCAAACTGTTCATTGTTAAAATACTTTACTGTTTCATAGTTTATTAGTGAATCTACAGCCTTATTTCCAGCATCATTATCAGCTTGATTCATTTCATGTCTAAATTTAGTTCTCCATCTAGTGATTGCTAATGTGCTAACAGCATAAGTACCAAGACATGCTAAAGTTGCTTGTGAAAACTGAGGACCACACTTGGCATATAATATTCCTGAAACTAACGATACTTCTACTACTGTTGGAATAACATTAAAAACTAAAGCAGATAAAACATATGACATTCCTCTTGTTCCACGATCAATGGCTTTTGATAAAGCTCCTGTTTGCCTATTTAAATGAAACTTTAAATCTAAACTATGTAAGTGAAGAAAAATTTTTTGAGCTATATTTCTAACAGAGTGTTGCGACACTCGGGCAAATACAGCATTCCTTAATTCATTAAATAATGCACTTCCAGATCTTGCAAGACCATCTGAAAAAATATTAAACTATACTATCATAAATAATAATAACGTACATGCAATTATTAAACAAAATCCAGCAGTAAGAATAGTTTTTGAAGCATCTTCATCTATACTTAACTTTAAATTTTCAGGAACTTTTTCATTATAATAGTTTATAATATCTTTCATAATAAATGGTACATAAATATTAACCAATTTAGCAGTTATCAGAAAAGACATAGCTATAATTACTTTTGCCTTTATTCCCCAGTTACCTTTTGGCCAGACATACCGTAACAGATGTCTTACAATTTCCCATCCTGATAATGATTTTGCTTCACTAACTTTCTATAAAAAATTAAACTTTAAATTACAAAAAAAATAATAACTTACTCCTAAAGGTACTAGATTACTAGCTCCTGGATGGAAAGCAACTTTTGTCATCTGTGAAAGCACATTTTTCTACAAGAAAATAAAAAAATATATAAACATATAAATTAAAAAAAAGAATAATAATAATTCTCATACATTTTTTCCTAAAAGAATTCCAACATTTCTCAAAACTGGAGATGTTCTAATATTTTTTGAAAAATTTCTAGCCTACAAAAAAAAGTTTATAAAATCACATGTAGAAAATAAAAATAAATCAATATTATAAACAAACATACATTTAGAATATAAGACTGGTTTTTTTGCAAAAATTTTTTAATAGAAGAGGTATTACGTAAAATCTGAGACATGACAAAATAAATGTTTTGATTGGCAAAGTAATTTAATTGAAAAAGTTTAGTCTCCAATCTATGTTTAAGATGTCATTTCTGTTGTGGAAAAATGTTTATTTAAAAGTTGATAGTTTTACTGATTATTATCGTACTTCTAAAGATGGTAATTGATGGGGATGATTATGATGTTTTGTGATATTTAATGAATGTCTAATTAATAAAAAATAGTATATTTAATTAAATTATTTTTTTTTTTTGTTAAATAATTTTGTGAAAATAATTTTTAAAAAATTTGATTTAACTTGTTACTTTGACAATTTATTTGATAAATTGCTTTCTAAGTTTATTTTTATTTTATTTTTTGTGATTATTATTTAAAAATGAAAAGAAAATTAATTAATTTTGGTGACAACATTATTTTGAAAATATATCATAACATATTATTTGATTTTTTCAATTATATAATTTTAAAAATTAAGTTTACTTTAATAGATAAGTAATATAAATACTTTTACATTTATAAATATATATTTAAAATTATTATGTATAATCTTAATTGATAAAATTGATTAATATGTAATCATTTTATGTCAAAACCAGAAATGTATTTCTTTGTAAAATAATTTTAAATATTTTCTAGAAATATTTATTAAATGAATAAAAATTATTTACTGATACAGGAATATATATATATTTAGAAAAGAGAAAACATTTTTATAAAATTTGGCTAAATTAATTAATTGTGATTATAAAGTATAATAAGGTGTTTTTTTTAATATAAATTATTTTAAAAAAAGTAAAATACAAATTTAAACTTTTTTTCTTAATTAATAGGTCTGGTTGATTAGATTTTAACTTTAAAAATCTTATCTTTTATTAAAACATTAAAGTTAGAAATTTGATATTGTAATTTATAAATCATAAATTATAGAAAACTTTTTATAGACAATCATATTAATAAACTTTGTAATATCTTAACTACCAAACTAATATGTAGTAAAATTTCTTTACATACATTACCAATTAATGTATTTTTTGTAGTATATCATAATTAGATATCTTAACCTTATAAAATAAAAATTTCTTATTAAAAGTTTAAATATACCTTTTTTTATATCAGCGCAATCAAAAATTTTTAAAGTAAAAATACTATTAAACTAGCTAAAACATAAAAAAAGTAATATAATATTTTAAAAAAACAAATAATAACATAATTCATGATAATGCATAATCTGAAAACATAAAAATAATGTAAGACTACATTTTTAAAATAATAAATTTTAATTAAATATTTATTTTATAAAATTTTTAACAAATTTTTTGATTACAATTTAAATCTATTGTTTAAAACAATAACTACTTAATGTTATTTTTTCAAATAATAATTGTTTTTCATTAATCTTTTTTAAAAATAACAAAACTATCTAAATATATATGTTGATTGTAATAGTATATTAAGAAGTTTTATTACAATAATAATAATTTTGCGATTCTTAAAATATGTTATAAGTTATAATTACTATATTAAATGAATTTAAATTGGTTATTAATATTATTTATTAAAATAACAACATAAAAATGATTATAAAAGCATTATTAATATAATAAATGACATAATATTTTAAAAGAAATTGACGGTACACAAAAAAAAACTTCTTAACATATATTTTTATCAATCTTTTTGAGTAACAATACATAAAATACAAACATAAAAAATATCTTTTTTTTTATTATCAACATCCAGTTGTGTATATATTAATTATAAATAAGTTTTTACAGCTATGTGTTAATCTCCCAATCAACATTACTTTAACATATGTAATTGGATATCAATTTTGAATAATAAAATAAATTTTACCAGATATAAAAAAAAATATTTAATGTAGAAGTAATTTTTTAAAGTACATAATTTCATGCTTTTAAAGTATAATAATAAAATAAATATACTATATTATATTTTAATAAAAACAAGAATCTTTTTGGCTTCCAATAAGATACATCTTATTCAATATATTTATATATATTTACAAAAATATTGTCATAATATGATTGTTAATCTGATATGCTTAATAAAAGTAATCGACAGTACCTAGTTAATCTAGTTAAAAGAAACAGTAGACACTTACAAATTATTAACTTTTTGATACAATTATGAATATTAATAAAATATTATAATTAAAATTATACAAAATAAAAAAAGTAATGTTGATATATTGTATTGTTTTAATAAATCAGATCAAAATTATATATTTTATAAATTGTACTATATACTGTAACTCTTAAAAATTTATCACTTAATATTTATTAAAGTAGTTACTATTATATTTTTTTTTTGTAAATGTTATTAGATAGAGAAATAAAATTAAAATATCATCAATCTTTGTTATAATATTATCTGTTTTAAATATAAAAATGACTTTTTTTTTTGAAAATTACTTTTTATCATGCAATCATTTTCTCATAATTTTACCTTGTACTCTTTAATTTAGCTTCAATTTAAAACAATATTCAATTAATCTTAGATTAGCGTATAATTTTACAATGTTATTTCAAAAAATCCAATATGGTTAATGATAAATGTGAAATTTAATATAGTGAATTAACCACCTATATTACAATTACAAATATACTTTTAAACTCCATTTATAAAAGCATGCTTTTTCATTGGCATTTTTCATTTACCTTTCTCTTCTTCTTCTTACATTTAGTAGACATCATCATATCATATATATTTATATATATTTAAATGTATATTTCTTCAAACAATGAAAATCATCTCTTTTTCAATATTACCAATAAGCTTAATTTTGACCAACTTTTTGATTAAATGTTTCTTAACATTTAATATAAAATCATTATTGTTTTAAATGCTTTTTATTTCAAATTAAATTTAACCTTAAAATACTACTTAATTGTACAAATGTATAAAGTAGCAGTTAACATAGGTATATTTCATTGTTTTCAAAAGATGACTTTATTTTATGTAAACAAAAACCCCAATCACAGAAGGTGGAAGGGCCGCCTATGTGAGGACTTATAATTTTATAGCCTACCTTCAGTTATAACTTTATTTTAAATTACCTCTTAATTTTTAGTATTTTGGTGTGAAAAAAAAAATTCCTCTTATTATTATAATATTTTTTGTTGATTTATTATTATTATTATGAATTCTAATACTGGACAAAAATCATTCTCAATTGATTCTATTGTATCGGGTGGTACAGAAAATACAGGAAATGAAAATAAACAAAATTTAAAAGAACAAATGGCAAAATTTACAGCTTTAATGAATAAAAATTCAACTAGTCCACAGACTCTGTCATATTTTGATGTTTTAATGCCACATGTTCAAGTAAGTTTAAATTATATATCTACCTTTTTTTTAACAAAAAAAAATATATAATAATCATTATTATCAGAGTAATTTATCTCTTTATTTTTTCTCATTGTTTATTTATAGATGGCATGTGCAAATCCATTCTTATCTTCTACCAATAATAATAATAGTAATAGTAATCATGAGGTACTACCAACAACATCTATCAATTTACAACAACGTTTATGGAGTCAACATTGGTTAGAATTACTACAACACTCAATAATATCGCCACAAAGTGGTGATATTGCTCCAGGATTATTTTTACAACCACTGAAGAAGACTAAACGTATTCGAACTGCTTTTTCTCCATCACAACTTATTCACCTAGAAAAGGCATTTGAATTAAATCATTATGTTATTGGAAATGAACGTAAGCAGCTGGCATCTAGGTTATCTTTAACAGAAACACAAGTAAGATTTATTTATTTAACTAATGAGTCTAATTGGATATCAATTTCAGGTAAAAGTTTGGTTTCAAAATAGAAGAACAAAACATAAAAGAAATAAACATGGAGAAGGATACAAAAGTGGTGAAAGTAGTCCAGTTGATTGTTGTCTTGATGAAATTGAAGAAGAGGAAGAGGAGTAAATTTAGTCAAGGAAAAAAAAAATATCTCTACAAAATATCATCCAATGACAAGGCATATATATAAAATATCTCTTTGAGTGAGATCTCCTCAATGTAAATATAATTCTATTAAGACAACATAAATATTAGTTATTGTTTAAAAATTATCCAATTTAGATACATAATAAATGCTTCATTACTGTAATAACTGTAATTTGATATATTATTACAATTTTAAAAGATCTCTCAATAATATATATCCTTCTCTTTACTATTATATAAAATATTTATATTATATACAATTAACTATTACTTTTATCATTTAATACCTATTTATATAAATGAAGAAGATAATAATAAAAAAAAGAAAAATTTAAAGGTACTCTTAAAATTACAGTAATTGTATATTTAAAAATAAATATTAATTTTTTTTTTAATATTATAAATAAATTTTATCATTATTATTTTATTAGATTTATTTTTCATATTATATATTCATTATTACTTTCATTTAAAAATACTTTATTTCATTTTATAATTTTAAAGCTCTTTTTTGAAATTTGACTCTCCTACAGAGGTTCTTTCTTTATGTTATTGGAACACTTTTTTTGAAGTAGTTGTTAACACTTGTTAATCTCTTTTGTGAATTAGATATATACAAACAAATATATCTTAATAGATACTTATTTAGGATCATTTTACTTTATCGTTAAACTATGTTGTGACAGACATTAAAGTAGTATATTAGATAGATTGTTATATATTTGGAAAGGTTAATGTTGCCTAAAATAGGATCTTTAAGTAAGATAATTGGCACTGATTGTGTAAATATTGTATCTTCATCAGATAAGAAGTATACTATATTTTAAGTACTTTGTCACGGTCAATAAGTAGGATAAATGTTAACTTTCCTCTCTACCTAAATGCTTACTGTTAATAGGTTAGTTAACAAGATACTGAAGATGGATTAGCACACTCATTCAAGAATATTTTCATATTTATTATTAATTATTAAATTTATTTGAACATATGATTAATATATTATTTTAATAATACTTTTATTGTTATAACTGTTAAGATGAGTTAAAGTATTTACTTATATATCCATAAAATAGGGGAAAAAAACTTTATTATATCAATAATACTACTAATATATTTTATCTATTTTTTTTAAAAATAATATTAAAGATTTAACAATGTACCTCTTTCAGTTAATGATAATTGATTCCATTTATTTTTTAAATTATTTCTATATTCTTTTTCTTTTTTCATTAAATTACTTATAAATCTCCAAATCAAAGTATAAAGAATAATAGCTGATATTATAAGTATTAAAATCATTGCTTCTTCACCAAAATAATCATGAAATAGAATACTTTTAAATTTTGATGAATTTGGTAAACCATTATATTTACAAAAATTGAAATTATTATCAGTAACCATAAATGGACAGGAAGGTAAAGGGCATCTTAATACCTGAACAGTTGGTTTAAAAAAAGATCTTGATTCATATTTTGTTTGTCTTGGTGAAATTAACCAATTCCATATAGCTGTATGAAAGATAGAAATTCCAATATCAGATAGATGTTTACAATCAATAGAAATAAAACTTAAATCAGCCCATTCTCCTTTTGTTTGATTTGTCTTAATAATTAAAGGAACAAAATTATCCAATAAATTGATAATATTAACATTAAAATATTTTGTATTAAAATATTTTGTAATATTTCTTTGAAATACCTGCCATGTCCATTTATTATAATTATTATCACAATTAGAACAATTTTTTGTCATATCTTCATTAAGAAACCAATCTTTTGTAGCAAATTGACAATATTTATAAAAATCTTTATACATTCTCCAAATGCCCATATCTTCATTTTTTAAAATAACTATAAAAGTTTTAATTGGAAGAGTTCTTTTTATATAACTTAATGTTTCATATAATGTTGGTACAAGATTATTATGTAATATTTTTGTTTTAGTAGTATTATTATTAAATTTATAAATCTTATTATATTTAGGTATAATATCTTGTACTGTTGGAGTAATTAAAATAAATTTCCATTTATCATAATAATTAGGAATTTCTTTTATCCTTTCAACAACTGTTTTAGTCCATTTTAATAAATTAGTATTACCCAATTCAATATGATTAATTATAACTTTATGAAATTCTTCATCATAATGAGTATTTTTTTTAAACCCTTCAATAAAATCTTTAAAAGTTGGATATTTTGAATATTCTGTTGTTTGAAGAAATTCATTTAAATTATCTAATGGTATGTCAAAAAAACTTTCAGTCAATTTTTGTGGTATGTAATTTGAAAGTGAACCAATTTCACTATATATGTCAATTTGGTTAGGAGATAAATATGAAGCATCACCATAATACTGTACATTTTCATCAATATTAACATACTTACATTTATTAAAATGTGATATCATTCTTTCATCCAATACATTACCTTCCATTGCCAATTGATAATGATATTTCTAAATTTTAAAATTGTTTTAAGTAAAAAAAAAAACTTACATAAATATTGATAAAGTTTTCATTAATTAATGGTGTACTTTGATTAACATCATCGTCATTCAAAGATGAAACTATTGGTAAAATAAATAAAAATAAAATAATGTTTCTTAACATATTTATTTAATAAAATATATAATTTAAGTTTAATTTTTTAAAATAAAACTAAAGATATTCCCATTTAACAGACTAAAATAGATATTTTAAATTTTAAAAATTAAGAAAAACCTCATCAATAAAAGGTTAACAACTATAAAACCACTTTTAACATATAAAATGTAATATTTTTAATAACTTTTATATAGAGTTTATTCACCGAGACATTTATGATGATTATTAAAAGTTATCATGGCATATAATACTACTATTAATGATTTAGTTTTAGGAATTAATGGTGTACCTCTAAATTAGTCAATATCATTTGTGTTTTAGAGAGCCTATTATTAACTATAAATTAAATATATTTTTATAAAATATTTTAATAAGTGCAATGTCAAATTTATATGTTACTATATATATTATTTTATCTTGAGAATTCTATATTTATATATCTTACCATGATATATAAAAAAGTTTAAAAATACAAAAACTTAGATATATATCGTATTAATATAAAGAATAAAATAAATATTACTTTACATTGTATGATATAAAATAAAGTTATTAAGAAAAGATAACATTTGCAGAAAATCATTAAAAAAATTTTTTTATTACACATAAACAATTTATTTATCAAATGAATATTACTTGTAAACAAAAATAGTGGAAAAAAATGCATTTTTAACAAATTATAAAATTAATTAGTAAAATAAAACTAATTTTATTTTGTATGAATATTTAATAAATACAACTTTAGTTAAAAAACTTAAAATTGTAACTAAACATAAATGCACAATTTTTTTTAAATTAAGTACTTTAATATCATATATATTATACATGTACATATAACTGAGGAATTTTCTATTTTAAAATTTATGTCACTTTTTTCTTTTTAAACATTTTCATAATGTCTTTTAATAATCTTGATTTTTTTAAAAACATTCATAACATTTTATATAAAATTGAAGTATTTTAAAAGAATAAAATGTATTTAATTTGATGTAGTATGTCAAAAAGAGAGAACAAAAAAAAATTTGTATCAATCAAAAAAGTTAAAACAACAGATTTATCATGATATTATTATCAATTCTCGAGAGAGATAAATCATTGTTAAGAAAATACATCTTTTATCATTTATTTTAGAATACAAAACTAAAAAAGTTGTAATTTAATAATAAAAAAGTTCATAAATACCATTTTTTTTTCGAAAATATTAATCTAACTTTTAATCAAATAGTACAAAGTTATTTATAAATATATATCTATATCCTGAGATTAAAAAAATTATAAATTAGTAAACAATACAAAAAATAAATCGTATAATTTCATGTTAATAATTTTTTACATAAAATATTTTTGATAACTTCTTTAAAAGAATAAAAAAAATTTAAAAAAAAGTATATATATATTTTTTTTGAACAAATATTAAGTAACAAAAAAAAGATTAAAACTATACAAGTGTGGTTTCGATTCTTATAAATACAAACATTTATAATTTGAAATTTTTCATATTTTTTCTGTATTTACAAAAAAAAATTATAATTAAAAATAAAAATAATATTAAATTTTTAAAAGATAACAAACGTATTAAAGTTGCTCAGAAACCATAAATTAAATATATATATTATTTTAATTATTTAATGATAAATTATAAGATTTTAATTAGTTAGAATATACATATATTTGTATAAGTCAATATCTTAAAATAATAAAAAAATTTTTTGAGAATTCTTCTAACAATTTTAACAATAGCTTTTTTATGCTTAATTTCTTAAATATTTATAAATGGAAAATATTAAAATCACTCGTTATTTTGTTGAAAATGAGAATATGTACAAATTATTATCTAATATAAATAACTAATGCTTCTTTAAATTCCATATTATATGGATTTGTTGTAATTATATTTGAAGAGTTATTATAATAAAAAACCATTGAAAAATATACCAAAAGAAATCACACCAATATTTTTTTAATATCCTAAAAAATGATATTTTTGAAAAAGTTTATTATCTTCAAGGAAAGTCTTCATTTACAATAATAAAAAAAATAATATAATGAAATTTTCTATTTATTTAAAAAAATTTAATATTAATAAATTACATTTTATAATTCTTTGTTTAAACTTTTATTAGCTATAATTTGACAAAACTTGTTAATTTGTTCTTTTAAATGATTAATCAATTTGAAAGAAAAATCAAACATTTTTTAAATATTTTTTAAAAATTTAAAGATTATAGCTTTGTAATACAAATATAAATTTATAAAGTTTTCCCAACAAAAATACTGTTTATGAAACATTATTTATCATAATTTTTAATGATAAAAGTATTTTTTTAAATTAAATTTATAATTTTAGTTTTTCCACTTGTTAAGAACAATAAAAAAAAATTCTTGTAGTTTAAAATATTGAATTTTTTTTTTTATTTTAACATTTGTTAGAGAATTAATTATAAAATGGTTAAATAATATATGTGTAAAAATTATGAATAATTTTGAAAATAATAATTTAATAAGTTGTTTAACATTGTTTTTATTTAATCATCCTTTATTATTTATTCACCACACTTAAATAAAGATTTATAAGTATATATAAAATTAAAAATATAAAGAAAACAACGAATAAAATGCAGGATTAAAAGGAAATAATTATTGAAATAATTATAAAAATGTTTAGAATTGATAACATTAAATTTTTCTCCTCACTATCAATAAAAATTATTGTAATTCATTTTATTTTGAAATTTAAAATATTTATTTTTTTTTTTGAAATAGATATAAATTATTATTCATTATAATATGCCAAATGATAAATATTAAATTATTACAAAAGTCATAAAAAAATAAATATTTCATTTATTTATTTCATTACTACTTTTTGCTAATTTTTTTTTATTAAAGTAAAAAATATCATGTAATAAAATATAATATGTATATTACAGATTTTTTAATTTATTTTTAAGTTTAGAAATAAAATTATAGTGATAAAATTAAAAAATATTTTTTCAAAGAAACTATGTAATAAGAAAAAATAAGTAGTTTCGTACTTTTTTTAAAATCTTATATATAATATATGTGTATAAATTTTTTATATATAATTTTTTTCTAAATATTTATATAAACTTTCACTTAAAAACATTTTTTTTTTGTTTGTAAAATGTTAATTTAAATGATGTTCATGTATTAATCGTTTATTAAAACTATAAAAAAAATTATATATAAGATGTGAATGAAAAAGTTATAGAATTAACTACGCTCATAACAATATTTTTAATGTAATTTAATAGCAGTTAGTGTAATATTATTAAATTTTTCCTTCTTATAATGATTTATTAAAGTTATATGAAATACGATGTTCTTGTGATAATGTTATTTTTTAAGTATTCTCCTTAAATTTCTTTCAAAATGAAAACTATAATTTGATTGCTTTAAAAACAAAAATATTATCTTTCTCCTATATAAAAGTTTCACTTTCATGAAAACAAAATATATATTTTATACTTTTTGATGATTAGATAAAAAAAACTCATATAAAAACAACTAATATTTATTAAGTGATAAATTAAAAAAATATTATTATCAATTTTTATAAACAACAGTTTATTAAAGTTAACACTATATAATATTGTTATAAATAAATTTACATAAATAAGGTCAAATACACTTTAAATACTAACATCGATAAAAAAAAATTTTCTTATCCAGAACATTAATTAATTTTCAATTTCAAAAGTAGTGAAACAAATCAAAAAAAAACTTCATTAATTTTTAATATTTTTTTTTACAATTATTAATATATTTTCTCTAACCACAATATCACAACATAATTTATAGAAATTAAAGAAAAAGTTGCAAGTTAAAGTAACATATTCTAAATTTGCCATTACACATCATTGAAATGACAAATTTTACATATTTAAGTAAAATTGTACCACCACAATAACACATTACAGATCTTTAAGTATTACTAAAAACTTCTGTTTTAAATATATATGTCCTTCTGTCATATTTTGACAAAAGAGATAAGTTATTTTACTTCTTTAACATTTATTAGAATACTTTTATAAAAACTTATTTATAAATACTTTTTTTAATGTTATATTAATCATTATCTAGAAATTTAACGTATTTATATTAAATATATTTTATTTTTTATTTTATATTTAACTTTCTTTAATACATAAGAATGAGAATGTTTAATTTAAATTGGTAAGCAGGCTTTAAGGAGGAAAAAAAAAATTTTTTTTCAAATGTATAATTTAAAAATTTTAGAGAAAATTAAGAATTGTATAGGTAAATAAATTACGATCTTTTTTTTAAAGATTAACAAATATAATATAAAATTTTTTAATTATCCCTTTCATTATTATAAATAATATTTTTAAATTAATTATTTTGTTATTATACGCCTTTTTTAATGTAATATTTTCTATTGATGATATTTATAATTCAAACAACAATAAGGATATTTTTAATATACACTACTACATGTTGAATGTTGATTATTAATCAAAATTAATATGAAATATGTTGTAAAGTTTTCCAACTTACTTTTCTATTTATAAAAATTTTATCAAACAACTTATTTGATAAATATTTTAAAATAAGAAATACAAAATCACAGTTAAATGAGGCGTTTATAAATATAAATAAAAATTATTTTATGACTTTTTATATATATAATAGTACTATTGTCTTTATTTGTACTTTGTATTTAACTTAAAATATTTAATTTCTTTTTTTAACTATTACTAACATTGAAATTACCTTTGTTATATCATGTTTAATTTTTTAATAAAATTATATCCAATTTTTAAATGATCAAGTTTATTATTTTATTACAAAATATTGATAACCTCTTTTTATAAACAACTATTTTTCATTTTATATATTTTGTATGAATTATTTTACATTAATTACTAACGTTAATTGATAATTGTTCCTTTATGATGTCTCACATTTTTATATATTTCTATATATATATATAATAATAATATATATATGTATTCAACATTAACTCAACCTTTTTTAATTCATCTCTTTTAAATAATACATGTATAAATTTTTATATGTTATTGCGCATCAAACCCCCTATTATATATATATATATTCACCTAATATGCCTAAAAAGTCTATTATTCATCTTCTTTTGTAAAATTAAATCAATACACATTTTTAGGAGTAACAAAAAATTTAATAGTAATTCTAAATTTATTTTTTCTTCATACATATATAATATATATATATATATTCTCATAATATATTTTTCTATTTTATGCAATTTAAACTATTATTAAACTCTAGTACATTCTTTTTATTATATTTTGATAGTATAAAAAATAAGTTTTTTTTTTTTTAAAAACAGTATAAATATACTATATAATATACAAAGTATAAAAAAAAATTCACTAATGTTTATTAAACATAAATATTTATGTATATAAGTGTATTATCAATTAAAAACTTTCTTAATGACCTCTTTATTATAATGTTATTTTTAAATAAATTATTTAATATACCTTCTCTAATGTGTGATATAAGATATTTACTAAAACAAAAAAAAATTAACTGGGGAAGTGATAATTGTTAATATACTAATAGATATGTTTTATCTTTTATTTCACTTTGCAAGAATTATATATATCCTTAATGTTGCAATTTGAAAATTATATTCGTTTGTAGAGTTATAGTATATTAATCAGGAAATGTTTTCTATTTATGTTTAAGTATAAGTAATAATATTGTTAACTTTTTTTTTAAACAACATTGAGACGTTTGATGTAACAATCTGTGGAAATGATGGCTTTATAAATTTTTTGATAGCCCTATAAATTTCATTGTTGCCCTGATTTTATATAATTGACATGAGAAATTTTTGTATAAACTAATTGTGTAAAGTTCAACATGTATATAAAGCTAAGATATGTACAAGAAAACTTTATAACATGGTTAAATTACTAACTTCGTTCATTTTATGATACTTTCATCCTTTAAAACGTGTGTTATTTTATCGCAATCATACTAACTGTTGTTATTATTTATTATTACAATTTTATCTATATACATATTTTTTTTTTTTTAATTTTAGATTTTACCTATAACAATGAGATACACCTCAACTACACTGTATTTATTTTTTGGAATATGTATTCTTTCTATCTTTGTCACAGAAACCAATGCAGATTCAAAGTTGATTGATGAGGTAAAGTCCCTCAGTCCAACAGAGTTAAAAGATTCAGCCCTGGGATGTCCAATTCCAGTTGTTGGAGCTGCCTGCCCAGAGTCAAATGCCCTCTATTATTTTAAATGTTGTGGAAAGTTACTTGATTCATGCTGTTTCAGACTACAAGATTGGGTTATTGTTCTCCTTCTCGTTATGGCTGTCCTAACTGTTTTGGCAATTATCTTTAATATTATTAGATGCATCTTTTGTATGGGTTAAGCATCAATGACAAAAAAAAGCCACTTTATACTGTTATCAATATTAATACTTTTTTTTATATATAATATGTGCCTCCAGTGTAAATCATCTTTAGTATTTACCCATCACTTTCTATCTTCCATAGTACATTTTTTATGGTAAAAATTATTAATTATATACCCCTCAACCAACTGTTTTTCTTTTGTGTTATTCATTTCATGGATTATACAAATTTTATTATAAATTTTTTTTGTGTGAATAAACAATTATATAATAATGCTACTCTGTGTGTATTTTTTATTTGCCAACAAGGTAGGAATTTAATATTGTTAATCAAAAATCACCTATCACCCTATTCAATTTTTTTTTTGATAGCGGTTTTAAAACAATGAATACTTCATTTTCTTACATTAATCTTATAATGTATTATAATCAATCAAATGATTTGCTGATTTGTTTAAATATTTACTAAAACATAAAGTAATTTTTTTTATTGATCAATAGAGAATTAAAACAATACTTTTTTATGAAACTTGTATTTTAATTTAATCTATTTTATTTATATGGTAAAGATTATCTAGTGAATTTATTGAATTGTGATCACCACTATTGTTTAATAATAAACCTTGCCCACCAAAATCAACAATACCTTGGTAATCTTTAACCAAATGATCACCAATGTGAAGGATATCCTGTGGAGAACAGGACAACCTTTGACATAAAGTGAGGAATATACGTTTATCTGGTTTACTAAATCCAATTTCACTACTTATCAAATAGTCATCAAAAAAGTCACCACCTAATAATTGGCACAAAATATCTCGAAGTCTTGAATCAGAGTTAGATACAATAGCTAATTTGTATCCATTACTCCTTAAATATTTTAATATTTCTGGAGTCTAAAAAGGACAGAATGTTTTAAATGTGTAATCAATTTCTAAATAACCTTCTCATTTATCAATTTACAATGTTTGGATGAGGATAATTCATTAAACAATCTATCTACAAATGCTACTGAAGTTTCATTTTTTTCAAGATTACAAGTTCTATGAACAAGCTCATTCCACCATTTTTTTGGTCCACCTTGTCCAAAAGCAAAACAAGGTAACTCAGTTTTAAGAATTTCCATGTCTTTTTTAAATTTACAATTTATTTCACTAGCATTTAAAAGTAGTCCAAAATCTTTTCCAACAGTTGAATATATTAAACCTGGAGTACCTTTTAATCTAATTAATGTATCTGTAGCATCAAAGGATATAACTTTAACAAGTGATTTGTTAATTGATTTTAACATTTTTTATAAAAAAGAAAATAACTTCAGAAGGAATACTGTAAATAAAAAATAATGAAAAGTATTAATTTTAATATATTTTATTATAACAAGTATAATTTACTAAAACTTTAAAATAATAAGTTACTATAAAAAATGATCAAACAAATATTTAAAAAAAAGAGACTAATAGAAATAATATAATAATAACAGGAAAAATGACAACTCTATTTAACAGAATAAAATAAATTAAAAAATTATTAATTTATTATTCAAGAGATATATAAGTTTAAAAAAACGTTATATAACTTTCTACTGATTAACTTTTTTACCAAGTATACATGTCCCCAGAAACAGTTGGTCCTGTAAAGAAAAAAAAAGCAAAGATAGTAGAGTTTGATGACTTGGCGTGCTATCTTAAATCTTGAACATCATCTTTATTATAGTATACAAAATATTAATAGTGTATATATCTGTTAAAAGAATTAAAACATTGATTAACTTTTTAAACATTATATAATGAAAAGATTATTCTTTGTATTAATGTAGATAAAAAGAATAGATCTACCTTCTGATATTGTTATTTTTCATTTTAATTTATCTATAAGTGTTATTATTATTTAATTTACACATGTATACAATAAATGTATCTTGACACATTGTAAATAGACTGAAGTACATTGTATATTAATATTTTTTTATAGATATATTATTATTAAATTATTGTTTATTAGATAAAAAAAGAACAATCATTTTAAAATAATGTCTAGTTATACACCTTCATCGGGTAGGAGACGTGCCATCTCCAAAAATGTAGCAGAAGAGAAAGTTTTTGATAAAATAACAAAAGATGCAGAAGAGAGAATGGTTAAGAAACGCCTAGCTAGAGAGGAAGCCAGGCAAATACGAATGGAACAATTAGAAAGACAAATACGTGCAGTAAGTTTTAAAAGTTTTTTTCATCTGAATTGCTAAAAAATCAAATATAAAAAACTTTATCTAATATTAATATTAAATTTTTTTAGGGTGACAATAACTATACAGATGAAGCGGTAAGTAATTTGATCTTTAAAAAAGTATATGTAGCATGTCACACATACACGCACAATTATACCATGATTTATGAAATATAATATTTGCATGAGAATGAAAAAAAAATTAATCAATCTTTTGTTTTAACACTTTTACAGAGGAGAGGATCCGTTACCTCTAATAAGAATGCTTCTTTGGACTACTATGATGAGAATGAAGAAGTTGGAATTTTAAAGGTTAGACTAACATACTATCTATTATATACATATTCTTTTTTTACTAAACATCTAATATTTTTATTACAACCATAATTAACTTTCATTATTGTTTTAATAGTGATAATAGACATGAATTGAATGGACACATCTTAAATAATGTATCTTAGAAATTATATTTATATATATAGAATAGTTTAACTTTTTTTAACGATAAAAAAAATATATTTTAACAGTGAATGATGATATGTTTGTTTAAATTTTTTTTTCAAGTTAATAATAATTCTTTTTTTGTCCTAACAATTTTCTTTTTTTTTTTTTCTAACTTTTTTTTTACATTAAAATGTAGCCTTTTTTTTTAATTATAGGATAAGGTTCTTGAATTAGAAGATAAATTTCAACGTGCAATGTATATGTATTCCCAGTTGGATAATGAAAAATCAGCCTTATTATATGAGATAGATTTATTAAAAGATGAGATGGAGGAAAAAGATATCACGGTTCATCAGGCAATGCATGAGTGTCGTGAATTAACAAGTGAGGTTAAAACTTTAAAAAGAACCATAGAAGGATTACTAGCAACACAACAGGCTTTAAAAAATGACATTGAAATTAGAGATAATATTATTAATGAAAATGGTTTAGTATTGGTGGAGCAGGAGGGTAGTGATGAGATGTCAGAAGTTTCTGGAACTAGTTCACATGACTCCTCATTACAGTTACCAATAACTAAACCTTTAGTGTTTTCTCAAAAGACATTAGGTTTAGTTGAAAAAAGTGTTCCCGGTAGTAGTACCATTGATGAGAAGGTTAAAAAATTAATTGATATGGTATGTTTGACTTTTTTTTTATTATTTCTATAATGATGGTTAATGACAACAAAATTTGACATTTTTTACGGTCAATTATTTATTCGTAAAATGATAATAAATTTTTTTTTACAGAATAAAAAAATGCGTCAACAACTGGAGGAGGCCGAACAGTCATTGTACTCCTCTAGAAGAGCTCGCCAGTCTGAGCACATATCTTCATCTACGATTGGACCATCTAATGATGATGGAGCAAGTATGTTTTCTTAAAAACATTTGGAATTAATAATAGTACATTGTAATTAATTTTTTTATAGGAGAAAATTGTAAACAAATTGGTGAATTAAGATTCAAATTACAAGAGGTTGAGCGTGAAAATACTAATCTTCAGGGTAGTGTAAGTTTATTGTTTAAAATATAAATTTTCTTAATAAAGCCACTTTAGGTTATGAGGTTAGAAAGTCAAATGAAAAGATACAAAGGAAATTCTGAGCAATTAGAAAAAGAAGTAGCTGAAATCAAATCTCAAAATAGGCAATTGAAAAAGGAGGTTTGTTATATTTTTGATGTCTGAATAAAAATTAATCTTTATAGTTGCGTGATAAGGAGAATGCTTTAGATGAGGCCAAGGAAACGAGTAAACATCTTCAATCTCGCTTAGATAAACTCCGGAACAACAGAAGAGGATTGTAAGAAATAAAAGAAGATCAGAAACTATTTTGTCAAAGTTAAATAGTTATTTGTTATATGAATAACTTTTGTTAGTAGTCTTTATAAAAAAATGGAATTTTTATTCAAAAAATATTTTTGTACATGAAATAAAAGTACTAATTTATTAGAAGAGGTTTATTTTATTTGTTAATATCATAGAATCACGACATATTATGTTAAATGTTTCTTTCTATAGAATTTTTTTTTTGGAAATTATCAAAGAACTTTGTTAATAAATTTAAAAAAAAAGTACATTAATGTATATAATGTTTAGTTTTTTTTTTTCTAATAATATTATACATAAGTATTTTTTTTGTTTGTTTTTTCTATTTTTTATTTTTTAAAAATCAGTTGTAAAAATTTTACATTTTTGTTAGTTGGGAAACTTAATTATAATAATTTTTAAAAATGAACAAAAAGAAAACACCCACTAATTTCATGACAACTTTTTTTATGTTAATTATTTTTACTAAGGATACTAATCCTTACTATATTATCATGGAAAAGAATAAATTTTTTAAGAAGGCGGTGATAAGATTTAGTTATAATAAATATATATAGAGGCGGGATTGAATTTTAGTTGTATTTTAAAATAAGATTCATTATAGTTGTTATTATTACTTTCCCTCAAATATCTATTTTCAAAGTAAAACTACCATTTTTATTTTTTATATTTATATCATTTTTTTAGATAAATTTAATATACATTATGACTAAAGGTACAAAATCATCAACTTACATTCTTCTTATTATTTTCATTATTGGGTTAACGGTAACATTTTCATCAATTATTGAAGCTATTCCTATTCAAGAAAAAACTCCAAACAATTATATAAAAGTAAGACATTAAAAAATAGAGTAAATTTTAAAAAAATATTATAGAATTTCTATCCATATGACTTTTATCATTCTCCTTACAAAAGAGGAAATGCTGAAATAATGAATGGGCTTCTTGCAATGGATTTGGGGCAATTATCTGCCGTAGGTAAACGTTCCAATGCAGAACTTATAAATGGCCTGATTGGTATGGATTTAGATGGCTTATACTCAGCAGGGAAGTGAAATTAATTATCCAATATTATTTCTCTTCATCAATTACTATAAAAATTTGTTAACTTTTTATGAGATGCAATTACTTAATCATTTTAAAATAAGAATACAAATTAGTTCAATTGAAATAATCCTATGAATAAATCTCTCTTTCTAATGGTTTAACTTGAAGTATTTTTAAAAATAATTTTTCTTTTATTATATAAATTTTCTTAACAAAAATATATAGTAAAGATTAAGGAAATATATATATATTTAATTTGGTATTATGAAAATTATTCTATCTAATATATTATTGAGAATGTTGATAAAATGATTTTACAAGCAGCATTATATAATTTTTTTTGTATGCATCTTAATTGCTTAAACTTTTATCTTCATTTTTATTTTATATATGTTTTATTTTTAAATTCTCAACATTAAATAAACTTTTAATGATAAAACTTTTCAATTTTAATTTTATTTTTTAAATTAAACAATTAAGATAATAAAAGATAAAAAATGAGATAAGGTTTCATTAACTATGAAATTTCAGAATGCTAATAGTATTGTATATAAATAAATTAAATGCTATAATAAGATATAAATTCTTATAAATAATTACTAGAATAAGTAATTAATATTCTCAAAAATAAAATTTTTATTTCAACATGTAAAAAAAGGTAAATTATTATTTTTTTTTTTAAGTTGTATAAAAAATAAATAATTACGTAAATGTTGTATCCATTAATAATATAAAGACTATATCTATAATTTAAAAACGGAGGTTATTAACTTTAACTACTATAAAAAAAATTAAGAAAAAAAAATTTTTAATTTAAAAGTGAAGATACTTAAGTTGATATATCTACCAAAATGATATCATATATGAAAAGTTTAAAATTAGATTTTATTCCCAAAAAGTAAATTATCATTTTAAATAATTAATTATTTAAACAATTAATTTAACAAAATTTTAGTTAGATATCAATTTCACGGATAATTAAATATAATAATTTTTTAAACTGAAAATAAAAAAATTAGTTACGTTATATATTCAAGTAATAAAGGACATTCATATAATAATCGACACAAATCTAAAAGTAATATTTTCTCATTTTCTGATGAATTTATCATTAATTATTATATTTTTATAAATAGAAAAGCCGATTTTATTGTTATAGTAATGAATGATATGACATCATACAAATGTATAGTAATCTGACACTTTTAATTAGATCAAAAATAAAATTTTCAATCACAAAGTGTAACTTTGTAGCAAACTACAATATATATATATATATATATATATATATACATATATATTTATAAATGAACATATTTATTTCTTTTTCTCCTAATATTATAATATTTTTATTTATATTATTCTTACATATATACTTTAAAAAATTTAATTTTAGTGTATAAATAAATATACTTAATCAAAAATATTGTCATATAAAATTTCGCGTCATAAATAATTCATTTTTATAATATTTATATGTGTATTATGAAAAAAAAATTAATATATGTTTTTTATAATACATAATATAAGTGGTAGGTTAGGTATAATAAATTAATTACTAATACTTTCTTAATTATTTTTATAATCATTTTTTTTAAATTATATCTTTCATGGAATGTTGTTTTGAAATAAAATATTGTGTACATTTAATTTTTATTTGTCAAATTAAAAAGTGCATATATTAAAATTTTATTGTTAAAAATCCTTGATAATAACATCTTTTAACTTTAAACAACTCAATTTGTACTTGAAAATTGATCATTAAAAAAGTTAAGTGATTTATATATTTTTGTTACAATTATAAAGAATAAATTTAAAAAAAACAACCTTTTTATAACTTTTTAAAATTACTTTTTAACATATCAATACAAATAACAACTTTTAAATTATCTCTAATTTTTTTATACCTGTTATCATATATTTATAAACATATTATAACGATTTAATTTCTCAACAATAATAACTGTATCTATTTATGTTATACTAATATATTGTTATAGAAGATAACTATCACTATCCATTTTTTATACTTTATAAAGTTGAATAAAAAAAATTTATATCTTTCGGTAATTATAAATTGTTAAAATATATATAACATATTTTCAGATTTTCTGACAAGGAAAAATTATAAAATATAATAGTATATAAAATATCCCCATCTAAATTATAAAAAAAATTTAAAAATGGGGGTATATAAAAGTACATGTAATTATATTATTTTTTATTATATTACTTTACTATTAATAAGTTTTATTTATGCTAATGAAAATTCTACTATTAATGGTGAACCAGAATATCATATATTTTCAAATAATTTTAGTCATGTTTCAACACCATATACTGTATCAATGTGGTTAATTATTGCTGCTTTTGCAAAGATTCTTTTTAATATTTCAAAAAGATTTTCAGATACCTTCCCAGATTCAGCTCTTCTTATTGTTGTTGGGCTTATCCTTGGATTAGTATTAAAAAAAAGTCATGTTGATTCAAGTATTTTTACTTTAGATTCAACAACTTTTTTTATTTTTTTATTACCACCTATTATTTTTGATGCTGGATATTTTATGCCAAATAGGGCTCTTTTTGAAAATGTTGATTCTGTACTTTTATTTGCTGTTGTGGGGACTATTTTTAATACAATTGGTATTGGGTTTGCACTTTATACTGTTGGATATATGAATTATTTTTCATTACCATTTTCAATATTTGAAATATTATGTTTTTCTGCTTTGATATCAGCAGTCGATCCAGTTGCTGTTATTGCTGTTTTTGAAGAAATTCACGTAAATGAATTTTTATTTATCAATTTATTCGGTGAAGCGTTATTTAATGATGGTGTTACAGTAGTTCTTTATCAAATGTTTAAACAATTTTTATTAATTGGTACTAAAAATGTGACACCAATAGATTATGTTAAGGGTGGAATATCATTTCCTGTTATTGCGTTTGGAGGAACAATAATTGGAATTTTTTTTGCCTTTATAGTTTCTTTGTTAACAAAATATTCACAAAAATGCGTTATGATGGCACCAGTTTTTGTTTTTGTCATTCCATATTTATCTTATCTTACTGCTGAATCTTTTGGTTTGTCATCTATTTTAGCAATTACATCATGTGGTATGCTTATGAAACAATATGTTAAAGAAAATATTACACAATCTGCTGCATCTTCTGTTAAATATTTTGTAAAGATGCTTGCAAACTCCTCAGAAACAGCTATTTTTATGTTTCTTGGATTATCAACAATTTCTAGTGGAAATCATCATTGGGATACAGCATTTATTGTTTGTACATTAGTTTTTTGTTTATTTTTTAGAGCAATTGGAATTATTGTACAATGTTGGATACTTAATAAATTTAAAAAAGAAAAATTTTCAGTAGTTGATCAATTTGTTCTTAGTTATTCTGGTTTACGAGGAGCAATTGCTTATGGTTTAGTGGTTAGTTTACCAGATAGTATAACAGCTAAAAATATGTATGTAACAGCTACTATAGCAGAAATTTTTTTTACTGTTTTTGTTCAGGTATATATTTAATTATTATTTTAAAATAGCATTATATTTAGGGAATAACAATAAAACCATTGTTAAATTTTTTAGATGTCAAAAGGAAAGATGAAAGAGAAAAAACAATGCTTGAAACTGTTTATAGTAGATATTTTGATTATGCTGTCTCTGGAATAGAAGATATAGCTGGATTAAAAGGTAAAAATTTTTTTAGAGCATCTTTTGAAAGGATAAATGCTCAAATATTAAAACCTTTATTTATTAGAAAAGCAAAAAAAGGAAAATTTGATGCTTCTCATATTATAAGAACATTTAAAAAAATAACAATTGAAGAGGCGTTAAGGGAACGAGAAAATAAGCCAAGTGAAAGAAAAATAAGTGCATTATTTTTTTCAACATCGGGTGGAGTTCCAAGTCCAATTAATGCTAGTGTCAATTTAGGCAATAAAATTACAGGAACATTAGAAGTTGAAAAAGCATTAAGTAGAATAAACTCTACACGTAGTAGGGGAACATCAATTATTTCTGAAAAACCAAAAAAAAATACATATCAAGATATGGAAGATGAAAATAGAAGAGATATTTGTAATGAAATTTTAAAATATTTACCAAATGAAGCAACAGCTGAAATTCTAACAAATTCTATAATGATTAAAATAAATAAAAACTTAAGTGATATGGCATTTTCTTATAATTATGATGAATCTGAAGATTCTGACATTGAAGATAACTATTTAAAATCAATGCAAAAAAAAGAATTGCATCATATATTGTCACATGAGAGATTAAACACCCTAAATTTTGATAAAAGTGATGACTTTGAAAATACTGATATTAAAAGAAGAACAAAATCCGTTTTAAATACGGTTTCACCAGTTAATAGACCACGATCTTCAAGTATTTCATTCAACTTTAGAGGAAAAAAAAGCCATGAATATGCCTAATTACCTAAGGTATTTCTCAATAATATAATTAAAAAATACCTAAGATATG
The DNA here is from genome assembly GCA_029582065.1 of Strongyloides stercoralis. Taxonomy (NCBI): domain Eukaryota; kingdom Metazoa; phylum Nematoda; class Chromadorea; order Rhabditida; family Strongyloididae; genus Strongyloides; species Strongyloides stercoralis. The sequence continues at coordinate 6,831,419 of CM055866.1, read as the reverse complement.
CATTTTATACTAAAGATTTCATTTGTTTTTTAATTGTTACAAAAAAAATTATTTTTTACAACATGTAAATAAATAAAATTGTCATTTAATTAATAATTATAATTAATTACTTCTCTTATCATTTAAAAAAAAGTCCAACAGGTCTACGACATTCCAATTTATTTGAATAAATTCGTGTTAATACATATAAACTTTTTTAAATTTATTATTTTTTTTAATAAAAATTGCATTCTTGACATTTTAATGGCAAACATAAAAGAAAATAAAACAATTGTTGATAATGAAAATGTTAATTTTATAAATGTACCACAAAACATGACAATTTCAAATGAATTACCAATATTTGATGAAGATTTCCAACAATCTAAAAAAAATTATTGGAAGAATAAAATAAAAAGTATAAAAAAAGTTGTTGCTCCAATGGTGGACCAAAGGTTTGTTAATAAAAATTTTTATTTTATTATTTTTTATATATTATTTTAGTGAATTGGCATTCCGTATGTTATTACGTGATAATGGTGGTGATTTATGTTACACTCCTATGCTCCATGCTCATTTATTTACTACTAATTTAACTTATCGAAGTAATGCATTAGCTTCCTGTTCTCAGGATCGACCATTAATTGTTCAATTTTGTGCCAATGATCCAAAAACATTTGTTGATGCCTGTCGATTTGTTGAAGGTATGTGTGATGGAGTTGATTTAAATTTGGGTTGCCCTCAAATAATTGCTAAGAAAGGTCATTATGGAGCATATCTACAAGAGGAGCCTGAACTTATTAAAAATATGGTTTCTTTATGTTATAAACATTGTAAACTTCCTATATCTGTAAAAATTCGTAGACTTGAGACGGATGAGGAAACATTAGCTTATGCAAAAATGCTTGATGATGCAGGTGCATCATTATTAACATTACATGGTAGGACAAGAGATATGCGTGGACCTCAGACAGGAATTGCTGATTGGAGTATAATAAAAAAAATTAAAGAATCATTAACTATTCCTGTTATTGCAAATGGAAATATTCAGATGCCAGGAGATGTTGATAGATGTCTTAATGAGACTGGTGTTGATGCTGTAATGTCTGCTGAAGGTATTCTAAGTAATCCAATGTTATTTAATGAAACAGTAGAGATTAATTTTAAAGTTTGTCTTCGATATTTAGATTATGCAATAAAGTATAAAGCTAATCTTAGTGCTGTTAGAGCTCATGTTTTTAGAATTTGTCATTATTCATGGTTACAGTATAATGATTTACGAAATAGGGTTGCACATGCTTCATCAACTGAAATGTTTGTAGATATTGTTAAAGATCTTAAAAAAAGAATCATTCAAGATAATCCTAATGTAGATTTTTCTAAAGAAAATTGGTTATCTTACCCTACATCAAAATATAGTACTTTTTCTGATAAAATTTTAGCTTTACCTCATTGGTTTGCCAAACCATACATTCGCCCAATTACTGATGATACAAAACCTTCCTCAACTGAGTACCGTATTACAGCAAGAGATAATTTAACAAAAATTGCTGAACTTTCTGGTTTATCTAAAAGATATGTAAGGAAATGTCTTAAACGACAAATTAAGGTACCAGGATTGGATGGAGAAGTAGAATCAAAGAAAAAATACATAAAATGTGAAGAATGTAGTTCACCAGCTGCAACACAATGTGATCATACACTATGTAAAAAGTGTTGCAAGACAAAATGTAAAACAGATTCAATTGCCTGTAAGATTCATTTTAAAATTAAAATATAAAAAGATTTATTTTTTTTTGTATAATATTTGTACCTATATATTTTGTATATAGTTTTGTTTGATTTTTATATAATATTTTTGTTAAAAATAAAAAATATTTATAATATTTTTATTTATATTAATTATATAGTAGCGATTCATAATTTAAATGATTAAAATAATAAAATAACGTTTTATCATTTATTACAATATTTATTTTCTATAAAAAAAATTGTTTAATTAATTTATTGTTTCAAAGTTTTAATTCACATATAATTTTAATGGTAATTGATAAACGCTTTCCTACATTAAAAATAAAATTAGGTCTTGGAAGGACATGGTTAAATGTAATTCTTTTTTTATTTCATTACTATCACTTTGAATAGCATATTTTTTTATTAATATTAAGAATCTTTTTATAATTATATAATTCTAATTATATAATGGTTTTTGAAACTTCTAATAAATATCTTTTACAACCAAAATGTATTGGTGAAGTTTCATTAGATAAAAATGGTAATGCTCTTAAAGATAAAACTGCAAACAAATATTATTTTTATGAGAGATTTATTAATCAAGATATCCTATACATAAATCTTAGATCTTCTCAACTACTATATGAAGAAAAAAGTAAAGAAATGGAAATTAATTTAAGAAAAAGTATCTTAAACTATTTAAAAATTCCAGGATACACACTCAAAGAATCGTTACATGGGGCAGAATTCTATTGTTCCAGTGGAATATTAATGAAATTTGCAGCATCTCACATACAACATAAAGCTATAAGCGTGTCCTGTATTAAATTGGAAGATGTTATAATAATGATAGACAGTAATAGATCAGAACAGAGTCAAGAAATTTCAAAAAAAAACATAGTATTTAGCAGTAGTGAAACTGAAAAAGATTTAGAAGAAAATAATCGTATTGTTAAAAATTATGGTTGTGAAAATATTTTGAAATTTTCTGCGTTTGTAAAAAAGAGTTCAATAGATGGAAAACCAATGTTTATTGATGAAATTTCAGCTTGGAAACAATATAGAAGAGTATATGTAACTGAGTTAAAAAATCCTGATTTATCAAGTAGTTTTAGAATTGCATACAACTCAATTGTTCATTGTGTTGATGAGAAAACAAATAAAATTGTCCTTATCAAAACAAGACCTTCAAGTATTGATGAAAATGATTTTATTTGGAAATCAAACCAACTATCAAAAATGTTTTTAGAAACTATACTACTTGATTGTGAAAAAATTGTTGTTGGAGAGTGGGATAAGGATTCTGTTATCCATCGAATAACAATAAAAAGTCCTGCAGATATATTAACGAATTACAAATTAGAAGAAAAATTTTTGTATAAAAATTTGTATCTTGTACTAAAAATGATTAAATATGCTTTTGAAACTAAAGAGAATAATCAAGTAAAATATGTAAATATTACAAAAAGGAATGTTCATGATAAATATCATGTAAAATGTTACGATACTATTCCAGAAGATGAACTTCGCATAAAAATTTTCAATGATTTTTAAATTTTTTTTTCTTGTAAAACTAAATATTGATGTTGTAAATGTTAATAAAAAAATCTTTCTTTTTTAATTGTTATAATACACAATGGAAAAGTAAGAGAAAAATCTGATATATTTAATACTTTTTAATACAAAAAAATATCTTACACAGAAATGTGGTATCGAGATTCAAAAATAATAGAATAACTAATAATCATCATTTTATTTCTATCTTGTGTTGTAAAATTAGAAATAATTTTTGTTTTGATTCAATTGTATAAATATGTATATTTTGTTTACTGCGTTATTAATGTTAGCAATTATTTTTTATATATTAAGTTTACTAAATATTAATTGATTTATTTTAGCTATAGTTATGGATGAGTACAAAAGAACAACTACTCCAACATGTACAGGGACCTCTGTCTTTGCTACAGTTTATGATGGTGGTGTAGCTATTTGTAGTGACCGTAAAGTTTCAATGTACAAAATGTCTCGTTTCAGAGGAGTTACTCGTCAATATCAATTAAATAAATATTGTGTTGTCGCATTTTCAGGTGACTTTGCCGATTTTCAATGGCTTCAAAATATCCTTCAACAAGAAGAAATGAGGCTTAGATTAACTAATCCAAAATTTTATATGACACCAAAAGCAGTACATTCTTACCTTTCTGATCTTCTTTACTATCGTAGATCCCAATTAAATCCAATATGGACACAATTACTTGTTGGTGGTATGCAACCAATTGATAATGACTTTTCAAAAATGGAACCATATATTGGTGTTATCACACCAAAGGGTGTCTCCTATACAGCAAAATCTGTTGCTACAGGAATGGGAGCTATGCTTCTTAATCAACTAATGGAAACTGATGTTCGTGCTAAGGATTACAAACTTAGTGAAGATGAAGCAAAAAAACTTCTTACAAAATTAATAGAATTGTCAATTTATCATGATTGTGAAGCTGATAATTGCTTTGATATTTCAACTATTGATACTACTAATGGAGTTAAACGTAGCAATCCAATGAAAATTCTTGGTAATTGGGATTTAGCTACTTATAATAATGATTACCAATAAAGAGATACATTATTATTTCCGGTCAGATGTATTTTAAACTTTTGATTAATATTTATTAACATGGCTTCTTAAATAATTTTTTTATTGTCAATTAAATAGTTTGAAGTAAATATTTGTTTGTAATTTATTAGTATTATTATATAACAATTTGTTTATATGCTTAAATCTATAGAAATTGAAAGTTGCTTAACTGTGTAAAATCCAACGAAACCGCCCATTTGTCCTTCAAAACCATTAGTACATTGGTGTATTGCCAGAGGCTTTTGTGATGCTAATTCAGCTAGAAACTTGTTTTAATCACTTAAGGCGGTTATATATTTTACTAGAAAATCATATAATATTTATAGTTTTTTTTTTATTTTAACAAACGTTGTTTTAATGTTTAAAAATTAATAATTTAAATTAATTAGTAAAAGTGTAAAAAAATATATCTAAAATTATTTTCCATAGTAATAAAAATTAATAACATATTTTAATGTAATGTAGTTGTAGAGAAAAAAAAATAGAATTAGCTATTTCTTTTCTAATTTGTTTCTTTTTTTTTGATTTACATATTCCTGTTCGTATATAGCAACCAGTTAGATGTTAGTTGTAATAACAACTACATTTGTATGTGTCTTTTTTGTTAACGTAAACCTTATAAGAATTTTAGGGGTGTTGACGAATGGTGTTACTTTCTATATAAATTTGTGATCTTCTTTTACTGAATCACTTCAAGCTTAAAGACATAATTTAAAGCAAACAAATTATTTAAAATTTAATATTTTTATACTTATATATATATATATTGATAAAGATATAAAATTTTCTCTTAGGTTGGAGCATGCGCCATATTTTGATAGATTATAATAATATTGCACACGTCCCGGCCTGAGAGATTTTTATATAATCTTTATACAACAATCTATTTTAATATAAAATAACAAAAAAAACTTTTTTTTTTTAATAATTAGTAAGATATAAAAAATAAATTTAAAAAAAAAATGGATTAACTTATAGTGTTAAATTTTTTAATAACCATTTCTCTTGTTTTTTCTGTATTATTAGCCATGTCGAAATAAATAAATTTGTGTGTTTTTATAAATTGTTCATAATTGTGACGAAGATAGTATTTTGTCCATAATTTTGGATGCTTTACATAATAAGATGGTTTAATAATATGAATTTTTTCTTTTTTTGAATTAAACAAAGGGTTTTGAAATTTAGTTATATTATCAAGAATGTAACTCCACAATGAATTTGTATTTTTTTTAACACTATATACAATTCGTTCTTTTTCATTGTTCGTTATAAAATTCCCAAACTTGTTTGTGTAAGATTGATCTATAATATTTATAAGAAACAGTTCGTTAAATTCAAAAGAATCTGGTACAAAAATATAAACCTGCCATATGCAATCAATCCATTGAAGAAAAATAGGTGAAAAGTCATATTCTTTATTTTTTTGATTACCATTTCTTATATTAAATGGATATCCAAAAGAAATCCATTCTTTTTCAATTAATGTTAAAAAACCTCTAATTGTTCTATAGTATGGATCTAACATTAACATAGCTAATGAGACAACTTGTGTTGTCCTATCAATACCATCATCACAATGTAATAATACACTATTTTGTTTTTCACTAACCTCAATAATAACTCTTGTTGCAGCATTCAAAATTAATTGTATATTAAAAAGCCACCGTGTTTCGGCTAAAATTTTAAGCCAATTTTTTTGATCACAAGTAGGAAAACATGCATTTATAAGTTTTCGAAAGCTAAAATATAATATATAAAATTTTTTGTAAATTTAAAACCTGTTTTTTTTTTTACCTTTCTCTAACTAAATGTATATTACTTAAATTTAAAAATTCTAGTGGGCAGTTGTTGTAAGCAGCTTCATAACATCTACCTTGAAGTTGGCTGGCTTCAGCATTTAACAAAGTTCGAAGGTCTAAAATTGGCAATTTATAAGAATTTTCATTTGCTGAGATAACGAAGTCTAAATATTTCTCATCAATTCCTTTTTGGTTTTTGTCTAAAGTACATGGTTGAGAGCTCCTTAATATTGCAGACTTTTTATTTTTATCATACCATGATAAAACAGGTAATCTACCATTAACGCGACCTTCAGAAACATTTTTTATATATTCAATGCCTTTGTTTACAGCATCTTTTGGTATACAAAGAATATCTGGATAAGAACTACAAAGAGAGTAATTTCTATTAATATCAGATAACATCCATAGTTGATTTGGAATACCAATGCGTTCATACTCTTTGATAGGATCATATAAATTCCAACCATTATTGTTAAATTTATCTCTATAGTTAAAAGCAAAATGTGACAATTCATAAATATTAAGTAGTAATGATTTTGAAATTGTGTTTATGAAATTTTTTTTAACTACTCGTGAAACACTATCAAAATAAAAATGTACATTTCTAACATCTTTACATAAAATTGACACATATGATGATTCGTTTTTTAAATTTTCTTCATTTAAAGAAGCTTTAATTTCTTCAATTTTCCAAATATAACCTAGTGGTATTTCAAATAAAAAATTATTATCATATTCAAATTGAATCCTGTAATTTGTTAATATCAATAATCCATAAATTTTTTGTTTAGGTATTAATACACCAATTTTATTTTCCTCAAAAACAATTGTTTCTCCTTCATACAACCAATCATTATTTACACTATGACTACTTCGAATAAGTGATGAAGCCATATTAGATAAATTAATCTATAAAACAATTTTTATAAATAAGTAAATCACATTTTTTTTAATATATCATAAAGTTTTGGAGTATACAATTAAATGCAATTAAGTGAACATTTATAAATTTTAAGTGTACATGGATGTACTAATGTGTGTATACATTATTATAAAACAACTTTTGTCCTTAATTTATATTATGTTTTTTTTATTAAAATTTTCCAAACATTCGTTTTAAAAGCATAAATTAAAATAATAGTTTATCAGGCAATATTATATTATCAAATACCATTTTTTTTATTTTGAGAAAGTGTATATTAAACTATAGTGGTAATTAAAAGTCAGTATTTGAGTATCTAGATTTGATACCTATTTTTATTACACTATTTTTATCTGAAGTAACTTTAATATAAGTTAAGTTTTTTATATACAATTTATTATGACATCTAAATAATGGAAAATGTTTTGTAAAATAATTTTTTTATATTTTACAATGTTTATGTTTATAATTTATTATATTTATATATTTTTTTAAAAAAAAATTAAAAGTTTAATATGTATATCTTTGATTCAATTATGTTGTTATTAAATATAGACAAGAAATATAAATTATTTTTTTGTACAGTCAAATATATTTCATAAAATTTAAAATCATTAATAGATGACAATCCATTTTGTTATTTGTAAATAAAGATTAATAACACAGATACTTTTACCATAGAAATATTTAATAACATTAATTAAAATATTCTTTCTATTTTTATAAAGTGATAGCTATTTATTTGATTAATCTCTTATATATATATTTCTTAACGATAGTGATATCATCCTTTGTTGAGGATATATATATATATACATTTCTGACAAAGTTTACAAAAATAAAACTTTAGTTATATCAATAAGATAAGATATTATATTTAACAATCAAAAAAAAACCTACATTTTTTCTTATTGATATATATATCAAATAACAAATTATTTACCCTGATAATAATAATAAAACTTTTAAATTTTAAAACATTAAAGTTGAAATCTTAAAATAAATTATGAAATTTTTTAAAATTCTAAATATATTTATTTTTAAAAAAATATATTTTTGCTTAAAATAATAAGACATATTTTAGTATATAATCTCATGATACTTTTCATTCATACTTATATTCAATAAGGAAATAATAAAACTAAGAAATAAATAATTGCCGCTTTTGTTTGATGAAAAATCGGAGAGTTAAATATATAAAATGTTTATTAAAATAAATTATTAAAACCTTGAGTGTCATTTCATATATATTTATTATAACTGCTTTAAAAGTTTGTTTCTTTTCAATTCTCTTTTTCAATTACCAAATACTTTTAATATTGATATAAGTGAAAGAAATTTAAAATCAAATAACATTTTATTTTACAAAAATGCAATATTAGCATTAAATTTTAAGATCACTTTTGTAAATACTTACTTAAAATAAACATTTGTTTGATTTTTTTAAAAAAGTTATCTTAATACAAAATATTCTAGCCAAAATAATAATATTTATATGTATTTTTTTTAGTTTAAAAAATATATATATCAAGCATTTATAGAGGTAATCATATAGAAAAAGTTTTAGTATAATATATATATTAAATTAAAAATAAATTCACAATATTATTTATTTCAATTATGATATATTTTAAAAATTTTTTTGATAAAAAATTACAATTACACAATACATCTATAATTTTGTAATAATAAACATACATTTTCTCTATTTCCTTACTACATAGACGTTTTGACATTCACAATGACAAATTATCTAATTGCTATTCATGAAAACAACAGAAACTAATATCACCTGTATTTATTCACATGATATTTTTTTTATTTTGAGTATTTATATAATTTTCTACAATATATTATTATAAAAGTGACATCATATCATTATAATTGTTAAATTTATCCTATAGTACAAATTTCATTTTAATTATTTTATCAAATGATATAATGACACACTATAAATGGTGTTTTTTAAAACTGTACTGTTTGGACCAGAAGTATTAATTTAAATTTTACCCAAAAATACAGAAATAAGAAATACATTTTGATATTAAAATAAAAAATAAAATAATAAAAAAAAAAAAATTTTATATAGAAAAACGTATTTTAAACTAAAAAAAGAGTTGATCAACTTTTTTTTTTTTTTACAAAATATTCTATCAACATTTTATTAAAACATTGGAGGAAAGTCACCTTTTACATATACCAGGATTCGGTTGGAGTATAGATAATACAAAAAAAAAGATTTGCTAAAAAAAGTATCATCACAAAGGAGATAAACAAAACAATCCGGTGAAATTTACTCAGAAATTATATTCAAAATCTAATTAGATAGTTTATAATGATGAATAGAGATAATGATATTTGTTATGCCATCCTTGATGAAGATTCATGTAAGTTCATTTAAATTTTTTTCTCTAAATGAAAATAATTAAAAAATTTTTTATTTTAGATGATATTACCGGTGATAGTATTAGATGTGTGGAGGATTGGTTTGATGCTATGGAGAATGATTTAATTTCAGAGAAAGCTAGTGTTATGCAATCTGTCTTAAGAGTTTTAAGATTATTAGATGTATCTGAATCAAAGGCTGATGTTGAAAGAGTAATTATGAAAATGAGAGAGAAATCTAGTGAACATGATGATGTAGCAAGAAGTTGTATGATGTGTCTAAAAGCATTATACAGCACATACTTACATGTAGATTTTTTTTTAAATTTACTTGATTCTATTCTTCTTCCTGAGGTTGTTAGTTTCTTCTTTAATTCTGAAGTAAGTTTATATTTATTATTTTTACTACATTTAAATCAATTTTTTTAAGTTACGTGAATCGTCTACTATTGTATTGTTAGAATTAATTGAAAATCGATTTCTATCAACGGAAGCGATTGAATCGACAGTTGTTCCTGGAATGTTTTCATTTCTCAAACATTATATTTTCTCAAAGAATAAAGGAGGACATTTCCCACCGGAAGCTGAATCAACAAAAGCTATTCATAATGCTTCGCATGTAAGTTTGTCTCTTAAAATTACTTGTTACGTCTGTGAAGATTTACTTTTTTCGCCAACCAGTTGTTTGCTAGGCATATATATATATATATTCATCTATATATATATATATATAATATCGAAATGAAGTTTAATGCAAGTATATAATTATGTCGTTAAGTCTAATGAGATTGCACTTTGTAAGGTTTTATGGCCTTGTTTTATTCTCTAATACAATTATTAACGACGCGAAATTTTCTATTAGAAGATGGATTATATCTATTTATTTTTGATTTCATCTTTCTTTTTTGCCACCATATGCCTTTTTCTATAGTTTTTAAAATACTTTAGTTTAACGTGGTTATAACAGGCATTTTTAAAAGTGCAAACATGATTTACTTTATTTATAGATATTATATATTTATTTCTGTGACTCAAATTCATTTTTATTAGTCATGGTAAAAAGGGAAGAAGATAGATCGTTTTCTTTGGCGTCATACATCTTAATACTGATTCAACTATGTAGTCATTGGATGAAATGTTTTAATTTTGTGTATTTTAATGTTTACTAAAGTTTCCGATTACATAATACCAGGATATCTCATTTGGAAACTATTATTGAATTATTTCTTTATAATAATTTTTTGTCTTATTTTGATTTTAAGAAACCAATTCAATAGCATTTTTGATAATATTCAAATAGTTTCGTTTGGTAACTTTAGAAATATATATTGCTTATTGTGAGATTGATGGCATAATCATTTTTATTTTATTCTTTTTTTCGTTGAAAGCAAGTTATATAATAATCAGTTTTCCTATACTTATTTGATAAGCTTTTTTTTTTTTCTCTTTGACAACAGTGTTCAAGGGAACGCCTATTCTTTTATTGGAAACTGTTTTGTCCTTGGATACTAAACCGCCCTTTTATTTGCTATATTTTGTCCGTGTATTTTGGTGAATTTTTTAATAGGTATCTCTCGCTTTTACTTGCTATCTTTTTCATATCAATTTTTCCTTAGTTTATTTTACTAATATGAATGTATCTTTATTCTGTTGAAATTTACTTTTTAACAACTTTCATAATTTAAGAAAAAGTGAGAGTTTATAGAAATGTAGGAACGAGAGACCGTAGAAGATCTATCCCTACTAACAATTATTACTAAACTCTGTAATTGCGCATTTTTCATTTGGGCGATAAAAACTACTCGACATTTTTTTTATCGCTATATTAATTTCATATACATATATCTTGTGCACCAAGCAATTTAAATATTGTTGCGATGGTATGCATACAGAGAAATAGCAGGAAGTTTTAATGTATGGTGTTTTGCGTCAGGGTCGAGTATAGAAAAATGATTTCAAGCTTTGCTAAGCCCCCACCTCGACATTTCTATTATATGTCGTTGTTGTGCTAGTGATGTATTATTTTTTTCAGCAACAAACATTTTTAGAGACACGGGCGTCTTCGTCTAATGCTTTCATTATTTATTTCAGTCACAATGAAACTATATGGATGTTTCATTCTATGGATTTAATAGGTTTGTTATTTTATGTTATGAGATTTTAGTGTTCTTCTAAATTTATTGTAAATTCTCTTCTTTTTTACATTTTCTTATCTTTTATTATATTTTAATTCGATTAACTTTAAATTCATTCTAAATTTTGAAATTTCAAACGTTTTTTTTTTCTTACTAAATTATATCTTAGTAATATTTACGTCTTTTAAAAATATATTTATTATATAAAATATAAAAATTAAAGGTTTATCAAAATTTTTTATAAGACGTGTTGAAATTATAGGCTTTTATAAGTGAAAGTTTTCAATTTGAATATGAGTAAGCGAGGGTGAAAGACATGGGTAGTGAGACGATGAGTTTGAATTCCGTATCACTATTCTGTTTTTCTCCTTCTTTTGCGCTAAAGTTCATATTGAAACCTTAAATTTTATAAAAAAAGTCATACACAAACAATACATTGTGTATTTGTCGTTTATAATGGTTGTTTTTTTTTTTCTCCTTCATCAGTTATAAAATTAATGTTTGTTAGTATTTTTTTATTTTTATAAATTAAAATAATTTAATGTATATATTTTTTATTTTTTTTTTAAGCAATAAAAATTTTTTTTTATTTTACATAGTTATATTAAAGTTCAGGATTTTAACTTTTACTATTAATTTATACGAATTTCATAATAATCTTTCATTTTATTAATTTGTTTACTACCAGTAGGCGTTTTTTTTATTCCTTGACCTTTGTTTAGTGTTCGGTTATTACTTCAATAATATATAATCCTAAAAATTCTACAAATAAACAAATTGAATGAGAAATGAAACAAAATTGTACGCATGCTTACACTTTTATTTTAACCCCTCGTCCTTCAATTTCATTCCACACAGATATAGAAAATGAGGAGATTAAAAAATTGTAGATATTTGCAAACATACACTCTAAGTATTCTGCCAGCTGTCGTTTTTGATAGTGTTTGGCTGTTGTTGAGTAGTCCGGGAACGATCAAACATCATTTTTGTTGAATAGAGAATGTAATTGATAAGATAATATGTTCCTCGTTTTTGAAATATAATTACCATTGTGTCAATGGCTATGAGGCCACTTGTAAACTTTGAATTTTCTCTTTTAAATGTTATAGATGGTTAAAAAAATTTTTTTTGAAGGTTGTTTTATGCCAATAAGTAAACCTTTATGTTTTACCTTTTTTTATTTTTATTTGTTGACTTGAATAATCATGAATATATATAAAAAAAAATTAATATACACATACAAAAGTGTACATATACAATACATACATATACGTAAAAATGTAAATCATTGGGAATTTGACATTTGAAAAATGTACTTTCAACGATGAATCATATTTATTTGTAGAATACCTTTGTGATTTTATTAATGGCATCTTTTTCTTATTCAATAAAGTATTATTGGTTAAAATTAATGGATGAAGGACATTTAAAATTAAACCGACAAATGCTAAATGGTGTAATAATCTTTGATCATTTTTTTTATATTAATAAAAATCAATAGTATACTAGAACAATTCCATTTTCCATTAAAAGACTATATAATATACATTTTATTTAGAGTTTTCACATATGAGCAAATATAGTTTGAAACAACAAATGTTAATATAATATGTAAATAACCTGCAGCTTTCATTTTTCTTTTATTATCAATCTACTGTACCTTGTTTTAAAGGGCTAAAGATTTTTATTTGGCTAAAGATTATTATATGGATAGAAGAATTATATTTTTCACTGACGTGACAAGTTTAAAAATTATTATTTTAATAAAAAAGATAAAATAAAAATAGAAATAAATAAATAAATAAAATATTTTTTCTTTGACATTACTAATCTTTTTATAGATTATAACCAAGGTAATTGAGCAAATTGATAGATTCTCTGATAAATGGGTTGCTGAAGAATTTTTACCTCAATTTTCAACAATGCTTGGGCAAAGAGATTCATCAATAAAGAAAATTTGTTTACAAAGTACAAAAACTCTTAGTAATTTATTTGGTATTACATTTACAGAACAATGCCTTTGTCCTTATTTATTGTCTGCTGCCGAAGATTGTGATTGGAGTATACGTAAAACTGCATGTGAAATTTTTCCTGATATTACAAAGAATGTAACAAAAAATTTTAAAAAAAAACATTTAGTTGAAATGTTTATAAATTTAACAAAAGATGGAAATGAGTGTGTTGCACAAATTGCCTTTCAACAAATAAGTGCCTTTATTGATGCCTTTGTAGATAACGGTGAAGCAGATGTCAATTCAAAATATGCCTTAACAACAGTCTTTCCACCTAGAAATGATTTTCTTTTAAAAACGGGTTTACAAGTTAGATTTTATATTCCAAATTGCCATTCAATTATTAATGACATATCAAAATATCCTATTTTCGGAGCATTTTCCGGTGAAAAAATTAATGGTAATGATAACTCATTAGAGAAAACATTTACATTACTTGATGAGGATGAAAGATCATATCAATTATGCCTTTTATATGATAATGTTAATACATGCTCTTTAAATAATACTAAAAAATGGCATATAAACGATGATATTGAACTAACAAAAATGATGAAAAATTTAAAATTAAATAAAACTATTACTGAAAATAATATTGATGAAAAAAATGAGGAAGGGATTATAAAAAATTTATTGGATGAATTAATTGAAGTAGTTGTAAAAGATGATTTTAATTATAAATTTAAAATAAAAGATGAATCTGATAGTGAGGATAATTTTAGAGTTTATGAAGAGCAAGAAAATACCAAAGATTTATATTCAAAAAATGTAGAAGAGTATGATGCTTTTGTTGAATCATTTGATGTAGTGACAAAATATCGCCAAAATCGTTCAAGCGGTTATTTTAATACTTATGAAACATCAGATGTCATCAGTTTAGAAGATGATGAATCGATGTTTTGTAATTTAAGTGATAAAGAAACATCAGTGAATGATGAATATTCATCATTTTATTCAGAATCACTAAGTATTACAATAGAAAGAGCAGTTGAAGTTGCTAAATACTTAAATAAAGATGAAATTAATTATATAAAATGTTTACCAGAATTACCAATACCAAAATGTATATTAAAATTGTATTTAGGTATTGAAATTATTGGAACGTATGCTAAAGGGGCATGGATAACTAGATGTGCAGAAACAATTGTTAAGATATTAAAAATTATTGGTTGTGAAAATTGGCCTGTTTTAAAGGGTGTCTATTTCTTTTTATTATATGATGTTGGTGAAAGAGTTAGTAAAATATTAGCTGAAAATATTGGTGAATTGGCAGAAATTTTATGTCCACAATTAGAAGATGATGTAATTAGAATATATGATAATTTACGAACTTGTGATTATGAAACTCAAAGTATTCTCATATCAAATATCTCACAATTAGTTAAAATGTTAAGTCCTAAAGGGCAAAATAAAATTTGCCGAGAACTTCATCATTTTGGAATTAGATATGTTGACGTTTCTTATAGATATAAATGGAGAAATAGAGATATTTATATGCAAGAATGTTGTAATATGGTAGATTATGTTTCACTTGAAACTGTTAATGATTATTTTGTGCCTTCTGCAATGTCATTGGCTACTGATCAAATAGCTCAAGTTAGACATTCTGCAACTAATTTATTATCAAGAATTTTTGTAAAATTTATTATTTCAGAATTAATGATTGCTGAGCAAAATAATGAATCTTGTACTGATTCATCGGATATGCCATTAACAGATGGTTTATTAACTGATTTAAGAATTGGTTTTTGCAAATCAATGGATTGGAAAAAACGCCAAGTTTACATGAAATTTTGTGAATTTGTTCTTAAAGATTCATCTGTTCCAAGTGAATTTATACATTCAACGTTATGGAATGATATATCAATTTTAGCCAAAGATCATGTTATTAATGTTAGAATAATTTTATCACGAATTATCAAAAATTCCTCCTCATTTGTTTGGTCAATGAATAATGATTTAATAAAGGATGTTGAGAGAACTGTTAATAGTAGACATTTATTAGAATACGATCCACAACTAAAAAGTGAAATGAAAACAATAAATAATAATCTTTTGGATGATGAATGGGATTTTTTAAAAGAACGTCAAGAACGTATAATTGATCAACAAAATAAATTTTATGAACATATGGCACTACTAAAGTGTGGTTTTCCTGATCCATATGGGATTAAACTTGATAGTACAGGTCTTTCTTGTGATAATTCTGATATGGACATATCCGATGAAAGTAACGCGTGAAAAATTTTTTTAGTTTATATGCTAATTAACAATCTAATCATTAAATTTTAATTAATCGTACAAAATAAATATTATTATAAATATTTTGCTATGAATTTTTATTTTATTAAATCATTAAATATATGTATATATATACATTGTATAGAATATTATTTTAATTAATTAAGCATAAATTATTGTAATCCTTTTCTTAGTAATATTTTAAATAATTCTTTTATGGATTAAATTATATTTCAAAAAAAAAAACAATACTTTTTCTCAGTTTTATAAATATTTTTTAAAGATTTACTTTCAATAGAAATTAATAAAAAAATTACAAATATTACTTTAAATATAATTTAACAAACAGAATACAATTTTTTTATTAGTAAATAAAATAATTAAATCATAACATTTACTATGTTTCAGTAATCATAAAATTTAATTTATTAAAAAGGATTTTTGTTTCTACGCAAACTTATAGGATCGGTGGTCTAAAATAGTATACTTTATAATACTAATAGCTATTTTTATTTTAAAAAACAATAAAAGAAATTGTTGTAAAATATTTAGTAAAATTAAAAAATAAATAAACAATTAGTAATATGTTGGCAAAGATATGTTATGATTTTATAATAAAAATAAAATTTTAGGGATTGTATAGATGAAGAAGTCTTTTTTTTGTGTAACCTAAATTTTTGTAAAAAAAAAACAAAATTAAATAATGTAAATCAAAAGTACTTTTTTAAGTGGAAAGATTTTTTTTATATTATCATTATTTAACAATAAAATAAATACTCAATAAAAATATTTTATTTAAAGTAAAATTTTAAAAACTATTTTATTTTTAAAAAGATTAATTTAATTTCTTTAATTTAAAAAATACTAAAATGCTATATTAAAAATTAACATTAACATAATTTAAAGTATATCATTTATTTAAAAATGAAAAAAATTTTAGTATTATTTAATATCAAAAAAAAGAGGAAATTAATTCAACTATCTTACTAAAATAGAAAGCTAAAATTAATTTTAATCATCTTTTATTAATACTTATTTTTTCCCTTTATATAGAATCATTAAAATACTATAAATTAAAAATAAAAAAAAATTTTATATTACGTTACTATTTTTATAATTAAGTAAGCATTTGTAAACAAATTATTTTATTCTTACAAAAGATACCAATATTGTATGGTCATTCTTAAAAATATACAAACATTTTTTTTATCATTTTACATAGTTAGATTTTAACTCAGTTAAAAGAATTGTAAAATAGGTCTATAATATACTTAAGATAAGGAGTATTTATAACAATGTTAATACATTTATTATTTTCTAAAAATATATTTTCGTTATTACTTAATAATTATTTCGAAAACAAGAGGAATATTTATTGAAAACTTTTCTTGAATAAATAATTATCAATAGAATGTAATATAATATATATAATGTATGCATGCATGACTATTTAAAGAAAATGATTTAAAAAGGCTATTTCTTTATATTTTATATTTATTTCATTTTTTTTACCTCTAACTTTAAATTTAAACTTTTTTTTATTAACAACCTTTAAATCTTTATTATTGTACATTAATTTTTATTTTCCTTTAATTATCACAAAAATACATATCTTTAAGGGATGTTTATAATGGATAAAAAATTGAATTATTATTATAAATAATAAATGTGTACTAGTATTTGACTTTTAATATAACATTTTTATTTATAACATATTTTTTACCATAAGTAACCAAAACATTTGTTATCTTTATTTTAGATTAACAAAAAGCAATTATTACAAGATTCAATTATTTATTTTTTATAATTGTTGTTATAAATTTCTTCGAAAAAATTATACACATATAAATTTCTGAAACTATATTTTTCTATTTATCCTATTATTTATTAAAAAAAATTATTTTTTACAATTTAACAATACCTGAAATGAGAAAAATATCATTTCAACCTATTATTATTTAAAAAAATGAAATGATGTGTTAATTTTAGCAAAAAAAAAAACAACAAAGTTTTTTTTTATGTCGTATCTTGAATTTATAATGAGTACTACTATGTTTATGTCCCTTGCTTATCAGAATATAGAAGATAGGATTAAATTATAACATATATTTTCCTCTCCCTCTTCTATACACATATATATGGTTAAATTTTAGAAAGTCTTTTAATAAAATGGATATTATTTGTCTACACATATATAGGATAAAATATATATATATATATATATACGGATAGCTTTCCAATATTTAATTGAAACATTTTTCTTTAATTTTTAAAAATTGAACTTTTAAAAATTTTATCTAATTATTTTACTTTTGTTTAACTTTTTTTATACTATTTAAAATATAATATTTGTTCAATAGTTTGCTTTCTTTTTTAAAAGGAGATTTTATATATCTATAGTTAGTTTATATCTCATAAATATTATTTAACATTTTAAATTATCTTTTCTTTATAAAAATATTGACGTTACCATAAGCTTTGTTTTTAATTTTAATGTTATAATAAAATAGTAAATAACAATTATTTAGATGGGTGATAAAGCTATATTAACTGAAGTTCTTGAAGCTTCACATTTAACTGAAACATATTCGAATTTAACTGCAAAAAATATAATCAAACAGTAAGCATCATTCATTTTTTTTTTTTTTTGAAATATATTTATAATTATTTAAAGGTTAAAATCAGCAAATGAAGATGGATCAGTGAAGTATGAGGGATTTGATAAAGAAAATGGAGAAGTAGAAATAAAGACAGGTGATGGTGGAGATAAAAAAACACCCGATGGTAATTCATTTACTGTTGATGATGCTATTGAATTTTTGGGATTTGGAAAATTTCAAGTAAAAATTTCTTTATTAACAGGCTTAGCTTGGGTAAATATTTATCATTTAATAATTAATATTTAATATTATCTTTAAAGATGGCTGATGCAATGGAAATGATGATACTATCTATTCTTTCACCAGCACTTCATTGTGAATGGGGAATATCTTCTGTGGAGCAAGCTATGATAACAACTGTTGTCTTTTCTGGAATGTTTTTATCATCAACGGTATGGGGAAAAATTTGTGATCGATTTGGAAGAAAAGTTGGTTTAATGTGTTCTGCTTTGTTAACATTTTCAATGGGAACCCTTAGTGCTTTTGCTCCAAATTTCAAAATGTTTCTTTTATTGAGAGGTTTAACTGGAATTGGTATTGGTGGTGTTCCACAATCCATTACTTTATATGCTGAATTTTTAGGAACAGCTCAAAGAGCTAAATGTGTTGTTTTAATCGAAAGTTTCTGGGCTGTTGGAGCATGCTTTGAATCATTACTTGCATACTTTATTATGGAATCATTAGGTTGGAGGTGGTTATTAATTTTAAGTTCAACACCTTTACTTATTTTTGCTATTTCTTGTATATGGTTACCGGAATCTCCAAGATTTTTAATTTCAGCTGGAAGAAAAGATGATGCTTATCATATTTTACAAAGAGTTGCTACTGATAACAATAAGAAAATGCCTGAAGGTAATTTAATTATGATACAATCACATAATCCAGAAACTAGAGGACATATATCAAATTTATTTACTCCAAACTTAAGAAACACAACATTTTTACTTTGGTTTATTTGGATGGTTAATGCTTTTTCATATTATGGTATTGTTCTTCTAACAACAGTATTCCTTCAATCTTCTGAAGAATGTCATGGAGGTGGACATAAAATGAATATAACAGATATAAGTGGATGTAAACCACTTGTTAAAGATGATTATGTTGACCTTTTAACAACAACGTTTGCTGAATTTCCTGGTCTAATAATAACAGCAGCAATAATTGAATGGTGTGGAAGGAAAAAAACAATGGCTGTTGAATTTGGAATATATTCAATATTTACATTTCTTCTCTATTTTTGTTTAAATCGCCGTTCCGTAACGGCATTTATATTTGTAGCCAGAGCATTTATATCAGGTTCATTTCAATGTGCATATGTTTATACACCTGAAGTTTATCCAACCTCACTTCGTGCTATAGGTTTAGGAGCCAGTAGTAGTATGGCAAGATTGGGAGCTATTGTAACACCTTTTGTAGCACAAGTGGCATCTACCCATAGTTTATATATACCAATAACAATTTATGGTTTATTTGCTTTACTAGGTACAATTGCATCTTTATCTCTTCCAATTGAAACAAGAGGCAGAAAAATGACTGTATGATTGTTTTTATTTTTTATTTTTTTGCATTTTATAATATTTTGTTTTTTCAGGACACACATTAATGAAAGAAAAAAAAGACATAAATTTGGAAATACCAATTAAGATAAAGTATTTATTTATCTTTATTTTTTTAGTAAATTAAATATTTATTACAAGGAAGATAATTAATTTTATCATATATTTTAATGTATTTTAATAATTATTTTTAATATACTCAATATTAATGTCAAAATATTTATATATGGATAGTAATAATTAAAATTGAGTTGAATTAAAAAGAAATAATTATTTATATTTTACATAGATTCTGTTTTTGATCAATCAAACTTGTTATAAAGACAATTCGATACAATTAGCAACTTGAAAATTTACTAATAAACCATATCTTAAGGCTGGTTAAACAAATATATCTAACTTTTTTACATGAATGTGTGCAAAGAATAATTGAAATTATTTTTTAATCACATTAAAAATGATGAATTTTTTTTTTTTAATTTCTAAAAATATTTCTTTTCTATTACATTTATTTAACTAGTGGGTCTTATTATCATAAAGAAAATTTCTTATATATAAATTTATTTATTTGACAATTTCTTTTAAACTTTTATTAAAAATAATTTAAATTTAATGACAATATAAATATTGTAACTGTCATTCTCAAGCACCAAATTACTACATTTAAGAACAAAAATCTTTAGCTTTAATAATTTTATATATCAATACTTTATTAATAATAATATACTAAATTAAATTTTTTATTAATATTTGTTTAAAATTTTTTAAATTAATATAATTTTACTATATTATTTCTTATATTATTATCAATTTTATAAATTTATTTTATTATAATATGTTAAATAAAGCTGTAAATGACTGTTTTAATAAAAAATTAGTAGTTTGCCATTGAAATATACATATATAAGTTACATTGTTTTTTAAAACATCTTGTTTTATTATATTTTTTTGACATATATTTGATGAAAGAAAAGAGAAATTCGATTATTGATGATTAGTTTAATGTGTTATTATTATTTATACAAACCTCAATAATTATTTAAGGATAAAAAAATGTTAGGAAAAAAAGGAACTATGGTAATTATAGTTATGAACTTTTATATAAAAAATATAGCTGAAAGAAATTGAAAGAGATATTTTTATCATATAGTAATGAAAATTTTTCATGATATAGTTGTAATCTTTTACTCATAATATTATAGAAAAAAAAACGTATAAAAAAAAGATATGTTAAGATAAACTTCCAATAAATTTTAAAGATTTAATAGAGTAGACAAAACAAAAAATTAAACCAGAATCATGTCTTTTTTTCTAAATGAAAAAATAAAAATATTAATTAATTATATTTAAGAACTCTAGAAAATCACTACTTCAAAGAAGATATTAAATAAAGAAAAATGGATAAATAAGAAAAAAAAGTCTGTAGTATTGTACTTAAGAACTATCTCATAAAATAAATTATAGACAAATGCTAAAAAATTTGAATAAAATTTTAAGTTAAGCTAAATCAAATTCTTTATAACATGTTTTTTTAATTAATATAAATGTATTGTTTATCAAAAATAAATATATATTATAAAAAAAACAACTATTTATTGATCTTTTTTATATAATCATGTTTATTTTAACTTTAAAAATGTAACACTATTGTGATAATAACTATCAATTTTTTATTTTAATAATATTACTTGAAGTAACCTTGATGTTGTTAAAATTTTTTGTATGGTAAATATTTTCCAGAAAATACTAATTTAACTCTTTCAACATTATCGACTATTTCTTTTTCTACATTCATATTAAAGTCAATTGCTGACATAATACCATCTCCAAAGTCTTCATGAATAATTTCTTTGACAGTTTCACCATAAACTTTTATAATCTAAAAAATAAATAAATAAATGAATAATGTTTTTAAAATATACCTCACTTAAACGATAAACAAGAGGATCTTGACTAATATCTTTAGTAGCTCTAATAGGAGGTATTGTTAACCATGCATAAGCAGAATGTGGTAAACCAAAATGATTAACAACAGCTTTAGCAACATCTTCAGGCATAGCAAATTGCCCAAGACAAGCAGCAATAAACCATTCTTTAGAAATATCTTTACTATTATAAAATTCTTTAGAACATCTTTCATACATATCCTTCCATAAGATATGATTATAAGTGATAAAAAGTTTTAAATACTCAGTAACATCCTCTCTACTTTTAAAAAATTTAGGTGAATGTAAAAATCCATCATCAGGAAGGTCTGATTCTAACATA
The DNA here is from genome assembly GCA_029582065.1 of Strongyloides stercoralis. Taxonomy (NCBI): domain Eukaryota; kingdom Metazoa; phylum Nematoda; class Chromadorea; order Rhabditida; family Strongyloididae; genus Strongyloides; species Strongyloides stercoralis. The sequence goes on along the minus strand of CM055866.1, from coordinate 6,809,093 downwards.
ATGTTTTCGAAAAAATATATAAAATATAAGTATAATGTTTAAATTATAATGATTTTATAGTGTTACAATTTCTTATGTTGACAATTTTAACTTATTTGTTTAAAATTTAACTTCTAAAAGGTCATCAATTGAAGTGATCAAGGTTTTTCGTAATTTTTATATTTGTAATCAAATTATCTTATCAACATTTTGATGGAATTGAGATTTTTTTTTTTGAAATACACAACAGTAATGTTTATTTTTGATTGAAAAAAAATCATATTTTTGAAAATAAATAAAAATAATCAATACAACAAATTAATTTTAAGCATTATTAATAGTTATTAATAATAAATATTCAATTATTACACAAAAAATTAATCTTCAACATTACAATGATTATTTAATAAATCCTTTTTTTTATATTTTAAACATATATAATATTGAAATTATATTTTAAATAATGGTTATAAAAATAAAAACTTTTATATGATATAAATTAAATAAACTATTATTTAAGTATATTGTAATATATTAAAGTTTAGCTTATTTTATCAGCTAAACAAATTAATGATAAATAGAAAAAAATTAGTTTATTGGTTTCCTTTTTTTTATTTTTTAAAGTATTATAATACTTTTATTGTATACTTATTAATATTTATATTAATAGTTAAAAAAATATAAAAGATTCATATCCTCAATATTTTACACCAATCTAAAAAGATCAAAAATGAAATTTCTTTTAATTTGTATCACTTTTCTTGTTATTATTAGTGCTTTAGTTTCAGCAACAGTCAATATTAAAAACTTAAGACAATTTGTAAGTTTAACTATACTTTATAATATTGATAAAAATGATTAAATATTTAAGTACCTTAATGAAACAAATAAGTATCGTGCTCTTCATCAAGTTCCAATAGTTACAGTTAATACTACAATCCAAAAAGGAGCCCAAGATTGGGCTAATTATCTAGCTAATACTATTCAAAGTCTTAAGCATAGCTCTAGTGGATTTGGAGAAAATCTTGCTTATTCTTCATCATCAATAGCCAACAATATTGTTAAAATGTGGTATGATGAAGTTAAATATTATGATTTTAATAAACCAGGTTTTACTTCTAAAACAGGACATTTTACTCAACTAGTATGGAAAAATTCTAAACAAGTTGGTTTCGGTATAACTGAGAAAAATGGAATTGTTTATGTTGTATGTAGATATTTTCCACCTGGAAACTATCTTGGCCAATTTGAAAAAAATGTTTTTCCCGCAAAAAAATAAAAAATAATCTAAAATTGAATGAATATTTTTATCTGATTTTTAAAAAACTATAATTATTTTCAAACTTAAAAAAATATCATTTTTTTTTAAAACATTTTCTAAAATTTTTAGTAAAAAATTTTCTTTAATTAACGCATTATTATAATAAAAAACAGAAGAATAAATCTTAATGCACTGAAAAAAAAATGTCTACATTTATTGGAAAAATGTATGTCTACATTAAAAATGTCTACATTTCATCTCAAAGTAGTGTTAATTAGAGAGATCGTATAATAATTTTATGAAATAGGGAGGGAAAAGAGATACTTTTTTAATTTTTTTACTGACTTTTTTTATAATATAATTGTTTGAGGATAAATTTACCATCGTTTCTTTTTTACTTTTCAAACCAAACTTTCTTAATTAAAATTTTTAACAAAATTCACAGTATCGTTGTCAAAAGATATATCAATAGATTCATTTTATAATCCTTATATAGTAAAAACAGTAGAATTAGTTTTATATGAACTTCTCTAACATGTCTCAAATATTGGCTTTTTAAATATTACTTGTAAGAAATTTTTTCTTCATTACAATCTTTTCAAGTAACTTCTTTTTTTAAATCAAAAATATTTTCTTTAATAAATATGGCATGTTTTTTAAAATGATTTTTAAGTTCATCATAATAAAAATTTTTTTTTGATTCACAATTCGGACACAACATTTTCAAAAATCTATGAAAAATAATACAAAAGAATATATGAGAGATAAAAACCATATAGAAAAAAAAATCTTAAAAACCATAAGTTATTTATCACGAGATATTTTTAAAACTTGATTAGTCAATTGGTTAATTACTGTTCTCTTATCTTCTGTTTCACAAGTTCGATGTTCCTCCATGTCCTCATTTCTTCTTCCCTAGTCTTCTTCATTGGTCCTCTTCTTCTCCTGTTTCACATTCAAAAATCCGCGCGTTAATTCCCTCTAGTACTTAATGAGTACGTAATTAAAACACCTCTCAAATTCTTTTTTATTTTTAATTAAAATGTAGACATTTTTGACTACACGACAAAAATGTCTACACGTCGGAAATGTAGACATTTTTTTTTCAGTGTGTTTTATATAAATTAAATTTCCTAAGAAGATGTTTGGTAACATATTATTAGTGCAGATTAGATAGAAATCATTTTATTATAAAGATATTTCTTATGATAAAGATTAATTTTTTTTCTAAAACTGTTCGAAATTTATGTTCAAATGTAAGCAAAATATAAAAAAAAAGTTACTACTTAATTTTAGTTACAAAATGATAAAAAAAAACTTTCATTAAAATTTCGTATGTTTTTTTGTACTTTAACTTATAAAATAACTAGAATGTAAAATTTTAAGCAAAAGTTAAAAAAGAGTGTCTTCGTAGCAGTGGACCTGGAGGACAAAATGTGAATCAAGTTTCCTCAAAAGTTCAATTAACTTGCCACATAGATGATGTCTATGGTATTACAAATGAATTAAAAGAGTATATAAAAGAAAAACATAAACTAACAAAATTTAATGAAATTGTTGTTGAATCAGATAAACACAAAAGCCAGGTATTTTTTATATTTAAATTAAAACTTCTTATCTCATTTTGTAGACTTATAATACTGATGAATGTTACCAAAAACTAGCCAATATTTTTGAAAAATATCACAAGGAATTTCAATTTATCAATAGTGTACCAACAAAAGAAGATAATGATATTTTAGAAAAAAGGTATTAAAGCTTTTTAAATTATTAAAACTTTTATATTATTATATTTGTAGAGAGAAGAAAAAAGCTAAATATCGGTTGGAAGAAAAAAGAAGGAGAGCATTAAAAAAACAAAGTCGATCAACTGATTTTTAAACTATTATAATTCCTTATTAAATATAAATAATTTATCAATGAGAGTTTTAATTTATCATTATTTTTATTCTTTATTGTTATTATATATATATTAAAAAAAAAACTTATTAAATTTATTGTAATTTTAACAATGGATATGGAAGTTTCTGAAAATATGTAGGTTAAAAAATATTTTTTTTTATTTCTCTTTGTCATAGTCATAATGTTTCAGTTAAAATATCAAGTTCAAAAGAAATAATTTATTGTATCATTCTTCAATTATTATGTGGTATCCAAATATCTGTATTTTTTACATCTATGTGGCAATACATAGTATCAATTGTTCCAACATTTTCAATGCATTTTTATGGGCTTTTAGTGGCAATATTTAGTGTTGGGCAAGCTATATCATCCCCAATCTATGGTGGATTAAGTAATAAATTAGAAACACGAAATAGTTTAGTTATTTTTGCTTTAATTTTAATGGCTACAGGAAACTTTTTATATGCATGGTTAATAAATCTAAATAAGGAATGGGTAGGAATTTTTGCTGTTGTAGCAAGGCTTTGTGTTGGTCTTGGTAATGGAATTTTAAGTGTGATTAGAGCTTTTATTGCTACTGTTGGGGATAAAAGAAAGAGAGCCAGTAATATTGCAACAGGTATGGGAGCTTTTGTACTTGGAATTGCTTTGGGTCCCACCATACCAATGATTTTTTCTATTTTTGGTTCCAAAGGTTACCAATGGATGGGAATTGTTATTAATTTATACACTGCTCCAGCTTATTTTAATGTTATTGTTTTCTTAATAATGATTATTATTTTGATATTTTGTATTGATCTTTCTGATAAGCATTTATATTTTTCGGATGGTGTTTCATTATATTCTAAAGATAATGATAGTCTAGAAGGTACTGATAATGTGATACAAGATAAAATTCGCCTAATTCCAACAATATCATGTATTATTCTTTATGTTTCAATACAATGTGTATCAACAAATGATGAAGTTATAGCAGCACCATACACTATAGCAATGTATAATTGGAATAGTACAGAAGCCGTTAGATATAATGGAATATTATTAACATTTTGTTGTTTATTAAGTCTTATTTTTTATGGTTTAATTGCATGGGGTCCATTGTTATATGCTGATAAAAGAAAAGTTATTTTATGTGGTTTATGTATGTTTATTGCATATCATGCTGCTAACATGCCATGGCCATTTTATGATGGTCCACTTAATTATATTCCTAAAAATGCCACTAGTCTTGATGAAGTTGGTGGATGTTTAAGATCATACAAATGGTGTGAGACTGCTAAACGTGTACCTTTAGTTGTATATATAATTAGTGAAATAATTGGATTTGGATTAGGATATCCACTAACTTCAGCACCTTTAGGAGCCCTCTATTCTGAAATTCTCGGTCATTGTAAACAAGATTTTATGCAAGGTGTAATGGAATTTTTTGGATCAATGGCTCGTTGTTTAGGACCAATATTATCAACATATCTCTTTGAAAATACTGGATACAAATATGCAATGGGTTTTCAAATAACTATATTATCATTTTCTTTTTCGTTATTTGTTATATTTTATAATAGGCTAATATCTGCACATTAATATTTTTTATAAATTATTTTTAAATTTATATAATATTATGTATTTATTTTTTTATATTAGTAAAAAATATGTTTTTTCAGTTTTTTTTTTAATTTAGAAGATATTTTTCTATAAAATATTTTTAAATTCACATGATACTATTTATATCCTCCAAGATCTTATACTGATTTTACATAATATTCCAGTAATTTATGAATTTTTTAAGACTGTAGGAATTTCTCGTTGCAAAAAAAAGGATGTATAAATTTATATAATAAATAGTAAAATTATATTGATCAGTTATATTAATTTAAGAAAATTCATGAATATATAAAACATTTTTAATGGATTATTTTTTTAACAGTATAAAAAAAATACTTATGAAATTTCCAAAATTTTCTACTTTTCATAATTATCTATACTTTTTTTACTATAAACATATAAATAATAAAAATACTAAGAAATTTCTTTATAATGTAGTATGTCAAAATAACATTTATTTTAAAAATTTTATAAGTAAAATAAAAAATATAAGTATATTCTAAAAATATTGGAAGTCAGTATATTAGTGAATTAAAGATAATACAACCAAATTCACCAATTAACTGACACTTTTAAATATATACAATGCGTTAGAATAAGTATATGCAATGTAGTTATAAAATTCTTTATAAATGTAGATAAATCACAGAGATATAATTAAAATTCATTTGATATTGCTTTTCACTACACTTGACTATGATCTCGATACCTTACTTGTAGATCTTTCTATACCCTTTTGAATTTTACGTTTTTCTTCTTCAAGTAAAGCAATTTGTTCATCTATATGTTTAATTTCTGTATAGATGTTTTCTTCAAATTCCCGTTGTCGCATATTCAAATAATCTTCACGATCTCTAAGTTCGGATTCTTTTTTATTTACCTTTTCAGTAAAATCATTTTGATGCTTCTCTTGACGTTTCCTCATCTCTTCTTGTTTATTGTTCTGACGTTCCACCAACGTCTCCATCATTTTTGGTCCCATATCACCATCTTTCATATCCATTTGTAAAAGCCTATCTTTACGATAATTTTCATACATCTCCTGATGAGTTGATTCTATAAGGGCATCAATATTTAGACGAAGAAGAGCCTCCCGCATTTTAACAAAATCACAATGTTCCTCATTTTCAACTTCAACAATCCCCCAAGGATATTTTCTGGCACGTACTTGTTTTCCATTTTCACGTGTAACAAAATCAGTACTTCCAATTATTGCAAATGGTACAATATTGTTAAAACTTTCATTAGACTGCCTAACTGTATCATCATCTGTTGGAAATTTATATATTGATATAGAATTTGAATTAAGCTCTTCAATTATTTTTTCTTTAAGTCTCATTAATTCATTCCTACATGTTGTATCAGCTTTACCAATCACAGGAATAATATTAACTTTATTAGATAAGGCTTTCATAGTTTCAATATCAAGAGAACGAAGTCCATGTCCTGTTGGAGAAATAAAAAAAAGACATGCATGAATTCTTGTGTCATCATAATACGTCATGCATCTTTTAACTTTCAATTCCTCTTTTAAATATTTCTCAAATTGATCATCAATATAGCTGGTAATTAATTTTGTCCCATGATCTTTATCAAACATATGGTCACCATAACCAGCTGTTTCAATAATTCTTAATTTACAAGTTACCGTTCCTTCAGTTATTTCACATTGACTAACACAAAGTTCAAGTTGACGCAACTCACCACTACATGGATCAAGATCAGGAAATCTTCTATTAAAAAGAGATTCAATAAGAGTTGTTTTACCAATACCAGTCTCTCCAACACATAGAATATTAAATTGAAAACGAAGGTTATCGGCACGCTTAGTTAATTGATAGGGTAATGTATCAATTCCAACAAATCCATCAGGTTTCAAAATAGGAATATCCTCTAATTTACTTTGGTTATGATTAAAGGAAATGCCCTTGTGAAAACTACTTTTCTCACTTTCACTTATCATTGTAAGAACACTATCAACAACCTTTGAAAATTCACCTTCTTTAGAACTTTCAAACAAGTTTGAGTAAAGGTTTTGAGAACTTTCTGCTCTTTTGTCCAAAGAAACTTTTTCAGAATTAGGACTGGAAAGAAGATAGGTACTAAGGGGTCCTTAAAAATAAGATTCAATTATTATGTACAAAGAAAAGTTACTTACTATTTTTACGAACCGGTGTCCTTGATTCTTTTATACTATTAATGTTGGTGGATGAACGGATAACAGAAACATCTTTTTTTAAACCTTGCTATAAAAAAAAATTTAGATGACAATAAAAATTACTTTAATTAAAATATTTCAAATAAGTTAATTCATTTAAAATGAATTAGAAAGAATATAACAAAGGAAAACATAAAAAAAAACTTACATTATCAGTAGATGGCATTGAGCTTGTAGAGGTAACTGCAACAGAAGCCTCACAATTTGATTTACTGAATGAATTTCTTTTTCCACGAAAATTTCCAAAAATGCTTTCAAAACGGTGCTTTGGAGATTTCTTCCTACCTTCATTTTCTTTATTACAACTATTTGATTTGGGAGATTTAGATTTCATTGTAAGGTATTAGTAGATATAATAAATTAAAATCTCTTTTTTGTATTAGTCGTTAACAATCTATAATTTTAGATTACTACTACCAAATGAGATCTATTTAAGAGTAAAAAAAAGATGAAAAGAAAGAACTAAGAAAATTCATTGGTAAAAAGCTTATAAAAAAAAACTTATTGGTAAAAATTATATTTTCATTCATTTTTATTGGTAGAAATGCTTAAAGGTTTTTGTCTCAAAAAAGGTAACAGTTTTGTTATTATTTAAAATTTGATGATAATGTAAATAAGAATTGTTTGGATATTAATAAAAAGGTATATAAGGCAATGCTAGTATTGTCTTTTTTTTATTTACCATTACGTCTTCTTTCTCTTTTTTTACTATCTTTTCTTTTTAACCAACTGTTGGGGGTGCAATGAAAGGTTTTCAAACTGGAGCTAAAGTTGTTATACAACGATCGGATGGATCCATTCAGGATGCTGAGATTTCAAGTATAAATCACCAAGAACGATCAGCAAAAGTTGTCTTTTTTGCCTATGTAAGTTGGTAGAATTTTTAATTTTTATGATTTATTTTTTTTAAGAACAATACAAAACGTTCTAAAATGATTCCATTTTCTGAACTTATACGGCTAAATCCGCATGTTATGGAGAAGGAAGAGTTGCGAACTTCTGCACCTAAAAGCATAAATGTTCGCCGAACGATTGCACGAGATGAAGGTGGGATTTCTCGGAATACTATGGTAATAGATGAAAAAAAACCTAGGATGTCCTTAATAGACGTTACAAATTATCCAATAGATGACAAGGAAAACAATCGAAAGAATGAAAACCCATCCTCATCAAGTGGTGGGATCTACACAACTGTAGTAGATCATGTACCTCGTCAAGAATTGCCCAAATCTCATAAATATTTCTCCTATAACAGGCTTATTCGAACAGAGGAAGAAGGATTGACATATGAAAAATTAAAATATAGTGAAGATGCTTTTTGCGAGAAGAAGATGACCGTTTACATTAGAGTTAGACCATTGAATGTCTCCGAAAAAAAGAAACAAGAGGTTTCAGCGATTACTGTACCATCTACCGATCAAATTATACTTTTTTCACCTCAAGTTAAGGTAAATACAGAGAAGTATATAACATCTCATAGCTTCAAATTTGATGGAGTTTTTAATGAAAACACTACAACGGATTGTCTTTATAAAATTGGTTGTAAACGACTTATTCCAACCTTTTTTTCTGGTGAATGTGCTACATGTTTTGCTTATGGGCAGACTGGTAGTGGCAAAACATACACTATGCATGGAAAAAGTGGGAAGAATAGCCCTCGTGGAATTTATGGTATGGTGTCAACTGATGTATTTGAGGGTTTTAAACAACGCTGTTTCGAAAAAAAAGGTTTCTCAATAAAATGTGCGTTTTTTGAAATTTATATGAATAAAGCTTATGATCTTTTGGATAATCGTAAGGAACTTCGAGTACAAGCAGACGGTAACAACCGTGTTCAAATACCTCATTTGACAAACCACGTCTGCTCCTCACCTCTTGATGTCTCGGAAATTCTCTGCCAAGGATCTCTTTTAAGAAGCTGTGGAAAAACCAAGTCAAATAAAGAATCTTCCCGATCACATGCTGTATTTCAATTTATATTATATCAAGGAGATAACGTTGTATCACGATTAAGTTTGGTGGATCTTGCTGGCAACGAAAGAGGTATCGATGCTGGAAATGTTGACAAAACTACTCGTAATGAGGGAATTTCTATCAATACGTCACTATTGGCACTAAAGGAATGTATCCGGCACATGTCAAGTGGTATTGTTGATAGGATACCATTTAGAAATTCTGCTTTGACACAATTTCTCAAGGATAGTTTTATTGGGGAAAATTCAAAATTGTGTATGGTAAGTTTTTTTTTTGAGATAATATTGTTTCTATATTTTTTTAGATTACTACTGTTTCCCCTTCCATAGGTAGTTGTGATGCAACTTTGAACAGCTTGAAATACTCAGAGCAGGTTATGCAAATTAACTTTAGAAATTCTATTCTTCCTAGTCAACTTTTATTCAATAGACTTGAAACTTGTGAAGAGGATAAAGATGAATTTTCTTCTAATGATATTGTAAAAGGAAAAGAACAAGATCCTGAACCAATTTTAGATTGTAAAGAAGTATCAGAAGTCCATTCATTAAAATTAATCTTCAAAAAAGCAATTGAAGAGTTGGATGAAATTAACAATCTTTTTCTAACTCCAGGTGGAGCGGTCAATGCAACAGTCAAGCTTAAGCTGCTCAAATGCAAATATAATTTAATGTAATTGATTAACTATGTTTTTCTTATTTTTTTTATCTGTATTTTAGTTGTAGAATATTTGTATATATATATTTTAACCAATAGAAACAATAAGATTAGTTTGGATATTGAAATTTTTCCCTTATTCTTAATCATTTATTATTAAACAGTTAAAAAATTACCAAAAATATAATTAGGATACAAATACTAGTGATAAATTACTATAATAATTAGTTTAAAAATATAAAATTTCTTACGTCAGTGTTATCCATATTTAGAGAGAACTTGTTTTAGCATGAGGATGATAAAATATCTTTAGACTTTGGAGTTGATTTAGAAGATTCAAGGGATGTATACTTGTTACTTAGTTCTTTGTTAGTGATGTCATTTAAAGCAACCGGTGATGTAAAATTTGAAGGAAAACTGAATGCTTCAGAGGTAATTGGAGGAGTTCCGCAAGAGAACAATTTACTAATTTTTGAAAAATCTACACCATTTAAAAGTGAATCGAAGTTAGGAGTTTTAATGTCAAATGGTGATAATGGTGGTGAAAAGACTCCTCTTTCAACAAAGCCAGCTGACATTGGTTGAGAAATTCCATATGAACTTTGTGGAAGGAGAGGAGAACCTGGGTAATATCCACAGGACATACTTCTACTTGATGATTCATTATCATTGCTAGAAGAATAATTGTTTATATTTAATTGTAATGGTGATGGTTTTGATCCTGAGAAAGGATATTTACTGCCGGTAGAGGAACGATAAGTTCCATTTATAATAGCCAATTCCATGAGTTGTTTACGCTTCAACTCATCAGATCCCTCTGGTGCAGGAATAAGTAACTTGTCAACTTGACTAATGGCATTATTAATTTTTATTTCAGCTCTATTTTGTGTGTCTTCACATTGTATAAGAACATGAAGGTCATCATCTAAATGTTCCCAATTTGGTTTTCCTTTAAAAGTCTCTTCCTTTTTTTTATCTCTAAGTGATCCTTTACCTCTAACCATAATCTTACAATCAGTCTCCTGTTCAAGTTGTTTTGCTGTCATACCTCTAGGTCCAAGGATTCTTCCAACAAAATTAAATTCAGGATATTTATCAACGGGAACATAAACTTTTTTTTGAGCCAAAACAATATTACCTTGAGGTTCAGGTAATTGTAATGAAATATTTGAAAAGTCACATTGAAAGAGTGACATACGTACACGGGATACCTCCTCATCTAATAAATTAATAACATTTGGAAAATGTTCTTGAAACATTAATAATTGTTTCTTCTCCTTAAGTAATGCTACCATATAGTCTAGTGTAACATTTCTAGTGCCATTTTCTTTTTGAAATGCCGTTGAATCTACCTTACTATCAAGAGAAGTAATTAATTTTTTCTTGGGTAAAATAAAATTATCTAACTATAATATATATATCATTACATATAGTAATAAAAAAAAAAGAAGCGTTAACTTACATTTTTTTGATGATTTTTGTCATCCTTCATACCAATTATTTCAAAAGGTGGATAAATTTCCATAGTTAAAATAATATTTAATGAAGTTTGTCAGCTGTTACTGATTAACTGTAATTTAAAAAAAGTATAAATATAAAGAGATTTCAAAAAAAAAAATTGTTGTCTTTAATAGTATAGTCTTAATGGCAGTAGCATGAAAGAACATAAAAAAACTCATAAAGGGTCAACAGGTAATAATAATGTTATAAATAAAATATTTTGCCTATGTCATTTATCTAGTAAAATAATATGTAATCATCAATACTTTTAACTTTTTAAATAAATATATGTGTAGAAATTTCTACTAATCACAATTTATCTTTTTTTATTAAGATTCACGAAGGGAGGCATATAACAAATTTTTTTATATTCCTATATCATCATTTTAACCGTTAAAAACTTTTACCAATCTATCAATTTATGACTGTTATAGTAGATGAAAGTTCAAAATACGCCAAAGTTTTTTACTAATTTCTATATCACTGATCCAAAGTCCAATTATTTTCATTCATTTATTTTTGGTGGGAAGGTATATAATAAATTAAAGTGAAACAAAAAATTTTACATATACTTTTTTTGATATTTGTTGTTTTGTAACATTTTTATATGTCTATTTGTTTTTTCTTCAAATAATAAATAAGTTATTTTCCTCTTTATTGAATATTTTAATTTTTATGTAACGTGACTCCACGTGTTTAAAAGGAAGTTGGTAAAAAAAATAATATATTATCTTTAATGCATATTTGAAGTGATATATTTATTTAGGTGTTTTTTATCTTCTATTATGCTCATACCAATTTTATAGATAATAAAAATTATATTTTACCATTTGAAATGGTATGGAGGAAAGAGGTTAAATGTTCATATCAACCAATTAATACTAATTTACTTCCTCATAATTTACCTGATAATAAGAGACGATTTCCTTTTAAAAGTGTTGACATATCTAAAGAGTAAGCTAAATTTTATTAATATGTGTTTTATTGATAACTGTAGAATTGTTGCTGTAAATAATAAATTTTTAACAGTTGAGAAGAAAGAAAAAATTTGGATTGCCCTTCTTGATGATTGGAATGATTACTATATTAATAATTTTGATTTAATTAGAAATTTATGTAGAAAAGGAATTCCCCAAACTGTTAGGGGAATAATTTGGTTAAATTTAATAAGAATTAAGGATAATTTTAATTTAAATACATATGAAAATATGGATAGTGATCCCAAATGTACTTATGAAATTTCAAAGGATCTCAATAGACAATACCCAAATCATGAAATGTTCTCAAGTTCTAGTCATTATGGTGAACAAGGACAACGTAATCTTTTTAATATTCTTAAAGCATATACAATTATTTTTCCTGAAAAAGGATATTGCCAAGCACAGGCTCCAATAGCAGCTTTATTACTTATACAAACACCTCCTGAATATGCTTTTAAATTATTTATTGGTATTTGTGAAACTATTGCTAAAGATTATTATTCTGATAATTTAGTAAATTTTTTTTTTTATTTTTATATTATATTATATTGATATTGTGTTTTTTAGGATCGTCTACAAAAAGAAGGAAAAATACTAAAATCATTGTTAAAACTTCATTTACCAAAAATTTATCATTTATTTGAGGAGTATGATGTTCAACCAGAATTATATATGGTTGAATGGTTTTTATGTCTCTACTCAAGAACATTTCCTATTGATGTTGTATTTAGATTATGGGATATCTTATTTTGTGAAGGTCATAAAATTATCTTTAAAACAGCTTTGGTTTTAATCAAGCATATTTTTATGAAAAAGATATCAAATCCTGATACAATTACTATATTACAAAAACTTAAGAAAGTCCCAGAAAGCCTTACTAATGGTGATTACCTGATATCAGAAATATTAAAAACTAAAATTGAACATTATGAATTAATACAAGTACATTATAATATGTAGTAATGTTTATTTAAGAATTTATCTTTCTCAATTGTATAGACAAGTAAAATATTGACTTTAAAAATAAAATCAAAGAAGAAAAAAAATTTTTTTTGTTAAATTGTGTAATAAAATGAGACGAGAGGAGTTTGAATCAATTAGTAGATTTTGTACTAAAGTTTAAATTTTTCAAATGTATAGGATGTAAAAAGTTTTGTCTCCAAAGATGGCACAGTTAACGTCCCATTATATTCCTGAAAGATAACAAAAAAATCAGATATGCCTTGAAATGAAAAATATATATTCACATTTTGACAGAAAATACCATACGTAAAAATTCCTCGTAACCAACCGTTATAACACCATCCCTATCTGTATCTTTATCTCTAAAACCAGCAGTTAATGTCTGAAGGACAACACACAACTGGATAAAGTCATCAAAATAAATTGTTTTTGTATGAGTTCTATCAAATTTAGTCATTAAAAGATCATAAAAAGAATTTGATAGACGGTAACCTGTAAATTTGAGATAAGTTAATTTATACTAAAACTAACCAAATTGTGTTAAAGCATTAATTAATTCTTGTTTATCAATGTTACCAGAATTATCTGTATCAAAAGATCTAAAGACTCTTGTAAAATCGTCAATATATCTCCATAATGATTGAAATTCATTGAAATTAATACCTCCATCACCATTTATATCAAACATTCCTAAAATTATTTTTTTTTTCAAAATGTTTATAAAATATTTATAACTAACCAATCATCAATCTACATGTTTCTGGGTTAAATGGACTCCAAGTTCCATTAGATAAAGCTTTTTGTAACTCCTCTGCACTAATATTTCCAGAACGATCTTTATCGACATTGTCAAAGATTTGTCTTAAATTTATTCCTTGTGGAGGATTGTATTGTTGATAAGCCATTCTAAAGAAAAGTGGATATAGTTAGTCCAAATTGAGAAATGATAATTTAATTGTAATTATTGACAATTTTGAAATACATTCACTTGGAATTACGTATATAACAATTGTTAATATGAATCATACCAATTAATCATCAGTATCTTCCTTTCATTTCATTTTTGGTATACTTTGTACATCTTTATGTATATAGTATATATTTTACCTATGTAGTGTTAATTTTTCAACAATAAAAAAAAACTTCAAAACAAAGTACAATAATATTTAAAATTTGATGTAATAGTAATTTAAAATTTATTTAATGTTAAAAAAAAATATATATATAGGTCGTTGATAAAAAAATATAATTTCATGAAGAAGTAGATATAAATTATTTCTTCCACATGACAGAAGAAGTTATAAAATCTGTTAACAATTGTCCTTTAAGATAAAATAAATAACTTTTATTATTTGTGTATATGATATAGTCAAATTGAACAATGTAAAATGTAATTAAATCTCTTTTTTTATTCATAAAATTTTTTGATAAAGTATATCATTGTATAATTTTTAGTGTATTAGTATAAATCTCCTTATTGATAGATTGGTATAAAAGATAAAGTATGAAAATAAAAAAAAAGTTATGGAACAATTGGTTATTATTTTTATTTCTAACAATTCATCTAGCATTTCCTTACAATTACACAAATAAATATTAAAGCCTTTAAATTTATATAATAATATATAAAATTTTTATGTTATTTACTTCTAACGTTTTTAATCATTATAACATATTGTGTTTAAAAATTATTTTAAACATTTAAAAAAATATATAAATCATCAAAATATAGATGTAGTTAATTATTAAATGTATTTATGGGAGGAGGATTACTTCTAAAAGCCGCTTTAATTTATTTTTTTTTTTCCAAATAATAATTATTTCCAAATGAGTTAATCATTTATTATTTTAAAAATTTCTTGCTATTAATTAATAAATGTTTTTAAAATTGTTTTATATTTTATTTCGATCAAATTTATGCGGGTGAATAGGCATAAACTGGAGATAATTTAAAAAGGTTCTCATATACTTAAATAATACGACATGGTGAAAAAAAGTGATGAGATGTCAAAATTTAATTTTACCTCATGAACATAGAAATATAAAATATATTTTTGTCATCACTTCTAGTGTTATTTATATATATTTTTTTTTGTCTTTTCCTCAAAGTGTATGCTTTCTTATCATAATTTACATAGCTAAAAATATGACACTATAAAATAAAAGTTATGGATATAAAAAGGAGTGTATGATAATAAATTTTATTTATGATAATTAGATTTTTTAATTAAAACAAATAATACAATAATAAATATATATTTTATTGTTATATTATTTTTTTTTCTAATACTACATTCATTTTCTTTTCATTTATTACCTGCAAAATAAAAATATTCTTTTTTATTAGAAAAAAAAAGCTTTTGAAAAACTAAATTATTTATATATTTTTCTAAAAGTAGGAAAAAAATCCACTTATAAAATATAAGATAAAGAATATCTTTTCGTAGGTTTTTGTAAATACTTAAGTTTACTTTTGATTATAATATTTTTTTTTATTATTTTTAATAGATAGTAATAATAATAGAATACATTTAGCGGTATACAAATATATAAATTTTTTTCTCTTATACAAGGTATATTCTTAAAAATATTTTACACTCAACATGACAGATTAAATTTATTGCTTTAAACTTTGAATTATAAATATTGTTTGATAGAAGCCTTTTTTTATTAGATAAAATTTAATACTATGTCCATGGATGGATTAATTGTATTTAAAAATGTCTGTCTTCAATTAATATAATATATAATTTTATATATTCTTTTTTATTTAATAAAAAAAAATGATGAAAAATTTCTGTTTTTGTAATATAATAAATTTTACTTATTATTGTTGCATTTCTATTTAATTTTTTCTTTTTTTTTGCAAAAGAGATAACTTTTGTCGATAAAAAAAAACTTAAATATATTAAAATGGTTATTTCCTATAATAGTTGAGAAATAAAAATATTTACTTTGTCTAATGAGAAAAAAATTATTACGCTAATTCTATGATAAACAATTCCATATAAAAATGATATATATTAATAGTTCTAACTATCATTAAAGTTTATTGAGATTATTCTTACTTTTAAGGTTATCAAATTAAATGAAGTATCAGATAATCAAAGAAAAAAAAACTTATCTTTCTTATAATTTATTATTTTATTCATTAATAGAAAATTGAATTATTTGTTTGTTTTTTTATTCTTTTATTAAAATAAAATTAAAATAGTTTAAATTTATCTATAGTATATCTTATATGCTATATCAGAAATTTGTAATTACTTTTATATTTTATCTTCTTTTTACTTTAGCCTTAACATTTTAAACAAATTATGTAGAAGTTGTTATTTTTTTGTTCATATTTTTAATTACTTCAGTGTTTTAACTTTTTATAGAATTGGTGAAAAGTCAAAAAAAAAAATAGGATGATTATAGTATATATTATGATGACATTTTGTATATACAATTATTTTAGGTATTAACTATATTGTAATAAAGAGAATATTATGTTAAAAAAGGCATACATCTAATAAGTTTAAATATATCTTTTTATATTATCTTTAATCTTTTATGATATTTATGAATCATACTTCATTTTTCTTTCTTGCCTATTTATTTTTTAAACTTTTTTCTTCTATCATTTTCAATATACAAAAAAATTGTTATTGACATAATACATACACATCATTAGGTATATATTGTTTTAAGCTATATATATATAAAGTGTTATAAAGCTTAAAAATTTTCTGTTGATATAATTAATATTTAATCGCTTTACACTCTTTTTTATTTTATTTTTAAATATTATCCCCCAATTATTTTATTTTCTTTTCAGACATTTTTAAATTCTAACAAAAAAAAAATAAAAAAAATGCCTCTTGCCCCACTTGGTGATCCATGGAATTCATGTACAACAGTCATGGCTAAGTCTATTGCCTCAACAAGGGATAGTAATTGCCAGAAAGGAAAAAATAATACAACATCTGAGAATGTACATGATCAAATAAAAAATGGAAATTGTTTTAAAATTTTAAAAAATAAAGATGGCAAGAAAATTCAAACATGGGAAAAGAAAGTAGAAAAAAATAATAATGATAACATTTTTGTTTCTCAAGATAACCCAACTAAATTGATTGATGTTCCAGAAAAAATTCGTGAAGGAGTCCAGACAGGATCACTAATTACAGTAACGTCACTAAGTGAATATGAGGTTAGTTTGATTCATTTTTTTAAACAAAAATATATAAAATAAGAGTAAATTAAAATTATAATGTAAATAGGTAGATTCTTTTTTATTGCTGTATTTATCAAACTCATTTTTAATCATGCTATCATTGTTTATAGCATGAAAATGTAAATCAAATAAATGTGAAGCCTATTTGACTAGTTTATAATATAGATAAATAATATTTATTACTTGAACCATTTAATAAAATTCATTTTATCTATTGAATTTTTATCTTTGTTTATCATTATTTATTTTTTATAATATTTTCTCTCATATATATATCTTTTCATGAATTTAAACTAAAAAAAAATACACCATGATAGAAAAGTACTACAAAAAAAGTAAACAACAGTTATTCATAAATTTTTTCTCATCCACCTGTATAAATAATATATATTATTTTTTCGTTCCATTAAAATTATCTCCCCTTCATTTCTTTTGAAAAGATTAAAAATGAAAAAAAAAAGAAACAAAAATGATAATAAAAGGTATATAAAATGTTCTTTTGTAGTACCACTTATATTAATTTTTTTTTTTATACATAGTTCTAAGAAATAGTTTTTAGGTATTTTATCTTAATAAATTTTTATTTATCATATTATGAAACAACTATTAATAATGATTAAATAACAAAGTTTATTATTATGACTACACTCCGATATGTTTATTTTTATTTAAACTAATTATATATATATATTATTAATGAATGTATATTATTTATTAATTTCTGTACTATTATATCTTTATATTATTCATACATTATAATATTATTCATTATTTAATCACAAACTATCTGCCAAATTACATAAGGGTTGATTAGTAAATATATAAAAATAGTTAAAGACAACACTAAACCAGATCATTTTATAATTATACTCAATACTATTTATAGAAAAGTTTAAATCAATTTAACATTTAATATTGAGAAGAAAGTCATCTTTGATATATTCTTCAATGTATATTAAATTTTTATGTATACTTTAAAGTTTTTAAATTTTTTTTAAATTTATTCATGAATTTATTATTATCTTGAAGATGATAATTTTTTGCTTGCTTTTCTTCTTTTCTTTTTTTTTACCATATTATTATAATGAGGTAGATAAAAAGAAATTTTAAAATATAAAATATTACTATATTTATATAATAATTAAAAAGAGCTTTATTAAATCTTATTGGTGTGTATATGTATATGTAAGTTAAGTATTCAAAATTTTTAGAGTTTTTAATAATTATCTTTACAAAATCCTACCTCTTTTTCTTATAATTAAAGTAGTTAAAATATTTGTATTAATATGCGAATATTTTAAGAAAAGTCAGTATAACTGTATTAGATAATTAAAAAGATTTTTTTATATTTTAAATCCTATACATCACTGTTAATTCATTTTTAAAGTTTAAACTCCTTTTGCGTAATTTACTTTAAATTAAATTATTAAATTAATTACAAATAAGTATATATAAATATTATAAATTTATCGAGTTCCGCTACAAATTTTAATTAAAAAATAATCATTCTTTTAACAATATTAGGTTATCATAATTAATGATATCTATTTATATATTTGTTTTTTTATCCTAAAAAAATAATGTTTCAAGAAAAGTCACATCTTATTATCAACGATAATAAGATAGACTTTAATAAAAAGTCAAAATATACCTGTACAAACGCAACAAAGAAAGTTAAATTTTCTTTCAAAAATCTTTTTTGTTCACATATGTGTTGGCCAAGGGTACTGTATACAACAACTGAGTTTTAAAAATTTTTAATATACCATTTTTTTATACCATATGTTAAACTAGAATATTAATTTAATTTTTTTTTAGATATCACAAGGAAATGAAAGTGTTAGTTCTAGTGATTCTTTAGATAAAACTAAGGTACGTTTTTAAAATTAAAAAATTAAATAATATTTAATAAAATATATTCATATCTATTTTGAATAATTATATATGAAACTATAGTTTAGTGTATTATTTAAATATTTATTATTTACTGAAAAAAATATTTAAAAATTATTTAGTGTTCTTTGAAATTTTAGTAATAAAAGTGTAAATTATGACCGTTTTGTCTTTAAAAATATAACTTTTGAACTTACTTTTTTAACAATACTTATCGTTAAACTTATATACACATTTTTTTGATTAGTTTGTCTTTGTATAAGAAATGATAATGATGATATCACTGAACCATTATAAAGAAATATGAATCCATTGAGAAATGATGTAAATTTTTGTTCATTAATGTTTTGTCACATCAAGGCCTATTTAATATTTTCTTTATTTTACTTTTAATATATATGCATATATAATATAAGAACAATAAATTAATATTTAAAAAGTTTTTCATCTAAAAAATTTCTTTTTTATATTTTTATAATGTATTATAATATATTACTTTTTTTGACATATAATATATTATATTTCACTTCATAAATTGTGATAATATAATTTTTGTTCTATATAAAATTATAGTAATTATTTTATTAACTATTCACACTATCATTTTAAAATATTATTTACATTTTAATGTTTAAAAATTTTAAAAAGAATTTTTAAATTAAATATATTTTATAATATTATATGTAAAGTAGTTTTAACTATCTTACTTTTTCCATCTTATTTTATGTGTATATTTTGTTGTTATTATAAAATATTTAACAATTAAATTAGCTTATTATTATTCATATAACTGATTTGTTTGAGGAAAAAAAAGTGTAGTATAGATGTTATATTTTGTTTAAAGCTGATCAAAGAAGAAGAATACTAAATTATTGTCAATTTTATTTGATTATATATTTATTTTGAGGTTGGAATCTTTTTGTCATTCTTCTCAATATTTTCTTTTAGTATTTTAACTATTCATTAATCTCCCATTACATGTCACCCCCGCAACAATTAAATAAATTTATGTAATATATACATTTTTTTTAAAATTATTTAATCATATATATATTATTTTTCTATTTGGAATTATTTTTATTAAAAAAAAAACCATATATGTATATTTAAGTTTTTTTTTATATTGCAAAAAGTACTTTGTTTGTAATTTTTTTAATACCAATTACAATTAAATGTAAAAAAATAATCTACTATTTAATATTAAAAACATAATATTTATTTTATTCATAAAACATCTTTTCTTCTTAGCCTATTTATATTTACTTAAAAGATTTATATTTCCTTTTTTTTTCCTTATTAGATAAATAAATATATTTTAAAATAGTTTTTATTTTCACCTTGTAATTATATATTTCGAATTAATTTTTTAATTCAATGAGTTATCTTTTTTATGTTTAGTCTATAGTAGTACTTAAAAAACACTTATCATTCACGCAATAGATTATATAATGATGACGAATATGGAAGTGTTTTATTTTATGTTAATCTCAATAACCAGTATTTGTAAAGAAATTTTTTTATTTATATCTTTTAAGATAAATATTACTTCAATTTTTTTATAAGATGAGTAAACAGTTATATAAACAAAGATTTATTTTATATTATATAAATATTATTCCTTTTATGAGTTAGTGTTTTTATTCATTGTTACTATATTTTTTATTTAGAAAATTTATAATTTTCCAAGTAAAAAAAAACTTGAATGACCAAGTATGTAACTAAATGTAGTACTCGCTAATAAAATTGTTAGTTAGATAAGAAAATCTAAAATAGTATTTTTCAGTAAAAGTTATTTCTTACACCATACATTTTTTCTTTTAAAACATTTCTCTCTTGTCACTTTTTAAAAATTACTTAGCCTTTTTTAAAGAATATTTATATTTTTCTATTTTTATATCATAGAAATATACTAAATTTAGGTTTACATTAAACTCTATTCTATTTTTAAATATATACATGTATTTGTATAATTTTATTATTTTAAAAAAGATAATATATACAAATAATAATACGAAAAATAACTTTTAGAAAATTTATATGTAGATATTATAATTTGAGATGTTTAAAAGTTTTTAAATTTTATATATCACTACACACCACCTTTTACCCATTAAACTTATATAATATTATTATACATAACATGTCATTAAATAAATATTTAAAAGTATAATTTTTATATTATTATATAAAAATCATACATTAAAATATATTTGCCTTTTTTTTATTATTAACCTCGTTACACGTACATATTTATAATATTTAATCTGTGATAAACATATATATATATATATATATCTACTATTTATTTGATACATTGATAATTATTTTCTATGTATATTAAAGGATATTAGTGTTAATTTATTATATATATATATTATTAACTAACGAAAGTTACATATAAACAAATTTTTTATTAAAAATTATTACTATTTTAAATTATGGTTATTGAAAAGCAAGAGTTGGATAGGCAGGGAACTGATGGCAACTTTAACTTTTTATATCCATCCATAGCTATGACTAAAAAAAATATTACTCCTTCATTTCAATCTTCATCTAGTAGTCATTATGATGATATTGGCATTTCTAATAATAATGATTCTTATTCTAATTTAATTATTAATTTGAAGGATTTAAATACCTCAACACATACTACGAATACTATTACTAAAAATGATCCTGATACAACCAGTAATTCGTGTTTTGATTATGAAGATACTCATGTCCAGGAGGAAGTTGAAAATGTTAATGAAACTGAAATTAATATAAGTGATGTTAGAAAACAGGGAGAGAAAGCTACGGCGTCACACTTTGAATTACTCAAAGTTCTTGGTCAGGGTTCATTTGGGAAAGTTTTTTTAGTAAGAAAAATTAAAGGTAAAAATAGTGGGAAATTATATGCTATGAAAGTTTTAAAAAAAGCAACTTTAAAAGGTAGGTTTATTTAATTATATTATTATTTGTTATTTTAATATTTTATTATTTTTAAGTACGTGATAGAGTTAGAACAAAAATGGAAAGAGATATTCTTGCTCAAATAAATCATCCTTTTATTGTAAAACTTCATTATGCTTTCCAAACAGAAGGAAAATTATATTTAATTCTTGATTTTCTTCGTGGTGGTGATTTATTTACAAGATTGTCAAAAGAATTTATGTTTACTGAGGAGGATGTAAAATTTTATTTAGCTGAATTAGTATTAGCGCTTGAACACCTTCATAGTCTTGGAATTGTTTATCGTGATTTAAAACCTGAAAATGTTTTATTAGATAGTGATGGGCATATAAATGTAACAGATTTTGGATTATGTAAAGAATCAATTTATGACGATTCAAAAGCTTATTCATTCTGTGGAACTGTTGAATACATGTCACCGGAAGTTGTGAAACGTACTGGGCATACAACTGTTGCAGATTGGTGGTCATTAGGTGTTTTAATGTATGAAATGTTAACAGGGCATCTACCATTTCAAGGTGAAAATAGAGAAAAAACAATGTCTCAAATAATGGAAGCTAAACTTATAATGCCTCCATTATTATCATCGGAAGCACAAGATTTATTAAGATGTCTATTTAAAAGAAATCCTAATAATCGTCTTGGTGCTGGACCTAATGGTATAAAGAATATTAAATCTCACATTTTTTTTGCAACAATTGATTGGGATAAATTACTAAAAAAAGAAATAGATCCTCCATTTAAACCAGCTGTTGTAGGGATGGATGAAACAATGTATTTTGATAGTGAATTTACTAAAAAAACTCCGAGAGGTATGTTTTTATATTTTTTTTAGTCATGTACTTTTTATTTACAATGTATTTATTTTTTCTACTGCACATGTTATGTCATATAGAAATATTTCTAAAAATAAAAGTACAATTTTTTTTATAGTCTTATATAGTTATCCTTAATGTTATATTTATTAAATTTTTTTTTAACTTTTTTGTTATTATAGATTCACCAGTTCATCCTCCATCAGCAGCTGCTCACGAATTGTTTCGTGGATTTAGTTTTGTATCACCATCAATTATTGATAGTGGAAATGTAAAATCCTCTAATACGAGTAGCCCAAATAATACATATAAACAAGCTCTTAATAACAATGTTAATGAATCATTAAAAGGATGTCTTGAAAATTTATCTGGTATGAAAGTATGTGAAAAATTGGAACAAAAAAGTTTTTTTGATGAATATGATGTTAAGGATGAAATTGGTGTTGGAGCTTATTCAATTGTTAAAAAATGTGTGCATAAAATTACAAAAGCTGAATATGCTGTTAAGGTAAATAATAAAATATTTAACTAATATATTATAAATTTAATTTTTTTTTATTTTAGATGATTAAAAAAGGTAAAATAGATATCTCTGAAGAAATAGATATTCTACATAGATATAGTAATGGTAAATATATAGGAAAATTGTATAGTGTTTATGAAGATGATACATGTGTTTATCTTGTTCTTGAATATTGTAGAGGTGGAGAACTTCTTGATAAAATATTATCAAAAAAAGGTTTTTCAGAACGTGAGGCTGCCTCTATTATGTATCGACTATCGAAAGCACTTGTTTATCTTCATAGTAATCAAGTTGCTCATAGAGATTTGAAACCATCAAATATTCTTTATGCATCAGAAGACATGAATCCGGAGTCAATTAGAATTATTGATTTTGGTTTTGCTAAGCAATTAAGAGCTGATAATGGTTTATTAATGACCCCATGTTACACAGCTCAATTTGTTGCACCAGAAGTATTAAAAAAACAAGGATATGACATGTCGTGTGATGTATGGTCTCTAGGAGTTTTAATGTATTCAATATTAAGTGGTGAAGCACCATTTTCAATGAATCCAAATGATGAACCCGAAGTAATATTAGAAAAAGTTGGTGAAGGTATCTTCAGTATGTCAGGTGGAAACTGGAGAAACGTAACAGAGATAGCTAAAGATCTTATAAAAAGGATGCTTCATGTAGATCCATCTAAAAGAATAACAGCAAAACAAATTTTACTTCATCCTTGGATATCAAAAAGAAACCTCCTCCCACATATAAAATTAAACTACACAATTGTTCCTGAAAAAGTAAAAGAAGCAATAAATGTAATGTTTAAAGCAATTGAAAACCCAACTAAAACAGTCTCCCTACGTCCAGTAATATCATCAGCTCTTGCCAAAAGAAGACAAATTAAAATTTAACCAAATATCTAAAAAGTATGATGGTATTTCACTTTTTTAAATTTATCAACAAAAAAAATTTTCTTTTAAAACTGAAATATTAATCAAGAGAAATTTCTAACCATTAATATATTTTTTTCCTTATTGTGCTGCCTTTTTTTTGAAATTATATAATATCATAATCAAATGAAAAAAAAAAGTTTATACATATAAAAAAAAATTATATTTCTTATTTAATAATGATGATATTTTATTTTATGTATATTAAGGTATTTTTATTGTATTTATAACAGCATTTTGTGTACATACAATAATATTGATAAAGAAAATAAAATAAATTTTTATGTAATTAATTTTTTTTTGTATATCTTATTTTTTGTTTTATTATTTAATATAGGTTTTTATTAAAAACATTAAAGTTTTTTAATTCTTATAAATTTTTTAACAAAAATGATTAATTATAAACTAAGTAATCTTATCAGGAATACTTTACTTTTTTGCTTAAATGTCTTTTGATTGATTATCACTTTTCAATGTTTAGTTTTATTTCGTTATTTAAAATAAAAGTCAAATAATCAAGTTATTAATTAAACATTATAATATTGTATTATTTATAGAAATAATATTTATTTCAAATTTTTTTTCTAAATTCTATTAACTCTGTTGTAACGATAAAAAAATAAAATAAAATGTCACTTAAAAATGTATCATTAAATGATATCTTAGATGCTAAAAAGCGTCTTGGAAATGATATTATCAAAACGCCAGTAATAACAAATGATTACATTAACAAGTTAACGGGAAAAAATTTGTTCTTTAAATGTGAAAATTTTCAAGCAACTGGATCTTTTAAAGCTAGAGGTGCTTTGAATGCTGTTAGGAAGGCCATTGAAAATCAATATATACCAGGTTTTTTAACACATTCTTCTGGAAATCATGGAACTGCTTTAGCATGGGCTGCTTATAAAGAAAATAAACCTTGTATAGTTGTCGTTCCTCAAAATACCCCAAAATTTAAGAAAAAAAGAATTGAAATGTTTGATGCAAGTCTTGTTTTTGCTGATAATACTATAAAAGGAAGAGAAGAATGTTGTGAAGAAACTCAAAAAGCGACAGGTTATTTTATTGTACAACCATTTAATGCATTTGAGGTCATGGCTGGACAAGGAACATTAGCCATAGAAATTGATAATGATGTACCAAATTGTGAAGCTGTCCTTGTAGCTGTTGGTGGTGGTGGTCTTGTCTCTGGTATTTCTACATATTTTAAAGAAAAGGGTAAAAATGTTAAAATTTTTTGTGTTGATGTTGAAGGAAAAAATCTTCAAGAAAGTGTTACAGCTAAAGAACGTTTGTGGAAAAATGATGGAGAATCATTAAATACTATTGCTGATGGAATAAGAGTTAAAGTTGTTGGTGATAAATGTTTTAAGCAAGTTGTAAAATATTGTGAACCAAATGTTTTGACAGTCAATGATGAAGAAATTAAAAATGCCATGAAAATTATTTATGAAGAATTAAAGATTGTTGTTGAACCAACAGGTGGAGTAACATTTGCTGGCTTATTAAAATATAAAGATACAATTTTAAAGGATATAAAAAACATTACATTAGTAGTTTGTGGTGGTAATATATCATCTAATGATATTTCAAAACTTTTTTCAACATAAAAAATATATAATATATTCAATATTTCTTAAACGTTTTATATTGATGTATGAAATTTTTTATTCAATATTCTATATAAAAAAAAATGTTCATAATATGAAATAAAAATTTTAAAAAGAAAAAGTTATTCTTTCATAACGGTTAATAAATTATTAATTTCCTTCTAATTAAATTGTTAAGTTTTTTGATTTGATTTTACCCTCTACATATGAAGTGAATTGTTTCAAAAATTTTGGATATTCTCGTTTATAAACTTGCATTAAAGGAGCTTTTGGAAGCCAACCCCCTGGATTTACCTGTGCTACATATACAACTTTAACTGCAACTTCATCTCTAGATAATTGATCTATAGGTTTATCTTTGTTTAGAATAACCGTCTGACAATACATAGCTATTTTTAGACCTACTCGTACTGCTGATGATGACGTCATCTAAAAATTAATAAAATTGTTTTTTTTTAAATTATTAAAAACAAATTAAACATACAGGAACATCCTCTCGTTGTATATCGTGATTACAAACAATATATGCATCATAACATTCCTCATCTTTGAATTCACTAACATTTCTATAATGTGACCAAAATAAAGATTCTCTTTGAGCAGATGGCCAAATTCTTTTGTGTAACTGATGAATAATAGCAAGATCAGGGGATATTTGTTCAATTAAAGTTCCTTTAACTAGTGTATCTAAAAAAAATTATTGTATAAAATATTTTATAACAAAAATTTTCTATAACATACCATCCCACTCTTTCTTATACTCAAATTCATAAAAGTATTTCAAAAATTCTCTAGCAGTAACTCCATTAACATAATGGTATGCTTTTAATGGATCACATATCATTCCATCAATCTCTACATCCATCTTATACATTTTCATTGGACCAGAATGTGTGAATAATTCCCATTTACCTTCATCAACAGATTCCCTGGCAGCATTTAACTGTTCAAATGTTACTTTATCAACAATATCCCATAACGAAGAATTAGAAGTTGTTATTTTATCAGGCATTTGATTATTTTCCTATAATAAAAATTGTCTTATATTATTAATTTCTAAATATTTTTTTTTGTTTTTTTTTTAAATAATTATCTATAAATATATATCACTAATACAATCATATATTTCTTATGTCCCAAAAAAAATAATAATAATAATTAACACTAAAAATTTAATGTTTACATAAACATATTTTAATATGTAAGTGAATACATTTTATGATGACGAGAAAATAATTATTTATACACATTAAAAAGGAATGATCAATATTATGTAATGGATAGTAGAGGTCACTGATGAGATATATGTTCATGTTTAAAATATCAAATACATTTTTACCTATCACTATATATCTATAGTAATATATACATGTTTTGTCTCATCATTTTATGTTTAAATTTTCTATAAAATTTTTTGCCATAATCCATATAATACATATTAAATTATAAGAGGGGGAAACAAAAATAGATAGATATATGAAATAAGAAAAAGAATACATTTAAATTTAATATAATTATTTATGTATGTCATTACAAAAATATGGAAGAAAAAATGTAATTTATGAGCTTTCTATAAATCACATTTAAAATATGTTTGTATAAAAATTACAATATTTTAAAACAAAAATTTTATTATAAAAATTCTTATTTTATTTTTACTAAATATTATTTTTATTTTTATAATTATTTATTTTATTTTTTTTATCTAATTTATATATCAAATATTTTATTCTATCAATTTAATTTTAACAACAAAAAAAAATTATACTTTTCAACTATAATAATGTTAGATTTATTTTTTTTTTTTGATTAAACTATTTATAATAAAAATGTTTTAAAAATAAAGTAAGATATCATTTTTTAAAAGTATATAAAAAAAATAAAAATATATCAATAAAATAGTATTATACAAATAATATATAAAATATATTTAAGTGATTGTAAAAGATGATTTTGACAAATTTTATACAATCTAATATTTTGTTATAATAAAAATTTTTGATTTATAATATTACTAATATTAATGTGACTTTATCTATTTTATATAGCAAAAATTTTAATCATACACCTCTATAAAATTAATTATTCTTAAATTATATTATTCTTGATAATAATGTTTGCTTATTTATCAGCTAATCAAATATTACTCACATTTCTATTATCAAAAATTTTAGAATATTTGAAATTTTTTTAATTTATAAAATAGGATTATGTCAAATAAATTTATTTTTATCCAATCATTAGAATAAATTATTTAATTTAAAAAAAATTATTTTTAACTCGGTAAACTTACTTTAGTTACTTTTTCATTACAATTATTTATATCATTGAGATTTGTACAATTAATTCCAGTTTCTAATTGACCTTCATTTTCCTCTCCATCACTATTGAAAGTGTGTGTATCAAAAAATTCATCCTCTGTATCAGAGAATACTGATAAGGAAGATGATGGGTTTTGAATTGTATTGTTGAGTGTATTTTTTATTGGTATATTTATTGTTACTTCCTACAAATATATACATTATTATATACAAAATTTATATAATTAAAATAAAAATATATATTATACATATGTGTACTATTAATTTATATATTTTTCGTTACAATACGTAAAAATAAAATAATAAAAATAAAAAATAAATATCATTAATATTTATACCCACCTCATTTTTTTCATTATTTTTATTTTTATAACTCTTTTTACTATTAATATTCTCCCGTTTCTGACAATTTTTAGTTATCTCATCAACCATACTTGATAAAAGACAAAGGTTCTCTTTAAAGTCAATTATTTCATTTTTTAAGTTGTAAATAAATGGTATTTGTTTATTTGTCTCTTTGGAATATTCAATGACAAAATTTATTAACTCTTCCACATGACTTTGTAAGTTACAAAACTTTAATGATACATTACTTTCATGTGCTGATAATTTTTTCATCATATCCAATGTATTTTTTATATCCATCGAAAAAGGCACATCCTGTATATTAAAAAAAATTTATATATAAAAAAAGTAGTTATTATTCATTAAAATATTAACATTATATATATATATATATATTGTATTAGCACATTTATATTATATGTTATATTATTCAATAAATAAAAAAAAAAGCAAAAACAAACTTGAAAAATAATAATTACATATTTCTTCACATTTTCTTTTTTTAATTTTTTTTTTAATTCAAATGTAATATATAAACAAATATATATATTTTATTGATAATTTTTTTATATACATAATAAATTTATTATTTTAATATGTATTAAAATATTACATATATATAATAAATTTTAACTTTTCAAATTATTATTTATTTTAATTATTCAAAACCTATATGATAAAAATTTATCAAATAATTAAAAATATATGTGGTATTTTTTATGATAAATCTCAGTAAGTAATTTTTTAATTTATAAAATAAGTCTTTTAATTATTTGAAAAATTATTTAAAACAAATAGATAAAATTTGTCACTATGAAAATAATATTTTTTTTTTTCAACATCAATCCTATGTTATATAATACATTATTTTTCCATAATTTTTTTATACGAAAAAAAATTAATATTTATATCTTATTATAAAAAAAAGTTTTCTTGTTCTAATTATTTTGTTCTATATTTTTTTTTATTACCTCCCTTATTAAGAAACAAAAATATTTAAGTATTAATAAGTATATTTTAATTTTTGTTATAATTATTTTATATAAAATTTATATTTTTCATAAATTAATATATATTTTTTTTCTTATTTTTTTACGCTGTATATATATTTTTTTTATTTTATTATTATTATTTAAATATATATTTATATATATTTCTTACATATAGAGTAAGAAAAAAAAATAGATTTTTAATAAACTAACCACATTATTAGGAACCTCGTTCTTCCATTGAACTTCTTTTTTTTTTAAAAAATTAGGACCATCATATGGACCAGCTTGTTCATTTAAATACTGTACCCATAAATTACGTTTACATTCATCTTCTGCCTTCAAATACCATATAGCACCATTTAAGGCAATCTCAAAATTGTGTCCATCAAAACGATCAGAACGTATAAGGGCATTCGCTAATGACATCGAACCTCTTATTCCATATTTCATTTCCGATTTAGATTTAAAGTAGTATAAGACTCCATCAGAAACAACAAAATACCTCTCCTGCCAACCATTTAAATAATTGGTCCATTTTATAAGAACACCCTCCATCTCGTTTTTGTCTTCTTTTTTTATAAAACTACAACAATTATAAAATAAAATATATTTCTTTTTAAAACATAAGAGGGGTAAAAATTTTTACTACAAAAGTATTAGTATTATAATAAAAGATTATAATAAAAGAAAGTAAACTTTTTTATATTTAAAAAGTTTAATAACTTTAACAAAATCAAAAAAAAGTATGTAATGCTGTTATAAATGTAAAAGTACTACTTTGTAATTAAATACTTAATAGTAAATGAGAATATGATATTATAAAAACTTTATGATAAATAATATTATAATGAAAAAAATAGTTATTAGTTAAAAACTTATATTTTTATTTAGAAAAAAAATTATAATATAAAAATATGTATTTTGTTAATTTATTTTATTGCTTCTAGATAAAAGTATATATATTCTAATATTTTTTTAAATATACATGTATTACTATTTTTAAAATTATTATTATTAATATTTTTACAATATATAAAATATAAAATTTTAAAATTAAAATTAAAAGAAAAAATAAATATTCTTTTATTTTATTTAAAATTGTAAATTACTATTGTAACATTTTATTATAACAAAGATAGTTTTCAAATTGTAGTCCCCGTATAGTGGTAGAGAATAATATTATATTAATTTTACAAAAGAAAAAAAAATAATAGAAATAGGAGAAGAATTAAAATATAATACAATAATAATAATAAAAATAAATAATAAGTAAAAAGGGGTAAAAATAAAATATTTGTTAAAGTAAAAAATTGATTTCATAGGTATAGTTATATATTCTCAATCATACTTTTTTTTCTTCACTTTAAATTATTTCTACATATATATATATATATATATATATATATATTAATATTTATTATACTTTCTTTTTTTTTTATAAATATTAAAGCTTACAAATTTTTATTCTGATAACAGGTTATATATATATCTATGCTTTATTTTTATAATATTAAAATTATAATGAAAGTTCGTATGTCATAAGATATAAATGTTTATTTGATATCACTTCTTGATCATTAAAACATATAGATAAGTTTAACTATAATATCTAAATAAAGAAACTTTTATTATAAATATTTTAATGAACACCTCTCCACACGTATATTTACAAATATATAATTATATAAATATATATTTTGTATATTCATTAAAGTTATTTATATAGGAAGTTCGAGACCTATCGATTGTGGAAGAAAGACTAACTGCTTCGATATGTATTTCTCTATATATCATTGTAGTTTGGAGTGAGTACTAACAAAATATCTTTAAACTTCTTTATTTTTTTTTTTAACTAAATTTTATTCTATCAACAATGAGAATAGTTTAATATTTGTGTATTGGACCACATTGATATAATTACATTGAAATAATATATTAATACAATTTTAATAATCATATCCTTGTCAAAAAATAAAAAAGTTAATAGCATATCTATTATTTATAGATGCTTTTATAATGAAAAGTTTCATTGAAAATGCATTTTCTGGTTCCTGGAAAAATCTTCAAAAAGAGATTAAAGTTGGTGATATTTATTTTGGGGCTCCAGGAGATGTAAGTATAAATAAAATATTTTATTTAATATTCTTATTTTTATAGAAAACTAAAACAGTTGATAGAGCATTAAAAGCACTATCTAGGTTGATACAGGATTCACATTGCTCTATTAAAACTTATGAAAATATTATTAGAAGAGGTGATTTAGAATCACCATGTATTATTGTTCCAAAAGTACCAAAATCACTTTCAAAAGGTCATTTTTTTGATTGGAATGAACAAAAATTATATCCTCATTATGTTGCATGTAGATTATTTCGTTTTCCTGATATGAATGATTATCATCAATTGATACCATCCTATAGAAGATGTAAAGCACCATTTAATAGAAAAAGTAATCATGTATGTATAAATCCATTTCATTACAATTCTCTTAGACGTCCTAAATTACCACCGGTAAGGATTCCCAATAAAATTGCTTCACAAGATTATCAACAACAACAATATAAATCTAATGATAGAATAAATATTGATACCTCAGTTCAGACGTTAGTTGATGCAATGGAGACTGATGCATACACTCATCATGATATGATTCCTAATACAACAGTTTATTGTGATATGACATTAGATGACAGGATTCGTCAATTAGTTGATTCTTATAATTATGCTGGTAGTGATACAACAACAGAAACTGGATCTATATCTGGATCATATCAAAATGATTATACATCAAATCCAGGTTCACAAGGATACTTATCAGATGATATGGATAGTGAAATAAATTCACCATCAAGTGAAACAATTAAATCATTTGATGATGGTATAGTTTAAAAAAATTTTTTTATTATTAATAATTATATATTTTTTAAGATCATATTAATGTACCATATACAGAACCTGATGCATGGTGTTCAATATATTATTATGAAAGAACATTACGTGTTGGATCACATTTTCAAGGAAAATCTCCATCTATAGTTATTGATACAATGTACTTAACAAAAACTGAAAGTCATATGGCATTAGGAGCATTTTCAAATGAAATGAGATCAAGTGAAGTTAAAGAAACTCGTGAATCTATAGGTAGGGGTATACGTTTATATTATATAGCTGATGATATATATGTTGAAAATTTGTCCAATCATTCAGTATTTATTCAAAGTCCAAATTGTAATATGAGAAATGATTGGCATCCAGCTACTGTTGTTAAAGTACCACCTGGTTGTCATTGTAATATGTTTAGTTATAGTAGATTAGCTTCCCTATTAAATGAAGCAGCTAAAGTTGGTTATGAAGCTGTTTATTCATTAACAAGAACATGTACTGTAAGATTGTCTTTTGGAAAAGGTTGGGGTAATGAATATAAACGTCCAACAGTTTCTTCAACACCTTGTTGGTTAGAAATTCATTTACATGGTGCATTAAGATGGGTTGATAATGTACTATCTCATATGAATTCCCCTGAAATGCGGGTTAGCAGTTTTACATAACCCTAAATTATATACGTATAAAAATAACAACAAAAAGTTGATATGATAAAATAACAAATATTACTTTTACGATCTACATTCTTACTATCTATATATTATTATATATACATTATATTTTTATAAAATCTTAGTACATACCAGTGAAAAAAAAAATGGCACAAAAATTGAAAACAAAGTATTTTCCATAATTACCATCATTTATTTAGATGATGTCAAACAAAAGTTTTTATAGGATTTTAGTTATTTTTAGCTTAAAAATAAAACCGTTTTTTTTATGAACATTAAACAATGAAGAAAAATTTGAAGATCTATGGATAGAAAAAATTTTTAGATTAGAAAAATTTTTATTCAAAGAAAAAAAAATCTATATATATAATTTAAAAAATAATTAATAATTATTTATGTGTATAAATAAAAAAATACCTCTTAGTAAATATATATTTTTTTTTGATTATTATACTATATTTTTTTTTAAATAATTATAACAGCATGAAGTTAAAAAAAGGAAAATTATAAGTGATTTGGAAAAAGTTCTTCTACCTCATTACATTCTATTTACTTAAATCTTGGATATAAAATATATTTTGATTAATATTTTATAATATATAAAGTAGAAGTTTTTTTTAATCGATTTTTATTAATAAATTATACTATTATTTTCTAATATAATGTATAATAATTATATAAAATTATTACTTATTATTCAATTTCTTTTGTTATTTTTAACATTATTAAGTGATGTTGAGGGATTTACCAATATTACTGAAAAAAACTACTATAATATTAAAGATAGAAATAAATCAGTATACGATGTTTTGACATCTGGTTTAGAATGTTATTATTGCACTTATACACTCCAAAATTCAAATAAAATTCCTCAACTACAAAAAAACCATATGGATTATTGTTTATCAAAATATAAATTGAAAGAGGATATGAGACTTCGAACACCTTGTGCAATACATGAAAATTTATGTATGGTAAGAAAATAAATATTTATTATTATAAATATTATAAAATTAATTATTAATATACTTTTACCTTTTATTAAAGAGTGTTATAAAATTTATAAATAATAGAATTGTTGACATTGAAAGAGATTGTGTTAATAGCTGTTCTCAACAATGTTTCGAAACTGGATATGGCATTACTGTTAAGAGGTGTATAAGATGTTGTAACACAAGTCTTTGTAATGATTTTTCAATTGATGAAATGGATATTATTAAGATAAAACTTTTCAAAACTACTAGTACAAACTTTGAATTTAAGAATTTTGAAATAAATAAAGTAATTATTATATTTTATTTTTTTTATTTCTTTTTCTCAATTATATGTTAGTTAAAGTTTTTTTTGTTTATTATTAAAAAATTATTTATAATAATTAATTTTTTTTATACAATCAACTTTTTACCAAGCAATTTTTTTTTCAAAATTATCATAAACAAAATTTTCATGATTCTAAATAGACAAATATATTTAAAGAAAATAAAAGAAATTAAATTTAATTGTTTTTTATTTATTTAATCAATTGTATTTTCATTTTTTTTCATAAATAGAAAAAAGACAAAAAGATATATTAATAAATTTTTTATAAATTATAAATAACTTATTTATCATTTATTAGTTATAAAAATGCTATTTTATTATATTATTAAATTTTTTTCTATAATGTTTAATATTATAATAATTTAATAAAAAAAAAGATATACAATGATAAAGATTTCTTTAAACTTTTAAAACTAGATTATAATATATTGTTATTAGATTAAAGAAAATTTTAACTTTCTTTTAATATAATAAAAAATATGTTTTTATTTTAACGTTGCCTTAATATATTGGATAACATCAAAATGTGATAATAGGAAAAAAATATCATAAAATTAAAGCAATAAAATTTATAGGATTAGTAAAAAAAATTTATCTCTTTTTTACTATTAAAAAATTAAATTTTTTTAAATAAAGAAATATATTTATATGTGTAGAAATATTATGAGTATGAACATGAATTAAAAAATATAAAAGAAATACTTGAGGTAGGTTTGATATTTAGTTAATCATTCTTAAACTCAATACTTCTCATTTTTTTAATCTAACCTCAATGTTAAATAACTTTTAAAAGATGATGATCAATCGTTATTAGTAACAATATCCGTTAACAATTTACCAATATTTTAATATCTCTTTATAATTTTTAATACTCCAGATTCTTACTTTGACATAATTTTTAAAAGATATCCAATCATTAAAATTACCACTTTTTTTTATAATAATAAATTGTTAAGGTGAAAACACACTATTATTATACTTTATTTCTAAAATAAAAAAACATTTTTTTCTAGTGCATAAATTTTTATCAAATTATTACTTTTACTTTTTATCAATTTTTTGCTGTAAAATATTACTATTTTAATTGTAAATTTTTTTAGCATAAAAATATATAATATTATTCTTGTTGTGATATATATTTTTAAAAGCTATTTTTAATTGTTACATATCATGACATTATTTACATTTTTTAAATTTTTTAAGAATACTACAAAAAAAATAAATGATAATAGGATGAGATGATATGCCAAAAATATAATGTTTATAACAATTAAAGTAATACCCTTTATTTGTCTATTTTTATCTACTATTTTGTATTTATAGTATGTGATAAAAAATAACATTATTGAAATATAATAAAATTAAGGTAAAAAAAGTA
This sequence comes from Strongyloides stercoralis, assembly GCA_029582065.1. NCBI lineage: Eukaryota > Metazoa > Nematoda > Chromadorea > Rhabditida > Strongyloididae > Strongyloides > Strongyloides stercoralis. The sequence continues at coordinate 6,773,203 of CM055866.1, read as the reverse complement.
AAGTTAATGTTTATGGTTAATTTGTTAGGATATTAAAATTACATTCATTGATAATATTAATCGTTAAAGATAATAATAAGAAAATATGTGTATATTTTTATTAAATTATACATCAATATCTATGAGAAATATTTTAATGCTAATATTTAATGATATAATAAAAAAAACTTTTATTTTTTTTCTTTTTTAAAATTTAGAAATATATATTTTGATATATATATATATATAACAATATATAAGAATTGTAATTTATATATGAAAAAAACTTAGAAATTGTAATAAAAAAAGTATATAAAGAAAGGAAGAGTAAATCATAGATTTATACATAGATGAGAAAAAAAGTATAATTATAGGATGACAAAATAATTTCCTCTTTCTATTAATAGAGAAGAAGTTCAATTGTGATAATCAGTTCCTTTTGTTAAAAAAAAAGATATGTTAAATGATAGTATTTTTTATTTTTATAAAACAATATAGTATACATTTAACTATCATCGTTTGTTTTGGTCAATTAAGAAATAGAAAACTAAAAATAGATAACTTAACTTTCTTCTTAAATTTTGGTTAATCTTTTTTAGCTTACAGTTTAAGAACTTTATTTTGTATTGTTATAAAAATTTCTATGAAAGAACTTGTAAAAAAAAAGAAGAAAAAAGAGATAAATAAAATGAATAAAAATGGGTATCACATTTGCTTTTCTTCTAACATATTTATATACTTTTAGTTTAGTTTTTCAAACTTGTAATATTATGGAATTGTTTGGAGATGAAAAGAATTATTTTTATATTTTAAAGTTATTTTCTATTTTTTTATTAAATTTAATACTTATACCCCCTAATGTGGTGATAATTTTGAAAAATAGATTTTTATATTACTTTAAATTACATATGTATTTATTTATTTTTTTGTTAAAAAAATAATAATTTTTAATTTTTCTTTTCTTTTTCGTATGATCTTATGAGAAGAATGTTGTTGTGATATATAAAATATGAAGGAGGAAGGAAAATTAATCATTAAATGTTAGTATTATTAATTGGTAAATTCTTTTAGGTGTAATATTTTAATAAAGATTGTTTATTTTAATAAACTCAAAATTATTACTATAAATAATATTTAAAATAAAATATTAAATTTTATGCCTTATTTCTCTATTTTTAACAAAACCATTATTCTTTTTCTATATAACTATTAAATATGTATATATATATATGGGTTAAAAGATAATTTTAGTATATTTTAAAATAAAAATTATACGAAAGAATGTATTGTTATGTAAAGTAAACTCTTTGATACATTTTATTGTATAATAATGAAATTTAAATAGAAAAAGTTTAATCATATTATATATGGTAGGATTGTCCTGGCAAAATTATATTTAACATTGATAAATGAGGATAATTTAGATGATTTGATAGACAAATTTTTTTTTATTAGATGATAATGGACGGGCTAAACGATATATTGAGAATATTTATCTTTTGACGTTTTTCCTATTGTCCCTGAAAATATTATATAAGAAATCATCAATAGATATTTATTATTATTAAAGGATTATCTTTTTTTACATGATAAATATATATATACATATTATTTTCGGAAAATATATTAAAATTACTTTTACTATATACTTTAGCTAAATAGGCAAGAAAATTTTTTATGAATTTTATTTATATTTAATTAAAAAAATACCTTTATGCTATTATTAACTAACAATTTTTTTTTTATTAAAAATATTAAGCTATTCTAAGTATATTTTTTTCTTATTAAAGAACTATTCTTGGTAAAATAAATTTATTTAATAACATACCTTCTTACTTTTAATATACATATTTAAATATAAAAATTTTAACAATTCAACAACTATATATAGATATTAACAAATTGATATATATTTAACTTGAACTTTTATGTTATGATTATGAAAACAATTTTTTTTACCTATTTTAACATTTGCCTTCTTATTTTTTTTTTTAAATTTAATTGCCCATTTAAAAAGAAGAAATAAACTTTTCTATGTGGGCATATTTTCATATATATTTATATATAATCCACCCTCATAAAAAGAACTCTTGGCATATGTGATAGGATGAAAGATTAGAAAAAAATATCATTTAATTGCACATTTAAAATCACAAACAATCACAAAAAATGTCTATATCATTTATCAACATATATAAATATATATATCATCTAATCTTTCTCATCTCCTATCAATGGTGTAGTTGTATAGAAAAATATTTCTTAACATTATAATATTTATAAGAACATTAAGTTTAAGAAAAGAAAGTTTTAATAGGAGTTTTTAAAAAAAAATCTTATTTTTATTATACTATTTTATTATTTTTATAATATAATTTTTTGTTAATTTATTAATTAAAATAATCATATTTTAGATAAGATGTATTTTGTTGAATATTTGATGTAAAGTTTTTTTTTTTTTTTTTAAAAACCACTTTATTATTTTATCAATAGTTATTGTTACAAAGATTAGGGAAAAAGTTAGGGGAAGAAAAAAAGAATCATTTTATTCTCTTATAATTTTGATAGTGTGATAACTTCCACATTGACAAGAATGGTAAAAGAAGATTCAGAAGATATTTGTAGTTAAAGCTATATGAAAGTGAGTGAATTGTTGTATATATGTATATAAAGTTAACCATTAAAACTATTTATATACAGAGACATTGGTATACATATATTCAAAATCCCAGTCGTTGCTGGCAACACTAGTTGATAACTGACAATGGCTTTTCAAATAAGACTTATTGTAGTATTACTTTATATAACTACATATAGACAATATCTATTTTGATGACCAATACACCAAATGTTTATGGAATGTGGAGATTTATATCATATTAGTTAGAAACTTTTTCCTAATGACGTATGGAAAAGAGTCACATATATATGTATATAAAAGAAAAGTAGAAAAGAGGGAGCGCTTTTTAAAAAGATAAGAAAAAGAGGTTTTGTTAATGAAAATTGTTTAACTTAATTCTCCTTTAAAATATTAAATTTTGTTTAATTTTTAACAAATGCTAAAACCTCCTTCAAAAAAGATTGCCCTTTTGACACCCCACTATATATCTATATATACTTTATTCTTAATTTTCTCTTTGACTCTTTCGTTTAAATCTTTTTTCCCTTTATAATATTTATATATATTATAAAACTTTTCTACCAACAAAAACTTTGAATTTTTGGAAGTATATCTAGTTTATGTTAAGCAAAAATATAAAAAGTGATTACCATAACTTTATATTCATTATATGTTAACATTATAATAGAAAACTAAAATTATATATATTTTTAGCTATTTTATTTGATTTTAATAATTCATTCATGTATATGGGAAAAGAAGATATGAACTAAATAATTTTAATGGTTAACTTTTAAATATTAATTTTTATTTTTGCCAAATACATTAATTTTATAGGAGTTTTTAATTTTTATTCAAAAATCAAAAAAGCATATTTTCCATATTTATAACTTATATAAATATATATACACATAATTTTTTTAATGGTATATATGGATGTTTATAACCATCTATAAATGTATACATATTTATAAGCAGATTCATTGATGGATACTGATTCTCTATTCTAACTCACCATATCCTTTTAATCTTTCCTCTCATGGCACATTAACTACCCGAATAGGAATAAAAAAAAACATTCCCATTGGATAGGGAGGGTAATGTTTTTTTTTTGACAAAATATAATTTTCTCTATATTAGATCATATTTCTTATACACTAATTTGTGTCTATTTTTTTTTATCATCTTTTTTTTATTTGAAATATTTTTTTTTCTTATTTAAAAAAAAAACAATTATTAAATTATAAACATTTTTTTAGAATTTTTTCCTTTCTCTGGTAATTGATCTCACTTAATGCCTATATTAAGGAAACTCAACTTTTACCTATATAAATATCTCTAGATAAATTATTTTTTTTTTCTCCATAAAAATACCATTAACACCATATATAAAATTTTTGAGTAATAAAATAAGTTTATTAGTGATAGTATTATTACTATTCAACTAGTAGATACTGGCATATTCATCCTCTTTAAGAAATGCCAATAGATTGTACTATATGGTGCCTACTTTCTGAAAAACGAAGGTATATGGAGAAACTTTGGAGAAAAAGGTTACTCATAACAGCTGATGAGAAGAAGGCTAGAAGAAGGTTTTTAAGGTTAATGCAAGGTTTTGATGCTGAAGATTTGGATGTTTTAAAAAAGGTTATTTATTTTATTTATATTATTTTAATATATTATATTATTTTTAGGCAGTAGAATCAGGTGGATTAGACATTAAACAATGTGCACCAGGACCACCTATGGAGACATTAGATATGGAATTACCAGGATCCTCAAAAATGATAACAAATGATGGTGAAGATGAGGTTGTATTTGATGCAAAATACGATGATTCAGGATTAATACCACAAATAGATAAACCAATGAGTATGCCATATCTTTGTTGTAAAATGTGGCGTTGGAAAGAATTACAAGTTGATGCAGCACTTCATAAATTAGAATTAATGCCTTGGTGTAGATTTGGTAGAGTAACAATAAATAATGCTACAGTTTCATGTTGTAATCCGTATCATTACGGATTATGGATTAAACGTAAGTTTATTTTTTTTTGTTTAAAAAATATTTTTAAAATCATGTATTACAATATATATTCTTTAGCTGAATTATCACATACCATTGATGAGGATGAAAATACGGGTACAATACTTTCAAATAATGATAATACTCATCTTTTACGAGGTAATAATTTGTCAAATGACACCGGATATGGAGGATGTAGTAATTCATCAGATAAATTTTCAACACCAAAACACCATTCTCGACAACACATAGAAAATCAACCAAGACCAGGTAGTATAATGTCAGCACCAACAATACCAAATATAACAACGTCAATTGAAAAAGCTGTTCCTGTTGGTGGAGGATTTATTCATAAAGGTATTGAGATGACATCATTTCCTTCACCAAATTCTCCTAAAATATATCCTAATAGAATGTTAAGTGATGATTCATTAGATGAGTATTTAACAAGTGCCCCACCACCACCTCCACCAGATTTATCTCCAGCTCCATCAATACGACAATATACAAATCAAAAAATTAGTCAGCATGCTTCAGCTCATTCACAGGCATTAAGTAAGTTTTAATCTATTATATCTTATTTTTTTTTTAACAATTTTAATTTTTTTTTGTTTGTTAACGATGACTATTATATATTTTATATTATATTATATATATATTTATTTATTTAAAAGTATATATATATATATATATATATATATATATATTAGAAGGACAAATATTTATAAATGGAATACTCTTTTTCATTTGATAAAGATATATCACAATACTTGTAGAAATATAAAATATACTCCCATGATAATAAAGTTTCTTTTATTTTTCCTATAAAAATGATGGAAAGATATTTGGTATATAATAACAACCATCTCTTTTAAAAGAAATATTTTTTTTAAAATAGTGATTAGTAAATTTTTATTTCATATAATGAAAAAATAAAATAGAGAAACTTAAAATATGTTGTTTTTTTTTTAGATAATATTATAAAAGAAAAATATGATTATAATCTTTTTAGTTCCGTTTTTTTGTTTAAGAAAAAAAATTGAGTTATTAAAAAGTTATAAAAATATAGTTTTTATAAAAATAGAAATGATATTATAAATCATTTTTTAATTATTATATTTATTATTTTTTTATTGTTTTTAGCTTGGGGTAGATTAGCAAGATGGGAAAAAAAAGAGCGTGTGGGAGAGATAATATCTCTTTATGGAGAATTTGTTGCAGTGGGTTTATTAGCTGGAACTGTATTTGATTCTCAAGATATTCAATGTGATTGGGATATTGATAATGAAGTATCATTTTCACTTATTAAAAAATCAGAAACAGATGATTATGAAGATATATGGTTATATAATAGTGGTAATAGACCTTTATTTATATCAATATCATCTTCAACATCTAATCAAAAAGGTGATACTATTAGAAGATTATGTAATGGATATTGTATAAGAGTTCATCGAATAATTATATGTCCAGAAGAATCAAGAATAATGTCAAATGTTGATCCAGCTAATACAATGTCTTTCCTAACAATATCAGTAGGTGTGGGATGGGGAGTAAATTATCAAAAATTATATTTAACTGAACTGCCTTGCCGGTATGAAATTATTTTTTCCTAAAATTAATAGGAGAAAGTGCCAAAAATAATGATATCAAATAATATCTTTTTTTTTCTGTCTAATTGTTGTACAAAAATGACAATAAAAAAAATATAGAAGATGACTTTATACAAAATATATTTAATAAGCAACAAAATGTATAAATATTCAAAAGAAAATTATTAGAGCTGTATTAATTAAAGTTTATTTAAAAGAAAAAAATGATAGTTGCTAAAAAATAATTTATTACCAATCAAACTTCCACTTATTTTATCATAAAAATCATATTTTAAAAAAATTATGTGGTTTGTTAATTTTTTACTCAATATTTCTAAAGCAATATTATATGATATATATAAAACGTAGTAATTGCTTGTTTTTTTATTATTCATATTATATAGAGGTGATCTCGAAGTTTTGTCTTTATTTTTTGTTTTTTTTTTATTAATAAATTTTATATATTTTATAGAGTTTTTGACTAAAATAAAATTTACATTCATTGAGTAATAATATTATTGTTTGGCTAATAATTTTAGAAATATAGGTTAGAGTGAATTGAAGCATAAAAAAAATATTATTTTTTTACTAAAATATTAAAATGTTTTACATGTGCTTTTTAAGTATTTTTCTTTTTAATATTTATTTAATATAAATGAATTTTGATAGTTTGGAAATTTCTTTATTTTCTTCTTATCTTATTGATAAGATAATTAACAAAAGTATTACTAACGTTGAAATTTTTAATAATACAAAAAAGAAAAATGTTAAGGAAGTAATGATACCAAGACCATTTAAAATATTAAATACTGAATACATAGATATTGAAAATGAATATAATGTTTTACAAAGATCTAAAACATGGCAAGAATGTAGTAGAAATAATTTAAAAAAATTACTATTACAACATTTATCTCAATCAAATGATGTAAGTTATACGTTGTATATAATTAATATTTATTTAAAGAATCTTTTAAAAAGTGGAAAAATATACGACGATATTATTGATGAATCAACGTATATTCAACCAAAATATCTTAAAATTTATATAGATATATATTTTAATAGACATTTATCAATATTAAAAACACAATATGGAGAAGAAATTATAGGAAAATTTTTAAAAAATACACTTCAACCACCTAGCAATATTTTTTATATAGTAAAATATTTAGAAGAAAATGAATGGATAAACTTAAGAAGATTAAAATACAAAATTATGTGGAATAATATTGTATCTGGTAAATGTGAAATAACTCATTTTAATATTGAATTAAGAAATGTAAATAAAAATATTGAGTTTTCTATTTATAATACTTTTGGTAAAGGGAGAATGATACGATTTGAAAAAGGATATTACTATATCAAAAGATGGATCTTTAATTTTGCTGATTAAAATTAATGAATCTTTATTTTATTGAATTTTTTGAATTTTGATTTATGTTTTTTAAACAAAATATTTACTAAGTAAAAAATTATTTTTTAATTTTTTTTCTTAAAATATTTCTATTACTATCATGTAAAAAAATTAAGAATTAAAAAATGTCATGGTAAAAATTTTTTATACATGCATTTTATTTGTAAAAATAAAAAGGTTGATAAAATATTACATTTAATAATAAAAGTTAAAATAATTATTATTATAAATATTTTAATATTACATTGAATATAATTAAAGTATAATGTAATGTTATTATTTTTTATTGGCTATTCAAATACTGTTAAATTTTAAAAAGAAATATATTGTTTTTTTAAATTAATCAATTATTTACAATAATAAAAAAATTTAAACTAAAACAATAAAATTTTATTTCAACTCAAAAAAACAATAAATAAAACATATGGTAATTTTTATATAAATAAAACTTTTATATTGATACATAAATTTTTATACAAAATTTATATTATATTTTGGTAGTAAAAACTATTTTATATTATACTAAGAAAAATTATTTTACCAATTGTTATAATTAAAATTATGCTTTTATTGTTTTATTTAATACAACATAGTAGTTTTTTTATATGTTAATAATTATTATAAAAAAATTTTTTTTATAAAAAGCCAATTTTTTTTCTTAAGTTTAATTTTTTCTCTTTTAAAGTTCGTTAACTATTACATTTTTATCGTTATTTTTTTGTTCTTTCACTTATATTTGGTCCAGGAACATTATTATCTGTTAACTTTTTTTTTTCTGAATCTGGAACATCAGTTTGTTTTAATGTAGGATTAATTGGCTTTTGAGTTGTATTTTGCGGTTTAAAAAATGCATCCCATTGGCATTCTTCGCCCCAAGTAATTGAGTTATTATCCATGCAAATTTTTAATTTAGTTAGTATTGTGTTATATTGGGGAGGTTTATTCGAAGGGTTTTCTATAACATCATTTATTACTGATACAACTTCACTTGGAAAATAATCTTTATAAACATTATAATTCGAATTAATTTTTTTTTTAGCAATGTTTGCTTCAGTATCAGCTGGAGACCACGGTAATTCTTTATACAAATCCATGGTAACATAAAGCCAAGAAAAAACATCATCTCTATATGAAGGCTCGCATCCTCTATGAATATGTGGTGAGCAATGAAAGATAGAACCCATCCATATTGGAGTATCTTTTTTAGTAATTGGATTAGTAGGTTCTAAACTTATAGGTATTTCCTCAGCATTACTATATTGAAGATGCTTAGCCAAACCAAAATCAATTATTCTTACTATTATCTCATTATGTCTTTTTATGCATTGATAGTCAACAATAATATTAGCAGGTTTCAAATCCATATGTATGAGCTTTTTGCTATGGAGAATTTCCAATCCTTGAAGAACATTAATTGCTACTCGAATCCAAGTTCTAAAGGCTATTCTTTGGTTTGGCATTTTAATTAAAATATCAAAAAGATTCATCCCAAACAAAGTTGTTATTACAAATTTAAACTTTCGTTTTTCTCCAAATTCTAATACCTCAGCAAAAAAATCGCATCCTCTTTTTGTTCTTCTTAACGCTTCTAATATACGAATTTCTTTTACTATATGAGTACTTTGTTTTGTTTGATCTTCAGCTTTCAGAGCACCAAAAGTTTTTTTATCATTATCTTCATTTAATTTTTTGAAACATTTGTAAATTACACCAAACGTTCCTTTTCCTATAATTTCTTCGCATACCCATCCCCTAACTTTTCTTCCAAGTAATTCATTAAAACCTGGATAACTGCTTTTACTTTTAGTTATTTTTGGCTTTTTATTAGCATTACTATCACAAACTTTGTTTTCAAAATTATCTTGAAGCAATAAAGGTGTACTCATATTAAATTTTAGAAAATTTTTTAAACATAATTATATAAATAATTAGGAAATTTGGTTTGTAACATTTGTAAGATTTAAATTTTATTTGTATTAAATATTTTTTCTAGCAATAAATTTATTATATTCATAACATAGTACTTATAATTTTTAAAAAGTTAAATTAATAAAATGATATATTTATAAACATTTTTATTTAATACTCATCTTTCTAAAATTAATACTATAATTTTCTAAAAAATTTATTATAGACCGTCTTTATAAATACAAAAAAATAATAAAAATAGTTTACAAATAAAGATTTTTTTTTTTATTTTACAGGACAATAAATATCAAAAATTGAAAAAGTGTTTTTAAAAATAACAGCCGTCTGTAATTTTAATAGTTGACTTTCCAATAACCATTTAGGTTTATTAATAAAATTAACTCCTAAACAATTTTCCATATTTTCAAAAGCTTCTTTCCCAACTATTTGAGGTGTTGTTGTAATATGAATAATTTCTAAAGCTTGTGTTTTAATATTTGGTATTAAAGAACATTCATAAATATTTTCATCATCAATATCTTCAACTATAAGATTTGAATATAACGGAACTGGAAACTTCCCATCCTTATTAGGTACCATTTTACGAGTGAAAGCACTATAAATATATTTTGAAGAATCTACCTTATCTTTAAAAAGTGTTTGCGTTATTCTTCGTAATACATAACTTTGTGTTGTACTAATATATTCACCATATTCATTTTCTTTTGAATGAAAAACTAAAATCATGAAATTCGTGTGATTTATGGTATATCCAACAACATTACCATAATCTGAACAAAGTGTGTAAGATTGTTCATTTTCTTCAAAAACATAAATTTTACCCTTTGCAATTCCTATTACAGCACATTCTGACAGATTCTGAAGATTTGTGACAATTTCGCTATTACCAATTTCAATTCTATACCAGTTATTTTTTCTTAATCTACCCGATGTATCAGTAACATATACACATCCTGACCCAGCAGAATAAGCATATTTTTCAGGTCCTAAAAAACATATTGAATTTATTGGATTTATTTCAGTAAATTGTTTATTTACTATATTATTTGAGTTTTCCAATGAAATAGTGGTATGCCATAAAATACCATTTTTAAATCCAATCATATATTCAATGACATCAGTTTTAAATTTATTAAAAGCTACAGCTGTACAATTAGAATCTCCAATATTTGTTGAATAATAAATTTCACCATTTTGACAATTAATTATCTTCAAAAATTGTCCTTTTAAATTTATTAAAGAAGTGTAACCAACAAGCAAAAGATATCCATTATAAACATCTAATAATTGACATTCCCCACCTATATCTTTTTCTATTCTTTTTATGAATTGAGCTTCCATTGTTGAATTAAGCTTTAAATATTCATTTTTAATATCTTCATCTGTTATAATTTTTTCTAAAGATTCATTTTCATTAATTGGTTTAAAAAACTATAACAAAATTTATTAATTAAAAATAAATAAATTTTAAAAAGCATACTTCATCTGGTAAATCATATATAGGATGGCAATCTTTTTTACTTAGTTTTTTATTACATCTAGGACATGTAAAATTTCTAGTATTTTTGGAAGTTCTCCATTTTTCAAGACATGATTTTCCCATTAAATGACCACAAATAGTTGAATAAATGGCATGCTCTGTTCCAGGACCCGTATATGCTTCACAACAAATATTGCAGATTAACATTATCTATAAAAATTAAAATTGTAAATAAAATACAAAATAAAAATATTTGAGAGGAAAAAAAGAAAAATTATTATGAAATAAGTACAAATGTCCAAAACTTTTGTATATTAAATCATTGTTAAATGTAAAAAAAAAATAACCACCATTATAATAATTTTGGATTTAATTCTTGATATAACTAATTAAAAAAAATTCTTAACAGTTTTTAATATGTTAATTGTTAAAAGTAAATTATATAAATAAGACTATAACTTAATGATAAAATGAACAACACAACATAAAATCTTAAATTTAGCAGCATTTTTCTTGACAGGAATTCTATGATATATTTCCACTAATATAATTATATTTATAAAATAACTTTTTATGTTCGTTTAATGTAGTCTATTAAATTATTGTTATAAAGAATATCCCTATATCATAAAGAAAAATAGGGGTTAACAAAATTTTTTTTTGAATTTTAAACTTTTTTTTGACAACACTAAAGAATACTTTTTATGCTTTTTAATTTAAGATAAATGTGAAATTTATCGCAAAAGATATCCTCAAGATATATTTTATGGAAGAATTATTAATATCAATTTTAGTACTTCTTTTCACTTTTTCAAACATATTATTTTAACCTGAGAATTGACAAGTATAAATAATTTAAAATGGAAGATATACACCAGTTCCAAGTTTTTAATTTATTAATTTTAAGGTTTTAGATTCTCTAAAAAAATTCTATTGAACCTAAATTTCAAAGGTTTATAAAAGTATAGCTTGGTTCAAAAAAATTTTTTTTGAAAAAAAAAGTAATAAAGAATATTCTTTTATATACATTTTAAATAAGGGATTACACACAAGTAGTATTTCATTCTTTAAAACTTTTTTCTACTTAATATTTTTTTTATGATTTCATTTATATCTGATAAAAATTGTTTAAAGTATAATAATATTACAAGATCGTTCTTAAGAAACAACTTTAAATTAAACTAAAAATATAATTATATTATGATATTTATATAAATTTTTATAGTATAAAAATCTCTATTTTTAAATTTTATTTTATTAGGTATGGATTTATAATGTCATCCGGATGTTTTCCACGTAATTAAAAACATTTCTTTCGTTTTTAAAGAACACTTTTTTGCGAGTACCTTGTTTTATGTATACGATTTCTTTTTCAATATTATTTTTAACATTATCTAAAGTTTTTAACCAATTTCTATAAAATCAGATGCAGATAAATCTGGCAATCGTAATTGTCGGTTAATATTTTTTTTAAATATTAGTTTAATACCAAAAAATGATCTTAATAAATTAATTGTTTCTTTAGCTGTATGTTAAACTATTTATTGTAACTGTTTTATCATCTTTATTTTCAAAAAAATTTAAAACATTTAAATTGTTTCATTTTTCTTCACTTTTTTTATATTAGAAAAAAAAAATCTTTTAATGTTAACTATATAATTTTCTAGATGATTCTCTATCAGATAAGAAAAATCGTAAATATCAAGTAAAACGAAGTTATTAAAGTTTTAAAAAATAAAACACTACTTTTGCGTTATCTTTTATATTTTCAAGAAAATTGAAGAAGTTTGAGTTTTTTTTTCGACAATAAATCAGTTTTGACTTTAATAAAAAGATGATTAATTTAATTTAATTTTTTTTTAAAATAATTTATAGTTTATTTTTAATCATTGCTAACAATTAGAAGTAATTAATCAATAAATATATTTTTTCTTGTTAAATTACTTATAGATTTTATATATTAATACTATTAATTTTTTTTTATAGAACAAACTTGTATTTTAATTTTATAAAAATTACTTTTACAACTTTTTTTATTTAAAAATAATTAAAACATTTTGTTATTTTTTTCTACTCTTCTAGTTATATACTATATTTTTGTTATTTAAAAACTGTCAATTTTTTTATTTTATATATAAATAATTTACAAAATATTATGTTAATATATTTTTAAATAACAATATAAATAGTTAAATTATATCTTAAATTATACTAAGTAAAATTCGACCAAAATTAATGTAAAAAAAGTTTTTAATTATTTATTACCAAATAATTGTGTTCTAGAAATAAGATACCATGGAAACGAATAATATAAAACAGTTAAAATTTTAAAAATGGACAAGACAAGTATAATTTTAAAATTTAACAATCAAATGAATTATCAAAAATCAGGTAATTTTTATATTTTATTATTAAACTTTTTTTTTTATATTTCAGAACCACTGTCAAGTTTACCACTTCAGATTTCTATATCATGTCATATTGCTTTATATCTTCCATTATTGATATCTCAAATAATATGTTTTCTTTTAAAGGTTTGTATAATTACATAAAATAATAGTAATTAATCATAATATTTAGTTCAAGTATCTTTCATCTATTTATTGTAATATTTTAATAGCTATATTTATTGTTCATTATACAATAGAAGTAATAAGATTATATTTGGCTTATGCTGGAAATAAAGGAGAAAATGTAATATATAATTTTGATAGATATAATAATTATTTTAGATTCCAAATTTATCTGGTGCTTGGATAACTGGATTGATACTTCAACTACCAGTAGCATGTTTTTTATTATTTAATCCAGATATAGTACCATTACCATTAGAACTTTTTACTCAATCAATTCATTTTATTTTACTTATAATAGAAATTGTCACAGGTTTCTTTACAATTCACATTATAGCTGATTATCAAGTAAAAGTATTTAAGAATAAAATTCTTATGGATGATAATAAAAAAATCAATTAATAATTATTATTATTTTTATTTATTATAATAAATTAATCTTTAATGTTTCGTTCTAGGAAACTTAATCGAGAAAGAAGCGTTAGTCCATGTATCACTCGTGATAAACAATCTTTTCAATATTTTGTTATTAAAAATAAACTTTAATTTTTTTTATATATTCTTAGATCTAATTAATTTTATTATTTTTCTTCCATAGTAATGTCTTGTAATAATGTTCTTGAGTCATCATCTGGAACTTTATTTGATGAACAACGATCAGTTAATATTTTAGAATTAAAAAAAAGGGTAAGGGAAAAAATCCTATTATTTTTATTATTATTAAAATTAAGGTTTTACTTTTGAAAGATATGCCTGATCATTTTTTACGTTTTTCTGGATCTATTAGTCCTAGTAGTGAACATATTACATCAATATCTAATATTGATCCTGAAGAAGCATTTTATCGTTTTGTACCTCCAAATACTCGTGGAAGATTAATTATTAGTGTTATGGAAGCAAAGTTAACAAAAAGTTATAGTCTTATTCGAATGGATCCCTATTGTAAAATTCGTGTAGGAAATACAACTTTTCAAACCCCAACACATACAAATGGTGGGAAAAATCCAAAATGGGATAAAACTATTAATGCATACTTACCAAATGGTGTTGATTCTTTTTTTCTTCAAATTTATGATGAAAAACAATTTACTAAAGATGAGTGTATTGCTTGGGTACATATTATATTAAAAGAAGAAATTTTTCATGGAGAAAAATTTGATGAATGGTATTCATTATCTGGAGCACAAGGAGAAGGGCGTGAAGGTATAATTAATCTTCAAATATCATTTTTACCATTAAATAATATTCAGCCTTCCATTCCATTGGAGGAGTTACAAATTTCCTCGCAAAATAATACTTTTTATGAAGAGGCAGAAGTTGATGAGTTAGCTTTAATGTTTCCAAATATAGAAAAAGAAGTTATTAAAAGTGTTTTGGAGGAAAAAATGGGCAATAAGGATGCTACAGTAACTATTTTACTCGAACTCAATGAAAATTAACTATTTTTTCTTACAATCAAAATATATCATTAATTCTTTTAGTATTATAATATATAAAACTTTATTTTCTTTTTCAAATAAAATTTGTCCTTCAATTTAAATAAATAAAAAAAAATTAACTTTTTTTCAATAGTAAATGTTTAAAAATCTTATATCAAGGTTTTGTGTTTTAATTGTTTATAAATATAAAATTACCAAACATATTATTTTTTAAGTTTCTTATTGCATTTTTTAGTTTAAAAAAATTTGTCTTCTCCGGAAATTTAATGTATTTTTTTTTATCATATATAACAAATAAAGTAAATGATAATTTATAAAGATTTCTAAAAATAATTTTTTTTTATCTAATTCTAAAAAAAAGCTATAATTTATATATATATTTTTTTTAATAATTTAACTACTTGCCGGAAGCAGCAATTATCGATGTTTTATTTTATAACAAATTTGCCATTTCTTTAGCTAAAAAAGAAAAAAATTTATTTTAAAAAGATATAATAATAGTGAATAAGACGTGATTATAAGGGTATAGAATAATTGTAAAAAAGCATTTGCATTTTTAGTGATAAGAACACATTTTCACGCTTTATATTTATACAAATCTCAATGTCCAACGGTCATATTTTGTCGCTTTTATTATATAAATTGTCACTGTATATTTAGAGGTTAGTGATAAATAATATAACAAGCAAATAATAAAGTACCGCTTCTATCTATTTATGTTTAAAAAGATATA
Source organism: Strongyloides stercoralis (assembly GCA_029582065.1). Taxonomy (NCBI): domain Eukaryota; kingdom Metazoa; phylum Nematoda; class Chromadorea; order Rhabditida; family Strongyloididae; genus Strongyloides; species Strongyloides stercoralis. The sequence goes on along the minus strand of CM055866.1, from coordinate 6,757,416 downwards.
TATATATATATTTATGTTTAATAGGGTCTTTTTGTTCATGCTTAACATCTTTCTATCTCATATAAAATTTTCTTTTTTCCATATCTCAAAGTAGCCAGCTGATATTAAAATGTCTTCTTTGGTTATTCCGTTTAGATCGATATAAGTTATACTATCAATTAGAAGAAAACATGTTATCATTTTTTTTTATAATATATATCTTTTATTATGCAAAAGTTTATTATCAATTTATAAGTGTGAATTTTTGTGTGAATTTAAATTTACTTTACATATTTTAGACTCTTGTTTGTTAGTGCTTTAACTATTTTCTAATAAATATAACAATCACTCTTATCAGAAGAATGAAACATTATTAGTACCTTTTTCTATTGTTTAATTATTATGTCTTTTATTACATATACATTAAAGCTTTCAGACATCATCTTTAAATAGATTAAAAATATATAATTAGTATTTGAGAAAACAAAATTAATTATAAAGAAAAAGAAAACTTTGTAAATGATTTTTCTTAAAATAATCTTACTTTTAAAGATCTCAAAATAATTAAATATCCTTTACATAAACATATATAAAATTGTTTTCTTATTATAAATATATTCAAAACTTCCTTTTAAAATTAAATATATAAAAATATACAAAGTTAAAAAATTTTTTTTTTCTTACGTTTATTATAAAAGTGTATGTTACTATTTGTTAAATTAATATAACTTTACTTATTAAAATTTTATTTATTATTTTAATTTAAAATCTTAGTAATGTTTAATTAATAGTGTATTAATAGATAGGATATTAAACAATAATAAGGATAAAAGTATAAAAATAAAATATATGTGTGCGTTATATTTATTAAACTTGTGAATTGTATATATATATTTATTTATTAAAAAATATATATTTTATCGACAATAATTATAATTAATTTCTTATTAATAAATATTCTTTTTATTAATGAATAACTTTATTCTATTTTTTTATCTATATTATATATATTTTTTCATCGTAAATATAAGTTATTTTTTCGTAATATATCTATTAAAAAATTGTCTACAAAATATGTCGTAATTGGTTTTTAAAATAATAGTTGAATAAGTTTTAAATGCATAAATCATTAAAAATACAACTTTGTCTATATTTTTTATTTTAATATTTTAACTAAAAAATAGACCTCACAGTTAATATTTTTTAAAAGAAATATAAAAATATCAAACTTTAATATTTTTTTTTCTAAATAAATGAAGTATATATGTTATTTAAAATATTATAAAATATACTTTTATTTCTTTTCATGCTTTAAAACTAAAAATTAATTTTTTCTGCTTTTATTAAGTATGCAAAAGTTTAAGGCATTTTGTATATTTTTATAAAATATTATTAAAAGTGATATATGGAGGTTGTGGTTATTAATATAATTTTCTTTCTATCCTTTTTCCTTTAAATATAGTAAAAATAAGATATATATATTTATTATAAAATTCATCTTAAGTCTAGTAGGGTTCTGTTAAAATTTAATAGAAGGTATTATAATGTTTTATATATATTTATATTTAAAATTATTATTTTGACTATAAATATTTCTCGTAAAAGAAATAAGAAATTTTTTTTTACATCAATGATAATCATTATGCCATAAAGAATAAATATATTTAACTTACGTCTATATAAAACAAATTATCACATTTTTTTTTTGTTTATAACAAATAATTTTTTTTTTTTTTAAACTAAAAAAAGCAATTTGTTATTAAACTTTTATTTAATACTAAAATAAGTATAAATAAAATGAAATATGAGATGTTTTATAACATATCTTATTTGTTATAACTTTTATATTATACCATAATTTTTGATATATTTATATAATGGTTACGAATATTGCTATATATAAAAAATTCTTTTTACTTTTTTTTTCATCAAAAATTTTTTATAAGATAAAAGTTTTAATTTAATCTAAAATTAATTTTGAATGACGTTTAGAAGTATAAGGTTTCAATAGTTATTTATTTTCTTGTTTTTGATAAATGTCATTATATATATAATATTCTATAACAAAATACAAGAGTATTCCTTAAAAAAACATTCAAAGTATAAAATATGAAACAAATAAGATTAGGATAAGAAAGATGTTTTTTATAACATTTATATATGTTATTATGTATATCTTTTGTTTTTTTTTTTATTTAATAACTTTATTTCTCTTTTTATATACCATTGATTTATAATATATATATATTTTTTTTTGCTGATTAAAAAATTGAAATTACTAATGTTTTTATCATTCTAAATACAATCACGTGGTCCATAATGAGGATCAAATTTAATCTTAATTTATCATTAAAGATAAAGGATTAAACAAAAATTCTTCCTTTGTATTATCAGTCCTATTTCAACTATTATAACTTTAGAAGAAAAAGAAATTTTATGCTTTTAAATGGTATTATTTAAATATATTTAAAATCCATAAACTTTGCGCAGACTGTTAACACTTTTTATATCATTTCCTTCAATTTTATTTACAAGTATAATGTTTAATAAAAATAATATTATTTTCTTTTTTAATATATATTAAACAATTAAAATATATTAATTTTTTTTCCTTTTTCTATTTCAGTATGCTTTATTAGAGTTTCATGATCTAATTTACCAACTCAATAAATATTAAATTTTTACTACTATTCATATAGCTGCATATTTTTAATCAATTTAAGAAAAAAATTATTATAAACTAAAGGGAAGATGGCGGATTTGGAAGCTGTTTTAGCAGATGTTTCATATCTTATGGCTATGGAGAAATCTCGCAGTCAACCTGCAGCCAGAGCCAGTAAAAAAATAATCCTCCCAGATCCGTCTGTTCGTAGCATTATGCAAAAATATCTTGAAAAGACGGGTGAAATACGCTTTGAAAAGATTTTCAATCAAAAATTAGGATTTTTATTATTAAAAGATTTTGCAGAGAATGTTTCGGATAATGCTTGCCCTCAAATAAAATTTTATGAAGCAGTAAGTTAAATATCTTTCTATTTTATTCTATACATTTAAATAAGATTAGAATATCCTTTTTAAATAAATAAAAAGTATTAGTGGTCAAATATTTATTTATTAAACATAATCGTATTATAACCTTTTTAAAATATTATTTTTCAAATAATGTAATTTTAATTTTTATATAAAATAAATAAAAAAATATTTATTTTTTTAGATTAAAGAATATGAAAAAATGGAGACTGTTGAAGAGAGATTAAGTAAAGCAAGAGAAATATATGATCATAATATAATGGTTGAAATGTTAGCACATTCTCATGTAAGTAAAATAGATAATATAATAAAAGTAAAAAATTTTTTTTTGTTTTCGTTTTTTAGAATTATTCAAAAGAATCCTTACAAGTTGTTCAAAGAAATTTAATGAAAAATAATGTTCCACCAGATTTATTTCAACCATATGTTATTGAAATTTGTAATCAATTAAAGACTGATGTATTCCCAAAATTTTTAGAATCAGATAAATTTACTCGATTTTGTCAATGGAAAAATCTTGAATTAAATATGCAATTATCAATGAATGACTTTTCTGTTCATCGAATTATCGGTAGAGGAGGATTTGGTGAAGTTTATGGATGTAGAAAAGCAGATACTGGAAAGATGTATGCTATGAAATGTTTAGATAAGAAACGTATCAAATTAAAACAAGGTGAAACTTTAGCTTTAAATGAAAGAATAATGTTAAGTCTTGTCTCGACAGGGGTAAATTTTTATTAAACTATTATTAATTTATAATAATATTTTAGCAAGATTGTCCATTTATTGTATGTATGACGTATGCTTTTCAAACATCAGATAAATTATGTTTTATATTAGATTTAATGAATGGTGGAGATTTACATTACCATTTATCACAACATGGTGTCTTTTCTGAAGATGAAGTTCGTTTTTATGCTGCAGAAATTATTTTAGGATTAGAACATATGCATAGTAGAAGTGTTGTTTATAGAGATTTAAAGCCTGCTAACATATTATTAGATGAAAATGGACATGTTAAAATATCTGATTTAGGATTAGCATGTGACTTTTCAAAGAAAAAGCCTCATGCCAGTGTGTAAGTTTAAATGTAAAAAATTTTAATTATTAAATTTTTTAAATAAATTAAATCAAAAAATTATATAAATTTAAAATATAAAAATATTTATTTTTTAATTAAAATAAATTTTTTTTTTAGTGGTACTCATGGATATCTTGGGCCAGAAGTGTTAGCAAAAGGTGTTGCTTATGACAGCTCTGCTGATTGGTTTTCTTTTGGTTGTACTTTATATAAACTACTTAAAGGACATTCACCATTTAGGCAACATCAAAAAAATAATAAACAAGATAAAAATGAAGTTGATAGAATAACAATGACACAAGATATTGAATTACCAGACCAAGGATTTACACCAGAATGTCGAGATATATTAGAAGGTCTTTTAAAAAGAAATGTTGATGAAAGACTTGGTTGTAAAGGAAAAGGTGCGTATGAATTAAAAACACATCCATTTTTTAAAGATATAGATTGGCAAGTTGTATTTTTAAGAAGATTAACACCACCATTAATTCCACCAAGAGGAGAAGTTAATGCTGCAGATGCTTTTGATATTGGTAATTTTGATGATGATGAAGTTAAAGGTGTTAAACTTACTGAAGCTGATAATGAACTATACAAAAATTTCAATATAATTATAAGTGAAAGATGGCAACAAGAAATTGCTGAGACAGTGTTTGATGTTGTTAATCAAGATGCTGATAAATTAGAAAGTAAAAGAAAATCTAAACAAAAATCTAGAATGAATATTGAAGAGAAGGATTCTGATGTTATTGTTCATGGATATATTAAAAGGCTTGGAGGACCATTTACCTCAGCATGGCAAACAAAATATGGTAAATTGTATCCTTCACGTTTAGAATTACATCCAGAATCACTAGGTGGAAAACCTGAGTTAGTATTTATGGATCAAATAGAAGAGTTAGTTCCTGAACTCCAAACAGTTAAAGGTGAAAATTGTATAATAATAAAATTAAAAGAAGGATTCAAAGAAACAAAAGTTATTTTAACAAATCAAGATGAAATATCACTTAAAGAGTGGCATACATCATTAAGAACGGCGCATCGTGTATCTCAGGAACTACTTCAAAGAATGGGAAGAAAAGCAATTAAAATTTATGGTGTTAACCATGATCCCATGCTTCAAGAACAAGAAAGATCTACCAGTGTTACAAGAGCTTTATTAAATAGAGCAACATCCGTTGATTCAGGAATTTAATTTTGTTATTTTATAAAAAAAAAACATCAAAATATTTGTATTTTTATTTTTAATCTAAAAATTTTTTTTATTATAAATGTCATTATATCATTTAAAAAATATTCTTTATTTTTGCAATAACAACTTAATTTTTATATTAAAGTATTTTTAAGCTATACTTTAAACATTTTTTTTAACATAAAAAAGGCTTTCTTAATAATGAAATTAAAAATACTATATAAAAAATTATACAATAAATTATTTTTAATTATTTACTATTAGAAATAATAAATATCTTTCAAACCTATATTAAAAATTTTGATAAAAAGATAAAAAAAGAAAAAACTATAATATATTAATACATTATACTTTTAATATTTCATTAAATAATTATTAAGAAAATAATATATTGGTTTACTTTTTTATTTTTTTTAAAACAAATATAAAGATATTAATAATGTTATATATTTCATTAGAAAGAAATGTAATATTTACATATACTTAATAACTTTTAAATAAATGTTAAAAAAAATGAGAAAAAGATGAAAATTTCTTTAACAATTTATATGTATTGCTAACATTTGTTTTAACTCTTATCTTTTATATGATATATAGTTTATTTTATGTTAAATTATCTTTTAAAAATTTTATCTGGTGGAATAAAGATCATCAATTAAAAAAATTTAAAATACTTTTTAATGTTATCACAAATTTGCTATTATTTCGTGATATTATAATTAATTTTAATTAAATAATTAAGAAAAATTATATAATTATAATACTATTTACTATATTATTAATAAAAAAACCGATTTTTTTTTACATTTTTTATAATAAATTTTTTTATTTTTAAATAAAGTTTTAAAAAAAATATCAATGGATTATGATAATGATAGTAAACAGGTATTATTGGTTTCAAATCAAGATCTTGATGTTTCCAATACAAGTGATAGTCCCTTAACAGCTGAACCATTTACAACTATTAATGAAGAAGGGAATGATAAAAGGTATGTAATTGTTACCATTTTTTTTTTTTTCAAAAATTACGAAAGTGATTAACTTTTTATGTAATAGTTTATAAGAATTTAATTATATTTTTATGTTAATGTGATATGTTTTAACACTTTTCATATATATTATATTTCTTAATCCATAAGATTATTTTTAAAACTTTTTATTATTAATATGTACAAAATATTAATATATGTTTAATATAAATATGAGATTATTATTTATTTTATATATAGTAATTTTTAAAAACAAATTGGAGATTTTTAAAAATTTTTCAAATTTTTTTATTATTTATTTACAATTGTATTACTTTTTTTAGAGCTAATTTTAAAAGGACATTGTTAGATTTTATAATGGAAGAGGGTGGACTTAGTAGGATTGGATCTGCAACCAGTATTGATATTCTTTCTACTCAAAAAAATAAAAGAAAAGCTATGAATCATGTATATATATATATATATATATATATATTGTTTTAATTATCTAAATTAAAAAATTTTTTTTAGGATGAATTTGATAAAAAATATGGTTATCATGCTGGTCCAAAAAAAACTTTTTTTGAAACAATTATGAAACCATATACTCGTTCATTTAAATCTTCAGAAAATTTTTTCAATACGGTTATTGAATTTGTTCCAATTTTCTCAATACTTAAAAATTATAATTTTAAAAAATATATTATTAATGATATTATTGGAGGAATAACAGGTAATATAATATTAAATATTTTTTTAAACTAATCTATTTAGTTGGTGTTATGCATGTACCACAGGGTATTGCATATGCTACATTAGCTGGTGTTCCTGCTGTATATGGTCTTTATACATCATTATTACCACCATTTATTTATATGATATTTGGAACTTCTCGACATAACAGTCTTGGTTCATTCGCTGTTGTTGCATTGATGGCAGGTTCAGTTGTTGATTTTTATTCTTCTGATGAATTATCACCAATAAAAATAGCAACAACATTAACTTTTACAATTGGAATAGTTCAACTTATAATGGCAATTTTTAGACTTCAATTTATTGCAACATACTTTTCTGATCAAGTAGTTTCAGGATATACTACAGCAGCATCGTTTTATGTTCTTATATCACAAGTAAAAGATATTCTTGGATTACGAAAGATGCCTAGAAGAAGTGGTCCTGGTGGATTTCTATTACAATGTAGTGATATATTTGCTAAAAACAAGGAAACACATCTACCAACATTTTGTATATCAATTATTTCAATGGTATTTTTAGTTATTGGGAAAGATATAATTTCACCAGTATTTAAAAAAAATGTATCAAAAATTCCAATACCATTTGAATTAATTTTAATGATTTTATCAACAATACTATCAAATATTTTTCAATTTCGTGAAAAGTATAATATTAGAGTTGTATCTGATATACCAGTTGGAATGCCTTATTTTGAGATGCCATATTTTCCATTAATTCCATCAATAATACCACAAGCAATTGGTATTGCTGTTGTTATTGTTGCTGTTCATATATCATTAGCAAAAATGTTTGCAAAAAAACTTCGTTATAAAGTAGATCCAGGTCAAGAGTTATATGCTCTTAGTTTTGCATCAATATTTTCAAGTTTTTTCAATGTTTATCCATGTTCATGTTCTTTAGGAAGAACTGTTGTTAATGTAGAAGCTGGAACAAAAACAAATGTAATGTTATATTTATATTATTATTGATATTAATTATTAATTTATTTAGCTTTCTGCCATATCTTCTGCAATTTTAGTTGGTTCTGTTGTTTTATATTTAGGTACTTATCTTAGTGAACTTCCTTTATGTATTCTTGGAGTTATTATTGTTGTTGCATTAAAAGGATTATTAAGAAAATTTAACGAATTAAGAACTTTGTATCCCCTTAGTAAAATTGATTTTGTAAGTGATAAAAAATATATTATTATAATTTTTATTTATTAAGTGTATATGGATTGTATCATTTTTATCAACAATTTTTACTGATGTAATGATTGGATTAGCGATATCAATAGTATTTGCTTTAATGACAACTGTCTTTAGAACACAATATCCATCATATCATATTTTAGCTAATTGTGAAGATTCTTATGAATATAGAGATGCTGAAAGATACACTAATGCACGTTTTTACAATGGAATCTGTGTTTATCGATTTGACTCTCCACTTTTATTTACAAATATTGATAGATTTAAATCAACAATTCAAAAAGCAATTGAAGAATGGGAAGATTCTCATAATGATACATTAACAACAGAAGATCTTGTTATCAAGATAAATAATAAAAATGTTGAAAAAAAGATATGTAATGCACTTGAAAATCCAAAAACGACAGTAACAGATGTACCTTTACGTCATTTTATTATTGACTGTTCAGGATTTACATTTGTTGATTATATGGGTGTTAATGCTATAAAAGAAGTTTATGCTGAATTAAATCAATTAAATATTTTGACATATTTTGCTGCATCAAAAGCCTCACTTCGAGAATTATTTGAAAATTCAGGATTTTATAAATATGTTGGTAAGGATAATTTTTATCCAACAATTTATGATGCTGTTGAAATAGCTCGCCAACGACAAAATGATGCAACATTATTTATATTAAGTAAGCTTGAAGTTGATAATGGTTTTTGGGAGGGATATCTTAATGTACCTTCAGTGTATTAAATTAATAAAATTATTTTTTTTTAATAATACTGGTTTAATTTTTATTTTTTTTTTAATAAGTTTAAATATAAATAAATTATTTATTTATAGAAAATTTAATAATAAAAAATTTTTATACTACATTTTGTTATTAATTTATATTAGATAATATATGTTTATTTATTATAAAAAATATTAATTGACTAAGGATATATGTTAAAAAATAAAATAATATAGTTACATTTCAACTATATATTATTTTTTAATAATAAATTTATTTAAATGTTATTTAAAACAATGGTATTAATTTTTAAGCCATAAATATTAATAATAAAGTATTATATAAAAATTAAAAAAATTATTTAAAAAAAAGTTTATTATAATATATCTTATAAAATAAGTATAAAAATCTATTATTAATTAGTATAGTTTGTAAAAAGTTCAAAATTAATAGAGCATTGTTGGTTTACTACGATTAAGAATTATATTGCGATCATTAATTAATTTATTTGGTATTTTAAAAATTTCTGCTTCATTATCCATTAAATATTCTACAACACCAGATTGAAAATGAAAGTCCGTTTGATTTTTCGTCATAATTAACAATGGAGTCATTATTTTTAGAACGGCTACTTTATTTGAATTTTTTTGGCTTAGTGTTATATTGTTATTTTCAGAAATTCTATTCATAAATCTTAAAATAATATGAAGTTTTCTTCGAAGTTGTGGTGGAAGAAGAAGAAGAACAAATGTAAAAAGTTCTTTCATTAAACTGTCTGTTATTATATTTTTTTTTGGAGAAATTAAATTTTCTTCTTTATTTTTTAATGATGAACCTAAAATTGTATTTTTCTCACATTTATATAAAAGTGATTCTTTTACCAATGGAGTTAAAGAATTTTCATCAATTTTATTATTATCTTCATTAGTATCAATAGTTTTTACTTCATTATTTGTAGGTGTAATTTTATTTTTTTTTTCAAAATAATGAAAACTTGATCTATTTGGACTTTTAGTAAAGACTCCAAAATTAACAGATTTATTTGACGTTCTATTAAAAAATTTACTTAATTGAGTTTCTTTAAGTTTCTTAATAATTGGTGAAAAATCATTTTTATTTTTAGTCATTGAATTTAATGAAAATATATCAACCAAAATATTACTAAAAACAGAAGGTAGTATTATTCCTTTTCTAGAAATTTCAAAAAGAATATTTCTATATGTATCAAGTTCAATACCAAAATATTGTTTATCATATTCAATAATTTTTTCTGAATCATTTGGATATTTAGCTAAAAATCTCATCATTCTTAATAAATGACTTGAAATTTCTTCCCGTTCTTTAAAACATTTAACAATACCTTTTGAACCAATTTTTTCACAGTTCCATGCTACAAGATCATCCTCTATATTGAATAAGCTTAACATTTCTCTTCCGTTATAATGATGTTGAATGAATGATATAATACAATATTTCCATGATGTTATATGAATACTTGAAATTTCTTCAAAAATGCACTTTGAAATTGTACATATTTCATCAGTATTAGAATTAATATAATTTTTTATTGAAATTTCATTGACAGAATGTCGTTTATTTATATCATTAGTTTTAGTCGATATTTCTTCTTGATTAAAAATTCTTTTTCTTTCATTATTTTTTGGTTCATTATTAATTTCTTCATTCAGACCAAAAAACTTTATAAGTTTTATATTTGTTGTAGCAAACTCAGGAAAATCATAACTAGAAAATGATTTTTTACATGAATTTTCAGTATGAAAATTATCATTTATATGTTTTAAAGATTTCTTATTTAAAAATGATATTTTACTATCATTTACAGAGTATGATCTTTTAACAGGTGATACTGTTTCACTGAGATTATCATAAAATTTGTAAATACTTAAATCATCCTTAAACGTAGTATCAAATTCTTTACGAACATTATAAAAAATATTTCTATTCATTAAAAATGTTAACAGTTGTTCACAATTACTTCTATTTAATACAACTTTTTTTGAAATAATTGAGGGTAAAATTTCAAGCATAAAATTTACGGCTTCTTTTCCTGTGAAAGAATTTTCATAAATACGTAAATAACATCGATGTTTTTTTAGTGGCATGTCAGTAATAAATTTTGATTTAATTAAATTAAGCTTAAATAAAAATTTATTTTAAATATTATAAATAATAAAAAAAAACTTACGAGATTTGTTGCTTTAAATGAAGTCATGTTTCTTGAATTTACACTATAACTTTCCATTTATAAAATACTTATATTTAAAAAAAATTAATAAACTTGGTTAAAATATTAGATTATATATAAATATATCTTAAATTATATCCTTAAATTAATAAATATTGTTTAATTAATGCTAATAATGTTAGTCGATTGTTTGATATTTTAAAATAATGAAGTGTAAAAATTTTATTTACCTTTTAGTATACGAATGTGAATAGATTAATTGTATTCTAACTGTTGGCATTCTTCAGATGCTATTATTAATTTTTTTTTGTTATAATTATGATTAACGGCTATATTATATATATATTGTTACATAACTGTTTTAAAAACATTTTGTTTTAATATTATAACAAGAAAAATTTGTTCTTAATTCCTGTTTAAATATAAATTTCTTTGAATAAATTAATTTTTTTGTTTAAAAAAGTTAAATATTTTTTAACTGTATATAATTTTTTTAAGTAAAAAAAATCTTGATTAATTTTATATAAAAGTTAAATAAACTAATTAAAATTACAAATTTTAATTTGATGTGTATTTTTTTTATTAATTTTATTGTCTAATTTGTTATAATTATATGTCCATTTTTTTATTTAATAACTAAACTATATTATGTGTTTCAAAAAAGAATAATAATTTTTTAATAAAATTTTATGGAAATGCATAATTTAAAAAGTAGATTTTATTATAAGGATTGCTTTTAAAATAGATTATATGTAATAAAAAGAAATTGATAAAAATTTTAGTTAATACTAAAAGTACTTTTATGATTATTTTACATATAACACTGTCAATTTAATACATAACTTTTATTAAAAAAGTTATCCTTGCTTCAAATAATTATAAATTTTCATTTATAACATTATAAAAATGGTAAATAATGATCTCTTGTATACTATCGAATTATAAAAATATTGTTATATGTTCATATCATGAATATTGTTATTAAGATTAATGTACTTATAACATTATATTATTATAATTACCAACAAATTATTTTTTTATCATTAAAAAAACTATAATAAAAAGTTAGAAATTTATTTCAAGTACTATAACAAAGCACTAAACAAAGTAGAACAAACACTATATGACAATTTCACTAATGTTTTTAAAATTAAAGATTGGATTCTTCACAAGCCTTTAAAGCTTCATCTCTTTCTTCTTCAAGTTCTTTCAATGTAGTAGCAATTTTTTCTCTTGAAAAGTCATCAAGTTCAAGGCCTTGGACAATCTTCCATTCTTTTGAAGCACCATCAATTGTTACAGGGAATGAAAAAACTACTCCGCGTGGGACTCCATATGATCCATCAGATGGAACAGCCATAGAAACCCATTCATTAGGTTTGGTTCCAAAATGCCAGTCGTGAATATGATCACAAGCTGCTTTTGAGGCAGACATGGCAGATGACAATTTTCGTTTTTCAATAATAGCAGCTCCACGTGATTGGACAGTTTTGATAAATTGTCCTTGAAGGAAAGCTGTGTCGTTTACAGCACTATATGCGTCAATTGTTTTACCATCTTTTGTAACAGTTGCATGTTTAACATCTGGAAATTGTGTTGATGAATGATTTCCCCAAATAATAACATTTTTAACATTTCCAACAGTAACTCCAGATTTTATAGCTACTTGAGCAGCAGCACGGTTGTGATCAAGTCTTGTCATAGCTGAAAAGTTTCTCTCTGGAATTGTTGGACTAGCATATTTAGCAGCAATAAATGCATTTGTATTAGCAGGATTTCCAACGACTAAAACTTTAACAGTTGGTTTGGAATATTGAGCAAGAGCTTTTCCTTGACTTTTAAAAATTCTAACATTGGCAGCAAGGAGATCTTTACGTTCCATTCCTTGTTTTCTTGGCATAGCTCCAACTAAAAATGCATAATCAATATCTTTGAAACCTTCTTCCTCCGTAACAGCACACTCAACATCATAAAGATTTGGAAGTCCACAATCAATCAATTCATATTTTACACCTTCAAGAGCATCTTTCATTTGAGCAATATCAAGAAGTACTAATGTTACAGGAGTGTCTTTTCCAAAGACGTCTCCCTTAGCGATTTGGAGAACTAATGAATATCCAATCTGTCCAGCTGCGCCAGTAACTAGAACTCTAATTGGAGACATTTTTGTAACTTTATATTTCTAAAATTTTAAACATTAAAAAGGGTATTGATTTATTAAAAAAAAAACAACAAATAAAATACTGAACTACCACGCAGTATAACTTTATACGTTGATTAAAATAATTTGCTATAACATAATATTATAAAAGAGAATAAATAAAAATAATATTAAAATACTTTCAAAGCATTACAACGGTAAAAACATTCGTTTGAAATTGCACGTACTGCACAAATTGATATATAGCGTGAACACACTAAAAAAGTGGCAAGAGAAAAAGAGGCTTAGAAGTAACTAAATTTATAACAAACAATATTAACGCAATTTAAGTTTGTTATATTTGAAAAAAAAATGTTATTTGAAAAAAAAATTGATATAAACAATGTGATGATAAATAGACTAGAAAGTTAATTTTGGATATATATGGGTACAAACAAACTATCAATTATACAGACAATTGTTACTTTTTATATAAATTATTTTCTTTATCATAAATATAATTGATCTTATCAATTAAATTGTCATAGTTTTTGAATAAGATCATCGAAGTTATAAAATACAATGTAATCTGTTTAAGTAAAATAGGTAACTTTAAAAAGTGCAATAGAGTATTTTATTTTATAAATGACCATTAAAATTATCATGATTATAATTTATACTTGTTTTTTTTAACTTTTTTTATTACGTTGAAAAATTTAGTTCGAAAAAACTAAAATTTTATTGCATTAAATAATAAATTACTTGACGACTGATTAGTAATATAAGTAGTATTTGATAAAAAATAATCTAGTATCAAATACTGTAATATTTTTAAATAAATTTGATTATAATATATAATTTGTTTAGATTAGATTTTTTTATTAAAAAGATTCCCATTGTTATATAGAAAAAAAAGAATTTTGAAATATATATTATTTGACGGTAAAATAGTTGTTAAATTTTATAAAACTGTATTAAATATTTTATGTTATTAGGCAGGTTTCAGTTACATTAACCTTTTTGAATTGATATAATAAATTGTAAGTATAGTTATATTTTAAAGTTATTTTTACTTTTAAATGACATATTTAAAAATATTTCTAAATAACATTTAAAAACACCATATTAATTTTTGATTAATTATGAAATTGTAACTAAAATATTATTTTAAAACAAGTTGTAAAAATACTTTTTCTTGACAAAGGTCATTATAATTTATGGCTAAAAAAATTACTTTACATAAGACAATTATCTCAAATAAATTTATTTTTTAAATACTAATTATTAATTTATATAACATTAGTGATAGACATAATGATAATTAAATTTGAATAAAAAAATTAACTGGTCCAATTTAAAATCGGCACATTCATTAGGAGTTAAATTAGAAACGTAATGATTTTTGATAAATATACTTTTGTTTACTATTATTTAATAGTTATTGTTTTTGGTTAAATAATTAATAATGATTTTTTAGTTATTCTTTTTACAAATATTATAGAATCTTCAAATATACACTTATTTTTCTTAAGCTAACATTTTTTTGGCATGAGTAATTTTTTATTAACTGTTAGAGAAAATTTAAATATATATAAAAAGAATTTTTATAAAGTTATCATTGAATAAATTTTAATAAGCTTATTTTTTTTTGATAAATATTGGAGGAATATTTTTTTCAATAAAAATTTTAGCATCACTTGCTTTTGACAAATGTAAAAAATAATAACTTTAAAATTCATATAATTATAAACAATTTTCATTAACAAATAAAAAAAAAATTTTTTTTAATGTGATTAAAAATAGCAATATATATCATTTTTATTATTTTAAAACTTTTATATAATTTTTTTTATATTAACGTTTCAAAAACCATTTAATAATAAAAAAAAGATTTTTTTTTGTAAGAACATTAAATTCAAAATATATTTTTTTTAAATATATTAGAAAGAAATTTATTAAAAACATTTTGACGAAATAACAAGTTATGATATCATTTTAAAAATTTAAACAGATAAACTGTTAATACATTAATAAATTTTTGTTTAATAAAAGATAAACTTCTTGGCTAATGATAAAATTGTGTATGTATAAAATTAGAATTATTTTTGAGGATATATTTTTACATTCTTGTATCTTTTTGTATGTGTAGATGATTAAAAGACAAAATTATATTTATTTAGTAGTTGGCTTTAAAGTTCCCCCTTTACTCACATTAATTTCATCTCTTCCTTGTAATGTATGCCATTTAGATAATGTAATAGAGTCTCCTTTTATCATATCATCCCAATGATCTTGTGCTTCCGGACTACTAGCAGCTTCACCTAGAACTACTTGTCCCAGTAATGCTTTTCTTCTCAATAATCCACAATGTGTAAAAACTTGTAAAAGAAGACTATGACTTTCAATATCTGCTTTTGGTATCTTTATATATTAAATAAAATTTATTTAGTTTAATATATCAACTTACTTCAAATGCAAATGTTGAATCGTAAATAGGAGTAAAACTTTCTTTAACAACATTTGTTTTCTGTTTTGCTATTTCTTCATGAAATTGTGTTAATACAGTAACTTTAACAAATGTCTCTAAAATAAAATTTTAAAAATTAAATTATTTCTTTTTATTAATTTATATTATTAACCTGGTGGTTTAATGCCCCATGCACCAACACTAGCAGAAGCTTTCTCAATACCAACAACTAATTGTCCAGATGATGATGTATAACATAAAGTAACAAGAAGTTCTGCTTTTGTATCAGAATTCATTGGTAATGAACAAAATCTTCCAGATTCATCAACTGTTGATCCTCTTCTTGAACTATTTCCAATATGCATATTATTGTTTCTTTCTAAAAAAGATCCTCTTCCTTTTGGTGTACTAGGTGGTATTGGTGATGTTTTATCGTTAAAATGATAACTTTGTCTCATAGGACTTATAGGTGTCTGAAATCTTAAATTGTTTCCAGAAGCTGAATTTGAACGTTTTCTTTGACCAACTGTCATTCTATCAAATTCTTTAACATTAATATTAGGCACGGAGCCTCTCTAAAAAAATGAAATTATAATTAAATTTTAATTAAATTGAATAAAAAATTTTAAATACCTTTTTAATTTTTTTTTATAAAAATTAATTAATATTGTTAATAAAATATTTTATAATATATAAAAATTATATACACATGAATAAAATAGTACAAAGCTAAATAATTGACATCAAATATGAAAGATTAAATCTTTTTTATAAAAATCTATGTTTTTAAATTATAAAGCAGAAGATTTAAATTGTCTTGTGATATATATATAGATGAAATATAAATGTATCTCCTTTACAAATAAACTTAATTAACTTTAAAAATAGAAAATTATCATTGTTAAAAGTTGCTTGACTATCATAACAAAATTAAGATTATTCTATTTAATACATTTAAGATAATTATATAACTACTAAAGTTATAATAAAATAAAATTTTATATTTTTAATTTTTAATATAAATATAAAAATAAATAAAAGATTAGTAAAAAATTAAAGAATTTTATGAGTATAATTCTTATTTTTAAAAGTTACTAAATTTGTAAAATATATAATGGGTGTGTATATTTAAAATTAGTTTGAAGAAAAAAAATATTTTCAAATATTTATATTAAAGAAACAATTTTTTAGTAAGCTAAAAAACTTACATTTTTTTCTTGAACTGCGTGAAGTTTTAAATTATGTAATGTTTCACTACCGTCTTTGATGTCAACTAATGATAAGGGCAAGGTACATTCAGCAATTGATAAAACATTTATCTCTTCAGAGATTAATGCTTTTCCTTCTACTGCATCCACTTTTAGAATAGTATCAATGGATTTTGAAGATTTAAATTTTGTATAAATACGAAATAATATTATGGAATTAGGTAAATCTTCTAAAAATAAATTATATTCAATTATTTCATACAACATAAAATATATATATAATAAAATTTTAAGAAAGAAACATACCGTTTTCTAAATCGAGACAAAATGTTTGATTAAATTTTGGATTCCACCCTTCTTTAAAAGGTGTACAAATTTTTAAAATTTTTTTTCCAATAAATGAAACTCTTATCTAGAAAAGATATTTATATATATATATATATATATATATATATATATATATTTATATATATTTATATATTAATTACATATAATAAAAAAATATTGAAAATATTTATATAAATAGAAAAAAGTCATTATAATTTTTAAATAATTTAAATTTCTACAATCATAAAGTTTATGAATCCTTTCCTTCTGGGTGAAAGCTTTTACATTAAATAAATAGGTAATTAAAATAAATATAAATTGATAGTTAAATAAATCTTTTATATTATTATTTTATTTTTATTTGAAAATAGAAACTAAAATTACTTAAAATAGTTAGATAAATTAAGCATTTTTTATTTCCTAAAAATATTTTTAACAAAAGATTTTTAAATAAACAAAAATTTACTTAAAAAAAAATAAAATATTAGTTAAAATAATTAATAAAGAAAATATATTTACAATATTATAATATTTTTTATTATATTATAAAGTTAATTATAATTACTAAATATTTTTTTTAGCTATTTATGTTAGTTAAAAAAAATATATTTAGAAAAAATATTATACTTAATTTATTTTTTAAAATTTATCTTATTCCTTTTTATTATTTAACATTTTGTTTTATAAACAAAATATTGTAAAAAAAATAGTGAATGAAAAATAATATTACTTACCTGACTTTTATCAAATGGCATATGTATTCCTTCTACTATTGTTATTTCAACCTAAAATTAAAAATAAATATAATTTTGAAGTGAGAAAAATTAAGATTGTTTGAAAATATTTAAATATATATTGTAATTCATAATAACTAAATAAATTATAATCTTTTTTGAACCAGTTATTTACATAGTTGAAGATTATATTATATATTTTAAAAGATATTATATTTTAAAAAAATTTAAATGGAAAGAATAAATGATAATTTATTTTATCTTACCTGAGATTTCCTTTTAATATAATGACTAACTACACGAAGACGTGATTCATAGTTTACTTTTCTTCCATTAACTTCTTTAATTTTTTCTGACATTTTTAAAGAATTTATTAAATTTTCTTGATTATCAAAGTTAAGAATTGTTGAATGAGATGTCATGTCATCTATCTCCTGAAAAGTCGCAAAAAAAAATGAAATAAAATAAAATAAAAATTATTGTTACAAAAAAATGTACATTATATATATTTTTAAGAAATAATATGAATTAAATAACAGAAAATTAGATTGATAAGAAAAAAAAACAACAAAATACCATGGAATTAAATATAATTGAGGGCCCAAGAAATATATAAATTTAAAATGATATCTAAACTATATCACTTTTAGTATAAGAAATATTAAAAATTACTTATTAAATTATTCAGTTTCAATATAAGAATAAATTTTAATTAGCCTGCCTGTCTCTATTTACATTGATAAGAGACAAATTTTCCAATATAAGTGTATGAGGATATAACATAAGAAGATTATAAATTACCCACAAAAAAGAAGACTAGTGGCAGAAAAATATGAAGAATAACTTTTTTTTTGGCAGATTGCTTTTCTAAAAAAGACAGGGACAACAAATAAAATTATATAAATGACTCGACGGAGTCAAAATATATACATATATAAAGATATATAATGAATAAAAAAATAAAACTTTTTATTTATAGGAGTATAAGAAAATTAAAGAAGTAATTTTTATTAAAAATATTCTAATAAATAAAATAGTTATTATTTTATTTTTGGTTACCAGGTATCTTTTAAAATTATACATTTTTAATTGTAGCTTTTAAAATTAAAAGACATTTTTATCATATATGTTTATTATTGAAAAGAAATGAATGAATAAAAAGTATGTTATTGTTAACTTAGATAATTATTATAAATTGAAAAGATCTTATTATTTATTAAAAAGATAAAATTTTTTTTTTCATTATTTATTGTTTCAAAAAACAAATGTATTTTATACATTAATACTATAGAAGAATAAAATAATTATTTTTTTTTTGTACATTACGTGGACTATTGAAAGGACAATGATGGAGCAAAAAATTATAAATAATGTTAGAATAATAATAACATTCCATTATGATAATAATAAAAAAAAAAACGATTAAATTGAAAAAAAAACCTAATTTTCTTTATTTACATTCTTACAGAAATTAAAATAACTTGAAATAATGGTTAAAAGCAATTTTGATAAATTTTCAATCAAAAACAACTTTTTTTGGTAATTGAAAAGTCAAAAAAAAATATTATAATGTTGATTAAAAAAATATATACATAAATAAATGTAATGAAGGATATATTATTTGGTTAGAATAATTAAAAGAAAAAAAAAAAATAGATAATAAACATACCTCATTTATAATTTCTGGTATATTTGAAATGTTTAATGATATTGGAATGATTATACATTCCTTATTTTTGACATTCTTCTCATCAAAATGAATATGTTTTTTGGTTATATTAATACTTTTCTCACCCTCAACTTGATTGTACTTTTCATTTCTTTTTTTTCTTTCCAGTTGCCATTCTGAATAAGGAATAAAACTATCATCATCATATTTTTTTTTAATATTATTATTAATACTATTTTGTATTTGGTTTTTTACTATATGATTTTTGATTTCATCTTCTTTTCCATAACCATAGCTTCCATAATCTTTCCATTCGCTTGACTTATCATTTTTTTTTGTTGATGATGAGGAAAATAAAAAAATTCTTGTAAAAGTGTATATAAACCCAGAACAAGAGTAGCATGATAAATATTTATACATAATTTAACAAAAAATAAAGTATTTTTAATATATAAAAGTTCTCTTAAATTAAATGTATTTTATTATAATAAATTAAAAAAAAAAACATCTATTCATATATATATATATATATATATACAATTTATCAATAAACTAAAAAATAATTTAAAAAAAATATTTAATTAAAGGTTATTAAAATTTTTCAATTATTCGTCTTTTATCAATAAAGTTTATTATGTCCCTTTTAAAATGTTTTTTAATACAGTAAATAAGTATATAATGTTTTAATTTTATATTCAATATAACATTAAAAGGACTTTTTATAGACTAACAAATATAAATAGGAATTATTATAAAAAGAACTTTTTTATAGAGAAAATAATAACATACTTTTGATATATTTGTTAAAATATAAAATAAAGAAAAGAAAAATTATTTTGAAGCATCAATAATGTTTATAAAAGTTTCATGTTATATTAAGATGACACAGTCAATTTATAATATAAACTATTTAAATAGGAAAAAAAAGATAATGAATAAAAAAATATTTTTTTTTTACAAAAAGATATATAATTAAGATAACCATTAAATAAATTAAAAGTCTAATATATTATTTTTATTTTATTTATTTTTTAATAAATGTAATAGATTAAGAAAAGGTTATATTTTATTTGAAATAGTTAAATGAAAAAATGATTTCAAAATATATTATAAAAACTATAAATAGACTATCATTACTAGGAATAAATAATTTTGTTTACCATCTTATCTAAACCAGATGTTTCATCACTAGAGGTAATGAAGACTTTTTGAAGAGAATTTATTAATTCAATTATCTCTTTCTCTAAAGATGTATGATAAATAATACCAGCAGAAATAGGTTCATAATCTATAAATATATTTTTTATCCTTTCACTATTCTTTTTAATATTTATATAACATTCAGTAATTAAAAATGGCTTGTTAATACTTATTAGTGCATATATTTGTGTAGTAAAGAATAGGCAATCTGAAGGAGCTCCAACGAAATGTAAACAATTTAAAGGACAATTTTTTTTAAGAAGAATTTTGTGAAGAAATGTAAGAATTAAAAATTGTATACTATTAATATATGTACAATCCACAAATAACACCATATCAGATGGCTTGACTTTATTTATAGGAATCTTGAATGTTAATGGAATTTTGATATTTTTCATTAATTCTCCCCACCTGAAATCCCTCCTTTCATTGATTAAACAAGTAACATTGTAGTTAGGTCTCCTTCCAATATATACATACGAAGGAGGTGGAACACCTGGATGAGGACCTCCATGTCGTATAACAATAATCTTTACATCATCATACTCTGTCATATTATGAATTGTTTTATCTAATATATCTTTACAATCCATCCATTCTCTTCCATTGTAAAAGGTATCTATGGTAATAAAAAGTTTAGGTATTATAGAAAATTTTTTTAAATATTTTTTAACTTCTATATCATTTTTATAATTTTCAGGGCTCTAAAAATAATATAATAATTTAAAAAAAAATTATTTAACTAATATTTATTATATATTTACCATAGGTGCAAAAATTATGCCATTTGAAATTGCTGCTGACATAACAATTGGTAATTGGATAATGGTTGGTGAAAACATGCAAATAGTATCATTTTTTTTTAAATTAAACATATCAAATAAAATACATGTTTTTTGATATATAGTTTTGAAAGATTCAAATGTTATATGAAAATAATCTGAGGTTTCTGAATCACGAAAACATCCTTCCCTAAAAATTAATTATATTTATAGTTAAAAAAATTAAAATATTTTTATAAAAATAATCTATTTTTTTAAGTACATTTAAATAATTTGTCATTTTCTTAAAATTAATTACTAAAAAACTATCTTATAATATAAACAAAAATTTTATTATTTTTTTAATTTATATGGGTTAAAAATAAAGAATTTATTAATAAATAATTTCTATACTTTTTATAATAATTTTTTTCTATGTCAAACGAAAATATATTAATATAGATAAAAGAAGTAGTTTTAAATCGGCTTTAAATAAAAAAGAGATTTCATTATTATTATTATAATATTAATAAGCTTTTAAGTAATTAAATTTACCAATGACAAAAATAGGTATTTTCATTGCCTTGACTCCAGTTATTAAAATCCAGGCCAAGGCTAAAATTTAAACTGGATTCTTCTAAAAATGTTGGCCATTGATATTTATCTAAGTATTGGTGTTCAAGTTTCTTTATTTCATCTTCTTTATCAAGTAAATTTTCAAAAATCTCACTTATTTTTAAAGAATAATTAAAATTTTTCATTAACTTCTGATACATAGTATTCATGTTTATAATAAATATTTATTAATCAAAAAATTATTTTTATAAATAATAAATAAAAATTTTATTACTAGAAAAATATTTATGAAAAGAATAATGTTATTTCTAAAACTAAACTGTTAAAACTTTGAAATTTAAGTACCTCAAATTATATTTACACACCCTTTATAATTAATTAATTATCTAGATATTAATAATTTCTTTATCTTTTAAAAATAATTTTCTTTTTTAATAATAGTAAAAATTATATTTAAGTGCCTAATATTATTTAATTTTTATTTATTACCTTCTATTTTACATCAAAATATTTTTCTATATACTTTCTTTTTTTTTAATAAATCTTTTTTTTCCATTAAAAATGTGTGAAATATAGAAATATTATAAAAAATTTTAAAGGGATACCTTTTAATAATATTATAAATACTTATAAAGTTATATATTTCTAATTTTAATATATAATATTATTTTCTCATTTTTATTTTGTATGTTAAAATATTAAAAAAGGATCATAATATTTTTATTAGTAATTTAAAAATTTAGAGAAAATATATATTTTATCATGTTATTACTTTAATTGCAATTATTCAAAGTTTAATTTTGCATAAAATGTTGGAAAACTTTAAAGGTCTTCATATACAACTATTTTATATTATATTTTTATATTATTAAAACAATTTATGATAATATAAATTTATATATAATATTTTTTTTTCTATAATTTATTAATTATCAATTCTTTAATATATTTATTAACAAAATGATTAATTTTTATCTATTTATATCATTATTATATATTAGTATTCATTAGTAGAATTTTATTTAAATATCATTATTTATAAATATAAATAATTTGTTAAAATAATTTAAAACTTATATAAAAATTTCTTTTTATAAAAAAAAGGATTATAATTATAATGTATATATTTTTTTAATTTTTTTAAAAATACAATTATTTTGATTTTTTTAAAATCATTTTAAAAAAAATTTAAATTCTTTTACTTAATAATTTAATATATAATAAAACACATAAATTTATCCTATGATATTTTTTATATTATTCTTCCATTTTATCAATGATGACGTTAAATACCCTATAAAAATATTCTATATATAAAGAGATATTTTATATTCTAATGCAATATATGTAAAAATATTCCATTTTTCTGAAAAAAAAAAAAAAAACTTGCCCTATGTTATTTTTAAAGTTTTATATCACATATGTTTTATAAGTTAAAATTTTATTAAAAAATTCTTACATCAATACTGTTTAATACATATAAGATATTTTTTTTATTTAAAAAAATGTGTTACAATATCATTTTATATATTATATAAATCTTTTATTGTATAAAAGTATTTTATAAAAAATTTTTTTATAGATTTTTATATAAAATAAATGTCTACACAACAAACAATTTTTAACGGAACTTCAGGAATAAAAAATAATTGGTATAGAAATTTATTAATTAAATATCCTGAAATAATTATACTCTCTTTTTTTATTGCTACAGCTATAATTACTCCAATTAATTTTTGGATATATGATCTGCCAACATTTTCAGATCCTATAAAAGTATAACAAATTTAAAAAAAATATATTTTGTTTTATATAATATTTTTTTTTTTTTTATCTTTTAGGGATTTTCAACACAAAATACATTTATATCAAGGCAATCAGCAACATCAAGATTACTTGAAAATGCTATTTTAAAAAGTAATGGAGGTTTTACATTAATTCCTCAATTTACTCATCAAGAAATTGGTCACTGGAGACAATTAATTAAACAAAATAACTTTTCAAACAATGTCACTTTTGATAATATTAATGTTAAAAACTCAAGGGATATAAAAGTACATAAAAATAAAAGACATACTTCTATACGAAAACGAAAAAATACATCATTACTAGAGACTTTAAAACTTGAATCTATACATAATTTTGGAAAAATTGTTGTTAAAAATCATGACATTGGTTCTTATGAATCATTAAAATTCTTTTGTTCACTACCAACAATATTAGAAAAAGTTGGTATAACATCTAAAAGTAAATTGTTTTTAATACACACTTTTTTATAAAATATATTTTTAGAGTGCAATAAAACAGAGAAATGTAATAATATTCTATCATTGAAAATAATGTATTCATCTATATATACGTATTATAATATATCAAAAAATGACGAAAATATTTGTAATTTAGAAATTGAAAATTGGAAAGGAATGAAAGAAAAGATTATTAATTGTTTAGAAATAGATTGCTTAGATAAAATGATAAGAGATTTTAAAAAAATATTACTTACAGATAAATATAAAACTGATGATGTATCATTAATTATTCTTATGGAAAACAAAAAAGAGATTCAAAAAAGACTAAATAAAGAAAAAATTGATTTATTAGAAAAAATGCTCAAAAATTCATTATTAGGTTTTGATTTTGATATAAAAGAAAAACTTTTTGTTGATACTTTATTAACAGATGTACCTTATGGAATACTAGGAGCTTTACTAGTTTTTATTGTTCTTATTTTTAGTTCTAAATCTATTATTTATTCTATTAATGTGATTTTAATTATATTAATGTCATTAAATTTTTCATATTTTATATACAGAATACTTTTACAAATTGAATTTTTTCCATTTATTAATCTATTAACTGGAATTCTTTTACTTGGTATTGGTTCAGATGATACATTTATATTAAGAGAAAATTTTGAAAAATTTAAAAATCATGTTAATGATTTACCATTAAATAATATTTTAACAAAATCACTTCAAAAATCAACAGTATCAATGTTAGTTACTACTTTAACTACTGTTTCAGCAATTTTTTTTAATTTTATTTCTCATATTACAGCAATTAAATGTTTTGCAATATATGCATCATTATGCTTATTAATTAATTTTTTTCTAGTTATAACATATCTTCCAGCATTATATATTTATCAAAAAAAACACACCAATTGTTTTGGTAAAAACTTTGGAATAATTAATGGTCAAATTAATACAAAATACAATGAATTAAAAAAATTATTAAAAAGAAATATTGAAGTGATTATAAAATATTTTGTAACTGTTATTCCTTTAATAACATGTTCTTTTTTTGTAATATTATTTTTAATAAGTATTTTTTTATTAACATATATTCCTGGTTTAAGCCTTCCAAACAAAGAATATTTTCAATATTTTAGAAAAGATAGTATTATTGAACAATTTGATTTAAGGTATAAAAGTCATTTTAAAATACTACAAAAAAAACATGATCCAATTTTTATAAGAATATTATTTGGTATTGAGCAAATAGATTATGCTCCATTTTTAACACCAAATTACAAGAATGAAAAAATAATACTAAAAGGAAAAAATAAACAATTGTTAACAGATAAAAATCTTGAATGGATAAACAATTATTGTAATCATATAAATAAACAATCATTTATTATGCCAAATTATGAATTATTTCCAATAGCTTCAGATTTAAATTCTGTATTTTTAGATGAATTTTTTAATAATTATATGACAAAAAATTGTACTTTCAATGAAAATATTTGTTGTAAAAAAAGTGTAAGACCTTATAGTGAAAATTTAATACAATATTGTGTTAGTAAAATGTTTTATAATAAAGAAACATCATTATCAAATAAATTGGCAAATAAATTTTGGTATCCTATTGGTAGACCAATATTTTATAATCAAAAAGTTTCAAATAAGTCTAATTTTAATATTTATTCAATACATCAATGTGCTTTTTTAACAAAATATACATTTTCTTTTGACTTTTGGACTATGAAAAATAATTACAATAAAATTATGAATGTTATTAGACACAATTTATCAGAAGCACCTAATGAGATTCTTAAAAATCCAATAATTGATTTAGAACAATTTAGATTTTATGATATGCATTCATCTTTATTAACTGAAACTTTAATATCAACAATACTTGGACTTTTATGTGCTTTTATTATACTATGGATGAGTATAAAAAATACCAAAATAACAATATTTGCTTTAATTGTTATTATTGATATTGTTATAACAACATTATCAGTAATGCCATTCCTTAATTGGCACTTAAATGTTGTTGAATCAACAATTATTCTTCTAACAGTTGGGTTGTCTTTTGATTTTGTTCTTCATTATTCAATTTCATATGCAAAAGTTTTAGAAGGAAATTCACTTTTAAATACTCCAATAATTGAAAAAACAAATTCTGTTTCAGCTATCTCTTTAAAAAATAATAAAAGTAAAAATATAATATTAGCAATAAATGATGTCATTTATCCTATTTTTGTATCAGCATCAACAACTTTTGTTACAGGTTTAGCTATGTCTGTAGCATCAACTTTATCATTTCATCAAATTGGTGTTTTTATGATGACAATGGCAACTGTTTCTTTTATTCATTCAACATTTTTTTTAATGTCTCTTATGTTAATATTTGGACCAACTAAAACATTATTAACACCTCATATTAAAGAAACATTAATAAAGAGAGATAAAACATCAGAAACATTAACTCCATTGATAAATAAAAATATTAATTTTGTTAAATATACTTCTGAAAGAAGTAGAACAACATCACAACCAAATTTAACAAGAATATATACAAGAAGGCAAAGTTCAAATTATCCTTTAATAACAGATGATTATATAAATAATATTGCTGGTAGAGATTATTTAGATAGGAGATTTTCAGGAACTAATGATGATATAGCTGCAAATTTATCATTAACAAAAATTGCTAAAAGTCAACATATAATTAAACAAAATAATCTTGGATATGTTAGACGAGCATCTTTACCCGTTTCACAAGTACTTTTTAAAAACAAAAGAAATTCTTCAACAAGTAATATTATAAAAATGAATGTAACAAAAAAGAAAGATAATTTACTAGATAGTATGAAAGAAGAAAATTAAATATAAAAATTCTAATAATTATACTATAAGAAACATTTATTATTTAGGTTTAAAAAAGTTTCAATTTTTTTTTATGCATTTTAAATAGATATAATTTTATTAATAGATTATTTACATTAAAAAAATTAAAAATATATATATTTATTTACACTATTTGTAATGTTTTAAAACTTTTTATTCTAATATAAAAAAAATTTCTGAGTAATTAAATTATTTTATATTTTTAACAATTATTTTAAATTAAAATGTTATTTTTTATTTGTCAATTTAATTTGTTTTTAATTGTAGCTTAAAAATATTTAAAAAAAAAATAAAATTACATATAATAATCGTATTGTATTTTATTTTTAAATAATAAAACAACATAAAAAAGTTTTCAAAAGTACATTTATAATAAAAAATAGAATAATTTAAAAATTTTACAAACGACTATCTTTTTTTTGAATTTTTTTATTATACTAACTAATTTACTTGTTTTATAAATATATTTTTTTTTTACTATTTTATAAAAAAAGAATTACCTACATTTTTGTGATATATTATTCAGTGAAAAAATAATATAAACATCTTGTATACTAATTATTTTAAATTATATTTTTTAACATTATAAATCTTAAAATAGTAAACTTAACAAATAACCTGTACTTTTGTAATAAAAACAAACTTGGAAAATAATATACAATTTATGAATGGTCCCTATAATACATAATAAATGAAAATTTATATAATATTTTCATAAATTAAAAATTAAGTTAAAATTAGAAATACACTATGCTTCTTAAATGTATAATTTGAAATCATATTCATACAATTATTTATTTATTTAACTATAAAAAAATGAACCATTTTCTTTAACTCTTTTAATAAGATGTCTAGATATGACCATTCTTTGAACTTGAGATGTACCTTCATATATTTGAAATATTTTAGCATCCCTCATTAACTTTTCGACAGGATATTCTGTATTAAAACCATTGCCACCAAATATTTGAACAGCATTTGTAGCTGCTTGATTTGCCGTATCAGATGCAAAGCATTTTGCCATTGAAGAATAGATACTGCTTTCAATTTTATCATCAATACATTTAGCAGATTTATAAGTGATTAAACGAGAAATTTCAAGATTCATAGCCATATCAGCTAACATGAATGAAACTCCTTGGAAATTAGAGATATTTGTGCCAAATGCTTTCCTCTCAAGAGCATATTTTGTTGCTTCATCTACAGCTCTTGCTGCAATACCATTAGCACCAGCAGCAACAAATGGCCTAGTTTTGTCGAAAGTTTTCATAGCTACTTTAAAACCTTCACCTGGAGCTCCAACAACTTGAGAAGCAGGTATTCTTACACCTTCAAATGTTACTGCTCTAGTATCAGCACATCTTTGCCCCATATTCATTTCTTTTCTTCCAACAGTTATTCCAGGTGTATCGGCATCAACGACAAATGCAGTAAAAGCTGAACCTGCTGAAGCTTTTGGGTCTGGATTTGATCTTGCAAGAACAAAGAACCATTTTGCATGACCGGAATTAGAGATCCACATCTTGTTTCCATTAACAATATATTCATCACCTTTCTTTTCACATCTAGTCTTAACTCCAGCAACATCACTTCCAGCTCCTGGTTCAGTAACAGCATAAGAAGCAACAATAGGTTCTTCGATTAACCAGCCGAGATACTTTTTTTTAATTTCTTCACTTCCAGCAATAATAAGTGGGGCAGCAGCAAGACCATTAACAAGAAATGATGTAGATATTCCTGTACATGCATATCCTAAATTTTCTGCTATAATGACTTCTGAAACACTGTTTAATCCTAAACCACCATATTTCTCAGGAATTGTTGTATTTATCAAACCAGCAGCATGACCTTTCTTTATAATTTCCCAAGGAAATTTTGCTGACTTGTCATATTCACTTACAAAAGGCATAATTTCTTCTTTTGCAAAAGTGGAAACTGCATCTTTCAATGCTAGTTGATCTTCAGTAAAATCTAAAATATTGTTTATATTAAATACTTACAATTAATTCATAAAATTACTTACTAAAACATAATCCTTGATTTAATGATGAACAGAATCTTTTTGATACATTAAAACTTTTTCCAAAATTCTTACAAATGTTTAAAATCATTTTTATTATCTATAAAATAAATTTATTAATATAAAAACAACTATATCATCAAAAATACTTATGATAGAATAATGTATACGTGTAAATAAATATATTGATATTTTAAATAGGTTTTTATAAAAACATTTTGTAACAAAAAGAGTATAATCATTTTTTAAATTTATTTATATCTATTAGAAAAAAAAATAATAAGAGAATATTCATTTTAATGGCTAATTGTTATAAATATAAAAATAAGAGATATTATTAATTTAAAAGTCTTCACAAATCAGTTAAATGTATTGATACTTATCTTGATATTCAATAGTAGATTTTTTTGATAGAAAGAGTAGAAATAATTATCATTACTTTTCCTTAACCTATTTAAAATAAAAACAACGCCTTTTCTAGGATGAACTTTGACCTAATCATTAAATCATGTTTTTGTTATCGGTATTACTTTTTGTTTACCTTCTCCTGTTGATAAGTATACACATTGGATACTCTAAAATATAATAAATTATAGTTTGTAGTTAATAGTATTCTGAATTATATATTTCCACTGATATAGAAAAAAATACTAGATAAATTTAAATTAATTTTTAATTTTATTACTTTTATTATCACGTGCTAGAATAAATAAATATTAATTTAAAATAAAAAACATTTTTTTATAGTTCTAAAATGTCACATATTTAATTTAATTTTAATAAATAATTTTATTAATTATAAACTACGAAAAGATATAATTTTTTTTTATAAAATATAAAGTTTAACATTTTTTTATAATAGCAATAAAAGACAAATAATTTTAATATATCATAAAAATACTTTTTTATAATAAGGAAGATTTATACAATGATAGTAAAATATATCAACAAAGAACCAGATATTTAATAAAAAAAACACAAAAAAAAAATAAAATAAAATTTTGATAATCTATTAAATAATAAAAATTTTACATAGCTTAAATGATTGAAAAAAAAAACCATAACTATTTTCATACAAATAACGTATTAGGAAGATGTATAAACTTGATTTATAATATTAAACAACAAATATTTTTTTAGTTATTATTATAAGTATTATATTATTTCATATTAAATATATCAATTTACAAATTGTTGTATATACATATTCTTTATATATATATAAGGATAATCTAAGGAAAGAATTTGATATTATGTTGTAAAAAATATATTTTTAGTTTAAAATAAAAGTATTGATAATTGTAGTAAAAAAAACTACATATAAATAAATTATATTGTTATTTTATATTATCAAACAAATATTATTTAAAGCTAAACGTTAGTTAGTAAAGAAAAATGAGAAATTCAATTCTTCTTATATGTAATTTTATAATATTTTCTTCATTAAATTTTTATCAATATTTTATACTTATGAAAATAATTATATTCTTTAACCGTTCAAATAGAATTACTAATATAGTTGATATATAAGTTTTAGAAATCTTTTTCATTCAAAATTTTTTTTATTATCATTGATATTTTATTAGAATAATGATAGTTATGATATATATATATATAATAATAATAATGCATATATGTATAAAATTTTTCGTGTTTTATCTTTTTATACCTATTGACCTTTTCTTTAAGTAACTATTCTTATTGTTGTATGTGAATTTCTTTTATACAATCAAATAATGCCATTTTTTTCTATTATAATCTAATATTAATATAATATTTAAAAAAAAAGATAGTTTAAAAACAGTTTCTTTTCTCCTTTTTTTAAATAAGTTTATTTACATTTGAATTATTTACATTATATATCAATTAATATGACAAGTTGATCATACTTTTATATTTATTTTATAATTAAATTCTTTTAACCATATTTTGGACTTCCTTTATATACCTGTCTTTTTAAAAATGTCAAAAGTTATTACAAAAAGAGATATATACTTCCGATATTTAATATCATTTAATTCACAGGAATATCTTGTAATAAGACATTTATATTTTTATTATAGCTTTACAATTATAATTTAATAGTAATAAATATCATTACAAATTTATTTATAATATTACAAAAATAATATTTTTTTCTTATATAGTTTTAATTTCTAGGAACATAATATATATTTTTAACGGAAGACATATAAAAGCCTTTTAAATTTTTTGAAAATATATAATAAAATTTTATTAAAAAATACTAGAAAAAATCTTTTTAGTATGAAAAATCTAAACGTTAAGTAAGCATAATTATTATTTTTTGTATAATGATAAAACTTTTTTTATATATTTAATAATTGGGTCAGAATTAGTAATAATAACCTTCATGTATTTAAAGTAAAAATTAAGATTCTATTATTCCTGAGTAAATAATCCATACTTGTCCTCCGCCTATAAACATTTTGACTACTAACAAATTATTTTTACATAAAATTTATATTTATATCTGTTTTATATTTGTTTTTAAATACTAAGAATTTGTAATGTTTTTTTTTTCACTGATTGTGCTAAAAATTAACTTAAAATATATATTTATAATATGAAAAAACATTTCAGAAAATAAATAAAATTTCTAAAATTATTTTATCAAAAGCTTAAAAAAGTAATTCAATTTATATTTTAAATTAAATTATCTTAATTTTACTTTGATACTCTAAATTTAATAAATTTTATGCGTAAATACATTTTAAAAGTATTATTTGAAATGTTTAATAAATTTTATGCAATATTTTTATTATATTTATTAGTCTTAACTTCATTTACAATTGCTTCACCTTTTAAAAATTATGAAAGTTTTGTAAGTAATAATTATGAAATGTGTTTAATTAAATAAATTAAAAAAATAATTTTTTTTAGAATGAAAATAAGATTAGAATGACACCAACAGATATGCCACATCAACCAGCTGTCCCACCAAGTTTGGACAAAGAGATAATCCAACCAACTCAATCACTTTTAGAAATATCAAAGAAATCTTCTACTTTACAACCTCAAAACATTCAAACACAACTTTTATCATTTGTTTAAAAAAATCAACAATTTAAATGTTTAAAAAAAAATACTTATTTAGTAAAAAATTATTTTAAAAATATTACAGAAACATATATATATATTTATGTTTAAAAAGTATTAATTTTTATTTACCAAACATTTTTAAGCATTTACATACAAAATTAAAACATAATTAAATTTGTCTTAAAGTAATAAATGTTTACTAAGAACATTATTTTAATTAATTTTTTTTAAGCAAAAAATTTAAAATGAAATAAACTTTATCTATTGTTTAAAGCTTTTAATTTTAACTTAGTAAACAAATTTGTATATTAACTTTAAAAAATAACTTTTTTAATTTATAAAAATATAATATAATTAAATGATTCTTATGATATTGATAATATTTTTCTTTTTTTTTTACTTTCTCTAAAACTTGCCCTAAGCCTATTTAACTCATCATGGAATATCTCACCGCTTTGTATAGCATTAAGAAGTTTTTCAAAATCTTTCTCTTGATTTTTTTTAAAATGATTTTTATTTTGTTTACCAATTTTTTTAGGTAATTGTTTTTTTATAAGTGTGTTCCTTTTAATTCTTTCATTTTCTTCTTTTTCTGTAATTAAAATATTTCTACATTCTTCAAATGAATTTAAAAATTTTGAAAAATTAGTAAAAAAACTTTCTCCTGATATCATTTTATTATCTTCACCAAAATATTTTAGACAGTTATTAAGAGATTCTTGGAATTTTGTGTAATTACATTGGAGATTTTTTAAAGTTATTTTACTCGTTGAAAGGAATAACGTAACAACATGAACAAATTTATCCAATTCTTTGGAATTTTCTGTTAATGGAACTGTTATTTTTGAAATACCATTCTCATCAATTTCTTCAATAATATCTGATAATCCTTCATTACGTTCATTAGTCTCATCAATTAATTGTTTTTGAATTTTTAATTCAATTATTAAAAAATGTAAAGAGGATTCTAGAATTTTAAATTCGTTTCTAACTTCTACTTCATTTACTCTACTTGCATCATAAACAACTTTGAGATCTTTATTCAATGTCACTACATTAGGATATTTTTCTTCAACTATTTCAACAACGTAATGTAACAAATTTTTATCATTTTTATTAGAATATTTAACATCTGTCACTGAGGATAAAGATCGAGAATAAATACCAAATGCATTTCCATTATGCTTTCCTTGATTTAAGTAGTTACCAATAGATAAAATTAATGCTAACAAAGTTTTTAAACGAGAATTTGTTGATAGTGCATTTGATGCTTTTAATACAACATTCATAGATTTTAATAATTCTTCTGCTTTTTCAGAAAATGTTCTTATTATATTTATACACTTCAATCGTTGTTCATAACGTATTATTCTAAAAAGAAAGATTTTAAATATATATTGGTATAATATTTATAATATATTATATTATCAACCCAACTATTATTGAAAAAATACTAAAGAGTATGAAGATAATAGAGGGAGGTATCTTGTGTGAATGTTAAGTCACATGGAGCTATGATTCAAACTTTTAGGACACCTCTGAGATCATCGTGATATCAAACTATATGCCTAAATGAGCTCCTGTGTCTAACCAGAAATTATATCTCTACAACTTACGTTGACACTTCATATAGGAATCTATCTGCAGGGGCAAGAATTGTTGGTGTAGCGTATTTGTGGACAGTTTCATTTAAAAGCTCTATTTCATCAACAGTTGGAATAAATTTCAACATTTGTTCAATCATATCTTTTGGTATCTTATTTTTTTCATTCATATTAAGAAGTGCTTTTTTAATTTCTTTGTTTGACATTTTTAATTTGCTTAACATAATGTTACAATTTTGTGCTCTTCTACTATCAATAACCGAAATAAGATTGTCATTTTTTATTCTTCTTGTTAATGTATATATACTACTGTTATCTGATATATTTTCTTCATTTTTTTGTGAAGAAAAATTTGAAGATAATGCAAATAGGTTTAATTGCTCATACATTTTCTCATCTTCTAGTTTTTCCCAAATTGTACCTGGTATTCTTTCTTGTGGTATAACAGACCAATTAATTGATTTTAATGGATTATCTGATTTTGGAACATTTTTGTTTTTAACATGTTTTAATTTACTCTTTCCAAAGGCTGATGGTAATGGTGGTGGAAGTGGAGCATTTTTGTTAATATATGACAAAGAATTTGAGGCATTAGATGTAATTGTTAGGGTTGGTGAATGGCATGGATCAGAGGGATTAGATGATGTTTCAGAAATTCTAGAAAAACAGTCTAAACTACTACCCTCTTGAATGTCAGCTAATCGACTTTCCAATTCAATTACTTTTTCTTTTTCCATTAATAACTCTCCTTGTATTTCTTCAAACTTTTTTTGTAATTGATCATATTCAATTTGTGTTTTTAATCCTTCCATCAATTGATTAATATTTAATTTAAATGTATTATCTATGTAAATTGAGTAATCAAATTCATCTGAGTTAACTTGAATTATTAATTGTTGTAAGATTAAATTAAATAATTTCCATATAGGTATACTTTTTGCATCACCAGATAACATTAAAAGATGTTGAAGAATGCTAATAAAATATGGTAATGCTATTGAATTGTCTAACTTATGTAAAATAGTATCTACTATAATATTTGGTGATTCATAATCAAATGATAAATCGGTAGATGTCATAGAAAGTGATGAAGTAAATTCTAATTCATCTTCTTCCCTCATCATTTCAAATAACTCAAAATGATCTTCTAATGTTGAATTGTTACTATTTCTTAACTTATCAATAATTTCTTGTAATCCTAACATTAACATTTCATAACGTAATTGAAGACGAAATTGTAAAGAATGCTAAAATTTATAAAAAAAATTAATTTTTATTTTAAAAAACAAAAAAATTTTACCTCTGAAATCCCACTTTTAAGAAGTGCATTAAGTAAACCCATTATAGCAATTCTAACTTTTTCTGTATCTTTTTTTTCCTCTTGCTCTCTATTTAACTCATCTAATAATCTTTGAAATCGACTTCTTTCTCCAAAAATTTTGACAGCTTTTGTAAAAGCTTTTAATACACCACTATGTCCTTCTTCTGATAACAAACAAACTCCAGAAAGTAATGACAAAGCCAATAACTATAAAAAAAATTATTATTTTACAATAAAAAAATTTATAATTATAAAAATACATTTTAATATCAATATAAAAAATATAAAATAAAAATTTTTTACTCATATAAATAATACTTTAAAGTAAAATGATTTTAAAGCACCTTGTTTAGTAATT
This sequence comes from Strongyloides stercoralis, assembly GCA_029582065.1. NCBI lineage: Eukaryota > Metazoa > Nematoda > Chromadorea > Rhabditida > Strongyloididae > Strongyloides > Strongyloides stercoralis. Next base: position 6,721,705 of record CM055866.1, on the reverse strand, counting down.
CTATTTATGATTCATACTTTGATGATGTATTTTTTTATTAAAACAATTTGATTCATTTACAATTAATATATTTCCTTTATTAAAATTATACTAAAATAAATTGTTTTAAAATAATGATTATATAAAGGTTAACTAGAATATTAAATTATTTTATATCATTAATAAATATTAAAAGATAAAAAAAAATTTAATACGCATAAAAATTTTATATTAAATTATAATAAAAATCAAAAAGTTAGTTGAATAAAAGATAAAGAAAATAAATTAATCATCCATTATTTATTATCAGAATCTTTTTCCTTATTTATATTATTAAAAGATAAAGCCAGTAGTGCATGATAACACGAGATATATAAAATGTGAAAAACAAATATAATAAATGATTTGTTAGAAATTCTAATGTTTAAATAATACAAAAGTATGGTAAATGTTTTAAGAAATGATAATACAATACAATATAAATCTCATTAAATAAACATTAATCTACATTATAATAAATAAATGTATTTTGTTTCTTTTACAACTATGATATTAATTAATGTTAACAATAACATTTTATTAAAATACATTTTCTACTTGTGCCAACTTGAACCAACTTGGTAGATATTATAAATATTTTCATTTAATAATGCTTCCTATTGATAAAAAAGAATGTTTATAATGATTTATGAAGTCTATTACATAAATGATATAATAATTATGATAATTCTTTATTAATAAAATTTTTTGTTATTCATAATTATACAATAAAAAAGAATGAATCTTTATAAAAGATTATCATTAAAGTGTCAAAGGATACTAATACATCTTTTTCAATGATACAATATAAGATAAATCTACTATAAGTATTTATTATCTTAATTAACTTATATAAAAATTTGTATTTCTTTATAATATATATTAAACCAAATATATACTACTTTTTATGTAATGATTAGTCAATTAAAAATATAACTTTTAAGATTGTAATAATTATACAAAAATATCACAATAATTTGACAAAAAAAAACATACCTTACATCTAGCGTTTGGAAATGATATAGCTCCAACAATATAATATAATGTTTTTGATTCATTGTTAAGAACAGCTTCCCTACCAATAGAAGAATTCATTAATGCACGTAAACATTGTAAAATTGGCAGAACAGTTTTATATCTAGATGGTTTTTTCAATGATAACTCTACAAATTTTGTTAATTTTTCTAATCCTCCAAGAGAAATATAGTTTTCTAGGTATGATGCTGATTCAGTTCTAAGACATATAGCTAGTTCTTCAATTTGTTGTGATGCTTCACTAGCATCATTACCATCTGGATATACTAAAATATATCGAGATAATAAATCAATATAATATTCACAAGACTCTTGACGTGATAACTGTCCCTATAAAAATTTTTTTAAAATTAATCTATAAAAATAAAAATTACTTGACGAATGGTTTGTTCAACAATCATTAACCATTTTTTTTCTTTTGATTGACTTCTAAGATATTCATTTTGTTCATTTGATAAATCAAATTCTTTTAATAAATTTTCAAATGCTTGATTTAAATCACCATCTGATGGTAAAGAAGTTGGTATTAAAATTTCAGAAGTAGAATAAGTACCATAACTTATTTTACTATTATTTTTATTGTTAATTTCATTATTATAAGAAAATTGAAATGAATTAAGAAGTCTAGGTAGAACATTAATTGATTCAACCATATTATTATTTTTTAAAATTTTACTAGAACTATTATATCTTTCTTTTGATTCTGTGGTTGACCCTTTACTAAAACAAGAATATGCTTTTTCCATCAACTCTTCAATCATTTTTTAAGATTTATTTTAATAAAATATTAAATATATAAATAAAAAAAATTGTTTTACTTTTTTTTAAATTCTGAAAAAAAAATTAAAGAAATAACATTTTTAAAATATTCAATGACAAATTATATACTAAAAATAAAATAAATTTATTTAAATATATTAAAAAAAAACTTTCTCAAAAATCTATATCGTAATAAAGATTGTATAATATATAATAATAATTTTTATTGCAATGATTTGTTAAAACCTTAAACCTCCTGATAAGATGATGTTACTAAGCGTCTTGTAAAAGACAGATTATGAAGAAAACAATATTTAAGAGTTTAAGAGAAGGTAGTAGAATAAAAAATAGTTATAATAAAATACAATTTCTATAAAAATAGTATTTTTAAATTTCTTAATATTTTATTTATAAAAATATAGTGATAAAAAATAGTATCAAATATAAAATAAAATAAAAGAATAAGGTTAATAATTTTATAAATTTAATATTTTTAACTATAATAATAATAAATAAATTTTTTTTAATTGATGCAATACTAAAAAATAACAAATATATTATATCTTTGTATAAAATTAGGTTTAAAAGTTTGAATAGATAAATTGAAAACATATATTTATTACTATATTAAAATTAAAGCTATATCATTATTTAGACATATTCTTTTGGATATTTCTTTTGATAAATTAATACAAATTTTTAACTTTACAATAAAAGAATTATTGTATTGTTGTTTGTAATAAACATAATTAAATCTCTGTTTAAAAACCCGTCTAAGAGGTATTATTTATATAAATAAGGTAAGATTATAATGAATATATGTACTAAATTAACATAGGCATACTGTGATATTTTAAAAATAAAAAATTTGTATTGTATAATAACATAATAAAAAAAAAGAGATTAAGGAATTATTAAATAGGAAGGTGAAATAAATAGTCTTTGTTAAAGTAAAGAAAAACGTGATTTAAAAAAAAGTTTTTACTAAAATATGGCTTTTATAGGATTATAATTTTAAGAAAAAAATTATCAATAAACATGTATTTTAAACTAAATTAAAGAAAAAGTGAAAATAATTGTCTATTATACTATATTATATATTAATTTTTAAATAATGGGATGTATTTTGATAATAAGTTTAAAATGTTCCTTCATAATAATAAAATTTATATAAATGATAATATTAATGCGTGATATTTTTGAAGTGCTATATAATTTATTTTCAATTTGTAAAGAAACTAACTATCTCTTCATATAGTATTTTAATAAATTTAATAGAGATAATAATTAATTGAAAGAATGTAATTATAGATTATCAAGTTTTGTATAATTTAAAATATCATTTAAATAAGTATTATATTGTAAATGATCTGATTAATCTAATCATTAAGATTTATTATAAAAATGAGGAAATTGATACAATATACTCATTTATAATTTTCTAATAAAAGTCAAATAAAGAACATTTTAAAAGAATATGTTTTAAACGACGTGATATCATTTTGATTGAAGACAAAGAAAAGTAAGCAATTATTTGATTCTTCAAGGCCTTTTAAAAACTTAATCTCGAAATTGGTATTATCTTTTTTATGAAAGTATTATTAAGCGATTTCTCATTAATAAATCAAAAGAAATTATTTAAAACTTTCTATTTTTATTGTATCAATAGATCATTTTATATTTATAAAATTGAAACTTTAAATTATTATAAAAATTAGAACTAAGAAGTATTAAATAGCAGCATCTTTTCGTTTTAATAAATTGTTACATAATATTTTTTTATAATAATAAAAAAAATTTCTATTTTATTTTAAAATGATTTCTACTATGACATAATAATTAAAATTTATTTAAGCTAAAAAGTTAATCATTGTAAAAAAAAAATACATTCAAAACTAGAATTGATTTATCTTTATTATAATATTTATAAAATATTTTATTATATAAAATTAAATATATTATAAATATAACAAAATTATTAAATCAGCAAATCCGATTAAATTTTAAAATATCCTTTATTTTTAAAACCAAAATAACATGCTATTAATATATAATTAATTTTTTTAATATTAATTATTATTAGGATTTTTAAATAATTCAAGGACAATCACAAAAGAATACTATATCATATAAATATTATTAAATAAAAAAATCAAATTAACTATTTTTTTATTATTTTGCTAAAAAGAAGATATAATCATTTTTTTAAGAAATAAAAAAAAAATCATTTAATAAACACAGTGTTTAATTTATTACTATTTGTTAATAAAATAAGATTATTAATTTGATAATTTATTAAAAATAAAAATTAAATTATCAACAAAATTATCTACAAAAACTTTTGATATATGATATCAAAAGGATAGATTAATCATCATTTATTATATATTGAAAATTTATTATTAAATATTATATTATACAAAATTTTTAACAAAAAAAATATAAAAACAAAAATTTTTTATTTATTTAAATAATATAAAATGATATTTAAAAAAATATGTTACAAAACTTGTCCATAACTATTAGAGAAGTATATTTTACAATAATACAACTATTTTGTCAAATAAATTACCACTAATTTAAAAGAAACATATGCTAACTGGTATGTTTTAGCAACAAAAAAAACTTTTTTTACTATGGTACAAAAATATTATAATAAACATTGTATTTTAGAACGAGAATTTAAGTTAATAATATAAGTAATAAAGATATTGTTGTACTTATTAATAAAAGTTATTTAGAGAAAATATACTTTCTTAAATAAGATACTTTTTATGAAATGACGGAAAGTAATTATAATTTTTAGTTGAAATATAATTTTTCTGGTTATGTTAATATATATTAGAGATTTTCTTTTTAATAATAATCTTTTTTTATTTTACAATAATATTTTTGTCAAAATATTTTATAAAATTAGGACATAAAAAAAAATTATAAGTAAAAATATATCATGAATTTTAATAACAGAAGTAAAAGAAACTATAAGTTAATAGAAATGTTATTATAGATATTATTATTTAAAAGTCTACACTCAATAATCACTGTATGCAATCATAATATAGGTATATAATATAATATGTATGTGAAAATAGTAATGAAAAGAAACAAAATAATATAGAAGATAGAGGTATTGTTATAGTATAAATTTATCCTTGACTATTGTCCATCCATAAAAAAAAAATTATATTTAAATTTAGTATCAGTAACATATATAGGTAAAGTTAATCAAAAATAAAAATATTTTTATTACAAATATTTATTTTTGTTAAAAGTTATTAAAATTTAAAAAAATCAATTTTTTTTAATAATAAAATTTTGTCTTATAATAATTCATTAATTTTATATAATTATTACGATTATGTATGATCATTTAAACATTCAAAAATATTATTTAAATTTATATAAAACAATTTAATAATTATATTTCAAAACTTTTTTATTTAAAAAAAAATTATAATTATTATTGAAAAAGTTTTTTAAAGATATATAAATAAATTTGAAATTTATAAATAATAATAATGATTAGTTTATTAAACTTTTTTAATTCTTATGAATACTTTATTAAAATTGAAACATTTGAATGTTTTTATATGGAACACAAATTTTTAACATTGAAGTTAAAAATAAATAGAAAATGGCTCATAAATTTATACATTTATCTTATTAGAACAAGATTTTAATTTAAGATATCTTATTTTTATGTCACTCCAATAAACTTTTTTTCAAAACTAGAATTAATATATACTTTTTTTAACTAATTATATTTAATTAACATATTCTTGAATTTATATATATGTATATAATGAATGATTCAACTGATAATGAAAAGATTGAGGTAGTAAATGAAGGAAATTTTGGAGAGAAAATTCATAATTCTTTTGAAAAAATAGAATTAGATGTAGAAATTAATTGGAATAACCAAATAGAACCCAAACGAATTGGTTTAGGATTTATGGTAAAAAACAGTTATGTTGTTGTTTCAAAACGTGAACCATTATCGTATGCAGAGGAAATATTTGAAATAGGTGATAAAATTTTATCTATTAATGGTATATGTATAAGAAGTAAAGAAGATGCTCGAAATGCTGTTATAAAACATCTCAAAGAAGAAGGTTGTGTAAAATTTAAAATAGAAAGAGACTTAAAAGAGGTAAAGAAACAAAAAGAAATAGAAATAAATGAGGTGAAACAACAAGTTAGTTCTGTAAAATCATTTCAATTAAATTCAGATTGTCAAAGGATATGTGGTGATGCAATCGAAATGATTAAGAAAAAACCAAAACCTTTAAAAGGACAATTAATTGATAATCATAAAGCTCCTCATTTATACAATTATAATGAGGCTGTAAAATTTGACGAAGAAGTAGTAGAGAAATTAATCTCTTGTGACACTGAAGGAAAAAAATTAAAGAAAATTACTCCAAAAGAAAGGAAATAAATTTAAAAAAATAAAAAGATTCCTAGATATATTTTATTTATATAAAAAACTTAATTAAAATTAAATGTGATTAAAGAATAAACATTTTTACTATTATAAAATTTTATTTTTTTTTTAAATAAAACTATGTAAGATAATGTTTTATATATATATATATATAATATTTTATTTATTATGTTATAATAATTTATTTTTTTTATTATATGTTCTTATTATATTATTTTTCAATAATAAAATATTTCTAATATAACTATAAAATAAAATAAAGTGTAAAACTTATTATATTTATAATCAAAATATTTGATCAAAAAAGTTTTATCACTACCATTTTCTTTATATCTAAATTTGTCTTGGATAACATTTAAAATATTTTTATAAGTAAAGATGATATAGCAAAGAATTTTGTCAAATAAAATCAAAAATTGATGCAATTATTTTACATAAAATGTTACTAAATTTTTGGTTTCAATAGATTCAACAATTTCATTTAAGATTTATAAAATTTTTATTCAAATAAAAAATTTAAAAATTGTCAAACTTATTTTATTTTAAATAAAAAAGTTTATAAAAAATGTAACGTTATTATTTACACTAATAAAAAACATATACATTATTATACATATTTGATTTTTGTTACTAATTTATATTGGAAACTGATTATAATCATGATTTATATTTATTTAATTTTATATTATATAAATTGATAAAAGTAAATTTATAAATTTATCCTACCATAAAATAATAAAAATTGATGGTCATTTACAATAATAATTTTTAATATATTTACAATCAATTTAAAGCATGTACTGTTGAATATATAGATTTATAATTTATAAATATATCAAATACAAAATATATTATCACTAAACATTTTTTCTCATGTAAACAATTATAAAGATGTATACATACATTTAAGTATAAAAACATATTTAAGAATAAAAAAAAAATTTATTTATTACAAATTTTATTTTTATAATTATTTAATTTATTAAAAAACATAAAATAAAATTATTTATCAATTATAAATAAAGTGATTATTCAGATGTAATTGATACATTGTTAGATATTCTAAAAGTTTTGATGCATTTACAAATATGAGTATAAAAGAAAAATATAATTGTTCTAATTCATTCATTTTCTTATTATTAAAAATGATTCATAATTACAAAGTAATAATTTATATATTATTAAATATACAATTCTTTACATATTTTAAAAGTTTTGTCATATTATTATGATTAAAATGTTTGTAATAATTTAAGTATAAAAAAAATACTGAAATAGGAATGTGAATTAGTAATTTTGTAAAAAGATATTTCTTTTAATAAAAATATCATTTTTTTTTAGTTTTTTCTTGTTAAAAGTTTGTATAATAAATTTTTATCAAACAATAGTTACATTTATTAGATATATATAAATAAATATCTGAATTTTTTTGATACAATTATAATAAATTTATCTTTTAAAAATATGTTTGTAAAGTTTGTTTATTATTTAACATTATTATCTTTTTATTGTGTTTTTTGTAAAATTATATGTAATGGCTATTCTGATTACATAATTAACCAAGTTAATCATACTGATATATATGGTACCAGAAAATGTGATACTAATATTTGTATTTATTTTAATGGCTTTATTGTTAATAATATTTATGACAAATTAACTCAAAAATATATAAATTATACATATCATGGTAATTATGTTGGATGTTTAGAAGAATTTGAAAAATTTATATATTCAAATAGTTTTATGGAATGGCCAGAGATGTCTTATGATTTGAAAACTTGTAATGATAGTAAAAATGGTTTCAACTTTAGGTTTGTTGATAGATTAAATGAATATTATGGAGCTTTTAATTTAAAATGTACAAAAAATGGAAATTATCAAAATAATAATTTTAAAAATATACCTAAAACACCAAAATATGATGATTATTTAGACCAAATTTATATTCATGATACATTAGATAAACATTTTTCAAATAATGAAACTTTTTCTGGTACGTTTATTATGATTCTTTTTAAAGATATAATTTTTAGATAATACAACTTCTTTAATTGATGTACTTGATTCTATAGAAATAAAAATTAACGATATTAAAGAACAATTATCAAATGAATCATTTCCACCTATTCATATTATCAATTCTAGTGATATTGAAAACTCATATATTTTACCATCTGATGACCCAATGGAACATGAATTAATTTATTATCACCGTGATACAGAAATACAAAATAATAATGGAAACAAGACAATATTTTATTTCAACAACATATTACAAATTTTTATGTTAACATTTTTAACACTTTTTTTTTAAATTTCAGATTTATTAAAATAATAGTTTATTTTTAAAGTTATTTTAATATATATTATTTTATTTATTTGTTATTATATTTAAAAAAATAATATCTATATTTTTAATTTCATAAAACTAATTGATTTATTAGCAAAAAAAAAAGTTTAAAAAAGAAAAAAAATATATATATACAAAATTTGTCACTTGATAGTATACATTGATAAATAAAAGTTTAATCACATAAAAACGAATTTTTAAACATCTTATATAAATAAATGAAGTTATAAATTATCTTTTAAAATTGTTTTCATCTTTAAAAAAATACTACTCAATGTTGTTTAAATATAAATTTTATTTATTTATACAATTACACAAAGCACATAAATTATGATGTTGTTAAATTAAATATAAAATGAAAAAAGAAATATTAGTAGATAATAAATGATTTTATTTACATCTATTCTTTAAAATTTTAAGTATAATGCTTTATATCATATAATAAATAAATATGTGGATGTTTCGTTTAAAATAATAAAGAAATTTATTTAGTATTAATAATATTAAAAATATTTATAAATAGTTTAGATATTATAAAATATATTATATTATTTTTATCTTTAAAATCACATTTAAAATTTAATAATGATTTGGAGAAGCATTTTATTTTTACTATTAATTTTATGTTGTAATGTTTATGGTGCTGGCTTTATTGGTAGATTACAATCAGTTGGCATTAGAGGAAGATTAACATGCAATGGTTCACCAGCTAAAAATGTTAAAATTAAACTTTACGATGTAGATACTTTTGATATTGATGATTTTATGGCTGAAACAAAAACCGATAGCAATGGAAACTTTGAAATTCAAGGAAGTCATAAGGAAATAACAACAATAGGTAAGATTATATTTAGTTTGACTATAAATTTTTTAATTTTTAGATCCAAAACTTAATATTTATCATAAGTGTGGAACAACATTAGGACTTTGTGCCAGAAAATTTTCAATAAAAATTCCTGATAGATATGTTTCAACTGGAAATAGAGTTCAAAGATGGTATGAATCTGGATCACTTGAATTAGCTGGTAAATATCCAGGAGAATCAAGAGATTGTATCAACTAAATTACTTATAAGTGTCAATAAACACTCATTTTTACAATAATCATCAATAACAAAAAATAATTACTGTAATACTTTTTTATTAAGACTAATAATAATATTTGTGTAAAAATGTTATTATTAAATAAAAATTTATAATTTGTACTCCTTTTATTTTGTATCATTAATCAATCACTTTTATTTTTATCTGTCTTATTTATAATTAAATGTCTTTAGAAAAAATAATAAAATAATTTTATAAGTTATTTTTACAGCTTAATTATATCTTGTGTTGTTTTATTAGAATACATATATACTTTTATTTGCCAATTTTCTTCATTTATTAGATAGTGACAAAATTATTACTAATGATTTGGAAAATACTTTTGATTTATTTTTGCATTATTATTTCTAATATTCTTGGTGCTGGTTTTATTGGAAGAAAACAAACTGTTGGAGCTAGAGGTATTTTAAAATGTAATGGTGTTCCAGCAAAAAATGTTAAAGTCAAGCTTTATGATGTTGATTCTTTTGATATTGATGATTTTATGGGTGAAGTAAAAACTGATAATAATGGAAGATTTGAAATTAAAGGGACACATAAAGAAATCACAACTATTGGTAATGGCATTTTTTTTAAATTATAATTATATTTTTAGATCCAAAACTTAATTTTTACCATAAATGCGGATCAATCGTAGGAGTTTGTTCAAGAAAGTTTTCAATAAAAATTCCTGATAGTTTTGTTGCTGATGGAACACAAGTTAAAAAGTGGTATGATGCTGGATCTCTTGAGTTAGCCGGCAAATATCCAGGAGAATCAAAAGATTGTATTAATTAAACATTTTAAATATTTAATATTTTGATTTTAAAATAAAAATATAATGCATTCAGTTTTGTTTATTATTTTAAACAATAAGTGCAATAAATAAAATTGTTTAATTAAATACAAACTGTTTTTAAAAAAATAATGCTTTAAAACATATTTTTATTATAATCTTTATTGTTTTACATTTTCTTTGATATTTTTATTTAAAAAGCAAGTAATTATAAGTCATTTCATTTATAATATTAAAACAAAATGTCTAAAATATTTTTAAAAATTTTTCTTTTTATTTCATTAATTTATATACATGTTATACATGGAGCTGGTATCTTGGGTAGGTTACAATCTGTTGGAGCCAAAGGTACCCTTTTATGTAACAGAGTTCCTGCATCAAATGTTGAATTAAAACTTTATGATGTTGACAGATTTGATATTGATGATTTAATAGCTCAAAAAAAAAGTGACAATAGAGGGTATTTTGAAATTTCAGGAAGCCATAAAGAATTTACAAATATAGGTAGGTTAAAAGAAATTATTAATGTTTTTATTCTCTTTTTTTTTTAAATAGATCCTAAATTAAATATTTATCATAATTGTAATACAAAACCTGGTTGTTTAAAAAAAGTTTCGATAATTATACCAGATCGTTTTATTTCAAAAGGTGATAAAATTGAAAGATGGTATGATACTGGTGTTTTTGAATTATCTGGAAAATATCCCGAAGAAACTGAAAGTTGTGCTCATTAATTTTTTTGATGATTTTTTTTTTCATAAAATATAAATCAACATTATATAATTTTGTCAATATTAAAAGAGTTAAAATAATTACTTAATTTTAATAATATATTTTAATTTTTTTAGAACCATACTAAACATTGATTAATATTTTAATAAAAAATACTAAATTATCATATAAACTTAATTTTTTTTTAAATTAGAAACATTATTTAATATATAATATGTTGAAAATCAAACATTTAAAATACACGTGATTGGCAAATCCAATAAATATAAAAAACAACGAAAGATATATAAATCAAATGATATTAAAATAATTGCAAAGATAACAATGCTAACGGAAATAGATAAGTAATACATCTTTTTTTATTGATAATATATTCCTTAGACATGAAAAGAATAATTTTTAATAAAAGTTAATGTTTGTTACGAAATATTATATAAATTGAGAAGAATTTTTTATAAATAATTATTTTATATATATTTCATGAATAGTAAAAAAATATAGATTTGTGATAACTTTTAAAAAATAAATATTACTAAGAGTTTTAAATTTTCTTTTTATTTACTTTTTAAAACTTTTTTTAAACTATATAATTTTTTAACAACACCTAGTATTTTACAACTTAAATTTCTTTATAATTTAAAAAATAACAAACAAAACGACAGAGTCTATATTTAATATAGTTAAAAAGTCTTTCTTTTTATTTCTCTCTACAAATTTAACAATTTTCTATAAAGCTTTTAATAAATTTCTTCAAACTCTAATGCTGATAATATTGACTATACTACTAAAAATAAAACAGCACTAAAACTTTTGTCCTTATAAAGCTTGTGCCTAAACCATATTTACATATGCAATTTACCAAAACACACAAACAAATCTCTTATTTCTGTGTAAGATTTATCAATAATTTATCCTTAAAACCTCACTTTTTATTATTTTTTTTTTAAATTTATTTTAACTATGTGTATTTTTTTACTATATTTTTGTTTCTTTTGTTTTTAATTAAATCTTTTGGCAAAATTAATTTGAAAATAATTCATTGTTTGTAAAAAAATGAATAGTAAAATAGGATAGTTACAAAAGTTTACTTAGATTAATGTACATCTTAAAAAAATTATTTTTTTAATAATATTTATTTAAAAATTTATTTTTAGTAACATAGTAGTTTATTTAAAAATTGAAAAGTAATAGTACATATTGATTATATAAAATATAAAAATTATTTTTAAATCTAGTGCTTCTTTGTATTTTACTTTTTTTATATGATATTACAACTATATAAAGAAAATTTGCAAAAAGATATTTAGTTATAGTTTAAGATAAATATGTAAAACAAATTCTCTATTTAACATGGAATAATGATATTTTAAATTAGAATTTTAAGAGTACGCTTTGAATTACAAAAACTTTATGGTTTTATTTGTAATCTATTTTAAAGTATTACAATTCACTTTTTTGATTACAACTTTTTATTATCTAAACGATTTTTTTTTTCTAATTTTATTTAAAATATTTTCATTATTCTTTATAATAAGTCTATTTTAGTTAACCAGCAAATTTTTATTATTATAATTATAATAAAAAAAAGTCTTTATTTATAAATTTTTCTTGAAAAAAAACTTTGATTGGAGTAATGCTTTAAAAAATATGTAAAAAAAATGGAGTCTACATGTATGAGAAATCTAGTATTAATAATTAGTTAATCGTTAAACTTTCTTATCATATAAATTTAGATATTAAAAACTAATACATTTTACAATAAAAATTTTTAAATTAATTTTTAAACTTATGTGTTTACTACATAAATAATATCAATAATCAATTTTAACATTATATTTTAATAAAAAAGATACTTTTTTTTATTTATATTGATTCTTTTTAATTTTTTCTTTTAATTTTTATAATAATAATTTAACAATTATTTGTATATATATATATATTTATTTTTTATTATGTTATTAAAAATACTAAGCTTCCATTTTATATTTTCTTTATACACTGTTGCTAGGTATAAATTGTGTATACATTTTTTTGTCCAGTTATATATAATTATAAAATATATTATTGTCATATATTTTGTTATTCAAAAGTTATATAGCTACATTTTTTAGCAATAATAAATATTACGTTTATGGTATAAAAATAATTTAATTAATAGTAATTGTATTATATTGAAATAGTAAAATACTTATTTTTAATTATATATTTTTAGAAAATGAAGGTTCCTTTTATTACTCGTACTACTACAGCTTATCTTGATTTAACACACAAAATAATTATTAAAAATGGAATTTTTGGAAAACGTTCTTTGTCATCATCTTCAATTTTATTCGGACGTATGCCAGCACCAGATCCTGATGATCCTGAAGCTATAGCTATTCATAAATTATATCGTCCAGAAAGAATAACACCAACTAAAAGAGGATATGATATTTTAAAAGATCCTGCTATTAATAAGGGTATGGCATTTACTTTGTATGAAAGGCAATATCTTGGTATGCATGGACTTCTTCCACCTGCATTTATGACAGAAGAACAACAAGCATATAGAATTATGACTAAATTAAGGCAAACAAAAGATAATTTAGAAAAATATGTTCAATTATCTGGACTTTTAGATAGAAATGAAAAATTATTTTTCCGTGTATTATGTGATAATATTAAAGAACTTATGCCAATTGTATATACTCCAACAGTAGGACAGGCATGTCAAGAATTTGGTTTTATTTATAGAAATCCAAGAGGTGTGTATATTACACCTAATGATAATTCAATATCAAAAATTCATCAAATTCTTTGTAATTGGCCACATGATGATGTTAAAGCTATTGTTGTTACTGATGGTGAAAGAATTCTTGGACTTGGTGATTTAGGAGCTTATGGAATGGGTATTCCAATTGGAAAACTTACTTTATATACAGCATTAGCCGGCATAAAACCATCAGAATGTTTACCAGTTCTTATTGATGTTGGTACTGATAATCAAAAATTATTAAATGATCCATTTTATATTGGTTTAAGACATAAAAGAATTAGAGGAAAAGAATATGATACATTACTTGATAATTTTATGAAAGCTTGTGTAAAAAAATATGGACAAAATGTACTTATACAATTTGAAGATTTTGGTAATCAGAATGCATATAGACTTCTTGATAAATATAGAGATGAATATACTGTTTTTAATGATGATATACAAGGTACAGCTTCTGTTGTTGTAGCTGGTTTACTTGGTACAACTCGTGTAACAAAGAAAAAATTATCAGAACAAAAATTTGTTTTTCTTGGTGCTGGTGGTGCAGCTACAGGTGTTGCAGAGATGTGTATACAACAAATGTTGACAGAAGGTTTATCACATGAAGAAGCTTGTGATAGAATTTATCTTATGGATATTGATGGATTAATTACAAAAAGTAGAATTAATAGTCTTGGTGAAAGACATATACCTTTTGCTAAAGATCTTCCTAATACAAAATCATTACTTGATGTTATCAATACAGTTCAACCAAATGGAATTATTGGTGCTTCAACAGTTAAAGGAGCCTTTACACCAGAAATAATAAAAAGAATGGCTGAAATTAATCCTAATCCAATTATTTTTGCTTTATCTAATCCAACTTCTAAAGCTGAGTGTACAGCTGAAGATGCCTTTAGACTTACTAAGGGAAAAGTTCTTTTTGCAAGTGGTTCACCATTTCCAAATTTAGAGTATAATGGAAAAATATATAAACCTGGACAAGGAAATAATGCTTATATCTTTCCTTCAATAGGATTAGCTGTTTGTTTATTCAAGATTAAACATATTAAGTCAAAATATTTCCTTATTGCAGCTCGTCGTGTAGCAGCATCAATAACACAGAAAAATCTTGATGAAGGTAGAATATATCCACGTTTAAAAGAAATTCGTGAAATATCTGTTAAAATTGCTGTTGAAATTGCTAATGAAGCATACAAGGATGGCTTAGCTACATTGTATCCTAAACCTAAAGACATGGAATTGTATATAAGAGCTCAAGTTTATGATGTAGAATATGATGAATTAATTAATAAAACTTATGTTTGGCCAGAAAAAGATTGTAAACATGGATTCCCAGTACCTGTTATGAGAAGAGATTCTATGGATGATTAGGTTAGCTTTAGTAATTTTTCTTTGTACAATTTAATTAATTGACATGTTTAAAATTTTTGCATTTATTAATAGATTTTTTTTTGAAAGTTATAGTAAAAATTTCGATTTTTTATTACTAATTTGTATGAAAACATCTTATATATAAAAATTAATTCATTTATAAAATTTATCACATACATTCTTTATACACATAATAAAAACTTATGATTTTGCTTGAAGATTACCACTAGAATGTATATACACGAAGGTATATTTTAATAGTTTATTCAAGAATGATGATTATATAAGAAACCTAAATCAATTAATTTTTTTGACAATTTCCAGAAGGCTAATAGGTAGATATCAAAAAAACAAAAGCAATGATCATGATGATAAATTTCCATCTTTATATATTTTTTATATCAAACATAAAGCTTTAAAATCCTGATAATTTACTATATACAGAAAAAAATGAAACGCTAAAATTGATTTTTTATTTCGAATAATGTTTTTTTTTATGACACAATTATTTGTGATATCTTTAATTAATAAAATATTGTTAAAAATAATTAATTTTATTTATCGTTTTAGTCAAGTAGTTTTATTTATGCTTGAAAATACTTCTTACTGAATAAGAAAAATGATATAAGTATTATTAATTTAAAAAAATACAATAATAAAACTTAATTTTTTTTTTATAATAATATAATAAATACAATACTAGATATAAATTATATAATTTAATAGACATATAATACAAGTATTAAAAAAAATTTCATATAAGATTTAATTATTTAATGAAACATTAACATAAATTGTAACACTCGTAGTATATTATATACATTCCAATAAAAGTTTCATCTAAATTTATATTATATGCCTGAGAATCTATATAAAGTCTTATACATTCTCCCACTTCTCTGATAGCATATGTTCATATATTTTTAAATTCTGATTAATAAAGTGAAAAATACTTATAACTAAGTGAAACATAAAAGAGTCTTCTTAAATTTATAATATGCTTGATTTCCACTATATTAAACATTTATTTTATAAATGAATAAGAAAAAAATATTATATTTTAACAGAAAAACATTAAAGCTAAAAATAAAAATATTTTTATAACAAAATAAAGTCTTATTATATAATACAATAAATTTTAAAAAAATTTCTTTCATTATTAAAAAAATTTTAATTAAAAATTATTTTAAAAATTTAACACTATATCTTAAAATTAATAATATTTTCACATGAATGGTATGAAAACTTTTTTAAAAAATTGTCACTCATTATGTTAACTAATAATATTTAATATTTTCATTCTAAAATTAAAAAAAAATTATATTATTTTTCTTTTTCATTAATATACTTCCTTAAATAAAATTTTTTTTTAAATCAAAATCTATTAAATAATTTATAATTATAAAATAATGCTTTTTTATTTTTTGACTATAATTTGTTCTTTTATTATTTTATTTCCTACAACAATATTGTTTTTTTCAATCATAAAACTATCAGGATATCATAGCAATTTTAAATATTTATTAGCATGTATTTTTTTAAATACTATTTTATACTTTTTAACTATTAACTGTTGTTATATTGCTTATCTTATTAAAAAGAATGACATTATACTTTTATATAATGTCGAAATAAGATATGTTTTTACCTACGGTGGAGTCCATTTTGTTCAAATATTTTTTATAATTGAACGAATATTGGCAATTATTTTAATTAATAAATATGAACAATTTAATTCAACTATACCATACTTTGCAATTTTTTGTCATATCTTATCATATCTTATTTATGGAATTCAAAGAACAATTATTGTTATTTTTAATATTTATGAGGAGTCACTTTTAATTGAAATTACTGTTTTAATGTTAATTGCATTTTTAGTAAGTTGATATATAAAATTAATTTTTTTTTCTATTTTAAGATATATTATATGGTATTTAAAAATCAAAAAAATAAGTTTCTCCACAATAAACTATCTTTTATAAAAGTTGATTTATCAACAAAATATCAATTTATTGAAAATCAAAAAACGTACTACATTGTTACAGGCTTACTTCTACTTTTTGTCACTTTTACTATTATCACAAATATTATTAAAATTTTATTTACAAGATTCTTTGACAATATTCTAGGGTCTGATACATTAAACTATATATTTTTTATGGGAGTTTTTTTTAAAACAAGCTTTACAATATTATATTTATTATGGAAAATTCCTTCTCTTTTGAAAGATGTTAAAAAAATATTTTTATTTTATTTTATTTTATTTTATACGAAGGTCACCAGTGATGGGTCGTATCTTGAAAACTAACTAGATTACTATTTGGTTATAGGTTATTGCTTATTTTAGAATTAATAGTTAATCCTCGGTATAATTTGTCTTATTTTTTGCTTTACGTTGAGGTTGTGTTCTTAACTTCTTTTCGTTATGCATGCTGTTCATCTCTAAAATCTTTTTTGGTGGTCTCCCGGGTTTTCTTTTCCATGTTTCGTCAAGTAGGATTCTATATGGTTTTTGTGCTTTATTTATTCTTTCCTTAATTATATCTTCCACATTTTTTTCCAGTGTAATTTCTTTTCTAAATATTGATTGTGTTATTTTCTTCTCTAGGTTTACGTATTTTAGTATAATTGATTTCGTTGGTCTGATAGCTTCAATTGAGTATAAAAATACCGGTCTAATTATCATATTGTATATTTTTTTCTTTATTCTTATATCTTTCGTTCTCCTCAGTAAGTCATTGGCTTTGTACCTTGCTCTCCATGCCCCTTTGGCTCTTTCATTAAAGTCTAAGCTGTCGTCTCTTAGGTCCATTGTTAAGGTTCTTCCTAGGTATTTGTATCTGTCTACTACTTCATAAACTGGGTCCTCAATTTTCTTTTTAAATTCAGTTCCCATCATTTTTGTTTTCTTTTTGTTTATTTGTAGACCCACGATACCAGCGTGTATTTCTATGAATTTAGCAATTTTTTCTGTCAGCTTTTGATCATATGTATATATTACTATATCATCAGCAAATTCTAGTTTAAAGCTTTCAGTGGTTTTTCCTTCTTTAACTAGTTGTACTAAGTTTCTCTTCTCATCTTCGTTTAATATTTCTAGTTCTTTTTTAACTTTGTTCATCACTACCTGTAGTAACAATATAAATAACTTTGGACTTAAGGTATCTCCTTGTCTTATTCCTGACTTAAGGGTTAGAGTTGTACTTTTTTCATTAACTCCCGTTTTGAAGGTTGCTTTTGGGTTTTTATACAAAGCTTGTATTCTCATTATTGTTTCTTCATCTATTCCTGCTACTGCCAGACTGTACGTTATCCAGGTATGGTTTACGGAGTCGAAGGCTTTTCTAAAATCTATAAAGATTGCATATATATCTTTTTTGTATTCATAACAAGTTGATACTATCTCTCTGAATTGTAATATTTGTTGATTCGTGTTTCTTCCGGCACGGAATCCACCTTGTGAGTCATCAAGCTGTTTTTCTATTTCTTTATCAATTCTTTTTAGCAGCACTCCTGTGTATATCTTAAAGAAGCATTGTAGTAGTGCTATCGGGCGTACATCCATTTTTTCTTTCGATTTTTTAAGTAGGATTACGTTGCATTCATTCATTTGCTTAGGAATTTCTCTTCCATGTTGGTTGTATAATTCAGATAGTGCCTTAGTTAATTGGTAGTCTCCTACTATTAAGTGTTCGGTATATATTCCATCTGGCCCACAAGCTTTTCTTTTTGTCTTCTTTATTCTGTCCATTACTTCTTTCGCTGTGATGGGGGTCCATTCTTTGTGGTTTTTTATTTCTTTTTTCCAATCTATATTTGTTCCCCTTTCTTTACCTGATATTTCTTCAAACCAGTTGATGATGTCTTCTGGTTTTAAGTCATTGAATTTTCTCTTACGTGTTTCTTTATATACGTATTTCATTGACCTACCCTCTTTTAATGCTCTGTCAATTATTATATTATTTCTCTTTATTTCTTCTTCTTTTATCAGTATTCTTATTAGTTTGCTAATTATTGTGTAATTGAGCCCCTTTTCTTTTAAATTCATTCTCTTTATTAATAAGTTTCTGATATGTGGTTGTTCGGTTATTCTTTTTGTGTTATTCTTTTTCTTCGTATAACTTGCCTTAGTTAAATATATTAAATTGTTATTTATTTTCTCATATTTTTCATCACCTGAACCGATCATGTCCCAATTAACTTTCTTTCTTGCTTCTGATAGTTTTATAGTATCTATTTTTTCTAATATTGGTTTTTCTGGTTTCTTTGCAGAGTTCTTTTTGATTTGTTTGAAGGGTAGATTAATTTTCATTATTAGGGGATTGTGATCTGAGTTGAAAATATGTTTTTGCAAGGCTCTTATGTCTTGTATCAAGTTCCTACTTCTAGTGTCTATTAGAAAGTAGTCTATTTCTGAGGTTGTTGATTTGTCTGGAGACTTCCAAGTCTTTCGGCGACTTTTCTTTTTAGTAAAAAGTGTGTTTCCTATTGAAAGTTCTGTTTCATTGCAGAATTGTTCCAGGAGTTCTCCTCTTTCGTTCTCTGATGTATTTCCATTTAGTTTATTCCCTATTTTTCTCTTATATTGGATTTTAGCATTGAAATCTCCTCCAATTATTGTTAATGGCTTGTTGTTTACTTCTGATAACAGTAATTCTCGAAGCTTTTCATATGTATCTTCTAGTTCTTCGATTGGGCTGTTGGAAGTGGGGAAATAGCACGATATTATTTTGAGTTTTACTTTGTTTATTTTCATGTTTACACTTGTAATTCTGGTTGAATTGAATCTTACTTTATCTATGTAGTTTTTGAACTTTGATTTGAATATGATAGCAGTTCCACCTTTGTACTTATCACTGCTTCCCATCATAAAGATGTACCCGTTTTCTTCAAAATTTTCCGAAATTTTCCATCTTGTTTCTGTTATGCATGCTATGTCTATATCTTCTTTATATAGAAGCTCTATTAATTCTTTTAGTTTGTGTTGTAATGACCTGGCGTTCAGTGTCATCATTTTTACTTTAGTGTAATCATTTTTTAGTTTACATTTTCTTTGACTATCCGAAGGCCTGGCGTCACTCCCTGGCTCGATTCTTCTTTTTGAATGTGTGACTCTTCTGTTCTTCATTGTTTTATCCAACTTTGAATTGTAGTTTATCATAATTATTGCTTATTTAGTAATTTGATTACAATTAATTATATAGCAAACGCTATACACCATGCAAAAAGAGAGAATGGTTAAAAAAATATTAAAAATAAAAACAAAAAAAGAGGTAAACAATAAAAGTGAAAATACTGAAAAAGATGGAAATAATAAAATAATATCTCAACAAACTCAAAATAATTATTTTAACCAATATAATACACAATGGTAATATTTTATTGAAAATATTTTTTATAAAAATTTTTATAATAAAAAGTTAATAATATAATAATTAAACTCAATTTAATATAATCAAATATTCACTCTTTGAATAACCTTTTTCACATATTTATTGTAAAATTCACATTAGTTTTGTCAAAAAAAAAGTACAAATCTTATATGGATTATCTGTTGAGAGGTGTAGTATTATATGAAATTTTTTGTACTATATGTAAAAGTTTATTCATCTAATTAATTCATCTCATTAAATTTTTAAATTAAAAATATTTTTTTTGTGTATATAATTTAAATTCCTTTAGTTTGTTGGTATTAACTATAAATTCTAGGACAACCATACAAATAAAAATATACTTTTTCTTAATCATTTGGCTTATATATTAAAATTAATTAGTAATATAATATTTTTATTTTAATACAATTAATACGATCTTCTTTACTTTTTTGACACTACTATTTTTTATTTTCTAATTAACAACAATTATAAAGTAAATAAATTTTTATATTTATAAAATTGGTTTAATTTATTTCTTCAATATTATTCTCAAGAATCTATATTATTCATTTAATTTTTATTTATTTAATATTATAGATTAGGATGGGAAAAAATAAAACTGGAAGAGAGGTAGATCAAAAAGCAATTACGCTTTTTACTGATAGGTAAGATTTAAAAAATATATTAGTATAAATTTATAATTTTTAAAGTAAAAGAAAAAAAGGCAAAAAACGAGCTAGAATTAGTGTTCGAGTTGAGGCTGAAGAGTGTCAAAGTATTTTAATGCACAATATTGAAGTAAAATTTCCAGGAAAGTTTACTCCATATGGTTCACAAATGATGATTATTCATAAAAATATTTATTCGTTTGATAGGGGTTTAAATGTATTAATTGAAAGTCCTACTGGATCTGGCAAAACAATGGCATTACTTAGTTCATCATTAGCTTGGCTACATAATCATAATATTAAAAGAAGATTATCTAAAGAAAGTTGTCCACAACATGGCAAAAACAAAAAAGAATTAGAAAAAGTAGAACTTTTTTTAAAAAGCACAAATGATGATTGTAAAAAAAAGGATAAAAGAAGGAAAACTTTAAATTCATGTGAAAATATTGATTTTGATGAAATTCTTGGGCTGGAAAATGATAATAAAGAAAGTAATGTTCCTAAACTATTTAAAAAAACTTCTTTAGATACAATTCCATACGCAAATACTTTGAAAAAAAGAGCTAAATCACATATTATAACACCATATTCTCAAATTAAAGAAGAACTTGCAATACACAATCCTCTATCATTAACCAAATCCAACTCAGCTATTTCAAATGTTAATCAAATAAGCGGAATTAAAACTATTGAATCTGAAATTGTTAAACAAGAGTTAGATTTTAAAAAAGAAGATGTATCAGATATTTTAGAAGAAAAACTTGAATGTACTTGTCTTAAAAAAGTAAAAGTTTATTTTGCTACTCGTACTCACAAGCAAATTGCTCAAGTTGTTAAAGAATTTAAAAGACTTCCGTATGGACACGAAAAATTTATACAACATACAATTCTTTCTTCTCGCGAAAATTGTTGTGTCAACAATACAATTAAACATAGTCATGGAGATATAACATCGAATTGTTTAGACATTAATTCATCAAAAGAAAAAAAATCAATTAAAACTAAAGGTTGTTTTTTCAAAGATAATATTATGAGATCGTTTATAGGAAGATATAAAGATCTTCGAAATGATTTAATTGAAAATGACACTCCTGTATGGGATTTAGAGGAAATTATTGACTACGGAGAAGCAAGAGGTTTATGTCCATATTATGCTACAAGTACTATTTTAAAAAGTGATGCAGATTTAATATTTTGCCCTTTTAACTACCTTATTGATCCTGTTATTCGAAGAAACTCAAAAACCATTTTATCAAATGATATTGTTATTTTAGATGAAGCTCACAATATTGAAGATGTTTGTCGATCTGCAAGTTCTTTTGAATTTTCTGAAAAAGAAGTAATTCATTCATTAAATGATGTATATCATAAATATCAACGTATTTTAACTCCTAATAATTATTGTACAAACATTAATGAAATTCCTGATGCTTCTTTTAGATTTAAAGAGTATGAAGCAAAGTTAAAATTAATATATGAATTTTTAAATAATTTTCTTAAATGGTTTAGAAGTTTTGCTAATGAAGTATTAAAAATACCTATTAATAATTCTTATAATAATGGTGTACGAGCAAAAGTTTTCACAACACAATCTATATATCAGACAATGGCAAACTTTGGATTGGATAGTTATATAAAAGATTTAGAAGTTTTAAAAAACTTACAAAAAGTATGGAATGATTTATATAATGATAATGATGAATCAATTGATGAAAAAGAAACAAAAGAAGAATTAAAATTGATTATAGAAATGCTAGATATATTTAAACCATGTATGTTAACTATATCATGCGTTGAAAAATTTATTAATTTTTGTTTTTTTATTAAACGTAATCCTTCTGCATATCGATTATATTATTCAATTACTGAAACACCTAATGAACTCAATATCTTCAATTTCAACTATCAAAAAAATTTAAGAATTAATGATTCTGATGCTTTATACTTAAGTGAGCATCAATATAATAGTGATATTAATCCAGACGAAAATACTATACCAGAACATTTGATTGCAGGAGAACCTTATGTTGTTATAAAAGAAAAATGTGTAGTAAAATTAAATTTGTGGTGTATGGATCCAGGAATATGTTTTAAAGATGCATTTAATGACACTCTTTCTGTAGTTCTTGCAAGCGGTACACTTTCACCTATCGAAACTTTTACTTCAGAATTAGGTATGGAATTTACACAAATTGGTCAAGGAAGACAAATAATACCAAAAGAACAAATTTTTACATGTGTAGTTCCAAAAGGTCCTCATGGAGTTAATCTTATTTGTTCTAAAGAACATTTAGATAAATCTAAAAATAATGGAAAAGTAACAACTGTTGAAGAACTTGCTTATCTTATTTTTGATGTTTGTAAAACTGTTGATAAAGGAATATTAGTATTTCTAGCAAATTACAATTTTATTGAACTTATTTTTAATTCAATGATAAGTTTAGGATTAATGAAAGAACTTAAAAAAATGAAATCTGTTTTAAAAGAACCAAAAAAAGGAAATGAACTTGATCGAGTAATGAATGAATATAAACGCGCAATAAAAAATCCTTCACAAATATCTTCTACATGTACGGGTGCTGTTATGTTTGCTGTTTTTCGAGGAAAAATTTCTGAAGGAATTGATTTTCCAGATGATATGGCTCGTTGTGTAATTTCAATTGGTATTCCATATCCTAACTATGGTGATCCACAAATACGTGAAAAAAGAAACTATAATCAATTATTTTGTAAACAAAAAAAACTTTTAAATAGTTCAGAATGGTATAAAACACAAGCTTTTCGTGCTTTAAATCAAGCACTTGGACGTTGTCTTCGTCATCGTAATGATTGGGGTATAATTTTATTGGTTGACTACAGATTCTCTGATGAAACACATAAAAACGACATTTCAATGATTTCAAAGTGGGTTGTTGAAAATTTACGGCCAATAAAAAATTATTCATCATTAATAGAAAGTTTAAAAGTTTTTACTAAGGAAAGATATATATGTGACACAAATGTTTACAATAATGCAGATTTTTAAATTATTTAATAATATTAAATTAATGCAATTACAAAAAAAAATTATTTATTTTTTTTTCTGACTTCATTTCTCTTTTCTCTTAAAATATTATTCCATTCTATAAATGGAATTTCAAAAAATGACTTTTCTGTACTGTTAAAAAAATCAGAAAGATCTATATCATATGTATTTTCGTAATAAAAAGCTTGACTTATCATGTCATATTTGTCTAATTGTTTAACGCATCTTGCTTCAGCTGTTTCCTGTTTTTCATATTCTATCCAGTAATCAAACCATTCTTCTCCAGTTTTTTTTGGAAGATATTGAATGATTTTTTCAAAACCCTCTTTTTCTAGATTAAATTTATCTTCATCTGAAACTCCACAATAAGGTGTTATATCACCAACAAGGGCTTCAGCTAGATCATGTACTAAACATATTTTAATTACACGATTTATGTCTAAATCTGGTCGTATCTCTCTAATAGACATAGAAAGCATGGCCATTCTATACATATGACAAGCAACTGTCTCAACATCTTTTATTTCACTCCATTTCGTCCAACCAGTTCTTTTTAAATGTTTCAAATTTCCTAATACTTCAGATAACTTTAAAATATCAATAGAATTTGCCATTATAAAAAAAAAAACTAAAAATAAAAACAAATTAATATATTTTTATAATATCAATAACTATAATACAAAAATTGTACAGTAACAAAACATATATATTAATTATAAGATTTAGAACTGATTTTCCTTGAACGAAGAGACCTTACACCAATGCCAACAGGAGAAGTAGTGTTAGAAGATTTGGACTTTGTAATAGTAGGAGTTAATCCATTTGATGACTTAGTACTTTTTGAAGATTTTGAACTTTGGCTGTGAAATAAAGTTTTTGTAGTAATTTTCTTGGGTGTATTAGAATCAATTGTATCAGAAAGAGTTTTTTTTGCACTTATTGAAAGCCCTCTAGATCGAGATCTAGATTTCTCTATACTCACAGAACCGGGAGCTTTTTTAGGAGTTACATCGTCATCATCAACTTGTTCAAGTCTTTTTCTACTAAGATATTGAGATTCATATGAAGGAGTACAACGGCTTTGTCTACTGTTTGTATTTTCCCTTTCATCAATAGAAGAACTTTCATTTGATGTGGTAACTGATGGTTGACGTTCCATTTGACGAATTGGTTTTGAAGATGTTTTATAATTGACTAAAATTTCATCATATTCTGTTTCACCACTTCTAACACCAAATTGATAAAGAATAATTGTTGTTACAACAATAATCGCAATGACAGAAAATATAAATTCATTCTTATTATCATACTTTGTTCCACAAATAACGTACCACTCCAAGGGAACATTTTTATCTTGTTGTTGTGGTGGATTTTGTCCAGGAAGACAATGAAAATCAAAATATGTAACTTCCATATTAATAGGACAAAGAAATTTCTGATATTCTATTCCTTTAAATAAATCAATTTCTTTACATGATCCAATAGGTTGATGTAAGCCCTCAGAAACAGTATTAAAAGGATCTCCAATTAAGGTTAAAGAAATAAAAATAAATTGGACAAAAATAATGGTAGCAGAAATTTCATCAAACCAAAATGGATTTCCAATTTTAGCAAGACCATAATTATTTGCTCTGTCAAATGAATAAATAATAGAAATGAGAATAGCAAAGTATAATGTTATAATAGTAAAGTAGCTAATATTATAAGTAATATGTAAATAATATATTGAATGAGAAAAAGTTGAGACTGTAAAACCAAAAGCAGTAGAGCCAGCAAACAAGACAACTCCAAATTCACGAACAAACAATTTCCAATCAAAAGCATTACTTAAAACAATTGATCTTGAAAAGTTTAAAATAAAAAAAAATGATATAACAGAGAATGATTGAATGAAATATTCAACAACAGGAACATAGAATGAAGTTTTTTCACTAGCTAAAGGATGCCATTCATGCCATTGAAACCAAAGTAATTTTGTACCAATAATTGAATATGGTAAGTAAAGTAATGTATAAATCAAACCAGCACTAGCAGTCTCAACAGGAAAAGGTAATTTTAAACGTCCAGCAATAATATATGATGAGTAAATGAATGTTGGCATAACACCAAAAACAACATGAAGTGGTATTCTCATACCAAAAAGTGTTAATAATGACTGTCCATGAAAAACATAATCCCATTCATTTCCATAACTGACTCTAAATAGCTCAGAAGAAATAGAAAAAATAAAAATCCCAAACCATGTATATATGTATCTTCCTCCATGGCGTATTGCATGAACTAGTGTTAAAATTGAAAGGACTGTAAATATTCCTTCAGCTAGCAAAAAGCTAGCATGATTATCATATAACTTCCTATAATCTTGAGCTTTACAGGCCCAATCAGCAAGCTAAATAAAATATGGGAATATAAGATAAAATAAGAAATAAACATACTCTGACTACATTAACAACTTTTTCAGTAATTTCTTTTTTGGTAGATTCTTCAACATCGATGGGTAAGTATTTAAAAAAATACTCATTTAAAAGATAGTCCATTTTATTATTAATCCTAAAAGAACACTAATAATAAGTATGAATGAAGCATTTTGTCAGCCGTGTCAGGTCAACGTTATTATATAAATAAAATAACCGCCTGCGATCAACCATCGTAAAGTAAGGTACTACTATGAAGGAGAATGTAAAAGCGGGAAAAGTAAAACCTCCTATATGATGATGAACAAACTATACTATGTTCTTTAATGGTTTACTTATAAATAAAAAATTTTTCACCCACTCATTATTTATAATGAAATTTTATTAAAGTTATTCATAATAAAAGTGTTTGGAAAAGTGCAACTTTGTTGAAACCATAACTTAGAATTGTAAATATATTTTACTTGCAAACAGTTACAAAAGTAGAAATGATAAAATAAAAATAAAAAAAAATAACAACAAGAATTTATAAGTGGTCGATATTATAATTTTTCTTCCACCAACAATATACCTGCTTCATAAAGCTGTTGCATAAAATTAAGTCCTATCTTTTTATTTATATTACAAGATTGAAAGAGTTTCTTTACTTTAGAATATTTTGGATAATTTCTAGTAATTAATTCACATAATGAACATAAGTCTATAGGTACACCTATCGTATGTTCATGAGTGTCATCAAATGTTCGAGAATTTTTCATACGATGAATGATATAAGATCCACCATCATCATCGAAAAGAAGTCTTTGTGTATGTTGACGAATAAATCTAACTGACGAAGATAATTCTATTTTAAATGGCTCAATTTCAAGTTCTTTTTCACGAATGACGCTGTGTTTTTTTTCTGATTTAGTCAATTTAGGTGGGAGTGCTTTTATGAAATACTCTTTAGCCATAATATCTGCTGCACAATCAAGATTATCTTTAAATAATGTATTAAAAGTGGTAGACAAAACAGTCAGTGTATCTTTTACAGTTTTACCGGTTCCATTATCTTTTTCAATCATAGTATCCGCTACACCCATATGAGTAAAATAATTTACTGGAAGTGATTGTCTAAAATATGGAAATTCTCCAGCTATATTTTCAATTATAATAGGAGCAATTTTTTGATATATGTCGATAAAAGTATTCCGACGTGACAAACTAATAGTTACATGATGAGATGTGCGTTTGGCGTCAGTTTTAGCATAATGAATAAAACCACGAGGAATGTAAAGCAAATCTCCTTGCTCAAGCCATCCTTGAAATACAATTTTATTCTGATCCAAATCTTCTTCTTTAAAATTTCCAGATGATTGTAAAGGAAACATTGAATTAATATCAAATGGTGCCCAAACGGTCCAGTATTTTCGACCTTCTACCTGTAAAAGAAATGCATCTATATCATCCCAATGAGGAGAAAATCCAGAACTATTAGGTGGTGTAATGTAGTTGTTAGCACCAACAAACGCGTTTGTGTATTCCTGTAAAAGATCACATATATACCAAATGTTATCAGAAAATGATTGTGGATTAATACATTGGATACTTTTTCCACTATTAAAAGCATTTTTAATATCTTTAGATGATACACGCCCCTTCCCATTATGTGTAGTCCGTTCTCCATTGTGATATAATGCAATATTAATATTTTTTCCATATTCCAAATTATTTCTATCAATCATTTTATAGAAACAATCTATTGAAAAAAAATTTCCATAATAATATATATTGTTTCTCTTAACATTTACACATTTTCTTCCATACATATCTTTCAAAAAATCAGTAAGAGGTATTCCATCAACCAACCATTGAAAAAGGCTTTTTCCATTTTCTACGCTACCTTCTTTTGTTGAAAATGGAAGTTTTTTCCAATTAAATGGTTCAACATTAGATAAATCACAAGTATGTTGATAAACATCTATTTCTGAAAACAATTTCTTTTCTAACTTTTTGATATTTTTTAATACAACTTCTCCAGGACCTAATTTATCATCTAAACTTTCGTTGCCATCTTCATACTCTTCTTCTTCCGCATATGGTGGATCATAAATAAAACTACGATTATTTTCTAGATCAATTAAATCAGCAGCTTCAGTATCTGCTAAATCTTCAAAATCAGATGGTTCGGATTCATGTTCCTCTTCAATATCTGAATCATTAACTTCTACAGCCTCATCAAAAAATCCAACTTCGTTAAAGTCATCATCTTCTTCATAATCCTCTTCATCTTCGAAATCTTCACAAGAAGATTCATATTCTTCATAAGTTGCATCCTCACGACGAAGCTCAATGATATCGTCGTCACTTTCTTTATGATTTTTATAATGTTGAGTGCCATTATTAGATATTTTCTTTAGTGATGACACATTTTTACTAATTTCTATATCAGAATCGCTACTGTCTGATTCAAAAACTCTTTCCTTTACCTTCTTTCCTTTTCGAACAACTTTTTTTATTGGAGTTAAATTGTCATTGTCTGCAAAATCACTAGATTCGGAGCCATTAGTTTTTCTTTCTAAAAAATAATGTTAATAATTCAATTTTAAAACATACTAATTTTATTGCCATATTCAGAAAATAATGAGTCCTTGTTAGGTTGACGTCGTTTCATTATTAGTAATATGTTAATAATAATTAGAATTTACCAAAAATATTTCTAATCTATAAAAAAAAACACTTTTTTATAAAAACATTTCAACAGAAAAATCATTAAAAAAATGTATAATTGAAGTTTATACATTTTTAAGAGTAAAAAAGCAAAAATTTAATATTTATCGTTAAGATAGGTATTTAATTTTGAAATCAAAATTTCTATAATACCTACTAACTTTTGTAATATAAAAAAAAATCATCTCTGGTTAGAACAAATTAATTTTGTTGAAATTGTAAATTTAAAAGTCATCGTTTTAAGATATATTTTTGGTATGTTATTCACAATAGGAATAAAAGCATTCATGCTCAAATGAATCGCGTTTCTAACATACGAAATATCCAAACTTTGAATGAGAAAGAATTAACTTCAGGAGCCGCTGGTGATTACACTAAATCATGGCATCGACAATATAAAGATTCAGCTTGGATACATATAAATGGTTTGTCTTATGACTTAACTGAAGGTGATATTATTGCTGTATTTTCACAATATGGTGAAATTGTAAATATAAATTTAATTAGAGATTTAAAAACAGGTAAATCTAAAGGATTTTGTTTTTTATGCTACCAAGACCAAAGATCAACAATTTTAGCTGTTGATAATTTAAATGGCATAACTGTAAGTTTACTTAATTTTTTTTTATTAACTTTTATTTAGCTATGTAAAAGAATTTTAAAAGTTGACCATGTAGAACAATACAAAGTTCCTAAATATAAAGAATCTCTTGATAAAGATAGGAAAAAAATTATGGAAGAAGGTTGTGCACCAAAGGCAATCAAATTAAGTGAGGAAGAAATTAAAAAGTTACAAAAAGAAGAAAATGAAAGATATAAAAAAGTTGTTCAAAAATGTAATGAAGTATTACCTCTTGACACAAATTCAATTGATCCTGACTTATTAAAAACTATGAAAAAAATTAAAAAACGTGAGAAAAAAGAGGCAAAACGTGAAGAAAAGTTAAAGAAACAGGAGAAACGTATTGCTAACGCTGAAGCAAATAAAGGTGATCCAGATTTGGTAGATCATTGGAGTTCAAAACGAATAAAACTTGACAAAATTGATGGAGACAAAGATCTTTATAACAGTAATCCTAACTTTATGTTTAACAAAGAAAAGAAACTTGCGCCACCACCACCTACACATAATGTAAGGCCAAACTTTGAGAAAGCAGATTGGCGTGATATTGAATTATTTAAGATTGTTCGGGAACAAGACAAGATAGTTCATGGAGAAAAAACACATAAATGGAAAGAACCTGAAGCATTTATTCCAAAAAGATTAGCAAAATAAAAATTTTCTGACTTTTCTTTACTAGTTGTTGTTGTGACTTAAGCAACAAATGAAAATTTTTTTAAAAATAATATTTAATATGACAGTTTATTTTTATCATTTGAAAATGCTATTAATTAGTATTAATTTGTAAATTTAAATGATTAAGTTTTTTTTTTGTTATCATTAACAAACGTTTAATAACAACATTCATTTATAATATATGTTGATTATCTCAAGACTACAATAATAATTTTTCAAATAATAAAGTAAAAAAATTTATTTTATAAATTGAAATAAAGTTTATTTCAAAAAACTATATTAATAAATGTGTAATAGCATATTTTAATATTTATGAGATAGTGTTTTTAGGAGAACTAAGTAGTGAAGGTGGTATTAATATGAAACAATACATCCTTTTTAATCCTTCAAAAAGGAAGGTATGGAAATAAGCTAGTTTTTAGGGAAGTAAATAATATAAAAACTAAATTGTAGAGCTGAATGATTTTATATTATTTATAACAAGGATGTTATGAAGAATTATTCGTGATAAAAGTAGTAGAAATTTATAATACTGAAGAAATATACATAAACTATAAGTTTATAGTTTGAATATTGGGTAAATTTAATTTTGATTTTATGAAATTTTTTTTATAATTCAAGACATGTGCTTAGAAATTACTTTAAGTAAAGTTCAATTAAATGGGACAATAAGAATATACAATTTCCAATTTTTTTTATCAAAAAATATTGTATATTGAAGATGATTTTTTAATCAAACATCAGTTCTAAAAATTTAAAGATTTAAATAGTATATGTTGATATTTAATAAATTGTATGTATTTTATATAAATGATTGTGAAGTTTGTTTTACAATTACATCAATATATTCATAATTTAATTTTTTTTGATACTAAAATATTAATAAATATTTAAAATTAATTTATACAAAAATTTTAGACTTTTTTGTTTAATAGATATAAATAAATATAATAATTAATATATAAATTCTTAAAAATTCATTTAAATTAATCATCACTTCAAATTAAAAAAAATGACTAAACATTCGAAAATTTTTATACTACGTTGCATTAATGTTAATATAAATTTATTTTCTAAATAAAATAATATTTAAACAAAGCTAAGACAATAAAAATCAAAAATGTTCCATAAAAAAGAGTACTATTTTAAACATTACATAGATAAACTGAAGTACATAACAAAATTGTTTTCTTCATAATGTAACAAAAGTCATGGGTACATTTTACAATCTTTGTACCACCAAACATTTACCATCTTTTTTTTAACTACTCTTTTTTTTATGAAACAATATGTATTTTACTTTTTAATTGGTTAAATTTTATTAAAATTTATAAATTTAGTCAATGTTTTTTAATATCATGAATATATATTGCATAAATATTATATTAAAAAAATACATTAAAGTTTTTCATTTTTATTAATAGGAATATATTGACTAATATTGATATATAAAACAATTCATTTATCATTATTTTTGATTTATTTCTCTTCATCAATTATTAATAGTTAGTGATTATCTATTTTTTATTATTATATTATAGTTTATTTTAATATGCTTAATTAATATTATCTACATTATGTCAAAAAAAATTATTTTATTTTACTATAAACATACTTTTGAGTGATAATTTCTAATAATATCATTATTTATTATGTCTAATGTTAAATAATTATTAAATATTTCTTTATTTTATTAATATTAAAAGAGAAGCTAAAAAGAAAAAGAATTATAATAATATTAATACGTAAGAATTAGACTTATTTTTAAATTTATATTATTTTTTATTAAATTAACATCATGTCTTTAATAAAATACTTTTTGTTTAAATAATTACTAGCATCAATTAATTTGATATTAATAAAATATATTAGCTAATAATAAAGATATTATATGTGCTAACAAAAATATAATATTAATTTTTTTTACTCAAGTACTCTAGATCACATTTTATTTCTCTAGAAAATGCCATTTACTTTGTTAATAGTGTCATATATATCGTTTATTAAGATATTTTAAATATGTATTTTAAAAATGAATCATTATTAATAAGATTTTCTATTACACTTTTAGATAGCTTGATTTTTGTTAAAAAAAATAACACTAATTTAACAATATTTTTCTGTGAAAATTAACAATGTTTTATATTTTATTTATTACATTTTTATAATTTTTTAAATAAAAATTTTATTACCAATGATTTGTTTAAATTTAATTATTTTTAAATTTCTATCTATTTAACATTTTTAAGTTTTTCATTTTTTATTACAATATTTTGTTAGTTTTGATAATATAAATAATTAAAAATTCATATTATTCTTTTAAACTGTTATTTTTAAATTTATAATAAATATTGAGAGTTTATGTACTTAATTTAAAAGTTAATTAACAACTTTAATTTTATTTTATCTATGTTATTTTTTTATTTTTTTTGAACTTTATCAAATTTATTTCTCTAAAGTATTAATATTTTATTTTTCAAAAATTAAGTAACAACATTATTTATTTGTAATTATCTTTTCATGTTTATTTTATTAATATATAATTATAAAATAATTAAAACAATGGTAATATAATAAACAAGTCTTGAAGTAATAAACGTAAAAGTTTATTCTTATTAATACTTTTGTTTTCAAATATATAAAATTATTAAAAGTTATTTACAACCTATTAAGTTTTAAAGAAATTTTAGTATATTAATAACAAAAATAAGGTTATTTGAAATTTTTAAGTAACGTAATATCATGTTATGATTTTAACTTTTATTTTAACATTTCTATACTTACAATTAGTTAAATTGTTGAACAAAATAATTTATATTTTTATAAAATATAAACTTAAGAATCATCTATTAAAAATATTTTCACTTTTATTATTTACCAATACTTATACATCAATTCCGTATTTTTTAATTACTTATAAAGATAAAACATATGCTTAAAAAAAGTACATTTTTACTATTAAAAATAACATTAAACATATAAATAAATGATTATTTTTTTTTTTTTATAATTTTTAATACTTTAATCAAATCACATTTTTTTACTTAATAGTTTCATTTTCTAAATATCATTTGATGAAAGATATAATTTCAATTAGTAATGACGTTGTAAACATAACATATATTTATTTATTTAAATCAAACTTTTTTTTAAATATATATTTTTGATTATATTTTGCAGGTGTTAAGAAAAATAATTTCATTTACTTTATTAATTGTTTTTTTAGTTATAAAATTACTACAAAGATAAATATTATTTGCAATATTAGTTAAAAAAAAAACAGTGGCACAGTTTGAAAAAATTATAATTTTTTCTTAAAATTCAATCATTCTGGATCATAAATTAGAAATTTATTTGGATCAACATAATAATTTGACATTTCCATTATGGAAAAATGGAAAGAAAAGTGCTCTGATAAAAGATTTAAATATTGGAAAGAGCATAAGAAAAAAAAAGGTAAGATATTGTTTGCCTCTTGTTGATAGTTTTAAAAAGTACAAATGGCATGATTTTTATAATTAATTAAACGATATTTGTGAAATATATTAATATAAAGTACAAAAATATGACTGATAGATAGTATAAAATGATAATAAATAGAAAGATTGATAAGAAATATATACTTTAACAAAAATTTATATATAAATATAATTTTTTAAAAAAAATTTTTTAATGAAAAAAAAATTTTTTTTTATTTTTCTATAAATTTTTATTGATGATATATAATCATATTAAGTATATATATAGAAATGATAGGGTATTGATATAGTAAATTGATAGATAAAAATCCTTAGTATATTTATTTTATAAGTGTATAGGAATAACAAAAAAAAATGGCTAAATACCTTTCATTTGATATAGATGATTTCAAGATGCTTTGTTAACGCAATTTACAAAAAAGTCCCCATATAAATGTGTTTTATTTTTGTTTTATATTTAATACATCTGATCTTTTAATTACAATGTCCCTTAAAAATATAAAACATTATTTTTTAAATATTGACATTTTTGTTTATAATGTTCTCTTTTGTTATCAAAATATATCAAATATTTTAAGGTTTTATTGGGAAGTATCAAATTTAAACAATTTGAAAAGATTTTATTAATTGTTTCATGTCAAAGAAATTTATTATTTGTAATTTTTTTTTATTTTGTTTAAAAATAATCAATTTTTAAAAATATATTAGCTTATTGACAAAGTGATTAATTTTCTTTAAATCACATTTATAATTCTATAGAATAAAAATTTTGACAAGATGATTAAACTTTTTTATTATCAATAAATAGACTTTGTTAGATAAATAGAATCTATCAAATATAAATGTGTTTTTGATAATGGAAATTTTTTAAAATTAAAATAGATATTTACTTGCAATTTTTGATTAATTTTAAAAAATAAAAACACTTGTAATATAATTTGGAACTACAAATATTAAAAAATGAGTTTTCTTATATATTTTAATAGTAGATAAATAAACATATATATAAAATTAAAAGTACATTTTGTTTTTACTTTTTATCTATATTCTTATTGTTTAAAAATAACATATTAATTTTACACATTTAACTAAAAATATATGGTGTTATTTTTAAAATAAATAACTGATTAATAATGTGGAGGTATAATAAACTTAGTTTTAATACTAACTTTTAACTAAATTATGATAACATTATCATAATACCAATCTGGGGTCCAAAATATATATTTGTGCAAATGATAACACTACTTTGCTTCATGAAAATATTTCTGTAATAAACTATATATACTGATAAAAATTTTCTTTTATCATAAATATATGTAATAAAATGTTGGTTCTTTTGGTTCCAACTATGCATTTTTAGTTATAATAGAATAATATTTTTTAATAATAATAAACAGTTAGAATTTATTTTAATAAGAAAAATATTTTTGATTAATAAAAAAAGAAGAAATTATAGTAATTTTTTTAAAATAATTTTAAAAAATTATATATAAAAACTTTTTAGATACTTAATTCTAAATTTTTTTTTAAAATTCTTTCTTTAAGATTATTAAAATTAATATAAGTTTGTTTTATTTTCAGCTATTTCTAGGAATGAGTGAAAATTTTGAAAATATTTCTTTTGTTGGTAGTCAAATTGGAGCACATCCTTATAAATTTATAATCTTATGGATAATTATTTTTCTTACATCTTTAACTATAGTTAATGATCCACCAAAAGAACCTAAACAACCTGATTTGGGTTTTACTAAATTTGATGCAGAAGCAAGAAGAGAAGTTCTTTCAAATATTAATTTTTTTGGAGGAAATGTAAGTTTTTTAAATTTATTTACTTAATTTTTATACTTTAAGGGTGAACCATGGTATATGGGATTTTTTGCTCATGCTTTACCAGGAAATAATATGCTTAATGTTGATACATTTAATATTTTTAAAAAAGAATATGAAAAAGTTGTAAGCACACCTTTATCTATATCAAACAATAGTAACATAATAAAAAATGTAACATATCTAGATATTTGTGATCAATTTTGTACTTTTAATGAAGTTGTCTTTAGTTTTATGGATGGTTACGCAACAAGAGGTCTTTTAGCATTATTTTCTGAACCAGATCCAATTTATTATCCAACATCAAAAATGCTAGGATTTGATGTAAACATTGGAAAACATTTTTTTGAAAGAACATATGATTCTAAGAACGAAATGATTGGTGCAAATATTTCTGCTCTGTATTTTACAACGATGGTAACATCATTAGAAAAAAGAAAACTTCTTAATATTTTAGAAAATAATGTTATAAAAGCAGTAGAAAATTTTAATAAAAATCCAGAAAGAAAATTTAATTTAGTATGTATTAGTGCAGCTAGAGTAGGAATTGATGTAAAAGAAGGATTAATACATGTTAGTAAACTTTACCTTACTGGAATTTGTTTGTATATTATTACTTTTATTATAATGTTTCACTGTTTTATTTCATGGAAATTTGATTTTGGAAAAAAAACCAATTATTTATATGGAATCTTAATTTTATTGATACCTATTTTTAGTTCAATTATTGCTTTAAGAATTCAATTATTAATATCACCTGAAATTAACTTTTTATTTATTAGTTCTCCATGGATTGCTGTTGCATATTTTTTAGGTAACTTATTAATTAATTTTTTTTAATTTTTAATTTTCTTAGCAACATTAAAATCATTACTTCTTCTTCAATATTGGATGTATTATAATTCAATTCCAACTCTTTATACACAAACAATTGCTTCTGATTTCCAGATACGATTAACAGTAATGTTTGGAAGATTTACAAAGATATTTTTTACTTCTATGTTTTGTGATGTAACAGGACTTTGTATTGGAGCATTACTTGTACCCTCAGCATACAGTGAATTTTTATATTTCATTTTACTTCTTTCTCTTTCAATTAATTTTACTATATTATTTCTTTTAACTCCATTATTAAAGTTTTTTAAAAAAGGTAAAAAAACAGAAATGATTGAATTAGGATATAGAATGGCATCTATTGGAAATAACAAAAATATTAAGAATAATATTAATCATTATTCTTATACTAATTCTTATAATCATGACAATGAATTAAATATACCAAAAAATGTTTTAAGAAGTAGAAAAATAAGAAAAAATATAATACAACCATATTCTGATTTTTTAACTACTAAAGTTGCCGCAATAATTTCAATAAGTATAATGCTTATATTATCAATTCTTATTCCATACTTATATCTTCCATTAGTTTTTTCTCCTGATTCAAACTTTATTTCCTTCAGTTTTAGACAATTAGTTTTGCCAAATTCATTAACAATTAATGGTTTTAATATAGTTGAACATAAAGTATGGCCAGATTCACTTGCTACAGTATATATTATTCAAAAACCACCAAAAAATTTTAGTAATGAAAATGAATTTGTTTCATTTAAAAAAATGATAGAAGATTTAGAATTAATTGAAGAAAATGCTGGAAGAAATGCAAATCAAATGTGGTTGTTTGATTATATGAGAGTAACAAAACAAAATTGGCATGAAACAAAAAAATTAAATATGTCAGGTTTTAAAAAATTTATTACAACATTTCCATATAAAGATTGGGAAACAGGAACACAATTTAATTTTATAATTGATCCAAAAACAAATAAGGAAATACCAATAATTACAAAGATGCTTTTTATGGCAACTCATAATAATGTAACGTCAATAAAAGAAAAACATACTCTTATGCAAAAAATAAGAAATAAAGTTTCAAAATATCGTGAAAAATATGATGTTGTTCCATATGATACTGATGCATTAAATATTGATATTGTAGATCAATCTTTACAAACAAGTATTTGTATAAATATTTGCCTTATTATTGCACTAATAATAGGACAAACATTTACAACACCAAAATTAGGACTAATATTGATAGGATTATACATAATAATATCATCATGTGAATATTTATATATAATGGTATATTTATTTATTAAACATTTAACACCATTTAGTATCATATCAGTATTTTTGGGTCTTCTTATATTATCAATTTCAATGTCAACGATTCTTTATGAATTTTATCACCTAAATGATGTTCATGGAAGGAGAAAAAGAATAAGTTTTACTATTACAAATATTATATATGTTATACTTATTTCTGTAATATCTATGGGCTTTGGATTATTACCTTTAATATTTTCAAAAGTTTCTCTTTTCTATGAAGCTTGTGTAATTGTAGAATGTGTTGTTTTTATTATACTTTTCCAAGGTATTCTTATTCTTCCAAGTTTATTTGGTTTCTTTCCAAAATCTATTACTATGGAATAAATTAAAGAAATCAAAAAAATAATTTTTTAG
Organism: Strongyloides stercoralis; assembly: GCA_029582065.1. NCBI lineage: Eukaryota > Metazoa > Nematoda > Chromadorea > Rhabditida > Strongyloididae > Strongyloides > Strongyloides stercoralis. Next base: position 6,683,034 of record CM055866.1, on the reverse strand, counting down.
GAAGAAGAACATATTTACATATACGAGGTGATTTAAAGTTATTAAATTTTTAATACAATAAAAAAAAGTAATATTAGAAAAAATATATTAAGTAATTTTACTTTTTATAATGCCATATATATGTATATGTATATGTATATATAAATTACAAACTTTATTAATTATTAAGTGTATGATTTATTAATCATTATTGGAATTTTTTTATATTAAAATTATTACATATAAAAATTTTAATAAAATTATATGTTAACATTATTTTTACTTTTTTGTTTATAAATTTTTAATTTAATAAGAAGTATTTAAAATAAAGTGGAAAGAATATAATAAAAAGTTATATTAATTATCAAAATGGTTGTAGAGTATGGAATAACTAATGTAGAATCAACTTTATCTTTTTCAATTGAAAAAATATTGACACGTGTCTTGTCAGTGGCTAAAGAGGGTCAAATTCTTCAAGAAATTATTAGTATAGAAGAGATTAAAGAATTAATAGATACTACAAAACAAATATTTATGAAACAGCCTGTTTGTCTTGAAATTCAACCTCCAGTAACAATATGTGGTGATGTACATGGACAATTTCATGATTTGTTAAGAATATTTTATCAAGGTGGTTTTCCAAATAAAACAAATTATCTTTTCCTTGGTGATTATGTTGATAGAGGAAAACAAAGTTTGGAAACTATTATTTTTTTAATGTGTTATAAAATTCTTTTTCCTAATAATTTTTTTCTTCTTCGTGGAAATCATGAATGTTATAAAGTTAATCGTCATTATGGGTTTTATGATGAAATATCAAGAAAATATCGGTGTATGGGATTATTTGAAGACTTTGGATCAATGTTTGATTGTATGCCTATTTCTGCAATTGTTGGAGATAAGATTCTTTGTATGCATGGAGGTTTGTCTCCAGAATTAAAAAATAGAGAATGTTTAATGAATATTAAAAGACCTATATGCCCATATAATAATAGTTTCGTATGTGACTTACTTTGGTCTGATCCAGATCCACTTACCAAAGGCTTCTGTTCAAGTATTCGAGGAGTTTCTTATTTTTTTGGAATCGATATTGTAAATAAGACATGTGAAAATCTTAATGTAGATTTAATTTGTCGTGCCCATCAAGTAGTTCAAGATGGTTATGAATTTTTTGCTGATCGTAAAATGGTAACAATTTTTTCTGCACCTCATTATTGTGGACAATATGCTAATAGTGGTGCTTTTATGACAGTAACTGGTGAATTAACGTGCTCATTTACTATCTTAAAACCATTCATTAATACAAAAAAAATTTCTAGTCAAATGATTAAAAATGAATAATAATTAAAAAAAAAAAAGTTTTGTATTTAAGTGTTATGTATAAAATTAACTATTTATAATCTTGTAATTACAAAATATAAAAATATTTATCCTAATAAAATTTTTGATACAATTGCATTTTTAAATATATTAAATAAAATAAATATTAATTGATATAAATAAGCATATTAATAATTTTTAACACGATTTAAATAAAATTCTATGCGATCCAAAGCATAAACAAGATGAGATTCTTTAGTAATATGTTGAGTTTTAAAATAAGAAATAGTATTTGGAAGTTTGAATTGTTTTATATGTTCAATTACATTTAATGGAAGATCTGGTATACGTGTTTTCTCTTCAACTGGAACTAAAATTTTTGGAAATGAATATGATGTAATATTACATTTTTTATTTCCTTTTATTGATTTTTCTAAAGTACAAATTTTGTTTTTTTTAGATTTTCTATTTAATGTACCATTTATACAATGTTTTTGAGATTTTGTAATTTCTTTTTTTGATTCACTTTTTTTAACTCTAGAAGAAGGAAAGATTTGAAATTCAGTAAAACTAGAATTAATAGATTTGTAACTTTTTTCTATAAAAGATTTATTATTAGTAATATCTTTACAACTCCTTTCTTTCCCACTTCCTCCAATAGTTAATTTATCTCTCTCAGAAATAGCACAAATTTTATTAATATTTTCATTTGTATAATATATTGGCCTTTTTTTGTATTTACTGTTTTCAGAAGTATTTTTACCACAGTAAGCAATTAAGTAAAAAAAATTATTAATAATGAGAATGCATTTGATAAAAATAAAAATATATTCTATATAAAAAAACATTATTTAAAATGAAAAAAAAAATAAAATTACATTTAATAATTGTTGTTACAATTATGACTTATATATTCTTAATGTAATTTAAACACAAATTATTAAACGATATTATTTTAATATATTTTTTATGAACCTTATATACTTTAATTCATCTAGACTATCAAACACAATCCAAATATTTGCTATAATTATTATGTTTGATTACAATTATAAAAAAAATTAATAAAAAATATATTAGTTAAGAGCTTTCTTTTTTTTTTAAAAAAAAGATGTAATAATGCAATATGAAATGGTAATAAAGTAAAAAAAATTTAAGATACAATAAAATGAAATCGTTAAGGATAAAATTATTTAAAAAATATTTACCAAAGTCTTCTGACATATTCGCCTCTGACATCACGTGGTGTTCCAAAAGCTCCCATACCACATTGTGAAGCAAAATCTGATTCTTTTTGACCTGACCAAAATGGAACTTCTGGATCACGAGTTAATTCAGCTGGTAAATCTTCATGGGTATCATCAACATATGGAGTATATGTTCTACGTGGCATACCAAAACCTGTCTTTCCGGCTTGAGAATCAAGAAAGTTTACACCCATTTGATATGGAATCATTCCTTGGGATCTTTGATCTTGAGCTTGAAGTGTAATAATTGTATTATTTCTGAAAGCACCAAATCCAGTCATACCACCTTGATTAGCTCCTAAACATTTATTTATTATAATATTAGTATAAATAACAAAATAATTAAAAACAAACCTTCTTTCCATCCTGTAGTTTGTCTTGATATTGAAGATTCATCATTAGGCATTTCTCCTCTTACTTCATCAGTATATTTAGTAATGTTATGTCTTGGCATACCAAAGCCAGTCATACCAGCTTGAGTAGCAAATCTATTTGTTCCCATTTGAAGATGAATAAATCCTTGTGATTCACGATCTTGTTCTTCTGTTTTTCTAACATCAACAATTCTTGGCATACCAAGCCCAGTCATACCTTTTTGAGATGCTAATTTATTGGTACCCATTTGAAGTGGAACAATACCATCAGAAAGACGAGCTTTTTCTTCTGGAACCTCAGATGCACCACCAGTTCCTTTACTTTTGTAATTAACATCACGAGGTGTTCCCATTCCAGTCATTCCTTTTTGTGAAGCAAATTTATTTGTACCAGATTGAAGCCATGTTGAACCACGAAGATTTTCAATTTTTTTTTCATCAGTAATTTCTTTAAGATTATCATGTTTATCTCTATAAAGTACATCACGTGGAGCTCCAAAACCAGTCATACCTTTTTGTGAGGCATATTTATTTGAACCAGATTGAATTGGGACAATACCCTCAGATTTCATAAGCTTAGCCTTATCAAATTTAGATGGTTTACCTTGAGAATAAAGTTCTTTTTTTTTAAGAACAGTTTTTGGTAAAGCAGGTATTCCATGTTGTTTTCCAGGTGTTGGAGATTTTAATGATGGTGATAAGACACCAGGATCAAGTCCTGTTTGAACTGGTTCATCATTTTCATCAACTTGTTGATCTTCAACCTCGTCATTAATTTGTTCATCCTCAACATCAGACATAATGGAAATTGTTTTTAATCTTAAAAAGGATATATTAATTTAATAAAATTGTATAAAAAATAATAATTAATATTAAAAATATAAATAAAAATAATATTATTAAAAAATTATTTAATATAATAGAAAAATGAAATGTGTTGATATTCTTAATTTTATACAATGATAACTTAAATTAAAATATATATAATAAAAATATTGAAATAAAAATATATGTAATTATATGTGTGGAGATAATATATATAATAGAAAAATATTATTACGAAAAAGAAAAGAAAAAGCTATCAACTATTGAATTTATCATAATATATTGTGATAAAAGTAAAAAGGTTGGTGTATGTATATTATATTATATTATTGCCATATGATCTTCAAGAAAGCTTGCTATTATTTAAAAAAGATATAAAGATGGCGTAACATATAGAATGTTTTAGATGTGATTAATATATATATATAATATTAACAGAGGAGGTTTCATATTTTTCATTTAACAAGATGTCTCTCAGAAATGTAAGTAGCGATGTTGTAAAAATGTTTAGTAAATTTAGGTAAAAATTAAAAATGCCATTGAGAAATTATATTTTATAAAAGAACAATATATAATTTTATATGTATATCTCTAGATATATATTAAGCTTAATCAAAAATATAAGTTTATTTTTCTTTACCGCCTACACTCATTTTCTCTTTTCTTCCTCCTTTTTCTAATTTTATTAAGATATTATTGGGAAAAAAAAAGTTTAAAATATTTGTTAGGAAAAAAGAAAATAAAAATAAGACTAGTAGCTTTATTTTACTGATCCAACAAAAATGATAAGATTGAATTATAAAATGTAGTTGTTATAATAGTTTAAAAATATGAAGTTTCTTAAAATATATTTTATTTATAAAAGATAAAAATAATGTATACGACATTGATGAGTTATAAAAATGAAAAGAAATATGTATTCATTAAGAATCTTTTCAGTGATTTTCTTTAAATAAAAAACAATTTTAACCAAATTTTATAATAAGAATTTATTATTAAAATATATAAAAAAATATATTTTTTTTAAATTAATAATGCCAAAAAATATAACAATATTATAATTTTACAAATAAAATATTTATTCACACTCTTAACACATTTATTTACTATTATATTTTTTTTATTTATTTGAAACATTGTGAAAAATGTTTTATTATACAAAAAATATATTACAATAATGTATCAAAAAAATTTAAGTTGAATATTTTAGTTAAGTTAGTTTTTTAATAAAATAAAAATTAATCATAAATTGAGAATATCTGTGTCTCACTTTATCAAGGTAAAATAATCTGTATTAATTAACTTATTGGGTATAATTATCTTAAAATATAGAAATATTTTTATTATACTTTTTGAAGTACTAAGATAATCAAAACAAAATTAGAATTGATCACTTAGAATATCACAGATAATTTTTCCAACAGTTTGTCGACTGCTTCTAACTGTCAATCTGTATCTTTTTGTTTGTTTACTAGGTTCTAGTCTTATTAAAGTACCAGCCTTAAAATTTTGAGTTTCTATTATGCTAGCTGCAACAAAATTATCAGGGTTTGGATCAACATTTATTAAAATTTTACAACCAAATGATGATAACTTTTGTTCAATTGTCACTTTATCCATTGGACATTTAGCAACAAAAATTTTTTGAGATTCTTGAGATGGTTGATTTAATTGCTTCCATCTAGCAAAGAATTGTTCCGAATTCATATCAGTTGGCTCACTAAATTTGTTAATAAATATTGGAAGTGAAAGTTTTTTTGAAAATTGATCTATGCTACCATCAATTTGTGTATATGAAAAATTAATATTAATGATTGGCTGCAATGAAAAATCACTGAGACAAACAAAATTTATCAATTGTTGAACCTGAGTTCCTGCTGCTATTGTTGAATCTACAGGTTTTTCTTGAACCATTAATTGTTCTTCCAAAGTCTTTGAAGAAGTAATTGAAGAAGAAAAATTTATAAAATCATGTCCAGTCTTATTTCCATAAAACATTCCCAATCTTGCAAGATTAGATTTTGTTTCAAGTTTCACACCAACCTGTATTATAGCATCTTCATAAAGAATACCATTATTTTTTAAGACAAATTTAGAACATTCATCTTTATTATCAGATTCTAATTGGGGGTCATTATTTAATGAAGTTCCTAAAACATTTATAAGTTCATTTTTAACATCAACTCCTGTATCAGAAGAAATATCTTGACTAATATCAACAATATTGCCACTATTTTGATTTCCAATATGATCTGGTGTTGGTGTAAATGAAGAGTTACTCATAATGGCAGATGGACGTGACTTTCTTTCACCAACTCCACTTTCCAATTCTTCAATTTGAGGTTTACATCTTTTTAATTTTCCTAATAAATTTGATTCCTTTTCAGGATATGGTGGCATTTCTTCAAGAACAGTTGCTAAAACATCATTGCTTGCTACAACAGATAATTTCAAATATTCAATAGCTCTTTGTTGAAGTTCAGCATCTGGATTTCTTAAATTATGATCACTTTGAAAAACTTTTTGAATTTCGGATTTAATTTCAGGAAACAAATTACAAAATTTAACATATGATGTTAATAATAAACTTCTAGTACTAATGCTACAATAATGATACTTAGAATGAAGCAATTGAAATTGAATTAATGGTCCAGACCTAGCATCTCCGGCAATAAGATTGCCAAATTCCCCAAGAATATATCCACCAACTTTAACAAGATTTTCATGACAAGCAGGTCTTTGTAGAGCTTCAAAACATGTTTTTGCAGCATATCCTTGTACATCTTCTCTATTAGTAATAATTTGTATAACACGATACCAAACATCTTCAGAAACATAATCGCCAGCAATTGTTATAAGCTTAAGAATGACATCCACATACCAAGTGTAGTCAGAAGCATATTTTTCAGAAAGTATAGCAATTTTAAGAACCATTTCTTCTCTAATAGAATAATCAGCATTCTCCAAATAAGATAACATTTCACCTACAATCTCACAATTGTTAGATTTATCACACATAGCATATAAAAGATCTACAGCTCGCTGTCTAACACTAACATCTCTCTCTGTTTTCAATGCTTGTATTATTGTAGATTGATGTTTTTTTACAGCTTCATGAGAAAATTCAGAAGTTGCCAAAAGACACATTGATTCCAAAGCTAAATAACGTAAATTTGTTTCACGATGAGCTAAGAAAGTACCTAATTGATTACATGCTCGAACAAGTAAATGAGGCTCATTATCAAGATGAATAATAAGTGAAATTGCTTCAAAAAGAACAGCATTTTTTGCGTTTGAATGTTGGACTTTCTTTGATTTTGGAGCATCTTGAGCTTTGTTAAGAATTCCATCAAGACATTCAATTAATTTCGTTTTATTTGTTGGATCTTCTGGCGGTGGATAATTTTGAAGAAGTCTTAATAATTTAACGCACAACCATGGAGCAGGGACAAAATAATAAGTATAATCTTGAAGATCAGTGTAAGTTGAAGTGATAATTCTAGATAATCTTGAAATAGCCAGAGAAACACAACCTTTATAGTCATCTGGATACTTTCGAGATAAGGCATCAATAAGTGAACAAGCCGAAGTAACAACACCTAAATGAGAATCATTAAGAAGATGAACGATTCTAGAAGCATATTCATTTGGTGGAACAACATCACTATTTGTTCTATACAATTTAAGAAGACATAATGCAGCAGATTGTTTGACAAAATCTATTGTTTCACCAGAAACTAAAAGTTTGGCAAGATCAATACTAAAAGATTCAGCCATATCTCTAGCTCCTACATTGGATATACATTGAAGAGCTAAATTAACATGAACAGGATTTCTTGAACCAACATCATTTTTTATACTTTGAATAATTAATTTCATTAATTCCGATTGAAGATTTATCATTACAGATATAAATAAATAACCAATTTGTTTCTCTGTATATTTGTTTGAAGAAAGAAGATTGACTGCCTCCATATATCCGAAATCGATGTCATGACCTAGTAGAAAAATAAAAAGAAGTTTACAGACGTATTTTTTTTTTTGATATCCATCTAAGGTTTTATCTCCTAAAAATTAATAGTTAATAAAATAAATTATAAAAAATTAGTTTACCTTTAAATTTCGATCTAATATTAGCAAGTTCTTTATTAATTCTTTTCAATTCAGCTTCCTTTGATTTGCAATTTCTGATGTCTGAAATAAAAACTGCCAAACCACGCATTCCGTCTCCTTTGACGGCTGGCATTTTTCTTGTCTAATTTTTAAAAAAATCTAAAATTTATTACTAAAAAAAATGAAACAAAAGGTAATAGATATTGGAGTAAAAATAATTATTCGATCAACTTTTTTAAGTATCTTATTAAGATAAAACAAAACATTCGTCACAAGAGTTGGTAATTAAAATTATAAAAAATAATAAACGTGTTATGATAAATAACTTTAATAAAAATTTATATAATGATAAATACTACAAACTATATCTTTTGTTATGAAACACCATTCCACATAAAGAAAACAAATAAATGGGATAACGCATCTAGAATTAGAGTCGCTACTTATGGCATTTACTTATGTAATAGAATGAATCTACATTTCTGACTATAGATTATAAAAAAAATTACATTGGTAAACATTAATTTAATGTTTTATCAAAAGTAGTATTTTTAAATCATGCTGTTGTATTGGCCTAATTTGCATTTGCGATATGCCAAAAATAGTTTATACATATAATTGTAAAGTTACAAAACAATTAGTGAAAAACAAATTATTTTAAAGTATGTGAATTTAATTAAGTTTTCAAATCTAACTTTAAGAAGGTTTATTAATTTTAATTCTTTTTAATTTTTTTATAAGCTTTAAAAGCTAATTTGTCTTTTAAAGTAATAATTTCTTTAATATTTTAATGCAATATCAACTTTTATTTTAATTTATATAAAAATTTTCTAATATATACATATAATAAAGATATAAAAATACAATGATAAAAAACAATATAATAATATAAAACAAAAAGAAATTTTTTTGATAAAAGAAGGATTTATTTTTTGATTTACACGGTAGCAATTATATAGTTATTCAATTTTCAAAACTTTAATAACTTTTTTTCTAATTCTACTTTGTATTTTTTTTATTTTTTTAGAGTATATCTTTTTAAATATTGTTTTCAACATTATATAATATATATAGTTTTTGAGTAATCTCTATAAACGCGATTGGTACTTATCCATTTTATCTCTCCTCAATTTAAATTATTAAAATGCAGTTCATAATTAAAAAATTTTCACATAAAAAATATCGTACTGTCAAAGTATAATTGAAATTTCATTAATTAAAAAAAAGTACGATTTTTTTATCAATGATAAGTGAGAAAATGATCATTCTTTTCATGCATTCAAATTAAAAAAAACTAAAGAAAATTAAAAAGGCAGTTGAAATTCGATATCATATTTTATTTTTTATCAATTAAATTCCGGTTTATTCTGTTAAAACAAACTTTTTGAAACTTGCTGCAACTATCTCTGATGAAGAAAAAACAAATAAGTTTTTTCAAGAACATGAATTACTACCTACAAGTAAGGTACGTCCAAATGGACGTGAAATGAAATTGCAAGTAGGAAAGCAAAATAGGTGGAGATGCTATATTATAGTGTAGAAAGGATATAGACGTCAGAATAGAAAAATGGTTTGAAGATACCAAAATACCTTTCAAAACGGTAGTTTTATTTATATATTACTGGTCATTTGGAATGTCTTCAAATGAGTTTTGTGAAAAGGAGTTGAAGATGGACATTTAACACTTTTAGGCATCACACACAATAATTAATTAATTAAAAATAAGATAATTATGTTACAATGCTTCATTAAATTTAGAAAGAGGGGCTAAAACGGAAAAGTACCTTAATTTAAATAAAAAAAAATTTTCAAGACATGTAATTTTATTTAAAATCTTTTTTCTTAAAATTTATTTGTAAAAAACATTTTAACTCACATAAAATAAAGTCCACTTATTTCGCGACAAAATATATAACTAATATTTCATAGTTACTTTCATAATTTGATTTATAAAATAAAAAATTAACTTTGATTAAAATTATATTTTGTTTACAAAAAAAATTAATTTTTTTAAGTAGCATTAATCAAAATGTATTTAAAAAAATATTCAGACAGGAAAGTTAATATATCATAATAGTTGATATATATAATGGTATTAAATTGTTGATCAATTAGAAAAAATTTAAAAAAAAGCGATAAAAAATAAAAAAATATTTAAAAAATTGTAAAGAAAATAAACTAAAATTTAACTCTATTATTTTTAAAGACATTACAAGAAAAAAATGACTAGATAAAGAAAAATTAATTAAGTTTATTTCTTAACATAAATAACTTAAAGTAATAGATGTAACTTTAGAATAGTGAAAGCAATATAGTTTTCAAAATAAACTAATTATTTTTATTAAATTTTTTACATTTTCTAACGTCTAAGCTTAATTAGTTTTATCTTATTAGTTAAAATATAATTTATCTAGTTTAATATAATTTAAAATAATATTACTTTTTTTTTGCAATAAATCAGTGTGGCAACATTCGTTTTTTTATTACTTTTTTTGGTATTTTTCTGTGTTGATAGGGTTACTAGAATTTGACTGTTTTTATGCAAAAAAAATTAGTTTATTGTGCATAATATAACTTAAATATGATAAAGTAATTGATAAGGATTTAAAATAAAAAAAAAAAAATAACTGTTATCATTATATATTCAAACAGTTTGAATCTTGTGAGACTAGTAAATTTGAGGCGCAGAGCTTCCAATATTTTTTAAGTTAACCACAAATACAAATTTGTATTCCTGAATTTGAGTTTACACCTATACAATTAGAACGATTTGGAGTGTACCAAATAGAAGTATAAAAACAGAGGGGGGTATTTATAAATTTGCTAAATAGGTATTTAGCGGAGTTTATACGACACAATGTTTACATTAACAAAAAAGCTTTTGTTCAGATACTATGCAATGTAGAAGTATTTTACCCATCTGAAGCAAATAAAAAATTGTGTAATGGTCGTTAAAAAAATTAATGTTATTTTAATTATTAATAATAAATTAAATTAATTTAAATTTTTATATTTTTATGCAAATTATAAGTGACCCTACCAAAATGAAAAAGTATCCTTTTTGTTAATTTTATTTATATGTACTATTTTTTATTTTATGTTTGATTTTAAAAATTATATTAAAAATTATTAAATGTCAATTGAAAGAAACAATTTCATTGTGTTATTTTTAAACATTTTATTTTAACTTTTATAGTAAAATAATTAAATATATTTATAGTACAAAGTATAGCCAAGAATATTATTAAAAAAAATAATATTTAGTTATTATTTCAAAGTAATTTTTACTGTTTGTTGTAAATAAAAATTTTTCAATTTTATATAGTTCTTTCCTTCAAATATCTTATTTTAACTATTATACAATATTTTAAGATTATATTATTGATAATTATTCCCATTTGAAGTTAGTATCTTTTTAAATCAAAAGTTTTATAACTTTATATAAAATATCATAAATTATTATATTATGATATAAAAGAAAGTATTTTTTGCATATTTAATATATTACACTTTTTCTATTAAAACATTTTTGCTATTATATTTTTATTTATTTAAACATGCCAATGTTGATTGATATTATTATATAGTTTTCAATAAGTTAGTGTAAACCACTTTTAATAATATGTACTATACTACTCCCCTTATTTCTAATTATAATATTGTCAACAAGTTAAAATGTTTTTAAAAAGACTTAAAAATAAAAAAAAATTGTTTAATAAATTAAAAGATACTAATGTTTGTTATCTTATTATATGCATATATTTTATTGAAATGAAGTAGTTTTAATTGGTATTATAAAGTTCAACTATTCAAAACTTGGATAATAAACTTAAACTCTTCTTTAGAAAAATGTAATTAAGTTATCTTTCCTAAAAGTTATTCTCAAAATTCTAGTTATTTATTTAATAAAAAAAATTTTTCAAAACTTATGAGGAGGTAGATATTTTATAAAAATTTTATTTACCCTTTAATGATAATTTTAAGCAAATATTAATTTATTATTTATTTTTTTAAACAACATATTTTAAACTATTAATACAATTAAAGACGCATTTAATTGATTATTCTTATTAATATTTTATCTGTAAAATATTTCTTAAACAATAAAAAAATTTTTTTTTCAAAATTAATCATTGTTCTTTTTATGCTCAATATCATATCCCCCTTATCTATTTTATTAGTATTAATGAAGTGTTACTTTTCTTTTATTAAGGGGGCTGTATTATTTATAATAATATCTTTTTATACTAATAGGTAAATCTGAATAAGTTGTTAATTCTAACATCTAATTTATTTATTATTTCTTAATTTGCAATAAAATTTTTATAAATTTTATTTTTATATGTTAAATTCTTAAAAATTCAACTAGTTTTCCTATAATTAAACCTCTTATTCACAGATTTATTTCTTGTAAATCTTGATTAAAACTTTTTAATTAAAAATCAAGAATTTTTTGATATGTTTATTTTAGTTGTATTTTCTTTATCAAAAAATATTTTAATATATTAAAATATTACTAGTAATATTTCTAAAAAAAATAGTTTATTATTATTATTTTTTTTTATTTTGAAAAAATGGCTTGTGAAAACGTGAGTTCAAATTTACTATCTACATTAGATAAAAGAAGAATTGAAGAAGGGATAAATAATGATAAGATAGTTTCAAATGGCTTATCAGATAACACAAAAAATAATATAAATTATCTATCTACTGATAATACTAACAGTACTAATAATATTGATGATGTTAAAACAGTACAAGGAATACGTAATGGGGCGGTTCTGATGGGAAAAGAAAAAAATAAGTTCACTGATGAATTGGGTTGCTTTAAAAGAAAAGATAGTAAAAATAGGTTTTCAAATACAAATCTTCTAGATGTTAGTGATTTTGAATCCATAAATCCTGATATAAATACAAATTCTAAACATTTATCTCCTTTTTCTGATCATTTAAATAAAAATGAAGATCATCCTCCTAATTTAAGAAGAAAAAGAAGTTCGATAATGAATTTAAAAAAAAAAGTTATTGAAACATCTAAAGATATTGGAGAGAGTTTTAAAAATGTTGCTGGAAAAACTGTCCGTCATGAAATCGTTAAATTTGGTGGATCAACATCTGCACACGGTCTTCCTTTAGTAAGTTTAACTTACTTCTAATTATTTTAATATAAATATTAATTTACCTTCATTATTTATATTATGATATTTTAAAATATAATGAAAAAGTTTAAATTCAATTTATTAAAAAAATGTAATTAATCATTTGAAATACTTATAGGTTGTAAACTCTACACGTTGGTACAGCAAAACACTGTGGTTTCTTTTATCCATCTGTTCAACAATTATCTTTATCTACCAATGCACATTGGTAGCAGAAAAGTACAATAGAAAAGAAAAGATAATTAATGTTGAGGCAAGTTGTTTTACATAATTAATTTTAAATATACGTTTAAAAAATACTTTTAAATGTTTCATAAAAAAAATTGATATTATCAAGTAGTATAATAGAATAATAAAAACATGTACTTTTACGATAGTGAAAATTAATGATTATATGTTAAACTCATTATTAAAAGTTTTTAGTAATTATAAAGTATAAAAATTTATGGTCATATTTTAAATTTAACAAATTATTTTTTTTTTTTAATTTAATAATAAATATATAGTTTACTTTGAAATTTTTTTTACATATTTTTACAGCTTCAATTTGACTCGGCTAAATTTCCTGCTATTACAATATGTAACTTAAATGCGTTTAAGAAACATCTTGCTAAAACAGTACCAGAATTACAAGATACATTACAAGCTTTTAGGCAAGCTGTTAGTTTTAGTAAAGGTGCTTCAAATCATTTACAAAATAGTGGAAGTGGGAGAAAAAAAAGAAGTGAATTTAGATATGTTCAATATGAACCAGTCATATCTGATTGTGAATGCCCTTCAAATGGCATTAAAACAAAAGATGGTAAAGAAAATGAATGTTTACAAAAAGATGGAGTTCCTACAAGTAATATTACAACATGTATATGTAATTTTGATAGACAAGATGGTTCAATATGGCCATGTTATAGAGAAAATACTTGGAGAAATGATTTTTGTCCTGAATGCAATGATATAGGTTATTGTAACTTACCAGATACTAATGGAACACAAAAACTACCTTGTTTATGTCAAAATGATGTTGGATATTGTTTATTTCAACCAGATAGGCTAAAAAAAGTATGGGAAATAAAGGGTACAGCTGTTCCTAGTGAAAATTCACCCTATAGAAAGGATTTTTTAAATCGACTTAAAGAATTAGGATATGAAAATACTACTGATGAAGTTGCTATAACAACAAAAACTAAAGAAAAATTAGTACTAACTATGGCAGGTCTTCCTGTACAAAGACGAATTGCTTTAGGTTATGGAAAAAGTGAATTTATAAAAATGTGTTCTTTTAATGGGAATCAATGTGATATTGTTAAAGATTTTAAACTTCATGTTGATCCTGCTTTTGGAAATTGTTATACATTTAATTATAATCAAGATAAATCAAAAATATTTTATAGTAGTAGAGCTGGACCTTCATATGGATTAAGAATGATGTTATATGTTAATTCATCAGATTACCTTCCAACAACAGAAGCTACTGGTGTAAGAATTGCTATTCATGATCAAAGTGTTTGGCCATTTCCTGATACTTTTGGTTATTCTGCTCCTACAGGTGCTATTTCTTCTTTTGGTTTATCTTTAAGAAAGTTTCGTCGTCTTGGACCACCATATGGTGATTGTATAAAAGCAAATACAACATTACCAGATGATTATATATTTAAAAATAATGCTTATGAACCAGAAGGTTGTTATAGAAGTTGTTATCAAAAAGCAATAATTGAAAAATGTAATTGTGCAGATCCTCGATATCCAACACCAAATAATCAAACAAAATATTGTGATATTTTAAATATAATAGAAAGACAATGTTTGTTACAAGAAGGTATAAAATTTACAAAAGATAACAATTGTAAGTGTAGACATCCATGTCAACAAAATGTATGGACAACAACTTACTCTGCAGCTAAATGGCCTTCAGGATCTTTTAAAGTAGGCTCCTGTAATAAATCTTTAGATGATTGTATAAATCATTATTCTTCTCATGCAGCAATGGTTGAAATATACTATGAACAAATGAGTTATGAAAAATTACAAGAATCTGAATCTTATTTATTTGTAAATCTTATTTCAGATATAGGAGGACAAGCTGGTTTATGGCTTGGGGCTAGTGTTATAACAATCTGTGAAATAACATTCTTTTTATTTAGACTTTTAACTATTTATTGTAGAATGCCAGTAATTTCTGTAAAAAATGAAACAAATATTAAAGGTGGAAAATTTAAATGGTCCCCAACAAATAAAAAAGTATATCAAGATACTGATAATTTAAATAATATAGAATCTTATAAAGAGAATGATTCAATTGTTATAAGTAATCATACTTTTACATCAGATGAAGATAGTAGTTACGGGTCAAAAAAAAGAATTAAAACTATTTACGATGGTAGTAATTTTGGGCAAAAAATTGTACAATAAATTAAACAATAATAATAAAGATAAATGAAAATTAATTATGGATTATCTAAAAGTGTAAATATGTAAGAAATAATAATCAATGTTACTTTTTACATTACTTTTTTATATTAAATTTCTATGTTTTAAATATATGTTTATACATAAAATATTTATAAAAATACTTTTTTTTTATTACAAAATACTAAGATGTACAGAAAAATAAATAAAACTTTTTAATTATTTAAAATTATTTATAAATTTTACCATAATTTATGTCATTTATTTTTTATTAATATTCTATAATGCATAAAAATTCTTATATTGGAAAAAATTTTTTTCTCTCTCAATTGTATTATTATCCTCAAATTTTATTTTTGATAATATATTTTAAAAAATTACTATAACAAAAAATACTAATAAATTTTGTTAAAAAAAACAACAAAATATAACATACAAATTTTAATAAAAAAAAAGATTCAAAAGAAATATAATCCCTTTAATGTATATAGTTTTATTTCTTAATTTTTAAAATATTTTAATTTTTTTACTCTTCTTACATAATAAGAAAAGAAAAAGTTTATTAAATTTTGAGTTTAATCAAGACTGACATATTTAAAAAGTTCTTTTTCATGTTTGTTAAAAGACAAATTGAAAGAAATAAGTATTTTTAGCAATATTTTCATCAATAATATTAATATTTTAGATAACTTTTTTAATTTTTTTTTTTTTTGTAATTTAAGGATATTTTTATAGTTCCATAAACATTTATTTATATAACAAATTATTTTATTTTTAAATAAAATGACATAGATAAACTTTGATTCTTAAAATCTTTTAAAATATGTTAAATATTTCTAACATTTTTATTTAAAGTATTTATTTTTTTAAAACATTTTTTACTTTCTATAATATAATAGAATTTGGTATAACTTGAAGGTAGAGAAAAAAAATTGAAAATAATAAATTTTAATTAAATTAAAAGAGAAGTCTTTTTTAAAATAAATTATTTTTAGATATATACTTATGATAAATGAAATAATAATTCCTTCGTAAATGTATTTTGTTGATATTTATTATTATTTTTAACTATGATAGTGTAACATTATTTTTAAATTAAATTTTCTTTTTATAATAATATTGTTAAAAATAAATAATATAATGTATATATACAAAGAATTTCTAATAATTAATAGTAAAAAAGAAATGCCTTATGTATATAATTAACAATTACCATGAGTTAAGTGGTACTTTTGTATCTCTTATTAAAATAATATTAATTATTAATGCATTGTTCAACTTTCATCTATTAAGAAATGAAAATTATGTGTCAAATTTTTAACTTTTATTGTATTATATTTCTAAAATAACTGTTGTAATATTTTACAAATTATAATTAAAATTAACAATTCTTTTACAATAACAAAAATTTTATTCTTATTGTTTCAATAATTAACTATTATTATATTTTTCTTAAATTATTTAAAAATGATTTCATATAAGGAAAAATTTATTAATTTTTACTTTTATTAGTTTATTTTACATTTTTATAAGATTAAAAAAAGCCTATAAGTTTGTATTACAATTTAGAAGTAAACAAGACTATAAAAATATCATCAGTTAATTTTTTAAAAACAGTTAAAAAGAAAAAGTTTATGGTAAAATATTTAATGATCGGTACTTAGCATTTGAAGTTATATTTTATTTTTATCCCCTCATAATCTATTTCTTTTTTTTTCTCTTTAACTTACTACTATACTTAGTTTCAAATACCATAAATGTGAAATTTTAAAATTTCCACATGTACTTTTGGTTGTTTGTACACCAAGTTGTAAATTCACATTTAGCTATAATACCATCTGGTTAGAGTTTTTGATAGTAAAAATACATGTGTCAATATGAATAGAAGTAAAAAGAAATTAAATGAAAGGACAATAGAAGCATCAGGTCTTGGGTATAAAAAAGCTTATTCAATTCAACTTCCTCTATAAGTTATATTTAAGATTTTTTCTTGTCTTTTAATTTATATTATATATATTTTAATGAACCAATCTAATTAGAATAGTTGTATAATGCTTAACCATCCATAAGTACTATTACATATATATACAATTTATATTTATTCCTTCATAATTTATAAGAAAAATGTATTCATATTCTTTTATTTATTATAAATTTATCAGATCATTTTTAAAAATAATAAGATTCCCTTTTTAACTTAGAATGTTTTTAATTAATATTAAATTAGTTTTTTTTATACAGAATATATATTGTCAACAAAATGAAAAATGTAACATTATCCTTTTGTTTACATTAAAAAAAAGTCATCATTGGTCATTTTAATATAATATAAAATTCTCATAGAATAGTTAAAAAATGACTTCAAAATAAAAATTCATTGTTTTTAATTTAACTAAAAAAAAATCTTAATTGTATTAATTTATTTTTTATGACTTGTAATTTTATCTAATAATTTATTAGACATTGTATATTTTCTGTATTTGAAATGATAGCTATTTTTGGCTGAAACTAACTATTCATATACAATAATTATGTTTATGAACGTTTTAAAAAAGGCAAAAAAGAAGACAATTTAAAAATAATTATTTAGAGAATTGAAACTACATAAAAAAAATGTATATGTGGTTATAAAAGTATTAAAATAAAACATTAAAAAAAATAAAGTTAGAAAAATATGGTAAAAAAAATTTATAGGAATCTTTTATTTTTCTTTTTCGTTTTTTTTTAAAATTTATTATAGAATTACAATTGAAGATCTACTTTTGTTTTTGTGATAATAACATTTAACAATATTATTGTAAATACTGAAAATGTTTTTGTCTTTTAAATGAAGAAAGGCATTTAAAAATTTACCAAAAAAAGAAAAAACTTTTATCAAATCATTTTATTATTTTGTTTTTTTTTTAATAGCATAAACAAAACTATAATATTTTTTAATTTAATTTTTTACTAATATTATTTTATTTTTATGTAAAATAAACATATATTTTATTTTACTGATTTTTATAAATACATTTATAAATATGCCATAACCAGCCATTTTAATAATCGTTATTTAAATGACAATTTTCTAAGATAAATAATTAAGTATGTTTATATAACTAATATATAAAAAGATTTTATTTCTTTTTTAGTTAAATTTGCCAATTTTATAGTTTAAAAATAATTTGATGTTTATGTAAATATTAAGATTGTTTAATATTTTATTATTGTACTTTTGTTTTTAATTGATGATGTTATGAACAATTTATAACTATACTATTTTTAATATTATTTTCTTTAATATAAAAATAAATTTTTTTTCCAATAGTTATTTTTTATTCTTAGTACTAATTTTTTTTAACTTAAATTTTAAAAAGTATTATTTAACAATTTTTTTAAATTATGTATTTATTTTTTTTAAACGATAAATTTCTTGTTTGTCTGATTCCTTTTAGTATGTTTATTAACTATTTATTTTTTTTTTTTCTAAAAGAATAAACTCTTATCATTGAATTATTACAAAATACACTCAAAAGTAGACTATCATTTACTCTATTTTTAGGTTGAAAAAAGGCTTTGTTGGAAGTATATATATTAAAAAGACAAAACTTAATCTTGTTATCTTACTAACCCTTTCCTACATTCAATATATCTTTGTAGTTTTATATGATTTGATAAAAATATCATTTCAATAATGGCTTATTTTTTTATCCACTCTTTAGAATAATAAATAGATTGATTAAAAAATTTATTAACCATGTCATTGAATTAAAAAATCTTATTATAAAAGAGGTGTAGAAAAATTGGTCTTATTGTATTGATGATGAAAAATAAAATTGAATATATAATTTTGTAAATTATTTTTAACTAAAAAGTATTTTACATTATTATTATCAAAATAAGCCTGTCCTTTTAAGTATAAATTAACTTTTTATCCCGACTCTAATTTTTATTTAAATTTATAAATTTAATTCTTAAAATTACTTCATTCTTTAAAAAGTATATCTTATTCTTTTTTTATCAACTTTTATATTTTTATTCCTGAGTTATCTATATAAATGAAATTGATACTACTTCTTTTTAGATATACATGTAAAAGTAGTAGTCAGATAATAAAACTTTTAAACATCTTTTCTTTTATAATATAAATTTCAACCTTATCTCATTTTTCTTCATAAAATAACTTTAAATTTTTATTTTTATATATCAAATTTTTAATATGCCAGTTATTCTATACTATAATTTTAACGTTACTAACATGGAAAATAAAGATTTGTTTAATAAATTACTTTTTTTTAAAAGTTCATTTACAAATTTAAACATTTTAATATAACAGATTAATATTGTTTTTTTTTAATTTGAAAAAAAATCTCTATTTTATTCATAAACATATTTTTCTAAATGAACTAATTTTTAATAAAAAAAAATCTATACATCTTTTAAAATTAAATTATTTATTCACTGCTATCAACTACACATTTCTGATTGAAAATATAATTTTTATTTCATTTATTACAATTGAAACATTTTATATTTTTAACATTTTTAGATTGTTGTACTTTATGTAATATAAATAACATTTTTTAAAATTTTTGGTATATATTTTTTTTGTACTTAATGAATTAATAAATATAATTGTCTTAAGATAGTAAATAACCATAAGCAGCTCTTAAAATATTTTAAAACTTATATATATATTTTTTTCATTTAATTTTCTCTAAGAAATATTTATATGTTAGTACCTTTTTAAAATTATTTTTTTTTTATTAGTAAGAATTTTCTACATCTATACTTTTTATAAATAAATGTATTTTAATTTTGAAAATAAGTATAAAGAAACTTAAAAAAAAATTTAAAACTTTTTTGGCCTTTTTCAATGAAAACAACAAATAATATAAATGATTAAAAATAATAACTTTATATAATTACTTTAAAAAAAGTAAAATTTACAATATAATTATTATTTAATTTTAATAAAAAAAAATTTGCTCTAATCTCCTAATTAAGTTATAGTTTTATATAACAATAAAGATAGACAAGGGAAAAAGAGGCAAAAACAAATCTTTTCTTACAAAATCCCTAACTTTATAATTTCGATTGTCATAAAATTTAGTAACTCATCACATCATTAAAACTTCATGTTTTACTACCCTATAAAATGAGTTAAAAATGAAATTATCAAAATAAATTTTTTAAATTTTATTTTTAAAAAACATATGAAAATATTCAATTTTAAGATAACTTAAAATTTGAAGGATTATCATACTCAAATATTACTTCTTATTTTAATTTCCGTTTTCTGTATTTTAACTAAATGGAATGTAGATTATGGCATTCTTCAATTCTATAGAAGGGTATTTATCACTAAAATCTTATGTTTCCTCAAAGTACACATCATTTCTTTATTATCATAAAATTTATTTTGTCATATATCTTAACTTTTAGAGTAACAAAAATTTTTAGAAAATATTAAGTAGAGATATAAAGTAAACTATTTTTGTGATAATGAAGAGATAATGTAATATAGTTATGTAAAATCTTTTTAACTTTTAATTTTTGTTCATTTAATTTTGATGGATAAGTTTGTCTATGTATATGTTAAGAAAAATAAATAGTTATATAGCTATAAGTAAAGGAATGCCGAAGAAAATATATTTATCAAAAAAAAAAAAGTTAAAATGTAAAATGAGTATTTTTTGATTTTTATTTTTGTCAATATTACTAAGACTAAAATAATATTAGTTTAATACTTTATATATATATTAAACATTTTTAAAAAAATATTTTGTACTTATATATTTATGTATTTAGGTCTAATATTTTATGTATAAATAAACGAAAAGTTATAGATGATCTGAGAGATTTTTTTAAAAAGTATTTTTATTTTGGCTTAACGTATAATTGTTACTCATAAATAACATTTAATATATTTGTAATAATGTTTACATTTCATATGAAAGTGATAAGTAAAAGTGATTCTTATGATATAATTATCAATGTTATAATCTATATTAAGATCAATAAAATAAATAGATTATTAAATTTTATCAAATAATTTTCTTTATTTATTATTTTATATTATTGAATGTTTTAATTCTGGTTAAATATATCATATAACGACTAATAAATTTTAAGGTAAAAAAGATTTATAAAATTAAATATTTTATGCCAAATATTTATAATTATATTTATTATCTATTTCATTAACATTTAAATTAATAACTATATTTTATTTATTTTCTTTTTCATAAATGATTAGATTGAATGTAAATAATGATATTCTTCAATCTTTCTTCTCTCTTTAAAAGTACATTAATAATATATACTATTAAAATTGCTTGAAGATGGTGATATAGAAAGTTTATTAAATTACGGAAGCTTTATATTTTTAAATTATGTAAATATTTCCGTAGATATTTAATATAAAATATATTAGCTTTTAGATAGTTTTTTTATATAAAATAGTATAATCATTTTTATATTTTATAATACACCATATAATTTTTTAAAATTATATTTTTGTTATTTAGTAAATTTAAAGATATAAATATACTGAATATTTATAACTTAAAAATATTATTACATAATAAATTTACTGCTTTTCTTAAAAGGTTATTTTAATAAATCATAACATATAAAGTTTATAGATAATATTTATATAATTATATTATAAAAACTAATTTTAAATTTAATATAATCACTCTCTTTTCTTAATATAAAGGTACTTCAAACAACTTTTGTCTTTCGGTCACTCCTTTATATATATTTGTATAATCTAAATAAATGTGTTTCACCTAATAAATAAACTTGAAATGAAAATTATATTTAAAATTATTTATACAATTGTAATTACATTTTCTTCTATTTTTTTTTTTTTGCAAAAATTTTTAGATTTATTTTTACTTTTTTTTTCAATAATATAATTTATATTGCATATATTAAAATTAAATATTCTTAATATATAAATAGTGTGAAGATAATTTAAAAATATGTTTTAAATTTTATCGTAAATCACAACAAGCATTATTTATATATTTCCACCATAAAGAAATAAATATCAATTTTTTAGATACAAAATAACAACTATTAAGCATTTCACATAATTATTCATACCTTTTTTTATTATATATCGGTATTTTTTTTTAAACAATTTTTTCTTTTATTATTTCATCAATTATCTATGATTGATAAATAAATTAAAATCAAAAAGAAGGTTAATAAATGTTGTAAAATGTTAAGAATACTACTTTTCTAAAATGTTTTGTGTAAATTTCGTTCTAAAATTAATCAACAATATACACATTATAAGTATCATCACATTTTACTCCTATCAATCTAATCATATCTTTCTATTAATATTTTTAATATTTTTCTTTTTTTTCATATTAAATTGTTTTTATTTGCATGAATATTTTTTTACTTTTTTTTATAATATTTGAGTTAAAAGAAAAGGCAAAAATGATCTTATGTTATTTATTTTTTAAAATAAATCTCTAAATATTATTTTTAATATACTTAATTTTTTTTCTTTAAACTATTGTTTTTATATTTTTGATTGTTATTAATTAACAGATGGTAAATTTTAAAAAATGTTATATTATTTTCTTTTTATAATTAACAACATTATCATCTTTCTTCTTTTATTATATATTTTTTTATATTTCTAATTTATCAAAAAATGTGTTTATATTTACTTTTAATTTTTTTTTATTTTGTATAAACTTTCAATAAAACATGACTTCTTAAGTTAAACTTTAAAAGTAAAATCCTGTCATTTTTATTTGTTTGTGAAGTATGACATTTAAAATCTCCAAAAATGATAGAAATGTCATTTTTGAATAACGTACAATATTATTTGTGTTGACTTTCAGCAATTTCCTTCCTTCATATAAATGATTTTATCTTTTATTGTTATTATAAGATTTTCTCTTGATAGTAAAAGTATTATTTTCTTTAAATTTTTCTTTTATTAATGTGACATTCCTTCTACTTATATTCCATAGATATATTAAAATATAGAAGCTAACTATACTTGATGATTGAAAAGAATAACAAAATCCAAAATAAAATAAACTAAAGATTGTTACTTTTGGAAAGATCAAAGAAAATTTTTATTTTTAAATACAATTTTATTGTTATTTTTAGATATACAAGAAAGCTGCCATTAAATATGTTCTATTTATTTAAAAGTCCAGTTAAAACTTAGGCAGATGTGTAGCTAAAGATATTGTATAGAGAGGTAATAAGATTAACTTTTAACAATAATTATACCTTTATTTCGATTGATTATTGTTTAAAATAACTTTTAGCATTATTAAAATCAACATAAATTTTGTTACATCTTAAAATTTATATTGCAATTATCAAAATTTAAATTTTATTTTATATAAACTATCTAATAATACCCTATGTAATCATTTTCAAGTTTATACTTAAATATCTATCATTAAATGAGGGTACACATTTATTCAATCCCGTACAATATTCTTATAGTATAATAAAATTACATTACAAATTATTTTTACTTTAATACTAAAACTTTTTTTAAACAATATATAATTTTGAAACTATCATTTATATTTATTTATTTTTATTTATTAAAAACAAATTAAATATCTAGTATTTTTTAATAAACGAAATCTTAAATTAGTTGTGTTAATTATATTTTTAATGATACAGTTGGCTAATAAATAATTGATAATAAAACTTAATATTATTGTTTTCCACGAATTTCCAATATGTCATTTTTCATTTTTCAATTTTTGATTTCATATTATTTTTATTTTTAAGATAATTAACTGTTTTTTACAATGAAAAATATTCTTTTAAATTATATAAATGTTAGAATTTTTTACTTTTGATATATTATTATAAATAAATAATTTTAATATTATATATTTTATCAAATTGAAAGGTCATTTAAAAAAATTTTTTATTTTTTTTATTATCTTTTTAGGGGTAGAATAGGAATAAATTTTAATTCTATAATTTTATTTTTTAAATTTAGATTTTATTTTTTACTTATTTATTATTTAAATGCCTTAGTTTATAAAAATAAAATTAGAGTAAATAAAAATATAATTTTATATAATAACTATATATTTGACATTTTTTTTTAATATACATTTGTCAATTTGAACTGTATTTATGTTATTTTTATTATCTATAAATTTTTATCATTTTCTATTGATAAGTTTTAGTTATAAGTATAGACAAAATGTATAAATTCATTTATCTTAAAAGTTATTATTTCTTTTTTTTTACACATTATTTGATTAAATTTATCTTAAATAATATAAATTTAAATAATTAATTATAAATTAAATTAATATATTTCTTTTATTTCATTCCAAAAACATTAATATTATATTATGATATCTCATTTATTTTTTATTATAACGTTTAAATAAATTGTCCATATTTTTCCAAAAAGTTTATCATTTTTTTTTTTTAGGATGACAATAGATGGTGTGGATCGTGTCAAAGTGGCTATAAGAACAAGACCATTAAATAAAAGAGGTAGAATTTGTTAATTTGTAAATAATATATTTTAAATATTTTTAGAAGTTGATCTTGGAACAAAATGTTGTGTTAATTTTTCAAGTACATCTCAGGTTATATTATCTCAATCATTAGAAGAAGGAAAATCACCAAAAGTATTTACTTTTGATCATTGTTTTGATTCTACAAATCCTCATTCTAATACATTTATCAGTCAAGAGGATGTTTTTGAAAATCTTGGTAAAGATGTTATTGATAATGCTTTTTCTGGTTACAATGCATGTATATTTGCCTATGGTCAAACAGGATCGGGTAAAAGTTATACTATGATGGGTACATCCACAAATCCAGGAATAATACCAAGATTATGTAATAACATTTTTGAAAGAATAAATACTGAAGATGTAAATAATGTTAGTTGTAAAGTTGAAGTATCATATATGGAAATTTATAATGAAAAAGTTAGAGATTTATTAGATCCAAAAAATTCAACTAAAAGACCTCTTAAAGTACGAGAACATAAAATTCTTGGTCCAACAGTTGATGGTTTAAGTGTTCTTGCAGTAAGTTCTTTTGAACAAATTAATCAACTGATTGATGAGGGTAACAAAAGTCGTACAGTTGCTGCTACCAATATGAATGCTCAAAGTAGTAGATCACATGCTGTTTTTACAATACGTTTAACTCAAACAATAAAACAGTTAGAGAAAAATTTTAGTGGTGAAAAAGTTGCCAAAATATCATTAGTCGATTTAGCAGGTAGTGAAAGAGCTCAAAAAACGGGTGCTGTTGGAAAAAGATTAGAAGAAGGTGGAAATATTAATAAAAGTTTAACAACATTAGGAATGGTAATAAGTGCTTTAGCTGAAAAAAACGGGAAAAAAGATAAGTTTGTTCCATATAGAGATTCTGTTTTAACATGGTTATTGAAAGACAACTTAGGTGGAAATAGTAAAACTATAATGATAGCTACAATATCACCTTCAAGTGATAATTATGATGAAACATTATCTACATTAAGGTATGCTGATCGAGCTAAATCTATTGAAAACCATGCTATTATTAATGAAGATCCAAATGCTAAGATTATTCGTGAATTACGAGAAGAAGTCGAAAATCTTCGTCAACAAATTTCTCAAACAATCGAACAAAAAACTGAAACACAAGAATTGCGGGAACGTTTAGCTGAATCAGAAAGACTTGTAAGTCAAATGAATAAATCATGGGAAGAAAGATTAAAAGAAACTGATATTATTTATGCTGAAAGACAAAAAGATCTTGCCGAAATAGGTATTGCATTAACTGGTAGTGGTATTAAAGTACAAAAAGATCGTTTTTACTTGGTAAACTTAAATGCTGATCCATCTATGAATGAACTTTTGGTTTACTATATTAATCAAATGGCTTATGTTGGTTGTTCTGAGTCATCAGAAAATGGTATTAAGAATGATTTTTTACTTCAAGGACTTGGTGTTCAACCTTATCATGCAAAATTAGAAATTTGTGATGATGAAGGGACTGGGCAACAAAAACTTTTTATTGAACCTTTACATGAAAATGCTCGTATTTATGTTAATGGAAGATTAATTAATCAAAGAACACTTCTTAGAAATGGATTTAGATTATTAATTGGTAACAATCACTTTTTTAAAGTAAACTGTCCAAAAGATGATAGATCTATTTTAACTTCTACAAATTCAATGATTGCTTCAATAATGGAAGAAAGTTTTTTTGATTATGATAAAGCTTGGGTTGAAGTTAATACCTCTGAATTAGGTTGTAATAGTGGACTTGAAGCAGTTGACGATTATATTGAACATTTAACATTAAAACATCATGAAGATAAACAAGCTGCTTTAGAAAAACAATATGAAGAATTTGAAAGATATATTCATACATTATCTACTAATATTACAGCTCCATCAACTCCAATGACACCAGGTAATGGATTTATTTTAACATCTCCAATTGCTGGAACACCTTCTTGTAATTTACCTTCTGTCTCTTTTCCATCTAATCCTAAATTTACTGATAAGACAAAATTTTTTAAATGGGCCCAAAAAAGAGAAGAATTATTTAAAGAATCATTAGAAAAATTAAAAAAAGAAATTATGCGAGCTCATGCTTTGGTTCGTGAAGCAAACATGATTTCAGAAGAAGTTAATAGAAAAAGGCATGGATTAATAAGATATGATGTAACATTACAAATTCCAGCAGCTAATTTAAGACCATCTAAGATAAAAGTAGGCAATTCTGTTTGTGAACCAGTAATTGTTGTAAAACGTGATGGAATGTCAGGATATCAACTTTGGTCTTTAGAACAGTTAGAAAATAAACTTGTAGATATGAGAGAAATGTATAATGAAAGATTTAATATGAATATTGATAGTAGTGTATCTAGTGATACATCAACACCTAGTAGTGATGAAGCTATAGAAAGTGATGTAGATTGTTTTGATGAAATCCATGGTATAGAAGAATTTCAAAAAAATTGTGTATTTGATAGCCAAGAAAAACATTCATTAATTGGTGTAGCAAATATATTTTTAGAAGTGTTATTTCATGAAATGAAGTTAAATTATAAAGTTCCTATTATATCTCAACAAGGGGAAGTTTGTGGAAAATTACATATAGAAGTTTATCGTTTACCAGATCATTATTCTAATAAAATGATTGATTCAATGAGTGAATCTACTGATTCATCAGATTCTGTTGATAGTGGAAATTGGCGTATACATGGTTGTGGTGATAATAATACTTTTATTGGTAAAACTATTACTTGTAGAGTTAGAATAAAGAAGGCTACTAATCTTCCTATTGCTTTATCTAATTATGTTTTTTGTCAATATTCTTTTTTTAATATCTCTGAAATGTTAGTTGTTGCACCAAAATATGACCCTAATAATGTTGGTAATAATGGAAACTTTGAATTTGAACATGAAAAAGATTTTCAAGTTATTGTTAACGAAGAATTTTTAGAATATATTCAAGAAGATGCTTTATCAATAGAAGTTTGGGGTCATCGAAGTTCTGGTTTTGGACCTGATACAACAATAAATAATGACGAAGAATTTGATTTAGTACAAAAACAAAAAAGTTTACAGGAACGTTGGATTGAAGTAACAAGAAGATTAGAACTTTCTGTAAGTATTAAAGAATTGAATGATAATGGTGAGTACAAAAATGTTGAAGTTTCAACAAATAATGATATTAGTTGTGGAGGTATTTATCAATTAAAACAAGGTCAACAAAGAAGAATAGATATTTCTATTAGTGAACGTAATGATCATGGAAATCTTCCTTTAATGTTATTTGAGATTACTTCTGTAAGTATTGGAAGTATCTTTACCACAAATTGTGATAAAAATGAAAATTATGATAGTTATCAGGAAGAAGATTTAGATATGATAAAAGATTTATGGGCATCAGCATTAAAAGAAAGGCATAAATATTTATCCAAACAAATATCAATGATAAATGAAAAAGGCTCCAAAAAAACAAGTAAAGATATAGAACGTGAAAAATCTCTTATAACACAATGGATGATATTAACAGAAGAGAGGAATGCAGTTTCTGTTCCAGCAACTAATTCTTCTATTCCAGGAGCTCCATCAGATATATCAGTACCAACAGGATGTGAAAAACATGTTCCTGTTGTATTTTTAAATATAGATACTGAAGAAATGAATGCTTTTAATGACTATTCATCAAATCATCATCATAATAATCCAACAAAAATAATAGGTTTATCATCTCAATTACCAAAAGAAAATTTTATGACTATGCTTCAATTACATATTATTGAAAGAAATGTTGCTGAGATGAAGGTTTCTTGCCCATGGGATAGTTCAATTCATGGAGAAGCTTGTTTAAATCGTGTTACCAATTCTAATGAAAGAATTTTTGGTATTGTTAAAATATCTGTTAGAATAACTCAACCAGTTCCTATGGAAATAATATTAAGAAAAAGAATTTGTATGAATATTTATAAAAAACCTAGCCTTACTGAAATGTTAATAAAAAAAATTGTTAGAAATGAAAATATTTATTGTACTAAAGTATTATATGATGTTGTAGCACAGATACCAAAAAGTTCTTTAGAAATGGAAAATCGAGAATCTCTTGCTTTGTTAGCTGCTTCAACTGGTGATGATGAGTTTAAAAAAACTAAAGTATCTGGTGGGCTTTTGTATAATTCATCAAATGAAGAAGAAATAATATCTTTAGAAAAACAAATGAAATATATTGAAACATATACAAAAACAATTCAAGATGTTGAATGTATGTTAAAATTAGATAGATTAAGACAAGAAGCTGCAATGTTTAACATGATACCAAGAAATGAAAGAGCTCAAAGATTAAATTTTGGTAATCCTTCAAATAGTTTTAGAATGAAACGTACTATTAGTTTACCTAATTCAATCAGTAACTCAGTAAGTATTTTAAAATTTTTCATCTTAAAAATTTTTTTAGCTTCCACCTATTGTTTCAAAACACTCAGCAAATGGAATTAGTGATATCCTAGAATCATCTTTTACCGAACGCTCAAATATGGATTCATCTATAATGTCTTCTTCTGGAGTCTCATCAATGTGTAAGTTTTTCTTTTTTTATTTTTAAGCAAATGAAAAAAATATTTTTTTTCTTAAAATAAAATTAAACTATCAGACCTTAGCCTTAGATGTTTCCTCTGCTTTTTTTGGGAGAATAAAAAATATCTATCTAAATGTTATTAATTTCTAAGTTTTATTTTTATCTATTAAAAGAAAAAATCTCAACCAATTTTTCAAATTTTATATTTTTATCACGAAATTTCCAACAACTTTTTATTTTTATTTTCAGCTCGCCCAACTTTTCTTAATTTAAAGAGTACCATAAGCAATAACCATCATAAACGTATGTGTTAACAAAATGCTTATTTTTTTTCGTGTAGTAATTTTTTTTATTATCTAAATATGTTTGTGGTGTTTTATGTAGAAATTTTTATTGTAAAACTGTGTTTTTTGTTTCTATTTCATTTCTAATAAATTTTTTTTTTAGTTAATTCACTTGTATCACCAATTTTAGAAATGAATTCTAAACTTCATGGAATAGATGAGGAGGAAAAAGTTCTTGAGGTAAGGTATTTGTAATTTGTTAAATGAATTGTGTGAAAATTTATTTTATAAATATACTTACTATATACTATCTAAATTTTCTATCACCATTTTCATAAAGTTTACAGCAAAAGTTTAATTAATTGATGTCCTTCAGTATTCAAATATGTTAAATGAAAACAATTATACATCTACAATTGCTAACAATATTGATATTATTAATGGAAATGAACCTGTATCAAAATTTTCAATAATAAATGGCTATGATAATCTTACAAGAACCAACAAATTATTTAAAGATGACTGTAGAAGAAATAATAACATTAACTTTTTGAATGGGGGAATTTCTTAAAACTATATGTATAATATATTTTATTTATTTCAATCAAGTGACTGTATAAAAAAGAATTCATACTTAATAAGGATAAAAAACACTTTACCTAATAATAAATTAGTAATTAAAAATATAGAATCTCATTTATAAAATTATTTTTTTTTGTAAAAAAAATCTTTATTTAAATACTCAAAAAATATATATTATTTTTCCGATGATGTATATATAAAACATATTTTAATAAATAAATATTTGAAATAAATAATCATGTGAAATAAATAACTATTATTTAAACATTAATATTTTATTATAAAAAAACTGTTGAAGTAAACAGTTGGTTTATAAATTATGTGTATACTTCAAAATTACTATAATTTATTCATAAATATTTTGTTGGCAATGTAAAAAAAAAATTAAAAAGGTAACTTCTAAATATTTTCTATCTTCATTTGATAATAAACTTTCATTTATATCATCTATGTTATAATTATTTTAACATTCAATAATATTAATTATATAAAAATAAAGTTAGTATTTTTTTTCTAAAGTTTAAAAAATGTATTTAGGTTTAAATATCTTTTCTATAGAATATTTTTTATTTATCTTTAACAATTGTAGTTATTTAAGATTAGACTGCAAATATTAGATAAATGTTTTTCAATCAAAAATATGCATTTTTATTATAATACATGTTATGAAAAAGTTCATTTTTTTATTAAAAGAATAATCAATACATATTGGGGTAAACAATCCTAAAGTGCATGTACATTTTAATTGTCATATCAGTTTTGCTTTTCTATTTCAATTTAAATATACTATTTTTTTTTTACAAAAATTTCTGGTTAAAACGATAAGGTTAAAGATAAAAAGCATTTTTACTATTGTGGAGAGAGGCAGAAATTAAACTTTATATTTTTATAATATTATTATTAAAAGTCTTCGTTGTCTTTTTTCTATTGTTATATATGTAATTATATATATCTACAAACTTTGTTTACACTTTTCTAATATATCATTTGAAAAACATTTTTCTAAGATGCGTTTGTATACATTATACTTTTATTTTAAAAATACAACTTTAGTAGTATTATTTGTATTTTTCAGTTACCATGGCAAGCAATAATAATCAGAATGTTCAAATAGCTGCTGCCAATGAAGAGGAAGGTAATGAAGAGTCTAATATTTCTAGAAATAATAATGAAAATATATCTACAATTAATAATACAACTATATCAAGAGTCAATAACTCGGAAGTTTCTATAGGAAATACACAATTAGAAGGTGGGCTATGTGATATGTGTGAAACGCCAATTGAAATTCCAAGTCTTCAAAGTGTTCCTTTACTTCAGAAACGAAATAGAAGAAGTGATTTTCTTATGCTTGTTGATGGAATTCCTAGAAGATTTCTTAATTTAATGGTTATACCTCAAAGGTACTTTTTATCGATTTGATTATATAAAAAAAAAATTTTTTTCAGATTATTTTTAAATGAAAGTGATATAAATAATGAAAAACAAGATTTATTTAATAGTGATAATTTATCTGAAAGTAAAAAAAAAGAAGATATAATACAAAAAACGTATAAAGATAGTTTTTTTGACGTTTTAAATAATATTGAAAATGAAATATCTAATTTGGAAGAAAAATTATTGTCTCATTTAAATATCAAAGAACAAAAAGATTGAAATAAGTAAAAATGTATATAACATATAATTAAAAAATATGTTTTAATCATTTTCTAATAAAAAGAGGATATTATTATTACATATATTTTTAACAGGACAATTATTCTAATGATACTTCACAAATAATTTCAAATAAAAATGGTGACTCATGAAGAATGAAGATAGAGGGAACAATTATTGATATTAAAGTGATATAGTTTGCAGGGAAGTAAGTGTTCCGCTGAATGTATATTTATAATTCTTCACTATAATTTTTTTTTGGTGATGTTACATCATTATATTAACATTTATTTATAAAATACCCTTCACTTGAAAAGTCATTCCAACAAAATACAAACACTTTTACATATACTTTAACGTATTTTTAATTATATTTTATATTAACATATTTATTATTGTATTTAGTGACGTTAATTGTAAAGTTTTTTTTCTTATGAATTGTTTATATATTATATATTTTTAAATATCAATGATTACTTAAAAAAATAATATATATTAATAATATTTATATATAAATATTTAATATTGTATTGAAGATAAAAATCTGTTTATATAAATTGTCTTCATATCTCCTATTGATGATTTTTTTTCTTATAACAAAAGCATTTAATATAATACGAATGCCTTTCTATAAAATAAAATCAACAAAAATTTTCCAAACAAACAATATTATAAAATACTTATCAGTCTACAAAAATCATAGGCACATCCCCTGCAACGCACTTTTCTAGAATATTTTTAATTATCAAATGATGTATTTAGGTTTTAAAAACAGTATCTTATTCTTAAAGTTATAATATTGTTAATTTTAACTTATTAATAAATATAATTTTATAAATGTAGTTTTAAATTTTTTATCACTGCCTTCAAAAAATTATATATAACGTTATGTTCTTTTTAACTTAACTCAATACATATATATTTAAATTGATCGTTAAAGATATAGTAGTAGTTATTTTGAAATATACTGCAAGAAAATATCAATAAGGAATTTAATTTTGTATTTTTTTTATATATTACTTTTTACATTCAATTTAATTACTCTTTTTTTTTATTTTTTATTTATCGAATTATTTACTCTTATTTAATAAAAAGATTTTTTTGTTTTTAAATATTAAAACTTTTAAAAATGTTTTTTTTTATAGAGCATGAGTAGTTCTTATAATTTTAATTCTAATCAAACTATTAATAATGAAGAGGACAATCGTCGTATAGTAATTGATCAACAATCACAAGAGAATGGTAATGCTCAATCAAATCAAGCACAAAGACATGTGATTTATCAAGACAATTTGTCAAATGTTTTAGAATTTAATAATAATGAAATTAATGGAGATTTAGAGACTTCTATTGATTTAACTGATTATGCTAAGTATATTCCTGAAGATGGAAACAATCAATTAGCTATTAGTGATACTATGCTTAATATTGGTGATATTACATTTCTTGAAATTCCTACTGAAGTGGAAATAGTACCAGCATCTTCTGAAATTAATGAAATACCATCTGATATTAACATTATCGTTAACTCGAATATAGAATCTAGTGGTATTAATACTAATAATAATATAGAAACTTTTGATGAATTTTCACCAGAGTTACTTGATGAATTTAGAGCAGGATACCGAGGACGTTTAAACAAATCTGAAAGTTCCTCTTCATTAGTTGAGATAAGCGATGAAAACATATCTATTCGTTCTAAATTATCTGATGACAATGAAATAGAAAATATTGAAAAAATAACAACGTAAGTATTTTAATAAATTTTATATTTTTATTCTTACTTTTTTAAGATATGCCATAATTGAAACAAAAAAATTGGAAAACAAAAAAGAAAAAAACAATTCTATTCAAACTATTACTCATGATAAAAATATAGTTAATAATGATATTGTAGTTATTGATAAACTTTCCCAATTAGAATTAAGCGATGACAATGAATCAGCAATATTATTAGAAAATCACTCAAAAAATAATGAAAATTATCATAAAAATAAAGAAAATGTAGACGATAAAAATGTAAATCTTGTTGGTCAGGCACTTCTTTATCTTCCAAAAATTGATACTACAAAATCAGGAGGAGTGGAAATTCGGGAAGATAATAATACATCTACAAAATATACTAATTCACTAAAAGAATGTGAAAAATCTGGCAAATGTTCATGTTGTACAATTTTGTAATTTATTTTAATTTATCTACCAATATTCTTTATTATATTTGTTATCACATATTTAAAAACACATATTTACCAAAGACATAAGAAGTTTAACTTAATATATTTATTTATTCTCTTAAATTTTTTTAACATCAATATACTTCATGACAATAAAGAAAATTTTTTAGTTTTTTAAGTTAATTATTTATAATTAATTAAGAAAGAAGTTTAACAAATATGCAAAACATTTAGTTAAAAATAATAAAAAAAATAATGATTTATTTTACAACAACAAATTTAATAAATGTACTGTTTTTAAATTCCAATAATTTTAATACGTTTTAATAAAATAAATTTTCATTTCTTAATTTTTTTTTTAAAATTAAAAAAAAATTTATTTAT
Organism: Strongyloides stercoralis; assembly: GCA_029582065.1. Taxonomy (NCBI): domain Eukaryota; kingdom Metazoa; phylum Nematoda; class Chromadorea; order Rhabditida; family Strongyloididae; genus Strongyloides; species Strongyloides stercoralis. The sequence goes on along the minus strand of CM055866.1, from coordinate 6,648,458 downwards.
TTAAAAACATTTTTTTTACTTTTTAAATAATTTATATTTCCTATCATGATAACAATTAATTTTGTAATAAAATTTATATTGTGTTTTTTTTTTTAAAGAAATCTTACAATTAATGATTCTTTTTCTAATAATTAAAACATGTTTAAATTGTCATATGATTAAAAAATTTTATTTATCATTAATGTATTGTTTAAAAAATAAATAAAAGTAGTTTAAAGATAGTGTCAATTGTTTTGTCCTAAATTTTTTATTTGTTTTTTTTATAAAGATGAATTTATTTAAAATAAAAAATAATTAAATATTTTCAAAAATATTCTTTGTTGTTGAAAATTTTATTGTGTATAGAAAGTTGTTTACATAAGTTGTGAAGAAATCAGTTTAAAAAAACTAATAAATTTCATACTCATTATTTTATTTGTTAATAAAACATTTTTTACAAACAAAAAATTTTAGTTAATAATGTTATTTGGTTAAATTTATAGAAATAAAAAAAAAATATATATATATTACTTTTTACAAAAATGTAATTTGTACTGTATATATTATTAATATAAATATATCTAAATACTAAAATAATTTTTTAGCAAATAGTAACATTTAGGTAATGTTAATTTTATTATTAAAGTAAGTAATTTTTAATATTTAGGATAATAAGGTATCAATTGTTATAACAAATTTATTTATAATATTATATTAACTATAGAGTGCAATTTTTATAAATACATAGTAATGAAAATATTGTTTTACTTTTTTAATGTTTATCATTGTTAATGAATATATTATTTACAATGGTTTTAGTTATATTTATATGTAGATTAAATATTTTTTATATTTATTGTTATAAAAAAAAGTTCATTTTTGTTTTATCAAATAATAAAAAATTCTTACTTTGCAGATAAAATTTATTTGCTTTTAATTATAAAATAATATGTATAAATATTATTTAATACTTTATTTAAATATTATTTCTAAAAAACTTTTATCTTCTAATTATAAACCACTAGAAAATAAAAGCTACAAGGTTCTACAGCATTTTTGTATGTAGAAAAATTTATTTAATATAATGTGAAAACTTTAAAAATTATAGTTTATTTGATTGGCATAAATAAATTTAATTAACATAAAAAAAATTTTTAAAAAATATGTTTCAGAATTAAATAATTTTATTTTAATTATTAAATTATATAATATCTAATTATTTTTGTTTTTTTTCAATTGATAATAAATATTTTTTTTAATAATTAATTTTTTTATTAACATGTAATTAAAATTTTATACTTTAAAATATATTGATTTACGTGTAAAAAAAAACCTTTGATTGTTTATTTTTAATTAAAAACATTAAATATTTTATAATAAATTGATAAAAAGAATAAAATAAATGTTTATTAAAATAAATATGATATACGAATGTTCTTTATCTAATATTAAAAAAAATTATAGAATATGTCAATTTTGTAAGGAAAAATTTATGTTAACAAATGATATTGAAAATTTTGAAAATCATATTTGTGATTTTCATGCTTTTGATGATATATACCCTCCTTGGATTTATGAATTTCATGGTGTAAGACAGGTAAGTTTCATTAAAATTATCTTTTACATTTTAAGATCTTTTCAAAAAAATGTTTTATAAAAAAATTTTTTTGGATTATTCTTTTAATTTTTTGTATTGGTGTGACATTTTTAACAATATTTTTTATTGTAAAAAAATATAAAGAAGGTGAAACATCAACTTTTATATCTGTAAAAATTGTACCATCATTGGAGTTGCCGGCTTTAACAATTTGCCCTGATAGTTATGATATTTTAAATATTATTGGAATTTATAATGAAATACAAGCATTTCATTCTAATATAACAATAAATGAAGTAAAAGATTTAATTCAATATTTTTTAGCTGGTAATGGAATTTTTAATATGAAAAGAATCAAATATTTTACAAGAGATTATCTTGAATATATTGAAGTATTGTATACTAAATGGTCTAAAAATTATTCAAATTATGATTTCTTTTTCTATGTGCATAAAAAATATGGATTAAAATGTGAAGAATTATTTAGAAAATGTTATTATCATAAAAAAATTGAAAATTGTTGTAAAAATATTTTAAAACCAATACCTGTATTAGGTAGAGGTATATGCTTTCAAACTATTAAAGGATTAAAACAACAAGATGAAGATGATATAGGAAAGTTACTTTTAGAAATGAATGCTCCATTTGTAAATCACAAAAATAAGTTAAATAATAATCAATCAAAATTAGTTGTCTTTGTAAATTCTGATTTTGATGTCATAACAACTGGCCATCCTATTTTTATTTTTCCAAATGTTTATAATACATTTCTTATTAATGCTAAAAGAATTAAACTTATTGAAAAAAATATGAATTGTGCTAATGAGGTAGTCTAAATATATTAATTAATTAATTTATAAAAAAAATTTTTTCTAGATTGAAGGTAATAATAATATATGTTTTTTAAAAAATTTTCTTAAATCAAAAATTATTGGCCCTTATAATTGCATCTTCTCATATTTAAAACATATTTACTTTTATGAGAAATATCCTATATGTAATTTATCAACAATTATTCATTTATATTATGAAAACCCACATATTTTAAGATTACCTTCAAAATCACAAACAAAATGCATACCAGGTTGCAACAGATGGCAATATTTTACAACACTTCAAGTAGGAAATATGTTAACACAATTTTCTGGTTATCATTTTAATCTTGAAATGTCTTATTTAAATTTACAAGTAAGAAAAAAATTATATTAATTTATAAATATTTTTAGTATGAACAAATTACAGAAAGTTATACTACTAGTATTCCAACGTTTATAGCAGAAATAGGAGGACAACTTGGTCTTTTTCTTGGAATTTCTGTTATTACTTTACTTCAAATAATAATTTACTTATATAAAAAAATTATAATATTATTGTTTGCTAGAAGTTCCTATAATGAATAATAAATTTAATATTTAAAATTATAAACTTTTTTTTATAAATTTTTTTAACTAACGGTTACATAAAATTCTTGTCTTTAACAGTTTTGTTGCCTTACTTTTGTCATTCTTTTCTTTTAAATTGTAATATATTTATATAATTTTTTTATAAGTAAGAAACGTATTAATAAAAAAAATATTTTTAAAAATCATATCATAGTATTCTTATATAAAGTTATTCTATATTATTGAAAAAAATTTAAACTAAATTTTTATTTAAAAAGAAATTATGGAAAGAAATTTTAAACAACATATTAAATATTATAGTAAAATAGTTAAAATAAAAAACAAAAAAATTTATTAAAATATTATTTAATTATAAAATTTCAACTTTCATACATTTTTAAATGTCAAAATAATAAAGTTTTCATTATTTAAATTATTTTCAAATAGTTTTAATATAATGATTAATATAAAATTTAGTCAATAATTTTTTTATATTTATAATATAAGAAATACAGTAAAGATTATAAAATATTTAAAATAAAAAATTTAAACTTTTTTAAAAATAAAGGTTAGAAAACTAATAAAAGAAAACAAAATAATAAGTTTTAATAGTGTATATTTGTATAAAAATGTTAATTTAATTAAAAATTAATACAAAGTTAGTATTTATATGCATTTATTAATTATATTATTGATAATTTTCTTCTAAATATATTAAATGAATATTTTTATAATTATTTAAATCAAATCTATTATTTAATTTAAAGAAAAATTGTTAGAAAACAAAATCCCTTTTGTTAAAAAGTAATAATAATTCACTCAATTGTTTTATTTTAATTATAAAAATTAGTTCCTTAGTTTATATATTTTTTTATTAAATGTTAATCAACGTTTATTTTAAAATTTATTATCAATAAGTATGTTTTTTTAACAATCTCCAATTTATTTGTATTTATTATTTATTTGTCATTTAAAAAAAATAAAAATTTATAAAAAAAATATTTTAATTAATCTAATTTATTGCTAACTTTATATCTTACATTTTATAAATTTTGTAAAAATATAAATAGTATGTTAAGATAAAAGTAGCGTTAGTAATTAAAAAAATATTTTAAATTCATACAATAAAAGATTTTTTTGTGTTTTTATAAAACAACTATTTATTTCTAAATTTATATGTGTTATAAAATTTTTTTTTTCATTTTCAATTTCAAAAATTTAATATCTAATATTTTCCCTACAATATATTATTGCTACAATTAATCATTCCAACTTTAAATTTATCTAAATTATAATAATTAACTACATAATCATTTTAATAATAATATAATTTGTAACAAAAATATATTTTATATTAAAAAAAGCAAACTATTATAAAATAAATTTATATTACTACACTTTAAAAAAAGCTAGAAAATTTTAAAAAATGAATGTTTACTTTGAATTATCATTTTCACTCTGTCTAATTTTAAATTATGTATACTAAAACATTTAACAATATTTTTAATTACTTTTTTTTTCTTAATACATAAATTTTTTTTCTTAATACATAAATAAAAAAATAATTGTTAAAATAGTTGAAAAGATAGATTTGATTCAAATCTTAATCTCATTATTCGACTACTTACATATATATCTATGACATGCATAATCCTTTCACTAATTTCTCAATCGTTTTTTTCCTTACTTTTGCCAATCTTTATGATGTATTGAGAAAGTATAAAGAGTACATAAAACTCCACTTTATGAGTAGGGGCGGCTTGGTAATCGTGTAAAGAATGTTATGTAACGTAGCATATTTTTCTTTTTATTTTCTAATTTGAGAAATCATTTTATTTGATCTAATGTTTCTTTTTTTTTATAATAATTTTATAGATGAATAGTCAGGTTGAGGATAGAAATTTGAAAGAGGACAATGATGCAGATAGTAAAATTCAAGAAGATTCAAGTGATGTCAATAAAAATACAGAATTAGAAAAGCTAAATTCTATCAATCATAATATTTCCTCAACTTCTACATCAACTCAGGCGGACAATGGTTAGTTTATTATTCATTATTTTGTTGTATAAGTTTTATTTTTAGATGACGATGAGCCTATCACAGAAAAATATATCATCCAAATGTTAAATGAATGTTGTAAAGTTTGTGATTTCACTAATGATATTAATTTAGAAGAAATAGAGGTAATTTTTTAATATATATATTAATATTTTTGTTTAGAGAAAGCGAGGGAAATTATTAGAATTAGCTGAAATTTTTTCACATCCTGGTTTTGAACAAACACCTGAATTATGGGATGCTTTAACAAAAATGTTTGCTGAAAATGTTTTTAGAGTTTTGTCACCTCCAACTGTTGGTCCTAGTGGGGAATTTGATCCAGAAGAGGATGAGCCACAAACAGATCCTTCTTGGCCTCATCTCCAACTTGTGTATGAAATATTTCTTCGAGCTATTGGATCTGCTGATTTTAAAGCACCAGTAGCAAAGCCTTATATGGAACGCGATATGTTTGCAGTTAAAATATTAGATCTTTTTGACAGCGAAGATCCAAGAGAAAGAGACATTTTGAAGTCAACAATTCATCGTATTTATGCTAAATTTCTTCCTTTAAGAACAACACTAAGAAAACATATAAATAATATATTTTATACATTTATTTATGAAACTGAAAGACATAATGGAATAGGAGAATTATTAGAAATATTGGGAAGTATAATTAATGGATTTGCTTTACCATTGAAAAGTGAACACAAATGTTTTTTATTCCGTGTTCTTATGCCATTACATAAGCCAAAATGTTTATCTCTTTATCAAATACCACTTTCATATTGTGTTGTACAATTTGTAGAAAAAGATCCAAGTTTATCTGAGCAAATTATTCTTAATTTACTAAGATATTGGCCAAAAAATAATAGCCCAAAAGAAATAATGTTTTTAAATGAAATTGAAGAGGTGTTAGATGTCATGGAAAGTAAACATTTTGAAAGTGTTATGGTACCATTATGTCAACAGTTAGCAAAATCTGTATCATCACCTCATTTTCAAGTTTCTGAAAGGGCATTGTTTTTCTTCAATAATGAATATGTTATGAATTTGATTACAGAGTATGCTTCAACATTAATCCCAATTGTTTTTCCTGCTCTTTATAAAACAAGTAAAACTCATTGGAATAAGTAAGTTATATTTTTATATATTATTAAAAATTATTATTTTAGAACAATTGGTGGTTTAATATATAATGCAATGAAAGTTTTTATGACAGCTAATCAGTGTTTAGTGAATGAATGTACTGAAAATTTCAATAAAGAGCTTCAACGTCAAGAGGAACAACAAAAAAATAAAGAGAAAATGTGGGAAAAAGTTGAAAGATTAGCAAAGGAAAATCCTTGTTATCATATTTATGCTGGTCTAAAAAATAACTCAGAATCTTCAAGTGACGGTACTTTGTAGAATTAATCTTATATTTGGTCTCATATAAATACTTTTTATATATGTATTGTATCTGTATTATAAGTGTGTATTGAATAATGCCTTTTTTCTAAAATTTTCTCACAAACTTGTATTCCATAATCAATGGGTCTAATAAAATTTGTACACACATATTTGGTATAAATTTAACAATTACTTAAATTTTTTATTTTTAATAAATAAATAAAATCCTACCTTTCCACAACTGTTTGTAATTTAAAAATTTGAGACATTAGTGTTGATTTCATTAACAGGAAATATTTTAAATGGAAAATTGGAGTATAGTAGATAAATGCATAGAAATTTTTCAAAGTTGAATAATTTTAAATAATTTTAATTATAAAGTTTTATTTAATATTTTCCTGCTAAGGTATTTTTTCAAACACAATTTTTATATAAAAAATTTATTAATATTTTTAGTTAATATGACAAGTTCTGAAATTGCTCTTTGCAAAGAATTAATTCATGAACATTTTGGTTCCAAATCTGTTCTCGTTGCAAATTTACTTTTATCTGAACCACTAACACTTTTAGAATTAAGGAAAATTTTAGTAAAACAACTTACAATTGGAGAAATTAGAGAAATACTTCTTATTTTTGATCATCATCAAATTTTAACGTATTCTACGGGAAAATTTAATACATATTTTATGATTGCTGAAAATATTATTCGTTTTGCAAGAGTACCACGTTTATTAAAGGATATTCAAAATTTTTTTGGTAAATATGGAGTTGCAATTGTTCAATTTTTGATTACACGAGGACAAACAAGTATGTCAGATTGTGTTAGAAATGTAACACAAAAGTTAGATGGAGATATTAATGAGACTTCAAAAATTTTTAAAAAATTAGCTGACCAAAATATTATTAAGAGAAAAGCAACAGTTCTTCATAATGATCTTGGTTATCCAACGTATGTTCAAAATGAAGATCTTTTCGAATGTCCAATTGTTATTTGTGATGGGAAAGAGAAAGATATTGTGGCAGAAGGTTTAAATGGCATTAAAAAAACTAAAAAAGTTTTTGATGATTGTGACAGTGATATTTTATGGACTGTAAATTGGTTTCGTTGTGATTATCTTGTAAGAGATTCTCAAATTACTCAATTATTAATACTATTTGCACCCACTCATCCTGATACAATTGGAATAATATCAGCATTAATGAGAATTGGAAACACTAGAAATAGTTTAGATGCTGCCTGTTCACAACCAATATCTGCTTTTGATATTATTAAAACTGCAAATATATCAAATTCAAAATCTAAAGAATGTACTGATTTACTGAGATGTTTAAGTGAAGAGAGTAATGGAGTTTTAAGAAGAATGGGAGAAGGAAATGGTGGATTGTATATAATTGATTATGAAAAAGCTATTGAAGAATTATTGATTAAAAATGTACAGTCTTTTATTAGAGAAAGAATAGATGATAGAGCAGCTAGAGTTTTTTGTTTACTAATTAAAAAAGGTTATCTTGAAGAAGATCAAATAGAAAGACACGCAATGATACCTTCTAAAGAAGCAAAAGAAGTATGTTCATTATTACTAAATGAAAGTCTTATTGAGTTAAGACATATTTCGAAAACAGGCGATTTTGCACCATCTAAAACAATATACCTTTATTCAGTTAACTTGAAACATGTTGCTAATTATCTTTACATGTATTGTCTTCAGGCTTTAAGAAATTTAATTCATAGAAGGCATGCACAAGCAGAAAAACATCGCAATCTTACTGTTAGAGTTTTAAAAAGAGATTATATTGTGGAGACAATTAAAAACGATATTAATTTAAGTGAAGAAGATAAAGAATTACAAATTCAAGAGGCTAATGATACATTTTTGATAGGAGATGATGCTTCTGTATATGAAAGATTAAAAAAAAATGAAGCTGGTTTATTTGCAAGAGAAATTGAGGCTGAAGGAGTTGCATTTTCCGCAATACAACTTTTGAAGTTTAAAAATACAACTAAAGTTGGAAGTTAGAATATGAAATTTAAAAGTTTTACTTTAATATTTATTTACATTATTTTATTTTAATAAATTTTATACTTACTAGGTATCTTTATAATAAATACGGATTAACTAATATAATTTATAAAAAAAACTTTTTGACATAAAATTATAAATAATTGGACAAAAAAGACTTATATTTTAAATGAAATTTTACAATTATATAGTACAAAAAAAAAGAAAAAGAAAAAATATGGAATTAGCAGAACCCTCCGACTTGTTCGGTATAAACTTCAATAACATCGTCCTGATCCATCTCTAAAGACTTTGGAGTGTCCGTATTCTCGATACGTTTTCCGTCAAACAAAAAACGTAAACTGTTAGGACTAACACCCATACGATCGGCATATGTTTTTTTTAATTTAGCCATAGTTGTTGTCTTCTTAACCTTAAAATGAACTTCGTTAGAAGCCTAAAATATTTTTAAATATTAAAACTGTTTTTTTTTAAACATACTTGTCCCATAACACGAAGTCTAATAAAATCTTCTTCGTTATCCAAAGCAGCTGATGATGCAGTATTGTTAGACAAAGAATTGTCAGGTGTTTTCTCCTTATCCGACATTTTCAATTGAAACTATAATAAATGAAAATAGCTTTAAAATGGAATACTAATTTTAATGTAAAAAACTACAAAATAAAAGTATTTGTAATGAGAATTTCTTTACTTAAATAAGTTGTGTCGCATCTAAAATTATTTTTCCAAACAGGTTTTTTTTTTCGTCATGAGATTAAAACGCAAAGTGGCATATTTGAATTTAATAAAAAGGTTAAACAGTTATTTAATTTGAAAGTAATTTGCAATAAAAAGATCAACTTAATTGTTTAAATTAATAATATTTCAATCTTCTTTCTCATTTTTTTTATTTTTTGTACTTTGTATCAAAGAGAGTTCATTATATCACATAATATTTAAAATAATCATAGTTACTTGTTAATTTTTTTCATTAAACATTTTATTTGTAACTATTTTAGTCACTATAGGTTTAGGTACATTTAATTTTTTAAAGTAAAAGTCATGTTATTGGAGGACTTAGATGTTCGATCGCCAAGAAGAAGAAGATATTTATGTGATATTTCAAATGTTGATAAATTATCACGACCAAAAAATGTTGCATCAACATGGCATACGAGAGAAGATAATGAGAAGTTTTTTGACAAACTTGGCACTGATACATTTACTATTGCAACCGGTTTATGTATTTTAAAATGTGGTTCAAAAGGTTTGTTAGGCTATGAAGAATTTCGTGGTATTGCAGTTTTTGCCAAAGACTTTGTTCATCGATGTAATTTTATTAGAATTTATCATATTACAACATTTGAACTATTATACGAAATTGAACTGTAAGTTTTTAGGGATTCTTTTGTTATCTTATTTTTTTTAGTTTGGATATGTTTTTGTTTAAATTGCATAGAAGCGATCGCAAAAAGTTAACTATAAAAATGGGTAATCATTACGCTGATATGACTTTCGCTGAAAGAGGAGACATGTTACAATTTCAAAAAAAATTATGTAGAATTGGGATTGAAAAGATTAAACCATGTAAGTTGTTAATGATAAATTTCAAAAATAAATTTTTTTTTAGCTTTGACCAAACGCCTTCATAATTATTGGGACAATACCAGAAAATTTTTTGGAAACATTGTTTATGAAAAAAGAATGAATCAATCTCTGGTTACATATTCAGCGAATGAATTTTCATACAATAATTCAGCACAGTTTTATACACCAAAGCCATCTAAGCTTTTAAGTAGGAAACATAAATCAGGAGATTTTTCTAAATATGACAATGAACAACGTTGTGGCGTTAAAAGGAAATTTACATTAAATGATCAGGACTCCGCTTACCATAATACAAAAAGACAAGCAAAAGATCAAACAAGTCCAAATATAAAAGTAATTAATTATTCTATTTATCCTCCCAAAACATCTTGTTTTAAAAGAAGTCAAGAAATGCTTAATTTACCCCTTTCTCCACCTGAAACGCCCAAAGGAATTTTAAGAAGACATAATCAAAGTAAACTAGATTTTAATTATGTTAACAAGGATATTTCACATTCAATAAAAAACGAAGTTAAACAGGTTAATTTTAATAATCCTAATGAGGCATTTACTTCATGTTTATCAGAATCTGTAAGTTTTAATAAATATTTGTAATCAAAAATGTTTTATAGTTTGTACCACCACCTGTCTTAAAAGGAGCTGTTAGAACTGTTCCAAGACCGTGCAGAAATCCTCCACCACCACCTCCTCCTCCTGTTTTAGATAGTAAGAATACAATTAATAATGATAAGACTCCAACAACAAAAATAATTCCTTCTGAACTTTTAGCTGAAATTCGTTCAGCTCCTCAGTTAAGAGGTACTTCAAGAATTGATGAAGATAAGACAAATCCAGGCAATATTTCTGGTATTAAATCTCCTCTACATTTGATTCGTTCAGCTATGTTAACGCGTCGAAAAAGTATAAAAGAAGAGGAGTCAGAAGATGAGGAAATGCGAAGTACATTTTATGATACAACTGATTGGAGTGTTACTGAAAAACATCATAAAAGTAAAATTTCCTTTTAAATAATATTTCGATGTTTATTTACTGGTGACAATATATTATATGATTTCTTTTTAATTTTTCTAACCTTTTATATATTTTTTTTATCTAAAAATAAAATTAATAATATAATTAAAATTGCAACAATTTTATATTTCAAGTTACAAAATAATTAATATTGTTTATTGAAAAATAAAACATAATTTATTATATCTAATCCATAGGCTTAGAGACACACCAATTAATATACTTACACAACATTTTAATTTTTTTTATCAAATATTTTTAGTAATAAATTTTATTAAACTCATTGTAATCAGATTTTTATATAAATCAACTAGTTATTTTGAGGTTAAATTATTAATCGATGTTAAAGAATCCACAAATAATATTTAATTTTAATTAATCTTCAACTTATAGATTTATAAAATATTTAAAAATGAAAATTTTTTACAATAATATCATTTTACAATGTTTATAGTAAAAAAAATTATTTTAATTTTTATCTTAGTATCTATTTTTTTTACTGTTACTTTTTGTGATGATAAAAATAGTAACAGTGTAACGCAAACAACTCATAATAATAATTTTGATAAAGAAAAAATAAATAATGCCGATAACGAGGTAGAAAAAATGGTACATTCTACAGTTATTGTATCAACAGCAACTGAAGAAGCTCCAATTACATCTATTCCTGAAAAGCACACTGCTAACAATACAACAAAATCAAAGGAGAATAATTTAAATCATTCTTCTACTATTGGTATTTCCAAAATTCTATGCTTGTTATGTATAGCTTTATATTATTTTAACAAATGAAACTATTAAAAATAAAAATTTTTTAATAAACATTTTTAATTAAAAAAAACTTTTCTTGCAATTGTATATTTTAAAATTTTTTAATAAAATAATCATAAATTAATATATTATCTTGTCATTTTATCTGATAAGACCAATAATTGTTGCGTGTAACTATTTTTACATGAATTACATATACAATTATAATAGATTTAACATTAAAAGTACTTCTAAAATCATAAATTGATAGTATAACTATTTAGTCATAATGAATAGTAATAATAATGACAATGATATTTGCTTAATTTGTGGAGCCCCAAGTAATGGTGTTCATTTTCAAGTAAATAGTTGTAGGTATGTTTAATAAATATTAAAATTTTTTATTTATATTTTTCTTTAGAGGATGTGCTGCTTTTTATAAAAGAACCAAAACTTTAAATTTAGAGTATAAATGTAGAAGAGGAATGAAAAATTGTGATATATTATATGGTAAAGAAAATATATCGTATAATCTTTAGTTTATTTGTAGATAAATCTCAAAAATGTCGATACTGTAGATATATGCGTTGTATTAAAGTTGGAATGACATTAAAATCAAACAATAAGTTAACAAATTTTGATAAAATATCAAAAAACTTACAAAAAATAGAACTTAATCAAATAAAATTACATAATGATTTTGAATATCAACATACAAATCCAAATAATCATCAACTTAACATACAAAAATCAAATCCTTATCAATCATCACGTCTATCTATAGATAAATCAATAGTATATACTCCGTGCTCCTATGCATCACCTGATAATATTATTGCTACATTTGAAGGAGATTTTCGATTAATTGTTGAAGATGTTAAAAATATTTTTAAAATGCCATTATTAACAGCACCAAAATTAAGTAATTTATCAATAACATGTATTCAAAGAGTAGTGATAGCAATTGAAAACTACTTTTCAAAGTGGAATTTTAAACATGCTTCTGAGATAAAAATTATTAAAAAAGTTAAAGCAATTCAATTTTTAGAAAATAAACAAAAATCATTAACTTTCATAGCAGAATTGTTAATGCATATTCCAGAATTTGTACAACTAGATTTGTCTGAAAAATTGTTTATCTACCGACATTTTTGGCCTTTGTTCTCAACTTTTGAAAAAATTATATCGTCAAATATGATTTTTGGAAAACAATTACAAAGTCATTTATTTCCACTTAGCAGTGATATTGCTTACAACTTAGAAGATTTTACATTTGAAGCAGATCTTATAACAACAGAAATAGCTCAAGAAATGTCACGTCTAGTCAAACCAACCCATGAATTTTTTATTAAATATTTATATACACCTATTCAAAATATGGATATAGATACAAATGAAATAGCATTCATAACTTTGCAAATCATTTGGGCAGAGAAAAAGAATCCTGGTTTGTCAGCAGGAACCAAATTATTTATGGAAAAAATGATTAAAATTGCAAGTAATGAACTCCACAATTACTATGTATACCATAAAAAACTAGACAACTATGCTTGGAGATTATCTGAGATTATGAAATTACTTCAAAATGCTCAACAATATAGCGAAAAATTAAAAGAAACATTTTTGGTAGCTAAAATATTTGGTGTTTTTGATTGCAGTTTTTCAGAGTGTGAAATTAGTGCCATGTATTAGGCATTTTTCCTACACAACTTTGTTATATTTAATATAATATGTTCACTTTAAAGTTTTATGATTCAAAATTAATAACTTCATAAAATTTAGAATTTTTTAAATTAAATTCTGTAATTAAAAACATTTATATGATTAATAAAAATTATTTGAAAATATATTCATCGTTAGTGGAAAAGAAAATAATAATGTATTGAAAAATGAATGATACAATATAAAACTTTTGATTTGGCGCTTTTTTCTTGTAACTATTGTCTATTTTCTAAGGTCAATAATATAATATTGATGACAATACTTTACTTAGCCATTTGTTTTCCAATATTATTTTTTCTAAGTGTTGCTTAATTTTTTTATAATAAAAATTATACTTTAATTCTTTTAACATTGTTTTTTATTTATAGTAAAAAGTGACATAATATTTTTTAAAATGGTCAATGAAATATCTTCTGAATTTTCTGAGTGTGATGTTGCACCAAATTATTCTAATGGACATATTATTTTGTTTCAAGGAAACTCTAAAAAGATTGGTTGTGGAATGTATCATGAATTCCATACTCTAGAGGAGGTTTTTGAAAAATTTATGGAGGATTATAAAAATTTTGGTGATTTACCCACACCAAAAAAAGGTAGAAACTATGCTGAAGTTAATGTTCGCAACATTTTAAAATATGTTGGAAAGATGCATAATACGTGTTTAATGATTTACTCTGAATCACATAACAAATATAAAACAATGGATAAGAAATGGATATTGTGTAAATTTTATATTTATCTGAGAAATTATATCACAAATCAGGATCATGAGAAGATTGAAGAACGATTTAAAAACTTAAAACCAGTAATTAATTTTGATTAACATTATTTTAATCTATTAATTGTTTTTTTTTCTACTCCGTTAATCTTTATTTATAAATTACTCCTGAATTTTTCTATTTATCATTAATTTAATATTAATCCATTAATGTCTAATTATTTTTTTTTAATTTTATTTATATAGATTATTCAATAATATACATCTAAGCAAGAGATTGCTTGCAAAAATTGAGCACTTTATTTTTTTTATTCTTGACTCGTTCTATAAATAGAATATTAAGGATTTTAATACAAATCAAGTTAAATATTTTTTTATTTTAAATTTATTAAAAAAATGATTAAATTATGGGTGAATTTTCTACTCTATGTTTTTTCTATAATAAATAAATATTTAAAATAATTTTTCTATAATATTATATTAATGATGAATATCTTCTTAACAAAAATAAATAATTCAAACTCTTTAACTACATATTATAAATTTAAATAATAATATATTAATAAATAAATCTTATTCAAATTATATAATAAAAATAAAAATTGATAAATGTGAATATATATAACTATTAATTAAAAAATATATTTAACTTTATAGAATGATAACCATTATTACTATTACTATTTTTACAACGTTATTTTCTATATCCATTGCTAAATGTCGTAATGGCAAAAAAAAAGAGAAGAATAGTAGAAGAACAATTGAAATTAAGGTAGCAAATCCACAGATTATTGATTTAGGGGATAAAAAGTCAAAAAGTGTCGAATTGTCAGAGAAATCAAATGAACAATTATCAGTAGAAGAAAATAAATAATCACAATAATAATGAATAATATTTCTAATTACAAAGTAACAAAAGTTTAAAAAAAAAATAAATGAAAATATTTTCATGATTTATAATTTATAAATGTATATGATACACGTTGTTGAATAAAATGTATAATAATAAATCATTCTAAATAAATTTTTTAATCAAGACGATGACTAAAGATATTTGTTAATTCATCTACTAATGCTTCATGACGGAAGGATACTCTAATATCTGGAACATTGGTTCTTGAAACATCATTACCTAATACTCCTTCTTCTTTATAATTTGGCCCTAACCAATGAATTTTAACATTATCTTCAAAACCTGATTGCATTACAGAATTTCTAGCTAATTCACACATATCACAAGTCGATAATTTCCATACTTGAGCAGCAATTGAATATTCCTCCATCAAAGCTTCTTTTGTATAATGAAATTGTAATGGATCATCAGTTGAAAGAGAAACATTAAGTCCTTTCATCAAATATTCAGGTAATGGATTTCTATGATAAGGAATAAAAAGTGAATTATTTGATAATGGAGACATAGCAATTCCCATTTGAGTAAGATAAAAAAGATATTGAAGAACTGGAACTTTTCGAAGCACTAAACCATGAGCAATAGATTCAGAAGTAAGAAATCCAGTAATTAAATGATTAATTGATCCTGCTTCACCACAATGTGGTCTTAATGAAAATGTATTTAATCCTCTAGCCCTTCTTAAAGCATTTAAAGCAGTTATATTTGCATACATATAATACAAATAATAATTGTAAGGGGGATTTTCACTATCTTTATATTCTGCTGGTTCAGGTGTTGATTTGTCAAAGTTAACATATTCATGTTTAGATTCATCATCTACAGAATCAATACCTGAAACTTGAGTTAAAAATCTATAAAGGTCAGGATTAGATGATGGATCATTAGAAACTTCAAATAATGGTGTGAAAATATTATCTAAAATTTCACCAAAATTATCTATCATCTTAGAAGCTTTGTAAATATCATAAAGTCTTGGAATTTGAATTAAAAATCTTGAATTAGTAGACCAGACATCGTGTTCAATAGCCCATTTAGCTAATTTAGTCCATTCATCTTTACTTCTTCCATAAATACTAAGTCTTGGTTCAATATTTTGATACTTAGATTCTTCCAAATCAATAAAAACTTCTTTTAAAACTTCAGCAAAATATTTACCATTAACATAATTGTCAGTTTTAATAAAAATTTCTCTTAAAGTACTTTCACCAACAGGATTATATTTATGATTAAATTTATCAAATCTATGAAAAGTATTTCTATCAGCATGAACATCAAGCATATCAACAGATAAATCATACGGTGTAATACCAAGATTTTTAAAAACTTCATCCATTGTAATTTTTTTACCATTTTTAACTAACACAACAACATCTTTCTCTGTTTTAATTTTCTTTTTAATAAATCTAAGTAAGTGTTTTTGATTCATACTACTTGAAGCATGTATGTGAGTATCAACTTTTCTTATATTATAAAAATCTCTATGAGGAACAGATTTTTGTTCATGAAGTTCACGAAGTTCATTTAATAAAACATGAAGTTGAAATTTATTTTGTAAATAACTTAATCTTCTAAAGCAAAATGATTTTAATGGTCCATCTACGATAAGGCCAACCATTTTTTCTGTATCCTTTAAAAATTTTTCTTTTGTTAAATAATATTTTTGAAATTTTTCTACAGGTTTACCATTTTCATCACAAATCAATACTAAACCACGATCATTTTTTAATATATATTTTTCAGAATACTTTGGTAGATCAGTATTTAATCCCCAATGATCTTCTGGAGGTTGTGGTGGATGAAAAGAGGTGCTGGACACTAAAATATTATATAATTAAATATAATTAATAAAAATTATAAACTAAGAAGTGCCAAGCATAGACTACATAAAATGTTATAACTTATATTATTGGATAGAAAAAAAAAATAGTATGAAATTAAAAAACTAGCAAATTATCTATTGATATAAAATGTTATTTGTATGTCATGCAGGTTAGCAAAAAATTTGGATTAATGGTTGGTATTTTCTATATTAGTTATTAGATACATAAATCTTCAAAACTACTACCTCCATTAATTGATAATTTGTTTAAAGAACTAAGGCTAACAATTGATGAATCACGACGAAATATTGTACAGTATCCAGCATCATTTTTATTCTCCTTTCCAGGTACAGAAACTAAATATATTTAAATGGAAAATTATGATAAAAACATTATAAAAAAAATTTCGAAAAAGTGAAGACTAAAGTTAAAATAAAATTGTGCTTATAATATAAAATAATAGTATGTATAAAAACACGATATCTTTTTTACCTACATATTGAAAGTACTGAAGCATAAATATTAAATTGTAATATTTTTGTAGAAAAAAAATTATTAAAAAAATTATATTATGCAGACATTAAATTAAACAATAAAACTTACTAGCATCTGTATTTTTTCTTCTACATTTTGGTAAATTTTTAGGATATACACCAGAAATAAAATTTTTTGTTGTTGTTGGAAAATAATTTCCTATTAATTCCATATATTCAGCACGAAGTTGTAAAGCTTCTATTATTTGTTGTGAAGCTTTAACAATATCTTCTAAAACTAAACCAGACATATCCTCTCCAGTTATAGCCATTCTTTGATAATTTACATCAATAGCATCTCTAAATGTATGCATTTCTACATGTTGAAAATCTTCAACTTGTAAACTTCCTTCTACATCTAAACTTTTACTATTAATATTTTGAATGACTTCTCGAGAACTTGATCTTTTTTCTTTTTCCTATTTTATTTTTAAAATTTTATTAATTTTAAAATATATTACTTACATTTAAAGGTATTGGTGATTGATTATTGAATGATTCAAAACGTGCCCTAAAAAATTATTTTAATGTTAAAAAATATTCATTTATATAGTTTATAATATCTGTTAATAAACAAAGTAATATCAAAATAAGTATAAATACATACAATCACGTAACAATTTTAATGATAAAACAACTTTTACAAAACATTTTTATAAACAAATACCAATAAATAAATATTATTAACTCACTGCAAAGAAAATCGTCGTGTTTCTTCATCATTTTTTTTAAACTCAAAGCTGGAATGTTTTGGTATTTTGTTAAAAATTATTAATAAATAATTTATATAAAAAAAGTTATAAAAAATTTTATTTATAATTTGAAAAAAATATTTTGTTTTTATATGGCTTTTCAAAACTTACCTTGTTGATATTTCTCGTTGTCGTTGCATTCTTCCTTCCTGAATTTCAATAGGATAATGAGGTACCTCAAATGGAGAAGATACAACATGATTAGAATCACTATTTGAAGCTTGAAAAGGACCAGAATCAAATATTTCAGAGTCAACACTTTTTAATGTTACATCATTTATATTAATAAAATTTTTACTTTTATTTATAATTTTTTCTAAATTTTTTTCATTATCATGGATATCCAAAGTTAATGAATCTGAACAATCTTCATCAGTAGGGTTAAAAAAATTTACTGACGGTTTAGATAATTCATCAGACATAATTAATATCAATTTTTAGTACTAAAATAAATTTCTTAAATATTTTAAAATATTTATAATAAAAGAAAAAGATATATTAATGTTTATAAAATAAAAAATGATAAGAATTTAGTACTGTTTTTATTATAAATATTTTATGATTAAAATTTAAAGAAGGCTTAAAGTATCGTAAAATTACTTTTTATATAGATAAATAATATTTTATCAATTTTAAATATTATGAAATAGTAATAATTAGAAAAAAAGAAATATAAAGAGATAAAAAACTGTCAAAATTTTTTTATATAATTAATAGTATAATGTTAGTAATATAATCAAATGATAAAATAAATGTATTGAAATTTAATAAAGTGTCATGGAAACAGAATAAAAAAATTTAGTATTTAATTAAAAAGCAACACTCTTAGTTAAAGGAAGAAAGCATAAAAAATATTAGTATATTTTTATATTAGTTATATATAAATAAAATAGAAAAAGTATAAATAAATTAAATATTATTTAACACAATTTTTTATAATGCTTAAAATATTTTCTTTATTTTTATTTAATAAAAAGATCAATGAAACTATACTTTTTATCGATAGCATATGTATATTTATTTTAGTGTGACCTAACTTAAATATTTTTGACTCTTTCTAAAAAAACTTTTTAGTAAACAACGTTAATAATAAATATGATGAAATATATTTTATCGTAGTTTGCCATGGACATTGATGACATATAATAAATTAAAGTAAACAATTGTATATTTAACAAATCATTTGATGTTGAATATTAATATATTTTTAAAGTATGTCATAACTTTTTTTTAATACAAATATGAATTAATATATAAAAAGATTAATTCAATTTAAATTATAATATTTGTTAGTGATATATTATAAAAAAAATTAAAAATTATATAAAAAAAAATTTTTTATGAATTGATAATTATTTACCATTTATGTTAAAGATATAAAAGTAAAAATTTTCTATCTAAAAAAAATAATTTAAAAAAATAAATAAATAAAAAAAAACTATTATCCATTATAGAATAGGAAAAATAAATTTATATGTATGTTAAATTTTTAAAAAGAATTTAGCCACTATGTGTATATATTTTTCAAATATTAGTAAATAATGTATCTTCTTCTTAGAATCTATAATTACTAATATCTTAAAATAAAAATAAATTTATTAATACTTATATAAATGTTAGCAAACTTTTGTTGTATTTTTGTACTATTCGTAATAGATTATGCTTCATTACACAACAATTGTATTTTATTTTATTTTTTTTAATTTATAATAAAAATATTATACAATATAATGCATAAGATAAAATTAAACAGGTTTTCACAAGACAAAGAATATTTCTTCTTTTACAAAAGGAAACTTTTTAGATAATAAACAATTTAATGAATCCATTAATAAATAAATGAATAAAATAATTAACAATAGATTTTCGAAGATTATCCATATGATAATATAAAGTAATAGAAAGTAGTGTTTAATTAAATTTATATTTTTCTTAATCAAGTATTATAATAATAATGAAAAAATTGTTTCATTTTTTTATTTTTTCCATAATATTTATGGAATATTTAACAAGTGCTACATTATCTGATCATTTTCAACAATATATTTTAAATAATTTTGATCCAAATTATTTAAAATATTTTACAAGAGAGGATCTTGGAAAAAAAGCAAGTGTTGGAGGAAAAAATAATAACAATGATATTATAAGTAGACGACCTGTCATTATTATACATGGTATTTCTAATAAACTTCAACGATTTCAGGTAAATAAGATAATAAAAATGTAATATCTATTTAAAAGTTTATAGGGAATGATAAATAAATTAAAAGAAAAAGGATACAAATCATGGGAAGTGTATGGAACGACATGGGGAGATGGTGGTAAAACACCAGCAACTTTAGTTACAGCAAAATGTGAATACATAAAAGTTATAAGACAATTTATAATAGCCGTTTCTAAATACACAAATAATATGGTTGATATAATAGCATATTCAATGGGCTCTCCATTAACTAGAAAAGCTATTATAGGAGGCAAATGTGTAGATACTGGAGAATATTTAGGAATGCCATTAGAGAATGTTATACATACATATATTAGTGTTGCAGGAGCAAACTATGGTTCTTCATTGTGTATTTATCCTATTCCAATAAGTGCTTGTAATAAGTTAAATGGATTATATTGTGGTTCATCGTTTTTGGAAGATATTAATTCTCAAAGAAGATATGAAGGAAAAAAAATATACAGCATTTTTAGTATACATGATGAAAAAGTTGGAAGTTATGGATGTGGAAAATACCTTAGTCCAATAATAGGAGGGGACGGATATATAAAAAAAAGTGGAATGAGTCACGATAAAGTAATGGACGAAACCAGAGAAATCCAAATAACTCTTTTAAATCGTGACTAATTATTTTAAAAAAAAAAGTAATTAACTTTCTTTATTTATTTACCAAAGGTCGATTAAATTTTATTTTAAAACCATTCGATGACAATATAAAAAAAAATAATTATAAACCATATTATTCACATGGATGCATGTGGATAACTTAAAGATACTTTTGTAAATAAATGTTTTTAATAATTTTACAATTGTTAGAAATCGACAATAAAATTAACTTGAAATATCCGTGTGAATGGTTAGGTATGCCATCTTTTAGAAAGAGCCTCCACGAAGACGGAGAACCAAATGAAGAGTTGATTCCTTTTGGATATTGTAGTCAGAAAGGGTTCTTCCATCTTCAAGTTGTTTTCCAGCAAAGATTAATCTTTGTTGATCTGGTGGGATTCCTTCTTTGTCCTGAATTTTTGACTTGACATTGTCAATGGTATCAGATGGCTCAACTTCAAGGGTAATAGTTTTTCCGGTTAAAGTTTTTACAAATATCTGCATACCTCCACGAAGACGGAGAACTAAATGAAGTGTTGATTCCTTTTGGATATTGTAATCAGAAAGGGTTCTTCCATCTTCAAGTTGTTTTCCGGCAAAGATTAATCTTTGTTGGTCTGGTGGAATTCCTTCTTTGTCTTGAATCTTTGATTTAACATTGTCAATGGTATCAGATGGCTCGACCTCAAGAGTTATAGTTTTTCCAGTTAAGGTTTTTACAAATATTTGCATACCTCCACGAAGACGGAGAACCAAGTGAAGTGTTGATTCCTTTTGAATATTGTAATCAGAAAGGGTTCTTCCATCTTCAAGTTGTTTTCCAGCGAAAATCAATCTTTGTTGGTCTGGTGGAATTCCTTCCTTATCTTGGATTTTTGACTTAACGTTATCAATAGTGTCAGATGGTTCGACTTCAAGAGTGATTGTTTTTCCAGTTAAAGTCTTAACAAATATTTGCATACCTCCACGAAGACGGAGAACCAAGTGAAGAGTTGATTCCTTTTGAATATTGTAGTCGGAGAGAGTTCTTCCATCTTCAAGTTGTTTTCCAGCGAAAATCAATCTTTGTTGGTCTGGTGGAATTCCTTCCTTATCTTGAATCTTTGACTTGACATTGTCAATAGTATCAGATGGCTCGACCTCAAGAGTGATTGTCTTTCCGGTTAAAGTCTTAACGAATATCTGCATACCTCCACGAAGACGGAGAACCAAGTGAAGAGTTGATTCCTTTTGAATATTGTAGTCGGAGAGAGTTCTTCCATCTTCAAGTTGTTTTCCAGCGAAAATCAATCTTTGTTGGTCTGGTGGAATTCCTTCTTTGTCTTGGATTTTTGACTTGACGTTGTCAATGGTGTCGGAAGGTTCAACCTCAAGAGTGATGGTTTTTCCAGTTAAAGTCTTAACAAATATCTGCATACCTCCACGAAGACGAAGAACTAAATGAAGTGTTGACTCTTTTTGGATGTTGTAGTCAGAAAGAGTTCTTCCATCTTCAAGTTGTTTTCCAGCGAAGATTAATCTTTGTTGATCTGGTGGAATTCCCTCTTTGTCCTGGATCTTTGACTTAACGTTGTCAATGGTGTCAGAAGGTTCGACTTCAAGAGTGATGGTTTTTCCAGTTAAAGTCTTAACAAATATTTGCATACCTCCACGAAGACGAAGAACCAAGTGAAGAGTTGATTCCTTTTGAATATTGTAGTCGGAGAGAGTTCTTCCATCTTCAAGTTGTTTTCCAGCGAAAATCAATCTTTGTTGGTCTGGTGGAATTCCTTCTTTGTCTTGGATTTTTGACTTGACATTGTCAATAGTGTCAGATGGCTCAACTTCAAGAGTAATAGTTTTTCCAGTTAAAGTTTTAACAAATATTTGCATACCTCCACGAAGACGAAGAACCAAGTGAAGAGTTGATTCCTTCTGAATATTGTAGTCAGAAAGGGTTCTTCCATCCTCAAGTTGTTTTCCAGCAAAGATTAATCTTTGTTGATCTGGTGGAATTCCTTCCTTATCTTGAATCTTTGACTTGACATTGTCAATAGTGTCAGATGGCTCAACTTCAAGAGTAATAGTTTTGCCTGTTAAAGTTTTAACGAAAATCTGCATGGTTAAAGTTTAGTAATTTACAAATTCTGAAAAAAAAAATTTAATAAATTTTAAGTATTTTAAAAAAAGAGTTAAAATTGATGTGTTTCGATAATTTTAACGAACAAAAAACACGCACGTCACGGTTAAAGCAAAAAAATACAATCCATGTTATTTTAATAAAAAAAATGTGCAGTTTCTCTAAAAACTATACTACCACATAGTGTTAACTTAGACAACTCATAAAAACAATAAATATCGGAAATGCGCTACATCAGGAGAAATGACAAACACGACCTAACTCCTACTAATACCATTTACCAATCAATATGGCAAAACAATGAGGTACACAGTACGAGAACTTAAGTGAACATCTGCGACTAAAATTTCTAGTTGACCACATTGGTCAAAGACTGTAACAAGATATCTTGTGATACAACTCAACTAATACATTATATTATCCTAGTATAAAAAACAAAAAAAAAATGAAGCATTAAAATATTAACAAGCAAAAATTTTCACATTTTGAAAATTATTGGTTGTTGACTAAAATTAAAAAAATATATACTAGTCATCATTTGAATAATTGTCATCATCTTACTCTTATCACATGGTCATATGTTCTTTTTAAGAACAACAGATATCGGTGTAAGAGAGGGTATGATAACCTGCCGTCAACGAAAACGTGTTAGTAGAAAAAAAAATACAGATGAAAAACAACGATAAAAAGGGGAAGGGGGAATTATATGAAGATTTAATGTTAATAAATAGTAAATAAATTCCTAAAGACGTAAACAAGGCTATTGAATAATAAACAATAAAGAAAATAAAATGAATATTACCAAAGTTATCTAAAACAACAATTTTAAAAATAAAAAAAATGACAGCATCTATTGTTTAATTTTGAAATCGATAGAGAAATATTGAGAATAAACAAGATACAATACTGCACAAGAAAAACTACATTTTCCCAACAGTGCTTCAAAGACAACATTGTAAGCTAAATGTTAGTTTTTTTTACATTAGAATATCATTAGTTTTAAGTTCATTAGAGTAATTATAGAGATTTAAGTCGTGCAGATACCAAATGTGGATATGACTGCTTCCGACAAATGCATATATATGGTGAGTTCCTTTTCATTTAATAAACGCACAACACCACACACTCTTTGTCATCATTAACTGGGCGGAATATGAGCATAGAATATGGAGATCTCAACATCCGTAGAATATAGTAGTAGGGGACATACAATACATTTCTATACATTCGTGAATCTATTAAGTAATAATTTTAAAACTCGTTAGTAGCTTTATCATATATATAGATGTTCCACCAGTCTTCTAGAAATTTCTTAAACATTTCAATGGTACTAGAAAACATAGAGAAAAAAAGATGTTGGCATTGTCTCGTACATTAATGACTAGTGAAGGGTAGAATATATAACAAACAAAGTTTAATTTTTGGTAGAATAAAAAAACTTAAAATCATACGAATAAGATAGGGCAAGTTTCATATATGGAAGTTTCTGTTATGGTTTTAACAATGAAAATTATGAAATGATATTGGGGGACGTAAAATCTTGTTTTTAAATATTCTTTGTATTGATTAAAGTTGCGAAATAATTAGTGTAGTTTGTATTCTCTTTCTGAAATATTTCATAGAATGAGTAATGAACAAAGAACTATTTAAGCCGATAGTCTGGAGCTTTAAAAATAATAATGAATTTATGAGAGAGACCTGAGAGTGAAATGAAATAAACGATGGTGAAGCTTTGTTTTTATAGTGTTTGTAGGCTGTACGTTTTTACTATGTGGTATCTTTTTTTTGACCTTTAAAGCTATCTCGCCATATAGTATTTCTCTGAAGTACATTAAAAGTTCAATAGTAAAGTAGCTACTAATATTATATATTGTTAGAAACACACAAATAGTTTTTTTTCAAAATGATATTTTACATGCATTAAATTTAAAATTTATAGTATAAAAAGTATCAGAAAGAATCCTCTGTTTTTTTTTAAAACAACATTGTCAAAATAATAACATTGACATAAAATTAAACAATCTGAAAAGTATACATTAAACATCTGATGAAATTTTATGTTTCTTTAAACAGTAAAAATTATTGTCGACGTGGTTCCATTGTCACTTTTAGTGGGGAAAAAGAATCTAACATTTATTGGAAGAGATAAAGTATTAAAAAGATATTTTATGAAAATCAACCGGTAATAAAAATAAAGTTATGTCGGGTATTTAACAAATTCCATATCATCTGGTGGTTTAGTTTCAACTTTTCCTTTCTTAACCTCATCCCAATTAGTACTCAAAACAGTTCCATTAGATTCAGAAAAAGATTTTATCATTGCTTTTTTTGTATCATCATTGCTGTTTTCATATATCTTTTGGAATAAGCGATTAATGTCATCTTTGTTATCGTTTTCCTCTTCAGCTATTACTTCCTTTTCAATAGCATCCCAATTTCTTTGTTTTTTAGATTTACAATCAACAGGTTTCTCCATAGCTGCTTTGAATACTATTGGAGCTGGACCAGGTAGTGGGGATGGTGATTGCCAATTTATACAATTTAATTTTACCAATTTAACTTCAATCCTGCTTCTTGTACATTTTAAAGTTGTTTTGGAAAAATCTATTTTGTCGTATAACTTAGAATCAAAGATTAATTCATCCTTGTATTTTACAATAAGACTATTCTCATCAGAATCATATGAGAAAGTGCAATCAACAACGGAAGTACCCTGCTTCAGAATTGTAATGGTAACAGAATTTTCATTTTGATACCAGTCAAATCTAAAAGCAAAAGTTTTTTAAACAGGTATTTATAACTTACTTTGGCAAAGAAGTCGTTTCCATTGTCAAAGGACTACGGCACCTTACAAGAAATTTCTTCTCACCACTTTTGAATACTGAATATGTTTTAAAATAATGGTAGAAAAATATGGTTTTTGGAAAGAAACTTTGGAAATATGTTGAAAGGTAAAATTAAATAAGATAGCTGCATTTGAAAGTAAAAGATATTTAGAAAGTATACATAAAAAATCAGGGGTAATGTTTATTATTATTTGTTTGTTCTTTATAAAGTAGGATTTTTTTTTATATCACTAGTACTCTTTTTATTTGTAATTAGTCATTATTCACCTCCAACATTAGAATTAGAAGATAAATTTTTGTTATAATCATATGATTTCGATAGTTTATATTTGTGTAATCTATTTTGATTTAAAAACATATTAACAATTGAAAGGGAAAAAATTATTTTACAGAAAAGTGAAGTGTTATGACAGGAAATTTTTATTTATGTTAGTGAAATTAATAAAATCAACAAATTAAAGCTAATATTATTTTTAATCAAAAATATAGAAATGAAGTTATATATTTGTTTTTTTAATAATACTATAATTCTATTGTGAAATCTTTATACTTTTTTTTGATAAGATATAATTAAAAAGTTGTATTCTTGATTATAACTATTTTAAAATATTAATTATACATTTTAAAATACTAATAATGTTTTAAAACTTATTAATTAATTTTGCCTGTTGGAATGATGAATAATAAAAAAAATTAAAAGAATAATTTTCTATGGATCACAAAGTGAACATTAATTTTATTATCGTTATTTTATAGATATTAGTCATATGAGTAACAAAGATAAATTATACATGTAGTACTTTAGTTATTGATTATATCATTAACTATTTTTTTTTATATGTTATCATATAAATGACTACTTAAATAATTATTTAAGATATTGTAAAAAGTTTATTTAAAACATGATATAAGTTTATTAAAACAAGTATTTCTTAAATTATTTTTGATATCTATAAACTTTTAAAAATGGTTTCACATCAAAATTGAAATATATTATATACATTGAAAGGAAAAAATAATGTTTAAATGTTTATTTTGTATATTAATTTAAGAAATGATTTTATTTTGTTCAAATTTAAAAATTTTTAATAAACATTTTATTGAAAACATTTTTGATACAATAAGTTATTAAATACATGAAAAATTTTTACTGATTTTTTTTCATTAATAAACAAAATTTTAAAAACTTTATAATACGATTTTTGTTGATTATAAATAAATATTTAAAAATAAAGCAAAAAAAATTTTTATTTGCCCTTTCAATCTTTTAAAATATTTTTTAAACACGTTTTTCATTTATTTTGTAGAATGAATTTTTCTTTTATTATTTTATAATTATAAGAATAATCATTTTATATTTGCAATGAAAAAAAAAATAACTTTGCTATAAATTTTGATTTATTTCATAAATATATTTTTATAATTGACTATCATATATAACATATTTTGTATTATTAAGGTAAAAACAAACTTTTTTATTTTATTAAACTACTTTTTCCATCTATAAATACTTTATTTTATTTTATTATTATATGATTAGTACATATTTAATACTATTATGTAAGTAGATGGTAGTTACAACACAAAAATAAAAATTAATAAATTGAATAATATAGTCTTAAAGTTATTTATTTTTAATATTTTCAAAATATATTTGTTTTAACATTATATATTTTTAACAACAATTTTTCATTCAATAAAAATACTATCATTAATATTCTAGTTTAAAATAAATGAGGAAAAAATAATTTTTTTTTAATAATCCACGCAAGAAGCATTACATAAAGTAATATATTTCCACTATTTTATTTCTGTATTTCAGAAATATTTATACAAAGTATTTTGCCAAATATTGTTTCTAACTTATCTTAAATTTACGGGTACTAAGCATAAACGAATTTCAGATATTCGGTTAATCTTGTTATCTGCAAATTTTCGATAAGTATAATTATTTTTTTTTTATCAATCTAATATGGATATGTCGCAATTTGACAAAGACATTCCACCTCCACCACCACCAGAAATTTGTCCATTCTCCAATGAACCTTTATATGTCAAAGAAGATAGAAAAACATTGTCCACAGAATCACGAGATAGTGATGATAGTTTAGTAGATATTGCTATGAATAAAAAAGATTTATTGAAAGAAAAAAATGAAAATACTGAAATTATTACTAAAAATTTAAACAATGAAACATTTTATATTCCCAATAATGAGGTAAAATCATACGCCCCACCCATAAAAATTCCTAAAAATTTTATTACAAATTGTGTTTCTACACGTACTAAAAATCTTCCCGAAGGGTGGAAAGCAATAGCTCATGATTCTGGACATTTTGTTTATCTTCATCTTGGTACACGTGTAATAACATATTCTAAACCATTTGAATTAAAAGATGGATCAGCTAGGCATCATGATACACCATTAGCTTCTATACCATGTTTAGAACAAAAAAAACATTTAGAAAAGATGAAACAAAAACAAGAAAGTGGAAAACTTACAGATATATCTGAATATGAAATTATTTCTCCTGAAGAATTAAAAAATTATTCTACTTCTCTCTTTGAATATGAGACAAAATATATAACAAAAATTGATAAAAACATGCCTAAGTCAGAAAGAAAAAGGAAATATGCCGATTATTTTATGACAGAAGATGATGACATTAATGAAGAGGAGATACCAGATCATTTTCCTTGTAAACCAAAAAGTGGTTTTCCTTCTAATGGTCATTTAATTAATATTGAATGTCCAGGAACATATGGAAAAAAGGCAAGGACAGTTCAATTTAATCCAGTTGGAAAAAGTTCAACAAATATATTACATGAGTATGTCCAGAGATCTATGAAAACAAAAGTTCTTTACTCCGAAGATCAATTTGACTTTGATGCATATGTTTTTCATTGTAGTTGTTATCTTATAATAAATGAAATAGTTAAAAGAAATATTATAAATAATGAAAGAATAATAGAAAAATTAGGTAAAATTGAAACAAGAATATATCGAGATGAGGAGCAAATATTTATTGGAAAAGGAAAAGGAAAAAGTAAAAGGGAAGCTAAACTTGCTGCTGGAGTCAATTCTGTTAAACTTTTTTTAGAAGATTTAACATTTGATGATAATGGAACTTGTAAGGCTATTGGAGGTAAGTCCATAGAAGAAAGTGACATAATACAATTTTTTAAATCAATTGACTTGGAGCATGCAAAATTAGCTGATCTTTGTGAAAAATCTGGTCAATTGACACCAAACGCTATTCTTCAAATTGCTATTAGAAATCATCCAAATGCTGGAACATTTAAACTTCAAAGTGATTGTCAGACAACTTCTCATGGAAGGCATATTTTTTCTTTATCATTTGGCAATTTAGCTGTTGATTATGAATGTAAAAATAAAAAAGAAGGCAAACAGGTTGCTGCACAAAAATTTATTAAACTTCTTCATCCAGAATGTACTACGTGGGGTGAAATTATTGAAATTTATGGAACAAAAAGTCAATCTAACAAAGAAGCAAAATTATCGGCACAAAAAAATGTTATTAAAATGGCTTCTGAATATATCGAAGAAAGTAAAACTAAAATGAAACATAGTTATGAGCCAAATATTAGAGTTCTTAATGCATTAAAAGAGCATCATAAGAAGTTTTATAATGAATTTAGTCAAGATTGTATTGAACAACATATTAATGATATTAAAAGGCCAATATTATATCCTGATATAGCTGCTAAAGCAAGTAGGAAAAAAGAAATGGAAGATCCTACTTCATTATGGAAAAATGCTTTATAAAGTAAAAAAAAATAAATTCAAGAATTTCAATTTATAAAGTAAATAAAGTTTTCTTTAACCATACATAATTTATTTTTTAGTTATTTTTGAATAAAATATCTTACATAAATAGAAATTTTTTTTACATTAAAATAATTAATGTTATAGTTAATCTTTGTTAATTTATTATTTTATAGATATTATATTAAATTTACCATTTATTTTGACATATTTAAAATTATATATGTATAAATATATAATTTCTAACAAATAAAATATAACTTGGAATAGCTTATATTACATATTAAAATATTTGATTTAAAAAAATACTACTTTAATTATGAATTTTTTGTCTCTTTAAATTCTGACATTTCATTTTCATGCCTTAGTTCTTTATTTAAAGGAATTTGTAAAGATGCTACTTGCGTTTTTCTTTCTCTTTTTATAAAAGATTCAGGAATTATAACTCTATTTGATCCATCCATTGCTGTTATCTATAAAGTTTTTTTTTAAATAAAAAAATAAAAATTTAAACTTACTTCTGATGGAGGTCCAATGTAGTATAACATAACTGGTAACATAGCTAAACCATTAAAAATACCAATAAGAATTAAGGCTGTTAAAACAACAAAGAAATATTTAATGACAAATTCAAATTCTGAAAATGCTAACATAACAATTCCAAGAAGTGTTGAAAGAGCTCCATGCATAACAGGAATAAACATATGTCTCATGCATGCAACCATTCGATCATTTCTGGTTCCTAATGATGTTAAAAATGCCAAGACAACATGAGCTGTAAACTCAACACCAATTCCAACTGCAGTAATTAAAGTTACAGCAGAGACAGGATTAAGTTTAATTCCAAAAATACCCATAAAACCGGCTAATTCTATACACATAGATACAACAATCAACATAACCATTGCTGCAGCCCATGGATTAAAAATAATAACAGAAACTACAACAAAAACACATCCTGCAATTGTACATATAGCTAAAAATAAATGCCATCTAAGATGAAGATACTGTTCCCAGAAAGTAAATGCAATTCCTGATGGAAAATTTGGTAATCCTTGATCAGTATAATTATCACATATATCTCTTATTTCTCTTATCATTTTTACAATTGGTGGTGTATCAATGAGGCCAGTCATATAAAATGGAATTTGTGAATAAGCTAATGATTTAGATGGTGGAATAACTTTATCATGCCTATCCATAAAATTCCATGGTGGTGGAGATGGGAAAAAAGCAGCTTGAGATACATAATACATCATATTATCAGCATGATACCAAGCAGTAAGATAATTATAAAATCCTTCAGGATTAATAATATTATTATCATCAATTAATTTTACAGAACCTATTCTTCCTGTACAATTAAATTTATTTCCATATGAACAAATCATTTTACGAGCAATATAAATATCATTCTCTAATTTGATACCTTTTTTTATTACCCCAGTCTCTTTATTAATTAAACCTTTTATTATTGCTTCATCTAATTGTTTTTGAAGTGATTTTAACCATGTTTGCATCATTGACATCCAGTAAGGTTCAGATGGTTGACCATTTTGTTTTATAACAAAATTAGATTTAGCTATATCTTGACGTAAAGCTTCAATTTTAGTTTGTTGATTTGGAAAATCAATATTTGGACCTTTAAGAACAATAAACATTGGATAAAATGAAAAGTATTGTTCTCTAGCTTTTAAAAATTGTGCTGGAGCTGTATGTTCTGGTAAAACATCTGACAATTCTAAACCTAGTGTTGAATTAGTTAAACCATAAATTCCAAGTGAAATTAAGATTACAGTAATTATAGTAATAATTATTTTAGCTGTTTTTGTTATTAAAAATGGAAGATAAATTTTTTCTAGTAATCCTACTAATGTATATACTGGAGCATCATGATTTAAACTAACATGATCATCACTCTTATTTGAACTTTTTTTATTAAATTGTTCTAAATC
Organism: Strongyloides stercoralis; assembly: GCA_029582065.1. Taxonomy (NCBI): domain Eukaryota; kingdom Metazoa; phylum Nematoda; class Chromadorea; order Rhabditida; family Strongyloididae; genus Strongyloides; species Strongyloides stercoralis. The sequence goes on along the minus strand of CM055866.1, from coordinate 6,616,703 downwards.
TTTTTTAACATTTTTTTCAGCATCTCTATTAACACACGGAACAAAAATTGAAAAATCACGAAATCCTTGCTTTCTTCGTCTGAGATCAAGAGTAATAATTGCTGGGAAAAAAAAGGTAATAGTTACTAAGTTAAATGTAAGTAAAATTCCTGATTGAGCACAAAATGAACGAAGAGCAGGAATAGGAAGAATAGTTCCTGAAAGAAAAGCTAAAATATTATTAGTAGAAGTTATAAATATAGACATTCCAGTTTCTTTCATTAAAAGTCCAATTTCATTGTTTCTTGAAACTTTCAATAAATTATTATAATTATGAAGAAGTAAAAACATATCATCAACACCTAAACCTAATGTTAGAAAAGGTACAATTTGCGTTGTTGCAGCATTAAATTGAATTCCAAAATATGTTGCCAAACCTAAACCTGATATTGAAGAGTAAGTAATAATAAGTAATCCTAAAAGTGAAATTGCAGCAGTAGATTTGTGTGAAAACCAAAATCCATTCCAATCATATTGAGCAAAAGAAGCATAAATAACCATAAGAATATATCCTATAAAAATCATAACAAACTTAAACTCAGAAAACTCTTCCAACATATCAGCAATTGATGTTGAAGCAAGTGGATGAAAAACACGTTTCTTATCTTTTCGTACATTCATAGGATGATGATACAAATTTTGAGTAAAATTTCTTTGCCATGCTTGTACAATTTCATTAGCAACTCCTCTAGACCAAATAGAATAATCAAGATTAGGTTTAACATCAGATTTTTTATCACGAAAACGTAACCATACATCATGTGCTCCAGAAACTAGAAAAACAGATTGAAAAGCTTCAGCTTTTTTAATATTATTTTGTTCATCTCTTTCAATACCACCAATAATTAAATCTTCTGGCCACTTCATAATTTTTTTTCCAAAACCATAACAACCTCCTGTCATAATTTTTCCATAGTCAGGATATTTTGGCATTTCTTCTGGAGAAAGGAAAAGACTCCATTTATCTTTATTATAATTCATCCATTTTAATAAACTCTTAGAATACATTTGACATTCTGTTTCTTTCTCTTTTTTAGCTTTTGCTTTTTCAGCAGCTTCTTTTTCATCTTCATCAGTGTCATATGTATAATAATCTTCATCATGTGATTTAGAAGTTTTATTTTCCAAAGTTGTAACTTTCTTTTTATTATCATCTTCAATAATATTTTCTCTTTTTTTTCTTCCAATTAATCCAGAAAATATATTATTTAAATCACTACTATTACTTTTAACAAATATTTCTGGTTCTAATATTACCTTATCATCCAATGATTTATTATTATTCCAAGTATTAAATTTTTCTAATGCTTTACATTTATCAAAATAATTTGGTGCATCTTTTGGGCATTCATAATCTAAGGGATCAATACAAGGACGATCAAGATATGCTTTATCAATACCTGCTCTTTCAAAAATACTTCCAATACCACCAAGATCAAATAAATTTTCAACTTCCTTTATTACAGCTGTTGGATCTAAATTTTTCCATGTTATATTACCTTTTGGAAGTGATGTTATAAAAGATGAAATATCATCACCTAAATTTAATTCTGGAAAAGGTCCTAATGGTTTTGATCCATCCCAAAAACAATCAATAGGTGTAATCCATATACATGGAATAATTTTTTCAAGTAATGTTGATAATGCACCACTAAGAGGTCCAGGAGGAAAAGATGGAGCTGGAGTTTTAAAACAAATATCTGCTAATGTCCATGATTCACCATACATATCAACTTTATATTGAGCTATTTCTTTCATTAATTCAACATGTTTTAATAAACCTTCTTTTGTTAAAGCATTACTACCTTTAGTTTCTGGTGTTTGAATAACAACTTGAAAACCACCACCTAAACCATTACCTTTAGGAATTTCAGGTAATGAGGTAAAATTTTCTTTCTTTTTTACAATAATTGGTTTAATAGAATTATTTGACATAGATAATGATGATAAAATATTACTAATATTATTATTTTTTAAAATTTCATTTAATTTATCAGTATCCCTTCTATTTCTTATAACTATTTTTGATGCTTCATGTTGAACTCTAGATAAAAAATTTAACTCTTCATCTAATCTACCACCTTGAGAAACCCATAGTTTAACAATATCTGTTTCAATAGTAACATTTTTTAAACCACCCAAAAAACAAGTAAATAATACAAAACCAAAAAACAAAATTTTTAAAGGATTTCTTTGTATAAAACTTCCCATTTTATAAAGAATTAATTGAAAAAATGATCGAGCATATAAAGCAATAATATTTCCTTTAGCTCTACCCGCATGTATAAGTTGTAGAGATAAATCAGCATCACACCAAGATGGATTATATGAAAATTCTTCTTTCCATTTTTCAGAATAATTATCTGTATCGGAGTTTCCTATCAAGAAACGATTCAAATACTAAATTTAAAGATTAAAAATAGAATGATAGTATAATTTTTAATATTAAAAAGTACTGAGGCAGTTATTATCAAATATTACCGGTTCTAGTAACCTAATTTAATGTTATTTATTATATAAAACAACTCTTTTTTAAACGGTAATGTAGAATGTTAAAAAGGGAATTGATATATTATTATATATGAATACAAAGTACAAAATTAAACACTTATAATATTATTACTATACGTATAAAATATCTCAATAGTTATATTATTTTATATCATTTAAAAATGAATAAAATTCATCAAATTTTGAGATCCCCTTAATCCATATTTTATTAAAATAAAAAATAAACAAATAAAACAACATACTTTAAAAATAAAATTGGATTGTTCTTCTCCAACAGATGTTAATCCATCCTCAGGTTGAACTTTCATAATTATTAAATATAATTAATAATATAATATATTAAATATCAAATAATTATAATAAATATGGCTAGTCCTTCCTTAATATAATGAAAAAAAAATAATAATTAAAATAATAGAAAAAAAATCAATGAAAAATAATTTAAAATAACTTGATTGTAAGTTAAAAACCTAGAAAAATATAATTAATTATGTAACGACCATTCAAAAGTGTAATTAAAAAAGGCAACAAAGTATGTTTTAACAAACTATAAAATTTGTCTATTTTATAATAACAATAAAAATAGTATATTAAAAATGTATTCTGTAGTGTTTACTTTTATAAATAAAAATGACATCAATGACAAAAAAAAGTAAAAAAAAATATAATTTTTTTTTAATTGTTAGAGATTTATACAATCAATTACTTTTATAGAAAATAAATATAATAAAAATTAAAAAAAAAAATTTTATAGAATATACATAGATATTTAAAAGAGAGGGAAATAAAAAGAAGTGATTTAATTTAAGAATATTTTTATTAAATATAAAAATAGTGTGTTATAATTAAGAAATATCAAAAATGCCTTTTTATAATTATTCTTTAATTGAATTTTTATTAATGTAATTAAAAAGAAAATTTTCAATATTTGATTTCCAAACCAATATTATTATCAATAATTTCTCATTTTTCATGACAACTTTATGGTAGATAAAAATGTTGAAGGTAATATTGATGATGAATAATAATAAAAATAGAGAGGGATGATTTTGTAGTAATAGAAATACCTGCGCACATATTATATATCAATACAAAATGGACAATAAATAATAGATAAAGTACTTAATGATGATTGAAAAAGAATTTTTTTTATTATAATTTTTGAACTGTGATTTTCAAACTTAAAGTAGCCATTGGCATATATTATTTAACGATCATGACTTGGTAAATAACGTTTTATTATAAAATAAAATTTAATAAAAATAAAAAAAATCCATACATAGAATATGTATAATAAAGTAGATTGGAAAATTATTGGTAGTTTTGTGGAAGAATAAATGAATTTATGTTGATCGTGTGCGAATATGTTTAGATGACGTTTGGTAGTATAGAAACGACCTAGTTATGATATTCCCAGTGTAGTACATAGTATTATAATGAGTCATGTAAAATCAAGTATCTAGACGGAAATCTATTGTGATTAATTTTATTTCAATAAAAATTTTAATTACTTTTTGATTTTATATTATCTTTTTTGCAAAATTTTAACTTTCCCAGTTTTAAGAAAAAAAATAGTATTAGTAATTAAACGATAATTATTTTTGATAATATATAATTATAATTTAAAAAAAAAGGTTATATAAATACTTAAATTAAAATAAAGATATTTGTAATGAATTATATTTTGAAACTGTTATTTAAAATAAACATGCTTATTTATTTTAAAAGTTTTATAAAATATATTTAAAAAAAATTTGAATCTAGTAATATTTTGAAGAATTTTTAAAACAATATTATTTTTGTGATTAATAATCTAACAATAATTTATTTCTTAAAAAATTAAGTTAATCTATTGTTGTTAAAAAAATTTTTTTTATATTCATAGATTATTGATAACACATGTGCTAAATATTTTAATTATACATAAAAAAGGTGTAAAAAACATTTAATTATTATAAAAGCTGGTTTTAAGATTACTGTTTTGGAAAAATAATATACTGGTCAATTGTTTAATGTGATAACAAAATTAAAAATTATAAATAATAAATTTAAAGTGATACATTATATAAAGAAAGTAGTTTAGCAAATTAGTTAAATAGTTTTTTTTTGATAAAATTATATTGTATATAATTTTTTAAAGTTTTTTTTAATTGTAGAGGCAATAATTGATAAAAGTGAAAATTAAAAAAAAAATTTTTTTTTCTATCAATATTTATTAATAATAACGGAAATCTATCATACTATTTCATATAATGAAGGTCATCGTAAAATGATTATTTTGGTATTGGGTCAAAATATTAAATATATATAACATTATCTATCTCTTCTGTTCTATCATTTCTTAATTTTCTTATAATTTAAAGGAATATTTCATATACAAAATTTTATATATGTTACCTGTTTGTGACACTTGAAACTTTTATTAAAAGAAGATAAAAATCATGAAATATATATATTAGTTTTATTTAAATTGTTTTATTATTATGATGTTGTTAAGTATAAACACTTATGTCAACTTCATGTTAAAAATTAAATATAAAAATTATGTGAATGTAAATGATTTGTTGTAATTCGTGCTTTATTAAATTGTTACGAAATGTAAACTATTTCATGATTATCTTAAATATTTTTTATTACAATAATATTTTTATTGTATTGCTTACAAATAGTTGAAAAATATAGAATACTTTGTTAAATTAAATTATTTGTATTTTAAAATATAAAAAAAATAATTTTAGCCTAAATTTCCTACATTTTTAAAATTATAATAATTTATTTTATTATATATTTAAAGAAAATTTTTTTTATTGTTTTACTTTTAATTTGTAACTATTATTATATAAACATTAATAAATCTTTTGATATAAAACTGTTGTAAATAAATATAAAATATAAAAAATTATACTTACTTTACAAAATTGTTTAAAAAATGTATTTTTTTTAAACTTAAATTAACCTTAAAAAATAATATTAAGTAATAAAATACTATCAATCACTAAATAAATTATTCTTACTTATTTGTATGTCTAATAAATATAATGTATAAAACTTTAATTTTTAATTCAAATATAAAAAAAATTTCAATTACAAAATTACACATTGAAATAAAATATTTTCTTAATTTAATAAAAAAAAAGTAGTATAATTTTAAATAACACAAATTATATTATATTATAACAAAAATTAAGTAGATTTAAAAAAAACTGGTATAAAAATTACATATAATGAAACAATTTAAATTAATTTTATAAAAATATTTTTTTGTATTTGGTAAATTTTTAATTTATTAATATATGAAAAATAAGACAATTTAAAAGAAAAAAATGTTTTTCTATATAATTATTAGTCAAAATTTTAAAATTTTAAAAACAATGTTAATTTAATTAATTATTTTTATAATAAAAAAGGATAAATGTTGTTGTAAATAAAACATAATCATATTTATAAAATTAATTCAACAATAATAATTTTCAAATTTTTAATAAAATCATTGCATTAATGATTAAGAATATTATTAATAATCCATTTTTTTATTATTAAAAAATATTATAGAAATTAAAAATAAATATTACTCATGTACAGTATTATTATTTTAAAATTAAACTTTTTATCTATCTATTTGTAATATTACTTATAATTTTTAATTATTATTTTGGCTTTTATTGTAAGGTTAAGAATAAAGAAAAAGAAAGATATTTGAATTATCTATTAGTTATCGCTTTATTGAAACAAAACATACAATTAAAGAAATCAACAATATTTATATCAGATTAACTAACGTATAATTTAACTTTGAATCAAAGAGTTTTAAAATAGAAACTTTGTCATTAAAAAGTTTTAATAATATTTTGATGCGAATATAATGACATTTTCTAATTATTAAAAAAATAGCATAAAATTAAAAGAAAAACTAGATAAACAAGTTGAATACAAACATTTATGAAAAGCAAAAAAATCAAATATTTTTTTAAGTATATTATTACATACAGTAAAGAATTAATTTTTTAAAATAATTACTGAAGTTTATTACATTAGCTAGATTAAGATAAATCATAAAATAAATTTTATATTTCATAAAAAAATTACAAAATATTAACTAATTGGATTATAAAGTTTTACTTTATTTAATTGTTTTGTAATTTTTAAAACAATTGTTATTAAACATTTAAAAAAAATAAAACAAAGTAAAATTTTTATTTTTTTAGTGTTGTGACTCTAAAAAATACAATATATATATATGTATAAAATAGAAAATGGCAAGGAATACAAATAAAATACAACAAGAAATTAAATATAATTAAAATATATTATAGTGATTTAAAATTGTAATATTTTATAAATGAGCTTTACCAATTTCTTCCAATCTATATATATATTCTACTTTTTTGCCACCACAACTTTTTTTTTATTATGTGAAATACTATTATTTCACTGTAAAATGTTGGTAAATAAAAATTTGTTCAGATTTTTACAATATAACTTTTCATATATAAGAAATAAATATTGTAAAATAACATTTTATAAACCAAGTTTATTTTAAAAAAATAAGAAATATTGTTTTTAAGGTTAAAAGTAATTATTTTGAAAAATTTACAACAATGTACTATCTTATCTAAAAAACAATGTTTCAACAATAATAAATATTAGTTCAATTACAGGTGAAAATGATTTTATTCAAGCAAACCCACTATTTTGTATTTTAAAACATTTCTCTAGCCTTTTTTTCAAATCATTCATTAAACCAAAATATATATTTTTGAAATTCTGAAATTTAGAATCAAGAATAGTGTTTTTGAGGGTTTCAAAATATTAAGAATGAAACTTGTAAATTTAAAAATTACAATTTAGGCATATTATTCACTCTAAATTACTTATATATTTATTGAATTTTAGGTAAAAATAACTATATGTAATTATTAAAAAAAAGATATAAATATTCAAAATTAATTAATATAAATAAAGGAAAATTTTTACTATATTGTTAAGAATATTATGAAATATTTTTTTGTTAATTTTTTATTGTTATTTCAATTTATATTTTGTATTAAAGAAGAGCATCCAAAACTTAATAAACAAACATTTCAATCTTTAACTATTTCTGGATATTTAAATGGTAATGCATCAGAGCTTTCAATTGAAATTTATGCTAAAATTCGTAATGTATTTAGTATAGAATCAAAAAATGTTCATCTCACTTCATTTAATATTAGTGATATGACAAAAGTAAATAACATTCAAACATTTATCAAAAAAAATATTAATAAAATAAAATTAATCAACCCAAAACCAGAAGAAAAAGATTTTATAAAGTTTACAAATATTCATGTATTACAAAAAGGTTTTCATAAAGTTTTATCACATAATGGTGGTCCATATTTAATTGAAAATGTTGTTTTTTACTTGAAAAATATAAATCTTAATAATGATAATGAAGTTGTTATTAATATAGAATCCTCTTTTATTATTCCGTAAGTAATAAATTTGTAAATATTACTATTTATTTTTAGACCATTTTTATTTCAAATAATTAAAAAAAAAGCAGAAATTGATAAAACTAATTCAGATAAATATTTTAATGATAAAATATCAATTTTATGTTATATAAAATCTAGTGAATCAAAAATATATGAAACTTATGTATGTATAACATATATTACCAAATTAAAAATGCCGACGAAATATGGAAATGGATATTTATGTCGTTGTTCTAATTATTATAAGTTATCACCAATTAAAATTTTTGAAAAATTAGATAGTAATTATAACAAATTACTTGAAAAAGAAAAAAAGAAATTTCAAAGTGTATTTAATATTTCACAAGTTGAAGATGTCTTTAAACCACCGCATTTTCTGTCTACTACAAATGAAATTTTTCATTTAGATGGGAATAAAAAAAAATATATTGATCTTAAACTAATTTTGAACAACAAATATAGAGAAATATTTATATTTATTGTTAGTAAAAAATTTTCAAATCATTTATTATGTTCAATTAACGTTATAAACAGTTCAAATAATACTTCAAAAAATTGTATTCTAAATAAAAATTCACAGGACTATATTTATATCAAGATAAATGTTACTAATTTAGAACAAAATTTAGGAATAAAAATAGTATATTCATATACTAAAAACCAATATTTTCAAACATATAAAACTTTCATTACGAGAGTATTCAAACATTTAAAAGAATCTAGATCATTACATTTTTTTTATGATGATTGTCATAATATTCCTCTATTCTTAAAAAAAAATTATGATCAACATTTAAAAGGTATTAATAGTTCTCTTAAGATTGAAATGAATGGAAAAAGAATTATAAATATTTATACCAACTCTAGTTTTAAAAATATTATTGATAAAAAATTAAATGTTCCTTCACAGATTGCAAATATTTTATGTGAAAGTATTGATGAAACAAAAAAAAATTATTTAATGAAAATAATTAATACAAAAGTTATATATAGAATATTTGAAAATGGAAAAGATGGAATACCATTTAAAAGTTATTTAATGTTTGAATTTAACAACATTTCTAAAATAAAATTTAATTCATTTAAAACTAGAAAGGGGAATGATTATTATTTAGTGAAAGAAAAAAAAGACAATTTTCGTTTGTGGAAAAAATATCTAAATCTTGATGAAGACGCATTTGAGGAGGAGTTTGTTGAGTTAGAAGAAAATGTTGGTGTGTGGATTTGGGTATGGAGTATATTAGCTATATGGATGCTTTTGAGCTTTTTTTGCCTTCCATTTAAAGAAATATTTATAACAAAATACATTCTCAAAATTTTAAATGAATTTAAATATACAAAAGAAATAAATAATAATATTGAATAATATATTTAATTTAAAAAATTATTTTATTATATACAATTGTAATTAGAACATTTTATATAAATTAAAAAATTAAATTGCTTATTTTTATCAAAGTTTTTTGTTTTATTTATATTATTAATAGTAAATCTTTATAAATAATTTTATAATTAAAATTTTTATTTATTTAAAAAAGTAAAATACTTTCAAAAAATTGGAAAAAAAATTATCTACACAGGGATTCAATAAATTTTAAAATCTTTCAGGTAAATCTCCTCTACTGGCTACACTTTCTGTATCAATATATTCATCTTGACAATTAGGACCTAAGAAACCAGTAGCACAAGTACATTTTCCAGTTTTTTTATTACATTTGGCACCATTAAAACATTTACAATTATTTTTACAATTTTCACCATATGTACCATGTTCACAATCTTCAGAACATTGTTTTCCTGTCTTTCCGGGAGGACATAAACATTCTCCAGTGACATGATTACAACCAAAATCACCACAATCGCATGTTAATCTACAATTTGGACCGTAAGTATTATTATCACATTTTTTATCACAATTTTCTCCACTCCATCCAATATCACAATGACATTGCCCGTTTATTGGATCACATTGACCCATTTTACAATCACAAAATTGGCTGCATTGCCAACCAAACATTCCTTCAGGACAAGTAAATTGGCAACGATTTCCATATTTTCCATTTGAACACATACAACATCCAGATACAGCATCACAAGTATTATCAGTACCATGGCATTCACAATCAAAACTACAATCAATCCCATATTTTCCTTTGGGGCAAACTTCTTGACAATATTTTCCATAAAAACCTGGTAAACATTTACAACTTCCAGTTTCCCTATTACATTTTCCATGATTTAGGCACTGACATTTTTCTTTACATCCAATACCATATTTATTATCAGTACAAGGAATATCACAACGTACTCCATGAAAACCAGGTTCACATTGACAATTTCCAGTTATTTTATTACAAGTTCCATTTTCACAATCACATATATTTTTACAATCTTCACCCCATCTATCATCAGGACATTTAAATTCACATCTTGCTCCATAAAAACCAGGTAAGCAAGTACATGAACCATCAATAGGATTACAAGAACCTTGATTTTCACATTTGCATATACCTTGACAATCAATTCCAAAATTAATTTGTGGAACACAACCTTGTGTACAATTTGTTCCCATAAATCCAGCTCTACAATAACAAGCTCCAGTTATTCTATCACACTCAGCATTTGGACCACATTCACATTTTGTAGAACAATTTTCACCATAATAATTGGGTTCACAAAGTTGATTACATCCTTCACCTGTATATCCTTTAGAACATGAATTACAACTTCCAGTAATATGATCACATGAGTTTTGTCCTGGACATCTACAAGGTTGTGAACAATGTTTTCCATAATATCCATTGAGACATGGTTTATGACAATTTTTTCCTCTCCATCCAGGTTTACAAGTACAATGTCCAGATATTGGATCACAATCTCCATGAACACATGTACAAACTTGAGAACAATTCTTTCCAAAAGTATTTTTATCACATACACTATCACAACGTTCTCCAGTCCAACCATCTAAACATAAACATTGTCCAGTTTTTGGATCACATGGTGCACCATTCATACAATCACATGTTTTTTCACAATTCTTTGAATATGTTCCAAAAGGACAGGTAAATTCACAAGAACTTCCAGTTGTTCCCTCTCCACATTCACATTCTCCAGTTACACTATTACATGTAGAATTATTAAGACAAAGGCAGTGATTTTGACAATTTGGTCCATACATTAACGATGGACATTTTTTATCACAATATTTTCCCATAAATCCAGAAAAACAAGTACAAGCACCTGTAAGTCTATCACAATTTCCATTAACACATTGACATTTTTCTTTGCAACCACTTCCCCATCTATTTGGTGGACAAGGAGTTCTACAATCAGGTAATAAAAATCCAGGTGGACATTGACATTGCCCTGTTACATGATGACACTTTGAAAGCATTACGATTTCTGAATCAAAATCTTCATCACTTCCACAATTACAACGTTCTTGGCATTTTACTCCAAAAAATCCATCAATACAAGGTTTGTTACAATTTTTTCCTCTCCATCCAGGATTACATTCACATACTCCATTTTTAGGATTACATTTACCATTATTATTACAATTACATATACCCCTACATCCTGCTCCAAATGTTCCTTCATCACATAATTCAGAACAACCTTTTTTACTTTTAAATCCTGGGGCACAGATACATGATCCATCATATATATCACAATCATTATCAAATGATCCAAAAAGTGAACTAAAAAAGCCTTTTTTTATTCCACAATCACATTCTTTTGCACAATCATCTCCATAATATCCTCTAGGGCATGGTACTGAACATGTATCTCCAGTATATCCAGATGGACATGTACATTCTCCTGTAAATAAAAAATGATTATTTTATTTAATTAATAAATTTTACCTGTAGAAGGATCACATTTTCCACCATTTTGACAATTACAAATATTCATACAATCTTTACCCCAACGTGATATGGGGCAAGGTTCTGAACATGAAGCAGAATAAAATCCTGGTTGGCATTCACATGAACCATCAATTGGATTACAAAGTGCTCCATTTTTACAATTACACTTGTTTGTGCAATCTAACCCAAATTTTCCATCTGGACATGATTCTTCACAATTTACTCCATGTTTACCTGGTGGACATTTTTTTAGGCATTTTCCAGTTTCTTTATCACAACCATGTTTACAATTACATTTACCTAAACATCCATATCCATAACTTCCAATAGGACATTCATTTTCACAATTTTTTCCATAATATCCCATTTTACATTTACATTTTCCATTACGAATATCACAAGTTTCAGTTCCTATTTTAGAACATTTACAAGTATGACGACAATTTTTTCCATATGTAAATGAAGTACATGTTTTGTCACATTTTTCAGAATAGTAGCCTGCTGGACAAATACAATCTCCAAAGATTTTATCACATTCATTATTTGGACATGCCATACGACATGTTAAATTACATTGTGGGCCATAAAATCCACTTTTACACTCATCGTTAATATATTCACATTCTCCAGTTATATGATGGCATGGACCACCACCACAATCACAAGAAAAAGCACAACCAAAACCATATGTTCCTGATGCACAAGTGGCGTTACATAAAATATCTTCGAAACCTGGTAAGCATTCACATGAAGGATTAGGAAGATCATTTCTACATAAAGCACCATTTTGACAATCGTCACAAGTAAATTCATTATTTGGTCCAAAGTGTCCTTTTTTGAAAACTAAAAAAAATAAAATTTTTTTTAATAATTAAATAAATTAAAAAGCAAACAAAAGCAATAGTTGTAATTTAATCATGCACACACCTTTATTAACTATTTTACGATTCAAACTTCTTAATTTTCCCATTTTCATAGGGTGAATTTCATAATTTCTAACCCCATCAAAATATTTATTATCTTTATCAAGTAATTTGTAAAAATTTTCATCATCATAATAATAATCAGGAACATTAGTACGTAATGGTGATAATAAATTATCTAAATAAAAAATTTTAACAAACACAAAAATTACGGTATTTATGCAACAAAGCAATATTTATTATATTAAGAAAATGCACTTACTTTGAAGTGAATTAGAAGATATGGCCAATATACGTGGCGAGTTATTTCTAACTATATATTTAAATTTGTTAATTTATTATTCTATAAAAACTTACCGTAACATGTTTTACCATCTTCTCCAAGAGTATAACCTCCAATGCAATCACAAAAATATCCTCCTTCAGTATTTTTACATATTTGAGAACAATTACCATTATCAATTAGGCATTCATTAATATCATAACAATTTGTTGAATCTTTATCAAGATGATAACCTTCATTACATTCACATTTAAATGATCCCATTGTATTTTTGCAAATTTGATCACAACCCCCATTATCTTTAGAGCATTCATTAATGTCTAAATAAAAAAAAAGTAAGAATTTTTTTTTTCAAACAATAAAATAAGGTAAAGAAACATAAAAAGCAACAAAAAAAATAATATGTACCCTCACAAACATGGCGATTTCTTTTATTAGTCTGAAATCCATGTCTACATTTGCAAATAACTTCTTTTGTTATAGGATTCATGCATAATTTATGACAACCTTCAACATCATTTTCAAGTTTAGGCTCATAACAATTAGTTAAAAAAGGAGAAGCATTAGTTACAGAAGCATAATCATAAGAATAGGAATGAGAAGACAAAGAATTACCTTTACAACTTTTACCGTCTTTTTGAAGTTCATATCCATCTCTACAACCACATATAATTTCTCCATCCATTTGATCATAACATTCATGTTGACAACCACCATTTCCAATTAGACAACCACTTTCTTTTACTTGACATGATCTTCCATCATCCATTAATTTGTATCCTTTATGACATTTACATGTATAAGTTCCATAAACGTTAACACAAATTTGTTCGCAACCACCATTTTTAAAATCAGAACATTCATCAATATCTAAAAATAATATTATAGTAATTATTTTTTAAATATTTTTTTTAATTACCTATACATGACTTTAAATCTCTATCTAATCTAAATCCAGGATAACATTGACATCTAGCTTGACCATTGTGATTAACACAATGATGTTGACAGCCACTTTTATTATATTTACATGGATCTATTGCTAAAATGTAGAAAATAATAATAAAATTTGTTGAATTATGATGATAAATTGTTGAAATAATATTAATTAATTAAAATTAAAAAGTAAGACAAGTATTTTAATGATAATACTTACGATAGCAATGTCGTTTATTTTCGCTTAGTGTATATCCTTGTCTACAACGGCATCTATAAAATTGGTTATCTTTTTCTTCACAAATTTGACTACACCCTCCATTGTCAATAGAGCAACTATTATTTTCTATAAAAAAATACATTTATTAATTAACATTTCATTATTATTATAATTATATTGTATTTAATAAAAAAAATTTTTTTTTTATAAATCCCTATTTAATTTAGTGAAAGATGTTAAAAATTTGTTATTAAAAAAAAAAGTTTCTTCCTTTTTAAGTGTTTTGTTAAAGATTTGAAAGAATCTGTAAATAGAAAGAAGTAACGATACTTCTTTTATGAAACTAAATTACTATTTTACTAATTGTATGTTATCTATTGTTGAAATTTTTATTTTTAAGAGGTTTAATGAAATTGTATAGCTATCTTTGAAGTGCCTAATACTTCTTAGCTATTGTTTAACTAATTGTTAATAAAATAATCAATTCCCTTAGTCAATTAAACAAGATAAATAATAATACATTGTTATTATCTTTAAACGACTTACCAACACATCTTCTACCATCTCCAGCTAATTTTTTATCTCCTGGGCATTCACAACGATAATTTCCTTTTAAATTTACACAATACCCCTCACAACCACCATTTTCTACTTCACATTCATTAATATCTATACATGTTTTGTTATCTGTAGATAATTGATAACCATAATGACATCTACAGTAGAATCCTCCAATTGTATTAACACATTCATGTTGGCAACCTCTTCCTTCTGCTAAACATTCATTTACATCATACTGACAATAAACTCCTGTAAATCCATCCATACATTCACAAATTTTACCATCAATTCCAATATTTTTAAGGCATGTTCCACCATTATGGCACAAGTCAGGAGAACAATCAGCTAAAAAAGAAAATAAATTTTACTTTAATGAAGATAAAAATCTTGTGTAAATAAAATTAAACGATTATCAAATTATAAGAATGTAATAAATCAAGAAATTTTAAACTACATAATTGACATCTACTATATTACTATATTAATCATATCAGTTGTACTGATAAGAAATTATAAATTACACAAATAACTACCTTTAACACACCCAGGAAAACCAGGTTTTTGTATCATTCCATCACAGCATCTAACTACTGTATGTCTTCTTGTACGATTTACTTTTTTGAATGTTTGATAATAAACAGTTCTAAAAATAAAAAAAAACATTATTTTTTGTCAAGTTTTTTTTTTCTATTAATATCGGCATTTGTTTAATGTTTCATAATATTAAACAACTTTATGACTCAATCATTAATATTATACTAAGTACTATTTTTGTCCTTTTAATCAATCATTTGCCGACATCTTTTTATATAAAAATTTTAATACAATAAATCATTTATATATTTTTTTGGTAAAATTAATCAATGTCATTTATATATTTATATAGTTATTTATTGTAAAAAGTATGTACTTATTAAAAAATACTTTTTAATCTCCTTAATTTTAATATATATGTATTTTAAATTAAAAGATTAACTCACTTTGGTTCTTTAATTATGCAACTACTTTTTGGCCCATTACAGTTTGGTTTTCTTCTTCTTATGTACTTAGTGTATGTTTTAACACAAGGCTCTTTAACAGTAACAATTTCCGTTTCCTCAAATGGACAAACATTTTCACTAAAATAAAATACAAAAGGGATTAAAAAATTATTTTTAAAGATTGAAAATAATTAATTTTAAGATTAACTTTGATATTTCCTTTTAATCCTTTTACAAACTTCTAATTCCTATTTTTAAAAATAAAAGAATACATTTATCTATTTAAGCCTTTTAAATACATGTTACTTCTTTTTTATATTTTATTCACAAATTGATTTTTTTAATATATTATTTGAAAATAAATTATGTCTTATGTCAAGTTAATAAATACTAATCTTATATATATAATAAAAAAAAAGAAATTAAAATAAATGTAAAATTAAATAGTTAATAATACTACCTGTTGTGTAATATCTTTTTATCCTTTAATAAGCATATGGCTAATGTGATCAGATTAATAGAAAATATTAATACATAATTATATCCTTTTTTGTTAAAAGATATTGTCTTTAATTAGAAATATAAAAGTGTAAAACATCATATGCTAAATGTGTCATAAAAAAATTTTTTTTTTTATATCATATATTATGTTTGATTAACAATTAAATATTTTTAAAATTTATAATACAATTTAAAATGATATTTAGTTGAAAAAGAAAGTTTACTCATAATATTAAAAACATTAACTATTAAAAATTAAAGGTAGTAAAGATATAAGAAAGATTAATCACTCAATTAAAGTGGTATTGTAATCCCTCATGTACTTTCTTTTCTTTAAATAAAATTTTGTATAATCTATTAATAAAGTTAGAATATATTGTTAATGTTTGTTGATAAAAGCTATTACTCATAATGATACTTAAAGGTGGTAATAAGATCTACAAAAGAAACCATATGATGTAAGGTTCACATATTTAGAAATGATGATATGTGTTATTTATTTACTTTTATAACATGATACATAATTCTTTTTTTTTTAATGTGATTCGAGTGATTAAAGTAATAAAAATTAAACTATGTCTTTTCAACAAATATTACTCAAAAAATATTTATTGTAAAATATCAATCAAAATTATTGCTTTTTTGTTTTAAAATTTTATATTATAGTTAAGAATAAAAAGATATAATGTTATTTTAATAATTATATAGTTTTTTTTTACAAAAACAATAACAATTAATTTTTACTTTTTAATAAAAAAAAACTTACTCTCCTATTCTTAATTGATCAACTTCAACATTAATTTCTACTTCACCATAAATTGGACATATGGAAATTAATATAAAGAATAGAAAAAAGAGGCTTTTGATAAGATCAAACAAATGTAAAAGTAGAAGTTTCATGTTAAAAGCCAATAGAAATAAGAATCTTAATTAATAATTAGGAATATGATACTGGTATAGTAATACTTTTCTTTGTAAAATTAATAATACTGATTATCTTTTTCAATAATTAATTTAATTTTTAAATGAAAAAATTATATAGCTTTTTTAAACTTTTCTTTTCACAAATAAATTCTGGTCACTTAGACAAATAAATCATTTAAATTTCTGAAAATTATATATTTAATTATATAAATGGTATAAAAAAGATTAATCAAAAAAAAAGATATTAAAAAGATTGTTAATTGTTAATAAATGTTATTTTCTGAAAATATATAATGACTTTTTGTAATAATAGAATATTACTAAATTAAAAATATTAAACTTTTACTAAACAAAAGAAAATATATTTAAAAGGTTCATATTTAATAAATGGTCCTTAAGATTAACCCCATGTAAATTCTATTATTATTTTATAATAAATTCTAAACATGAATATAGTTGAATAAAAATAGTAAAATGTCTGTTGTAGGTTCTTTGTAGATTAATATAACAGCAAAAGTAACCCCAAAAACATGGACACGCCCCTTATACTATATGGTGCAGTAAAAGTTTAAAAGAATTGATGTTTAACAACTTAAGATTGTGATATATGTACATTTCAAATTATTAAAGCATGTCAATTTTAAAATCCCAAATTTAGAATAATATATTAAAATGAGGATTAGTTAAAAATATCATTTATCATTTAAAAAGTATAATAAAAATATCATATTAAATACTTATAATATTAATTAATACAACTTTTAAAAATTTGATTCTCTCAGGTTGGTGCCAACCTTATTTACCAACTTTATAATTATTTTTTTTTATTTTTACATAAATACATGATACAACTAACATTTTTGATAACAAAGGACAATTTTTTTTTTTTCACATCATATTTCCATCATTATTTGAAGGTGAAAAATTAAATTGATATGTGAAAATAGAATATGTCTTATAATAAAATAAATCTATAGGTAATGATAAAGATATCTTAATATTAAAAGGCACAAGAATCAGGTATAATATGACAAGGTAATATAACAGTTGGAAGTTTTTTTTTGGTATATATCTATTATTTATCAAAAAAGGCTATTATATAATTTTATTGGTATTCCTTTCTATAAGACAATTTAATGATATGGAAAAAATATTAGTAATCTCATTATAAATACTAAGTATCCTTATTTTAATTACAAAAAAAGTATTTTAAATTATTTTATTAATTATTAAGAAAACATTTCCATGATTTCTTTTACAATTAAATAAATATTATTTATCATATTATTTCAACTAGACTTTTATGTGTTAAAATAAATTGTTAATGATATATTAATAATTTACATGCAATTGTCTTTTAATGATAGAAATTAAAAAATAATATATGAAAAAATTATATATATATATGCTATTTAAATTTTTTAATTATAAATAATTATAAAAAGAATTGCAATAAATATTAGTAATTTTAACAAATTGTCTCTGGCAAACTTTTTTGATTAATATCATTTTTAAATATGTTAAGAGTCAAGGGACAACTTTATTTATTTATATATGTTAATGTCATGAATGACTAAAACAAAGACAAATTTTTTATTTAAAGATATATTATAAAATTGAAGTTTTAATTAATTAAGTGACCAAAAAATATTTAAAAAATAATTAATTACTATGCAAATAAGGGAGATTAAATGTTATAATTAGTCAAATAAATACAAATATTTTATTTTAGAAATATCAAATAGAAAGATACTGTTATTAATAATTCTTTAAAGTTATAAAATATGAGTTGTAATTTATAGTACTACTATAATCCCATAACAATAATCGCATCCTTTTATTTATTTTTATTTAAAATTCATGAATATAAAATTATAAGAAAAAAGGTAATTTGAAAAATAAGAAATGTGTACATGTTAAAAAAATTAACTATTAATGATTAAGAATTATATTAATATTAAAAAAATGATAATAAAAGTTTAATTACTTTTTGTGGGTCATATTTTCAATTATAATTGTTTAATACTTTCAAGTTACTTTTTTTTTAAAAAACATATAATTATTTTACTTTCTTTATTAATCATATTATTTTCAATAAATATTTTATTAATGATTAATAATATAATAAAACTTGATCTCAATCATTTTAAAAAGTTTAATATTATATATTAAATACTTTAAGTTCTCATAAAAGTTATATTATATAACTTCCAACTTTTAGTGAAAGTAAATAACAATTAAAGCATTTTACAAATAAATTATTTTTCAGTTTAAAAAAAATATAATCCTACTTTTTAAACTATTTAAACTTTGTTAAATGTTTTATCAAAAAGAATAAATTATGTTGAATTATTTAATAAGTGTTATAAATTTATTTTCTTTTATAATAAAAAAGATGACTACATATTTTAAACAATTATTGTTTAATTTTTGATTTCATCTACTAAAAATAATAATGGTAAATACGAAAACTTTATTTTCAAAAAAAATTCATTAGAAAAAAAAAGTTTTTATCATTAAATGATAATTTTTTAGAAAAAAAAATTAAATCTTATCTTTTTACCATTCTTGAGCATAAGTTGGTCTTCTGTAATCATTTCCTACTTGTGGATAAGCACCATGAGGGTGTTCATAATAATTAGGAGCTGTATATCCTGCATTTCCATAACCAGCTCCATATTTAGCATGTCCTTGATCCCATGATCCTCTGGCAGAATTGCCAAATTCATTGCTAGCATCATGACCTGCTGAATATTTATCAGCAGCCCCATCAGCAAAAGATGCAGCACCTTGTTTGTGAGCAGCATCATCGACAGCATACTTATCAAATCCACCAGCATTATGAGCAGCATTGGCAGTATCAGCTTTAGCAGCATTTTGTGCATCAGCACCATATCTAGATCCTTGTTTTTCATCAGTATAAAATTGTTCTACATGATATTGTGGTTGAAGATATTTATAATCAAAGAAGCCAAATGATTTAGCATTAGCATCTTTTCCGTATTTAGAGGCGGAGTCAGCGTGTGCAGCACCTGAAGCAGAAGATGCGGCATTTACGTGTGAACCTCCAGCTTTTCCAGCATCTGAAGCAACAATAGCTGATTTATCAGCTGCATTTACTCCAAAATTATTTGCTGAATTAAATTTAGCTCCATTAACTGCACTATCATATCCGGAAATATGTCCTCCATTTTGATTTCCATATGCAGAAAAAGTATCAGCAGCATCTTTTGAGTATAAACTACCACTAGAATAAGGAATAGCTCCACCAAAAACAGATGAAACAAGAAGAGAAGTGCAAAGAATAGTTCTAATCATTTTTTGAATTCTGGATAAAACAGATAGTGTTTATAGAAGAGAAAAATTGAACTTTTATACTAGCGAGATAAAATTATAAATAAGTCATAAATATTATAAACTAGAAACCATTAAAAAAAAAGTTCCATGAAGTTACAATAACAAGTTTCAATAATACATTAATACAAAGTAATATCTTTTTCTTTTTAAATTATCATTTATTTATAATTTTAAAATAAATAGTTATATATAATTATTATATACAATATATTATTAAAAAAATATTTAAAAAAAAACTACATTAATTTGAACTTATTTAATATTCTTGCTTGTCAAAAAGTTGACTAGAATTTATCATCATTTCATTATAATCAATTTCTAATGCACTTAAATCTTCTAAAGCTTCTGTAAATTCACCCTCCTCCATTCCTTCACTTAAATACCAATGAACAAAAGCTTTCTTTGCGAACATGATATTAAATTTATAATTTAGTCTTTTCCATATTTCAACAATTGAAGTATTATTTGTTACCATACAAACAGTTCGAGGAACATTTCCAATATGATGTCCTGGAACAGATTTCATTTTATGTGAACTAATTCCTACTTTAAAACCAGTTGGACACCAATCAACAAATTCTAACAATTTTTTACTTTTTAATTTGTTAATAGCTTCATTAACATCTTTTGGTGTAACATCTCCTCTATAAAGAAGGCACACAGACATATACTTTCCATTTTTTAAATCAACTTGAACCATTTGACTATTTTTTTGAAAACACATATTAGTTATTTCATTAACAGACATTGATTCATGTATCATTTTTTCTTTTGATACTATAGGACTAATAGAAGCTATAGGAAAATGAATTCGTGGAAATGGAACAAGATTTGTTTGTAAGTCATTTAAATTTGCATGTAATGATCCTCCAAATCGCATAGAAGTTGTTATTGATGAAGCTAATTGAGCAATAAGATTATTTAAATCAGTAAAAGTCGGTAAAGTAATATCAAGTTTATTATCACAAATATCATATATGGCTTGATTTTCTATTAAAAATGTACAATTACTGTAATCCATAGAAGAATGTGTTGTTAAAACAGAGTTGTATGGTTCAACAACAGCACTAGAAATATTTGGAGATGGATAAATTACAAATTCAATAATTAATTTTTTTGGAAAATAATTCTTTAATACTTCTATTAGTAAAGAGGTAAAGCCTGATCCAGTACCACCACCAAAAGACCTATGAATAATGAATCCTTCCAACGAATTACATGTTTCTGCCATTTTTTGAATTCTAGATAGTACTTCTTCAATGTATTTTAATCCAAGACCATATAATCCTCTGGCATAATTATTTGCTGCATCTTCTTTTCCATTAATTAATTGATCTGGATGAAAAAGTTTTCTAAATATACCTATTCTAATTTCATCAATTACTGAAGGTTCTAAATCAAAAAATAATGATCTTGGAACGAATCTAGAATTTTCAATTTCATTAAAAAATGATTTAAATGTATCATTTTTTATTTTATTTATTTTATCATATTCAAAACCAGCTGGGTCAATATTGTGTTCAAGACAAAAAAGTTCCCAACAACTAGTTCCAATTTGGCAACCTCCTTGTCCAATATGAATAGATATCACTTCACGCATAAATGATAAAAAAAATTATAAGTGGTGACATACAATGAAAATGTAATACCTTTAAACTTTTTTTAATAACTATGATATCAAGACACTTTTTAACAATCTACCATATAAATTTTAAAAAACTAAATATCATTAAAGAAAATCAAATGCCTAGAAAAGTAAAAAAGATATTTATCTTCGTTGTGAAACCTTTTTCAGGATGCGCGTATTACCAATGTTACTGTATTCTTTAACAATAAATATAATTTTGTATGTAAAAATTAATTAAAATATTTAGAAAAATGGGTTAAAATTTTTTAAATTTACATAAGATGAATGAATTAGAATCTTATTAAACTAAAAGAATATGGGTATTAAAAATCACATCTTTTGTTTTAAAAATAGTAAATAAAGTGAAATGTTTCTTTCCGGTTGTACAAAAAACGTTTTTGTAAATGTAATAAAAAAAATATTATAAAACACAAATAGATAAAAACTTTTAAAATTTATGTATTCTTTTAATACCTTTTAAAGTTTCAAAACCACTTCATTTTTTAAAAATTTTTATGAAATTATAAGTTTTTTTATTGTACTAAAAAATATTAAATATAATCTAGAACTTTAATAAGTTAAATAAAATATTTAAATATCAAAAATTAATAAAAAAAAAAAGGTAACATTATTAAAATATTTAAATAAAAAGATATTTGACAATCATTTTTAAACTTTTCTTTTTTTATTAAAAATTTATTTCATTTTACAAAAATATTTCTTTAAATATGTTTACAAAAACCACAGTTAGAACTTTTGGCGATTTCCCATGTGTTTTAAATTTATTTGTTACACCAGAGAACGCTGGAAGATTCTTGTGTGATCAAGGAATCTTTCCCAGCACCATGGATTGTCCCAAATGTGGCAATTCCATGAGTCTCAACGGCTAATCGTTTAGATGTGGGCGCCGTACCTGTAGATTCAGAGCTTCTGTACGAGATGGGACATTCTTTAGTCAAATAAAGGTTCCCCATTGGACAAAGTACTCCAATGTCTGTATTACTCTATTTCTGGTGCTTCAACAACCCAGATAATAGGATATACACAGATCAGCAAACCAACAATTGCTACTTTAAACAAGTATACGTGTCAACTTCTAGCAGATGCCGTTGACCTGAGTGATGTAACTATTGGTGGCCCGGGAATCATCGTGGAAATCGAAGAATCCAAATTTGGAAAGGTCAAATACCATAGGGGTCACAGGGTGGAAGGTGCTTGGGTCCTAGGAGGTGTTGAAAGGACGGAAGAGAATCAAATAAGGTAAGGGGTTTGGGACATTAATCTGGGCTCTCAAACACATTCGTTGGTTTGGCGTGGATTCTGGCGTCAACGAACTTAGCGATGAGTTTTATCAGATAGAAATGTCTGATGCCACTGAGGAGAATCTAGCGTCTGAGGGTCAACCCAGACTAATATTAATGAGCGAAAGAGAAACCCAGACGCCTTGCTATATAAAGGAAAAATTAGGAAAGAATAAGGTTTCCTACACTGCCGCCTCATTCTGATTAAAAAACTAATCCAAACTGCCCTATTTAGGGCAAATTACAAAATAAAAGTTTCAGTAATTATAAAAACATTCTTATTTTTAGTTTTAATAGGTATTGTTTTACTATACTATTGGTGCCATATATTGTTGCCTTTAGTGAAAAATAGTTGGCATATTTGATCTAATATTCAAATATAAAAAAAAAGTTAACTTTTTTTATCAAAATATGTTTTAAAATATCTTCTTAACATGTATGGACATCAAAATTAATTAAAAGTACAAAAAACATTAAAAGACAGAAAATACAAAGCGTGTTCACTAATGTTAAATTTACCCAAAAAATCTTTAAATTTTAATAATTTTTGTTTAATAACGTTATATTTAAAATTTTTTTAAATAAATAATAATTTCAACGATAATATTGTCATAACAATGAAAGAAAATTCAAAAGATAATAGTAAAAATAGCTTATTAATTATCAAAAATAAATCAATTAAAGAATTGCCATCAAAGAATATATTAATTAAACTGATTAAAAAGCAAAATGAATTATTAGAAAAATATTCTACTGATATCAATACTTTTTATGTAATTCCATTGATAAAACATTCTACAAGACCTCCATTAAAATCACTAGTAAGAAGTTGTAATAATGAAAAGATTGAAAAAAATGAATTAAATGATAATTTATCAAAAAGGGATAACAATTTTAAGGCAAAAATAAAAGGTAATATATAAAAAATTGTTATTTTATTTATCATAATTTTTTTTTATTATAGAATTAACATTAGATCTTTCTCAAAGTACAGAGTTTTACATTCCTGTACAAAAGCAACGTTGGATGAGTGTGGGTGAATTATCTGTACTTCATCGCATTAAAATTCTAACTCAAATGATAGGAAGTTTTACCTCACTAAAAAATTTTCAGATTGATGTTATAGAAAAATACTATGACAAATTAATTTCTAAAAAAGATTCCAATATTGAAACATTGATGAGAAATTATTTTAAAGGATTATGGTCGTGTATTTTAATTCCAGATATCTTTAGATTAGATATTATTGAACATGAATCAATTGATGAAGAAATCAGAAATTTCTTTCCAACGTCATTATTTAAACAAAGAAATAATAATATAAATAGAAATAAATCTTTACAAATTAATTACGTTAATCCAACAGAATATGTAAGAGAACTAGAAGTTCAAATAAACTGCTTACGAGCAATAACTTATCTTGTTATTAAATCAATGATTGATTTAACTGATCAAGCATACTATATGTCAAAAGAATCAAAAAAAATCTTACAATCACTTGTGACATTAAAAAAAATATATGATAATTTACCCAATAAATATTATTTTCTTGAATCACATCCTTTACATAAATCTTATGTTGAATTACTTAATGAATCACCAGAAAATAATGGTATTATTTTTAAATTTTAGTAATTTAAACATTTTATGTTAACTGTTATATTTCATTTAAAAAAAAATTCCTAAATAAACAACTCTACAACGAATTTCTCAGATTTTATTTTATTTTTTTATACGAATTGTCTAATATTCCATACCAGATGTTGGAGCAAAATGACCATTTCCAGCAGTGAGAACAAGTCGTCCAGTTTGACGATCCCACCAGAGAATGTCACCATTATAGCATTCTTCTGCTTTTTTCTCGGCTGATGTCAAAACGAATCGTGTGTAAAGGTAAAGTCCAAAAAATACTGATCCAACATAAAGAAATACAGAACGTGGAGTAAGACGAAAATGTTCTACTTGATTCATATCAGCTGAATACCATCGAAACATTGAAGGGCACATAACAACACCTTCCTAAAAAATTTTAAATACATTTTACTATTACATATATAACTTACTCTTTGTTTCATTTCCATTGGATTGAATTCTCTTCTAAGATATTCTTTTTTTAAAATTTCTTTTACTCTGTATCTCCAAAGAACTGCTTTTTTTTGATCATCGGAAAGATTATATTGTTCTCCGGGAAGAAATTCAGTTTTTCCATGACTTTCAAAGTATCCAAAAGTTGGATCCTGCCACATCTTTGGATTCTTTACATTTTGATTTGCTGCTGGGCGTAAAAGTTTTAAACCTACACGCATTCTGAAAATTACAAAAATTATTGTTAAAAGTATAATAAAATATAAAAATAAAAATAGCGAGGTGATAACTATATACATAAATTTATAAGAAACATTTTTCCATTATTCTCTTTAAAACATTTTTAAACTGGTCAAAAAAATTTTTATTGGTCTAGTATTAATTATAACTTTATATAATGAAAAGTTCAATTTCTTCTAAATTTTTTCTAAATTTAAAAAAATCTTCAACAACAGCTATTTGTTATAGAAATTTAAAAACTACTCAATTACAATTTTGGCAACGTTTTGAAAATGAACGGCATTATGAACCTGGTGAAGATGTACCTGGAAGGATTTGGCATGGACTAACCTATGATATTAGAAGATGGAGAAGGCGATTTAATGATGCTAGACGTGATGCCTGGCGAAGAATGAATCCAATTGCACATGCTAAAAAAGATATTCAAGATTGGGAACTTCTGCCATTTAGGGCTGAAGTTTTAATTATTGGAGGTGGTTTATCTGGTAGCGCAACAGCATTTTGGATTAAACAACGTTTTAGAGATGAAGATTTTAAAGTTGTAGTTGTTGAAGATCCAGATACAGTAAGTTGATTTTTTTTATTTTTAAATTTGCGACAGTTTAAAGAATCAAATACGATGCTTGATCCAGGAAGTATTACACAACAATTTTCACATAAAGAATTTATAGAAATGTCTCAATTTACGGCTGAATTTTTAAGACATGCTGGGGAACATCTTCAAATTTTAGATTCTCCTCAACCAAATATTAATCTTCTTCCTAATGGTCATATGCATTTGGCTAGAACTCAAGAAGAAGCCGACAAATTAAAAGAAATGTGGAAAACTCAAGTTGGAATGCATGCAAAAGTAGCATATTATAGCAAAGAAGAACTTGAAAAAGAATTTCCATATATGAATTTTAAAGATGTAATAGCTGGTACTTATGGTCTTGAGAATGAAGGATCTATTGATACATGGCAATTGATTTCAGCACTTCGTGAAAAAAATATTACGTTAGGAGTTCATTATGTTAAAGGTGAAGTTGAAGATTTTTTATATGAAAATGATACAACATTAGCTGATAATAATTATGATGACGAAGATTTAGAGGGGGATCAATTAAGTATAAAACAACTAAGTACAAAACAATTAAGAGGAGTTATTATAAAACCAAAGATGACTGGTGCTTCTCCAAGACCAGTACGAGCACATATGATTGTTAATGCAGCTGGTCCATGGTCTGGAAAAATTGCTGAAATTGCTGGAATTGGTAAAGGTAAAGGCTTATTGGCAGTACCAGTTCCTATAAAAGCAAAAAAAAGAATGACTTATGTAATACATGCTCCAGATGTACCTTCTGTTGATTTTCCAGCACTTGTAGATCCTTCTGGAGTTTATGTTAGGCCACAAGATGTAGGCTTTAAATATATTGTTGAAAAACAATATAATCCAATGGAAGAAAATTTAGTTAATCATAATAATTTAGATGTAGATTATGAATATTTTTATAATATTATATGGCCAATATTAGTTGAAAGAGTGCCAGGATTTAAGAATATAAATATGGTTAATGCATGGGCAAGATATGAAGATGTTAATATATTTGACGATGCTCCAATTATTGGTGAACATTTACTTTATAAGAATTTATTTATGATGTGTGGTTATGGAAGGTATGGAATACAATTTAAATTAAGTGCAGCTAGAGCTTTTGCTGAAAAGATATTTGATGGAGCTTATGTTTCTGTAAATCTTAGAAAATATGATATGCGTAGGATAATGAAAAGAGAACCATTGAGGGAACCATTAAAATTTTAGTTTTGTATTTATTTATATAATATAGTGTATATTATGTAGAATTTTAATAATGTTAAAAAAAAATTAGGATATTTTTAATATTTAAAATTTATCTATTATAGTTGTTTATAAAAATTATAACAAAGTAATATTTTATTATTTTATAATAATATATATGAATGACTAAATTTTTTAAATCTAAAGTAATATATAAATTAATAGTACCTTTAATGTATACTTAAACATTACAAAAATATTAAAAAGTTCTTTGTTACAAATATAAAGAGACTTGGAGGGTTGGTTTGATGGTCTAATGGCATGATTCTCCGTTCGGGTCGGAGAGGTTCCGGTTTCGATTACCGGTCAAACCCTGCTCTTTTTATAACTTCTTACATTAACTTAGATATTGGCATATTTTTATATTAGAAAAAAAAATTTATATTTATATTTATTACAAACAATACGTTTTTTATTATAGAATTAAAAAAATCTTATTTTTATTTTAAAATTAACTAATTTTGTTTAATGTATAATATTAGATAAAATAGTTTCATTATTTTGACAAGAATAATTATATTTTAATATACTTTTTTTTTTTTTAATATTGAACTGCATACTTTAATTATAATTATTTTATAGTATAAAATATTTTTTAATTTCTATAAACATTATTTTACTTGTACATAAAACTTTTTTTATAAATAAATTTTAATTTAAAAAGAATACAATTTGTAAAAAGTTAAAGTTGAAGCTTTCCCGTAACAAATTGTTATTTTATAATTCATCATTTTTCTTTATAAGTTTAACTAACTCAATTTCAAAATGAAGTGGACTGTTTTGTGGAATAAGTGGTGGTCTTCCCTTTTCTCCATATGCTAATTCGGGAGGGATAACAAGTTTTCTTTTTTCTCCCTCACACATACCTAACATTGCTTGATCCATTCCTTTTATTACTTGTCCTGAACCAAGTTTAAAAATAAATGGTTTATTTCTAGTATAACTACTATCTACAAGTGTTCCATCTTCAAGCCAAACAGAATAATGTTGATGAATTTTATCACCTTCTTCTGCTTTTCTACAAATTTCAGGTGCTATAACATGTGTTTGTGTTATATGTAATCCATTATTTTCATACCATGACTCTCCAGCAATAGGTCTAAAAATTGATTTTAATTCAATAAAATAATATAAATCTTCTCCAGGTTTTGAACCACGTGGAGCTTCAAAATCTTCAAAAGCATCACTTGGAATAATAACTTTTCTTTGTTCTTTAATACACATTCCTAACATTGCTTCACTCATTGATGCTAAAACTTGATTTCCACCAACTTCAAAAGAAAAAGGACTTTTTCCAAAATTATTTCCAATAATTCTACCACTTTTATCTGTTAATTTAAAAAATTGTTCAACATGATCCCATTTTTCTACCTTAATTTTACATTTTGAATCTTAATAAATAATTAATTATTACTCGTCAAAGATACCTGGAATTTTTTTAATAATTTCAACTGATGTACCATCATCTAACTCCCATGATCTTTCTTCTCCATAAACAATAGTTATAATAAATATAAAAATTATATAAAATTTCATAATTAAAAGTTAAATAAAGTATATTATCTTTTTCTTAAACTTAATCTCTTCCACGTCAACATAAAAATAAAAAGTGAAAATTTTTTCTAGGTCATCGTGATACAATAAAAAGGCACTTTCAATGAAAAATATTTTAGTGTAAGTAGTAAGAATATAATAATTAGAGATAAATTCAAGGATGTATTATATATTATTAAATAATTAAAATAAAATTGATTTTATCATTATATTTATCTTTAATTATTTTCCAAACGGCCTAGCAATATGTCCCATCTTGACACCTGCAGGTTCAAGACCTCCAGAAAATGATCCTCCTAATGTATATATTGGTTTATCACCATATTCTTCATCAGGAAGAATATGAATATATGAACCAAGGCCTTGTTTATTTCCATTTGCTGTCATATCTGTCATTGTATAATATGGGCGCATAACTTGAAGATTAGAAGAATCTCCACCACCTGTCAATGCTCCTACTTCATCTAAATCTTTTAATCCTTGAGAACTATAACCATAATTTTCTTTTAATGCTTCATCTTGATAATCATCTACAAAATAAAATAAAAAATATATAAAAATAGTCATATTTATTACCTTCACTAGAAAAATTTAAAGGATCAATATTTCTATTGTAAGAATTATGTGAAAACATTCTTGCCCATTTTTGATTTAATAATTTTATTGGATTACAATTAATAAATGGTAATAAAAATAAATATATATAACACCACTTCATAAATAAATACATTAAATAAATTATTTATTTATTTTAATACTTATATTACATAATTATATAAATACCCTTAAGAAAATTGACCTATTTCAGGTTAAATTATAAAAATATATACATTTATTCACAGATTATAAAATACAATTTAAAAGAAAAAAAAACAATAATGTAAATTAAAAAATAACATACTGTAAATACCTAAATCTAAAAAGATATAGGTTCTAAAGTAAAATCCTCTGTACCTAGACGTTGAAGAAGTAATTGACTTGATCCATGGACATCAAGTAACTTTCTTTTTAATTTTTGACATCGCTCAAACGGAAGACGAAGTTTACCATCAGCAATATTCCTTGATAATTCTACAATTATTCCAGTAAGATATTTTAATATTGGAAAATCTTCTGGGTTATCATATTTTTCATGACAAATTGTGTAATTTATTCCATCAATCAAACTGTCAATTGAAAGAAATGAGTTGTGACAAAAACTTATGACATCAGAAAACTCCATTTCTGATGCAATAAAAAAGTCGAGTAAACGAATAATTATATGAATTTTAGGAATAGAAGCAGAATTTATTGAAGGAGCAGTTTCGATACGTTTGAAAATACCTAATAGACGACTACACACTTGATCAGCATTTTCTTTTTTTATTTTGAAATATTTCAATGAATCTTCAATTATAGCATCCCAAAAACCACAAATATTTTCCATTGAAATATTTCCTCCAATAACAGCTTTATATATAACTAGATTAGCTAATGGAATATTAAATTGATTTACAACTTTTTCAATAACATCATTTAATCGCCATATACATTTTCTAAGTTCATGAAGTATTTGTTTTCCATAATTTAATTTATCATGATCAAAACTATCAGTTACTTTTATTAAGGTATTATTAATATATAATTCCAATTCTTTAGCTACAAAGTTTTGAACTTCAGCACATTCTAAAGCTTCTTTTATAGCTAACATATTTTTTGTTTGAGCAGCAGATCCTTTACTTGATTGAATAAAAACAACTGCTTGTGATAACCAAAATATTCTTGTATCCATATCAATAGATAATGTTTGATCTAATGCTTTTTCATAAAGTAATTCAGCCATATACTCATGACCATCTGTTGCTAGACGTTGAACATCAACAAGTTTTTTAAAATGAATAGGGCAATCTTTTTGTCGTATGTACCATAAAAGATAATCTCTAAAATCATTAACAGAAAAGTATTTCATTATAAATTTATCATCCTCTAAAACAGCATCTTCATATATTTTGTATAAACCTGTTTTAGATGCAGTTCTTAAAATAAATGCAATAATATCATGTCGAAGATCTTCTGTAGCTAGTTTATTTGATTTATTTTTTATCTCTTTTCCAAGTTCTAGAAGAATAAAAGAGATTGAAGAGTAACAAAATCTAACTTTTTCAACAGCATGAGTTACACGATCATTTGTTAAAATACTTTTAGGTTGTTCAATATACATATCAGAAAGATGTCCATGGTCAAATTTTTCACTTAATTTAATACAAAACTGTACTGCATGCTTGTAAAATCTAAGTTTAACAAGAAATTTAATACATTTAGAAATATCTACTTGATCAGAAACAGAAAGTAAAATTTTAGTTGACTTTTGAACTAAATGTTCTTTTGTTTCAATATTAATTGCTTCAGTAGCTTCTTTTAATAATCCTTCTGCTTCTAATAATTTGTGTTCATCATCAGAAAAGAAACTTGGACATAAATTTCGAAGATTAGATGATAATTCTGATACGCTAGCATTATCTTTTAAATGCATTCTAAATAATCCTCTTAACATTTTTTTAATAATCTATAAAAAAAATACATAAATTATATATATAATAAATAAACTTTCACTTACAATATCATTTTCAAAAAGTAATTCAAAAAATTTTGACTTAACTAAAATTGTTCTTAAATCAACAGGTAACTGATTACACACAATTGTTAAATTATTTTTAACAAAAATATCCCACAACTCCAATAATTCTACAGTATTAGAAACCATAGAAACAAAATTAACCATACTTTCACGCTCTTTTTGTTTGGCAAAATTTTTTTCAGATACAGATTGGGAACCTAATGTTTGCTTTGAAAAATAATCTGTTGCATCTCTTAATACATCAAGTGGTTTAAAATTACGAAGGAAGGAGGGTGCTGTTTCAATTTCTTTAAGAAATGTTTTCAATTTTTGGATAATATGTCGAGCCTGTTTATTATCAATAGTTGAATGATATTCATTATCCTTTCGTTTTTTAACAACAACCAATTCAGAGACCCATAAAGAACCAATAACACGACTAAAAAAGGTATATGAAGCATCATGAGCAGTACTGTAAATAACATTCGATGTTTCAAATCCAGAATCTAACATTTCACTTTTTTTAAAACTTTGAGAAGCATGATATTCGATTTGTTGATTTGGAATTGGAACCTGAGTCTGAGTTACCACTGGACGAGTAACAAAAGATGGGCGACTTATTTTTTCATGTACAAGTAATGGTTCTCCATGCATCAAAGAAAATAATTTCTTTGCATTTGTCTTAATTATATTATTTCTAGAAGCGTCAGAACAAATAATTTGCAAAGTCATCGACAAAATATTAATTCTTCCATGAATAGAAACAAATTGTTCAAATTTTTTTGAATCAAACTCTTCAACTTGTATAAAATTTTGAAGTGTTACTAATGGAGATACTTGTTCAAAAGTTGAAATTGTTGTAGCAGTAACAATTTTGTAGCAATATGTTAGTAAATTTTCATCAGTCATACATGCTACAGGTACAGTTGTTTTAGGTATTTTATAAGGTAAGGATCTATTTATTTTTGAAATTAATTGTGACCTTGTAGTTTCTTCCATATCCCATACAACACCTTTAAATCGTACAACTTGAAAATTCTCCAACAAAGGTGAATAAAATGGAAAATGTATGTTACTATAAACAACAATAAATGAATCCGTAGCACCATTGTCACATCCGTAGCAGATAATTGTTGATTCTCTAGTAACCATTGCATTGTAAACACACCTAGATATAGGAAGCAAATGATTAAACTTTTCATTTTGTGGTTCTAATCGTATATGAGCAAGGATAATTGCATTATAATCACTATCTACTCTTAGATTATCTTCTAAAAATTGTTTTGGTTGATTCATTTGAAGACCAAAGTATAATCTAGTGCCAAGTGCAGTAACTGCCATAAATGAAACAAACTGAGAGATCCATGATTCAATAGGAACAATACAAACAATATTTTGAAACAACATTTCATGAACTTTACAAAATCTACCAGCAAGATAAACAATTCTTTCATTAGTTATTTCACCTATCTCTGTTATTGTTTTTCCATCATTACACAATAAATAAACAAGAATATTTCCTATAGATGAAAGGATATGAATTATTCCTCTACTGTTATCAACAGTAATCTTAATATATTCATCATTTGAACTTAAAAATGGAATTGTTGGAACAAGAAATGATAAAAAACTTTTAGAATGATTTATAAGTTTAGCTTGACGACCACCGAACCATCCTTTTGTTCTATACTCAATTTCTAACAATGATGTTCCACTAATCATTAGAATACGCCCTTCATTTGTTATAACAAAATCATTTATTTTTTCCCCACCAAGTGATACATGCAATTTAGAATCTGCCCCAAAAAAAAGCATTGCTTTCTTATAATCTCCCACAGGTAAACGGTTTGGAGATTCAAATTTAAGAGGAATAATGACAGCTTCCCTAGCCGTAATTAAAACTAGGATGTATGGAAATTCATCGTTCTTAAATAATCCTGAACCAACTACTCCAACTTTAGCAAGATGAATAGTTGAAGTCATTGGAAACATAGCCATATCTGAACGTGTCTCATCTTGCCAGATAAAAAATTCATTATCAATTGACATCCATGATCGGTTTATAATTGGAAAAGTTCCGTAATTACTAATACTAGTAGATCCTACAAAATATTAAGTTTAAAAAAAATGTATAAAAAAAACATACCATGAAATTGATCTTTTAATTCTTCAGGAATACTACTACATTTAAGGTCTCTCAATTCATTAATGTCGTAATCTTCTAAGCAACAATAATCTTCATCTCTTGCTCCAGATACAGTTGTTAAAAATCCATTAGGATTAAAAGAATTTTGCAATTTTAAAACAGAAAAAAAATCGCTACCTGCTCTGTCAGACAAAAGAATATCACTTACAAGATCCTTTTCTGGAATAGATAATCCCATATTCAATTTCTCAGAATTATTAACTACAAAACCACGATTTTCAAATTCATCGTATCCAAGGTATCCAGATGTATCTAAATTCATCTTGTTATTTCTAATAATTTTATGTAAATATTAGTAAGATATAATTAAGAATGAATAAGAGAGACAACGTGATGACAACGATACTAAAAATAAAATTATATAAATTAAAATTGAAGTAAATAAATAAAATGAAGTAAGAGTAATAAACTTTAAAAGAAAACAATTTAAAAAAGCTTGATTTAAAAAATTTATAATCTATTTAACTACTTCATCATTAGAAAATTTCTTAAGTATAGGAATTTAAAGAAGGTAACATTCAAACAAAAAGGCAATATATCTTGACAGGAAAATAGTAAAGTATGTATTCAAAAAGTTATATAATGTTTTATAGTTTGGCACTGTTATTTGAATTCAACGGAGAAAGAGATAACCTTTGAAGTCAAAGTAGCGATCAATAATAAGAAATAGAAACTTAAATATTATATTTTCCCTTGTGTTTAAATATAAATCACATTAATGTAGAGTTTTATCAATGTTAAAAAGTAAGTACAAAGAATACAATTTCTGGTTTATTAGAAAAAACTAACTTCGATTTTATTAAAAATAACAATAAAAAATAATAACAACAATAAGTAAATATTAATTAATCTTTCGCAATAGGCTTCTTCTTTCCATAAATTCTGGATCGATGGTATTTAGTAGGATTTATTCCATAAGCTCTTAGACGATCATCATCGATATCCAATGTACTATCCCTTGGTGTCTTCTTTTTCCCTTGCAAATTGCTCTTCTTCTGAATAAACTTTTTGCTATTTACCTCTCCTTCTACTTTTTCATTTGTTTTTTGTATCTTTGCAGGTGGTTCAACAGATTCATTTCCCTCTTCCATTAATTTATTATCAACTTTATTTTTCTTTTTTCTTCTATTTTTCTTTTTTTTAGGTTCATCATCAACTATATTTTGTTCACTTTCTGTTTTTTCTACATTTTCTACTTTTTCTACATCTTCTTCACAAGCTGGTAGGTCGCTTTCATTTATGAATTTATTTACCTCTTTTTTAACCTTTTCTTCTTGTTCCTTCAATTTTTTACTTTTTTTACCACCAAAATCTGTTGAAAGAATTTGCTTCTTCTTAACAATATTTTTAGCTTTATGTTTATAAGCAAATAGATCAGATTTTTCCTCTCTTTCAGAACGATAGGCAGAAACTTTTTTGATCGAAACCCAAGAGTTTAATGCTCTATCATCAGAATTTAATATTTCATCTATTGTTAATCCAAAATCATTTGCCGGAACCGTACGATAATGAAATCTATTAATGGTTCCATCTTTGGCAATATCTTCATAATTCAATGCATAATATTCATTAAAGTACTCTTCAAAAGTCTTTTCTTTAGGATCAAACAAAGGTTTTTCCTTATTAATAGCTTCCATCAATTTTGTATTTCTTTTTTTTTTCCTTCTAGAAGCTTTTAATTCTTCAGGACGACCACGTACACGCTTATTTTCTGCTTCATCTTTTTCTTCTTCCTCATCTAATTCCGATGACTTTTTTATTTTTGTAACATCTATGTCATCATAATCAGAATCTTCATCAGATGACAAATCTGAAAAAACTGGTTTTTCCAAATCTTCATTAAATTCGCTTTCAGAAAATCTATCATTCTCAAACAATTTAGCCATTTTTTCATCATATTCTACTGGATCAAAATCTTTTTCAAGATCTTCAATAGAAAAATTAATTTCTTCTTTACCAGAAACTTTTTTTAATTTTTCAAGCTTTTCCTCAATTTCTTTTTTTTTCAAATTTCTTAAACGCATAATCTCTTCTTTCCTTTGGTTTTTTTCAGCTTCTTTCTTTTCTTTATATCTTTCTCTTTGTTCTTTTCTTTTTTCGTTAGTCTTCCTTACCGTGTCACTAATTGTTCTTGGATATTGTTTAATAAACTCTTGGTCTGGATCTTCAAATCTATAATTGAATTTTTGTTCAAACTTTTCCATTTTTTCTTCCTCTTCCATTACTTGATCTAAATTAACAATCTCATCATATGTAGGAATAGCTTCTTCATCACTACTCACATCATATTTTTTATCGAGAATGTAATCACGAAGAAATTTATCTGACTCAGATAAATCATTTTTCATCCAGAATTGTTTCAATTTGCTAACAATTGCAGCTTGTTTTCCCTTAGCAGGTTTCTCATTTTTTAACCAATTTACCATATCGTCTTCTTCATGCTTTTTTTCTTCATCAGTTTTTATTCTTTTCTTTAACAATTCATCAGAATCATCATCTGATATTTCAGCCAAAGCAGCTTTAATTTCATCTTTTGTTTTATTAAGTTTCTCGAGGTAACTAGAATCTTTTTTAGTAGTACTTTCATCATCTGACTCAACAATCCCTTGACGCTCCATTATAAGATTTCTTTCATAATCTTTTAATAAAAAAGCTTTCTCCTTTTTTTTTTTTAATTTAGAAGAACTTTGTTCCACCTCTTCACTATCAGAATCACTTTGAAAAGCACAATTTTTATCATAAATTGAAGGATCCCTTGTTTTCAAAGCAGTTAATGCTTTAAAAAACGTTTTTTCATCTCCAGTAGTCCATTCTGGAGCATCACTTTCAGAAGAGGATGATCCTTCTTCCGATAACTGAGCGTCATCACCATATCTATCTTTTACTAATAACAAATTATGTCATCTATGAATTATTTTTAACCTACGTTTTTGAAGTTCTTCCTTTCTACGCCAATTTTCATATTTATTAGCATAGTCTTTATTAATTGTCAGTGATACTTCTTCACTGTCAGAATCTAAATTAAGTTTACAAGACATATCATATGAGAAATAAAATTTAAGATTAAATTAAATAATATGTGTGCATTACACCAAAATTTTCCAAACAAAAAGCAAAAGAAATTTATTTAACTAATTAAATAGTAACAATACTATGTGGTTTTTACTTGACTATCAATCCATTTAAGATATGGATCACTTCCCTCTTCAATTGGAAGAGCAATAAATTCTGGTACATCATATGGATGAATTTTTAAAACTTCATTTTTCAATTCATTAACAAGATCCTTTCTTGTTTTTATTATCAATAAAAATTCTTGGTCTTCTTCAATAGTTCCTTTCCAAGAATAAATTGAAGTAACTCCAGGAATAATGTTAACACATGCTGCTAGTTTTTCCTGTACCACATTCCTATAAAGTACAATACAGACAAAAAGTTAAACAACTACCTTGCTATATGCTTGGCATTTTCCATCTTTGGAACTGTCACATAAACGACAGAGAATACATTTCCTAATTTCGAAGAAATCCTCGATGCCATTAATGATATAATTAAAATTAGGAAGAGTCTTTTCACCACCATCATAAAAAATTTTCTTTTCAAAATAAATGTTAAAACTTCCAAATGTTTCATTTTGTAACACGTTATTTGTTTGTTACATTTTAAGTCTCTTTGTAAAAAACTTTTTATGTTAAATTTAACTTATTAATAGTTTGACTTTAACAAATTCTAGAGTAAAAATTGTAAATAAAAAAAGTGTAAATAGTGTTGCTAAAAACTATTTTTAAAAATGTATTTAAATCATAAGAGAAAATATTTGTTTCCATATTATTTATAGGTGAAAAATTACTTTAACTTCATACATCTATTAAGCCATTTAATAAATTTTTTCTTTTAAATACTGACAATTTCTTTTGTTATCCTATTTTTATTAGATTTTTTTTATTTTATAAAAAAAATGTTTAAAAATGATAAACTTATGTTTAATATTTAGTAATGTATACTTAAATATTTTCTTTTATTTGTTTACAATAAATATATAAATTTTATTTTACTTTAAATGAATTGTTATTATCAATATAATGTAATAATTGGAATTTTTTCAAAAAAAAATCATCTATATATATATATATTTCCATGACAAAAAATAATCTCTAAGCGATTTTTATATTATTTATTATATATTGACGAAACATTTTTATATTTTGTCATTCTTCAAAATTATAAGACAAAATTGAAAAATGTTGGAATAATGTTTAGAATAACGGTTTTTCCTTTTCTAATCATGTGGTAATTGTTATATAAGGATTTATGTTATTTATTGTATATGTTTTTTTTTTATTTTTTTTTTTTTATTATACTTTTTTTCTACTTTTTAAAATATTTTTTTTTCTTTTTAGTAAAACATTATGGATAACGAAGCTGCTGCTAGAAAAAAATTTGAAGAAGCAGAAAGGAAAGCTAAAGGAAGTAAAAGTTTTTTTGGACTTTTTGGGGGAGGAAGAAATGGAGAAGAAGCTTGTGAACTTTATGTTCAGGTATTTTTTTAAATAAAATAAAATATAATTAAACAATAATTTTAAGGCTGGTAATTTGTTTAAAATTGCTAAAAATTGGCATTTAGCAGGTGATTCTTTTCTTTGCTCTGCAGAGATTCATGGTAAACGAACAGATGGTAAACATGATTCAGCATCTAGTTATGCAGAGGCTGGTAATTGTTATCAAAAAGTAGACCCTCAAAAAGCTATTGATTGTTTTACAAAAACAGCAGATATTTATACTGATATGGG
Organism: Strongyloides stercoralis; assembly: GCA_029582065.1. Lineage (NCBI taxonomy): Eukaryota > Metazoa > Nematoda > Chromadorea > Rhabditida > Strongyloididae > Strongyloides > Strongyloides stercoralis. Next base: position 6,577,886 of record CM055866.1, on the reverse strand, counting down.
ACGTTTTAGTATGGCTGCAAAAGAGCATTTAAGAATGGCAGAATTGTATGATTCTGATTTTCCAGATAAAGAAAAAGCTATGTTTCATTATGAGAAGGCAGCAGATTTTTATAAAGGAGAGGAAGCAAAGAGTAGTGCTACAAAATGTTTAAATAGGGTTGCTCAGATAGCTGCTGAGTTAGGGCAATACAGAAAAGCAATTGAAATTTTTGAGGAAATTGCTATTTGGGAAGCTGATCATTCTACATTGAAATATAATGCTAAAAATCACTTTTTCCAAGCTTTACTTTGTCACTTATGTATTGATTTGTTAGATTCTCAACAAGCTTTAAAAAAGTACGAAGATATTCATCCTGCTTTTAGTGAATCACGTGAATGTAAATTAATAAAAGATATTATTGCATCATTAGAAGCACAAGATTCAGATGGATTTACACTTTGTGTAAAAAATTATGATAAAATTAGTAGACTAGATAAATGGCATACAGCTTTGCTTTTAAAAATTAAGAAAACTTGCAAGGAAGGAGAGGATGAGGAGGAAGATTTAAAATAATTTGTCATATTTTTATAAAATAATATTATTACATAACATTAAAAAGTAAAAATCACTTAAATCATTTATTTTTTTAATAGATATTATGCTTTTTTTTTTTGCTTATAGTTTATTAAAGAAAAAACAACTAGATGTTAAATTTATTTATTTATTATAATTTGTATCATAAGAATGACTGAAACTTTATTATTAAAAAAAAGCCTTTAAAAAGGGGGATGGGAAAAATGACTAAAAGTAAACTATTGTTACAAAGTAATGTAAGTTAAACAAAAAAAAAAGTATAGCTCAAACTTTGTATCGAGGAAATTTTTTTTTTTAGAAAAACAAATAAAGATTATCAACTCCCCACTGATGTGTTCTTCCTGTAGTGATTAATGGTAATTGAGATTCCGTTAATAAATAGAACTAAAAAAAAGGATTTTACAATAAAATAATGTCTTACATGTGCTCTAGCATATTTTACTACTAAATCAATAATTTCATTTGGCATATCTTTCATTGTAAGTCTTATTTTTTCTTCACCGTGTTTTCCAATACTTCTACATACTGACCAACATTCTGATTGTGTATATTGAGCATTTATACATTCAATTAATATTTGTAAACTTTTTTCATATGTTATATGTTTTAATTTTTCATCAAAATCTGTAGAAATAAAGTTGATTAATTCTTTTTTAAGTTCAGGTATTAAAAATTTTGCAGAATAAAATATTAAAATAGGAAGATTATCTTCAGTAATTTTTTTATTGTATGTATAGTCATCTGAAGGGCACATATAATTAAATAATATTTCTAATTCTTGTGGATCATCATCAAATAAAGTAACCTTCCTATCAGTTGACTCTTTAAATGTAGAAAAAAATAGACTATCAAAGTATGGTGATAATGTAGCAAGGTAATGAGCATTAACATATAATATTTTATCACCTACAATTAATTGAAAATTTCTTTTAGAATCAGCTTCAGAATAATTGATCATTTTATATAACTAAAATAAACAAGAAAAAAAATAATGTATAAAAAAAATTCATGTATATATAGGAATAATATTATATAAATCAATGTTTAAAATCAGTATATATTGACATGTAAACTATCATTTAGTTTAAATAACAATTGCCATTTATATAATAATAATGAATTGAAACAAAGAAATAAGAAATAAAAAAATATTGTTTAGAGAAAGAATATTTATTTATATTGTTTTAATAAATGTGTTTATGATGATTGATAAAAAGCATTTTTAATGATAAAATATTTATTTTTTTTTAAATAATAAATGCTATGTCATTAAAAATAAAGCACTAAAAATATGTAGAAATTTAATAATTAAATATTTATATATTTAATTAAACAGTAAAATATTATGTTTGTCTAGCGACAAATTGCTAAAGTTGAGGAAATTATTTTTATAATTTTTAGTGTATATAATTTGTCATATGATAATTTATTAACTTGATTTTGTCAATAGAAATCATATATACTTATATATTTTGAATTTTTATATAACTTATTATATTTTTAACGGTATAAATGTTTATTTACATAAATAAGTATAATAAAATAAAAAAAATTAATATAATTAAAAGTTTCTGTTTATGAAAAACTTTCTGGATATGGAATCCATCCTTTTAAATTATTAGAATTTTTAATTAAACACCATGAATCTTTGATTGTAATCAATTCAACAATTTCACCATAAATAACGGATAATTCATCCAGTCTAGAGGCATTAAAATTTCTTGTAACTATTACTTTTCTTGTTACTTGTTCATCAATATCATTATTTAAAGAATAATCATTTTTATTGAATTGTTTATCTTCTTGATTTTGATGAAATTTTGTAAATGTTAAATTTTGATGATTATTATTGGATAAATCTATCAAAAAAGGAGGTAAATAACCTGGTTCTTTAGGAGTAATTTCTGATAAATAATAATTTGTTGATGCATCCTCTTCTTGATTTTTGTCAAATAAATATTTATTTTCATAATAAGAGAGAGAATTATCATTTGTAGTACATCTACATATGATACAATTTTTACAACTTTCTAAATTATAATCATCATCATCAAAATTTTTATGATTTTTTACATGAACTAACATTGCTTTATTTGTTATTATTACTTTATCTGAAAAAAAAATTTATATAAATGATATTATTTTAAAAAACAAAATTAATTTTATTAACATACCAGTATTAGAAGTTTCTTTTATATCACTATGAGGAAGAACGGGTACACCTTGAATTTTAGCTATTCTTAAAGCTCGCTCTTTATTTACAGGTTTACTATATTGAAGTTGTGATATTTTTTCATAACGTTCCAATACATTTTTTGATAAGTCAGTAATTTCTTTTTTAGGAATTAATGGAATATAATGATGATGAAGACCTCGATCACATTTATTAATAGAATCATAATCAGGTTCTGGTATTAAAGGAATAGTAGTCATTTTTAACTAAAAATAGATTATTAATATATATTTATAGAATGTTATAGTTATATGATCAAATATACTTATACAGAGTAAGAATTATTGATATAAAAAAGATAATAAAGCTGAACATTTTGCCTCTCTAATTCTTATTTTTATATAGTCACGAGTATATTTGTTTGGTGATATCAGAATGGCTGTATATAAACTTAAATATTCTCATAATAAATAATATTTCTGATAACAATAACATTAATAGTAATAAAATAAGCCCAGTTAAAGTTAATGCTGAATTAATATAAAGAAGGTAGACTTTATTATAAATATAGTATATTAGAAATTTATAAATTTACAAATAAATACAACCATATTGTAATATAATATAATAATAATAATAATAAAATTGTTCTTTATTGATATATAATTATTTCATTTTTATAATTTATTAATAAAAATATACTTTGAAATTATTGAAAAATTTATCATTTGAAAGATTATAATTAATATTTAAAAAAAAATGTGAGTAACAGAATTAATCTAGATTAGAAGTAGAAGCATGATCAAAACTATTAAAATCACTCATCTTCTTATCATAGACTTTATCTGTAAAATGAGAATTAGAATTTACAATCATAAGCACTTCATTTGTCAACCGGCAACGATAGACTAAGTAAAAAATAAGATTTATTAAAATTAATCCAACAAGAATACTGCCTGCTATTACTGGTACTAAATCAGCTTCCGTTTGATCACTTGGACAAGTTTCCCTAGTTAAAAATTTTGAAACAGAACTTGATAATATATTTTTTATTTCATAGTTATTAGAAATTTTTAAATGACCATCATTATTTATTATACTAATATTTGTAAATGCTTGAACTCTAAAATTTTTTAATGTAATACTAGCTTCTAAAATATCTTCTTGTGATCCTATTAATTTATAAATTTGACTACTAGGACAAAAATATGAATGATCTGTTTGTGCATAAATAGAATTAATTAAATCATTATTATCATCAAACTTTAGGTGTGACATATATACGTGTGTTTTTAATACAGAATTATTAAATACTTTTGGCATACTACTAAAGTTAGCATTGATTTGAATTTGATAAAGACCAAAATTATTTTCAGAAATGTTAAATAATGTAGAATCATTTGTAAAATAAAAAGTTATTCCCCAACCAGGATATATAGACTTAAAACAGATTACTTACTTTTATAACAAAAATTTAACTTACTGGAAAATTTAATGATAAAACTTGACTTATAATATTAAATGAATCAACTTTTCTTAAAATTTGGCAAGATGAATTATTCTCATTAACAGCTGACTTTGGTAATAAAGGAATAGATGCATAATGTTTTTTGGCGTTTCCTTCTTGAAAATATGCAAGAGTTATTGTTGCAGAAGCTCTTAATTTTATACATTCAATATTATTTTCAGCAAAACTCCACACAGGAACTGAACTTCCTGATCCATTTAAAATTTGAAACAAAGTAAAAATATAAATTAATATACTAAAAAGTTGTAATATCATAGTAAATCTTTTACTTTATAATATATAGTCAATTTTTTAAAAATTTATAAAATAAAACGTAAATGAAGAAATGTCTTTTTAATAAAATTACATTAATAGTTATATAACTGATAAAAAAAGTAATAAAAATTATATTTTTTATAATTATTTATACAAATAGTTAGAAATAAACCAATTATACCTTTATAATTGAATAATTACTTCAATCTTAAAAGTTTGTATAATTTTATTTTAAATAATTATTCATTATTAAATTACAACAGTAAAAATCTTTTAAAAATAAAACATTTATAATTAAAAAAATAAATTTTTATTCCTAAAAACTATAAAAAAATAAAATTTAATTTAACCATTGTGAAACTTATTAAAAATTATCAAACTTTAAATTGATTAATTTTATAAGTTAAATATAATTAAGTTAATTTTTAAATTCATTTATATATTATTAAATATTTTTTTATTTTTAAATTTACAATATTTAAGAATCATTATTTGTATTTGTATAAAAGTGTTTATTTAAGTTAAACAATTATTTTAGTTAACTTTATAATACAGAGTTCTAATCATAACTTGTCATAGTAAATTTTGTACTTTATGTATTAAAGTATTATTTTCGTTTTGGTTAATAATTTATTTTTTTTAGCTATTGATAGCTATATAACAATAGTTTTTTTTATCAATTATTTGTATAATTTAACTATTTTGTTATCTTTTATTTAATATTGTGAAATTAATTTTGATATCATTTTTATTGTATTTTCTCCATTACATAGATATTTTTAATTGCATAAAATAATGTGTAAATAAAATCAATTTTGAATTGTGTTAGATTCTTAAAAAGTTAATAACAATTTGTTGTCATATTTATTTACAAATAATAGTATAAAAAAAATTTATAATTATATATGATTAAGCAAATAATAATTCATTGTAATTTTTTAATTATATAACTTTAATTAGAAATAATAATACCTTTTTTAAAAAATTATTTTAACAATTAAAGATTTATTGGAAAATTTAAATAAACATTTTTTATAATCTTAAAAAGATATATATTTTTGTAAATCCAAATAAAGATTTAAATTGATTATAATATTATTTTATTTTAATCATATTTTATTTTTGAAGAAAATAATGTTGTTATTTTGAATAACTTTTTTAATAATATAATGGCAAAAAAAATAAACATTGTAATTAGAAAAATAATTGGAATGAAAATGTCAATATTATAGTATTGAATTGTTGTCATATTTTTACTTCCTAAATCTAACATTGGTAATTTTCCGAATTCCGCAGCAAATTCAAAGTATTTTCTAAGTTCTTTTTTAGCATTGAATGGATGATTTCTCAACATTTTAGAAAGTATTTTTGACTTTCTTCTATATTCACTATTATTTATTATACTTACTATTTTTAATGTAAATTTATTTGAATCAGCAAGATCATCCCTTGGCATATATTCACCAATTCCTGCTCTTTCCAATAATTTAGAGTTAGCAAATTGATCTGAAAACATTGGTATTGCTAAGGCTGGGACACCTTGATAAGCTAATTCAGTTAATGAATTCAATCCACCATGAGTAATAAATAGTGACATTTTTGAACTGTTTAAAAGATCATTTTGTGGAATCCATTTGCTTAATACTAAATTATCAATTCCATCTCCAATTTTATCTTCTGGAGTTTCATATTTCCATATAAAAGTTATATTTGGTAAATTCTTAATTGTTTTAATAATTGATTTTTTAAAATTTTTTGGCATTAATGAACTTTTAGCAATTGAACCAAAAGACAAAAGTACATTGTGTTGACGAACTTTAAGGATATTAATCCAAAAATCATCTAATGGTTTTGATTCCGAAATTCCAATTCCTCCAATTTCAATCATTTTAGGTGTTTTTGCACCAGGTAAATTAAATAATGGATTTGTGTTAATAAAGACAAAAGATGAATCTCCAACTAATTCTCGAATATCATATTTCCCTTCTCCATATTTTTCATCAAACAAATCTTGAAGAACCATTTTTCTTCCTTTTAATATAATAAATAATTTATTTATAAAGTTTGCTATAACATTATTAAATCTTTCTTTATAATTCATTTTGTCTGTGTAAGGATTCATTAAGTTAGGTACATAAGAAGAAGGAAATGGGAGACCAAATGGAGCATACATTGCATCAAACAATGATGTAGCACATCCTGCTACATGCACTTTAATTCCCCAAGATTTAAAAAGTCCAAACATATGAGCATGAAGAAGTTCACTAAAAGCAATATCGAATTTTTGATTTTTTACAAAAGTTCCCAATTCTTTATCATAAAAAGTGTGTTTTGCTTGAATGTTGGACGCTGTCATAAACTGATTCATCATTTCCACTTGTCTATTAAAGTCGTTTGTTCTATTCCACATATCAGTAAGTAAAATATTATCTGTCATTAGTTGAATTGTTGTTGGGTGTGATGAAGCCGTGTAAATTTTCCCTTTTTTTGTTCCGGGATGTTTAACATTAAGATCCATTTCAGTTACTATTACTGTAACATCATGTCCAGCTTCAACAAGAATATCTGAGATCTGTGAAACAAAATTTACATGTGAATGACCAAATTTTGGATTGTATAAAACAATTTTATATGACCAACTGTAAAATGATAAAGAAAGTAATAAAAAGCAGTTAAAAATATACATTTTTAATAAAGTATATATATATATAATTTAATTTCATAGTATTTAAAAATGTTTCATATAAAGTTTGATAATTGATATCACAAGTTTTTTTGATAAAATTTTATCAATTAAAAAATTTTATATTAATTATCATCAGTTATAAGACTATGATTTCATTACTTTTTTCAACAACGATTACAATAATAATTTTTTTAACGTATTTTTTTTACTACCAAATTTTGATTTCATTTAATTTTTTACATTTATTAAAGAAAAACATTTTTTTTAATTTATTTTGAATCCTACAAATAATTCGTTTTGGTAGAGCGTTTCACATCCAACGTTTCACTTCATGGTCATTTTTTGTTGTAACATTGTTTTCCTCATTACTTATTAGCCTTATTTTTTATCTATTTTCTCTATTTAAAATGGAGGATACAAATATTCCACAATATACAATTCTTCTTCCAACATACAATGAAATAGAAAATCTTCCTATTTGTATTTGGTTAATTGAAAAATATATGACAGAGGCAAAGCTTAATTATGAGGTTTTGTTTTATTTGTTATCACTAATCAATGTTTTATTTAGATAATTGTTATTGATGACGCTAGCCCTGATGGTACATTGGAAGTGGCTAAAAAAATTCAAAAAGAACTTGGAGAAGACAAAATTATTCTTAAACCAAGATCAGGAAAATTAGGATTGGGCACAGCATATGTTCATGGAATTCAATTTGCTCGCGGAAAATTTGTTGTAATTATGGATGCTGATTTATCTCATCATCCTAAATTTATTCCACAAATGGTAAAAAAACAAAAAATACGTGATGCAGATATTGTTACCGGAACCAGGTATGCAGGTAATGGTGGTGTTTATGGATGGGATATAAAAAGGAAAGTTATTAGCAAAGGTGCTAATTTTTTAGCTCAATTTCTTTTGCAACCTGGTGTGTCTGATCTCACAGGAAGTTTTAGACTATACAAGAAGGAAGTCCTTTCTAGATTAATTGGGGATTCTGTTACAAAAGGGTATGTTTTTCAAATGGAAATGATGTTTAGAGCGAAGAAACTCGGTTATTTAGTTGAGGAGGTTCCAATTACATTTGTAGATCGGTTTTATGGTGAATCAAAATTAAGCGGAAGTGAAATTGTTCAATATGCAAAAGGCCTCTTATATCTTTTTGCCACTGTTTCATAACTTTAGCTCTATCAAATATAAAACTATTTAAAATTTTTATAATTAATGTTATTTAATACTGTATTTATCTTATAACGACTAATGTTAAATAAACAATTGGAAAGATGTTTTTTGATAAAGTGATATTCGTTGTGATTCTATAATAACGTAAGCGATAAAATTATCAATATTTTTTTAAACTTACTATCACGATATATTTTTATATTCTAAAGTAAAGAATGTCATCAACAGTACGAAGTAATTTGACACAGGTTGGAAGTGTTTACCTTGAAAGAGCTTTCACTGATATTCAACGGGCATTGAATTCATTTGTTCATCTTAAAGATTCGGTTGAATTGTTTACTTATCCTAGTGGAAAAACAAAAAATGTATTAACACTTGCTGGTACAATTCCTGTTAATTACAAGAACAATACTTATCACATTCCTGTAGCTTTGTACTTAGATCAGAAACATCCTTATCAAGCTCCATATTGTTATGTAAAGCCAACAAGTGAAATGGAAATTAAGGAAAGTAAAGTTGTAGACAGCATCGGAAGGATATATTTACCTTATCTTAATGAATGGAAGTGGCCATCACACTCATTAGTTGAATTATTAAAAGTAACTTTTTTTATTTTTTTAATATTTTACATTAAATAATAGGTAATGTGCCGGGAATTTGAAAATGGATGTCCTGTTTATGCCAAACGACATGCTCCACCAGCTAGACCATCACCTCCTCAAATAAGTAATAATTTACCTTATCCTATTAGCGGAGGTCCTATGCCACAACCTTCTTATGAAATTTCTACTAGTCATCCTGTGATTTCTCAAAGAAATAAACAATTAAAGAATGATTCAGATTTAGATGGGGCACTCAAAGCTAGCCTTATCACTGCTTTAGAAGAAAAATTTAAGGAAAAAATAAATAATCAAGTAAAGGATACTTATGAAGAAATAATTGTTTTAAGAAATTCTTATGAAAAATTAATTGAAGGAGAAAAAAAGCTTCATGAAACTTTACGAAATATTAGTAATGACCAACAAAAAATGAATAATTTTGTAGAAGATTGTGAAAAGAAAATTGTAGAAATTGATAATTATTTAGTAAATTATAAAAAAACATCAAATGTTAAATCATGTGAATGGATTGATGAAGCATTATTAACAACCTGCCCATTGGATGATCAAATATTTCGAAGTTATGTAGCAGATTGTGTTTTAGAAGATACACAATATTATATATCACAGGCATTGAAAAAAGGCCGTATTACATTGGCAGAATATTTAAAACAAATTCGCTTTATATCACAAGAACAATTTATTCATCGTGCCACTTTAATAAAAGCACGTGAATCAAAAGTTTCTCATATGTAGATGTGTAAATAAATTTAAAATACATTAATTTTTTTTAAAACTAAAATAAAATGTATTATAATAATATTATAAGTGTTACTATTATTTATTTTCGTTAACTAAGTGGTTTATCTTTAATCGGATGAATTTTTATTGCTTTTCTTGGATCTTCAAGATGCTCATGTTTTGTCCATGGAGCTGCCTTGTCATCCATAAATGCAATAAATAATGAATTTAAAGCTACGGTAAAGAATCCTATTAAGAGAAATATAAAACGCCACTAAAATATATAATTAATTAATAATTGTTAAAATAACATAAAAAAAAACATACACCTATCATTTCAAAATTTGGCATTATAAAACTGACTAATGCTGGTAACAAAAGTAATGTTACGCTACTTGAAAAAGAAGCTATTGACATAACAAAGTGAAAATGTTGTCTTGAAACTAATTGGCATACTTTAAAAAGTGAAGCACCAGTAGAAGCACTTCCAATTATTTCTATTGTATAACATATAACATCTAATGTAGACCATTTTGCTGGGAAAATTCCTTGAACAATAAAAGCAATTCCAAGTGGAAATTGTGTAATAGCATGAAGAAATTGAAGTCTTTTTTTCTGTGAGAAAAATGTTCCTTTATCACTAAAGTATGCAATAGCAAATTTAACAACAAGTGAAACTAAATATGGAGCTGATGTTAAGAGTCCAGTTGTTGCCACATCAAATTTTAAAATATTATGCATATAAATTGCTGCATATTGAAGCCATAAATGCATTGTCCAAAAGAAAACAAAATATGTAAAATTTGCAATTGCCAAAACAGGATGGAAAATAACATCTTTATAAGGAACTGCTTCTATTTTATGATCTTTTGTTATTTCTTTATCATATTGTATTTTTTTAACTTCACAATTATTAACAAAAGGACTTTCTGATGGGCTATCCTTATAAAGGATAAAAAAAAGAATTAAAAATATTATAGTTAATATAGCATGTGAGTAAAAAATACTTTCTGTGCCATATCCTTTAGAACATAACTCTCCTGAAAGATACATTGTTATCATTGGTCCTATTTGGCCACTATATGTTAAAACAGATGCAAAAATAGTACTTTCATCATTTGGGGCCCAAGCAAATGAAACAGATCCTGTTCCTGGTAAAGACATAGACCAACCTATTCCTTGAATAAATCTTAAAAGCATTGTTGGCCAATAACCTAGGTAAAGAAAAAATGGACATAAAGCTGTAGCTATTGCAGATAAAACAAGATAAAGGCATACACACATTTTAAAACTCATAAATTTTTCTAAAAGATTTAACAATACAGTTCCAGCTATGTTACCAATTGCTACAACAGAAAAAAAACTATTTATTTCTTTTGAATCATAATTAATTAATCTTGTTCCATTAGAATTTTCTGATTCATCACAAACAATAGCAAAATTAAATGAAACTGGATTCGATAGTAACCAACCAAATGTTAGTGTTGTAATAACCAATATAATATATCTAAATGGAAACATTACCAGTAATTTTTATTCTTTTTATTAAATTTGAAAATTAAATGTTTTAAACTTTATTATTTATAGAAAAAGTATTTGTTTATAGTTTAGCATAAATTTAAGCTTATTTATCGATACAAATAATTTTACTAAAATAATTTTGAATTATTAATGAATTGTATACAATTAATATTTTTTCATAGTCTGTTAGAAACTATTATTAAAAGTTTTAAATAATATGATTTATTCATTTTTAGTTTTGTATACTAAACTTTTTCATATAATCTCCTTAAAGAATTTGTATTCGATAAACTAATAAAAAAGTTTTTTTTTCAACATTAAGTTATAACAAAAATATTTTTGTTATTATATAAAATAACAAAGTACCACTTCAATAAACTTCAAATTTGAAAAAAAAAGTTTTTTTATAATTATTTATTTACAATAAAATATTATAAATATTAAGCTCTTACTGGTGAATCATACCCAGTTTTATATTCTGGACCTGTATTGTAAGAAGCAGAATTGACATTACGATTTGCAGCTGATTTAGAAGCTGTTTTTCTATGCGGCTTTTCATGTTTATCTTGTCCTCTTGGTGGGCAAGGGCAATAATTAGCATCTTTTCCTGGTTTTCCTGAAAAAAAAATTTATATTTATGTTTTAATAAAATCTTATTTACCTTGATCTCCTCGTACACCTTCATCGCCATCAATACCAGCTGGCCCAATAAACCCTTCTGCTCCAACAGGTCCTGGTGGACCTGGTGGACCGGGTGGTGCTGGATCACCTGCTTCTCCTTCATCACCTGCTGGACCAACATCTCCAGGTGGTCCTGGTAAACCTTTTCTACCAATAATTCTTTCAGCATCTTGTCCTTTAATTCCTGGTGTTCCTGCTTCTCCATCAGGTCCTGGAGCTCCATCTGGTCCAGGCTCACCACATTCACCTGGAAGACCATCAAAACCAGGATTTCCGGGTGTTCCTCTTGGTCCTCTTGGACCACGGGCTCCAGGTCTTCCAACAGGTCCTGGAATTCCAGGTGGTCCTGTTGGGCAAGTGTAACAGCCAGTTGTTGGTGTATTTTTAATGCTTTCTGCATCCAAACCATTTTTACCATCTTTTCCTGGTATTCCTGGAATTCCGTTAGCACCAGGTTCTCCTTGTGGACCAGCTGGACCGGCAGGACAATGTCCTCCTGATGTATCTTTTGTATAATCAAAAGCAGAATCAGCACTAGCTCCATTTGGTATGTTAGAACTTCCTCCACCAGAAGCAGGAGCAGCTTGACACACACAAACTTGTGTAATACGGGGAGCTTCAACAGGTTGTGAAGCAGCATATCCACCATAATTTTGTCTACGAATACGATGAGCTGGGGTATCAGCTCCTAATCTTAACATATCTCCCCATAAATCAATAGATTGTGCTTTAAATGTATCCATTTCACGATCAATTTCTGCCCAAATAGATTGAACATCATTATAAACATTGGAAATAGCTAAAAGGCATACAAGAAGTGTTAATCCTGATGCAGCAATGGCACAACAAGTAGCTGTTGCTAGTGTCATTTTATAAATTTAAATAGTAAAGTAGAAAAAAAAATTCTCCTTTTATAGTAATAAAATTATTTATCAATTTTATTTTTTATTACAACGATTATATTTTTATCCTAGGGGTCTGTATTCTTGTTTCTTGATTTTTCATCAAAAAATAATAATTTTTTAGGTTATTTTTTTTTCTAAATTAAAAGATAACAAATATATAGGTTGTTTATAAATTTTTTTATCAGAGTATACTCTTTTGAAGGTCAATTGAAATAGGTTTTAATGAATTTTTAAAGTAATTATTATGAAATATTATTAATTTATTAAAAATGATAATTTTTTACATAACAATCGTTTTACAACTTTTTCTAAAAAATATAGAAGGATTTTACATTGAAAATAGTAATGTATTTTCACCATACACTTCATGTTCTGAGGATGGATTTATTTTTACTGAAGGAAATAAATGTTATAAAGCATTTCAGCATGCTAAAAATTTTAAAGAAGCAGAAAACATTTGTGAAAAATTAAATTCAACTATTGCATCATTACATTCTTTTATGGTTTGTTTTTAATTTCAAGATCAAATATTAACATTTTTTACCTTTTAGGATAAGTATAATTTTATAAAGTTTATTGAAAGACATAAAATTCGTAATGAAAAAGCTATTATAATGTCTGGTTATAAATGTTTTAATAAAAAAATATGCCTTTGGATAGATCGATCCCGATTTGTTTTAGAATCCGGTTTCAAAACATCCAAAAATAATTTGCCTTGTTATGGAATATTAACAAATCATCTTAGTTCATGGTCTTGTATTGACAAAATAGAAGAAAACGTAAATATTATATTTATTTGTGAAAAAAAATTTATCTCTTTGCCTAGTTGTGAGATTAAGGATTATCATAGAAAACCGGATGGTCATTGTTATAAAATACTACATCCAAATGAAAAATTTACCAAAAGAGTAGCACAATCTATATGTAGAGATGATGGAGCTAATCTTCCAATTATTCATAGTCATTTAGAGCATTTTGTTGTTAATGAATTAGCTGATGGCGAAGATATTCATATTGGGTTAAAATGTTCTAGTGGCCCAATTGATGTAAAAAACTGTTTTTGGAGTGATAAATCAAAAATGGACTATATTGGATTTAAAGAACCACTTACGATTAATAGTTTATCTTCTTCTTGTTTTTCTACAACAAACAATTACTATTGGAGTAATGGAAACTGCAAACATCAAAGAAGAGTTATATGTCAAATACGAATGAATTACAAACATAGAAATCCCTTAAATGAAATCAATATAAATGAACCACCCAGTTATCAAATTGAAACTAATGAAATGATAACAAAAGAACTTTACTCTGATATATCAATAGAAGGAGTAGATTCTGAAATAAATAGTATTTTAAGTAGTCATAATAATCGAACACAGTCAATACGAGATGCAAACAGTTATTTACTAGCTAAAAGTATAGAAACTACAGCTATTTCTTACAAAACATCAACAACTACTTCAGGAAAAACTAATGAAAATGATGAAATAGTAGAAGAAGTAATTGAAGATAACATTCCAGAAAAAGAAACTTTAACAGAGGTAGATTTTAATGAAGATGCAACTATCAAAATTAGTCATTTAATAAATAAAAAATAAATATAACTTATTCTATCATTTTAAACACTTTCAATTTGTTCTCTTTATCTTCAGAAACCAAAATTTTATTTCCAGCGTTTATTAACTTTTCGTACTCTGCTTTTCTTTTTCTTTGCCGATCTAATGATTCCTCCAACTTTCGTTTTTTCTTTTCTTTTTCCCGTTTTCTTGTCATTTTTTTTTGTAATCCATCAGCAGTTGTATCAGAATCGTTTATAATATGCTTTGCTACATTAATCATTTTTTTTAATACACGTAATTTTTCATTTTCAGATATTTTCTTTATATAATCATCCTCAATTTGTTCTAAACTTTTGTCATCTTTTTTGTTTTTAACCAAATAATTTTGATTGAAAATTTGTACTTTATTTAAATCATGGAAATTATAAAGAATATACTTGCAATCATCAATTGATAATGATTTATCTAGTATAGAATATATTTTTAATTTATTACTATTAAAAGAAATAGAATTATTCTCATTCATCATGAAGATAAAAAAAGACAAATATAGTTTGTTAATATTTATAACGAAAATATTTATAATATTGGAATAATGAACATTAAGTGTTTTATTATAATGTAAAAGTTGAAATTTTAAAATGATTACTCTTCAAGAAGTTTCAATTCCAAGGGAAGGAGTTTGTTTTACGGAAGAAAATGTACAATTGTTTCATGAGGTTGAAAAAGTTTCTAATGGTACACTTTATATTGGAGAGAGGTTTGTTTTTTTTTTTACTTAGTAATTTATTATTGTTTTTTTTTCCATTATAGAAATATTACTTGGATAGAAGATGGAAAAGGTTTAGGTATTATAATTCCATATCAGGCTTTAGTTACACATGGTATTTCTAATGATATTAATGCATTTCCTGATAGATGTTTATTTCTAACAATTGATGCTTCAAAAGTTAATTTTAATGTTTCATCTTCTGAAGAAGATATGGATAATGATGATGAGTATGAGTGTATTTATCTCCGTTTAGTTCCTGCAAATGATTCATTAAATATTATGTTTCAAATGATGACAGAATGTCAAGAGATGAACCCAGATGAAGAAGATATGGAGGAAGATTTTAGTTCAGGACTTCAAGTGGTCAATGGAGGAAGTAGTGATTGGTATGGTGTGACAGACAATGAGCCCTTTCCAGATATGTCTGATCAGGGAATGGCTAATTATGATCGTTTATTTGGAAATAAGAATAATGATTCAATGGATGATTAAAATTTTTATAGTTGGGTAATATGAATTTATTATCATAATACTATAATTTTTAATATATATACCGTTAAATATTTTTGTGAATGGAAAATTTCATTATATTTCATCTTACTAATTTGTCGATGATCTGAATTTAAGATACTCTTTTGTGATTGGTGAACAATCTACCAAAATAAAATCCCACATAAATAATTTTATATGTTTTTTTAAATTAAAATTATCCATTGAAAGATGTGTTACATCTACTTCCTCTAAGAAAGGTCTTCCTTTGTGCCATTGGCAACGTTTACTTTCTTCATATACATTAACTATTTTGTTTTCTGAATCATATATTAATAAAAACTTTAAATTTTTTAATGATTCTGTGTAAGCTTCAAAAACAAGTTCTTTTAATGAAATTTCAAAATGTTTAGGTGGCGGTCCTTTTTCTAATATTTCATAAGAGCAGTTACCAAAGTCCACTTTACCATATTGTTCCATTATATATTTTCTTGCATCTTCTCCTTCGACATCATAAATAAACATAGGTCTTTTATATACTTCTATCCAAATTCCAGGATATAAATTAGATGCTTTATAATATTTTTCAGTTCCATCAGAAGTTTGATAACATAATCGAACACCTTTCAAAAAAAGTTGACCCTCTAATCCTGGAGTCATTTCAATTATTGTAACAATATCAGTATATGAATTTATTGTCATTTTAAAAGTTCTTTTAAGTTTTCCACTACAATAGTCATTTTTATCATCAAGCCAAGCTAAATAGAAAGTAATTTGCCTTGGCATCTGTTGAAAATGAAAATAATAAACATTTTGATTGGGATTTAAATTATCTTTAGTGTTACTTTTTTCTGTTCTTGATATAGTCCATGAATCTAATGGTATTCCTTCATCAGGTTTAACAACAATTCCATTTTTTGATAAAAAATTTCTAGTAAATTCATCACAAGAAGCAACATGATAATAATTTCCAAATAAATTTATATCATCTCCAATATTAAAATCTCTCCATGACAAAAACTTATTTGTTATAATATTTTTTTTATGGATCTGTTTTCTTCTAAATATTGGCCCTTGAAGATAGCCAGAGTTTTTAGTTTTTGGTTCATATAAGGTAAATGATGAATCATCTAAATGATACAATAATTTCATAGGACGAATTTTAAGAAATTCTCTATACAATCCATCTGATTCTGTACCATAAACATTATATGTAAGTGTTTTTGGAAAATTTATATTAAACTTTTCAAGATTATAAATATTTCTTGGAATTATGTTATTTTTTTTTTTATCCTCTATCAAGAATCGTTCTCCATCAATAATAGTAAATTTGTTTTGACGTGACTAAACAAAAATAAGGTAATAAAAATGATTTTAAACTAACATTATTATTTAAAT
Source organism: Strongyloides stercoralis (assembly GCA_029582065.1). Taxonomy (NCBI): domain Eukaryota; kingdom Metazoa; phylum Nematoda; class Chromadorea; order Rhabditida; family Strongyloididae; genus Strongyloides; species Strongyloides stercoralis. The sequence goes on along the minus strand of CM055866.1, from coordinate 6,560,819 downwards.
AATATTGACAAAAATCTTCATCATGTTTAGGTTTTCCAAAATAGGTAAAATCCATGATTAAAATTTTATAAGTAAATAATGACATTTTTTATCACTAGTCAGATTATTATTCATGTTACACACCGAATTACCATTTTGATGATTGAACAATAAATTAATGATGTGGAAAATTATTATGCTTTTACCTACAAGAATTAATAATATATTTTATACTAAGAAATTAGTTATGAATTTTTCTCATAAAACTTTTATCACCAATTTATTTTAAATTTTTCTTTAAAAAGTTAAAGACTAGACGTCATATAATTCATATGTTATCACATTAAAATAATATGTAAATATATAAGAAAATCTAGAATCTTAATGTTATTCTGGCCCAGTTTTAGAAGATTAAAAAGAATATAAAAGCGAAGTTTTGATTATTAAAAATACAAATAAGAAAAATTATTATTACAATCATGAAAACTACTTCAATTATCATTTTTGCTCTTGGTGCTTCTACTGCTTCAGCTGGATTTTTTGGAACAGCTCCATGGATTGGTGGTAACAGTGGATATGAAAATCATGGTAGAGAAATAGGTGATGTAGCCGGTTCATTTGGAGGTTTTGGTAAAGCTAATGGAGGATTTAATGGAGCTTGGGATGGTAAAGAAGGTGCACATGCAGTTGGTGATGCTGCATCACAAGCTGGAGCAACAGGACATAATCAATGGGCTAATGGTGCTTCTGATTTTGCAAAAGATGCTGCAGTAAGTCATGGTGAAGCTGCAGGAAATTCTGCTGCTAGAGCAGCTCAAGATTCTGCTGGAGCAAAAAAATATGCTTACTTTACTCAAGGATCAGGTCCTGATGGTTTTTATTCAAAAGGATATTATGGTTCAAATGGATTTGAACATGAAGCTGCTAAAGCTGGAGCTAATGCTAATGCTCAAGGAGCTGGTTATCAAAAAGCTTTTGCTGCTGGTGATGCTGGCAGTTCTCATGGTGGAAAATTCTATGATAAAGCAGCTACAGCAAGAGATGGATTTGGTAGAGGATATGATCGTGCTGGATATGGAGGACAAGGGGCTGCTTATGGAACTGATAACTTTGGAAATGCCTTTAACAAAGGATATGGTGCATTAGAAGGAGCTTCTGGAGAACATACTAATGGACTTTCAATATGGGGATAATTTTATAAAAAAAATTTTTTTTTGACTGATTTAAAAAAATATTTTTTTAAATAAAATCTTTTTATAATTACAAAAATATAAAGTCAAATAAACATTACTATTCGTTTCTAATTTTTGAACATTAATAGATGATCTATTTCAAACTAGTTAAATTTGTACATTATTATTATTAATAACTAGGTTTATTATATTAATTGTTACGACTTTTTGTTATAAGGTCATTTATGTAATTTTTATTATAGCTCTTACAATTTAATTTTTTCATATGAGAAATGAAAGATTATAAAAAAAAGTTTTGATTAATAAGGCGATTAAATAATTTTAGAATATGTTTTATCCAATGAATGATAGGAAACATGTTTGAAAGTAATAGGATATAGTTTGTTGATAAGAGATTAGCTCTTATTGCTTCATAAACTATATTTAGTATAAAAAGAAAAATTATATTGAAAAAATATTATATCGTTTAGTTCTAAAAATGAAATTTACAGCTGCTTCTATTTTTGCCTCTATTGGCTTAATCTCTGCTCAATTTAATTCACCAACATTAGGAAGTTATGGAACATCAGGTTATGGAACGATGGGAAATCCTTGTTGTGATAGTTATAATAGTATGTATGGAACTTCATTATCTGGCTTCGGTGGATTATCAAATTTTGGAAGTATCATTCCTGTAAATAGTATGAGTGGTTATAGAAACGATCCTTATTCAATTAATTCTGGAATAGGATATCCATCTAATATGGTAAATCCTATGTCAAATTATAATTTACCAAGTTCATTATATAATGGAATGTCTTCTTTATCTAATTATCCTATTTCTGATCCAATACTTGCTGGTGCTTTAGCACCATACAATAACATGAATAGTATAAATTCTTTAAGTTCTCCATTTTCAAGATTAGGTGGTTCGTCAATTTACTCCCCTATAGCGGCCTCTAAGAAAGCCTCTCCAATAAATCAAGAAGCATTTTCAATGATGAATGAAGGTGTATAAATAAATGTAAAAAAAGTTTATTTGTAAAATAAAGAAAAAAAATTTTTTTTAATCATTTTTATTACAAAATTATCAAAATAAATAGTTTTATAATTACGTTTACTATCCTAAGCTCGCTATAATATTTGCATAGCCTAAGGGTACACATCTACAGTCATGAATGCCAGCTGAATTTCCAAAATCACGACATCCACCTTTACAAAGGTTCAATGCATCATGACAATATTCTCTAATTCCATCATAACCACATCCTTGAGCGTGAAAGTTATCTTTATCATTTAAAAAATTTAATAAACTAACTCTAGCAAAATCAGGAGTATTTATCATATTTTGTGTTGCTGCAATACTTTCAATTGTTCCTCCAATTTCAGGTCTTCCTCTAGCAGCAATATTATTTGATAAGATAGTTGATTGTAACGACATTGGTAGGGGAATTGTATTATGAATAGGTAAGTCAAGTTGCATAGGAACTCTTTGTTGAAAGTTTAGTATTGGCATTTGTTGTGGTAATAATAAAGGTTGTGGAAGTAAAGGATTCCATATTTGACTATTTGTTAAAGTAAAAATAGTAAAAATAAAAAATTTCATTTTCTTAAAAATATTAAAATAATAAGAATTTATAGAATAAAATAAATAATATATACTATTCTTTCATATTGGGCTCACCTTTTATCATTATTAAGATGCTACTTTTTTTGTACCAATAATCGTTCCACATCCACTTTTATAAATACAATCCATATTTATAAAATTTTAATAAAAAAAAAAAAGTTTTTTATTTGTAATTCATGACACTATAGATGTTTGCAATAATTTTATTAAACATTTTTATGTGATAAACAATATTAATGATCAAATGAACGATATTATAATAACAATATTAAATTGTAATTAAAGCTATAATTGTTTCATTGAACTTTTCTATAAAATATCAAAAACATTTTATAACAATTAAAATATAATATTATATAATGTTTTATATTTTATAAAATATAGACTAATACATAATTAATTAAAAACGCTGTTAATTTATTTTAGAATTTTTATTTATGTCAATCTGATAACAAAGAAAAAAAGTAAAACTAAACATTGCACGATTACTCCATTAAAAATGTCATATTTACCCATTTAATCTTTTATCAATAAATTAGATATAAATATATAAATTTAACAATAATAAACGACATTTACTTTTTGAAAATTATTTAATATTTTATATTATTTTAGGAATATAAAATGTCAACTAATAATGAAAAAACAGATAAGGATTTTGGTGATCAATTGTCAATGATGGCATCAATGACTATGGTTAGTATGTCTATTTCATTAGCATTAGAATTAAAATTATTTCAAGTATTAGACTCTATATCATCTGAAAAAGACCCTGCAACAGCAGAAAAGGTTGCATTAAAAGGAAATTACAAAGCAAGATATATTCAGGAGCTTCTTTCATGTCTTGCTTGTGGAGATATTATTGAAGTTACTAATTGCGGAAAAAAATTTTGGATACCAGAAGGAAAAAGAAATTATCTTGTTAATCCAACTTCTAATCCTGCAATGACTGTTTTTCCTGAAATACCAATATTTGGCAAAGTATTTTATGATATAAAAGAAGTTTGCCAAAAAGATGGACCACTTGGAATGCAATATTCTTCATATGAAAATTTCTATGCTTACATGTCAGCATTTAGTGAAGCATCACATAAAGAACATCTTAAAACTAGTATTGTTCCACTATCTGAGATGGAAGAAAAATTGGAAGGTAACAAAAAAACAGAATGTCTTGATGTTGGATGTGGAGATGGTTTTCATATTATAGAATTAGCTCATCATTATCCTAATGCTAATTTCATTGGTGTTGATATTACAAAACATGCCATTGAAATTGCAGAAGAAAAATTAATTGAAGAAAAAAATAAAAACCTTAATAATGTTACATTTATTAATATGAATGCCTCAAACATGAAAAAAGAATGGAGCAATAAATTTGATTGGATTACTATTTTTGATGCTTGTCATGATCAATGTAGACCTGATCTAACATTAAAAGAAATTCATAGATGTTTGAAACCAGATGGAATATTTTCTATGATCGAAATAAAAGGTTCTTCTAACTGTTATATTGATAAAAAAACAAACCCTAATGATTCAGCATTACTTTATGCAGAATCTCTTTTTCATTGTCTTCCTGTTGGTAGTAATACAAAAGATGCATTAGGACTTGGAGCTATGTGGGGTCAAGAGAAAGCATTAAAAATGTTAAAAGAAGCAGGATTTTCTAAAATTGAAATTGTTCCAACACCTTTTCTTCCAATTAATATAATGTATAAATGTAAAAAATAAACAACAAGAAGAATAGAGGTTTAATAATTTATGAGTGATTTTTTTTTTAAATAAGTTAAAGTTGTAAAATTAAAAATTATGTTAAACCCGTAATACTCACCATTTGACAACGCCGCTATTTTCTCTTATACAAACTTATTCCTACGGCAACATTTTGTCTTAAGTTAATTAGTAGTATTATTTTTAATTGAATAAATTTTGTTGTTGTGATTGTGGTGATTCAGATGGTTGCTGATTAGGCATACCTTGAAAATTTGGTTGCATCATAGGTTGATTTGAAATAGGCTGTTGCTGGTGTGATGGGTCATTTATATTTATAGGATTATTTTCTACACGAGAAATTTTTCTTTCATCTCCTGAACCATAATCACCTCCCATAACCGTTGGCTCACCAACAACCATCAAATCATTATAAGGTGCTTGTGGCATTTGTGAACCATTTGGAGTTGTGGCAGGAATTAAATTGTTATTTATTTGGGTATTTTTTACATTATTAGAACTTCCTTCAGATTTTTTCTTACTAGCAGATTCTGAAGAATCCGTAACTGTTGTTCCGGCACTTGTTGCAGCTGCATTCCTTTTATTCCTTTTTCTTGTTTTTTTAGGTGGCGGCGCTGATTCTTCAGGCCTCATTCCCATTACCATATGTGGAGGAAGTGCACCTGGTCCATATGGTCCAGACATTCCTGCTCTTTGTTGTGTCATTCGATGTTCTTGAATTCTTTGGTTTTGTTGAGTCTTTAAATGATACTGCATTACAGCATGCCCAACACATTCTTTTGGTTGAATTCCTTGTGTTTTATGAATAGAAAATAATATTTGCATTGGTTCTAATATACTTGCCATTTTTATGGTATTTAAAGCATGTTGATTTAAACCGAGATGAGCAAATCCCAACTTTAGTTTATCCAATATCATATTATCATTTTTTTGATTTTGATCTTTCCAATTAAAATAATAACAATGTTTTAATTCTAACGTCCAATTTCTAATTCTGTATCCAGACATATCTAAAGAAAATTCCATTAGAAACCTTATGTCAGTCTGTACATCAAGCATTGCAGGTCTTTCATGTTTTGTATGTAAAAGTGCATTATCACAATCTAAAAATATTAATGGATAATTATTTGAAATTCCTTCTCTACAAGCCATTCTTGGAGCTATATACATTTCACGAATTCCACCTTCAAATAATGCTTTAAAAAATTTTGGTATTATTGCTCTTCCAAAGATATATTTTTGAGGAGGTAAATTTTCATCATACAAATGAAGCTGTATTTTTGCCATATCATCAAAAAATTCAAATGCAAAAGCATTCCACCACGCACCCCAATCTTGTTCTGGAATGTTAGCTGTATGAAAGAAACATAAACGACGATTCATATCATATATTTTACTTTCTAAATTTATTTGTTGCCCCATTTGATGTTGTGGTCCCATACCACTTTGAGGTTGCCCATGAATTGGCATTTGCCCTTGCATTCCATAACCTGAATGTTGAAGTGGTGGTGTTCCTGTATTAGAAGGAATATTATTCATCATCATTCCATTTGGAGGCATTTGTGAAGGACCCATTTGATAGGCGCCTCTCTGCATCAGTCTACAATAACATAATATATATATATATAATAGTTTAATAATATAGTACTAATTACATTTTATTATAATATTAAAACGAAATATTAAACAATACATTAATTAAAAATAATAATAAAAAAAAAATGATAGTTGTCAATTAATTATGATGACTTATATCCATTAGCTGATCCTTTAATTATACTTGTAATATAAAATTTCAATGGCTCTCTCAATCATATTATTATTATTATTATTATTGTAATATGAAAACACGATGTCGACAGACATACAAACAAAATAACCTTTGCCAATATCATACAAAATCTTATTTTCTCTCCTTAGAAAATGTATGTGTATGGAGAAGATAGTCTTAAAGAACATAACATATTTCTCTCTCTCTTTTTCAATATATCAATATATTACAAGGACGGCAGTTGATGAAGTCGTTTACGGCTTTTAGTTAAAATATAATATATCTTGAAATGGTTGCCGCGCTATAAAACACAGCGACCATTAAAGCAACACTACTAACTAGACATAACAAGCACAAAAACTTTTTTTCTGGAATACAATCTACATTATTTTTCTGTACTAAGTGAAGAAAGTATAAAAAAGAACACGACAACTATTATATATATTTGTATGAAGAGGGGAAAGGAAGAGGTTGATGGTGTTGTTTGTGATATAGTAGTGATGATGGCTATAAAATATAGACGTCTTTGCCAGGTCGCATATATTTTGAAAAATTATGTAGTTGCGTCAATGTTCGACTTTCTCTTCATCTCATCCTATTTATATAAATATAATAATATATACAACTTACAACTATAGGCCTCCCTTTTTGTTTTAAAAAATTGTATGATAGTCATCGTCAACCTTAGATCTCAATAATTTTACAATTTCGAAAATTTTTTACTAGAAATTATTTATGATATATAACATATATACTATGTATATATATATATATTTTTTTTTTTTGTTAAAATATATAACATAAGAATGAATAATAATGGTATAAAAGAATCACAAATATGTCTAAATTTAAATAATATATGTATTTTTACTGTCAATTTTCTGGAAAGGAAAATGTATTTTTAAATGAAGAATAGTTATGATATATATATAATTGACATGTTATATCCTAAGTCAAACACAACAAAATTACTTATCATTATGTATTGTGTTAATTACAGGAAAAGATAGCAAGACATACATTGTGACTAAATATATAGCTCCTGAGATGTAGTGGATAAAATTTTTAAAGTGATAAGAAAAAAAAAATGTAATCCTGAAAGCCTACTTATCACAACTATATTAACGTTATATTTTGTATAGGTCTATTACTATAACTAGTTAGAGATATATTTATGTTAAAAGTAAACAAAATTTATATATTTTTAGTATGGAAAAAAATTGTAAAAGCATAATGCCAGAAAAAAAATATTTTTATGTATCGAAAGTTATCAACAACGGTGAAAACTATAAAGGCTTTGTATAAAAAAAAGAAAAATTTTAGTGAATTAAATCTTTAGAAAAATGATGTCATATGGATAATTAAGTTATGGTGATCGAAAATAATTTTAATCATGGGTAAACAAGTAGTGTTCATTAAAAAGTTAGGAGTTAGTTGAAAAAATAAAAGGTATTTGATAGTATAATTTTTTAATATATGATCTGAACAAAAAAAAACTTGTTCGATGTAGGACTATAACTAGTGAAAAAAAAACGAATTGTAAATTATTAATATTATCATAAAATATATAAAGTAGCATTATATTTATCTTATATTTTAATTATTTTTTTCTTATCATTGATCATAAGTTATTTTAATAAATAAAATATTATAAAAAAAATAAGAGTTGGTTTTATAAAATTTTACCAACAGATATATAATTTATTTATAAATAAGATATTATCATTTTAATTTTTAACTGTTGTATAATATTTTGTATATAAAAAAAATAATTGATGAATTATTTAACTATAGTTAACATTATATTTTAAAAACGTTATTTATGAAAAATCTTACGTTTCAATATTTTAAATTTTTAAAAGTGGATAGAAATAAATAAAGTAGCAATATGAAATAAATAATAAAAACATATTTTATTAAAACTTTTTGTTTTGGTTCAATAATTTATTAGTAAAGTTTTTTTTTTTTGTTAAAATAAAATTTATAGTTTTAAAAAATATTAAAAATTTTACAAAGTAAAAATAAATTTCTATCTTTAAAGTAAAGTGCCACAGATTCAAAAAAAAAGCATAAAGTTTTGCGCAAACAATATCTTGAAAAGAATAAAAATTGATTTGTGTAATGTATACATACGCCACGTAAACGTTTCAAATTAATAGTTATTTATTTGTAATTTTCAACAATCGTTTTAGATTTCTTGAGGAATGACAGCAGAACAGCCTTGCTATGCATTAGTTCATGTTCCAAATGATTATGATCTGCCTTCAGAGGGTAAATTAAAACAATTAATTGAAAAAGGTAATAGTCATTTTAATGTATTGAAAAATATTTTATCATTTTTATAGGCGATATTAAGACAAAAACTGATGCTTTGAAAAAACTTATCTTTCTCATTCAAAATGGTGAAAAAATTGGAAATGGAATGATAATGCACGTCATTAGATTTTGTCTTCTTACAAATGATCATTATTTAAAAAAACTTCTTCTTGTTTTTTGGGAGATTGTACCAAAAACTGATAGTGATGGAAAATTATTACAAGAAATGATTCTTGTTTGTGATGCTTATAGAAAAGATCTTCAACATCCAAATGAATTTGTCAGAGGTTCAACATTGCGTTTCTTATGTAAATTGAAACAACCAGAATTATTAGAACCGTTAATGCCATCAATAAGACAATGCCTTGAACATAGGCATAGTTATGTAAGAAGAAATGCCGTTTTGGCAATATTTATAATTTATAAAAATTTTGACTTTCTTATTCCTGATGCACCAGAGGTAATTGCTAATTTTTTGGAAACTGAACAAGATTCAAGTTGTAAAAGAAATGCTTTTATGATGCTTTTGCATGTTGATCAACAGAAAGCTCTTGATTTTCTATCAGATTGTATTGAACAAGTTAATTCCTTTAATGAAATTCTCCAACTTATTATTGTTGAATTAATTTATAAAGTTTGCCATAACAATCCAGGGGAACGTTCTCGATACATTCGTTGTGTTTATAATTTATTGCAATCATCATCTCCAGCTGTTAGATATGAAGCTGCTGGAACATTGATTACTTTATCAACTGCTTCAGGTGCTGTAAAAGCTGCTGCAAGTGCTTATATTGATTTAATTATTAAAGAAAGTGATAATAATGTAAAGATAATTGTTCTTGATAAATTAATACAACTTAGAGAAAATCTTACTGATGATAGAGTGATTCAAGAAATGGTTATGGATATACTTCGTGTATTATCTGCACCTGATAATGAAGTAAGAAGTAAAACATTATACCTTGCTTTAGATTTAGCCTCTTCAAGAAATGTTTATGAAATGGTTATGTTCTTAAAGAAAGAAATTGATAAAACAACAAATGATACCCAAGATGAAACACAAGAATATAGACAATTACTTGTTAGAACTCTCCATTCCGCTACTATTAAATTTCCTAATGTTGCTACACAAATTATTCCTGTTCTTATGACTTTTCTTTCTGATGTTACAGAGGGAGCTGCTGCCGATGTATTGGTATTTATTCGTGAAGCAGTCCAACGTCTTCCAGATTTGAGACAATCTATTATTAATCATTTACTAGATGTTTTTAGTGAAATTAAAAATCCCTCAATTTATCGTAGTGCTTTGTGGATTTTAGGAGAGTATTGTCAAACATCAGAATCTTTAATTCATTTATTGAAATTAGTTAAGAAATCTTTAGGTGATTTACCAATTGTAAACGAAGATGAAGATGAAACTGAAGTTAATGAAAATTGTAATGAAGAAAAAAAAGAAAGAAAAAAACAAGGTAATTCATTAATATCTGCTGATGGAACTTATGCTGCTCAGTCAGCTTTTATTAATACATCAGTTTCAACTGAACAAGATAACAAGCCTGTATTAAGAAAAGCTTTATTGGATGGTGATTTCTTCCTTGCAGCTTCATTAGCTAATACAATGACAAAAGTTGTTCTTAGATTTGCACAAGAAAATGAATCGCAACCAGAGCGAATTAATCGAGTAGCTGGTGAAGTTTTGTTTATTTTTGCCTGCATTATACATGCTGGAAAATCCAAACTTGTCAAACATAACATTACAGAAGACGATCTTGATAGATTATCTGCTTCTATTAAGATTATCAATGATCGTTGGCCAGATGCATTTAACATTTACCTTGGATGTTGTCGTGAGTCATTGGAACTTATGTTACAAGCCAAAGGAGACGTTGATAGACACGAAGAAGTTAAATTACCAAAAAATAAAAAAGTTAATGAAGTTGAAGTAGATAAAACAATTGTTTTTACACAGTTAAATGCTGGCTCTGCTGATGGGGAAGCTGGAACTAATTTAATAGATTTATCTTTATCACAAGCTTTAGGTACAGCACCTAAAACTACGAAATTTAATTTGGCTTCATCAAAACTTGGAAAAGTAATTCAACTTGCTGGTTTTTCTGATCCTGTTTATGCTGAAGCATTTGTTAATGTTAATCAATATGTTATTGTACTTGATGTATTAGTTGTTAATAGAACTGGTGATACACTTCAAAATTTAACTTTAGAATTATCAACAGTTGGTGATCTCAAGTTAGTTGATAAACCAACACCTTTAAATCTTGGTCCACATGATTTTACAAACATTAAAGCAACTGTTAAAGTTACAAGTACAGAAAATGGAGTCATTTTTTCAACTCTTTCTTATGACATAAGAAGTTCAACTTCTGATCGTAATTGTATTTATCTTCAGGACATTCATATTGACATTATGGATTACATTGAACCATGCCATTTAACAGATACAGAATTTAGAAAAAAATGGGCAGAATTTGAATGGGAAAATAAGGTTGCTGTTCAGACACCAATCACTGATTTACGTGATTATTTAGCACATCTTGCTGCAAGCACAAACATGAAATGTCTTACAACAGATGGAGCATTAGCTGGAGAGTGTAATTTTATGGCAGCAAATTTCTGTTGTCATTCTATATTTGGAGAAAATGCTTTAGCAAATGTATCAATTGAAAAGACTGATGTAAATGTTCCAAGTAGTCCAATTATTGGTCAAATTAAGATTAGAGCAAAAAGTCAAGGGATGGCATTATCAATGGGAGATAAGATGAATGCAGCACAAAAACAAAAATGTTAGTGATATTAATTTAAAATATTTATTGTTTTTCTATGAAGATATTATATAAATTTAGTATATATTACGAATATCGTTTTTAAATGCTTTCTCAATTTTTTCTGTCAATGTTTCATTATTTACTTCTTCATTAGATTCAACATCAAATTGTAAAAGATTATTAATTGAATTTTGTGTAGATTCGGATAAGTTTTGCCTTGCACTTTTATATTCATTATATATTAATTCAGTTAAATTTGTTTTAAGATTACTTATTTTAGTAGAAACCTTTGAATAAATATTATTAAAACTATTTTTAAGATTATCATAAATTTTAGGATTAATATAATTATTTTCTTCTAATGTAAATGATGTTGAAAAGTGTTGTAGTGTAATGATAATAAAAATAGATATATAAAAAATAAACTTTTGAATTTTCATTTAAAATTTAATCGAAAAAAGTTTTTTTAATAATATAATGTATCAATTTTTGTTTAAAAAATTTATTTATTATTAATTTATATTTATTATATAAAATATTATCTCAATTATTAATTATTCTGTTGGATTAAATACAAAAATAATTCCATATATCTGTTGAAGATTTAAACCTGATCATCATTTATTATAAATAATCAAAACATAATACAATATTTTATTTTTGCCAATCAATCTTTTTTTTAATAAATAATATAAAACAAATAAAAACAAGCAAATCAGGATATTATTTTGCTTTTTAAATACTTGATTGTTTTTAAAAAAAGTATAAAAGATAATGTGATTTGAATAATAATAATAATAATATATATATTATATATCTAAATATGTACTATAAAAAAATTTTTTATTCTATAATTTTGGGTTTTATATTTTCTTGTAATATTTTTGCACAATATGGACCGCCTACTTATGGAAGCTCAAACTATGGAAAATATTCTAAACCTGGAACTTTAAGTGTTGTTAAAACTCAAACTATGACAACATATAATACACCACAACATGGTTCTACGAATACAAATTATGGTTCTCAAAATACAAATTATGGTCCTTCAATGTATCCAAATTATAATCCATATTATTCAAGATATTATCCAAGTCGAGGATTTAATAGTGGACCATATAGTTCATATAGGCATGGATCTTACCCATATTTACCTTACAGAGGTCCTGCAATGATTGATCCAAAAGATAGAGCAGTAGCAGGATTAGGATTACTTGCAAGCTCATTAATTGGTAAAAAACATGCTTAAATTATTACATAATTTAATATAAAATTTTATTTATATTTATAAATAAACATTTTTATCAATTAAATTATTTTTTGATAGTAAAAAAAATATAGTAATAGATATAATTTTTATAAATTATAAAAAATAATAATTTTAATAATGTTTTAATTTATTACATTAAAATATATATTATTATATTTAACTATAACTTATTTTTAAAAATTTACTGTTTATTGTAAATTAGTTTTTTTTTAATTCTTTCATTTTTCATTAAAAACAGTTTATATGAAAAAATTTTTAAATTTAATAATATGTTAAAGAAATTAAAAAATATATAGTAATAACCCAATTTAATTGAGAAGTGATAAATAACATTGGAATATATGTATGTGTGTTTTCCTACCGCAATGAAGATTAGTTATAATCCAACTCGGAATATTAATGATGAAAAATTTTCCTGAGCGGTGAATTATTTTATATTACATTAAAGGTAAAAGCAAAAAGTTATTTAGCGGAAATTGAAATTTATGGTACAGTAAACGTTTAAAATTTTCTACAATGAATGTTATATTTTTATAAATATTAACTTATTATTTCTTTTATCATGCTTTCTACTGCAGAAAAAATATTTTCAGGAATTTCTAATTTAAAATCTAGATATTATAAATATTTAGAAAAACTTTGTATTTCAAATGGAATAGATATTTCACAATTAAAAAATGAAGGAAGCAAGCAAAATATTCTTGAAATGTTTTTTGGTGATTATAATGTCCTTGTAGGATTAAAATATTTTTCAAATTTAAAAATATTAAAATTAGTAAATCAAGAGATTGTAAGTCTTCGTCCATTAAATGAACTTTGTAATACATTAGAAGAATTTTGGTTAGTTGAAGGAATATTAAGTGATTTAACAGGTATTGAAAGTTGTAAGAAATTAAAAAAATTATATTTATATGAAAATAAAATTGAGGATGGAAAATTAATTGGAAATTTAATAAATTTAGAAGTATTATGGATAGGTGATAATAATCTTAAAAATTTTTCTTTTATAATATACTTAGAAAATATTAAAGAATTAAGAATAAATGGAAATCAATGTACGGATTCAAATTTATTAAGTATCGACATATGGCCATTAAATATTAAAATTTTAGATATATCATATAATAAATTAAATTCTAGTCAATCTTTATTACTTGCTAGTAGATGTAAAGAACTGGAAAGTATTTATATTAATTGGAATTTTGAAAATGAATCTTTATTAAAATGTTCTTTAGAATTAATGGAATTTTTACTTTATCAATTTCCTTCTCTTACATCAATTAATGGTGAATATATAAATGAACATCAAAAAATAATTATCAAAGAATATGCTGAAAAAACATTATATAAAACTATGTCAATTGTAATACAACAAAATGATATTTTAATAAATGGATTAAATGATATTGAAAAAAATTTTGTAAATATAAAAGAAAAACTTTGTTCTTATGTTTTAGGATTAGAAAAAGCACGAGTAAATGCTTCAAAACGTGAAGGACGAAGGAATGTTGTTAATCGTTTATATGAACAATGTCTATATAACTTACAAAATTTAAAAAAAATAAAAAACATGGCAATTGAATATGAATATTTATCATATATTTTTAGAAAATATTTTATTTGTGTTAATAAACTTGAATCAATTGGAAAAAAAAATTTTTGTATGTTAAATGAATTGGAAGAAAAAATTTTAAATGATATGTTAACACATCATTTCACTTTATCAAAAAGTCATAAAATAAAAATTTTATTTTCATATAAAATAGGTAGAAATATAGAGTTAATAGAAGAAAAAGATATGGAAAACATTTATTGTTTAGGTTGTCCAATAAAACTAGGAAAATCAAATTTGATATGGAGTTTATCACTTATTCTTCAATTGATAGATAAAAAAGAATTAAATAAAAATGAAAATACGGAAAATTTAGAAATATTTAAAAATCTTGGAAGAATATTTGGAAATGAAGAAATTAAAAAAAGTCAAATTTTAATAGTACCATTTATGGAATATTTAAAGAAAAAAGAAGAAAAGTATGAAAAAGTATTAAATGAAAATGAATTTGATGATATAGATTCAGAAGAAATTGTTCATTGGAATGATTTAACTTTAAAAATTTTAGCCATTTTAGAAATTAAAGTTATTGATGAATATTCTATAGAAATGTTAAAAAAGTATGATATATTTGAAAAAGAAGTAATTAGTCAGATAAAAAAACTTTCAAATATAGGTATTGACATTTCTATAAGTAAAAAAATAACAGAACGTGATGAAACTGTATTATCAGAATTAACTAAAGAAGATAAAAATAAAAAAGAAGTTTCAAAAATTAAAAAAATGTCTGATACAATAAATCAAAATATATATTGGATTGGATGGAATAAAGAAAAATATGTTAATTGTCAAAGAATATTTACTACTAGAAATTATATGAATTTATTACTTAATTTTGGAAACAGAGCTTTATTTATTGATATGATTGATTTTCAATCAAATGTAACAATTCTTGATTTGTCTTTTATGAAAATAACTAAGCTAGATGATCTTTATAAATTTAAAAAATTAACCTATTTGGATCTTTCTAAAAATAATTTACATACTATTAAAAAGTTAGATGATATTGAAACATTAAAATATTTAGACATTTCATATAATTCTATATCAAAAATTGAAGATTTACCACAAAGTATTATTTATTTTAATGGAGCTGGAAATAATTTAACACATATAGAATTTTTAGAAAAACTTATTTATCTTGAATATGTAGATATATCAAACAATAAATTAAATTCATTAAAAGGATTAAATAATGCATCAAATTTAATGTATCTTATTGCTTCATACAATAATATAAGTGATAAACTTGAGTTAGGTATAATTGAAAATTTCCAATTTATGAAATTTCTAGATTTAGTTAATAATCCTGTTAATCTTGTTGAAGGATATAAAAAAAAAATTTTTATGTTAAACAAAAATCTTGATTATCTTGACCGAGAATATATAGATAAAAATTATATTAAAAAAAATAATAATATACAAAACGGAAAAATTTTAACAATTGAATTAATAGAAAAAATAGAAAAAAATTGGACAAATTGTGAATGTTTAAATTTAGACAATAAAAATGTTCAAACAGTATCATTAAATTTAGAGACAATACAAAAAATGAAGAATTTAAAAAAATTAATTCTATCTAAAAATAAATTGGCAACAATTGGAGAGTTATTAAATTTAGAAAAATTAATTGAATTGAATTTAAATGAAAATTTAATAACATCATTAGTGTTAGTAAACACACAAGCTCCCACACAATATCTTAACTTACCGCATCTTGAAATTTTAAAATTATCAAAAAATATGATAACATCATCAACTTTAGGAAAATTAAATTTAAAATATTTAAAGAATTTAAAAGAAATTGATCTAAGTAGTAATAATATAGACAAGATTGATTTTTCAATATTTTCAAGTTTACCTAACCTTGAAAAGTTATGTCTTCAAAATAATCAAATTAAAACACTCATTCGACGACTTCTACCAAAACTAACTTATTTGAATTTATCTTCAAATAAAATTAAAGAAATTGAACAGATACAAGGACCTGAATTAGTACATTTAGATATATCAAATAATAAAATAATAACATGCTCTTCTCTTAAAATTATATCAAAAATGAAAAAACTTAGTTATTTAGATTGTAGAGGAAATCCAGTAACAAGTAGAAAAGTTTATATTGATTTTATAAAAAATCAAAGCAAATCATTACAAATTCTTGATACAATTGAAATTGGTAGTTTGACAACAATATTAGGTCCAATAAAATCTGGAAAAAATTGTGCAACAATTGATGATAATAAAATAAAAAGTAAAGAAATTCCTCAGTCAACAGAACATTTAATTGTAAAAGATAAACATGAAAAAATATATAATGAAGATTTTTTCTTTTGGGAAAATTCTGATTTTATTTTAATAAAACCAAAATGGAAAGATTTAAAGCCACTAAGGAAAGAAAGAAGAACTAATAATGATGATTATTTTTATGGTTTAGATGATAAAATTAATGTAAATGAAGATATTCTTTCATTACGAGGTACCAAAATTGGATCAAGTAACAAAATAATTTAAATTAAAAATTTATTTTATTTTCTGAATATATTTAGTACATTTCAAAATTTTTTCATCTCCACTAAAATTAATAGTATTACATAACATTTTCAATTGTTGTTCTTTAAATGATTGATTCATTGAAATTGCATAAAAAACATTTCTACAAGCTTTTTGACAAACATCACTTACATTGGGAATATTTTCACAACAAACTTCACCATGAATAAATAAATATTTCCTTGGTACATTAAAATATTTATGAAATTCTATAAAAAATTTCAAAAATATTTAATATGATTTTAGAAGAAAACTTACTTGAATCTAAACACCTTCCAAATATATTATAATTATCATTATTAAGTTCATTACAAGCACTTAACTGATATCTATTTTCTAAATCACTAATTATTTGTTCCCTACAACCTATTGGTACATTACACTCAACTACAATTAATTTTAATTTGATCCTTTCTTCTTCTGTAAATTGGTGATAATCCAAACAGTATAATACTGAATATAACTGAATAGAAAAAAATAAAGCTACAAAATTATACATATTAAAGAATGATAAAATATATCTCTAGAATTAAAGTTAAAAAAAGATATAATTTTATTTTAATTAATAACATCCTTCTTTAATTTATATGTTAACTATAAAATAGGAATCTTAAGAATATAAATGATCAATAGAAAAATAATATTTTTATTTATTATTATAGATATAATAATGGACACATTTTGTATAATTGCATTCAAAGAATGAACAATCTTTCAAATAACTATAAAAAAAAGATCATTTAAATTTATGAGGATATTAAGCTAAAGGCTTAATTTAAAGTTTTTAATAATCTTATTATTTTATTAAACTAATTAAATTAATAAAAAATTATGTTATATAAAATATCTATCAATATTAATTTTTAGTTTTACTTAATATTTTATAATTGTTTATAAAATTTAATAACTTTACTATTTAAAAATAAAAATATTAAAAAACATTTAAACGTTTATTAAGTCAATTACAATTATATATAATTAAAATTTATAATGAAAGTGAAATGCTTGTTTTTGTGCAATAGATTACTTTATGAATTTCAAGTCTTTTAACTTTTGTAAATGAAACATTACAATATGGACATATAAATTTATTATTTGTTAAACAATGATATTTTTTAATGTGTTTTTTCAACAAATTTTGATCATTTGATGAGAAACGACAATTATATTGACAATTATAAGTAGTTGGTGGTTTTGGTCCAAATAAAGTAATAAATTTTTCTTTAGTTTCTAAAGATTTTTTATTAATTTTAGTTTTGGGACTACATATATCTGTAATTAAAAAGTTTTTATTATTAATAAATTAAAAAAAAAACTACCTTTTATATTAGTACGTCTTTGAAATAGTTTCAAATTAGAATATTTTTTTGTTTTAAAAAATTTTTTACACCAAGAAAAAATCATATTTAATAAAAATAATGTGCGCAATCGATTTTTATGTAACAATTTACCTGATTTTAAAGTTATAACTTTTATTTATACATCATTACTAGCTAGTGTTATAAAAACTTTTTTATTAATTTTCAAGGTTAATTTTAAAGTATTGAATGATAAAGTAAAAAAAAAAGACTTTGTTGTATTGGTTAAAAATTAATACAATTTAAATTAAAATAATCATATAAACATTATGATTATTAAATTAAAAATTGATAATTCATTGAAAATATTATCAGTCATGTAATGAAAATATTATTATAAATATTTGAAGATTGTAAATTGAAAACAATAGGTTTTGAATAATAATTATTGAAAATAAAATTACTTTGTAAAAGAAGAAAAAAGAAATATTATGGAGAGTTGACTGTTAATGAAATTTATATAACAAAAATGATTATCCAATTGACAACTTTTGGTAGTATTCTTTTGCTTTTGTATTATGTAAGTGAAAAGAATTGTAATTATCTAATAAAAATGATAACTTCCTAATAAACATATGTCTGAACATCTGAAAAGAAAAAGTCTTTATAAAAATTGTTTCTATTTTAGAAAGGGATTATCATATAATTATCACGGTATTACAATATGTTGAAATAAAGAATAATATAAAATGACCTGTGTATTTGATTCTGTAATTGGATAACAGTAATCTTAGAGTTCAATTTTGTTAATACAACCCAAAATTGGATGAATATTTTTGGAGTAAATGTTGCTATATATAAAGATTAACTTTTAATTTTACGTAATAGTTTTATCATATTTTCTATTTATAAAATTAACATTTGTTTTGAGTGAATCATTTACATTAGATAATGACTCTTTATTATTCTCCTCTTCTTAGTATCTTCTCATTGTATGGATATAGATGCATATAAAATATATATACATTTTATATATAACTATTCTTTATTTTTCTAAGCCTGATATGTTGATTCCATTAACAGCACTATCTTATTATTTTTTTTCATTAACTTTTACTATTTATTCATTTACATCCATAGTCATTTATGAAGATTAATCTTTTGGGTTTGTATTTATTCACTATTCGACTGTCTCTACGCCTTCAATTAAATATATATACATATAAATATCTACCGTAGTACCTAACAATGTGGACCTCTTGAGTTGTCTTTTAACACTGTCGTGATATTTACTCTTTATGGCCTATTCATTCCACAATTCTATTCTAATATCCGGCTGTCAAGTATGCTCATGCCCCTATTTGCTTCAAGTGTCTTAGACAAGTCTTTTTGTTATTACCCGTTAGTACACATTTGATTTATTTTAAAAATTGAAGCACCTATTCTTGTGATATATTTTGATATTATTACAATTTATTAACTGCTTTTAGATGCAATCTAATGATGGATCTTTATTTCCTCCTTTAGTTGGAGCTCCAAATTCAATTCCACAATTACCATCATTTTCACATCATTTTTTAATGGGAAATCACAAAAATAATTATCATAACATTCTTCCTAATGGAAATTTTTTTATGGGTTCCCAAATGACAATGAATTGTATTCTTCAAACACATGCAGCATTACTATCAAAAGTCATAGGAGAACAAGTAAAAGAAAATAATTATTATAGTAAGAATCATTTAATTTTTGGTAATGACTTATCAGTTAAAAGTTTATCACCAAAAAAATGTGAAATTTCTGATGGTAAGTAAAAATTTTATTATTAATTTATAAATAAAAATAAATTCAGAAAAATTTTTAAATGATATTTTATCCGATCAAATTCATTGTCAAGGAATTGCTGTTCTAAGATTATCAGATGCCAATAAATTAAGTGTAATATCTGTTTCAGTAAATGGATTTAAACATGGAGATATATTAGAATTACCATTTCAATGGAAATCATTATGTGTTAAGTCACATAATCCTGATGAGGCTAACTTAGATGGAGAGTGTAACAAAGTTCTTAAAGACATTAACTTTTTCGAAGAAATTGTTTTATTTTATTCAGAAAATAAGGAAGATATTAATTTAGAAAATAAAAATTATATAATAAATAAAATAAATTCAAAAGTTGAAATAAAAGATGAATTTAAAAAAAATTTTGTTAAAAATAAAAAAAGTCATAATTTAACTGATATAATTGATTTAAATGATAACAAAAATGATATATCAAAAAAAGAAATTCAAGATAATGGATATCAATGTGAAAGATGCGGTAAAATGTTTACATATTCATATTATCGTGATAAACATTTAAAATATACAAGATGTGTTGATAATGGGGACAGAAAATTTCCATGTCCATTATGTACAAGATCATTTGAAAAAAGGGATAGACTTAGAATTCATATTTTACATGTTCATCAAAATCATAGACCTCATTCATGTAATATTTGTGGAAAAAGTTTTTCTCAAAGTTCTAGTCTTAATAAACATCTTAGAGTTCATTCTGGAGAACGTCCCTATAAATGTCCATATTGTACAAAAAGTTTTACTGCTTCAAGTATTTTAAGAACTCATATACGTCAACATAGTGGTGAAAAACCATTTAAAGTAAGTTTTTAATTAAAAAATAATTTTTTTTATTATTATTTTATAGTGTACATTTTGTGGTAAATGTTTTGCTTCACATGCTGCAATTAGTTCTCATCAAGCTAGAAGTCATCTTAATCAAGATGATTCAAATGTTCATAAATGTACAAAATGTAATAAGTGTTTTGATAATATTTCGCACTTAAATTATCATTTACAATGCTCTCACAATATTATTTAATGTTGTTTTTTTTTTATCTTTTTTAATTTAAATTGATATTTGTCTTATTTATATATAGACAATATAAATACAATAATCAAATAACAATCATTAAATTGACTTTTACTGTTTCAAATAATTTGTTAAAATAATTCTTTACAGTAATCTGTTTTAAAAGAAGGCGTTTTAATTTTTTTTTAAGTCTTTAAAATATATATATATATATATATTTGTATATATTTATCCTTATATTTAAAATGATTTTTCCATTTATATATTTTTTACAAATAATAAATAAAAGAAAATTAAAATTGAAAAAAAAGATAGTAAGTGAATGAATGTATATGATATATGTAAAAATGCTACCAATGATTCTTACTCTTAAAATAGTAAAGTATCCTTTTCAAAGTGAAGAATGTTATTCAGATTAGTTTGTTTAAAAAATATAAATATATTTAATAGTATGTCAATTGCAGAATTTCATTTTATTTTGGCACTAAAAGATATTTTAAAAATCTATTACCTCAAAACATAGAAAATTTGTAGTAATATTATTATTAGATAAGGGTATATCTATATAAATATGAAGATTATATTATTATGACATTCTTTAAAAATATTTTATCACTATTTTCTTCTCTCAATATTTTAAAAATATGATGAATAATAAGAATGATAAAACACCAAGTCCACAAAACCATTCTCCAGAACAAAGTTTGTTTAAACATATTCCTATGAATTCAAAAGTAATTGAAAATATGAATATGTGTAAGTTTTAATTATACATTACTAATTAATAAAATACATTTTATAGCACTTTTTCAAGAAATTAAGAAACGTCAAATTTTGTTTATGAAATATTTTAATGCTGGTAATGCTCAAAAAGCTGCAGAAATTTATTCACCAGAAGGTTATTTTATGCCTAATCTTGAGAAACCATTACGTGGAAGAGCTGGAATTGAAGAATATTTTAAAAGAGATATGATTGATGGAGCATATAAAGTAACAATTATAACAGAAGAAGTAAATGGTTCTGGAGATTGGGCTTTTGAAAGAGGAAGCTACTATTTGAGTGGTAAAAAAACAGAATGTGGTGTTTATCTCCAAGTATGGAAAAAAAGTTGTGGTGAATGGTTAATTTACAATGACTGTTTTACTGTCCTTAAACAAAATACTTAAATTTTAAAAAAAAATATACTTTTTTTCTTTTTATATTATGTAAGAAAAATTTTTACTTATTTATTTTTTATTTTTGAAGGACCACATTTAATTTAACACTGAGCAAAATAATTAATATATAACTTTTAAAAACAACAATACTATTAGTTTTTTTTTTTTAATATTATAGTAACTGAATATATTAAATATTTGTTGAAGAATAAGTACATTGCAAATAAGTTGTTGGTACAAATCCTTCTTTATCACCAGTTTTATCTTTAATTCTTGTCCATCCATCACCTTCATCTTTCTCAATGATTAATAATTCTTCACCTTCTTTTAATGGCACAGTTCCTTCACTAGATCCATCAAAAGGATACAACGCTATAGCTTTACCTAGAGGAGGTAATTCACAAATATCATAAACTTCTACATTAGAATCATATAATTGACTACTTTTTAAATTTTTTTCATTATTACTTCCAACAGAACTAGATGTATGAGAATTGTTTGTGACACTTTTAGCAGAAGATGCCTCACTAGAAAGACTTGCCGCATCATATGATGCTCTATCAACTCTTACTGTCCTTGGTGTTGTTATAGGAGAATCCGTATTAGAAGATGTTCTTGGTGAGATACCAGAAGATATTGAAGGATTTTTTGGAGTAGACCCATCAATAGATAAATTTAAATTTAATTGAGATTTAGTTTCATCAATTATTGATAAAAATAAAGATTGTTCTTTTTTAAGATGAGCTAACTCAACATCATATTGTTTTAATTGATCACTGACAATTTTTGGATCACCAAGTTTAGGATTCTCTTCGTATACAGATATCATTTTTTGTAAACCTTTTTTAGAACTTTCAATTTTACTAATTTCTTTCTCAATACTATCTAACTTTTCTTGGCATTTTCTTAATTTTTGTTGAGGTGGATCATTAGAAAAAGTACCATTTTCTTTTTGTTTTCCTTTTCCATCTCCACCAAAAATTTTTTGATGCATACTTTGTTTTCTACCAACTTTATTTGAACTATTTTTAAGAGCATTATTATTTCCATTTGATAGAATGCCCCTTTTTAATGTAGCACCAGAAAAATCACCACCAACATCTGATGTGACAGCAGATTGACCAGTTTTTAATATATTACTAGGACAACCAAAATTAATTTCAGTAGCAGGTGTTCCATAAGTATAACCTGTACGATATTGTTGTACTACAGTGTCTGTGTCTTTTTCAGGATCAATAGATGTTGCCGCTTCATTCATATCATTATAACATCTATAATTAATAGATTTTATCATTATTAATAATCATTAAACAACTATATAATAGTAAACGAACCTTTGTAAAACACTAGTTACATCAGTTTCAGCTTTTACAGATGTATAAATAGCATTTTTAACTTCAAAAATTCTTTCAATATCAACTTTTTTAACATTATTTAATAATTCTGGCAATTTAATTGTAAAAAATTCTTCATGTATCTTATTACTTTTTTCTAATTGTTTTAAATAATTACCTTGTGTTTCTCTACAATTTTGATGTTTTATTTCAGCATTATTTTTAGCTTTAGCAAGATCTGCTCTTGAAATATCCATATTTTTTTCAGCTTTATCAAATTTTAAATATGCATTTTCTGCATCTTTAAATGCTTTTGTGTAATACTTTAATTGTCGAGCTAAATTATCAAATTCTACTTGTAAATCATTTTGTGCTTTTTGTAAATCGCCCATAAAATTTTTTCGCATTTGTCTAAAATTTTGACATTTCATTAAAATACTACTAGAAATATCTTTTTTCATTTTTTCTGCAATTATTTCATGTTGTGCTGCCAAACTATTGATTTCTGTCATATATGCATTGAAAGAAGTAACAAAAGTAAATGATTCATCCTCATTTTTCATTAATTTTAAATTTTTTCTTGTTAAATTTCTAGAAAAATAATTAAATTAACAATAAAATAAAAATATAAAAGAAATTTACTTTAATTTATTAGCGTATTCCTCTTCAATAATTGCTCTATCTTTAATTAAATTACCAAAACGTTCAAAAATTTCAATTCCTTTTAATGAATAATTAAGAACATCTTCAGGTCTATCAAATAAACAACCCCATCCAGTATTAATAGAACCTACTTCTGTACACATTTTTTAAAAAAAAAATTCCTTTCATAGAAGTTTATAAAAATAATAATAATGATAATAATAAAATAAAAAAAAAATAATAAATTGTGTATATCTAAAATAAAATAAAAATAATTAAATAAGAAAAAGTAAGTTTAAAATAAAATTTAGTATGATTTATATAAATTTGTCTAATCATAAAATAAATTTTATTGCTAGTTTAACATTATAAAAGATGACAAAATAAAGATAATATAATAATATTTTATTTCGATGATTGAAAAAATGATCACAATAAAATATTGATGAAAGCAAATTTGTTTATACAAATATATATTAAAAGTTTTACTTCTACAATTCCAAAAATAAGCTTGACGAGAGCCATTACTACAATTTTATCCTATGAAATCCTATAAAATTATTGGAAAAAGAATACCAAATAAAATTTAATTTTAAAATATTTTAAAAATAAATATATAATTTGATAGTAAGCAAAATTTTCTTAGTCATTTATTTTAAGGTATAAACAATGATTTTAATAATAAATATAACACAATTTATTTCACGTGATACAATCTTTTGACAGTACATAGAGAGAAAAATAAAATAAAAATTATTAAAATATTTATTAAAAAAAAATAATAATTATTTTTATAGATAAAAAAATATTTTATATATTTTAAAGGTGCGCAGTTATTTTATAAAAGATGATATATAATAAGAAAAGTATGCTTTTTAAAACTAAATAATGGAATGAATATTATACTTAAAAATAAACTTTAAAATCTTAAATGTACACAAAAGATAGAATTTTGTTGTAGAAAAAAATATTCTTCAATAGTAGAAAAGAACTTATATATATTTATATATTTAAATATTTTAAAACTATATTAAAAGTATTCAGTTTATGTTTTAAAAAAACCCCCCTTTAATATGAATATAATATGGATAATTTTTTTAAAAATAAAAATTAATAAGTACATTATTCAACTGTAATATAGTTAGAAATTATAATAAAAATAAGATAATTATTTATAATATTTACTAGAATGTTATAAAAATATAGTTTATATATTAAAATTGATTATTGAAAAATTCATGAATTGTCTTATTATTAAAGTATACTTTGTACATTCACTTTAATATATAAAATATAAGCTAATACAGTAGTAAAAGATAAAGTAATGCTAATAAATATAGATAAATTGATAAAAAAGAATAAAAGGACAAAGAAAAAGAGGAACCTTTTTAAGGAAAAATAAAAAGAGTATTGGGTGAGAGTATATAGAAAAGAAATAATATAAAATGGCCCAGTATAATGTGTTATTGTGGACAGTTTGTCATTAACTGAATAGTATTATAAATAGTATGCCCTGAAATTGAGGCCAATGTCTTATAGCAATTATGAGGTTAAAGAGATTATAAGAATAAATTTTTAATTTTCTAGAAAAAAAAAGTCTTCGATTGATTTTAAGTAAATGTGTTAACTAAATATATATAGTAATAATAGAAATATTTTAAATTACTATAAAAGATAATTAAATAAAAAATATTCAAAAGTTATAAATATTAAAAATAATATTAAATTACTAAAAAATAAATAAATATATATATATAAATATAAATTAAAAAGTTGTTATCAATTTAAAGGAATAAAATTATTACTCTATTTAAAATAATTCTAATTAATTTTATTTAAAAATATAAATTTAAATAATAAGATTGATATAATGTAAAAATAGATTATTCTTAAGATGGATAGTTGTAAATAGGTAGTATAATATTATAATAGATAAGAATGGCAGTAATGTTTATTTATATCTGATCAATGAAATATATATACTAAAAAGTTTTCTAACAAAAAGAATAGAGAAATGTGTTTTAAGATAAATGAAATGTTAGTAAAATAGTTGTTTATTTAAATCAATTTCCTACCTCAAAAAGATATTTTAAATGCTTATTTAAATTAAAAAAAAAAAATATATATATATTTAAAATATATTGAAATAGAAAGTAAAAGATGATCTATTATATTTAAATATTATAAAACATTAAAAGAGAAAACCACTAAATTATACAGCTGGAAAATTAATATGCCACCATCTCTTCAATCAATCTATTTAAGGGAAATAAAAGATATTAAAAGAAATTATAACTTTGTTTTATAATGATTATTTTAAAGGAATATATCATATTTAGATTCTAAGATAGTAAATATATAAAATATAATAATATTTAAAGATTAAATAACTCTTTGAAATTATAGCTATAATCAAAATTACTTCAATATAATTTTTATGTATTCCTATTAATAAAAGAAATAATTTATTGTAAAAAGAAGTTTAATGTTATTAATACTTTATATAATATACATATATATATATTGTTAAAAGTTGACTAACAACAAGAGTTGTACAATATAATATTTTAATATAAAAAGATAAAGCTGAAAATATATATATATATATATATATATAAAACATTTATCTACATATTTGGTTGTGATAAAATTGTTTAAACTAAATACACTAGAGAAAAATTTTTATGATTTATAATAATTTGTCCAAAGCCAATATATAAAATTGTATAGAAATCATTGAATAAAATAAAGAATAGTTAAAATTGTGTTGTTTCATTTTTTACTTAACAATGATTAATTAAAGTCAAATGCTTTTTAAATGGTCAATTCAATTGTTCCTATTTTTATAGTATGAGTAATGTTAATGATAAAAAAAATACTTAGGCATAAATATATTACACAATATTTACTTTTTAACATTACTTTGATAAGAGTCTTAAAATAAACAATATACTACCTCACATTTATATTCATATAATAAATATTAAAATAGATAGGTTATTGAAGTTACTTTTTAATTCATGATGATTTATACATATTTTTCTATAAATTTCTAATAAATTGTTACATTATAAGTAAATTTTTATCATATAATAAAATAAGTAAAGTTAATAAAAATTTACATTGTTTCAAAGTACCACTTTTTATATAAAATAATTAATAAAATAAATAAAAAGTTAATGTATTAACCTAATAAAGCCCTCTTAAAATTTTTCAATTATACAATTAATAACATGTATATTATTGTTAAGTGAATACACATTATATATATCAAAAATAAAATTGGTTAATAAAATTATAAATATATAAATAACGATTGTTTGAGGCTTACAAAGAGATTAAATATATTATTTTTCATTCCAGTTATACTTATCTATTTAAATATGTATAGTTATGTACATCAAAATATAAACTTATTAATGATAACCTCAAAGTGAAGAAAATTAAAAAAAATAAATAAATAAAAAATTTATAGTATTATTTTAATATAAAATTAAAAGAAAAGTTAAAGATATGATAAAGGTATAACAATATGAAGATAAAATAAATATTTATTACACTCAAGATGGAGTTATAATATATAATAATCATAACATTTTCTTTTATTTAATCGTTTTGTAATGTGATAGTTAAATGTCACCTTGAAATAATATAATGTTTTCTTAATTAGTTTCATTAAGAATCAAAGTGCATTGATTGAAAAAGATATACAATATGTAATAATATATGTATCATTTACATCAAAGCTTCAAAAAAGAAAATTTTAGTTTAGAATTTTCAATAAAAAAAAAATTATTGTATTTAAAAAAAAAAAATATATATATATATATATATTTTAATAATAAATTATCAAAAGTGAGAAAACTATTAAAAAATTTAAAGAAGATTAAAAATATAATAAAAAGTTTTACATCTAAATAAAGTTGGAATTGTTTCTTTTTAACTATATATAAAAAGTTTTTACAAGGACATAATTTATATATTAAAAGATGTATTATTTATCATTGAAAATATAACAAGTGTATATAAAATGTAAAATATGTATAGTATAAAGAAAGGTTAAAATTTTAAACATATTGTTTTTTGTTCTGTATAAAAATGAATAGAATCTTCGGCACCTTCTCTTCCAATTCCACTTTCTTTTGTTCCACCAAAAGGCATATTTAAATCTCTAACTAACCAACAATTGAGCCAACACGTTCCAACACGTAACTCATCTCCAACAATTTGTAATTCATCGGAATTTTTTGACCATACAGTAGCTGATAAACCATATGGTGTATTATTTGCTCTTTCAATAACTTCCTAAAAATAATATTAAAGTTAATAAACAAAATTAAAACAAACTTCTACTGTAGAAAATTTTGTAACACAAACAACAGGTCCAAAAATTTCTTCTTTCATAAATTTTGAATCATCTTTAGCTCCAGCAATTATTGTTGGTTTAATGTAATAACCCTGTATAAAAAAACAGTATTTTAATAAATTAAACTTATACTAACATACATTTTCACATTTATGTCCTTTTTCATATTTATATTGACCCCCACATAATACATTAAGAGAGGAATCATTTTCAGCATCGTTAATATATGACATAACCTAAAGAATAGTTTAATTATTAAAATTTTTATATAGTTACTTTATCAAAGTGCACTTTAGATACCATTGCTCCAAGTGTATAATTCTCAGTTGGGTCTCCAACAGTCATCTATTAATTAAAAAATATTAAAATTTTGAAGAAAAATATATTTAAAAAAACTTACATTATTAGCTTCATTAACAAATTTTTTAACAAACTCATCGTAAATATCTTGATGAATAAATAATCTTTCAGTACATAAACATATTTCACCTTGATTTATAAAACATGATTTAGCAATTTGAGGAATAATTTCATCTATATCTACAGATGGAAAAACAATACCACAATTTTTACCACCCATTTCTAATGAAATTTTTTTTAGCATTGGAGCAACAACTGTATTAATGTGTTTTCCAATTTTAGTACTTCCAGTAAATGATATTATAGGAATTTTTGGATGTCTTATTAAAGCTTCTCCAGCATTATTACCATCACCAAATACCATATTAACAACACCAATAGGAAATCCAGCATCTATAAAAGCATGACATAAAAGCCATGCTGTAGCAGATGTTATTTCACTTGGTTTACATATTACACAATTTCCACATATTAATGCTGGAGCTAATTTAAAAGTAAGAAGATATAATGGTAGGTTCCATGGAGATATTAAACCAGCTACACCAATAGAATCATTTTTTATATAATTAATACTTCTTACAGGAAAAGTATTATTTGTAGATGATGTTGTTTTTCCAATAATTGAAGAAGCAAAAAATCTAAAATTATAAATTGCTCTAGGTATATCAATTGCTTTTGCAAGAGAAATAGGTTTTCCTTGGTCCCGTGATTCTATTATAGCAAATTCTTCAAAATTCTCTTCAATAATATTAGAAACTTTTATAAGAAGTTCACATCTTTTTTGAATTGATGTTTTTTTCCAACTTTTAAATGCATTTTCTCCAATATTAGCAGCATTATCAATATCAATAAAATTTGAATTTGGAACTTTAAGCCAAACTTTTCCTGTTGCAGGATTAATAGAATCAATATATGAATTTGTCTCAACAAATTGATTGTTTATAAAATTAGAAATTTTTTTTGGTTCATTATCATTAATTGAAAGTAAATATTGTATAGCATTTTTTGTATTAGCCATATTTTATTTAAAAAAATTAATTAAATATACGTATAGGTTTATGAAATAAGAATGCAACTTTTAGATATATAAGTATACTTTTATTAAATGTTTTCTTTTTTTATTATAATCAAGATACATCATATGTCATTGATATTATAATTTATAATATATTATGTATATAATTAACTATTTTTTTTTCTAACTTTTATTGATATCAATCTATACATGATTCATCTTCACTCTTTTCCAAATTTTTTTTAAATTATATAATTATTTTATCGAATTATAAATCATTTTAAAGGACAAATTAGTTAACAAAACTTGTCATAAAAATTATATATATAATATATGTATTGTTTTTTTTAGCATTTTTAATAAAATAAAAAATTATTAAGGAAAAAAAATAATTAAATTTGTTTTGAAATGTTATAAACAACATTTAGAAAGACCTTCAAAAAAAATATTTTTTTTTATTAATTTTAAAGTTTAGTTGGCCAAACAATTGTTAATATTTTATTTCTTAAAATAAATAAATATATTTATATTTATTAATTATTAAACATTTAATAAAAATTATTATATATAAGGATTTCAATTTTACACTACATTTAAAAAATATTTTTATATAATTTGTTGTGTGGTTTTCTCTTCACATTATATTAGCTTTCTATATGAGTATTAAAATGACATATATCTAATAATTATAATAAAAAAAATTTTTTTTTATATTATATAATTAATGATACATATAATATATTATTTTATTATTTTTTAACAAGTATTAATTGTCAATTAATCTAAAAATAAAGTTAAATTAAAAATATATTTATACTCTTATTCCTTATAAATCTTTAAAAAATTAATTAAAATCCTCATAAAGCATTGGAAGACTTAAAAAAAAATTTTTGAGAAGATTTTTTATTTATCACGTGTCAATACTATTGCCATATACATTGTTGAATAGAAAGATTACAAATTTGGTCTGTTAACTTGTTATATGTCATCTGAACTTCATTTTTCAGTTTATATCTCTCCTTCTTATATTATTGGCATTTGCGCAACACCAATATCTATTTATTTTTCCCTATCTAGTTTGCTACATATCTCTCATTCTACTCAAAACATCAATAATCCATTTATTTTAAAACTTTTTTTTATCTTATTTTTGTAATATATTGAAAAAAAATATTTAATTTAATGATTAATAAATGATTTATTTAGATTATGTTATACTTATAATTATTATTTTAAAAGTTTATTATTATTAACGTTACTTGTAAAAATAGTGTAATATTTAATAAAAACAAAATTATAAATGTTTTTATTTAGTATTAGTTATACTTTTATTCCATTAATATAGTAAATTTATTTTATAAAAATAAGCCTTAAATATAACTAGCAATTTCATTTTTTTATTATATATATTTTTTTTCATAACATGTAAATAGCTTGTTTTTTTTAACATTTTTATTTTATTTTATTTTATTTTTTTATAAAACAAGAGATTCTTTAAAAATTTAAAAAGAATGAATTGATTATAGAATAAAAGTTATATACATATATACATATTTAGCTTATATTTACTCAAGTTTCAAGGCCCCTCATGCAATAGAGAGGAAAAAAAAAGAGTTAAATATTATATATATATATATATATGTATGCATTCCTCATATAATACTTTATATATTCTTATTATTAAACTTGTCTATATTCAACTAGAAGTAAAAGTATTTTCTAACAATCATCTCATTAGAATGATATATTTGTTAAAATATTGACAAACTTTGTATATATTGGTCTTTATCATGTCTAAAATTGATAGTATTATTTTATTAAATTTTAATTATTAACAAAAATATTTACTCATTATTTTTATTAATTCTCCATATTTATATATTTTTTTTATCAAAAGTTAAATAATAAGAAATAAAAAAGAAAAACTTATACATTTATAATTTCTAATTTTGAAGGAATAACAAAAGAGGCTTAACAAAGAGCATTATTTGATCTGTGGCACGTTAAATTAAAATCATCACATATAAACTAATACTATAAGCCTTCTTTTATTAAACATCATGAAAAAGTTAATGAAGTTTTTAACACATTTATATATTATAAATGATCAAAGAAATTTTTAACATAATCATTTTAACCAGATGTCCCTTTATTTTCTAAAATAATTTCGCATATGTTTTAATTTAATTTTAATAGACTTTTTTTTTTTTTATTTAAAATATTATATTATATTATACGAACTATAAAGGGAGAGAAAAGAGTGATATAAAAATTTGTATCCTTCTTTCATTCATCTTATCAATTCCCTTTAAGTATAATATTATATATATATATATATATATATATATATGCCGTTCATTTATTATATATATATACACATTTCTTTTGATAATATAAAATATTTTCTATGGAAATAGTTAATGTTAACATTATATACTTTTATGCTATTTCCTATACTATACCACCCTCACAATTGTCAAATTGTTCAACTTCTGTTGATAAAATATTAAATATATACACATTTATGCCGTTGTATATATATATATATATATATACATTTAATGTAAAATATTTTTGTCTCCTTTTCTTCATTATATATATATATATATATTTATATATATATATATATCAGTTTGTTGCAGCTTTTTAACAGTTCTTCTAATAACATCTCTGATCATATTATTTAACATAATCCTATTTTCTTGAGGCATTAATATCAATAATCTCTCTACATATCAACTTTTAGTCATCGTTTTTTGAGTGTAATTTAATATTTTTTATTTTTATTTTATGTAATAAGATACATGATTATTTTATATAATTATACCTTAAAAATAATATATTGAAATTTTTTTTGTAAATAAAAGTGTATTTATTGTAAAAATTAATTATTTATTCTCAATTTTAAATT
Source organism: Strongyloides stercoralis (assembly GCA_029582065.1). NCBI lineage: Eukaryota > Metazoa > Nematoda > Chromadorea > Rhabditida > Strongyloididae > Strongyloides > Strongyloides stercoralis. The sequence continues at coordinate 6,528,052 of CM055866.1, read as the reverse complement.
ATTAATAATTAAATTTTTTTTATCATATAAAATAATGAATTATTAATGTTCTTTTGAAAAAAAATTAAAAAAATTATATTTACTTAATCAAAATTCTTTATGAATAAATAATTTATATTAAATCTTATAGAGATAATATCTGGAAAAATTATTTTAAAACAATTTTTTTTTGTATTTTCTTATCTTTTTCAATTAGCTTAATTAAATTTATAAACAAAAATACAAAAAAAAAGAAGTTATTTCTCTCAATAACTATTAAAAAAATTTTTAATCTCTATTAAAATTAATATAAATTAACAATTCCTTGAAATTTTATTTTATTAAATATTGTCATTTGAAATGTTACATATTACTCTTTTTATTAAATATGAATTTTTTATTTTCTAAGAATGATAAAGTTTTAATACATTTTATTATCCTTGTCTTTTATAAAAAAAAAAGATTATTAGGACTTTGTAGATAGAAGAATAAAAGATAAAACAAATAAAACGGATATTTTATCTAGAAAGGATTTATGTTTTTTTTTTGTTTTACCTTTTTTATTTTTATAATTTACTGTTAATTTTAAAAAATATATAATTTTAACCAACATAATAATATAAATATTATATATATATATATATATATGTATATTTTTTTTATTAATTATTAGTATATGTTGTTAGAAATAACTACATGTTTTAATTAAAGTTTTTATTACTATCTAATAAATATTTGTTTAGTCAAGTAGAATTAAACTAAAATATAATAAACTTTTATCACAAAAAATTTTTTTTATATATTTGTACATATATTTTTATTATAATATAATAAAAAATTTTTTATATATTAATATTAAAATATTATTTTAAAAAATTAAAACTAAAAAGTTATAATATTTTTTAGATATAACATCAATTGGTTATTTGTTTCTAAAAATATATTTGATAATTGATATACATATCTAAGGTTTCTATCTCATATATATTATTTCAATTATTTTCTCTCTCACTTATTTTAAGAAAAAAAAAAGTTTTAACAACGAAAAATATCTTTTTACTATGAACTTATAGAAAAAGATATTAAAATGTCACAATTATTCAATGGACACTTAAAAATTCGTCTTATTGAGGCTGTTGGTATCAGACCTACAGAATGGAGCAAAAGGTTTAACAATAATAATGGAGCTGAAGATATTCTATTAGATTCATATGTAAATATTGATTGTGATGACGAATATCATATTGGCCAATCTTCTACAAAACCAAAAACTAATCATCCTATTTGGAATGAAGAATTTCAGGTATTTCATTTTATTTTGTTTAAGATTTTTTAATAAAAAAAATATATTTAGTACGAGGTTCATGAAGGCAAAATTATGGGATTCTCAGTTTTTCATGATTGCGCTTTACCACCAGATGATTTTGTAGCTAATTGTAGACTGCACTTTAGTGATCTCAACATATCAACTCCACAAGATGTTTGGATTGACTTAGAACCACATGGTCGATTACATGTAGTTATAGAAATAAAAGGAGATTTTATTAATGAAGGTTAGTTTTATGTTAAACTTTTACAAAAACAAATTTTTCTTAAAACTTGATTATTAACACAATAAGAAGTATTTCCATATTTATTAATTCTATTTATACTTCCATAATTGATATATGAAGTTGATGAGTTAGATAAAAATATTCCTTCAAATATTCCATCACCTGGAGATGTTTGTATTGTGACACGATATGCTTGTTCTGTTGTCATTATATTAAAATTTTCTTGAAAAGAGTATAAAAGTTTTGAAAAAAATGATTTATTTATATCTATTGATGGTAAAAATTTTTCAATACCAATAATTTCTTTAATTTTTAATTTTTCACATAAGTTTGTACTATTATACAAAAGACGATTTAAATATTTTATAAAAACATTAGATAAAATTTTACTCTTTGTATCATTTATTACTAAAGAAACTTCTCTTTGACATGGACAAAATTCTTCAGGTATACCAGCATTTTTACAATTTCTTTTTTCACTAATTGGTCTTAATAAACTTTCTCCACGCTTACTATATATTCCTTTTAAAGAATTTTTATTATATTCAAATGAATTACTATCACCCATATTTGTTATATCTTTTAATGTTACATAAAAATCCCAAAATGAAGTAAGAATATTTGAATTATTTTTAATTATATTTACAATATCTTTTCTTTGTTGTTTTAATTTTTTTGGGATTGATAAACTAAAAAATGGTAATCGTTCTTCCATCCTACCAATAGATGTTTTTCTTATATCATCAAATCTATGTCCATGATCACCAAGTATAAAAAGAAAACTATTTTCTAATTTTTCTTTATTTCTTTTAAGAAAATTTTCAAAATCTTCATCAGCTATTTCTATTTGATTAATATAATCATGACCTATTTCTGTAAACCATGTTAATGAAAATAATGGTGTTAATTGAGGAAAAAATTGTATAAATTTTTCTAAATATCCAAGTTGAATATTGTGCATTTTATTGTTACCATAACATAAATATGTACTCCTATGTATAAGCCATGATTTATAAATAGATAACCATAATGGTCTAAAATAATATGTTGTAGGTTGATTTTTAAAACCTTTAGCAAGATAAGTAAATAAATTATAATCTGTATAATCTTCAGCATATAATGTTGTATAATTTTTTTTAGAAAAATCATTCCATATTAATGGTAATGAATCAAAAAAATCTTTTTTTATATCTATATTGATTTCATCTTTATAACCAGAAGTCATTGTTCTTTTACCAGATAAAAATGCTACTGCATTTGGAAATGAATTATCACCAACTTTAGTCATTCCATTAAAAATAATACTTTGATAATCATTTATTAATACTGATAATGTTTTTGGTAGTTTACGAATGAAATTTGAGTGAGATAATGAATCAAGGACAATGATAAAAACACTTGCTTTTCTTGAATTAATTATTTTATTTTTTTCATTACTTATTATTTGATAATGATGATTAGAATATATATTTAACTTAAAATATGATTTTAATGCTTTTACTTCAATAAATTCACAACTTATTTTAGTTTCATTTTTAAAAACTTTCCAATTACTAAAAGATAAAGTAAAATCATCCTCACCACGTGAAAGGCATCTATATTGAAATGTTAAATCATTCATTTTAAATCCAAAATTGTTTAATTCACTTTTATTTATCATTAATTTTCCCTCATCAATATATGTTAATTCACCTTGAATATTTTTACATTTAAAATTCTTTATATTGAAAATATATTTTTTAATACTAGAATCCCATGGATCTAAATTAGGAAGTATGCAATTTTTTGTCTAACGAATTATTTAAAAATTTTTTAAATACTTTATCAAACTTACATCTTTAGATATCGAATTTCTTAATTTTTGTTTTATATGATTGAATACTATTTTATCATCATTATTAATAATAGAATACATTATTAGCCATAAAATAAAAGAAATAAATATAACAAATAAAAGAAAATATTTCCCATAATAAGTATTATACATTTTTTAAACTTTTAATTTACTTAATAAAAAAAAAGTTATTTTTATAAATTTTATAAAATAGAGAAAAATAAATATTTTTATTAAATAGATAATTAAGGAATAAAAATATATTTAATAATAATAGTCAAAATCAATATAATGTGTTAATTATAATATGGGCCAAAATTTATTAGGTCAAAAATGGATAAAATATTGAATGAAATAATTAGTATCCTAGGTAACTCTTCTATTTTTGGTAAAGATGGTCAAAGTAAGTTTATGCGAGATATGATTATGATTTTAATCTATAAATTTATTGAGTATATATGTATATATATATTAATAATTGTAAAACTAATTTGGTGTTATATTATAATCATAATAACTAATATAAAAGATAATTAAAAAAAAACTTAAACTTTTAAAAATGTTTATAAAGATAAAAATTATCACTGTACTACTATGATGATTCATTATAAAATTACACCTTATCAAAAAATATTTATATATAAAACTTTTTTAATATATTTATATATGTATATAAAGATACATAAATTTTTAAATAAATTATATTATAGAAAGAAGTAATGATGCGGGTAAGCAAAGAGTATTCCGTGAAAGAACAGATGCTTTTAATGATAGACAACGACGTGGAGCTATGCGTCGTAAAATTCATGAAGTAACAGGACATAAATTTATGGCATTATTTCTTCGTCAACCAACATTTTGTGCTCATTGTAAAGATTTTATTTGGGGAATTGGAAAACAAGGTTATCAATGTCAAATTTGTACAGTTGTTGTTCATAAAAGATGCCATTTAGATGTTGTATGGAAATGCCCTGGAAATAAAGGTGATGCTATTGATGAAATAGCATCAGATATTCAAGAACAAGGTTTGGGTAGATTTAATATAAATATTCCACATAGATTTGCTGTTCATAGTTATAAACGGCCAACGTTTTGTGATCACTGCGGAAGTATGCTTTATGGGTTGATAAATCAAGGTCTTCAATGTTCCACATGTAAACTTAATGTTCATAAAAGATGTCAAAAAAATGTTGCTAATAGTTGTGGTATAAATGCCAAACAAATGGCTAGTGAACTTGCTCAATTAGGTTTAACTGGAGATAAGATGAGTTTAAAAGTTAAAAAAAAACCAAATTTTCAACAATCAACTTCTAGTGACGGTGATTCATCTTCAGCACCAAATGCTTCATCAACAGATGAAAATAAAGATCGCTTACTATCGTTGTCAAATAAAACATCTTTGTCAAATGTTAAAAGTGGATCATATGGTACTGTACAAATGTCAAATCCAATACGCCTTCCAAATCAAGTTTCATTAGGAGATTTTAATTTCATAAAAGTTCTTGGTAAAGGATCATTTGGAAAAGTTATGTTAGCAGAATTAAAAGGAACAGATGAAGTTTATGCTGTTAAAATTCTTAAAAAAGATGTCATTCTTCAAGATGATGATGTTGAATGTACTATGTGTGAAAAACGTATATTAGCATTAGCTGCTAGGCATCCATTTTTAACAGCACTTCATAGTTGTTTTCAAACACCAGATAAATTATTTTTTGTCATGGAATATGTTAATGGTGGTGATTTAATGTTCCAAATTCAAAGAGCTAGAAAATTTGATGAAGCTAGAGCAAGATTTTATGCTGCAGAAGTAACATGCGCATTACAATTTCTTCATAAACATGAAGTTATTTATCGTGATTTAAAATTAGATAACATACTTTTAGACTCTGAGGGTCATTGTAGGATAGCAGATTTTGGTATGTGTAAAGAAGGGATTAATGCTAATAAATTAACTTCAACATTTTGTGGAACACCAGATTATATTTCACCTGAAATATTACAAGAAATGGAATATGGAGTTTCTGTAGATTGGTGGGCATTAGGTGTTTTGATGTATGAAATGATGGCTGGTCAGCCACCATTTGAGGCTGATAATGAAGATGATTTATTTGAAGCAATTTTACATGATGATGTTTTATATCCTGTATGGTTAAGTAAGGAAGCTGTAAGTATATTAAAATCATTCATGACAAAGAATCCTCTTAAAAGACTAGGATGTGTACAATCACAAGGAGGTGAAGATGCAATTAAAGCTCATCCATTTTTTAGAGAAATTGACTGGGAAGCATTGGAAGCAAGAAAAGTCAAACCACCCTTTAAACCAAAGATTGTATGTTTTTATTATAATATACTTTTTTTTTATAAATATTTATTTATAGAAATCAAAACGTGATGTAAATAATTTTGATGCTGATTTTACTAAAGAAGAACCTGTATTGACACCAACTGATTTGGGAATTTTAAAATCAATAAATCAAGAAGAATTTGTTGGTTTTGATTTTGTAAATAGCGATTTTCACTACCTGAAACAAGATTAATATTTTTTAATTCGTTTATGAATAATATTCTATTTTTTCAAGCATGTTTCCCGGTACTATGTAAAAAGAATTTATATATAAGAATATCGTTTAGTTTTGTGTTTAACAAAAATAGTCTTTTCAATTAGTATTCTTCAATTATTGCTTCTCATAAGAAGTTTTTTGTTTTAACAAAAAAAATTTTTGTTCTCAATTAAATGCTTCAATTAAAATTTTCTTTTAACTCAAAAATCAATTGTAGTATTTTATAGATAATAAAAAAAAATATTATTTTAAATTTATTCATTTATATATACAAATTTATTAAATAAAATTAATAAAATAATTTAAATTAAGTAAAAAAAAAATAATATGTGAGGATCAAATTAAAAGTTAGCTATCAAATTTTTAACAAAACTAGAACATGATTTTAATTTATAAAATTTTTTAATTCCTTTTACTTGATATTTTTGATTACAAGATTCTTCTTCTATTTTATAATGTTCTGTACATGATGTTACACAACTTCGTGATCTAAAAAAAATATATATAAAAATTTGAAGAAAAATAATTTATAATGTTAGTAAATGTTAAAATTAAACCTTGTTCGAGTAGAAGATAAGGTAGAACAATTTGTTATTTGACAATTACTCCATTCACTCCATTCATCATATTTATCTTTTTCCTTATAACATTTATCTTTTGTTTGATAAGCTTCCCCTTTACAAGATCCAGAACATATTCGAAATCGTTCTTTGAGACAAATATTATTGTTTTTCCATTCACTCCATTCACTCCAATTATCAATAATACCCGAACCTTCTACATACAAATTTGTATCATCTAAAAAAATTTTGGAACTAAAAATTTTAAAACGTACCATTACACGAACATGCTTTCATTTCAAAATCTTTTCCTTTACACGCTTTTCCATTATTTTTAGGTATTGGATTATTACAATAACGTGTTCTTGAAGTATATTTACAATCTATGCATTCTCCAAATGTAGTCCATTCACTCCAACCTCCATCTACTGGAACTTCAATACATTTTTCAGCATCTCCTCGACATGGTCTTTGATCGAATGAGTATCCAGAACAATAAGCACCTTTATTTGCGGGTAACGGTGAAGAGCACATTCTATTTCTTATTTGATGACCTATTGCTGTTCCACATTTTTTACTACATTCACTAAATTCACTCCATTCACTCCATCCACCATTTATAGGTCTACAATTAGATGGTTGACATGATCTTGTATCTGTTATTGGTCCTACACAAAATCCTTGTAATGATGGATCTGTAATTTGGCAATACCTTCTTTTATATTGTGTTTGTGAGAAACATGAACACTCTGAATATGAAGACCACTCTGACCACATTGGTAAATTTGTATCTTTTAGTGTTAATGAACCTTTCATAATACAAGGTTCACCAAAACAAGGTCTTTCTTCAAATCCTTCACCACTACATAAAAATACAAAATCAGCTTTACAAGATCTAGTTCTTCTTTGTTTACCTTCTCCACATATAGCATCACATTCTCCCCATTCTTTCCATTCTCCCCATTTACTATTACAATCTCCAACATTACAAGTAACAGTTTCTGTATATTTTAATGAAATAGGACAAATTCCTTTTATACAATTTCTTATTCGTGTTTTTAATCCTTCACCACATGTCATTGAACATTCTGAAAATTCTGACCATTCACTTACTTGATATTCATTTTTTTTTGTTGAAATACAGTTTTGTATATTACAGGTTTTTGCTTGTTTTTGAGAATCTTTACATGCTATACCATTACATAGTCTTTCTCTTAATTGAAAACCTATTCCACATGATACAGAACATGGAAGCCACGATGACCATTCTTTAATTATTATACATTCTTTTTTTTCTTCCATTTCTTCTTTTTTACAATTATCACCAGATAGACATATTCTTTTTCTTATTTGTATACCATTATTACATGATGACCATTCTTCCCAAACTCCAAGAATAACACATGGTGGTGGTTTTGGATTACAAGGTCTTATTTCTAATGAATTTCCAAAACAATTCTAAAATATAAATATATTTTTAAATAATAATTATACATAATAAATTATTAATTATATTAGTAAAGACATATAGAAAGGACATCAAACCATACCAAATCTTCATTTCCTAATATTTGATTTTTTATTTTTCCACCTTTTTTTCCTTTATTATTTTTTTTTCCTTTTTTTGGGGCTACTTTTTTAACATTTTTATTTTTATTATTAGGTAATAATTGTGGCTTGAAAATATTAAATAAATTTATTGCCTGTCTTTTTGTATCAACTTTTGGTTTATGTATTTTCTTTTTATTTATATTAACATTTAAACTTACCAAACATTCTCTAGTTCTTTTTTGTACTCCAGATGATCCACAATCAATAGAACAATTTGACCAACTACTCCATTGACCCCATATTTTAGATGTATCAATTTTATCTAATAAATTTTTTTCACAATCTTCTTCATTATTAGTTAACATTGTATTATTACAAGAAACTTTTAAACAACTTCCTCCAACACAATATTTTCCATCACCACATGGTGATCCATTTGGAAATTGTCCTTTATTTCTTATTAATTCAGAATCTTTTAAATGACACCAAACTTTACAAGGTTGTAAATGATGTAAAAAACTTTTTCCATTTAATTGATGATCTGGTTTTATTTTATCATTTTTAAGAGCATTACATAGTTTATCTCCATATTGTTGTTGAGTTATTCCATTACAATGTGATGAACCACATATTATTCCCCTTATATTGTTTCCTCTACATGTTCTACCACCATTATTTGGAGCTGGATTGTTACATGTTCTAATTTGACTTCTAACACTTATACTACCCGTAATTTGACATGGTGTTATTGGACAACTAGATTCTTTACTAAACCATGAAGACCATTCACCATTAATTATTTTTGGTTCATTATTATCAAAAGTCCATTTACTACATTTTCCATGATTACACCATTTATTATCACCACACCAAGATCCTTCTAATGCAGGGTGAGCTGTTGAAATTGTTGATCCATTATTTCCACACCATAATATTCTACAAATATCTTCTAATTTTCTTCCATTTGGAATTTCAACTTGATAATCTGTTCCCCAAAAATAACTACATTGTTGATCAAGAGTAAATCTTTGCCCAGGAAGTCTACCATCTTTTAAATGATCTGCTTTTGAAATAGATACTGCTGGATCACGTAAACAATTTCCTCTTCCACTTTCATCTAATTGTTTGAGAAATGCAGCAAATTCTTTTGAACTACATTCACTCCAGGTAGTCTTTCCTGCACCATTTACACTAGACATAAGATATGAACTTTTATGACATTCATTTTGAACTCCATCATGAACCATACCAAAAGAGTGACCCATTTCATGCGCTAATACAAAACTTCTACCTAAATGAAGACCTTCTACTAGTGAACAAGAAAAGACATCATCACACATCCTCCCTACTGGTGCAACACCAGCAACTGATTTAGTTGTATGATATATGTCATATCCAGTTAACATAACTCCATGATCCCAATGACCACTATCCGTTAAATCTGTACCAGGATTTATCCTACTTTGATACCTACAAAATGCATCTAATAATGTTTGTGCCTGACCATTTCTATGAATAAATGTCTCCAATTCATTTGGTTGACTTTTCCATAATTCAAAATGTACAATAACAATTTCAAGATTAGGTGAAAGTGTTGGTTGTTGATAAAGAAGATGGACATTGTTAATTAATGCTAAACTAAAATCCATTAAATGTTTTTCTGGTTCTAATGCAAATTCTCGTCTAAAATATTTATATAATTCGGAATCTAAAAAAAGAGCAATTTCAAGTGTCATTGGATCCATTTGAGGAAATATAAACAATGAATCAATTTTCGCTTCAGGGGGCAAAGAGTAATTAACAACTAGATTTTTTGAATCAACATCACAAAATTCTTCTACCTTGTTAGTAAAAGATGAGTCATTTATTATATCCATCTTTTTTTTTTCTATATCTATAATAACCTGTTCTGGAATTAAAGCTGTTGATCGCTTAAATATTATATGTTTTTTATTATAAATATTTTTGACACGTCTAGGAATTGTTTGAAGAATTAAAAAATGATCATCCATTGGAATAGTTCCTAATAATTGTCCTGAACAATCTGATAATGCTGCATTAACTCCATGCGATATTACTTCACCTTGATAATGGCAATCATTAAAATTAAAATTAATTTTAGTAGTTTTGTTTCCGTCTTTTATTACAGTAGTAATATCTTTTCCAATAATGTTATAGTTTGATTTTAATTTTATTAAAAATGTATCATTCCATGCATTAAATTTTATAAATTTATTTCCTACATGATCAATATTCTTTTCTGTATTAATAAATAAATAATCTGGAGTGTCTTGATAATTTTCAACACCAAATGTATGTATTAATTCCCGTTTTGTTAATTTATGATGAAATCCCTTAAAAAAAAATAATTATTTATTATAATTATAAAAAAAAATAATGAAAAAAAACATACATAAGAAATATTTACTATATATAAAATATTTAGGAACCATTTTATACCCCATTGAAGATTAGGAAATTTATTCTTCATAATAAAATATATATCTAAAAATTTTGACTGAAAGGGAAACTATAATATAATCGAACATAGGAGTATATATTAACAACTTGTAAAAAGGAGAGATAGATATATAGAAGAAGATAAAACAGGATTATTATATATTAGGTAATTTGATGAATACACTGGTCTTTGTACAAATTTTCAAATGCAAAAAATCACTTTCATATTTAAAATAGGTTATTATATTAAAATATTCCTCCTCATTCCTCTCTTTTTGAAGATATAAGTAATATTCATGAAACTGATTAATAAAAAAAAGTTCATATAATAAAATATACGCGCTTGAGAAAACATTTATTTCAATATAATAAACAACAAATATATTTATAATTGATGAACTAATAAATATATCAATATTTTTTTATTTAATAGTAATAAAGAAAATTTATAATTATTAATTTTATTTTTACAATTATAAATAAAAAAATTTATTTATATCTTTTTTTTTTTTTTTTAATTTTAAATGTACAATATTAAGATTCAATTAAAGTGATTTAGGATAAAAAAAAATTACTTTTAACGAGTTAAACCAAAAATTGTAAAACATATTTCTTTTTTTAATAAGGCACATTGGTAATATTTATATTCTTCCATTGTTTCTTTATCATATTCTTTTTTTATTTCAACAAATGAATTTGGCAATATATCTACATTGTTTTTAATACAAATTTTTAACAAGGCTAATATATTTTTAGCATCATCCATACCTGAATGTTCTTTTCCTTCAAATGATAAAGAAAACCTTGTTAAAATTGCTTTCAAACTCATTTTATGTATTTGAAGATATGAAATTTTTGGAAGAATTTTAAGCAATGAACATCTTAAATCTACATAATAATAAAACGATTCAGGAATATAACAATTTAAATCATGAAGATTTGGTATTAAAAATCTTCCTATATCAGTATCACCATCTGTTATAATAACAAATTCTTTTGATGTTTTATTATAATCTACATTATGTTCTTGTAGCCAATCTAAAAACATATTCCAAACTTTATCTAATGGTGGTGCTTTATCAATAACATTCTGAGAAATTCCAGTTAATTTTGTACAGAATGCTGTTATATTTGGATTTTTTTTAGGTTTAACAAAAGAATGAAATGTTGATATTATTTCTTTTGTTTTACCATCAACAAGAATACATGGAAATTCTATAATTTCATGATAATAATCAGGTCCAGAATTAGTTTCACAAGTTGCTTCAAAATCAATTACCAAAAAATTATCAAAATACTGTACACAATCCTTTCTACAACTATAAAATACAAAAAAATGTATAAATATAAAAAAAATGCTCAAACCTTTTAACATGAAAAAATTTGCTAGAATTGACCATGCTTGAATATATGATAAAAAAATAAATACATAACAATATTTTTTTTATATTTTTGTTTCTTAATTTATATTATATATATATAATTTTAAAAAAATGCAAGACCAAAGATACATACTTTTCCACTTCCACATTTATAAAATAAGCTAAACCTATTAAATATCTTCACCGTTAAAATTAGATTAAGATATATTTTTTAGTAACATTATTACTATTAACTTTTTTTTATAAAATCACATTTAATTGATAATTTGTTTTTAATTGTACTTTTATTTTACCATTTTATCATTTGCCTAAGGCGCCTAAACAAAGATCTTGTAAGGAATAAGATAGTATATAAATGAGGGCGATAAAGTATTTTTATTATTTTATTTTATTATATATTAGTTATTCGGAGTTTTTTTTTTAAATTTTATGGTTTTTTTTTAATAATAAATAATGTATACTTTTAGTGAAACAATGTTATGATTTTAATAAATGATATAGAAAGGCTATGTTATAATAAATATAACTATTAAATAAATGATACTGAATTATTTTTTAAAATTATTACGGAAGATTTACTATATCGGTTGTGTCAAAATATTTTCTAGCAATAAATATATTTCTATTAATATATCTATTATGTCTTTTTTCTTAGCTCCAGCTAATTACTGACTAGATACAGTAATATTTATTAGCATAAAAAAACTATTATCACACTAGAATGATAATTTTATACTGTAACTGTAAATATTTTATATTTTATTGATTACATTAGATTTATAAGGAATACAGAAGGGAAAAAGTTATTTTTTTTATAGAAATTACATAGATTCTACACGTATATGACAATTTTATTATTAGAATGAAAAAATTGATTTACGGTAACTTATAATTGAAATTTTAAAATTGACAAATATGAAATATATTTATGTCATTTACTTTTAAATATATTAAAATAAAGAAAATTATTAAAAGTAATATTTTTTTCATTGTTTTTTATCACAATAGAGTAGAATATAAAAAAATAAACCAAGGCAACGATATTGAAATAAACATGTAAAGATATGTTTAAAGAATTATTAAAAATATTTTAAATGAATACTTATCATATTGTTTCATATTATAATTGCCAAAATACAATTTCATCAAATAGTGGGTCTACTTTTGATTCTCCATGCCTTAGTATATGTTCATCGTGTCCAGATCTACGAAATTTAAAATATAAAATGTCAAAAAGGAAAGACTATGGAGTGTCACAATTAAAATATACCATTTCAAATGATATAACTAAAAAAATATCAAATCAAAATAATCAAAAATACGAAGGCTTGAAGAAAGAAAACAATAAAAAAGATTTTTTTTGGAGTACTTGTTATAACGATTCCTATCAAAAACCTGGAACATTTGTAAAAACTATATTAATAAAAAAAAATCATAAAACTGAAATAATGCATAATGAAAGAAATATGTATAGCCAAAATATTAATGATAATAAGCTTTCACGAACCGTATATGTTAAACCAAGCAACAAAAATATTTCTTTTAATTCAAGCTACCACACTAATACCAAATAATTTATAAATATTACAATAAAAGTTCATTAATGTTTAATTTTTTTTTACTAAATACAGTAATTTTTTATTTTATTAGTTATTAATATAACTACAATAGCATTACTTTTATTTAACATTTTAAAACTTGGAATATGTACAATAATTTTTATAAAAATTAAAAAAATATATTTTTGACATAAATATAAATTTTTTTTAAAGTTTTGTATATTATATTACATAGAATATATTTGTATCAAATTTTCAAATATATTAATAATAAAAATCGTTATTATATTTTTTCTAAATAAAAATCTCTAGAATTTAATAAATAAATAAAATAAATTGTTATCACTTAAAAATTTATAGTACACGATCTTGTCAAATTTCTAAATAATTTTTAATGTATAAAATACTAGATTCTTTCCATTATAAAATGATTATTAATTTATAAATGTCGAGTATAAATAAAAAATTACTAAAGTTTTTTAAAATTATACTTACTTTTGTGACATCTATATATATTTTTACATTAAATTTAATAATACTTAATAATTAAAAGTACTTATTTATTCTTATAATAAAACAATTTTTAATTGATTTATTGGCATCAAATTTTATTTATAAAATATAAAGTAAAAAATAATTTCTTAATGAAATATATTTTTAACATTACTTAAAGTTGTTTTAGATAAACAAATTTAGAAAGCATATAATTTAGAAATTTTATTTCAAGAATGTACAGATAAATATATAGGAAATAAAATTATTTTATTTTCTCATAATACATCCACCTGCTGTTGGAGTAAATTGAGGAGCACATCTACATGCTCCTTCAAAACAGACAGCATTTGAAACACAAGCTGGAGCAGCTGGTCCTGCATTAATGGCACATGGAGCTCCTAGTGGTAAAACAGGAGCTGCAACTGGAACAGCAACTGGTGGTGGTGGTGGAACAACCCCGTATACTTGTCTTAAAACACAAACTGTACCTTCTTGAACAAGCTCTGGTGGACATACGCAAACACCAAGTGAGCAAATTGAACCACCAGTACATTCAACACCTGGTTGACCACATGGAGCACCTGGTATAGCTTGAGGAATAAGTCTTCCAGTAGGAACAGGAATAGCTGGAACAGGAGCTGGTACTGGAGCACAACCTACTACTGGAGAATAAACAACAGTTGGTTCGGCACATGCACATGCACCTCTAATACAAGTAGCTCCACCTAAACATGTAGGAGAACATGCTGGAACACCTGCTCCAATTCCATATATAGCTTGTCGTCTGATTCTTCCATTTGAAACAGAATCTCCTTGTATTGATAATGCAAAAATTAATGCAATAATTGTAGCAATGAAAAATTTCATGATGAGTTATTTAATAGAAAAATTTACTTGTAAAGTATTATTAGAAACAAATTTTTATCCTTAAATACCATAATTTTTTAACTTATAATATTATATAAAGTTTATATCTAGTTTATAAACTAGTTTCTGTGATATTATTAATTTTAAAGTAAACAATGCTCTTTTAAATTGAAGAAAGAACTAAGCTAGTCAAGAAAGATTTTCGTAGAGATGAAAAAGTATTGAATTGCAAGAATGTAGCAAGTTAAAATTATACTTATTATCAGGTTTTCCGGAACAATACAAATGTAGTTTTTCTTAAAGTAATCTTCTTAAGAAATTAAGGTGAATTATTTTAACATTTTTAATGATATTATATTAAAACAAACATATTAATAATATTTATTACACTCCAAAATTAGATAAAAAATAGTTCGTGCAAAAGTAATTTTAAATTTTAAAAATATTGTTCAATTTTAACAGCTAAAACAATTTACACTCATCTAATTTATTTTGAAAAAAATTTACTATTATACAATTTTTCTACAAAAAAAATTTACCAAATTGCGATACAATATTATTATAATACTTATGTGAATTTTTTTTACATTCTATAATTGTTATTTTAAAGATGTCAATCTAGTAATAATCAGTATTGTTTTTTTTTAAATCATTTATTGTTAATTTTAATGTTATAGTATTCCATTTAAAATAATATCATTTGTTAAGATATTTATAAAAAAAAGTATTACTTTTATTAAAATTAATAAAATATTTTTTATAATGTAAACCATTTGTTTTTATTTACCAAAAAAATTAATTATTAAAATAAAAAACATTTTAAAAGAAAATTTTTAATTCAAATTATTTTTATACAAACAATAATTTTAATCTATATCATTTTATAGGTAATCAGCCAAAATGGCATATTTCGATTTTTTGTGCATGCTTATTGTATAAAGATAAAATAACCTTAATTTTTCTTTATAAAAATTACAATAAAAATATTTTATTGTTAATAATAATTGTATTGAAAAAATTTTTATTTATTTATTATTATTACTATAAATAAGTTTTAAATAATTTAATATTAATAATGTTTATAATTATGTATTTTATTCCTATATTTTTAAATTTTTTACTAAATTGATTTTATTTTTAAATTATTTTAATTGAAAAAAAAATCTTCAAATCAAAATTTTTAATATAAAAAAAAATTAGTTTGTTTTTAAAAAAGAATTTTTGTAATATTGTAATTAATTATATGTAAAATTATAGATAACATATTTCATATATTTAAAAATAAAATAAACTTTTAAAATAAAAATTTTCACTAAATTATTTACTCATATTTTATATTATATAAAATTTTTTAATTACTATTTATATAGGTTATAAAAATAAAATTATTATAACCAATAAAAGTTTTTTATATTATTAAAATATAATTAAAAAAAGATACAAATACTTTGTTTATCATATACTATATAACTGAATAAACATATCTTTTTTCATAAATACTAATCTTTCGTAAATGATCTACTTATTTCTGTGTTAATAAATTTAATTGGATGTATAAAAACATTATAATATAACTTTCTTTTAATTTTTTTAAATAAAAAATGGATCACTAAAAATTTTCTCTCATGAAACAAATGATTTTAAAAGTATATATTTTTTTAAATTAAAATGCTAGTTAAAAATATATTATACAACATCAGATTTAAAAGTAGAATAAATTTTTTTAGTAATAACAATATATAATTCACATAAATAAAAATTTTTCAAATTGAAATAATAGTTTTAGACTAATGGTTATAAAGAAAATCAAATTTTTAAATCTTGACTACTATATATTATTTAGTTAATTTTTAATTAAAAAAAACTTTTTTATTTAATATCATATTATAATTTTAAGACAATCAATAAGAAATGTAGTCAAATTAAAATTTTCTTATATCCTTACACTTAATAATAATCATCAAAAACACCTTATTGGAACTTTTTTTTTATTTCAAGGAAATATTTCGAGAATATATGATTTAGATGAGAACTAGCTTTGAAGATTACTTTATTTCGGAGTATTTTATATAATATCAAAATACTCTTAACTGTTAATCTTTGAATAAAGTATAAAAATTTCTATATAAAATAAAGTGGTTGACAAAATTTGACAAAGCATTATTTACATGTTTAAAATATTTAAAAATACAACAAAAAAAATATTTTTTATAAAAAATAAAAGGATATTTGTATGTGAATAAAAAAGATTTATGTGGAATAGTCTATCTTTTAAGTTAAAAAATGCATGTGAACATACTCTTCCAACTTTTGGTATACATTTTATGAAAAAAAAAAATTTTTTTTTAACCGTAATTATTTAATAAATAATATTAAACAAAAAAATTTTTTATTTTTTTAACTATTACTTTATTATTAAAATTAACTAATCAATTCACATTGAAAAGATCACTTTAAAATATAATGTAAATAGGGAATATCCTTTTAAAATCTTTTTATATACTTATAGGTGTATAATAAAAGGTATGAAGTATTTTATTCCACGTAATCAAACAATTTATCTTGTACAATATTTTATTTTTCTTAATAAATATTAAGGTATAAAATTTGTAACTATCTTTATAAGTTATTTATATTATTTTTATATATTTTAAAAACATTTACATAATTTTATTGTTTTTCAAGTAGTATACACAATGTATTGGTAATAAATAAACTTATTTCTTACAATAATTTATTACCAATATTATTCTTTTATAGTATTATAAATGACTTGTTAAGCTATAACATTTTAGTAATAATCATATGTATGTCATATTTTAGATAAAACAAACTTGTAATTTGAACAAATTCATTGTTAAAGGGTCACTCACAGTAGCTTTCTACGTTGATTATTCTATCTAAAGTAATGAATTTTATTTTCTCTTTACAAATCTAAAGTTACAATATTTTTCACACGTGTAAGTGTAATATAAAAAATTTTTTATAATTTTATTAAACTTAATAATAAATTAAAATCAATTTACCATATTAATATTTAGTTTAAACTAATTATATATGTATTTTAGTTTTTGATATTTTAATTTTTTTAGAATGTGGGGACGGTTTGCTAAAAGAAAACAAGTAATTATAGCAATAATTGCAACATCTCTTTTTTGGATAATATTAGATATTTTTTTATTATTTAATACAGATTTACCAGAAGGAAAAAAATCAATTAATGAAGATGATAATTCTCATCTTGTATTAGATAAATCTAAAGTCGTAAGAGGAAATAGGAATTCAATAAAATTGGAGGAAGCTAGAACTTCAATAATTGAAAATCAATTAAATGCACTATTAGCAGGATTAAGATTTGATAATGATGGTCCTGGACAAGGTGGATCTGGTGTTGAAATACCATCAGAATTGAAGGAAAAGGAAAAAGAAATGTTTAAAGAAAATCAATTTAATTTGTTAGCTTCAAATATGATTTCTATTAATAGATCTTTACCAGATTATAGATCTAAAAAATGTATAGAAAGAGCTAAAACATTTTCTAGTATAACTATGAGAGAAGTTTCAATTATTATTGTTTTTCATAATGAAGCTTTTAGTACACTACTAAGAACTTTACATTCTATTATTAATAGATCAAATTTAAGCCTCATTAAAGAAATTATTCTTATTGATGATATGAGTGTTAAAGGTAAAAAAAAAATTATTGTATTAATTCTAATGTAATGTGCTTAATTATTTCTAGATTTTTTAAAAAAACCATTAGATGCTTATCTTAAAAGATTACCAATTGAAACACATTTAGTTCATCTAAAAGAAAGAAGTGGATTAATTAGAGCTCGATTAGTGGGAGCTAAAATGGCAAAAGCATCTATTTTATTATTTTTAGATGCTCATGTTGAATGTACTGAAGGGTGGTTAGAACCATTAGTTTCTAGGGTTTCAGAAGATCGAAGGAGAATTGTTGCACCAATAATTGATGTTATTTCTGATAATAATTTTGATTATCTTACAGCTTCAGCAGATGTTTGGGGTGGTTTTAATTGGAATATGAATTTTAGATGGTATCCTGTTCCTGAAAGAGAAAATATACGAAAAAATTATGATGAAGCTGCACCTATTGAAACTCCAACAATTGCAGGTGGTTTATTTGCTATTGATAAACAATTTTTTTATGATATTGGAGCTTATGATCCTCTTTTTAAAATATGGGGTGGTGAAAATTTAGAAATATCATTTAGAGCTTGGATGTGTGGAGGATCATTAGGTAAATAAAAAATTATTAAAAATATAAATATCTTTTGTTTTTTTTATAGAAATTGATGTTTGTAGTAGAGTTGGCCATGTATTTAGAGCAACAACACCATACACTTTTCCTGGAGGTACTGCAAATATTATTTATAGAAATGCTGGAAGGACAGCAGATGTTTGGATGGATGAATATAGAGAATTTTTTTATAAAATGGTTCCAAGTGCTACAAAAGTTGATAAGGGTGATCTTACAGATAGAAAAAAACTTAGAAACGATTTACAATGTAAGTCATTTAAATGGTATCTTGAAAATATATATCCCGAGGCACCTATCCCATATGATTACATATCATTAGGAAGTATTAAAAATTTAGGAACAAATACTTGTTTAGATACAAAAGGTAATAAAAAATCTGGTAATCCTGGTTTAGTTTCTTGTCACAACTCAGGTGGAAATCAACTTTGGTCTCTATGTGAAAGAGGAAAACTTGCAAATGATGAAAGTTGTTTAACACATCCAAGTATTATTAATTTTGATAAACAAGTAAAAATTGAACGTTGTACAAATGCAAAAATTCCTACAGATAATCAAGTTTTTAAATATCATAAAGATTTACAACTTATTGTACATGTTAAATCAGGTGATTGTATAAAAGCTCATGATGATAAAATAATATTTCAAGCATGTGATGAAGATGACGTATATCAAAAATGGGATGTTGAAGGTTATAAAAATTAAAGTAGATTTTTAAAGTTTTTAACTTATTGTATATTTATAATTATTAAACTTTACATAATTTTATTAAAAAATTTATAAAATTGTACATAGATAAAACTTTATCATATTATAATAAAATAAATATATTAATACACTTTATATTTAAAGATCGGTTAAATATAAAAGTATTTACTATAATTCTTTTTAACATTAAAAAAGTTTAACTTATAAAACATCATTATACATTATAATACTAAAAAATAAAATTTAAAATATCATTATGTTTATTTTGTCAACTACGTTAAAGTATTTTGGATATAATATCCAATTGAAATTATCATACAAATACGTGTGTATGCATAAAAATTAGTTATAAACGTCTTCACGTTCACAAATAAATTTGAAAACATCTCTTGGAGATTTAAGTTTTTCAGAAATTTCTTGTTGAATTTCAAATCCAAATTCATCTTCAAGTGCCATCATAATTTCTACATGATCAAGAGAATCAAAACCAAGATCTTCCTCAAATTTAGCGTCTAATGTTAATTTATCTATACGATCTTGTGGAAATCTGTCCCATGCTTTTATAGCTTTTAACACACGTTCTTCAACCTAAATTATTTTTAAAATGTAATTAAACAAAGAGTAAATTACATACTTCTTTAAAAGTCAGTTGCTTTGGTGGATCAAATGGTTTATCAACTTTAGCTTGTGACCATCTTTTTTGAATATTTTGTTCTGATGGAGTAAACTTTAATGTTGGTTGGAAAACAGATGTACTTCTAATAGCTATACGAGTAATTTTTGAAGTTGATGCAATAACTCTACGCAACATTATATCTAAGATAATATAAAAATGAATTATAGATAAAAAAAAAGATTAAAAAAATATTTATATTATATGGGGGGTATAGAGTAAGTAAAGAAAACTGCAGATATACAACCGCTCGATAGGAAAGTATTGGAAAAACATTTATTTTAACAAAATTAACAATTAAGCGTAAATTAACAGATTTATTTGTGTTGTTTTCTCATTTGATTCATAATATTTTGAATTTCATCACGCTTCTTCTTAGCACGGAGATGAGTTCCAACACGGGCTTTTGTAAATTTGAAAGCTTTCTTATCACGACTAAAAAAATTAATTAATTAATTA
The DNA here is from genome assembly GCA_029582065.1 of Strongyloides stercoralis. Lineage (NCBI taxonomy): Eukaryota > Metazoa > Nematoda > Chromadorea > Rhabditida > Strongyloididae > Strongyloides > Strongyloides stercoralis. The sequence goes on along the minus strand of CM055866.1, from coordinate 6,507,129 downwards.
CTATTACCATAAAAAATAAACTTACGATACACGAAGTAACTCCATCATACGACGTTCATATGGTGCAAATCCTGTGATTTCACGAACAAGTTCACGAACAAGCTTGGTTTTCTTAGTAGCAACACCGCGTTTACGATTTTGTCTTATTTTACGAGCATTCTTGGTGACACGAACACCTTTCTCAAGACCTACAGCTAAACCTTCAACAGCGGCGGATTGGACCATTTTTTTAAACCTAAAATAAAATAAAATGTTAGAAAATTTTTAAGATAATAAAATTGGATAAACCGATTTATAATATTAAAAATTAATAAAAAAAGTTTGTACATTATTCAAACATAGCACGTTTTAAAGAACCGAAAATACGATATGAAAGTTTGTCTGCAATAAAAAAGGAAAATTTAAAAATGGGAATACTAGGTATTTCTCTCCTAGCAGGTGTAAAATTATTTAAATACCCTGAAATAATAAAAAACGGAAAAAGAGAAGCAAAAATGCAACCATTTATAACTGTACTTTCTGAAAATGTTGAAGCATATGCCAAAATTGCTCCAAATCCAACAAAATAAGGCCATGAATTTTCAATTGTTGCTATTCGTCGTTGTGTATTCCAACCTAGCGCCATCCAATAATATTCGAAACTATACAAAGAGTTAAGTAAAGATGAGTGTATGAAGATAAGAATATTGTTTATTACAACAGGACACGGAAAATATTTGAGAAACACTGTTTGAATATTGAAGATAAGTTCAAACACAATTGTAAAAATAAAATCAGCTGCTTTGACAGAGAATGGTGAAGAGTCCGAGGATGTAACACCTCTATATCTTAAAGCAATATTTGAAACATCAGAATGCCATAAAACACTTAAAATACGTGTAAATATAATTGGAACATATCCAATTAAATGTATAGTTTCAGTTAAAATATCTGTTAACATAGATCCATCAGTTTCAACTGATTTAAACATCTCACAAATATATTGAATAACAGTAATGACAAAAACACAAATTAAATTATAAGATATAATCTTAAGAATTCTAAAAGATACCATAGAAAATGAGAATATATAAAGAAGAACAATATCTAACCTTTGCCATATAGGCATATTATTTACAGGTACTTCATCAGATGGCTTTCTTAGACTGATGACGTCCTTTTTCTCAGCTTCTGCTCGACGTCTCTCACTTAATACTGTCTTAACTTCTTTCTTTTCTTTTGTCTTTGGCTCAATATGAGTTACTCTATCAAGCTCTCTTATTACCTAAATATCTCATTTAATAATAATACTTAACACTAAATCTTACAAAAAAACCTTTCACTGAACATTTAACACCTTCTAAAAAATCCCAAACAAAAACTCGAAAAAAATTTATGGCCATGAATTAGCTCCAAAAAAAAATAATTAAAATATATACAATTTAACGAGTTAAAAAATATTTAGAGGTAGAATCTCTTATAATAATTTTAATTTCCAACAGTCAAAAAATTAAGAAAAATAAATTTAGAAAAAAAAATGATTAGTTAAGACATAGTCGAGTTTCCAACTACAAATAATATCACCGTAATACAATATTTTCGTTATAAAACAAATGGGAAAACTTTGCCTGAGTATCATTTTATTTTAATTGTTAACTTTAACTATTCTTTTTTCCAAAATATTTGAAATACAATTTGATTTGTATTATTTTCTAGAGTTTCAAGATGTATTAGATTTTTTTTAAATTGATTTTAAATCTGAAAATATTTTTTTTATATACTAATAATATTTTTGTTTTATATAATGTAATTCTTTCAGGGGATAAATAAAAATGTCTAACCGTAAAGGTAAAGTTCGTGAGGAGCAACCAGTTATTAGCTTAGGACCACAAGTTCGTGAAGGAGAAATTGTATTTGGAGTTGCACACATTTATGCATCATTCAACGATACATTTGTCCATGTAACCGATCTTTCAGGTATTTTTTTCTTTATTTAAAAATAATTAGTTATGATAAATCTTTAGGAAAGGAAACTGTTATCAAAGTTACAGGAGGTATGAAAGTTAAAGCTGATCGTGATGAATCATCTCCATATGCTGCTATGCTTGCTGCTCAAGATGTTTCTGAACGTTGTAAGATGGTTGGAATAAATGCTCTTCATATTAAACTTCGTGCTACTGGAGGAACAAAAACTAAAACACCAGGACCAGGAGCTCAATCTGCTCTTCGTGCCTTAGCACGTTCTGGTATGAAAATTGGACGTATTGAGGATGTCACTCCAATCCCATCTGATTGTACTAGAAGAAAGGGTGGTCGCCGTGGTCGTCGTCTTTAATTTTTTATTGTTATTTGTTTTCTCATATACTGAAAATCCTTTTTTCATAAATGACGTTTGTTGATTGATTAAAGTTTTACATACAATTTTTTAATGTTATAATTATGTTGTTCACCAATTTATATTTTTAACGTAATGAAATATTTTTATTTTTGTAGACTTTATGGTTTTTCTACGTTCATTTAGACAATTTAGATGTTTTACAACAAAAACACTTTGTTTAAATAAAAATTCCAATACAAACAAAAATAATCTTTTAGAAAAATTTATTAAAGATAAAATAAAAGTTTCAGGACCAATAACTGTTTATGAATATATGCAAATAGCGAGTAGTAGTGCTTCTGGATATTATAACAAGTTTAACAATGATAATGTATGTTAATAATATCTTATTATAATTTTTTTCAAGTTTAAAATATTTGGTAGTAAAGGTGATTTTATAACAGCACCTGAAATATGTCAAATATTTGGAGAATCAGTAGCTATTTGGATTTATTCAGAATTAACATATACTGGATGGAAGAAAAATTGGCAAATTGTAGAGTGTGGACCTGGATCTGGAGAATTAATGAGTCAAATTTTACAAACACTTAGAAAATTTGAATCATTAAAAGAATTATCAATACATCTATTAGAAGTTTCTAACTCTTTATCAGAGGTTCAAGAAAAAACTCTTTGTGGATCAGTTAGTGAAGTGGTAAATGATAAATCTTATTATAGACATAACAAAACTTTTGATGGTATTGATGTTTATTGGTACAAACTTATTGATGATATTCCTGAAAATTTTTCAATTTTTGTTTGTAATGAATTTTTAGATGCATTACCAATTCATCAATTTGAACGAGAGAATGGCAAAAAGTTTAAAGAGGTTTATATTAATCTTAATGAAAAAAATGATCTAGTTTTTATGCAAAGCAAAGGTGGAAATATTCATACAGAAGGAATGATTCCTAATTATATTAAAGAACGTGATTCAATAGAAAAATATGAAATTTCTCCAGATGCAGGAACATTTATAACACAAATTACTCAAAGGTTTGTTAAAATTAAGTTTATTATCATTATTTTTAGAATAACTTGTTATGGTGGTTTTGGAATTTTTATCGATTATGGCCATAATGGAGAAAGACAATCATTTTCTTTACGTGGATATAAAAATCACAAAGAGGTTGAAAATTTACTAAAGAATCCAGGAGAATATGACATTACAGCTGATGTTAACTTTGAATACTTAAAGAAATTAGTTGAGGAAGATGCTTTAGTTTTTGGTCCTATAACACAAAGAGATTTTATTCTTTCTTCAGGGGGTGCATTTAGACTTAAAATGTTACTTCGATCCTTAGGAAATGATGAAAATAAACAAAAAGAATTATTTGATGCTTTTAATATGTTGGTTGGTGAAGAAGATGATAAAATGGGCTTAAAATTCAAAGCTTTAAGCATATTTCCTAAAACATTAAAAGGAATTATGGAAAAAAGAGGTGGTTATCCTTTAGGTTTCAATAAGAAAAAATAAATTTTTATAATATAAAAACTACTGCCACTTAAAATTAAATTAGAAAAATTAGTTGTTTAAAATATCTATTGTTTTTTTTTATTTTAACATATTTATAAAATAAATTTTTTAACTATTTCATTTAATTCGTTTCCACAAAAATATAAGTGTGAATTTTAATTATTAGTATAAATAAATACAACTATTTTTTACATAATCAATTTACAATGAAAAAATTATAGCATGGTAGAAAAAATTAATAATAAACAATTAAATGACTCAAATTAAAATAGTGCTGGTAAATCAGGAGCAAGATTAATTGTACTGGTACAGTTTGTTTTTTGTGCTTGAGGTTTTCCCCATTTAACAGAAAGTCTTTTTTCATTAATAACTAAATTGTTAAACGTTGCTGCAGCAGCTTTCTCTGCCGCACTTCTTGTAGCAAATGTAACAAAACCGCATTTTTTCTCCGGCAGAATTGTTACATTTGTAATTTCCCCGTACTGATAAAAGTTATCTCTAAGATCATCTTCATCTATATCATTTAAATTACCAATATATAAAGTTGTTATAGTAATATCTTCTGGTGGTATTAATTTTGGTAAAGCATTAGCTTTATTTAATAATTTAGATGCAACAGGATCATTTTGTCCATAATAACGATCTTTAATATTTTGTTGAGACAATGGATTGTCTGGATCTTTAGGCATTTCATGACGATATGGGCATTCATCACCTCTTTTACATTCCCCTTTAACAAAAAATGAACATATATGTGATTTATTACGATCATAATATGGTTGTGTTCTTGCTAGTTTTGTTAAAACTGTATTTTTACCATCATCAAGAACTTGACCATATGCCCCACCAGGTGTTGTTCCATCAGTCAATTCTAAATTTCTTTCTTGTTGCTGAAGATAAAATTCTCTATTAGCACCATCTTTTGGTGCATTATCGTTAACTTGAAGAATTTGATCACGAACTTGAACAGGAAGACCATATTGAAGATCAAGAAGACATGTTTGACATACATTTTTTAATCTAGCACATAATTGACAAATCTCAGTACTTTTATATCTGGCACCACGACCAGGAAGCCATCGAAATGATGTAAAAACACGAGTACAAACTTTACATTCCGATGAATTTTTATTTTTCATCTAAAACAATAAAAAATTTTTAAAAATTTAGATAACTTACCATTCTTCCATATGGATTTGGTCCTAAACAAGTTTCACAAATAATTGGAAATTCCTACAACAAATACATATAAATATTGAGCAATAATAAACATACCCCAGAATCAGTTTGATTTCTTATATTATAGTTTCCTGCAGCACGGTAAGACATAATGAAAAAAATAGTTTATTTTAAAAAAAATAATTTCCAATATTCTTAAGCAAGATTAATATATAAAAAAAAAAAATTCTTTTCACTCGCAGTGACAGTTTTACGAAATCTTGTTGAGACCACTTTATTATTAAATAGTTGTTTTGAAACAATTATCATGCTCAATATGATTCTTATATAATTAAATATTCTTATAAAGTTTTTAAAAGATTTTATTTTTTTTTTAATATCAAAAATGTATACTAATTGATATTTTTTAACTTTGTATTTATTAAATAATCTATTACATCTATAAATAATAAAAAAAAACAATTTTAACTTTTATTGCAAAAAATTAATATAAGTTGATATATAGTTAAAAAAATAGAATGAAAATTCTTTATTGAAATTATAATTAAAATACAAAGTAAAAAAAAATTATTGTACATGAAAGTCTCCAGCATAACTTTTTAAAATATCAGGATTTTTTGCTAACTCCAAAAGCATAAGATCATCAAAGAATTTAACAACCGAAACATCCTCACTAAGACCTTTCCTTCTTCGAGTCTTTATCATAAATTCACGAGCCAAAGACGGAGCCGGTAAAGGTTCCAAAGGTTTAATAACAATTGACTTATCTAAAGGATCACCAGGAACTATTTGCCAATGATTAAATGTAGACATACAAAAAGATTGTCCTTGAGTATGAGTTCTAAGATCTGTTTCAAAACCAAAAGAATCAATTACAGGAATGTATGCATTTAATACGTATAAAGGTGATCCAGGTAAAGGTGAATCTTTAGTAACATGACCTCTTCGTTTATTTAAAACATCATAAACGGCAGGAATACAATCTCCAGGTGCTATAACTTCAACCAAATAGTATGGTTCCATTAATCTTGGTGTTGACATTAAAAATGCAGAATATGCCACACGACGTGCAGTTGGTATCATTTGTCCACCACCTCTGTAAAGTGATTCTTTAGCAATATCTGCATTCATTATTTTAAATTTAACATTTCTTATAGGTTCTTCACATAATGGTCCTTCTCTTGTTGCCCATTGAAAACCTTGAACAATACTTTCTTTTACACATCCTAACAAATCTTTATCTACTTCTGATGGTAATGTATCATCACATAAAATATTTGGTCCATTATTATCAGGTCCAAATGCCCAAATCGATCTAGAAGCTAAAATATCCCAGTTATATTTTTTTTCAAAGAATTTTCCCAATTTCTTTTTATTCCATTCAATATTAACTTCTTCTTTTTCTATATCTTCAGAAATACCTTCCTCTAAAGCTTCACAAAACATTGTTAATTTATTTCTTTTATTAGGTGTTTCTGCAAAACATTTCATTGATGATGTTTCAATAACTGTTTCACAAAATGGAACAACTGGATCAGCAACTTTTATATCAATCTCCCAATAAACTTTCCTCATATCATGCATTACACAATCCATATATAATTCTCCTGTCCCTAAAAGTACATGTTCACCAGATTCTTCTACTCTAGTTGTAAGTAAGGGAAATGATTTATTAACTTTTCTTAAAGAATCTAACATTTTTGGAAGTTCTGATGGATTAATAGGTTCAATAGCTAATTTTACAACACTTTTGGTATTAAATTTTAACGGTTTAAAAATATATAATTCATCTTTTATATTAACATCCATAATTGTTGATGTCTTCATTATAGGTTCATCGATACCTTCAATAAGCACCCAATTTCCAGCTGAAGCACTAGAAACTTCAATATTATATCGACCCATACAAATAAATAATTTTCCAACAGTCATAACTCTTGAATCTTCTTCATCTTGAATACTATAACGTTCTCCTAAAATTCTAATGCTTTGACCTAATTTTAATGTTCCACTAAAAATCCTTCCAAAAACGTGAAAATTAATAGCATCAGTAGTTGTATAATTCTTAACTGTATTTATTATTAATGGACCTTTAGAATCACATTTTTCTATTGCATTACTAATAGTTGTTTCTGCAGGACCTGTATAATAAACTTCTCTTTTAATAAGACCATTCTTTAACGGAGATTTAAAATTTTTTACAACTAAATCAACAAATGCTGTAAAATCACCAAAGAATTTTCTACATATTAATGAAATTAATGGTCTTATATTCATTTTTTGTTCCTGTTTAGTTAAATGAATCGACAATTCAGCCATCATATCAGGAAGTGCTGTATCAACATCACCAATAACTTGAGAAAATATTTTATAAATTGGATCTAAAATAAATTGAACAAATGTTCTTGGACAATCTGGATATGGCATTTTTCTTACAAATTTTCTTGTCTTTGGATCCATATAAATATCACCCCATAATCTTTTACTAAATTCCTCTGCATTTACATTAGCTGTCCTAGCATAAATTTGAGAAAATGTAAGTGTGGAGAAACAAATATTATATCGAGAACTTGAAAAAATTACGTTATTTAACAAAGGACACATTATTGGACAATTTTCATCTTCCGAAAATGTTGATATAATAGTATTAACTTGATCTAAAATAAAACGTAATTTAAGATAAGCATCGTTTGGATGCAATTTTAATTCTAATATAAAACGATCAATTTTGTTAATACAAATTGTAATGGGTAATTTTTCTAGTATTGCATGTTTTATTAATCTTTCTGTATTCATCATTACTCCTTCATGAGCATCAATAATTATTACAACACCATCTGCAACACGAAATGCAGCCGTTACTTCATCACTAAAATTCATATGTCCAGGAGTATCAATAATATTTAAAAGATAACTTTTTTGCCTTGATGTTTCCATTATTAATGACATAGGCATTGATTTTATAGATAATCCTCTTTGTTGTTCAATATAAAGTGTATCAGTAAATCTAGTATCCTTATCATCTGCTCTTATAAAGTCTGGATGTGTTTGTTCAATTAAACAATCCATAAAAGTTGTTTTTCCATGATGTAAATTACCAGCTATTGCTACATTTCTCATTAATTCTGGATAATCCATCATATCAACAAGAAACTCTTTTTTAAATGTAGTATTTGGTAAATTAAATTCCTCTGTTTTAAACTTCCTTTGACCTACTGGCTTTACAATCGGTTCTGTCAATGGTTGTGCATCTTCTTCTTCAACTAAAACTTCAACGCCTTCACCATATACTTCAACAGCAGAGGGATAATATTTCTTATCTTCATGAAGAACAACCGCATTTGAATTATTAAATTGCTCATCATCATCCATATGATTTTTTTCATTATCATTCTAAAATTAATAAAATTAAATAATTAATCAAAAATATACCTCTGAATCAGAATGATCTGATTCTTGACGATTTATTTGTTCATTGTTATCTTCATCATCATCAGAATCTAATTCTGGCCCAATATAATTTCCAAATTCGTCATACAAATCATCATCCATATTGAAAAGTACTTTTAATATTACAAACTGACTTAAGTTTTATTTTAAAAAATTTAAAAAATGCTATGTGTGGTATAATGTTTCTCTACGTCAAGCATCTTGTAGAGAAGTTGAAAAAAATCTAACTTCTTATTAATATCATTTGATGTATCCAGTTATTTAAAAAAAAAAATCTTTTTAATATTATCATTTTTTTCAATTGCTTTTCTTTATATATATATTTATGGTTTAAAAATATTTTTTATAAAAATGAATTGTAAAAGAAAATAAAAAATTTCAATTTAGAAACCATCATAAAAAAAAAGTTTTAATCATGTATTTTATTATTGATAAAAAAAATACAACATTTTTTTATCATAAATATATAATTTTATAAACTTATTTTAAAAAAGTAAATTTTTACAATTATCAAAATATTTAAAGATTTCTTTATTATTTAATCTTTTACTAATTTATATTATAATTTATTTGTTTAAAAAATAATTTAACAAATTGAAGAGATATAAGATAAAAGTATATAATTTGAAATTATTAAAGTTTATAAGATAAGAGAGTAATTTGGTAATGATATTGATATATGTAACAATAAATTATTTTTTGGAAATTAAGTAATAAACATGACAATGAAAAACGTGAGTTACTTGTCTAGGGTTTATTTTTGTATAGTTATTAATTTTATAAAGACAAGATTTTAGTTTTTTTTTGTGACAATTTATACTAGTTTAGATTAATTTTTGACGGAATTAGTTAGTTCCCTTACTAAATTTGTGACGTTACTTTTAAACTTGTATTAGTTAACTTATTGTTTAACAAAAGCGCTTTTTCATTATTTTAGGTATATTGGTCTTTCTTTCACAACTAGATTCAACTTATCTTGATAGCCCTTTATTATCTCACACTTGAGAATTAAATTGGAACGTGTGTAACTACGCGAGTGTATGAGGAATAATTAGCTACAATCAGTTTGTCGTACCAACACACTAGTAATGGTCACAATATATGTATATATATATGTATATAAATTTATGCCTACAGTATTATTTTAGAAGGTACTCTATTCGGCCACCAAGTATTCTTGTCTCTTAACATTAATATAGTACAAGAATAAATAGAGGTTAAAGTTTGACGGAGGACAAGAGTGATTATAATTCTTGCGGTCAACCTTCTTATTTCATTGAAGTGGAGCTCTCGTAAAGCAAATATTTCGTGAACACTCCCTATAACCCAACCCAATGAAAATGCTTTATAACTTTGGCAATTCATCTTTCTTAGAAGTTATATTCGGTCTAAACAAAATACCTTGAAGAAAGCAGCAAATAAAGTGCAGTATATAGAAAACTATTATTATTTTAATTTATTATAACCCTTATTAACATTCCCTAGTGTGTTCAATACTAACTTTAACTCAATGGTTCGAAAGTATATTTTCCAAACCATCATATTCCTTATTTTAGGTCAATCTGTTTCTTCTGGGCTTGTATGCACATATGCTTCATGTTCAGATTCAAACCCATGTTCAACAGGATCGTGTAATAATGGATATTGTTGCTCATCATCATCATCACAAGCATCTCCAAAAGTTATAGTAATTCCTAATCAGCAATCATCAACATGTAATGGATGTAATTCTAATACAATGATGGTTAGTTATTGTCCTGGAGGTGGACAATCTTCAGGTCCATGTAATTCTGGATATTGTGGACAAGGATATTCATGTGTTAATAATAATTGTTGTCCAACAGCTTCTGCACCTACTACTATCACAATTCAAAGATGTCCAAATGGTCAAGCTAGTGCTGGTTATTGTAATAATGGAGGTTGCTCATCAGGATATTCATGTTCTACACCTTCTAATTTATGTTGTCCTATTGTTACTGCTACATTTGTTTGCTCTGATGGAACTCAAGCAGCTGGAGGATGTGTATCTGGTCAATGTGGTACTGGATATACATGTAAATCAGGACTTTGTTGTGCAGATACTACAGATAGTGTAAAATGTCTTGATGGAACAATTGCTATTGGTGCCTGTATTAATGGAAATTGTGGTGCTGGATTTGTTTGTACAACTGGTAATATTTGTTGCCCAGCAGTTTCTGCTTCAGTTTGTAATAAAGGTGGAAAATCTGTTGGACCATGTGTCAATGGATATTGTCCAAGAGGAATGTATTGTGATGATTTAGATGGTGTTGGTGAAGGAAATTGTTGTACAACATCTCCAATCACTTGTTCATCAACAGAAAATATTGGACAATGTATTGGTGGGATGTGTCCAGAAGGTCATGAGTGTGATACTGATAATGAATGGTGTTGTCCAACTTATGATACAGCTGCAACTAACCAAGTGGGACCATGTCTTGAACTTGATAATACTGGACCAATATGTGATAATGGATTTATTTGTGGTATTGGTAATTTCTGCTATGCACCACCTGGCTTTGATTCCGAATGTTTTGCATCTGAAATTGCTGGTCAATGTGTTGGAGTAGGAGATCAAGGAGAATGTCCAGCTGGTTATTATTGTTCTAGACGTGATGAAGCTGCTGGAAAAGAAGGATGGTGCTGTCCAGAAGCAACAAGAATGAGAGCTCGTAGACGCCACCCTGGACGTAAAGTTGAATCTTTTCTTAGTCAAGTGTTAATGAATGATAATTTAAAAGGTGATATAGAAGCACCAGCTGTTGAAAAACTCGCCAATTAAAAAAAAATCTTAATATTATATATATAAATAATATAATATACCGATAATTTATTTTATTAATGAATTTTATTGTTTCTTAATATTTTATTATTAAATTCGATGAAAAACTGTAATTTTAATAGAAATTTTGTTAATTAAAATTCTATTGATATATATTTTTACTTTTTTTTATCATTTAAATTTTTAATATTATTATTATAATAACAAATAATAAATTGTATATCATTTTACTTAAACGTGATTTATTAATATTTTAAGAAAAAAAAAACAATTACTTAAATTTTATTTTATTTATAATTATTAGATCATTCAAATCCATTACTTTATTTTAAAATTTTAATAAAATATTAAAAACCCTATTTTTACAATTAGTTTTATTTTGTCAGTTAACATTAACAACTACTTTACTGTCTTTTATATCAAAGACATTTTCAATAAACTTAATAAATCATATCGTAATGGCTTTCATTCTTTTGTAATAATGTTGATAAAAAGAATATTTATGAAGAAGAGTTTAAAGTAATAACTAGTATATTTTATAAAATCGTGAGTAAAATGTGTCTAGATTAATAAATAGTATAGATTAAAGTTATGTACTGTTTTAGTTGTTTTGAAATGTGATTAACTTTACTAACTAAGAGGCAAATTTAAAATGAAAATCTATTTCTTATGTATAAGATATAGTAGAAATTTTTATATTTTACTGTAATATAATTTTACATATAAGTTTAATTTTAAATAACTAATAAATTGATTAAACATTTTTTAATTTGTTGTTTTTATAGAATAAAAAAGTAAAAATAAAATTTTATATAATACAAAAATAGTTTCATTTTTTTATGTAAAAAAAAATACTTTAAATTCAACAGATAATATATAAAGCATATTTTTCCTTAGTAAAATATTCTGAAATTTGAAAAAGAAAAAAAACAGGCATATAAATTAATTAATTTTGCTAGATTTTTTAAAATAATAATTTAGCTTAAACTAATAAACAATTGTTTTGGGAAACTTTTAGTTAAAAATTATTTATTTCTAAATAAAGCATTCTTTGTAGTTTTTATTGGGGATTATATTTTATTAAATACAAATTAGCTGTTTCATTTATTAATAAAAAAAAGATAATCCTATTTGTCATAATTTTACTTATTTTAAATTTTTGTACTATATTCTATTGATTAAACATTATATCAATATTTTATTTTTCTATTATTTTCTTAGTAATTTTACAAAACCATCCAATATTTTTAATGATTTATTATTATAATGTGATAACAGTAACTTATACTTTATTTTATTTACTATACAAAATTTGATTAATATATTAATTTTAAAATATATATATAAAAAAATATTTACAATAATAAGTTATACAAATTATTTTTTATTATAATTAAAATTTTATAATAATATTACTTAATTAAATGGTAAGTAACAAATATTATCTTTTAAAGATACATATAAGATTGTAGGTAAATTGATATACTAATAATAAAATAAAACAAATAAAGTAAATAAATAAATATGTAAAATAATTATTATAATATTAATAAATCTTTTATTGACTAAATAATATATATAGCATTGTTTATAAATAAAATTTATGTATAAAAAAGTTTTGATTTAAATATTTTTTAATAATTTTTTTTATAAAAAAATACCAATTTTTTTATTGTCATTATAACCATTTATTGTTTAAAATTGAAAAAGAAATTTTTGGAAATACTAAAAAAATATAATAATAACTTTAAGTAGTATGCATTAATTATTATTGTTCATAAGAATTCAACTGATTTTTCCATTTTAATATTATTTACTACTGTATTATATACTTTATAAATACATTTTATTGTTAAAATAAATCACTAAAAGCTTAATATTGTTTACATACGTACACTTTTTTTTAGTATAAACTAAGAAAGCGGTAAAATTATTAAATGATAATATTTTAAATTAAAAAAAAATTTTTTTGCTATTAAAAAGATATTAATATATTATATAGAATAATAAATTTAAAATTCTATTTATAAATTTTACAAAAACATATTTTAAAAATTTTTTATATACTTATTTATAGGTGTAAAAATAATATAACTCAAAATGAGATGTAAATATTATATAAGTTTCTGATGCTTCAACTTTATTAAAATAGTTTTAAACAAAATATAAATATTGTTATTAATATTTTTTCAATTGTTTTAATAAATTATTTAAATTTATATTTTTTTTTTCATGTTTTTTAAAGTATGTTGTTAAAAAAATTTTTTATTAATTACTTTATTTATTTTTGCTTATTATTTAGTTAGAAAAATTGTAGTTTTACCATAAAATTAAGATTTTAATAAAAATAAATTTTAAAATAGTTAACAAAACAAAAATTTTATAACAAAACTAAGTAATATTTTTATATTAAAAATTAAAAATCATTTATAAGTTATCTTTGTATCTGTTTAAATTTTACAAGTGAGATTAAATTATATTAAATATAAAATAAATGATAATCAAATAATTTTTTAATAAAAAAAAAATAAATAAATAATGACAAGATGATTGAAAAAGAAAATTGATATTTAAGCAAATAAAAAAAACTTGGTACTTAATTAAAAATAATTATTTACAGATATTTATATCTTAATTAAAACACCAGTTTTATATGTTTAATAAAAATAATTATTTTTAGTATTTTTGTATAAATCTTATAAAAATAATTTCAATGCTTTTGAAAATTTTTAATTAAAGAACTATCAAATAAATTATATATTAGTAGTTTGTTTTTTAATTTAAAGCTTATCAAGATTTAGATTAAAAAATTATTACAAAAAATGTAATTTTAAAGAAAAATTTAAGTAAAAAAAATTATTTTTATTATAAAATTTATAATTATAAATTATATTAATAATTTTTTTAGATTAAATTAAAAAGTATATAGATAGTATGAATTTTTTTTTATAATTTGAAAATGTTTCCTTTGTAAAATCATAGAAAAAAACCAGTAGTTTTGATAGAAATATAATCTTAATCCATTTAAAATAATTTTGTTACTATTTTTTTATTAATAGATTATTAACATTTTTACTAAAAATATAAATAACTGTTTGATTAAAAAATATATAATAATAAAAATTATTACAAATACAAAAAAAATAATATCATTTCATCATTATTTTTTTATAGAAAATTTTTTTTACAATATTACAATTATAATATTTATTTTTAACTTCAAACAAATATATATTGAAGATTCTATTTATTATGTAGTCTAATCAATTAAAAAAACATAATTAATATTTTTTAAGAAAGTCTTTCTGCAAATAAAATTTTCTTGATTTTACCGTAAAATTAAATGTAATAAGTTGATTTGAAAAAAAACATTATTACAATTATCAAATTATTCATAATTTAAAATCATCAATCATTTATTGTTGCTGTTGATGGTTCAATTTTTGATCATCTGGAATAGCTTCATCTGGAAATTCAAGTTCCCAAATTCTTTTAAGGTGTTTTCCTTTAACATCACGAGGCGTTCCAAATCCTGTCATACCCTAAAAAAAATTTTTTTAATTTAAATTGAATATATTTTATATTATTTTAATTAGAAAAATATTATATTTTTATTTCTATATAATTAACGATTTTTAAATAAAAAAAAACATACTCTTTGTGAATCAAATTGATTTGTTCCATATTGAAGAGGTACAATAGCATCAGTTTGTCTTAGTTGAGCTAAAGTAAATTTTCCATTGGCTGTTCTTTTTTGTCCCTCTGCTGTTTGTGGAATATTAGTTGCAGCGGCAACTTTTAATGCAGTAGGATCAATTGGAGCAGACATTTTTTGTTTATAATAGTTAATAAATGATATTCTAAAAAATAAATTTTAACTTTTTTTAAAAATTATAATTGAATGTATTATGAAATATTTATTGTAAGAATTAGTTAGATAACTTTTTTTTTGATTAAATAAGATATGTAGACTAAATAAATCAAAAAATTCAAATTGTGCTTTATTCTATTAATATCGTTATAAATATACTTTTATACATTATCTAATAAAATTAAGGAAGTCCCTTTGACGTGTAATAAAATTTTGTCAAGGTGGAGGTAGATATGAGTTTACGCCCGATTCGTCAATATTTGAAAATCAATTTGAAAAATTTTTTAGCATTACCTTTATTTTAGTAGCATTCTAAAGTGGCTAAGTAAAGTATAAAAAGACGGATAAACTAGATTTTAGCTCAGATTTACTTATTTATTTTATCTAAAATTATAAAAATGATTCAATAAAACAAACGTTTCTCACTTAAATAACAATTATAAAGTAGATATATGTGTTAATTATAATTGAAACATAATGCAAAAGATTTATCATTTTTATATGATTATTTTAAATGAACATTTTAAATAAAATAATAATTGATTTTTCATTATTTGTTAAATAACAAAAGTTCTTAAAATCATACTTTTTATTAATTATAAAACTATCAATTTATTTAATAAAACAAACTAAAAATAATTGGAGTATAAACATTTTTATAGATGGTAAAAAAAAATTAAAGTAAAATATTTAAAGATATTTTTTTAATTTAAAAATTTTTTAAACATATATTATAATATATTTTAAATTTGAAGTAAAAAACGTATAGTAATAGAAGTTTTTTAGAACCATTAAAGTAACGATATTTCATCTTTTTAACAATATTTTAAAATTTTCTTTTCTTATAACAGTAATTCGAGATTCGTCTTTAAAATTAAGAGATAAAAAACATAACTATACCCACTTATACGTAACTTAATAAAACAAAACTTGATAACTTTTCTAACATTTTATTACTAAACAAAATTTGAAGTACATTGTTTTCTTCTTTAACATTTTTTTATCTGATTACTCATCAAATAGAAAAAATCATTATAAAACAAACTTATTAATATTATCTCTGTTAGAATATTATTTAAATACTAAAAAATCACATTGTGTTTAGGAGAAAAAAAAAGTTTATTAATTGTAAACATATTACTTAATTATGTTAGAAAATATTTCGCAAAACTAAAAAATTATATAAAAGCGTAGGATAAATAATAATTAATAAACATTAAAAAATTAAATAATATTTATTACTTTTCTTTTTATCAGAACAACTTATATAATTTTTATAAATTTTAAACATATCTACTAGATAAATATTCATAACACAACATTTAAAATCAACCATTTAATATTGTAGACAATTTTAAATTAAACGTAACATAAGAAAAATGAAGCATTTTTCTATTTAAATTGTTAAAAAAATTAAATAATAATAAGAAAAAATATATATTAAAAAATAAGCGTTGTATTTTATAAAAATTTTAAATAATCAAAAGTATATATTTTAAAAGAAATAATGATTTATAATAAATAAACATGTTTTTTTAACTTTTTTTTACAGCTGTTTTATTAATATTTTTAAAACATTATTTTTTTTATTATTTCTAAAATTTTTACTTTTTTCTAAATTTTTTAACTATAAATTAGTATAATTTTATTACTTTTTTTTTTGTTTAATGATAAAAAAATGTAAACAGAATATTTTTTAATTATATTTTTAAATAATATTATTATCCCAGACATACATTTTATAATACCTATAATTTAAAAAAAAAAATTATTATTTTTTTTAATTAATTGCAGTATATAAATTTAAAAATTTAAAGAACATTTTTTTAAAATAAATTTGCTAAATTTTTTTTGTTAGAATTTTAAAATACAGTTAATCGAAAGATAAATTTTATTTTTATAACAAAAAAATATAACATATAAAAAATAATATAACAATAGTTTCAATCTTACTTATATTACTACAATTTTTATTTTCCAATTGTAAGTTTAATTTTACTAGTGAATTACCTATATCATTTGTAACTCCAACATGTAAATCTTCAATATCTTTATTCACATTATTTATAAATAATTGTACATAATAACAAAAAGGATCAGATAGTGATATATTTTTAATATTTTGAAAACTAAGATTCTCTTTATCATCAATATTATAAAATGGAACATTACTCATTTTTGATGAAGAATAATGATATTTACTTTCGGTTGGTTGAAGTATTGTATCTTTTAATATCCATGTTATAAAAGGGTATGAATTTGCACAAACTTTTATTTGTACATATCCACTTTTAAAAGGAACTAATCGACTTTTAACAACATCAATTGATTGTAAACCAATTACACGGACCTTAGTTTCAATTCTAAATAAATTTAAAAATTAACAAAAAAAAGTAAAAAAGAAAACAAACCCTGTTGATAAAATTTGCCCTGTTAAAGAGTCTACAGCTTCACATTTATAATATCCAGTCATCCTAATATCACGTACTTCTAATAAACAATTTGAAAATGATAAATGTCCCTCAGTGTTGCCACTGCAATCATGAGAGTACTTTAATTGATCACATTTAATATTTTTATATACCTCTCTGTCATTATTAATTTCATGTATATTTCCAGGAGAATAATTTAAAACATTAGGTGATTTTTTAAACTTCCATTTAATATTTACAACTCCAGGAAGTGATTCAAAAAGACATGTAAAATTTAAGATTCCTTCATTTAACTAAATATATATTTATTTTAACAAGATTGTTTATTTAAAATTTACCTTGTAAACTCCACTTTCAGATTTTATATTTGATTTTACCAATCGTGTTTTACATCCAAGTTTTGTTTTTTCACAATTTTTATAACATTCATCAATTTGTCTAGAAGGTATAAATATACAAAATAAAATTAAATATAAAAAAATATTTAAATTAGCCATAATTACTTTTTAAATATCTTATTTATTGTTTTTAAAATTATTTATCAATAAAAATATATTTATCATTTAATCAAGTAATGTTTTATTATCAAAAATATATTTCAATATAAAACTATTACTATGATTATTGGAACTTTATTTGTATTTTGATAAAAATAAGTAATACAATATTTTGTTATCAATTATATTTTATATTATACCTTTCTTTATATCTAATTATTTTTACATTTCTTAGTTTTGTATATCATTATCATATAAATTATAAATCGTTACAAGTTTACATACTATTAATTTTATCTATTTTATAATTTATAAAATTTTTCTTTTATAAAACTTTTTCTACAAATATTTTAGAAAATTTTAAAGAATTTTTTTTTAAACATATAATATTATATAGTAAAAAAAATTAATTTTTTCATTATTTATAAAACATGTGACAAATATATTCATTTATTTTATGTATTCATTTATATTAGTAATCTTTATACTTATAACAATATATAATCATTAATAATTTTATCTACTATTATACAAAATGGCTTTTTCTCTATATATGTTTAACATTTTCTTTTTACCATTTTAATTTAAACCTACAAACAATTACTTTTGGTCCTCATTATTTGCCTATCAAACCGTTACACCTTAATAAACCTGTTTAGGTCAATCTGTCTATTATTTCCTTTACTCTGTATCGATAAATACTACGTAGTATTAAATATTATTATCATCTATGGTCCATATGTAACTATAAATGTCCCTTAACATATATGTATATATTTTCTTTTGTGAGATTACTATATTTATATTAAAAATAGGAAATTTGTTTTATCATACAATAAAAATACTAATCTTTAAAGTAATTGATCATTGTTATTATTTTAAATATCTTTTTCTTTTTTAATATATGTTCTTTAGTAACATAAGAATAATTCTTCTAGTTATATATAATGTTTTGTATAATAAAAATATACGATTTTTACTTGTATTTTTAAATTGTATACCTCTTAATAATTCAATCATCTGAGTAATTCGTAATAACTTTCATTCTATTTTATTATTATTTAAATTATTTTATAATTATTTTGCAATATTTTATTATTTTAAATTAATTAATAAATAAAATTTACCTTTTTTAATATAAAACATTCTTTTTATAGAATATTTTCTTAAGTAACATTTAAAATTATTATTAATCTTAGTTAAGTTAAATTAAATGTACTTATTAAAAATTATAAATCTATAATAATAAATAATATAACCTTTCTTTTATTCATTGATCTTATTAAATTCTTAAAGCAAACAAAAAATCATCCTCACTATGTCATTGAATTCAATTTGTCATATGAGAATTTTTATTACAAATTTAGGTCTTAACTTTACTTTATCGAGAATAATAGGAATGTATTACAGAGGTATGCTTAAATATTGAAGAATGTAAACAAACATTGAACAAATGAATATATACATTTTATGTTGTTTTGACGCATCATTTCTTAGTAGAAATATTATAAAATTTTGTACAACAAAAATGATAAGATTCATTTTAATATATGTGATGACATAATCATATAAAAGACTGTAAAAATATATCTATAATAATTAAGTATACAAAATTGACTAATCATTTTTACATTATAAATATATTAAAATAACTTTTTATCATTATATTTATTTTAAAATTTATTTAATTATTACATTTTTTTTTATATTATATTATTAATTTATAAATTTAATAATTGATATTTTTAAGAATATAATATATTTATTATATAAATAAATATTAATTTTGTTAACTTTATATATATTTTTTTTATATAAAATAAATAAAATTTTAAGATTTTTTTTTAGATTTTTTATTTTATCTTAATAAAATTAACTAATATGATTGTACGGCATTTATTTTATATTTTTCCTATATGCTTAATATTAGCATTCTTTATTGATTATACAAATGGTCAAGCATTAAATGATCCAATTACACAATATATTGAAGGTAGATTAGGAAATCGTAGAATATTTTGGTGTCCATCAGGATATGGATATTTAGCTTATTGCCCTCAACCTACTGATTGGGATAATTATAATTGGTGTTGTACCTGGCCATATATGGGAAGTTGGAAACCTTCATGTTGTCCATTTGCAATTCCTACAGGTGCCGTTGTAGCTATAATTATAGCAGCTATAGTTTTATTAGCAGGTAAAAAAAAAGTTATATTTTTTAATATATAATTTTAATATATTTTTTAGTTTTAATTGGAATGAGTTGTTGGTGTTGTTATTTTTGTCCATTATATAAACAATTATATGAATATGAAGATGATCCAAGTTATGATGGTAGATAATTTACTTTATATTGTAATATACAACAGTGCCGTAACAATTTTATTACCCTAATTTTTAGATAATTTAAAAAATCTATTTATAAATGAATCTTATTGAATATGATAATACGACACATATCATTCTAATGTAAACTTCAAAAAAAAAATGTCTTAATATAGTTTATTTGATAAAATTAATTAAACTATACATTTTATTCATCTCATATAATAATTTTCTAACTAGTAAAAAGTTGGTTATCTTCTTGCATTTCTAATTCAAAAAAATATTTGAAAAAAAATAGAACGTATATATTAACAATATATTGCAGAAGATATATATTATATACTAAAAAAAAATTCTATTTTAACTATTTCCTACTTATGTAATTCTTAACTACTTCTATTTAATTTTGTAAAACTATTTAAATATTAATAATATATTTATAACATTTGTTACTATTATAATTGTTAAAAAATTCATTTATAATTTACTTTAATAAAAAATTTTAAAAATTTATTTTATTATATTTTTTTTTGGATTTATTATGATATCAATCATGTGGTTTTATACTGTAGAAAGAAAAACTTTTAAAAGTCAAAAATTATAATGTATAATTAAGTAGTATTATTTTTATAATATTATTTTTAAATAGTAGATTAACACTTACAAAATAATAGTGATCACTAAAATTTTTTTAAATTAATATTAAATAACAAAA
Source organism: Strongyloides stercoralis (assembly GCA_029582065.1). Taxonomy (NCBI): domain Eukaryota; kingdom Metazoa; phylum Nematoda; class Chromadorea; order Rhabditida; family Strongyloididae; genus Strongyloides; species Strongyloides stercoralis. Next base: position 6,486,027 of record CM055866.1, on the reverse strand, counting down.
ATTGTCTTATTAAAACATTAATTTATACTATCAGTATTAAGCCACTTAAAACAATTCTAAATTATACAATTTTACCACATTTAATATTTTAACATTTTTAACAATAATACTGATAAATTATTACAGCGTCCCTACATGTTTATACATCATATTTTTTATTGCTAATAATATAAACAGAAATATATATTATAGATCTTATTATCAAATAAAATAAATACTATATATAATCAGTGAAATAAAACACCAAATGATATAAATAAAATATTTTTAAAAAATATTAGCTTTAAAAAATTTACTATTATTATACATAGTATTTTACTTTTTTTATTATTAAATTATACATTTGTAATATAATTTTTAATAAAAAAAAAAACTTTAGATTATACTATTATAAATCTTTTTTTTTTAGAATTAAAGATATTTCAAATACGAAATTAAATATGACTTCTACTATATATGATACATTTAGAAATTTTGTTGATAATTCAAACTATCTTTCCTCTGCAAACGAAGCAGAAGAAAATAATTTAAATAAAAATATTTCAACAACACTCATTAATAATAGAAGTATATCATATAGGTACAGTAGTACAAAAAATAGTAATGTTAATTACAACGATATGTTTTTTCTATTTGCCATTTTAACAGCATTTTTTAGTACTTGCTGTCTTTTGATGTTATTTATAAATCACATTTTATATAAAAAAATTATAGGATTACGACAAGAAAGGAGACTTTTAGAAAGAAACAAAGAAATGATAAACCAAGTTTCAGCAACTGAAGCTTCTAAAAATTTTTATAATTCAAATATAAAAGAATCATATCTTAATAATGTTGATTAAATTTATAAATAATAATACTAAAAATTTATTAAATAAAATTTATAATTTTGAACAAATAAAATGTCCACAAAACAAAACAAATGATACTTGCTTATTGGTACAACAAGAAAATACCAGATCAATGAAAATAAGAGAAAAAACCCATTTATTTAAAGGATATCATTGTTGAAAGCTTTATCAATCCTGACGACGAGCACGAACCTTACGTTGGCGAACGGTTTCTTTTGGAGATTCTGTAGCAACATCATCTTTCTTTGATAAATCTATATTTTCTTCTTCTTTTTGAGAGTCATCTTCATCTTGATTTTCACCGCCTTGTAATTCATCCTCAAGATCATCTTTTGTTATTGTAACAATTTTATCATCCTCTTCTGAGCTTCCACTTAACTGTTCTTCATCTTTGTTATCATCACCATCATCTTTTTCCCTTTCAACTTCTTCAGTTACCTCTTTTTCATTTTCAAATAAAACAGGTGGGGTGTTTGTTTTTCTACCAAATAAATAAATACCACCAAATATAAGTGGTAAAAGTATACAAAGAGCATAAACAACCCACAAATATGGTTTATCTTCTGTTGCATCAATTAATTGTTTAAATATTCCAACTGATGGATTAGTTATAGAATCAAATTCTACCTCTTTCTTCTTTGTATTAGCAAAAGTTTCTTCGGCAAATTTCTTAGCTACATCAATATTATTTGTAATAATAAAATTATCAAATAAAATCTGTTTAGACATTGTCCAAAGTTCAATTCCAACTCCAGAAAATGGTAACATTTCATCAAATGGTTTTGGAACAAAATAATTTGGATTTTTAATTAATTTTGGAGACCATACACCTTTATAATTTGGATTTGGTATTTTTGGTTTCTTCCATTTACCTTTATATGCTGGATTTGGAATTGTTGGTTGAGTCCATTTTCCACAACCACTAACTCCTTCACAACGTGGATTTTTAATTAATGGAGCTTCCCATTCTCCATCCATTTCATCATCCCAGTCTTTGGGTTTTTCTGATTCTGGATTAGGAATAAATTCATTTTCATCTTCAAGCCAATCTGATGGTTTTACAGCACTTGTATCTACAATTGTTTCTGGTTGGCTTTCATCCCAATCTTCAGGTTTTGTTGCAGTTTCATCAACTATTGTTTTTCGGTCATCCCAATCACTTGGCTTTTTATCATTTGGATCATAAATCTCTTCTGGTGGAGTTAATGGTGGTACCATATCTTTTAGTAAATCTCCATTAACCTGAACTACATTATCAATTAGTATTGAATAAGTATTATCTCTATTAATGATTAAAGTATAAAGATGACTTTTCTTATCATCAAAAAGAACATTTGGATCTTTAAGTGCAAGAGGTTTACCATTAGAATGTTCAGAAACTGTTTTGTTTATTGGATTTTCAAATCTAATAATAAAATGAACTTTAGCAGATGTACCACATTTATCAGGTCCAAATAAAATTGAATAAGGTGTTTTATCATTAAATAAAGACAAATCTTTTTCTGAATCTTTTACAAGTAATTTTAAATAACCACCACCACATTCTTGTCCTTCTTCGTATAAAACTTCATATTGAATAACTAATGAATCATCTTTAAATTCAAAAGGTTTTTTTAACTTAGATGAAATAGCATGATGTTTAGCTTTACTTTTAACTACAAGTTTCATATCATTTTGAATTAAAACATTTGTTGGTTCTGATATATCCCATAATCCATCAAATTTAGAAATATCCTCATCAACACCTTCCTTTTTAGCTTTTGAAACTATCCATGTTTTTTTCAATTGATCTTTTCCAGTAAAATATTCAAACATGTATACATTTTCAGGAATACTTGGTTTTGAAAATTGTCCAGGTTCAAATGAGGCACCAGACTCTTCATTACAACTTATTGAAAAAGCAAAAACAAAAATAAAATAAAAAATAGGCAAATGAAGTCTCATACCTAAAAAAATATATTATTTGATAACAATAACAGATAAATGTTTATCAGTAAAATAAAACACTCAATATAAATAACTTAATCTATCTAATAATAAAACAAAATAAATAAATAATTTAAATGTACAATACAAGCAAAACTACAATATTGGTATAATGCTTATTTTCTTAAAAGTTGGCCACGTAATACTTATGATTCAGAATATTCTAGAAGAGAGTTAACAAAATACATCCAGCTGGTCGGAAGAGATTTGATTTTTTTAACATATTATTATGAGTAAAAAAGTTTTCTATTTAAACTTATAGCACTTATAGATTTTTTTTTTCTAATATTTTTTAATGCTTATTGATTCTACGACATAATAAGTTATGTATAAAAAATTTAAGTATTAATTGGATAAAGTAAATTTTATTAAAATAATAAATTTTATCCTATACATTATATTACAGCAATAGAAAAAGGAAATAATAATTAATAATATATTATTTTTAGTAAAGAATTTAACAAGCATTATACTTAATATATAATAAATTTTAGCGCATTGGAAAAATACAATGTAGATAGGCATTACTAAGTATTCATAAGATTATCTCAGCTTAAGAGAAAATTACTATCAGATGATACTTCTGAAATGTTTATACACTATATTTGAATTTAATTTTTAAAATGAGCGGATTTTAAAATAATTATTTAAAATACAAACTTAATTACCATTACTCAAACATAAATTATTATATATATTTCATTATAAAAAATAATTAACATTCCATTATATAAGCGTTAATAAGAGAAAGGATTATTATTTTAAAAGTTTGAGTGTTCTTGATTATATTTTATAAAAGTTATTATGTAAGTTAATTATTGTTAAAATAAAAAAATCAATAGTTTTAAAATAATGTTGTATTTAATATAAATAATTTGCTTTTTTTAAATATAATAAAAGGTAAAATTTATTATATACATTTATAAAAATGAAAAATTATGTTGTATATTAAGTTTATAAAAATATAAGTAAAGATATAAATTGACAATTTATTTTAAATATAAAACAAAAAATTTGTACTATAATAAAGTTACAATTCATTTTTATTTTTTGGAATAAGTTTGTTTGGACTTCTTAATTGAGGAACTTCTTTTCCATAATGTTTAATAACTTTTTTCATAGTATCAAAAATATGAGAAGGATTTGAATAATAATATTGGTAGTTTTTGTATTCAGCTTTTTCATTAACAAATTTCTTCATAACATCTCCTCTTTTATCAAGGAACAAAACTCTTGGTGAGTAATTTCCATCTGGTTTATACTCATCTTCATGTGGCTCTTCTTCATCTTGTGCATTACTCATAACAAAGAATTTAGATAGTGTTGTGAATACTTTTTGAGCATTTTTTTGTTGAAATATTTTTTTAAGATTTTTACATGCTTGACACCATTCTTTGTGAATTAATAAAAATATTGGTTTATTTTCTTCTAAAGCTACTTCTACGGCATCTTCCCATGGAACCCATTTAATATCATCACCCCATCCTGTAAAAAATACAAATATTATATTATATATATCTTTTTTTTTTAAATTTACCTCTTGATAAATAATTTGATTCAGATTTTTCTCCATTAATATTTGTACTAGCAAATACTATAACTATAGCTAAAGAAATTCCAATAATGTATGATTTCATGATTTTAAATTAAATAAGGATCAAATCTTTTAATTTATTATTATAAAATTGTAGATACACGTGTAGATGGGAGGAGTATATTTTCTTAATTCGCCGTTTTCTAGATATCCTTTTATGTTTTTACACAAAAGATATATCTACTGCGGAGTTATCATGAAATATTATATACAGTGTCCTTGACCATTTTAAAAAGAAGTGTATTAATTTTTTGAAAGTTAATTAAAATAGGTATAAACAAACATAATTTACAATTAAATATTGTTTTTTTTTTATTTTTAAAATATGAATTATTTACTATTAAAAAAATTTTCAAAATTCTTAATAAAAATAATAATAAAATTGTATTTGATTTTAACTATAATATTAATATTAAAAAATATTTGATATACTTTTTTAATTCATTACATGTTAACTTATATATTTTGTCTTAAAAAGATTTTTTTTAAAAGATTCATTTGTATGGTGTAACTTATTACTCGAATTTTTTTAAATCAAGAACTTTTTTAAAAAATTGTAGAAGTATGACACATGGTCAATTTGATATTAATATTCAAACTTGTTCTTTATATTCATTTGAATCAACGGACATTGAAGAGAAGGAACCTTTTATTTATGATGACTTTTCAACACCTAACCGTTCAAGAAATTATCCTTTAAATGTTGGTAGGACTATTTTTTATGTAAACCCAGGATATCTTTCTGAATATTCTGTTTTTTTTTCAAAATATTTTAATAATAGAAATAATGTAGACATAACTTTGCTAGACAATATTGAAGAAGATGATTTTTTAGAATTACTTAGAGTTTTACATTACTGTCCAATACGAAAGCCAATTGATGGTATGTTTAATTTTTTATTATAATTTTAATATCTTAGATCGAAATGCTATGTTATGCTTTAATTTGGCAAATCTTTTTCAAATTAATACATTAAAGAAGTATACAGAAAAATATATAAATAAAGTAATTGATAAAACGGATAATGTTGCTATTTTGGCTGATATTGTTACACATTTGAATATTTATGATAACACTTCGGATTTATATTTTTTAGCATTAAATAGATTGGTAAAGTTAGAGGATGACAAATTTTGTTGTTATGACACTTGGAATCATTTATCTGTGGATGTTTTTGATGATATTATATCACTACGTTATCATTATAGAAAATATAATAAACTAAGTAGATTCTATGAAAGGGTAAAAAATTGGATGGGTAGAAAGCATATAGATGTTAGTTCTTATTAAACATTTATATGTTATTAATGGTATTTTCTTATTGTACATTTGTATCAAATATATTTTAAAACATTTTTCTAATAGTATATTTTCGAAATAATTATTTTAAATATTTTCAATACTTTAATGTGATGAATTTTTGTTTATTGATAAACTTTAATTAATAATTTTTAATAACATAAATTACAAAAGTTTTTCTGTTTATGTGTTTATAATCACAATTATTATATTTTGGTAATTGATTATTTTGTTGATTTGTGATTTTAACTAAATAATTTAAGGAAAGTTAGTTTACGATTTGTTGTTTTATGAAAATATTACACAATAGTAATTATTTTTCTAAAGAAATTATTTACAATTATACAATAATAAAGAATTAATAATAAATAAAAAATTTAGAACTTTTTCTAGATAAAAATGGAATCATTATTAAAAGATACTGAAGAAATTAAGTCAAGACAAAAGTTAATTGATATTTTGCAACGATCAAAAAAATTATTGCCAGAAGCTTCATCATTTTCTGTTACACTTTTTTATACAGAATTAATTATGAATTCATTTGTTCCATCAGTACGATCATTTTTAACTTCTAATGAAATTGAAAATCTTTTATATAATACATTTTTACTTCGTTCAAAGGAGGCCATTGAGGTTGTTTCCCTTACATTAGGAAATTTTTCTGAAGAAACACACAATAGTTATTTTAAACTTGAAAATATTATAGAAATTTTAAAATTATTAATTGAATCAGAAAAAAATATAGTTGATATATTTAAAAACATCTCAAATGATTCAGAAACCAAATTACTTATTGATGTTATTTTAAATATTCGTGTAAAAGTATGTAATTTAAGGGGTGTTTTTACAAAACATGGAATAATTAGTAAACTATTAAATAATTTAGAAATTTTTTATGAAAAAATACCATTTTTTTTGTTAAATATGAAAATGTCTCATTTTATTCTATATTTTTGTTTTAAAATAAGCCAATTTAATGAGGAGTTATGCTACAATATTGTAAAGAAATTATGTGAATCACAAGAAAAAAATGCCATCAATAATATTTTTAAAAATTATCGTATATTACACAATAAGCAATATCAATTTTTATTTATTGTACTACTAAGATCTCCTTTTACTGTATCTCAATTAATGACTATGTACAAAAATGAAAATATTGGAATGAAAGAAGCAGCACCTTTAATAGTTAATGAATTAATGACTGATATTTCTAATTCAAATAGGATTAAAAATTTTAAAAAATGTATTTTTGTTATATCTAAATGCCTATCTTCAAAAGAATATTTGGAAATAGTGGAATTTTTTTTGAAAAAATTTGAAAAACAATTAGATATGCCAGATTTTGTAAGCGTTACTCAAATATTAAATATTGCAGCAGCTTTAAAAATTATGATTAGACAGATAAATGATAATGATAAAAAAAATATTAATGAATACGTTCAAAAATTTATTATGTGTAGTTGGAATTCAATGCTTAGTGCAGATGAGAATAGAAAACAAATTACATTTCATTTTATTGCATGGTTTATTGAGGAAATTAAATATCATGAAGATAAATATAAAAATATCAAAGATTGGGAGGATGAAAATTTAATTAAATGTTGGGAGTTAACGTTTCTTGAAAATATTTTTAATGATAATGATGAACAGGAAAGTTCTAATGTTTTAGAAAATACAACAATAGAAGTTAACAAATTACATATTGATGAGCCATCAACAACATGTCTTGATAGTGATGATGATGATTTGCCTTTATTCTTAAAAACATCAAGTAAATCAAATAAAAAATCTTTTACTAAAGATTTGGATAGTGATGATGAAACAGAAGAAATATACAAGGAATTTTACTATATATCTGATTGTATAAATGAGCTTTCTGAAACTGAGAATCGTTTAGTATTTATTGGTGGAGTAAAAAGTTTGGACTCATTACTTAGAAAAAAAGCTTTAGGGTATAAAGAATTTGCATCGATCATATTAAAAATGTTTCTTCATATACAAAATAGATTTTATTTTGAAGAATTTGAGGTATGTTTTAAAATATTATTAAATTTTTTTTTTTTCTAGAAATATCGAGAAAGCATTTTAGTTAATACATTGGTTCTTAATCCACATTTAATAATCCAATTTACACGATCATTAACCAATGAAGTAATGTCGTGCTTTGAAAGATTATTATCTCTTGATGTATTAAATTTAGCAACTTCAAAAATAAAAAGTGATAATCCAAAATTTTTTCACCAGCAAATAAATGAAATTATCTCCTCTTTACTTTGTATTTTTTATGGAGATTCTTTGATAATGAAAGACATAGAAGGCAACCAATCTTTAATTACAAAAATTTTACTTACAATAAGTGATTTAATAATTCTTGCTACAAATACACCACAAATCATATCAATTGTTTCAAAAGTTTTTAGAATATTAAAAATAATACGAAGATACAATAAACAATCATTGAATACACCTTGCATAACATTGTATATTGCATTAACTACATCATGTAATCCCTCTGTCTTAAAAGATTCTTTAGAGGGAGAGTTAAAAGAAGTACAAATGTGGATCACCAACATGACAAGTAGTGTCAATTCTATAATGAATGATGAGAAATTTATGTCAAATGAAGAAAAATTCACACAACGAGATTATGCATTTCATTTGGTAAAAAATATTCAAACAATTTTATGTAACAAATAAACTATAAACTTATAAACTTTTTTTTTTATTAATTTAAAGAGCTTCTAGGCTGAGTATCTAAATATCTTCTATATTCAGTAACGGTCCTCCAATGAGCACTACGTAATATAACTTGTGGACGTTTTTTTTTTAAAAATTCTAGAGCAATATTTGGCATATAATTATACTTTTTTAAAAGATAACACATAGCAATTGTTGCACTACGTGTTCTTCCTGCTTTACAATGAACATATACACTTTTTCCTTCATTATTTATTTCTTCCATAAAGGAAATAGCACCTAAAACATTTGCACGTGAAGTTGATCCAAAAAAATCAGTCATAGGTATATGGTAAAATTTAATGTTCTCTTTTGCCCAATCTTCACTATCCATTGAATTATAAGTAATTGCCATTTCAAATGGTTCTGTACAACATACAACTCCTCCTACATTTTCTTTCTAAATTAAATATTTTTAAAAAAATTAAAAGTTATATATAAAATACCTTTAAATCATCTACCATTGACTTGAATGGTAAGGCACCAACAATAAGTCCATCATCAATTCTATTGAACCACGCCCATTTTTGTGGTTGAATATAATTTTTAGCAATATTAAATGCTAATGATGGATAAAATGCGATATAACTAAACATTTTTTAAAAAAATAGCATTACTATTTGAAGTTTAATCTTATTTCTAAAACGTATTTCCAAACTCAGAAAATAAAAATCTTTGTAAGAAATTATATTTTTAAATTATTTATTTTTTTATAAATATTAACTTTTTTTTTTACAAAAATTTTTATAAAAATTAAAAAATATATATTAGAATAAATTTTATTTGTATTTATAAATATCAAATATAAAGAAAATTCTTTTTATTAAAATTACTATTTTTATATAAATTTTTGATTTGAAAAAAAGCATAGCTAAAGAATTTTTAGTTTGTGAAAATATGATTAGAAATAAAATGTTTGAATATGTATTATATTTTAAAAATACATTTGAGATTATTTTAATTTCATATGTATGTTTTGTAATATTTATCATTATTACAAATATATCTAATTTTCTATATAAAGTATTAAGATATAAATTTAAGAATATTTTGATAGAGTAGATTTTTTTATTTTTGATTGGTTTTTATTTTTCCAATTTTGAAATTGATGAAGACGGCGATGGAATTCTGCACGACACGCCATAACAATTTTTTTATTTTTTGAAGTGTTAATTGTGTTTCTAAGTATTTCATATTTAAGTTTATGAAGATTTGCAATAAATTCATCAATATCAGTATTTTCATCAATTATTGTTTCTATAGTTTCAGGCAAAGTTTTTTGTTTGTTTCCACTTTCAATCAACTCTGTTTTTTCAGTAGAAATAAAAGCATTTGTCATAATTGAATCTAGTTTTTTTTGCTCTGAAAGTGTAGAAGAAGTACTTTCTGCCAATGTTTTTTTATGTTTTGCTTCAATTTCACGTAAACGTTGACGAAGTTGTTTTTCTTCTTCAAGTAATTTACGTTCTTCGTCCAATTCCATATCTCTCGCTTCACGTTTTTTTTGTGCAGCTAACTCTTTTTCTTTTTCAGCTTTTTCTTTTTCTTCCATTTCTACTTTTATTCTCTCTAATTCTGCAATACGTTTTTCTTCTTCTTCTTCTTCTTTTCTAATTTCTATTTCTGTAATGTCATCGGTTATTTTTTTAACAATAGAATCAAACTGATTTTTTATATCATCAAATATAAAAATTTTATCCTTTGATAATTGAACATTTTCTTTAATTAATACATTAATGAATTCATTTATAGATTTTTTAAAATCATTAACATTATTTGTCCACTCTTCTTTTTTAGTGCCTTCAAGTTTTTCAATTAAATTATTTAAACTTGGCAAACTATTTTCAATTTTTTTTGTATTTGTATATGCTTTCAAAATAGGTTTGTAATTTTTTCTTACTAAAAATCCTCTTACATATGCTTGAACCTTTGTAATATGCCTTCTTTTATAAATTATTTTTTTATTTAATCTATTTAGAGCAATAACAGAATAAATTCCAGAATTCCAGCGAGATTTATTAAGAAAATATTGTATCTTACTTATTAAATGTTTCATTTCATCAGTATCTTGACGCATAAGTTTATCAAATTCAGCAAATTTTCCAGGTCTAAAAAAAACTTTTGTCAATCCAAATTTATAGTCACTATCTTTAATTCCAACAACATTAAAAAGGCATTTAGCAAATATTCTTGGTTCTAAATTTTTTAATTTTTCTGGTAATAAATTTTTATAACTATCATATAATTCTTGAAATACGGTTCTAGAAGGGAAACCTTCTTGCATTAATTCAAGAACATTTATCATACCACTACAACTAAGTTGATTTAATATTTGTTGACCATCAAATTTATTAGGAACCATTTCAGAGTTAGGTTTAAGGCATCTAACAAAATGAGTTCCTGTTTTTTTAAGTTTGTTAAGTAATTCATCTAATTGATTTTTGAATTTACTACTAACTGATGGTGAAGAAAGTTTAGAAGACTTCATTGGACTTTGATTATTATTTGATTTTTCTTCTGGTTTAAATAACAATTTAAGAATAGGATTAGTACTGGTTTCTAATAACAATTCTAATGACATATGAAGACTATCATTATTTTTTTCTAAGAAATATTTTGTTTCATAACAAACACTACCAGCAAAATGTCTCATTATAAAACCTTCATCGTTTTTAATATTTCTGTGTTCTTTAACAGAGGATTTTCGTGGAATTTCAATTCTAAAGTTATTACTATGTTTTTGTAAAATAGATTCAGTAAAATGTCCATATGAAGGTTTAGGAAGTCTCATCTCTTCATTAAGTAAATCAATAATACCAGTTGCTTTACCTTCAAGTACCTGTATGCAATCTAAATTATCAGAAAATTGAATTTTTTCAACATCAAGACCTTCTTTTTCATATAATTCTTGTTCTTGTTTTAATATTCTATCATTAAAAAATTGTTGTAATTTTTCATTTGAATAATTAATACAAAATTGTTCAAAACAATTCCTTTTGAAGAATTCTAAAAAAAAAATTATATATTTATTAATAAAATGTATATATTTACCAAATCCTGCAATATCTAAAACACCAATAAAATTTTTATTATCATTAAATGGCATACACTTATTTATTGAACTAACAATTTCATCAAATAATTTTCCATAAATTTTTTTAACTAATGCATCCCTTGCATTATATGCTTCATTTGGTTTCAATTGAACCATTATTGCTGTTCCTTTAACACCACCTCGAGTTGCTTGCATTAATCTTGCTGTTAATTCAGTTTTAAGAGTTTCTTCTTCAATTCCAAGTAATCTAGATCCATGAGAAAGTGATTCTAATGAATCAATAGTTATAGAACAACCACCTTTATTTCCTTCATTATTTTCTTCAAATTTTATGTTACCAAGATGAAGAATACCAGCAATTGTTTGAAAAATGTTTTTTATTTTTATATTATCAAAACCGATTCCATTTAAAGCTAAAATAAGTTTTTTATAATCTGCATAATCGTTAATCATTGCATCTGATAAATAGTCTTCTGATGATTTACTTGATTTAGGAATTTTTTTAAAATCTTCTGAAGTGGTAAAAAATTTTTTAACCCCATTTTTAAGATAATTATAACTTTCAATACTTCCAAGACAAAATTCTTTAATCCATTCCTCCGAAGCACCAGCTAACAATTGATAAAAAATATGGTAATTTCTTTCTTCACTTGCTTGTTGTACAATTCTTGATTTTTCTAATAAATAATGGGAAACATACCCTCCAGTAACATGATTACTTTGATTGAAATGTATTTCAACAAACTTTCCAAAACGAGAACTATTATTATTTCTTATAGTTTTAGCATTTCCAAAAGCTTCTAAAATTGGATTAGTTTCTAGTATTCTTTGTTCAATATTTCCTGCTGTTTTTCCCCAACTTTCACATATATAACGTAAAATTTGTTTTTGTGACTCTGTTTTTCCTGCACCTGATTCACCAGAAACAACTATAGATTGACTTAATTTATAACGTTTCATTTCATTGTATGCTTTTTCAGCAATTGCAAATATATGTGGTGGCATTACACCTAAACTTTTTCCAGAATATTCATAAATAGTTTTTGGGGTATATAATTCAGTTATTGATTTATGTGGATTGATAGAAATTAAAATGTTTGCTACATATGTATAAATTTTATTCTTCATAAATCTATTTTTAGAATTATATAGTAATGATCCTGAATTTAGAAACTTCATTGCACAATGATCATCATAATCAATGTCTTTTTCATTATCAGCTGGTAAAATTTGATCAAGATTGCATTCTCTTTCTTCATTAGTATCACAAATTTGTAATTTAACAAGTTCATTCTCAAGACATGGAAGTATCTTTGCTAATAAAAAGCCTTCCTTTGAGTCGGGAATAAATGCTAATTGATTATTAGAGAAAAAAAAATCAATCGAATCAGTCATTGCAAATAGAATATTTAACAATAAAATAGGTGGTAATTTATATAAAGATTGAATTTAAATGTAATTTAAAATTTTATTATATAGAAAAAAAAAAAGATACCTATTTTGTGTCAAAATAACTAAATCTAACACTTCTTTTAACCAATTTTTTAAAATAATACCTTTTTAAGATGATAAAAGTAATAAAAGATATTATTTTTAATTTTAAGTTAGAAAAAATATAACATTTAAACAAATTAGTCCATATTACGAATACGAGCACAGATATCAGCAGTGAAAGAGGAACATGTTCCGTTACCTCCTAAATCACGAGTTTTAGCATTTCCTTCAGAAATTGCATCAAAACATGCTTTTTCAATTTTATCTGCATATGTTCCAAGATTCATGTAACGTAACATCATAACCGATGAAAGTAAAAGGGCAGTTGGATTAGCCTTATCTTGACCAGCAATATCAGGTGCAGTTCCGTGAACTGATTCAAAAACTGCAGCTCCTTCTCCAATATTTCCTGATGGTGTTACACCAAGACCACCAATAAGACCAGCACAAAGATCAGAAAGGATATCTCCATATAAATTTGGCATTACAAGAACATCATATTGACCTGGATCTTGAACCATATTAAGACAAACAGTATCAAGATAAGCTTCCTTAAATTCGATTTCTGGAAATTGTGCAGCTTGTTCACGACACATTTTCAAAAACAATCCATCCGACATTCTCATTATATTAGCTTTATGTACAGCTGTAACAGCTTTTCTATTATTATCACGAGCATATTCAAAAGCATATCTAGCAACACGTCTTGAAGCATCTTCAGTAATAAGTTTAATTGATTGAACAACACCATCAACAATTTCATGTTCAATACCAGAATATTCTCCCTCAGTATTTTCACGAATAGTAACAACATCTACATTGTCATATAATGTTTTATGTCCAGCTAAAGAACGGCATGGACGAACATTGGCATAAAGATTGAATTCTTTTCTTACGGCTAAATTTAATGATCTATGACCTTTACCAATAGGTGTTTCAAGTGGTCCTTTAAGTCCAACTTTATTTACATGCATTAATTCAATACAACGTGCTGGTATTCGAAATATACCATCTGGTCCTTTGACAGGGGTAACATCTACTGGATCCCATTCAATTGGTGTTTTTGCTGCTTCAAAAATTTGTTGAACGGATGCAGAAATTTCTGGACCAATACCATCACCAGGGATCAATGTAACACGACGTTTTTCTTGAGCTGCACTACAAAGACCACTACGTCCAGTAAAAGTTTTCGTAACATTGGTACAATTTAACAAAGTTTTTTTTAACATATTTAATGACTAAAAAATATTTAAAAAACATATAATATAGTTAATTACTTTTATAATAATTAAAAAATAATTTACAGTAATTGAAAATAATTTTAATTTTATAAACGATAAAATAATAGTAGTAATGATTAAATATATTTATACATACTTTTTTTCTGTATACCACTATTAAAAACGTACTAACGAGAGTGAACAATTATAAGTAACCTCAAAATTATTGATTATAAATGGTTTGCAAAATTTAACAATAAAAAATTATTTTAATAGAAAAAAAAATGCTTTAAAAAAAATGTGATGTAATAATGAAAAACAAAAACCAGTATTTAATTTATTTTATAAAGTAAAAATATTTGTTTAAAAAATAAATTATATAATCAACTATAAACATAAAACCTATGCTAAAAAATAAAGTATAATTTAAAAAAAATAATAAAAAAAACTATTTAAAACAAAAATTTCTTTTTTCTACATTTTGAAAAAATATTATTTAAAGAAAATTCAATAAAACACACACTAATTATAAAAGATAAAAAGTGGTTTAACAAAAAAACTATGGTATGATATATTCTAATAATTTATAAAAAAAAAAAATAAATAAATATAAAAATTACACAATCATTTAATATATATTAAATTAAATATATCAATTAACAAGTTTAAACTTAAAAAAAATATATGTTACTTCCTATTGGAATAATATGTCTTTAAGACTAATATCTCTTAACATTGAGGTGACGTTGCAGCTTAGTGTTATAACCTTTTTTGAGCGTAACACTAATATAATATAATTTTATATATATATTTTTTTTAATTAATTATACTAACTTTTGAAAAAATATTATTTTATTAAAAAAAAAGTTATAAGAAGAATGAATATAACTGGTATGGATAATCAAACAGAAAATCCTTCAATAGAAAATATACAGTTACGTCCAAGAACACGAGGTGGTACTCCAATAAATAATAAATCTACCTGTATTAGTAATATGTCTGGAAATTATAGTAATAATATTGTATGGATAGAAAAAAAGATTAAGCAAGAAGATTCAATAAATAAGATAGCACTTCAATATAACGTACCTGTATGTTGTACGGGTTTAAATTAATAATAATAATAATATATATTTTTAGGTGACTGATATTAAAAGATTTAATAATATTGTAAATGACCAAGAAATTTATGCATTAAAATCTATTCGTATTCCAGTATCAGAATTAAAAAGAGATATTTTATTGAAAAAAATGAACAGAGAAAATATAAATTTGTCAGATGAATTTGAAAATTATGATAATGAAAATGCACCATTAATTAATAATGACAGTGAGAAAGAACCAAGTGTTGAAGATATTTTTGTAAAAACGGATACAGTTGTTGCACAAGTTAGGGATGCTTTACCAGATAATGAAGTGAATATTGGAACTTATCATTTTGTTGATGCTAAATCTCCAAACAATACAAATGGTATTTGGATGATAATTTTTGCGGTTATTATTATATTTGTAATAGTACCATTGTTATTAACTTTTATAGAGGAAGAAAATCATTTAGAACATTCATCGGGTAAGGATAATGATATGCTTTATCATTTAAAAAATAATTAAATATATAGTACTTGCATATATAAATGAATATTTGTACAAAAGTGTTAGACAATAATTTATTGTTTCTTTTTGTGTTAAAAAAATAAATTTACAATTATTAAGATTATTATTATGTGTTATGTATGAGATCTATTTAAAAAAAAAATTAAAAATTATGAAGGCACTTTTTGATATATTATATAGTTAATACATATCTTCATTTGCCATATCTAATTCATGTATAAATTCTGATACATTTTCTGTAATGGCGTCAGCTGCCTGAAGCAAATCTCCTTGTAATTGTGAAGCAGGGATTTGGGACATAGATCTTCGATTATTTGTAGGCAAACTGTGTTCTCTAAAGGCATTTGTTATTCTTGAATTAACACCTGTAAGTGTTTCTGGCATTTGACTCATTGATTTATAACTTCTACCAGAATCTGTTGTGTTTAATTGTTTCATTAATTGTTCTAATTGATACATTAATTCTTTTCTTGTATTCTGCATACATCTCATTTTATTTTCTAGTTCAAATTTCTTTTCTTTTAATCCACTTAACTGTCCATTATTATCAATTAAATTATTTTGTCTTTCTATTGCAGCTAATTCTCTTAACATTTCAGAATTTTCTTCTTCTAATTGAGCAATAATCATTTTTTCATTATAATTATCAACTCCATCATATCTTAATAAATTATTATTTGATTTTTTTTCTTTATACTAAAAAAAAATTAATTAAATATTAAAAAAAAATTGACAACTTACATTTTGTCTTCCAGATAACTTGGCAGCATATCTAGCTATTAATTTATGTTCATCATCTAAACTTCCTGTATTACCATAAGTACCCGGAAGTAAATTATTACTCCAGTCAGATGTTACATCATGTATTTGATGTTTATTAAAATTAGGCATTACTGGTATAATATTTGATAAATCTATTGGTCTTTGTAATTTTGAATCAAATTCTAAATTTTTAGATTTTCCAGTTAATGGAATACATTGAAGTGATTTATGTATTGAATGTGCTAACTGTTTTGTAGGTGATTTATAATTAGAATATTCTTTCATTTCATGTTCATTTGAATGATTTTGTGATGTTCGACCTCTCCAAAAACAATTTTGACATAATTGATAATTTGAACACCGTTGACATTTGTAACGAAAACCTGTAAAACTACGAATTTGACAAGAATCACAAACTACTGGATGATAGACATGTTCAACAGATGCCATTCGATGAAGTAATGGTAACCACATTAAACATGGTGGGCATGTTTCAGAAAGAATAACATCAAGAAAGGCATTTAAATTTGTTTTGGCATCCTAAAATAATAAATTAGTATAAAAATAACTAATTATATTAATTGAAAAAAAAACCTTTTGAAAACATTGTTCAGGACAATTATCAGTATACCCAAATGTTGGGGCTTCAAATACTGCTTTAGGTAATGCTAAAATTTGTTGAAGAAATTGAACAAATTTATCCCATTCCATAATTCCTTGTGAATCTGATATTTGTGAAAATATATAACGTAATTTATCAACTAACTTTCCAGCTGATAATACAGAGAGTGCTATTTTTACAGAAAAAATTGTCAATCGAAAATTATGTTGACGATCATAAGCACCTAAAAGAAAGGATAATAATGTTGAAATTGATTTATCCGTATCAATATGTTGAGTGGTTGGAAGACGTTTATTAAGATTATGAAAAACTGATGTTAATAATAATTCAAGACGTGAAAATTTTAACGTTGAATGTGAAGGAACAGCATTTAAAGCATTTTCTCGAAAAGATTCTATCATATTCCAAATATCTACTAAATGTACATTAGCTTTTTTTTGAATAAATCGAAGTTTACAAGCTGTACGATATGTAGCAAAACGTATAGAATCAAAATCTTGTTGCCCTAAAATATAAATTGAAAAGTTTATTTATTAACAACTTACTCATTTCTTCAATTAACCCTTGTAATTCATTCATATACCCTTCTGTATGTGGGATAACATTACATTGATTAGAATCACCCTCCACACTAACAATGGAACCATTCCACATTTTGAATATTATTTTAATCTAAAAATATAAATTACAAAATTTATTTAATGTAATATTATATTAATTAAACATTTAGTTTAATGTTTTAAGATAAAGATATTTCTAAACATTTGATAAATGTGGTCAAAAAAAATATATTTTAATAATTATTAATTACTATTAAATAAGATATTTTACAAAAATAGGTTTCAAAAAATAATTTATTTCATAAAAGATTAATATATGATAAAAGTATTTTAAAATATCAATGGCATAAAAGCGATTCTCCATTTATTTGCCAATTTAAAATATATATATATATATGTGTATAGAGTAAGAATGAATATATTTGATAACAAATATAACTACTAGACATAGAAAGCTATATTTCCAACTATAACTGAAACAGTGATGAGGACATAAGACAAGCCAATATATTGTCTTATATTAAAGTGTTTTAAAATAAAAATAGAAGGAGAAAGTATTTTATGTTGTTAGGACAATGAAAGAAGAATTTTGAAAGATATTTTATAATAAAAGATAAAATGTGTTTTAGAGATATTGAAATATATTAAGGTATATCTTTTATAAAACATAGCATATACTTATTTTTATTAAATTAAAAGTTTTAATATAAAATTTTTTTTTATTATAATAAGGAAAAATATTTAAAATTGTTTATTTTTCCTATCTTTTTTATGAAATAATATATCATAAAACTTTTATAAAATAAATTAATATATACTATCAACAAATTTTAAATTAAAAAAAATGTATTTATTATTTAAAAGAAGTTTGTGACTATTCTTGATAATTGTAAAAAATTAATTTTATTTAACAACCAAATATGTTGCCAATTTATAAAAGTTTCTTTGAAAATAATTTATAAATGTTTTAAAATTTGAAATGGAAAAGGATTTGAAAATTGGATATAATATACCATTAAAAATATTTTAAAGAAGTTTAAATTATAACTCCGTAAACATCAAATTTTATATTACTTATAAATAAAAGAATAAGTTATAATAAAATGATTATTATTGTTAATTAATTTATAAAATTTTATATATTTATTATATGAAATATATTCTTCTTTATAATTATTAAATTACTTTACGAAATATGAGTAACAATTATATCATTATTATATCACTAAAGTAATAAAACAAAAATTTTGGCACTGTAAAAATAAAAATATTTTTACATAAACAATACACTTAATCTTATTGGCAATATATAATATAATTGATATTGTGTTGTAGAAAGAGAGGAATAAATTAATCGTTGTTTATAGTTAACCATTTTTCTTTATCAATTAGACTGTGATTTTATAAAATCAGAAAAATTCAATTATATATAATATATTTAAAGTATGCCTTTAAAAATTAAGGAAGAAGAAGTTTATTGTTTAGATTTTACTAGACATGTAAGTCTTTTTTTTCTACTATACATGTTATTTATATAATTTTTATTTTAAGGATGAAAGATTTGATCCATTAGAAAAGACTATACCAGAATTGATTCATTCAAGAGATGCTTGGGATGAAAAAAATGCTATTATTTGTGATAGTGAAAAAGTATCTTTAACTTTTGCTAGAGTATCACAATTAATGGATCAATTAGCTGCAGGAATGTTAGTATCTGGTATTCCACAAGGCTCAAAAATATTAATTTGCTCATATAATCACTATGATGCTATTATTTGCGCTTTAGCATGTACTAGAGCTGATATAATATTTTGTTTAAATTCACCAAAAATATCTTCTCCAGAAAATTTTCATGATTTAATAGTTAGAGGGGGTTTTAAAGGTATAATTTTATTTAAATCTGGAAAAGATTCTGATGAAATGGGAAATATGATATTAAATTTATATCCTGAAATGAAAAAATATCCACGTGGAAATTTAAAAATTGAATCTGCACCAAATTTAACACATGTTATATTAGCAGATGAAGATCATCGTCATGCAGGAACATTTACATTAAGTGATATTTATGGTAAAGGTACAAAAGAAAAAATTGAAAAATTACCTCAATACAGAAATTGGAATTGTCATAAACTTGCTGCAATTCAATATACATTAGTAAGTTAAAAAAAAGTTTTTTTTTTTTATAATATTAATTTTAGGGACATAGTGATAGACCAAAACTTGTTGGCTTATCACATTATCAACTTATTAATGGTGCATTTACAGCTTCATTTTCAATAGGAATTGACAAAAATACAAAATTATGTGTAGCATTACCAATGTACCGAATCTCAGTTTTTTGTTTAATGGTATTTACACCATTTATTCATTCATCAGTTACTATTATAAGTGAACCTTCACCAATTCCAAGATTTATCTTTCAATCAATAGCTAAAAATTTTGTTAATTGCCTTTTAACTAATGGAATAGCATTAAAATTATTATTAAGAATTTCAATGACACAAAAAGTAACAATGACATCTATAAAAACTTGTATACTTATTGGAGAAAAAGTTCATAAAGATTTATTAACTGATTTGGTAAAACAAATGCCAAATGCAAAACAAATAGCATGTGGATACTGTTTAACAGAAACAGGATCAGTGCCATTGTTAACAGATAATACAAGTAACTTAATTACAAGTGTTGGAAAATGTTTACCAGGTTATGAGGTATAATTTAAAAAAAAAAAAAGAAATTTTATAATTTTATTTAGATTGATGTTAGGCATGTTCGTGGATTAAATTCAGATAAAGAATTAATTGGTGAATTATTTATTCGCCCATTCAATTCAACAAAATTTTTTGGATATGCACCAACTTTTGATGCATGTTCAGATTGGGTTTCTTCTGGTGATATTGTATCTGTAAAATCAGATTCTAACATTGAACTAATATCTAACAAAGAAGATTTAATATATGACAAAGATGATAAATTAGTACCACATTGGAAAATTGAGAAATGTTTAAGTAAATTTCATGAAATAAAAGGAATTCAAGTTGTAAGTATTTGCCCTGGAGCTCCTGTAATTGCGGTTGTTATTCCAAGAAATGTAATAACTGAAAAAAATATAGAATATTTTAAAAGTGATATGATAACTATGTTGAAAAATGAGAATACTAGAGTTCCTGAAAAATTTGCTATTGTTTTTGATTTTCCTCGAACTCATGCTAGAATTAAAAAGAAGGATATAAGAGATATTATTATGAAAAAACAAGCAATTTTTATATAAATTAGGTTTATCTATAAATTATACTACTAAATATATATAAATATAATATAAAATTATATTATGATATTTTTAAAAAGATAAATTAAAAAGACTATTATATATTTTAATTATATAATAAAATATTAATTATAAATAAAAAAAACTTAGTCGAAAGATGATATTTATTTACTCTTTATAAAACATTTAAAATATTAAGTTATTATAAATTAATAAGATTATAATAATTTTTTTTTGTTTCTTGTTATATTTTTTATTTTTTACTTTTCTCATCTTTTTTCTCCTCTTTTTTATTTTCAGCACTTTCATTTCCTTGAACTTTATTATTTTCATCTTTTGAATTATTTATAATTTTTTTATCTTGTGTTGTATTAGTTGGAGCTAAAACAAAATCAGATCCATCTTCTTTTTGAAATAAGCACCACATCCTTTTAACACCTTGATAATCAAAATTTCCAACCCAAACTTTTTTTGGTGGTCGAGTATCTGAACATTTAGCATGATAAAAAGCAAAAAAATGTTTATAAGATTCAGGAACTGTTTTACATACAAAAGCAATTTGAACTACTTGACTGGAATTTGGTGGAATATATCCCAATGGTGGTCTTACCCGAAAAATTTCATTTGAAGTACATTTTATTTTATAAATTTGACGTTCATTTGTAGTATTATCTATACGTAATTTAATAAGACAAACCTTTTTATCCAAATCATCATTTTTAAAAATAAGTTCACTTTCAGGATCCGTTTTAAGTTGAAACTCTGGTTCTCCTGATTTATTAGCAAGACTTTTATGTGGTTTGGCAGACATTCCAATATAATATTAATAAATAAATGTATTTTATTATTATCTTTAATTGTAAAATTTAACTAGCTTTAAATTTTTGAAATATTATTTCATTATATCAAAAACGTATTCAAAATTTTTTATTTTTTGTTTCTTTAAATATACATAATCAAAGTTTTAAAATTGTTTTAAAATAGTACTTAAAAATTTTACCTTAACTTTTTATCTAATAATTAGTTATTACTACAATATTTAAAATTATAAAAGTTTTATAGTAAAAAATATAATAATATTGAAATAACAAATACAATTAAAATATAATTAACAAAGTTTATCTAATATTTTTATTTTTTTGCTTATATAAATTGAAATGATATAAATGTATTTTTAAAAATTAATTTGTTAAATATATTCCACAATTATTCATGAGACGTCTTTTAATAATATTAATATTTAAAAAAAAATTTGATATTTCATTAAATAATTTTATTTTACCTAAATGTCAACTTATGTTATATGAAAAATTAATGTTTAAAAAAATATTAATTTATTTTAATAATTATATTAATGTATAGAAAATTTAAAAGTTTCTCTTTTTGTAAAATATTTATGTTTTAGTACATATTTTAAATCAACACGTTTTATTGGATCATAAATAAGCATTTTTTGTAATAAATCTATGCCATCACAATTTAGATAATTTTTAATCTTTTCCTCCAAATTTTTTTTCTTCCATTTTGGAAATCTTGGATTGTAATTTTGAAGTAAGCCAACTCCTGGCCAAATTAATGGTGTTGGAGTACCAAGTTGTTGGAATATTTTATACAATTGATCAATTTCAGAATCACCACAAAAAAGAGGTACTTTAGTAGCCATTTCTGAAAAGATACATGCAATAGACCAAACATCAACTGCTGTTGAATATTTTTCTGATCCAAGTAAAACTTCTGGTGAACGGTACCATAATGTTACAATCTAAAAATATAATAATAATTAATAAAAAGGCAAACTTTTATACCTCATGAGTATATGCACGAAGCGGAATCCCTATAGTTCTAGCTAATCCAAAATCTGCTAATTTTATATTTCCAGAATTATCAACTAATAAATTTTGTGGTTTTAAATCACGATGAAGTATTCTTCTTTGATGACAAAAACACATAGCATGACAAATTTGATACATAAAACTTTCAACAATTTTTGAATCCATAACTTTACCATGTGGTATTTTATCCATAAATTTTTTTAAATCCATAGGTAAAAATTCAAAAACAAGATATATTCTTTTAGGTTGAATAATTACTGCTTCAAGTGAAACAATATTAGGATGTTTTAATTCACGAAGCATTGCAATTTCTCTTATTGCTGTTGCTGGAACTCCTTCTTCATCTGCCTCAATTCGTATTTTTTTAAGTGCAACAATATTTCCACTAAATTTATGTTTTGATTTATACACAACACCATATGTACCTTCTCCAACTTTTTCTAAATTAATAAAATCATCAATTAAAAATTGTTTTTCTTTATTTAGAAACATTTCTTGAAATGTATATTAGTATAATTATTTATATATTTCTTTATAATATCCAATATAAGTATTTATTTTATATTAACATTAAATAATTCTTTTATTATTTAGATTTTTTTTAAAACATGAAAATTTTTATAAAGGTAAAATTGTATTAAGAGAAAAAAAATAATTTTTATATAAAAGAAAATAATTTAGTTAAAAAATTTTAAAAATATAAATTAAATTAAAGTATTACTTAACTATATTAAAATATACTTATGTATGTTTTTAAAATATATAATTAACCAAATTTAGATTATTTTTTTACATTATAAATTTAATCATATTTTATTTGAAATATACTTTTTTAAATTTATTTATTATTATGGTTGACAATAGTCAGCATTCAAATTATGTAGAAGATAGTAAGCAACAAAAATTAACAAAAAAAATATCAAATGAAACTATAATAAAAAAGGTTGACAAAAATGAAAATGAATCAAAATTAGGAAAAGTAAAAAAGGAAGAAGTTAATGCTAGAGTATTAATTCAAGCTTGGTGTAATAGGGCATTTCAAAAAAAAGTATCTGGGCTTCGTGAAGAATTTGCATCATTACGTCGTTATGTTCCTAAAAATATTACAATAAAAGCATTCCTTTCAAATCCAGGTCTTTGTAGATATAAAGATGTTCCAACAAATGATGCTAATAGGTATGTTTTTTTTTTTGTTAAAAATAAAATAAATATTTTTAATTAAAATATAAATATATTATTACTATTATTATTATTATTATTATTAATATATTATAGAGTTATTTTGTATAACAAAGGAGTGGAACAATTTATTCATGCTAATTATACTTCAACACCATTTAGTAATAAAAGATTTATATGTACTCAAGGTCCAATGGATTGTACAATATCACATTTTTGGTTAATGATATGGCAAGAGGAAGTTGAAAATATTATAATGCTTTGTAATATTATTGAAAAAGGGCAAAAAAAATGTTCTCAATATTATCCAATTACTCCTGGTACATCTGAAAATTATAATGAGTTCACTGTAAAACTTGTTGATTCAAAAATTTTATCAAAAGATGCAGATACTGTTAAAAAAAATATAATATTAATATCAAAAAAAGGTGAAACTGGAACTAGAACAGTATATCATTATCATTGGCAAGATTGGCCAGATAGAGGAGCTCCCCCAATAAATGCAACACCATTTTTTATTTTATCTGCCGTACGTGGAACCAAAAAACCTATTGTTGTTCATTGCTCTGCTGGAATAGGAAGAACAGGAACAATTGTTGCAATAGAATATGTCTTAGAACGTTTTAGTTGTGGACAAAGTTGTGAAGCTATGGATCAAATTTTAAAAGATATGAGAGATCAAAGAGCTTATAGTATTCAAAATGAACATGTAAGTTAAATTTTTTATATCTTTTTTATATACATATTTTTTTTTAAAGCAATACTTGTACATTCATCGTGTCTTGATGTATTATATATTTGAAAGAGGAGCAAAAATAACAAATGAAGATGTTTTAAAAAATTATAAAACATTTTGTGAAGATTATAATTCAATGATTAATAATATATAAATGGATTATTTGAGTATTTTTTAATACTAACTATAATTAAATCGTATTAATATAATTTTCATATGTGATTGACAAAAATTTTATTTTATATAAAGTGAATTTATAAGATATATATAATATAGCAATAAAAAAAATTTATTGAAAATATTTGATTTTTATTACTTTACAAAAAGGTTTATTTTTAATAATTATATTTTACAAAATAAAAATGAAATAAAAAATTTAATGGAAAAGACTGTAACTTTGTGTAGGAGTTGTACCAATAGTAAAAACTCTAAAACCAATTTTTTTCAAATGATTTGAATCCATTATTCTTCTTCCATCAAAAATAGTAGCTGGATTCACCATTGAATTTAAAATTTTATTATAATCGTATGATTTGAATTCATCCCATTCTGTTAATACTACAATAGCATGTGAATCTTTTACAGCTTCATATGGACACTTATGAACTGTTACATAATTATCAATAATATTTTTGTTAGAAATTACTGATAATAAATCGGATCTTATTGTAGTTTCTGGAACTTTAGGATCGTAGATATGTAAATCAGCACATTCTTCAAGCAAATGTTTTCCTACAGAAATAGCAGATGATTCTCTTGTATCACCAGTATTTTTCTTAAAGGCAAATCCAAAAAATGTAATTTTTTTTCCAGCAACAGTATTAAAAAGTTCTGTAATAATACAATGAGCAAACCGTTTCCGTTGCCATTCATTTATTTCAATAACAGATGACCAATATGCAGCAGGTTCTTTTAAATTTAATGATTCACATAAATATACTAATGATAATACATCTTTTTGAAAACAACTACCTCCAAAACCAACAGAAGCTTGTAAAAAGTTTGCTCCAATTCGGCTATCTTTTCCAATGGCTAATGCAACTTGTCCTACATCAGCACCTGTAGCTTCACAAATTGATGAAATAGAATTTATTGATGAAATTCTTTGAGCTAAAAAAGCATTTGCTGTAAGTTTTGATAATTCAGATGACCATGTATTAGTAGTAATACATCTTTCTTTAGGAACCCAGTTTTCATAAACTTCTACCAATCTTCTTATAGCTTCCCCTCCTTCAACTGAATCTTCACCACCAATTAAAACTCTATCAGGATTAGCTAAATCATTAATAGCAGTTCCTTCAGCAAGAAATTCAGGATTTGATAAAACCTGAAATTTTAATTCTGGATTTTTTTTTTGTGCTTCTCTTAATATTATTTGTATAGATTGTGCAGCTCTTACAGGTACGGTACTTTTTTCTACAACAATTGTTGAACCTTTTCCATATTTTGCAATCATTCTTGCTACAGATTCAACATATTTTAAATCTGGAGCCATTCCTTTTCCTTTACCATAACTTTTTGTAGGTGTATTTACTGAAATAAATATTAAATCAGCATTTTCAATTGTTCCTTTAACATCAGTAGAAAAAAATAAATTTTTTCCCCTTCTTTCTTTAACAATTTCATCAAGTCCAGGCTCATAAATAGGAAGATCATTTGAATTCCATTGTTTAATCTTTTCTTCATTTATATCCATTACAGTAACATTAATATGATGGCATTTATAAGCAATCATTGCACAAGTTGGACCACCAACATACCCTGCTCCTACACAAGCAACATTTTCAACCTTCAAAATAAATAATTATTATTTAATTATTTTTCTTTTTAATCTTACCTTTTTAAATGTCATTATTATTTTGTAAAAATGAAATAAGTTTATATCTTAAAAAAAGAAATTATTTATTTTAATATAAATTAAAAATATATAATAAATAATTTCAAAAAAAATTATATCAAAAAAAGAACAATATAAAATGATTTCAAAAATAAATAAAGTTTAATAAATTATTCTAATATATAAATATTTACTAAAGGTATCAAATATATAAATCATGACTTTTATAATAATATATTTTAACAATCCCTTATCTGTTCTTTAATATTTTTAAATCATATTGTGAATAAAACAGTTATCCATCCAATACTGATATACAAACTTTATTAATATTTTATTGTATAAAAATTGTGACATATTTATATGAAATATATATATGAAGCTAATGGAGGACACCTACGTAATGAAACATTTTTTCATTCAAAGTATATAAAGAACATTTTATTTTTAATTGTATATAGTTTAAAATTTTTATACTTTTACAATCTACATATAATCAAGTTAAAAAATATTTTCTAAATACTATATTATCTATAATAGCATGAATTAAAATATTCCATTAAATTTTGTATAAAAGAAGTTATTTAAAAATACTTAATAATTTAAAATTAAAAAACATAAAGTATTGTTGATAAAGTATAAGTAGAAACTTGTTAATATTTAGAATATGTTTTCTTAAGATATAATAATATATTAAAAAATATATAACATATTTAATGATTCGTAAATTGTTGAAAATTTTAAAATATAAATATAGTTAAAATGTTTTTAAATAACATTCATCTTTATTACTTATCTGAGACATTATTATAAAATTAAAATAATTAAAATAAATATATCAAATATTATATTAAATATAAAAATTAAAAAGCAATTATTAGTATACCTTTACAAAATTTTAAACACGTAAAAAGTTATTTAATCAGTAAAGGTTTTATTATCAAAAAGGAATTTAAAAATAACTAAAATATTTCTATTTAATAAAATATTACTACTTTATACAATAGACTTATAATGCTTTACCAATATTCATAATTTTTTTTCTAAAAAAAAGGTAAAATTAATAATTTAATGATATTAATTTTAAAAAAATTACTTTTTATAGTTTTAAAAATTAATTATATATTTTTTTTCCTAATATTTGTTTAAAAAAATACAATATCAGTTCACATAAATTAGTAAAAAAAAATTAAAAATTATTATTTACATTTAAAGTTTATTATATTACACTTTAATATTTACAAAAAAAATAAAATAAAATAAAATAATTCAATATTTAATAAAAGTATTTTTAAAGGTTGCATGCATATTCATATTAAAATTAAAATACCCAAGAATATTCATTTGATAATTAAAAAATTCTTTTTTTTCTTATAATTTTCTTTTTCTTTAGAAAAAAAAATGTTTGTAAGAATTTTTAATTTTATTCATAGTATCATTTTTAAAATATAACCATGTATATTATTTTTTATATTAAATCAAACAAATAAATATTACATTTGTATGGTTTATCATAACATAACAAAAATTAGGATATGATTTGATAATTTATACGTTACCAATAGTTGTAATTTCTAAAAATTAATCATACATTTACTTGCTTTATGAAATTCTGAATTATTATAGCAATCATTTTAACTTTATCATACAAAGTTAAACGAATAGTAATTTTTTTATAAAACAAAAAAAGAAAACAAAATAATTTATGTTATTTTTAGTAAAAAAAAATTTATAAAAAGCATCCTTTCTCTTTTGATCTAACAATAGTTCAATATTGGTTTATTTTATACTTATCATTTTCGATAATAAAATACTATATTAAAATATTAATTTCTTTTTTTTTTCAAATGTAAAACAAGTTAAAACTTTAGGCATAGAAAAAAAAATATTTATATATGACTTTGTCAACCGTTTATTAATATTCTCCCGAAAGTAGTTTAATATAAATAATGTTTATATTTCAATATATTAGTAGATATTTTGATGTCAGAAAATTATTCAAACTTTGTATAAAAAGCCATAGTAGTATTTGACATAATAAAATATACAATTCAATTTTAATGTTGAAATCTCTCCTTCCTTATATTAAAAAATCCAAACGTGGCTTGTCAATTTCTCTAAATATTAACTAATGTAACACATAAACAACTCTCATTTGCCTCATATATAATTGAATGTCACGTTACTATTTGTCGCGCTATACGAACTCACATTTAAACAAACAAATAATTGTGTATAGAGGATGATGTGTGCGTGACAGTTATTGGTAGAGAACGAGCAGATATTTTGTATTCACAACATATTAGTGTTATATTGGGTTACCGACATTACACTTCAGTCATCTATACTAAAGTATTTTTCTTGTTTCACAATATTTCTTTAAAATTTAAATTAATAAACTTTTAAAAATAATTTTAAATTTTATTGTTTTTCTATATATTATTTTATTATTAATTTTTAAAAAGTCTTTAATTTTATCATTGATTTTACTTGTACAATTTTGATAAATAATACTAGTATTTTATTAAATTTTTTTCCCCCTTATAATTAAAATGTTTGGCGATAAGTTAAACATTTCTGTATTAACTACATCAATTGAAAAAGAAGAACATAATAACAATGTAGAAAATGAAGATTTTAAAGACAAAAAACATGAAACAAATAAAACTTTAGATGCAAATGCTTTATTAAGAAAAAAACGTGCAGAAGCTACACAACGATATAAAGAGGCTTTAAAAAATCCTTCTGATCCTGAGAATGCAAAAATTATTGCTAAAAGAGAACAAATGAGATTAGCAAGTAAATTAAGAACAGCTAGATATCGTGAAAGGCAATATTTTTTAAAACATGGTCATCATACTAATTTTGAAAATGATACTAATAATCAATTAGAAGAGAAAAAAAAAGCTTTAGAACAAGTTGAAAGAGAAATAAGAAAAACAAAATATAAATTGGAACAACTTGAAAATGTTAAATCACAAATTCTTCATTCAATTATTAATAATACAAAACTTCGAACTTCTTTTACAACATCAATAATGTCATGTACAGATTTACAAGAAAATCAGCAAAATAATAATGAAATAGGAGAAAAAATTAAAACATTAGAAAATTTGCTAGCAAATACTGAATACAATGAACTGCTATTAAATAATAATGTTTCACCACTTCCTGAAATAAATATTGATGCTGATCCATTAAAAGCGATTGGCCGGCTATCATCATTGTGGTCAAATGTAACTACTATGATAAATGATGCCTTAAAAAAATCAAATGTTACATCAAAACCTATTGAAAAAGATGTGTTTTCGTTATCTCCTTTACAAACTACAAATGAATCATCATTTCAATCTAAGAAGATAAAAGAAAATATAAATATTGATGAAATTACTGATAATTATGAAAGAAAAAAGGCATTAGCCAGACTGAGACAACAACGATATAGAGCAAGGAAAGCAGCTGAAGCTTTAAAAGGAGAATTAAAAATAAACTAACCGGTGATAGTATTTAATAAGATATTTTGTATTTAAATGTATAAAAATTTATTTTTTTATTTCAAAATATAGAATAATAGGTTGGTTTGTTTTGACATGTAATACATCTTTATCTATTTCATTTGATGTACTAATTATTCCTCCAAAAGATATTTCTTTCTCCTTTAAATCCCATTTAAATCCATTTGTTGTTACAACAGTTTTTTCTTGCATTATAGGCATATATCCACATTTACCTGTTAAATCATTCATATCAGATTTTATATTTATAATTGTATCTGAAGTAGATGTGACTGTTATCAAATTATTTTCATCAATCAAATAAATTTTAATTTGACTTTTTAAAATAGATTTTTGAAATCTTACAATAGAATTTAATGAAGCAAGTGCATGGTCAAATCTTCCACATAAACCACCTAAAACAAGAATTTTATCAATATTACAAAAAATAGGATTTTGAGTAATTTGATCTAATGTTTTTGAAAAATCTGTAAAATCCTGATTTGGTGCATGAATAAATTGAGATTTATTTTTAAAATAAAGTTTTGAGTGTTCTGTAATAGAATCAAAATCACCAACAATAAAATTGGGATCTTTTAAACAATATTCTTTTTGATATTTAGCAACTATGTTAGATGAACCATCAGTGCAATATCTTAGTATTGCTCTATTCCATATGTATGAGTACAACTCTATATCACAATTTTCATTTATGGGAGAGTTTAACCAAATAGCTACAGTTTGATCTAAACAAAAAAAAATACATTTTTATAAATTTAAAAAAGTACCTGAATTATTAGTCCACGGAAGTATGTAAAGGGTACTTTCAGACATCTAAAAAATTATTTAATAAATCCTTTCGTAGTTCATGTATAGTACATTTCTAATTATATAGTATAATACAATATTATTTTAAAAATATAGTAGACAAATTTGGGAAGACGATATAATATTTCAAGTAAAGTTTTTAAAAAAAAGTTAATTCTATTAAAATGGAAAAATAGTTTTAAAGATAAACCAATAATAGGTGACGGTGAATTATAAATAATTCTCCTATTATTTTTTTATGAACTATTATGAAGAAATCATAATAAAATATTAATCTTATTTTTAAATTGTCTTTCATTTAAATCTTTTAATTTTTTGATATAAAAAAGTATAAAGTTTAAATATGTCAAATTTAAAAAGTTTTAATAAAGTTTTTAATTTTTTAGTTATTTATAATTTATAATATAATATTAAGCTTATTAAAAAATAAATTGGTATAAATTACATATATTGCAAAGAATTTAATAACTAGTACAGCATCTGAAATGAATATATTTATACATATTATACTAAAAAGTTATACATTTTTCTTATCTTTTCATAGTATTAAATTGTGATTTTTATTATACAATTTATAAGTTGAAGAATTTTTTTGTACTTTGCACTTGACGTCTTATTATCACACTCAAAATTAATATATATCAATACATAAAAAATTTTATAAAAAATGATATAAAAATTTGAAAACATCCATTACAATTGTATTTATAAAATAATCATTTGATATACTTTTGTTATGTCATAATTAATAATAAAATACATATATTTTAATTTACCAAACAATTTGAAAACAAGAAAAAAAAGAGTAACGATAAAATCATTTTCCATATATTAAAAAATAACGCACAAAACTATTAAGTCCTATTAATGACAATAATACCTATAACTGTATATCAAAAAAGTAAAAAAATCTTAAGTTTTTATTATTAAAAATTACTTCCCCATTAATAAATACAATTTATTTTATTATATATTTAAAAAATTTTTAATACAAAAAAAATATAATATTAATTTTTTATGTTAATGATAATTACTTACTTGTTTTTATATATGTTCAAATAAAATATTTAATATTTGTTTGCTACAATTCATGAATTTTCATCAATTATATATGACTATAAATCATTCACTTAATTGTGATTTTTATCACTACATATTTTATTTTAAATAATTTTATTTCTTACAACTCTATTCTTTTCTTGTTTACCAGTCTTTGGTACCTAGTCACTTGGAACATAATTTTTTTTAAAAATTTTAACTATAACTATCATTTTATTTAATATTCCAACCGAATATGGACCGTAAGCGAAAACAGGATAAAGAGGAAAATGTTAATTATATTGCTCCATCAAATGATACTCAATATGAAACTTCAGCTGACGTTTCAAACCAAATTTTATTACCTTCAAAAGCTAAAAAGAAAAAGGTAGTGGAAACATGTGCTCCAACTAAGAAATTATCACGAAAAAAAGTTGAAATGCAACAAAAATATAAAGAAAAAAAGTTAGCTTCATTGTCTAAAACAAAGAAAAAACAACTAGCGAGGGTTGCTGCAAGGAAGGAGGAAAAAATAAATTTAGAAAATTTATTTACTGAACTTCAACAGTACCAATTGCAAAATGATAATTTAAGTTTAATAACAAATAGTATGGATGCAAAGCGTAAAAAAGATGTTACAAAATTTCCAACAAAACTCAAGTCAAATGATAAAGATACATCAAAAAAGTGGGATATAGATGATGGTAGAAAACAGAAGGACTTTTTTGAGACTGATTCATCATCTAGTGATGAAGATGTTGAAGAGGAAATGAAAGAATTTTTTAATAAAATTAATCAAAAGAAAGAAAATCAAGTAATTAAAGAAAAGTGTAGTGTTGATAAATCAAAAGAACAGGATCATTCAAATTCAGAAATGAAACCTAAAATTGACGAAAAAGAGGACTTATCACCGATTGTAGGGAAAAAAATTATTGTTAATAGATTAGACAGTATACAAGAACAAAGATCAAGTTTGCCTATTTTTGCAGAAGAACAAGAGATTGTTGAATCTATAAATAATAATAAAGTAACAATTATTTGTGGAGAGACTGGTTCAGGTAAAACAACACAAGTACCACAATTTTTATATGAAGCTGGTTATACATCTAAAGGTCATCTTATTGGAATTACTGAACCACGTCGTGTTGCAGCTATGAGTATGGCAGCTAGAGTTGGAGCTGAATTGAATGATTCTGACTTATCAAGTTATCAAATTAGATTTGAAGGTAATAAGAATATAAAAACAAGAATATTATTTATGACAGATGGTGTCTTGATGCGTGAATTACAACAAGATATTATGTTATCAAAATTTTCAGTTATTATTATAGATGAAGCACACGAACGTTCAATGTATTCTGATGTTTTAATCGGTATTTTATCAAGGATTGTTCCATTACGATCAAAAAAAGGATTTCCATTAAAATTAATAATAATGTCTGCAACATTACAATTAGAAGATTTTATGCAAAAACATCTTTTTCCAACAATAGTGCCAAAAGTTATTAAAGTTGAAACAAGGCAATTTCCTGTTACAATTCACTTTGAAAAAACTACACCTAGTGATTTTTGTGATGCTGCATTCAAAAAAGTTTGTCAAATTCATGAAAAATTACCTCCAGGGGCAATATTAGTTTTTGTTAGTGGTCAGCTTGATGTTGAAAGGATAATTAAAAAGTTAAAGGAACGTTATCCACTTAAAAATAAACGTAGAAAATTTCAACATAAAAATTTAAAAAATACTACTGATGAAGGTAATCTGGATATTGATGAATTTGGTGTTAATGATGCCGCATGTTTTGATGGAAATTTAGATAATGATGAAGAAATTACTTTGGTAGAAAATACAGTAATTCATCCACCACCATCTAATTCTCAACCATTGTATTGTTTACCACTGTATTCATTATTATCAACAGAAAGGCAAAAAAGAATTTTTAACCCAATACCTGAGAAGTCAAGACTTTGTATAGTAGCAACAAATGTTGCTGAAACTTCTATTACAATTCCTAATATTAAATATGTAATTGATTCTGGAAAAGAAAAAAGAAAGGAGTATGATGTGGTTACTGGTGTCAATCGTTTCGTTATAAGTTGGTGTTCTCAAGCATCAGCTAATCAACGTTCTGGTAGGGCTGGACGTGTACAAGCAGGACATGCATATAGATTATATTCATCTGCCGTTTTTCAAGGTTTTGACAAATTTTCAATTCCAGAAATTTTAAATAAACCTACAGATCAACTTATATTACATTTAAAATCAATGAATATTGTAAAAGTAATACATTTTCCATTTGTTACCAAACCAGAAGCTGATCAATTGGAAGTTAGTGAACAAAAATTAGTTAAAATGGGTGCATTAAGTGTGGAATTAAATGGTCAATTAAAGGAAGCTAAAATAACAAAATTAGGTCGAACATTGGCAGCTCTTCCATTATCACCAGAATATGGTAAAGTATTAGTTATGGCAAATCAAAAAAATTTATTTAATTATGCTATTACATTAGCTGCAATATTAAGTGTAAGAGAACCTTTAATTTCATTAAGATCAATTAAAGGAAAAGACAATGAAGATACAATGGCATTAATTAAAGAAGAACTTGTTAAAAGATACAAATTATGTAGTAGTGGGCAATCAAAATTACTTGGTGATATTACTTTATTATTAAAGTTAATGGGAGCTGCATTATATGGAAAATGGAATCAAAAAGAATGTGAAAAAATGGGATTAAGATATAAAGCATTTTTAGAAGCAAGAAAAATGAGAAAACAATTAATAACACTGGTAAATACAAATGCAGAAGGAATGATTGATGGTGGAGAAATAAATATTGATGATGATTTGGAGCCACCAACTGAAATACAGTGTAAACAATTAAGGCAAATTTTAGTATCTTGTTTACCAGAAAGAATTGCTCGAAAAGTAGAAGGAAGTGATAATTTAAATCAAAATGATATACCTAAAGGGGCCTATTATTGTCAAAAATTAGAGGTTTGTATATTTAATATTTTTAATTACTTATAATTTTTAGGATTATGTTTTTATTGATCCATCTTCAATAGTCTATAAAATTCAACCTGAATATGTATTGTATCAAGAAATTATTCAAACCAATGAAAAACGTCTAATGACAGGATGCTGCGTAGTAGATGCTGAATGGATTTCTATTCTTGCTTCAGAATATTGTACTTTTTATCCATTTGAAAATAAAAATTCTTTAAGTAATAAAGATGAAGTAGAAATTTATAAATATAATGAGAAACTTGGAACTGTTGTTGAAGAAGTTAAATGCTTTTTTTCACCTCATCAATGGTATCTTGGAATTTGTGAACGTCCACTTTCTGTTAACATAACATTATATAAATTATTTGCATACCATATTCTTGAAGGAAATGTTTTGAAACCATTAAAAAAGTACAAAGAATATTTGTTAGCTCAACCTTCTAGTTTACTTAAAAATTGGGCAAAATTACAAGAAAGAACGGAGGCATTTATTAATAAATTAGTTGAAAGGGAAATTCATCAAAAGTCAAAAATAATAAGTTTGTGGAAAAATGGTGAAAAAGAATATTTGTTGGAAGAATATTTAATGTGGTTACCTGAATCTATTCATGATAAGGTTACATTAGAATGGCCACCTTATGAAGAGTAGTAATATTTGTTATGTTTATGTAATATATTATTGTTGTTTATTTGTTATAATTTTAGAATTTTTTTAGATCAATCTTTTTGTTTAACATTATTGTATATAATTTATATATAAAAGTTTACAATTAATTTTTTAAAATAAATATTTAGGTTTATCTTAAAGATAGTAAACAAGAAAAATTATTTCTTAAGAGTCTTATTAATAATTTGTTTTCGTTATTAACAGATAATAAAAAATAAATTATTATAAATTCAATATTTAATATCATAAAAATATTTTTTTTTAATTTAAACAGTATACATAAATCTTTAGAATTGAACACTAGTTGAGCAAGTTAATATATTTTTTTTCAAATAAAAAACTATGTATATTAGACATAAATGGACATTTTTTAAATAAGTACACAATTTATTTTTACAACCCGTTTATTAATTTATGTATAAAATGTTTAAAAAACACTATTTATTTAATTTTATTTTTCAAATACCCTTTTAAATAACTCCACTTATTTATCTTTATAATAATTATTTTTATAAAAAAAAAAAAAAAATATACATATTTATAACCATAAAACATCTCATATTATTACAAATCATTTATAACAAAGAATAATCCACATGTTATGTCTATAAACAAACTTATATTGGGGAGACGTTTACTTTTTAAAAAAATAGTGTATGAATTTACTACTTTGTTGCATTCTACACTAAAACTTTTAATATTTTAAATTAATTTTTTTTTTTTGGATTCTTTAATCTAATTTTACTAATAACTAATACTAACAATGGCGTACAGTAGTGATGAAAGTACGGATGATGAAAAAAAACAAGTAAGTTTTTAGTATTAACTGTTTAAATTCTTTAAGAAAAGAGAACTTGTTTCAGATGATTCTGATAATGATGAAGAAGTTGTTAAAAAACGAAAGAAAACAAAAGACAAGTTAGTAAGTTTTAATTTTAAGAAAATTAACCTTTTTTTAGAAAAAAAGAAGTGCAAATGAAAGTAAAAAATCAAAGAAAAAAAGTAAAAAAGCTAAGTTAGAAGTAGAAGAAATTTCATCGTCTGAAGAAGTTGTAAGCAATATTGATGAAGACGAAGAGTTAGAAGAGGAAGAATTTGATAGAAAAAGAGCTACTAATCCATTTATAAATGATGATGTTTCTGAATCTGAAGGTGAAGAAATGGATTACCTTTCTGAGGATGAAGAAGTTGATGATGTTGAAAATCTTCGTCAACTAGAAGAAGAGGCATATAGGACTAGAAATGATAGACCTTCAGATCTCTATAAAAATATGTCTGAAAAAGAAATGACAAAGTATTTTGAAACACGATATGCTGGAGCAGCTCGTGATGACGATGATAATGTTGATGATGATTCTGATTTAAAGTTCCTTAAAAAGAATAGAATTGCAAGAACAGATGCGGATGCTAGTTTATTTATTATAAAAACAAGAATGGGAGAAGAAAAACACGTTGCCACACAATTATTTAGAAAATTTTGTTCAGAAAAAAATCAAGGATTGAATCCTCAAATTTGTTCCATTATTACTAAAGAATCTCTTAAATCGATAATATATATTGAAGCCTTTCAAAAGTCATCTGTCATGAATTTTGTAAAAGGAGTTAGTGGAATATTACAAAGCACTCAATTTAATAAAGTTCCTAGTGATGAGTATTTTGATACAATTGCTATAAAAAAAGAAAACGCAAAACTTGTACCTGGCAATTTTGTTAGATTTAAAAAAACGCTTTATAGGGAGGATCTTGCAGAAGTTATTGATAATGATGAAGAAGATGGTCGTGTTTTATTGAGATTATTACCAAGAATAGATATGACTAAGCCAAGAGGTGCTATGAGAGATACAATGTCAACAGAACAAATGGCCGAAAAATCTAAAAAACGTTTTACAAGAATTCCTAAAGCACCATTTAACATAGAAAAAATTAGAAAAATTGGAGGAGATGTAGCGAAAGAAGGTGATATGTATATATTTGAATCTAATCGTTATAGAAAAGGATTTTTATATAAATGGTTTAATATAGATAATGTCTATACTGAAGGAGTTAAACCAACAGCAGATGAGATTAATTTATTTAAAGTATGTGAAAGTAGTAATGAAAATGATGGATTTAAAAGACAAAGAATAGAGCATTTATTTATGAAATATGAAGTAGGTGAAAAAATTGAAGTTCATGAAGGGGAATTGAAAAGTTGTCGTGGTGTTATTATTGAGGTAAAAGATAAGATAGTTGTTATTAAACCTTTAAATCTTGGAAAATTTAATAATCAAACTGTTGAAGTTACAACTGATAAAATAAGTAAATACTTTGAAATTGGAGATCATATTAAAGTTGATAATGGAAGGAATGCTGGTGACACTGGTACTGTTGTTAAATATGATGGAAAGGAAGTAATTTTTCTTTCGGATTTAACAAAAGATGAGGTTAAAGTTTTACCAAATGATTGTACAATTTCTATTGAGGTATCTGTTGGTGTTGATTCATATGGAAAATATTCTTATCTTGATTTTGTTCAAATTGATGGAAAGACAGCTGGTGTTATTATTAGAATTAATAGGGAAAGTCTTGAAATTCTTACACAGATGAATACAATTGTTACAAAGTCACCAGCTCAATTAATGGGAAAAATTAACAACAAAACAGCAAAATCTATGGATTTAGCTAAAAATGAACTTCAATGTAATGATCAAGTTACAATTATCGATGGACCATTTGCTCAGAAAAAACAATTTGAAGAAACTGTTGTAGGAACAATCAAATTTATTTTTAAATCATTTTTATTTATACAAGATACAAAAAGGAAGGAACATGCTGGATTTTTTGTTGTTCGACAAAGAAATGTTTTAAGATATGGGGCTAAAATGCCTGAACAAAATACTGAAAGATTAAATTTTGATGATATTTCTAAGTTAAAAACAGGTGTTTTAGGTGTTACTGATAATAATAAATCTGATGACATTTTTAAAATACCAAATATACCAGGAAATAATCAAGGAAGAAATGCTTACAATTCAGCTGGTGGAAAAAGTGGATTTAATAATCATAATAAAAATTCATTTAATGGATTTGGTGAAAAACAACAAAAACCTGGAAAAGATCCATTATTTGGAAAACAAATTAGAATTAATAAAGGTCCATATAAAGGTTATTATGGGGTTGTAAAAGATATAAATGGAAATATTGCTAGAGTTGAATTACACACAACTTGTAGAACTATTAATGTTGATAAAAGTCGTTGTATACTTGTTGATAGTAATCCAATTCCAGTACAAGAAACAAGTGGAAGTACTTATAGAAATGATTATAAATCTACTGGAGATGATGAAGGTCTTATTGAAAATGAAAATGATAACTATGTTCCAAGTAAAACACCAATGTATGGTGCAAAGACACCTATGTACGGCTCACAAACACCAAATCCATTTGCATCAGATTCAGATATATGGAATCCTCTTAATTCACCTAGACATCATACTATGAATACAGAAGAAGATTATAATTCATTCTCATATAATGATGATTTAAATATTGCTTCTGTTGCTCCTCAAACTCCTGGAGCATTTATGAATGCTGCAACACCATATGGTGGTGTTCCAATGACTCCTGGAATTGGAATTGATGCAATGACACCGATGAATCGAAGTGGTCAACAAAATAATTATGATGACATGATAAAAAGTGGATGTTGGATAATCTTAGATTCATATGTAAAAGTAAAAGGTGGATATGGTAATGGTGATAGAATAGGAGTTGTTTGTGGTTTCGATGAAACAGGATGTAAAATAAGTTTTGAAGATGCTAATAAACATGAGACTATAGAATTTGTAGATTATGACAACATTCAACCTGTTGAACCTAAAAAACAAGATAAGTGTGTAATTATTTTTGGAGATTTATTAAAAGAAAAAGGAGTAGTCGATGACATTACTGATAAAGAAAAAGCACTAATTAGACTTCAAAGGACTGGAAGACTTCATCTTGAATATTTGAAGAATATTTGTAAACTAGTATAGTAGAATGTTTCAAAATTTATACCCTTATAAATATTTACTTTTTTAATATACAAATTAAATTTTTCATATGCTAATCTTTGACATTATACCATAACATTTTTTTTCTTACTAATATTAATTTTTGTTACAAATAAAACTTTGTTAATTAAAAAAATATTTTTTCGCTGTGTCTGTTCTTACCACACATTATATGTGTTGCCCTGACATAGTTCGTTCCCGCGTTTTCATTGGAAATAGGGAGTAAGCGCTAAAAATATGCATCTGAATACTCTTTGTATGACAGCAGTTTTTACATTAAATTTATACATTTATAGAATAAACTTCATAATTTGTATATAAAACTTCTTAAAGTCAATTTTTTTTACTACTATAATATATTTTTTTATATTAATTGTTCTAAACATTAAAATATGTCTTCAAGTGATAGTGATTTTGTAAGTTTTATTATATTACTTATGAATTAATATAAATCTACTATTTTAAGCAAGAAATTGTTGTTAAAAAAAAGAAACAACCAAAAAGTCCAAAGAAAAATGGTCCATCTCCAAATACTACTTTAACCCAGGAAGATCTCAGTGTTTTTACAGATATTGATAGTGTTAAAAAAAACAAATCAGGAAAAGTTTCTATTGAACAGATGTATCAAAAGAAATCTCAATTAGAACATATTCTTTTACGTCCAGATACATATATTGGTTCTGTTGAGTATACAGATAAAAGTATTGCATGGATATATGATATAGAGGAAGATAAAATTGTACAGCGTGAAATTAGTTATGTTCCTGGTTTATACAAGATTTTTGATGAAATTTTGGTAAATGCTGCTGATAATAAACAGAGAGATAAGAAAATGAATCTTATTAAAGTTGATATTGATAAGTAAGTTTGTATTATTAAAAAATTTTTTTATACAATTATAGGAAAAATAATACTATATCTGTTTATAATAATGGAAAAGGTATTCCTGTAGCTCATCATGGTGTTGAAAAAATGTATGTACCTGAACTTATTTTTGGTACCCTCTTAACTTCTTCTAATTATAATGATGATGAAAAAAAGACAACTGGTGGAAGGAATGGTTATGGTGCTAAACTTTGTAATATATTTTCTACTAAATTTACCCTTGAAACTTCTAGTAAAGAATATAAAAAACAATTTAAGCAAACATGGATTAATAATATGACAAAAGATGAAGAACCAGAGATTTCCAAAGCAACAGGAGAAGATTTTACTAAAGTTACTTTTACTCCTGATTTGAAGAAATTCAAAATGAAAGAGTTGGATGATGATATTATTGGACTGATGGCTCGTCGTGCTTATGATATTGCTGGTACTACACCAGGTGTACGTGTTTATCTTAATGGAAAATGCCTTCCAATAAAATCATTTAAAGAATATGCTGAGAAGTATGTTGAAAGTACGATTGGGGAAGAAAATGAAAAACCTAAAGTTATTTATGAAAAAATTAATGATAGATGGGAGATTGCATTGACTGTATCAGATAAAGGCTTTCAATCAGTTTCATTTGTCAATAGTATTGCTACTTCTAAAGGAGGAAGGCATGTTGATTATATAACCGATCAAATTACTTCTAATCTAATTGATACAATTAAAAAGAAAGCTGGAGGTGCAAAAAGTGGCATAAGTGTTAAACCATTTCAAATTAAAAATCATATGTGGGTTTTTGTTAACTGCTTAATTGAGAATCCAACATTTGATTCTCAGACCAAAGAAAATATGACACTTCAAGCTAAAAGCTTTGGAAGTAAAGGTGAAATAAATGAAAAATTTTATAAAGAAGCAGCAAAATGCGGTGTTGTTGAGGCTGTCCTTTCATGGGTTCGATTTAAACAACAAGAACAAGCAGACAAAAAATGTTCAACAAAGAAATCTACTAAAATTA
Organism: Strongyloides stercoralis; assembly: GCA_029582065.1. Classification (NCBI taxonomy): domain Eukaryota; kingdom Metazoa; phylum Nematoda; class Chromadorea; order Rhabditida; family Strongyloididae; genus Strongyloides; species Strongyloides stercoralis. Next base: position 6,444,428 of record CM055866.1, on the reverse strand, counting down.
AAGGTATTCCAAAACTTGAGGATGCTAATGAAGCTGGTACAAAGAATTCTTATAAATGTACACTTATCCTTACTGAGGGAGATTCAGCCAAAACACTTGCAGTCTCTGGTCTTGGTGTTGTAGGGCGTGATTATTATGGAGTATTTCCATTACGTGGTAAAATGTTAAATGTACGAGACTGTCCAATGAAACAGATTAATGATAATCAAGAAATTGGAAATATGATTAAAATTCTTGGTTTACAATATCGTTTAAAGTATGAAACTGAAGATGAGAGAAAAACATTAAGATATGGTCGTGTTATGATAATGGCTGATCAAGATCAAGATGGTTCTCATATTAAAGGTTTACTTATAAATTGGATTCATTGTAATTGGCCAGCTCTTATGAAGAATAATTTTGTAGAAGAATTTATTACTCCGATTGTAAAAGCATCTAAAGGTAGTACTTCTATAAGTTTTTTCTCTTTACCTGAATATATGGAATGGAGAAATAATACAGATAATTGGAAATCATACAAGATTAAGTACTACAAAGGTTTGGGTACTTCTACCTCTAAAGAGGCTAAAGAGTACTTCAGTGATATGGATCGTCATAGAATTCCATTTACATATTCTGGACCTGAATGTGAACAAGCTGTTGAAATGGCATTTAGTAAGAAAAAGATTGAAGCAAGAAAAACATGGCTTTCTAATTGGATGAGGGAGAAAAAAGAACGTCGTGAAAATGGTGGTATTGAAGAATATCTTTACAATAAAGATACTAGAAGTGTATCATTTATTGAGTTTATTAATAAAGAATTAATTCTTTTTTCAAATATGGATAATGAAAGATCTATTCCATGTCTTGTTGATGGTTTAAAACCAGGTCAACGTAAAGTTTTGTTTACATGCTTTAGACGTGCTGATAAAAAAGAAGTTAAAGTTGCTCAATTAGCAGGAGCAGTAGGAGAAATGTCTGCCTACCATCATGGTGAACAGTCTTTGATGATGACAATTATTAACTTAGCTCAAGATTATGTTGGATCAAATAATATTAATTTATTGTTACCAATTGGTCAATTTGGTACTAGGCTTCAAGGAGGAAAAGATTCTGCTTCTCCTCGTTATATTTTTACACAATTAAATCCCGTAACTAAGACATTATTTATTCAAGATGATGAAAATGTTCTTAGATTTTTATTTGAAGAAAATCAAAAAATTGAACCAGAATGGTATTGTCCTATTATTCCAATGATTTTGGTCAATGGTGCTGAAGGAATAGGTACTGCTTGGAGTACCAAAATACCTAATTATAATCCACGTGATGTTATAGAAAATATTCGTCGACTTATTAAAGGAAAAGAAATGAAAAAAATGATTCCATGGTATAAACATTTTGAAGGTACCATTACACAGATTGATGAACAAAAATACATTTCAAGTGGACGAGTTGGAATATTAGATGATGAATCTTTTGAAATAACAGAACTTCCTGTTAAAACATGGACACAAAATTACAAAGAAAGTGTATTAGAAGATCTTTCTAATTCAACAGATAAATCTCCTGCTCTTATACAAGATTATAAAGAATATCATACAGATCAAACGGTAAAGTTTGTTGTTAAAATGACTGAACAAAATATGAGAAAAACATTATTTCAAGGAGTACATGAAATTTTTAAACTTCAAACAACTATCAATACTTCATCAATGGTTCTTTTCGATGCTGAAGGTTGTCTTAGAAAATTTGAATCTCCTGAACAAATTTGTCAAGAATTCTTTGTTGTTAGAAAAAAGAAATACATTGAAAGAAAGGCATTCTTAGTAGGAATGCTTGAAGCTCAATCAAAAAGATTATCAAATCAGGCTCGTTTTATTATGGCTAAGATTAAAGGAGAAATTATTATGGAGAATAGAAAAAAAAAGAATATTGTAGATCAATTAATTAAAGAGAAATTCGATCCAGATCCTGTTAAAGCATGGAAAGATTTTTGTAAAAAAAGAGAATTAGAAATGTGTGGAGAAATTGAAATTGAAGATGAAGAAGAAAATGTAGAAGATGATGAAACTTCTACTGATGCTGGATTAAAAAAACGTTTAGTTGATTATGACTACTTAGTAAATATGGCTCTTATTAAGTTATCTGAAGAAGAAAAAGACCGTCTTCTTCAAGAATCTGATAGTAAACTTAAAGAGTTAGAAGCTCTTAAAGAAAAAACATGGGCTGATTTATGGGAACATGATCTTAAAGTTTTTGAAGAAGCATTAAAGAAGCAAGAAGAAAAAGAATTACAAGATATTGAAGGTGCAATTAAAACGGCGCAATCTAAATTACTTAAAGGAAATTCTTCTATTAAATCAAGAAAAACTAAAGTTAACTTGAATGCCTCATCTTTCAAACCAAATCCTCATGCTGAAATTGTAAAAATTGAAAAAGAAAAACTTTTAAATAAATATGAAAAAAAGATTAAAAAAGAAAAAGTTAATAAGAATGAAAGTGAACGAAAAAGTCAAGGGGAAGATATAAAAAAATATTTAATTAAACCTGAGGACAACGATATTATTGTTATTGACGATTCACCCAAAAAAGTACCTAATAAGGATAAGAAAATTAAAAGTAATGCAGACATAGTTATCGATGATAATTGTGTTAGTAATACAGATGATAAACATCATTTATCAAAACAATCATCAAAAAAAGAAACCCCTAAAAAACCAGCAAAAAAAAGAAAGAGGAATAATTTATCTAGTGAAAGTAGTAATGAAAGTGATTATAAACCTTCACCAAAGAAAAAACAAGATAAACCTGCAAATGAAACATTAAAAAGGCAGAAAAGAAAAGCTATTATTATTAGTAGTGACAGTGAAATGGATTAATTATGAAGATTTTTCTTTCAAAAATAATAATTTTTTATTTAATAATTTTTGTTTTAACTATTTTAATTAAATGTTTTTTGTATAAATGGATGATTTAAAACTTCATTAGCTTTTATTCTGTGTTTGACATTTAATGTAAGAAGTCTAAGAACAAGATTTCGTGCTTCTTTACTAATTAATGTCCATAATTTATGTTCCATACTGAATTGAGCTTTAGAAATCAATTTAAATAGTTTTTGCTTATTTTCGCTTCTAAATGGAGCATGACCAACTAACATTATATGGAAAACAACTCCTAAACTCCACATATCGCATTCAACACCATATTTACCCATAATTACTTCTGGTGAGACATAACTCATTGTTCCACAAATTCTTGATAAATACTTGTTTGTAGGAATCTGGCATGCTAAACCAAAATCAGTTAATTTGACTGTTAAATCTGAATTCAATAATATATTTTCAGGTTTTACATCTCGATGAACAATATTATTAGAATGTAAATAATCTAAAGCACTTGTAACTTGAAATGTTATAGAAGACACAGTTGGTTCGGATAAACGACCAAGTTTTTTTACTGCCTCAAAAAGATCACCTTTAGATGCTAATTCAAATATTAATAAATAGGTTGATTTTGTACTAAAAGCTTCAATAAGATTACATATATTTGGATGTTTAAAATTTGAAAGAATATAAACTTCATTATCAACAAAAAAATTTTTTCCTTCCATTTTACTTTTATTAATTTCTTTTAATGCAAAACATTTATTCTGATAATTATTTTTTTTATTTATATCCTGTTTTTGATTTTCACTTTTTAATGATAACAAAAAAACTTCACTAAAATTACCACTTCCAATTTTTTGATGTATTTCATATCTTTCTTCTAAATCATATTTACTCTGTAAAGGTAAAATAAAGTCCGTTTTTATTACAATTCCTTCACTATTAAAAATAGTATTTAATTTATGATTATCAGTGTTAAATGATGAAGATCTTGATTTCAAATAACTATTTTTATTTAATTGTGCTTTGGACAGGTTAACTTTATCTTTAATTTTTGATAAATTAACTGAAACATCTTTCAGTGATAAATTTGAATTTGAAACTGGTGGTGAAAAATAATTTGATGGATCAAAAAAATTATTAATAGATGATGAATTAAATTTTGAATTTGTTTCTGTCAACTGTGAATAGTTTTTATAACGATTGTTATTTCTATCCAATGATTTTCCAACTTAAATATTTAAATTAGTAAATATTTTTAAAAAAAATATTTAATTATAAATTTTAGAAATGTATAAAATAATTTTTAAAATAATATTCTTACTATATAGTCTTAAAATTTAACCAATATTTGTTATTGTATTAAAAATTTATTCAATATCAAATAAACTTATAAATTGATTTAATAAATAAAATATCAAAATATATTATATTATGTTAATACAATATTAAGATCAAAATTTTTTTTTAAACAATAGTTATATGTATTAGTATAGTTACTTACTTATAGATTTTAATAAATTTGTAAGTTGACAGGAATAAGAAATAATTATCATTATTTAAAAATAAAATTATTGTTTTTTTAAATAACTAACTATTCTGAAAAGTAGTATATAACTGATTACTTAAAATGTGATAAAATTATATTTTAGACTAAATTTACAAATAAATAAGTGTTCAATTTTTTTTTAAAAATTGTTTTGATAAGTTAAATAAAAAAATATAGACGTTATTAATTATTTATATAATTATACTAACTTTTATTTAATAATGCTTTTATAAATGAATAATAAAGCAATTTTTGTTAATATAATATACTATTTATTAATTTTTAAAATTAAAAATATATAATACTTCCTTATTGTCAAAAAGTTACAAAGCTAAAATGTATAAATAACACTTTTTTTATTTTATTATTGTGTTGTACTATTATATATAATTACACTAGACAGAATATAAAACAAATTATTTTATTAATGCTTATTATTTTAAATTTAAATCATAAAATTTTAGTTACTTACATCTCTTTTTTATGTTAAATTCTTTTTTAAAATTTTTATAACAGTTATTATGTATTTTAGTAATATCATTTACATTTGTATTGTTTGCTAAAGAAAAGGCTGAATTTCTTCTATCATACCTATAAACTATTTGTTGATTTTTTGGTTTCTTATCGTAATATTTTATTTCATTATCGCTTTCTTCCAAAGACGATGAACTATTTGTATGTTTATTAATAAATGACCCTGGTTTACATTGATTTGAATGTAGTTGGTGGTGATGACACAATATAGCAGCCATTCTAGAATTACAATACTTTTTAATGCAATAAAAATTTTAATCTATAAAGAAATAAGTTAGTGTAAAATAATATAAAATCAAAAATCAAATGGTTGAAAATAATTGTAACAAATATTTTACGTCAAATATAATATGTATTTCTTTAAATTTTTTTTATCTATAACTAAGGTAAATTTTCCTTCCTTTTTATATACTTAAAATCATCTCAAAAAATATTGTCCCAAATAATGATAATAACACTTTAATATTTTACTTAAAAATTGAAGTAGTATATTTATTTGTCAATGTAATAATTAATAAAATTTTTAAAATTATTTCAAAGAAATTTTTTGTCACAAAAAAATATAAATTTAAAAAAATTAATAAAATTTAGTCAAAAATAGGAATGCTAAAAAAAATATACTTTAAAAACTAAATATTTTTATGGAAATAAAATATTCTATATGACAATACAATATATTTTTATGTATTCTTATTTATGTAGTTTGCAATTAATTTAAGCATGTCTAAAAATTATTGTTAAAAAAATGTTAAAAAAACATTTTTATTTTAAATAGAAATATCCAATATAAAAAAAAAATTTTTTTTTAAAGAAGTACTTCTACACTAAATTATAATAATTTAGCTTTACTATGATTTAAATATAAATGTACTTTTTCAACAACCAAAGTATATCAATGTATTTCAATACATAATAAAAAAAAAGTTTTCCAATCACAATTATAAAATAAAATGCACTTTTTTCAAAAACTATATAAAGTAGTTTTTCACTAGTAGATTTTAAAATTATAAATAACTAAGAAATATTTTTTTTTTCAAATATTTATATAAGGCAATTTAAAAAGGGTCAATTTCCGTCTTTATACAAATTAATTTTAAAATATGTGAAATTGTCCATTTAAAGAGAAAAAATAATTGCTTTTAAAAGAACAGACATTGTTTACTTTTATTTAAATATATATCTATTAAATAACTTACTGGTCACTAAAATATAAACTGAAAAGCATATCCTGGAATTAAAATAATTTTTTTTAAGATAAATTGTTTTATTTTAATACAACTATTTTTTATTTATTTATATATGTATATTTAAAAATAAATAGCCATTTTATAAATTTAAAATCTTTTGTTAGATTGGTAATAAAAATTTATAAAGGTAAATATTGTGGTCATTTATATTATTTCTTTAAAAATAGTATATTTGTATAAAAAGAATACTTAATAATAAATGATGTAAAGCATATTATTAATGATAGCTATAGAAAAATAAAAATATTTTAAAAAGAATAACTATTATAAATGACCATTACAATTAAAAATATATAATTTCTAGTGATATTTTTAATAAAAGTGTAAATAATATAAAAATTGAAATATATCGTTATCAGTTTATTTAAAAAAAGCAAGTTTTATATTTACTAGCATATATATTTATTAAATAGCAAAATTTACTTATTTTTTTTTTAAATTTAGTTAAAAATTTGTCTATACAAAAAGAAATGGAACCAATTAATAAAATCAAGATTGATATATTGGACATGATTTTACAAAATTTTTTTCTAGTTTTTAAAGTTCATAAAACTAATCGCATATAATGCATAGAATATAACAAATTAAACTAATTTTTAAATCATATAAACACATACATATATATTATAAATATTAAAAATAAATTTTAAGTATTTAAACAATTATTTTTTTATCCTTTGTTTACACAACAAGCAAAAATGACATTATGTAAATTAATACTTACATTGTTAAAAATTATTATTTATTAATAAAATAAATATTTGTTTTTATTAAATATTTTGAAAAAAAATAGTTTATTAAATAATAAAAAATTTCTAGTATAAATATAATTACTACTTATAAATATCAATCACTTTTTGTTACATATTACTAAAAAATTATTAAAAAAAAACAAAATAAAATATTAAAATGATAAATTATAAAGTAACTCAAATAAAAAAAAAATAAATAATTAAATAAAGCATGAAAAGTTATTTTATATAAAAGATACAGACAAATTTTTTAAAATTTTAAAAAAAGTTTTAAGATAATCAAGTGAAAATAATCCATTTTGAATTTGTATTTTTTTTTTGTTAATTAGTTAATCAGCTAATTATAAAATTTTTAAAAATTATAAACTTTATTATAGTTTTATAATTTATAAACAAAATTTTTAAAAGATTTTGTTTATCAGTATTTTACTTATTTTAATAATTTTATCATAATTAAAATTATTTATGAAAAAAGTATATTTATAAAAATATTTTTTATTTAATTATAATATAAATATTCTTTATTAATGTATTAATTTTATTAATATATTTTTATGTTTTTATAATCTTATTTAAAAAAATTTTTTTAATATGAAATATATAATTATTTATATGTATATATATTATAAAAACAATACTTTTACTTTATTCAATAAATATATATATTTATATATATAAGGTGGTATTAAATTTATCTCTTTATTCCATATTAGTTATCCATACAGTTGTAATTTGTTGCTAAGAGATAAATTATTTTCTTTTTAAACCAATATAATATTGAATGTTATAAAGATTTATAAAATGGATTCAGAAGGTTCAGATCTTGTTGCAACATGGAATGTACCAATGTCTAAAAAAGTTTACAAAATAGAATTTGAACATGGAACAACAACAGGTAGAAGGGTAGTTCGAATTGATGGAGAGGTAGGCAAAAATTTATTAATTAAAAAATTTAATATTTTTAGGTAATTATTAATAAAAATTGGCAATTTAAATTGGTAGGAAAAGAAACTTTTCGCCTTGAAAATGCTGTATGTTCAATATCAATAGATGCATTGGGTATATTTTCATATGAATATTCTCTTGAAGTAGCAGGAAAAACTTTTGAAAAATTTCAAGAACAACAAAAAAAATCTTTAGTAACATGGTATGCTTATATTGTTGGTGTTCCTGCAAGAATTTGTTTAGACAAAGATAGTATGGAAGTTTGGATAAATGGAAAAAAAATTGAGACAGCAGGTGAATTTGTTGATGATGGAACAGAAACTCATTTTGTTTTTAATAATACTGAATGTTATATTAAAAATTGTTCGAGTGGTAAAAAAAAAATTGGTGTCATACACAAGTTATTTATAAATGGTAAAGAAATTAATGAAGAAGATAAGATTGATGAAATTTGTAATTCATAATTGTTTTGTACAAATTTTTAGTAAAACTTTTTAACATAAAATGTTATTTAAAATAATTTTAAAATAAAAATAAACTATTTAAAAATATTATTATGAATATAAAAATTGAATTTAACAAATAACAATTATTATTTTAACAAATCCATAACAAAAAATGATAATCAACAATAAAATAAAAAATTATTCTATTAATTTTGAAGCAGAAAATAAAAGTTTTGATAGTTCACTTTTAGATTCAATATCAAAAACATCATCATTTTCATCATCAGAGTCTGTAGCTAAACAGCCATCTAATTTACCATGAACTTTAATAATTTTTTTAATTAATGTTTCTAAATCAAAATCAACTTGTCCTTTAATACGATCAATATTTTTATCAGAAGAAATTTTTGCAAATAAAAGCTTTGATTCATGGAGATTAATTTGATCAGAAAGTAAATCAATACAATTACCAACATTTTCTAACCAATCTTTATCTTGGAATTTATTTGCTAAAATACATCTTTCTAAAAGTTTAATATATGATGAATATTCAGTAATAATTTGTTGATTTCCAATAACACTATTTATGTCATCGATAATTGGCTTCTTTAAAGCAGCATAAGCTCTCCAAACATTGGCTGTAATTGATGTTTTTGATGATATTCTGGCCATAAGTTTTAATAATTCTGATCTAACAACATTATCTTTTGGAAGTTTATTAACTTCAGTACAAATAATTTCAAGACATTCATTATCTAAAATAATTTTTCCTTCTTCAACATCAATAATTCTGTGACAAGCTTTAATAGCAGATTTAAAATCACCATTATCAATACATACATAAAGATAATTTTCCCACATTTTGACATCATCAAAACAGAATTTTAATGCTTCCTCAAGTATTTTTTGTGCTCTAGGTTTTTGTCCTAAACGAATATATGCAGCAGATAAATTATTCCAAGCTTGATAATGTTCTGGTTCCAATGATACACAACGATGATATGCAGTTACAGCATCTTGATAATTTTTGATTTTCCATGAACAATGACCAAGATTAAACCAAACACCTAATTGTATTGGTTGTAATTCAACAGAACGTTTTAAATTTTTATATGCATTTTCATAATCATTTCGATTGATTAAAAGCTCACCAAGAGATTTACGAGCTCTAGCACTTTTATCACCAGATACAGAAATTGCTTTCTCATAATATGATGATTGAAGTGTAATATCACCAAGATAACAATAATATAAAGGATTTTCTTGTTTAGATAACAAATTTCTAACAAGAGTTTCAGCTTTTTCAACTTGTTTAAGCATTTTATAACAATCAATGACATAATCCCAAGCATTAAGTGATTCATAAATCATAAGTGCCTCTGAAATACATCCTAAACTTACTAATATCTCAGCATGGTACATTTTTACTTTCCAAAATGGAATCATTCCTGAAGGTGTTACTAATTTTATACGATAATATTTATCATTATCAGAAGTTTTATCATCTATTCCATCTAATAATTTAGCAATAACTTCAATTTGACTACATGATCTTTCCACTTTTCTTCGGTTATTTTTTTCAAGAACACTTCTTTCCAATAATGATGTACATGTAACAGCCCAAGATTTATTAGATGATGATAATACTTTATTATATAATGCACTTAATTTCTCAGTTAATAATTCATCTTTAAATTGACTTTTTCTTTCAAAATAGGCAAAAGCTAATAATAATGAAGATTGTAAAGGTGATAATGTTTCTTCTTCATTCTTTTCTACTCTACATACTGTTTCAAGAAGAGTATCATCATTAAGCAATACATTAACGGGTAAATCTAGCTGATTTTTGGTACAATAATTATCATCATTAAATGTTTTCTCACTTAATGTACAATTAGTTACAAGTTGAGCAATATCATTTTCTTGAAATTTTGTTCTTTTACCGAGAACTCCTACAAATTCAACATTAAAACATCCAAGTTCTATTGCTCTTTTTAAAATTTTTTCAGCTTCATCATAATTATAAAATATAAGATTAAAATAGAATGACATTAAATAAAAAGCAATAACATCTCCTTTTAACTTTTCGTCCATAGTTTCAAAACTTCCAGAACATGACTTTGATATAGCTCCTTGAATATCATCAAAAAGATCTTCACCTATTTCTTTTAATGAAACTTCAGGATCATTCAACAAGGATGCCCACAATAATAATAATTGATATTTATCAAATAAAACATAAATATCACGTTTCTTTTTTTTGATTGAATCATATATAATTTTTGAAAGATAAAGTGATTGTAATCCACGAGAATTTTGATATGGTTTGTTCAATTCAAATGATAAAGCACGATCAACCATAGATAATGATTCATCAGAAAAAATAAAAGAAAATTCTGGTATTTCTGTTTGAAAATCTTTGATGAAATTTATATAACCAGCATAATTCATAGCAATATAACCTTCAAGAAAAAATTTTGCCAAATAAAGAATATTATCTTCAGAACCTTCAGAACCTTCATAAATTTTTAAATTTTTTTCTAATTCTTCTAAAGAATTAACTTTTTTCATTAAATTAAAAATTTCTTTAACTTTTACGTAATTGAACATGATTAATTTGAAACTATAATAAAGACATAAAAAAATAAATATCCTTTTTTTTTATAAAAATATAATTGGTTGAAAAACCACATACAAAATTTTATTAACAAAACACACAATTTTATTAAAATTAAAAAATTTACCAAGCATTATTTAAACAAAATATCTATAGCTTGAATAAGTTTTTGATATCATATAATATTAGTAAAAGGTTAGTTGAAAATTTCTACTTTTTAAAATTTTTTAACAAAGGATATATCTGTTTGAATGCCTCATCTATATCTTTTTTAAACTTTGCTCCCGTAATAACAACTTTACCACTTACAAATATTAGTAAAACAACTCTTGGTTTAACCATACGATAAATAAGGCCGGGAAATAATTCTGGTTCATAAGTACTAAATTGAGCATGAGCAACACACAAACCTTCAAGACGAATCGGAAATTTTACATCACAACTACCAACCATATTTTGCACTTTAAATTCTGTAAATTTTGCATTAAAACCTAGTTTTTGTATAATTCTTGCATATTTTCTAGCTGCTAATCTAGAAGAATCCTCACTCTTCGCTCCTGTACAAACCATTTTACCTGAAGAAAATATTAATGCAGTAGTTCTAGGTTCTCGAATACGCATAATTACAGCAGCAAAACGCTTTGGATTATATTCAGCATTACGTGCAGACTGCGCTACTTTTTTGAGATCTAAAGAGACGCCTAGATTAACTGTTGATACTATATTTTGTAATGTCGGTAGAGGAACATCCACTTCTATAACTGAATGAGATTGGCCAATCACTGTCATTGCTATATTAGATTGAGGAGGTAATATCTTCGAACTCTCAATTGAAAAATCATTACTAACTATAGGCATTGGTGTTTTAGGTAGATCTAATCTATTTGATGCTGGTGCAGTTGATAATGGGTTTTTATCTTGATCTAATTTGCCACTTAATACAGATGCAGGCCCATTAAAAGGAAATACAGATCCAGGACCAACAGCTGAGCCAGGTCCCATTGATCCTAAACCAGTAATAACAGAATTTGAAAATACAGACCCAGGCCCAATCATTGATGAGGGCTCATTCGAGGGATTGTTATGATGTGACGTTGACGCTGGCGTTTGTGCTGTTGCTGTAAAATTTGACATTGGCTCAAACACAGATAAGGGTGCCTGAGGACTACCACCACTTCCAAATTGGTCCATTTTCTAAAAAGTAAATATAGATACATCATATAGTAAATTAGTAGATATAAAACAACGTATGATTAACGTTTTTAAATTAATATAGTATAAAACAAAATAAATGTTATGTACGTATCTCAAAAATATAAAAAAAAAAAACAACAAATGTATAATTAATTAACAAAAATATCACTAACAACAAAATTAAATGTATCATTCAACAACTTTCCATCAGATTCCTCCGACTTAACAATTTTTTTAGCGCTAACATCTTCTTCAACAAAAACTTTTCTTTTTAATGAAACAAATTTTTTATTCAATCCTTTATTACTTGTTTTTAAATTCCAATCTTCATCATCCCCTATATCTCTAGCACTACTTTTTTTATTTAATAAAATATTTAATAGTTCTTCATTTGTCTTAAAAATATATGGAGTCTCAATATTTGCAATATTTTTTTCAATAAAACAAGCTTTTTTTGTAACTAGTGGTAGCCAATGATTTTGTAATGCTTTAATTTCCCAAAGGCAAGATTCTAAAGCTTTACAATCTTTCAAAATTTCACAATCCTCCAAATAAGGATCACATTTTAAATCTATGCATTGGTCATTATGAATCATCTTCCTTAATCCTTCATATCTAGTTAACAAATTTTGTATTATTGTCAAAATTGGCCTAATAACACAAGCTGGAGCACATAATAATACTCTTGACAATTTCTTAGCAAAAGCCGCTACAACATATAATGGAATGTGTGTTGAGGACAAAAAAAGATTCAATGTATCTAAAAATTGAAGAGCATATGGAGCGTGTAATATAAAAGATGTCGTCAATTTATAAACCGATTGATAGAAATGTGGATATTCACTAAATCAAAATGTATAATTAAATTAAATTTTTTTGAAACTTACAAATTATATTTGACAACTAATTTAATTAAACCACTAAGAGCTAAAACTGCATAAACACCACCTTGATTATAGTAGGCAAAGTAAAAGTCACCAAATAATTCAGGTTTTGAAAATTCTTCTAATCTATGGTTAGTAAGAAAAGGTAAAATACTTTTTACCAAAGCTCCACTAAGTTTTTTTTTAGTCAATACCATCCAAGCATTTTGATATAAATCTAAAAATTTATCAAATTCTATTTTCTCTAAAACATTGTATTCATCTTTAAATAAGTTACCATCAAATTTCTCTGGAAGAGGTAAACTTTTAAGGAAATTAAAAAAATTCCACATCTTTTCTGTACTTAAAGCTTTAGCTCCCAACTTGATAATTTTTTGAAGAATTAAAATACATGTATCTTTAAAAGAAAAAACATTTTTTGCCAATTTCTTCAAAACACCTTTAGCGTTATTTTCTTTTTCCGTAACAATATATCCAACAACAGTATTTAAAAAAATTTCTAATTCACTACTTTTTGTTGCATTATTTGTTAATGGGTCAATTTGATATATCTTTAAATTTTCTAATTTTTCTTTTACCAATTCAATATTACCACAATATATAAGTTCTTCAAAACTCTTACCATCTTTTTTATTATTAGTTAAAACCATCTATAAAATAAATTGTTATTTAAAAAAAAATGAAAAATAATTATGATAAAAGGCTTCATGAAATATGCAAAGGAAAATAAAAATTTAAGATTATAGAATTTAATTTTTACACAAAGAAAACAAATCATTTAATATGTAATAGAAAAAAATATTAGTAATGTATAATATATTTAAATAGCAAAATATCTAAAAAAAAGTATATTCAAAGCATAGAAATATGGAAAACAATAATCCTAGTCCTTCAATAAATAAATACAATCATTTAACTAAATTAACTAATAAAGCACTTATCATAAATTGAGGAATTAGAAAACTTGAAACAGAGTATAATTATTACTGATTTCTGCACAAGACCTATTTATATAAATAAGATTGGAATGTCGTTAAAGATTTTGAAAATTAAAGCTTACTTTTTATACGTTTAAATTGTCTTTTTTTTTTTTACTAAATGTCAAAACCAGAATTAACTGGACCACCGGAGTTAGTAAGGTTTTAATTTTTTTTTATTTTAATATAATATTTTTAGTATTATAATGAAACAGAAGCGAGGAAGTATGATACAAATAGTCATGTTTATGAAATACAAAGAAACATGACACAACGTGCCATTGATTTGCTAGAGATGCCTGATAACATATCTGGAATCATTTTAGACATAGGTTGTGGTACTGGTATGTCAGGTGAAGTGATAACAGAAAATGGTCATGATTGGATTGGAATTGATGTGTCACCATCAATGCTTGAGGTTGCTGTCAAAATTAGAGAGGTTGAAGGGGATTTAATACAAAGAGATATGGGTAGCGGATTACCTTTTAAAGCTGGTTGTTTTGATGGAGCTATATCAATATCAGCTATTCAATGGTTATGTCATTCTAATTCCAATGATCAGAAACCACGCAAACGACTATTAAGATTTTTCCAATCTTTGTATGGTTGTATGACAAGAGGATCAAAAGCTGTATTTCAATATTATCCTGAATCAGAAGCTCAGGCTAATTTAATTAAAGGAGCAGCAGTAAAAGCTGGATTTAGTGGTGGAACGGTAGTTGATTTTCCTGAGTCTCAAAGACGTAAAAAATATTATTTAGTTTTAAATACTGGAGGAAATCAAAATTTGCCTAAAGCATTGACTGATGACGTTTACGTTGAAGATGAAGTTGATCAATGTGATGTTGTTGAAAATAGAAACTTTAATTTAAGTGGAAATAGAAAACGAAAAGCTGCTAAAGGTTCAAAAGATTATATAATTGCTAAAAAAGAAAGAATGCGTAGACAGGGAAGAGAAGTTTGTCATGATAGTAAGTATTCAGGAAGAAAAAGAAAGATTAAATTTTAATTTTGTTATATTTTATTTGTTAGTTTCCGTTGTTAATAATAATTTTTGAAATATCATGTTGATATATTTCTATGGTTTACTCCAAGTATGTATATTTTCGTAGTAATATTTTAAAAACTTTACAAAAAATGTGGTTATGTTACAGATAATGATTTAAAAATTATGAATGTATCAAGTACTTTACTAAAAGGTTTGTCGGAAAAAGTTAATTTAAAATTTAAACTAAAGGCTATTTCTTCTTTCAATCAACTTATTAATTTTACAGTTACATTAAATTATAGAAACACTTTTGAGAGATCAATGTCAAAAAAAAGTAGTATCTTACATTCATTTAGTTTTAATTGTATTGAAAGTATTGTAAAATCAAATTTTCCCATCACGCAAAGATTATCAGCATCTAATCAAAGCATGTTTAATACAAAAGGCAACGTGTCACATAATCAACATTATGCAGAAAGTGAAACAATAGCCGTTAAATCAAACAACACAACTGAACTTTCCAATTCAATTGAACTAGAGAGAAAATTAGACGAGAAAATTAGTACTACTTGTGATAAAGGAGCTCCGTCAACATTATTTTGTTTAAACAGGCGTCCATCAACTGACATTACATCTATTTCTACAAGATCATTTCATTCTTCTTCAGAATCTACCATATCTACTGATTTTGGAATGGAAGCTGGTAAAGAAGCTGCTGCTAAAGGTTGTGCTTTAGCTCATATACATGATGGTTGTAAAATAGGAGTCGGAAGTGGGAGCACGGTAAAATATTTAGTCGATTTTTTAAAAAATAAAGTCTCATCAGGGGAGTTGAAAGATATAAAATGTGTTCCAACAAGTTTTTTGGTAAGTATTTTTTTTAATATAAAATGTTTGAATATAAAAATAATTTTTAGACAAAAAAATGGCTTCAAGAAGCTAACCTTCCAACATATTCTTTAGAAAATTTACCTTGTCTTGATATTTGCATTGATGGAGCTGATGAAGTTGATTGTAATTTAAATTGTATTAAAGGTGGTGGTGGTTGTTTAACACAAGAAAAAATAGTTCAATCATGTGCAAAGAAGTTTTTTGTAATAGCTGATTGTTCTAAAAAATCTGAATGTCTTGGGGAACGTTGGAAAAGCATTCCATTAGAAGTTATACCTTTTGGATATGTTCCAATTATGAATAAAATAGAAGAGTCATTGGGAGGTAAATGCTTACTTCGGATGGCACATAAGAAATGCGGTCCAGTGATAACTGATAATAATTGTTATGTTGTTGATTGGTATTTTCCTTCATCTTTTGTTAAACGTGATCATGATTGGCATTTGACCAACAATTTTTTGATCAATATACCAGGAATTGTGGAAACTGGTTTGTTTTTAAATGTTGCGGAAGAAGCATTTTTCGCTACAAATGATGGTAACGTTGAATGTATCAAAAAGAATTAGTTTGATATTAATTTTCTTATTTTATTGTTTAATATAATTTATATTATGTTAATTCATTAATAATCACTAAGTTTTATGAAACTTAAATAAAATATTACTTTTTTTATTTATGAGTTTGAAAATAAATATAATAATATTTGCCTTTTTACTATTATTATTATTATAATGCATGACTTTATTTATTTATTGCAAATGGATAAAATAAATCTAGTTAGTAAAAATAAATATTATTAATATACTGTAAAGTTTTGTTTAATTTCGTTAAAACATGTGGAAAATATTATGAATTATTTGTTTATATATCTTTATATATACTCTTAAAAAATTTGTGGTTATTGTTATCTTAAAAATAGATCAAATTATTTTACTAAAATATTTGACTTTATGATAGTTTTAATGATTGCAAACATAATAAAAAAAAATAAATCATAACTATCAAACAATAATAAAACAATGCATTCTTGTAATAAAATTCTCAAGATGCTCTTAAAGAACAGTTTAAATAATTATATTTAAAATGTATATATTCATTATTATAAAACTATTTTAAAATATCTTTGTTCACATTTATATAACATTAAGTGGAACAATTAAAAAATTTTGTTTTTAATAAATTCCGACATTTATTTTAATTATATTTTAACGTTTACTCATATGACTTTTACATCATTAACTTGTTTCATTTTAAGTTTGCGCAAAAATGTTTTGTTTATGTAAATAATTTATAAATATATTTAGAATTATATAAAATGATCTTTTATATCAAATGACCAAAAACATTTCATTTAATATTGTAAAAAAAATTAAAAGAAATATTTTAATAATAAATAAGAAATATAATTTTAAACATTTTGCTGCTATTTTATTATATAATAATTGCTTAAATAATTTTTTTTAATAAAAACAATCTTTCATTTAGATATTATTTATATAATATAATTTTTGTTTAACAAATTAATAAATTTTTAACATAAAAGGCGTGGTTATATATGTAACAATTAAGATATATTTTGTAGACACAAAAAAAGGTTATATAAATATAACTACATTTATATATAAATTATTATCATTTATTTTAAGGAATTTTTAATAAAAAATATAATTTTCTATATTAGTTTTCTATAATAAATTATTGATAAAATAAATTAGTATAATAAAATATTTTTATAAATATTTAATTTCACATTTTAAATAAAATTTTTCATATTTAGATTGTTTAACAATAGCTAAAAATTGTAAAAAAATATTTATTGAAAAATATGGCACCTTCACTAGGAAATGATAAAAAATTGGATACTACTGATATAGTTATTAATAATCAAAACATTACTGAGTCTTCAAATGACTTTTTGTACCATTTTGGTTTAGATAAAAATACTGATGATATACCATGTCGTTTTCATGATGTTAAATTTGTGTGTTGTGGTGGATCATCTAAAAGAATGGGACATTATGCTAAAATATTTGCAAAAGAAATGAATTATGATGATCCTACTGATTTATCAAAATCAGATAGATATTGTCTTTATAAAACGGGAAAAGTTCTTTGGGTTAATCATGGAATTGGAGCACCTTCACTTTCTGTAATGCTTAATGAAATTATCAAATTACTTCATTATGCAAATTGTAAAGATGTTTCCTTTATAAGATTAGGAACTTCAGGTGGTATAGGAATTGAACCAGGAACTGTAATTATAAGTTCTGGAGCATTGAATGGTGAACTTAAACAAGAATTTAATCAATGGATTATGGGAAAAAAAGTATCAAGACCATGTATTGTTGATGAAAAATTACAATTTGAACTTATTGAAATGGCTAATTCTATTAATATTCCACAATGTTCTGGATTAACATTATGTGCTGATGATTTTTATGAAGGTCAAGCAAGACTTGATGGTGCTTTTTGTGACTATACATCAGAAGACAAATTTAAGTTTTTAAAAGAATTAGCAGAAAAAGGAGTAAGAAATTTTGAAATGGAATCAACATGTTTTACTGCATTAACATCAAGAGCAAATATCAAAGCTGCAGTTTGTTGTGTTGCATTATTAAATAGATTAAATGGAGACCAAGTCATCATTGATAAAAATACATATTTAGAATATGAAATGAGACCGTTTAAATTAGTTACAGCTTTATTAAAAAAAAAACTTACTAATGCATAAATTTAATTTTTAAATTTTTAAAGCTATATATTTTAAAAAATAGAATTATTATCAAACATTAAAATTTCTAATTACAAATAAAATATATAAAAAAAATTTTTTTTTAACATTGTTTTTTATAAATATTAAAATTAACTTTTAAAATGTTTTTAATTATTTTTTCTTTTATTATTGGATGTATATTACTCTATTTCTTTAATATTAATAGAAAAAATAATATATATAGTCCACAAGGAGAAAACATTGTACAAACAGCATCTATAGAAACATCACTTACCTTATTTGACAAAACTCAATTATCTGATTTTACCAAATCATTAACTGATTATTTAGATATTCGATCAAAACCTTTAATCAAATCAAATATACAAAAAGATATTACCAAAAATCCAATTATAGAACCAACAGAAATTTCATCATCTGTATGTTCAAATGTATCCCAAAATCAAGATAATATGATAACCTCAACAGCTACTACTATAAAAGATTTAGAAAATCAACAAAAATCATTATTAAATAAATCAAATACTATTAATAATAATATTACTGTATCAAATGAAAATAATCCAGAAAAAATAAAAAATACAACTAATAAAACAAATAAGCAATCTCTTGAATGGAGTTTAAATGAAGTTGTACAATTAGATCCTGCAACAAAAGCTGCTGAAGAATATAGATTGAAGTTACTAAAAAAACGACACGATAAATCAAATAATGATAAAAAATAATAATAAAACAATATGAATAAAAAAATATTTCCAATAATGACTATATTTTATGTTTTGTAAATAAAAACAATAAAACTACAATATATTTCAAATATTTTATTAATAAAAATTTGCTTTAAAAATATTATTTTTATAACTTTAGTTAAATTTATATGAATTTTTACTTATCTTTCTTTGATTTAATTCATTTTCAAGTTTTTTTTCTTGATTTTTTATTTCTACCTTTTTTTTACTTTCAAATAATATTTTTTGAGCTTCAAATTGATTAATTTTATGTTGAACACTAAAAATTAATTTATTATCTTTTGATGTAAATGTTGGAATTTTAATAGAATTATTGTAATTTGACAGTTTTGACAAATCCATTATATTTATTACATCTGAATTAATAAATTTTTCTGTCTTTAATTCTTCAATAATTTTTTCCCAGTCCTCTTTTTTATAACTTTCAATTTTTTGATTGATATTTTCAAATTTATTAAAAATTATCTTTTTTCTTTTTTCATTTATTTTTTCTTCAATATCTATGATACTATTGCAATTATTTTCTAAATCTTTCATGATATTTTCTGAAATTACATTTTCAAACCATTTTATTAAGTTTGTTATTTTTAAATGCATTTCTTGAAAAACATCTAAACATATTTTAGCATTATTATCATTTAAAACATCTTCAAAAAATATATTTAATGAATTCATTGCATTTGCAATTTCATTTTTATTAACAAATGGGAATTGAATTTTGTTACCTATATACATTTGACATGATTCAATATTTTGAAGTGCAGCAATAAAATTATTTTTAGATTCAGCGAAAATAAAATATCTATCTTTTTCATTATTTGATTTTTCTTGTAATATTTTTTTCCATTTTTTAATACCAAAAGCTATTTGACTTTGAGAATAAATCACTAATGTACGTGCATTTATCCATTTATTTCTTGCTAAATGATATGTCTCTTGTTCAGATAAAAGTTGTTTGAATGATTTTATCAATTTAATAGAATTATTTGAATTATAATCAGAAATATTTTTCAATTGTATCTCACTAATTTCATATAATGAAAGTAGTCTTAAAATTTGTTTGTAAAAAATTTCAAGTATTTTAAAATTATTATCATTTTTTTGCTTAAAACTTTTTAATTCTTTCTCACTTTTATTAAAAGTTTCCAAAGACATTTGATATTGAACATTAGCTTCCTTTATCTTATCCTCCCATTCTCCTTTTTTTTGAAGTACGGTTTTTATACTGTGCTGTTGAATATTCTCCAAATCTTTCTTTTCATTCTCGCTAAAAAAATATTACTAACTTAATTATTAATCAAACTAACTTTTGTTTTCGAAGTTCCTTTGTCGTTGCTTCCAATTTATCTAATATTACTTTTATTTTGTCACTTTCAAGAAGTGTTGTGTAATATCTTAGAATTAAATTTGTCTTTTTTAAATAACTAATGTGAACAATAATCTCCTCTAGATCCAACTTTTTTATTTCATTTTCTTCAGTATATTTTAATGGTACTGAAATTTGACTAGAACCAGAGTTTATATTAGAATCTTCATTTAGATAGCTAAACATAATTCGAATTTAAAAATTTACAACCAAAAAAAGACAGGCAACATGATAAAAATTATTTTAAAAAAGAAGAAACCATGTTACTGTGGAAACAACAAAAAAAAACATTGTATTGTTAAATTTGAAATAAATATTTATTTGTTAGCAATATTTTTATTGGTATGTGATCAATAATATATAAATATAACATTGTATATTTTTATAAATTATAACAAAAGCTTATTATAGTTCGAGCAATGCCTTTCTTCAATACATTACCTTCACATTCTATATCGCCAAGTACAAAGTTTGATTGTGAAGTACTTTCATTAATGTAATTTATTTTTGTCAAAGAATGTCCTTCAAAATCATATGACAATTTTGAATTTACTTCAGCTTCTTTTAAACGTAATCTTTGCGTCTCATCACCGTACATAATTACTATTCTAAACAATTCCTCAATTTCCCCATTTAAATTAGAAGATTGTAAAATTTCAAATAGCCTTGGAATTCGATGAGAAACAGAGACATTGAATTTTTCTGATGGCTCAAGTATAACATTAGACCCACTGTGAAACGTTACATATTCATTAATAGTATCACATTTACCGGAAATTGTATCAATTTTAAATGGAATCATTACAACAAAAGCTTTTCTCGATCCACTATTTTGTATAGTAAAATTAAATTTTGTAATTGCAAAAGATGTCTTCAGTAGATATTCGTTTAAATTTGCATTTGGAATTTTTACTAACATATTTGAAGACTGATCAATAGAGACATGTACATTGGTTGTACCACATATTCCAGCTATAGGAACTTTTTGTTTTGGCTTATCAGAGATACCATAAACTCCATAATAAATATATAACGTATCTTGATATAACCCAAACTGTTTTGGATTAAACATTATATACACTGTTTTAATTTCATTTGGATCAAATGTAATACATCCATTGGCAGATTTTAATTCATCACATAATGAAAAGATGTCTTTTTTTCCTTTAAATACTAACTTTCCTTTGATAATATTCGGCGAATTATTTTGGATAGTTATTAGTAGTATAGATTGACAGTTTGGTGGACAAAAACCAAAATGAAGAAACTTTTCCTTGATTAAAATACTGCTTAAAGTACTTCCACCTGTTGAAAATGAGCTTGTTGAAGAGTGACGTCTTTTTTTTGTTATGTCATTTGCACTTTCAACAATTATATTTCTTGCACTACTAGCCCCATTTACAGTGTTCCTTCTTTTTAATAAATTTGACATAAACTCTTGGAAAAGGACAGAGTTATCCACAGCTATTGTTGATATATTAGGTCCATCAAAATTAGAAAATAATCTACTTTGACAAATATTATTTTCTCCTTCAAAATAAAAATTATTTTTAGTGAATGAAACTTACTTATTGGAGTAGAAGTAAAATAATTAGGTGGATTTAAAGGTGAATCATTGAAGGGTTCTGAGGAAAGTTTTTTAGAATTAACAGTTTCCAAAAGTTGTACCTTATCTTTGACATCATTACGACCAGTGCTTCTTCTTGGTGTCTCTTGATTAATATTTTGAACATGAGGAGAGCTATATTCATAAACAGATGGCTCCCAACTATGTTCTTTTACTTGTTTTGACCTATCAAATCTAGGATCATCTTGAATTATTATATTTTCTTGGCAAAATTGTTTTTCCTCCATTTTTAATTTGTCATAAAAAAGAGAACCATTGATAAATTCATTTGAATCAATCTTGTTCTCTTGAAAATCGTCTAAATTGTACAATTTTTTTTCAGCATTATTCTTTAACATCCTATCCTTACTTTTTCGACTAGAAGTTGATGAAAAAGAACTTTCTTTTGATGTTAATGGACATTCCTCAGATATTCTAGAAAGATTATCTGTCCTATTGTAATCTAAAATTACTTATACAAACAAAATTTAACAATAACTATACCTTTTTTTTTTAAACCAGACATCACCAACACTTATTGTAAAATTGTTTTTTTTCTCCCAAATAGCGCTCTTAGGGGGCCTTTTCTTGCCACGAATACTACTATTAAACTGGAGTTGCGTCCTTAATATAATATAAAAGTTTTACTCTATTTATTTGTTACAAATTGCCACTATGAGTTCTGATAATGAAGACAGGCGTGTAAAGAAATTATTTAATATACCTATTGAATGCCAAAAACCTAATATTGGTTCTCTTCAAATGTCTACAGATTTACGCTCCAGACTGCAAAATTTCCTTTCAGAAGCAGAGAAAACTCCAATGCCTGAAAATGCTGAGAACAAGAAATTAATTGAATTTGTTGAAAATGAACCAACCGAAGTTGATTCAAGCGACGATTCTAGTAGCGATAATGATAGTTGTGATGATGAAAACGATCAGAAATCTTCAAATAACATTGTCATCAATTTGTTTATACCAAAAGACAATGAGAAAGAAACTCCCCTCGTGGAAGAAATTAATGATACATGAAATTGTTTCTATATTCACTACATATTTATAATAGAATTACTTGTACTACCATGTAAAAAACTTCTCCCATATAATAACTAGCTTGTAAAGTAAGTACTTTTTATAAACTTTGTAACTATAAATAATGGGGAAAAAAACCTACAATCAAAATTGCTAAAATGATGAAATTCAAATAAATAATTGTTTTATTTTAATTTAATCTTTGACAGTTTAGTAACTATGTTCCAAACTGTAAAAATAAAAAATTAAAGGAAAATGAATTTTTTGTAATAAGAAAATGACAGTTCAAAAAAACCTATAACGATGTAGATATAAGCGAATGCTCAAACTGATTGTTTAGAATAACTTTGTAAATTTCAATGACTTAATCATTTTATCTTTTTAAATGCACGTTGTTACTCATATATTTTCCGTTTATTGTTCTAAATATTTCTCATTATTCCATTCAAGTAATAAAGTATTTATGCCTAGCTTGATTTTTTAAGAAAAAATGTAGTAGTTTAATTAAAGCTGTATTTATAAAAATTTTTCTCTTAATTTAATACCTATCTTCTTGCCATACATGTTCAGATGATTGGGAAAAGATTTTTTTTTTCATTGTTAAAGATAGACAATGAATATAAAAAAAATCTATGACACTTTTGATGGTGTAATATTATTTCATCATTGTGAAAAAGTGTAAAGGTCATAGGTCATAAGTTTTAATTTTTATCATATTAACGTAATACCTTTAGGTTGACAATGAAATATTAAAGTTCATCGTTGTTTCAATTAAAAAAAAGAACTGCTATGCTTTCACATTACCAAACAGTATTGGTACACTCTTCGAGAATATATTTGTTATATCTCTTTTCAATAAAAATGTCGTTATTTAATAAAAAAAAATTTTTTTTTATTTGTTACGCCGTAGTAAAGTGTTTTTGATTTTCAGAGAAAAGATTATTACGTCATGTCTATTTCAAAACTTCAGGAAGAATTTGTAGAACTTCAGAAAGAGATTGGTGCTTTCCAAGAGTTGTTGAATTCAGCTATTGATGAGAGTGAAGTCTCTTTAGAAGTCATTCAGCATTCTATTAAATCGAACATTTGGGAGTTGAAAGTACGCTTGGATGATATTGCTTTGGCTATTGCTCAGGAGAAAAAAAATGCTAAAAGAAAGTGTGAACTTCGTCAAATTACTGAGAATTTCTTTCGAATGGCTAGTGAAATTGAAGGAAAGGTTGAAAAAGCAGGAGAAGTTGAGGATAATGAGAACAGTACATTAGAAGAATTGGATGAAGCTCATATAATTTTAATGAACATTGAAAAAAATGATTTACCAAAGTTACAGTCTGAATTTTCGAAATTGCCAACAACTGAAAGTGAAGATAATATTAGAAATAAAGCTTTTGAAAAACAAATGAAAATAATTGAGGACTTGAAGAATGTCCAATCTTCACTTTTAAATAAAATTGAAGCTAATAACTTCTTCAACGGTTTGGTAATATTATTTAACGAAACAGTTTCTATCGTTTCTGAAAGATTAGAAAGTGCCCGATGTGATGTTAATGAAATTGTCAATGTCAAAAATAATGATTTGTTGGCTATATCAAAAGTAATCTCTGACATGAGAGAAGTTGTTAAAGAAACAGGCATTTCCAAGTCGGATCTTATTCAAGAGTGTGAGGAGAAATTTAAAAAAATGACTAAAAATGTTGATTTGAAACTTGCTGATGCTGAAAAGAAAGTTATTAATACCATCACTAAGAGATTAGAAGGTCCGTTCAAAGATTTAGATTTTGATAGCATTGAAAGAGATATTAATGTTCTACCACATCAAAGTTCGGCATATACTGATTTAAAGAATAAAATAGATGGTGCTAAGGCTAAATTGGAACTTCAAAAGAAGACAAAAGATGAATTGGAGATCATTGTTACGGCACTTAAAGAAATTAGTATGTCTCCAAAGAAGTCCTTACCAATTAATGAACATATTCTCACTTTTAAAAAAAAATTAAATGATCTTACTGAATATTTGAAGCCAAAGACTGATTCATTTATTCCTACTGGAGATGCTGACATCGATAAAGATATAAAGAAACAAAAAGAAAAAGTCGACGAGACTATTGAAAAAATTAAGAAAGAGCTTGAAGCTAAAGAATTCGAAAAAACTACCACTGATTTAGTTTATAAGACTATTAACAATATAGGAGAACTTCTTTCGGACTCTGAAAAACAACTAACTAATTCCGATCTTTTTCATTCAAAGGAGTTTTTTTCTACACTTAAAATTAAAATTTTAGAAAAGTTGGATGAATTAAAAACTTTGAACAAAAAATTAGTTAATGGCAACTTGAAGGAAATTATTAGAAATAACATCACGATAATTAATGAGGCTTTGAAAAATACGGATGCAGTTTTGTCTGGCATTGAAAAATGTGAAAAACATAATAGTGAATTACAAAAGAAATTGAATGAAGTTGAGTCATCTGCTGATCGTGCTATTGAAATTGCAAACGAATTAATTGAATGTTATGCTAGTTCTCCACAACCTTTTGAAAAAGCTACAGTTGACATTAAAACAATTAATTCTCTTATTTTGGAAATAAACGAACTTGTAGAGATTAATAGTCAAATAGCAAATAATCTTGGAAATAATAATTTTGATAATTCTTTGTTTACCAAAAAATTGAACAATTATAGCAGTGTTGTTAAAAATTTGGAAGAACTAAAATTGAAAGTTGAAAAAGACATCAGCCGGGAAGCTAATTTGATTAAAATGAGAACGCATTTACAAGCCACATTGAATCAAATTGTCGAAAAAGCTGGTATTTTGATTAATAAAGTTAATTCCATCTAAATTTTATGCTTTATTATTTTAATAACATTTGTCTAACATAATAAAAAATTTTTTTTTTTGGTTTAACATGTATATTTTTTCTGTATAATTATTTTATAATAAGATTTTTTACTTTTGGCTATTCAACAACTTGTATTATTGAAATTTCTTTTATGTATTTGTGGCAAAGGTAAAAGTGTTTTAAGTTAATTTATTAGATTAAAATGAAAAAAAAAATAAGTGATAAAATTTGTTTTTACTTAATATATTAATTCAATCGATTATGTATGATTTGGATAAATATTTTTAAAAAATATATTAAGAATAATTTTTTATTTAAGAAATTTTATTCAAAAATGAACTTGATGAATTGTAAACTATAAATAAACGACTACTGGCTACATATTAAGCGACTATTAATAAAAAATTTAAAACTTTATTTATTTGTTCAAAAAAAAAAAAAAAGAATTTGTTAAAATTAACATAAATAAACAATTTAAATAATTTTAAAAACTTTTAAAAATATATATTTTATGCTTACTACAGAGTTAAAGTAGTTTTATATCTACCATCATTTTTCTCTTTCATTCTCATTACTAAATAATTTTGTTTAAAAATAAAATAGACAAGGAGGCTTTGACTATGCTATTCAATAAATATAAAGATGTAAGTATATATTTACCAAATTATATTTTATTTCAACCACGTCCTTTAGGCCATTTTTGAAGTCATATATATATTATAATATAAAGAAATGAAGACTTTTTTCACTTTCACTATAAAACATATGCTTTCAAAATAGATTTAAAATATATTGATATATGTGGTTAGTACATATAGGAGAAATGCATTTTTCATACAAAAAGTAGATTGCTTTTATGGCACTTCTTTGATATTATTGCTCTAAACATGACAATTCTTGTTACTAAATTTCCTGACATTAAATTTTATATTTGACATGATATAAATACAAAACCAATAAACTAAAAAAACTAGATTATTTATACATATTTATGAATCAAATAATTTTATATTAATCTTAATATAATTGTAAGAATAAGCTAAGAATATATAATTTTATATGAGAATTTTACATAATTAATATCATTTTTAAAAGAAATTTTAACAAGTTTTTAAATAATATATTAATCTTTCTTTTTTACTAATATATATTATTAAGGTAGAATTATTTTTTTTTCAAAAATATTGCTTTTTTACATTTTTTAAAGTTGAATTAATTTAAAAAGATTTCTAATATAATAACATCAGTTGTCTTTTATTTTATTTTGAAAAATATATATATAATTTATTTTATCTTTAAATAAATATTTAGTAAAAATTAAAATAAAAAACATTATCCTATAACTTTTTTTTTCATTATTTTTTATAAAATATTTTTAATATACAATTAAATTATATTTTAAAAAATTTCATAGAAAAATTATTATTGATGTGTTATTTTGTTTATAAGTAGATACTTTATTATTACAACCAATAGATAAGAGGAAAAATCAATTTTAATAAATCTTAAATATTTACTAAGCATATATCTTTGTATAAAATTAACGTTAAAATTTTCAATTTATTTTTTTTTTCTTAATATTTTTTACAAATTAATTTAAAAATTTTATTTTTTATAATTTTTAAAAATCCAAAAACTTTAACTTCCGTTTATGATAAGAGTTTTTTTATAAAATCTTTCTATTTGTTTGAGAAAATTTTATTAATGTTTTACAATTATTATATTAATAAGTTTTAAAAATTACATTAACATAGTTTATTCATTTGAAACTGTTTATTTTATAACTTTAGCTTAACATTTCATATTTTCTTTAAAATATTTTTAAAAGCAATTTACTAATTATAATATAAATCGTATTTAGTGTAAAATTTTATATTATAAATATATACTATTGAAATTTTTCATATAAAATATTTTCTTTTTTCTATCAATAAAATATTTTATGCTTAAATTTCATATTTTTTCAACTAATGTTTTATTAAAATAAAATTTAAAATGCATTTTACTTTTTTTATCCTTTTATTGTGATATTTTAAACTATTTTTTTTTTTTGTTACTTATTTGTATAAATATTATTTTATTATATAGAAATATTTAATGTATTAAAATATTATATCGGTTATTAATAATTTTAAATAATTATATTTAGGTTCTATAGATGGATATATTATATTGCTAAAATTTAATATATCAAGTTATAATTATAATTACTTATTTGGAACCTAAACAATAAATAATATTATCCTGATTTATACATTCAATAAATTTTATATTATAAAAATTTCTATAATATAGTTAAGAAAATTTAGAAAAACTTTATATTAGAAAAAAAAACTAATATATTCAAGATATCTTAAATTAAAACTTGAAGTAATAAAATAATTGGAGAAATAAAGTATACATTTATTACAATTATACAAAATTAAAACGATACTTATTTCAAGTATTCATCTTAAAACACATCATTACAAGCTTACAAGAAATTTTTTTATCAATCTTATCGACAAAATTTTTAAACGCAATTATAATATCAGTTAATTTAAGTAATTTTATATTAAGGAAAATTTTTAATAATTTCCTTACTATAATTACTTAATCAACACTTTATTACTTTTGTAATTCAAAGACTGGATATAGGATATTAAATTTTTAAAGTATACAATTAATATTTGAAAAAGAAAAAAGAAACAAAAATACCTATTGATAAAGAAATAATTATTTGCTTAACTATCTATCACTAAAATTATAGAAATTTGTTAAAATTTTATAAACCAAGTTACAGTGAATATAGTTGATATAGGAATACAGAGATTTGCAATTAAAGAATAAAGATTAAGCTTATATTTGTCAATTTGACTCATCTTTACTATCTATTAAAAATATTTTAGGTGTAACAGTAGTAGGCTTGTTTTGAGAAGACAGTTGGATATCTATATTAACATCAATATCTTTTCGGCTTTAAAAATAAAGAATAGTGCAAATTTAAAATAATTTTTTTTATCTTAAATTAAATTATTTAAAAATATATTTCTATATTAATAATTCTATAATTTAAACTATTGTTTTTTTATATTATTATTAATTGGTTATAGGAAATTTTAACAAAAAAGAAAGGAAAAAAAAAGTTTAATCTATATATTATTTTAACAATAATATTTTATAAAATCAATTTATTTGGTTTGGTAACAAAAAATTGTCATTTTAAAATATTTCTTAGTTTTTTAAATTTTTTTTTTTTTAAAACAAGTCAAACTATTTATTACTTTTTAAAAAGTATAATATTTATCTATATTGATAAGCTTTCATATATTTAAACTTATCTTTTTAAACAATCAATTATGTCAAAATTTAGAAGACAAGGAAGTGTTGATTCTAATTTTAGTCACCATGAAAATGAATTTGATTTAGAATTAAAAAATAGAGAGACTATAAAAAAAAGTGTTGAAGAACAAGCTGCAAATCAATTAGAAAATGCTAAAGTATGTTTATTATTACTATTATTATTATTATAAATTTTTTATAGTATAATCCTGTTTTATTTGCTGTTTGTACAAATGTAGAATTTGATGGTTCAATTGATGATGATTCTCCTGTTCATGGATGTGCTGTATCTTTTAAACCAAAAGATTTTTTACATATCAAAGAAAAATATAATAATGATTGGTGGATTGGACGATTAGTTAAAGAAGGTTATGAACTTGGTTTTATACCTACACCATTAAAATTAGAAAATATTAGACAACAAACTTCAAAAACGGGTACAAAAGGTTTTAAAAATTCAACATCTACCTCTAACTTAGGAGCAATGGATCCTATGTTACAAAAAGCAGGATCAAGAGGATCAACACCACCAACACCTGATGGAGAAGATGAATATGGACCTAAAAAATTAGCTTCTATTGTTACAACACCTCCTGTTGCTAAAGAAAAGAAAAAATTAATGTTTAAAAAACAAGAAAATGTACCCCCATATGATGTTGTACCAACTATGAGACCTGTAGTTTTAGTAGGTCCTTCATTAAAAGGTTATGAAGTTACTGATATGATGCAAAAAGCTGTTTTTGATTATCTTAAACATCGTTTTGAAGGAAGAATTATAATAACAAGAGTCACAAGTGATATTTCATTAGCTAAACGTTCACTTTTAAATAATCCTACAAAAAGAGCTATTATGGAACGAGCTAATTCACGTAGTAGTAATTCATTAGCAGAAATTCAAGCAGAAATTGAAAGAATTTTTGAATTAGCAAGATCAATGCAATTAGTTGTATTAGATTGTGATACTATAAATCATCCAACACAATTATCCAAAACATCTTTATCTCCAATACATGTTTACATAAAAATATCATCACCTAAGGTACTTCAACGTTTAATAAAATCACGAGGAAAAAGTCAATCAAGAAATATGAATGTTCAAATGGTTGCTGCTGAAAAACTTGCACAATGTCCTACAGAATCATTTGATGTTGTTTTAGATGAAAATCAATTAGAAGATGCATGTGAACATTTAGCAGATTTTTTAGAAGCTTATTGGAGAGATACTCATCCTCCAGTAAAATCACCACCAAGAATAAAACGAGGACCTATGGCAAATCGTGGACCTTCTACATTATATACACCAGCACAAATGCTTCAAGGAATATCACATATGACATCATATACACCAGGACCTAATAATAGGAATATAAATAATAATACTGTTTTAAGTATTAATAATTCAAATAATAATAATAATGATACAACAATTATACCTAATAGAATTTCTCAAATGCCAGTACAAAATATATCATTATTAGGAATAAATAATCCACAACCATCACAAATGTATAATCAAAATGTTAATATAAACAATGGTATAAATTATAATAGTCCTTTAAATAATTCAACCAAACAAATGTCATTCGGAAATCACAATCAAAATAGTATGTCAATAGAAATAAATCAAAATCCATATGATGATTTTGATCATGATTCGTATGAAGATAATATATCGGGTATACAAAGAAGAAATGTTCCATCAAATATTGGAGGTAATCAACAAATGGGAATACCAACAGGGAATATAATGCCAAGAACTATGCCAAATACACCTGGTATGT
Source organism: Strongyloides stercoralis (assembly GCA_029582065.1). Lineage (NCBI taxonomy): Eukaryota > Metazoa > Nematoda > Chromadorea > Rhabditida > Strongyloididae > Strongyloides > Strongyloides stercoralis. The sequence continues at coordinate 6,413,111 of CM055866.1, read as the reverse complement.
ATTAAAATAATACTTAATAATCATAAAAAGTAAACTTTAACTTTTTTTAAAACTTTGACAATATTTAATTTTTATATTCATTTTATAATTTTAACTTAAAAATATTTACATTGTCATTTCATTTATCAATAAAAAATATTTTCATTTATTTATACTTAAATTTAAAAAAACGTAAACATTTATATATTATAATTATTTTATAAGTAACTAATTTAATATTTATACTTATTTTTTATAAAATAATTTTTTTTTTAAAATAAAAAATAATTGTATAAAAAAAATTTTATGCATAAATAATTTTAAAATCTTTTAAGATTTTTCTTTTTTTAATATAATTTATAATATAAATTTATTAAATTTAAGTTATATAAAAATTTATGAATAAAATTATTAACTATAAAAATATTAAAATAAGTTTAAAAAAGATTTGTTAAATGTGGAACTTATACATTTTCTTTATTGACCTTACTAATCTGATATAAATGTTATTGAATTATTAAACAAAGTTTGATAAATATTACAAATATTTTTTATATTTGTTGTATCATTGTTATCCTTCTAAAATTAATTCAACATGCAATGTTGTATATGTAACTCTTCTGATTTTAAAATTGTTATTTTAACCAGAAATATTATAATAAATAATATTTTTGTGTAAGATAAAATGTAAAAAGTTAATTTCAATTTAAGAAATATTTTTCATAAATTTAATGTAAGAGATCAACTGTTTAGCAATATTACTACTTTTCGATACTCCTAATACATACTGTTGTTGTTTTTAATTTGTTGAATCTAATTATTTGTAATAGAATTGACATAATCTTCTTAAGTAAAATCAAATTGAGAATAATCATTAAAAAAATTTTTATTATACGATAAATTTTGTTCTGTATTATTTTCAATATTATTTATTGGTGAGGATGAATATTTTTGATGAGAAAAGTCTTTTAAAAGAGATTGTACTGATAATTGTTGATTATTATAATTAAATTTTTCTTTTTTATTTGCATTACTAAAGTTGTTATCTGTTAAAAAAGAAGACTTATTTTAATAATCAAAGTTAAATGTGATATTATTTATCAAAGAATCACTTGTTAAATTAATAGCTTCAACTTTACTTTTTGATTGCAGAATTTTTGTTGAGTTTAAAACTAGAATATTTTTATTATTTAATTTCTTCAAATTTTAAAAATTATTTGGAATTAACAAGATAGAATTCTTTCTCAATGTACTTATATTTTTTGTTTTTTTTTATTGTTTTTCCTTTAAAAGATTTATCTTCTGTTGTTTTAATAGAGCAATCAGAATCATCACTAGATTCTAAACATTTTTCATACTGTATTAGGCGATCTAGAAGAAAATTTTTATCTTTTGATAATTTTAATAACTTCTTTTGATGGTTTCTTAATTCTTCCTGATAGTACTCATTCTCCTGGAAAAGTTATTAATATTTAATAATATTCTTACATATACTAATAACTTAAATTTCTTTTTCAATTCTCTATACTCTTTTTTTGGATTCATTTGGTAACAAATTGAATCAAAAAATAACTTATTAGTTAATTTATTTTGTAAAGATGAATTTTCTATCAAATCATTTTTTGATTCACTACAGTTTAAAGGAATCAAATATTCTGTTTGATTATTAATTTGATTATTTATACTTGTCTGAAAAATATTTTCTGATTGATTGTTGACTTTTTGAGTGGATGAATTAATAATAATTGGTTTTTGTAATTTTATAGTATTACTAATACCTGTTTTAGGAGAATGATAATGTGAACTACTAAATGAATTGTTTACAAAATGTGTACTTTTTTCTATTTGGTATTGAGGTAAAATTTGTTGTTGAATTTGTGGTGCATCACTTGTAGTTGAATTGATAGGTTGCATAGTTAAAGATAGTGCTGATAATGATGAATTTTTTGATGAATTCATAAAAAAAATTGATGGACTGGGTAATGGTTTTAAGTTTGCCAATAATAATTTTTCATTTTCATTCATTATAAATAAATATTCTACATAAATATAAAAAAAATCAATATAAATTATTAAAAAAATAAATGAAAAATAAAAATATTTTATTTATGTTTGAAAGAAAATTAAAAGTAATGAAGTTATTTAATAAAAAAAAGTTAATACTATGTAGTTTAAAATATATAATTATATCTAAATGTTAAATAACACTTTTTTAATATACCATATGAAAAGTTTATGCTTCATTATTACAACATTATTCCAAGTTTCAGTGGTGTTCTCGTTATAATAATTATTTTTTTAGGAAAAATGTAGTATATTTATATATAATGCTTCCAAATATTGATAAAAAAAAAAAAGTTTAATAAAAAAATTACACTTTATTTCAATAAAATTTTTTAAATTTACAATTAAAGTTTTATTTTACAACACATTTAATTTTAACAATTATTACCAAAAGATTTATGAACAATTTTTTTTTGAAATGATTTAATTATTTTGTATGTTATCAATTAGCATATCAATTAATTCATTTAATTGTTTAATCAAATGAAGTTTATCTGATTTACTGACATTTGGTATATCCATTTGAATTTGGTGAATTAAATTGTTAATTTCAATTTGGTCACCAGAAGTACGAACTTGATTTATGGTGTCAGCATATTTTTGTGTAATTAATGAATCAGATAAAAAATCATTTTTTGAAGTACTATCTTTAAATGAATTATTTAAATCATTTTTTTTAGTTGAATAAGTTTCTACTCCTGTTGGAGTAGTAAACGATTGTGTTGAGGATAAATTAATATTTTCTTCTGGATAATGAGAACTTGTAGAATATGGAAAAGTACTTAACTCAATTGATGGAGAAGATGTTATATTATTTGTTTGTTCATTGTTAAAATTATTTGTCCTATCATAAATATAATGAGGTGTTGTATTATAAGGGAACATGGTAGTATTTATATTACTATCATCATCATTAAATATTCCAATTTCAGAATTATTTGTTGTTGAATTATATAATGTTGTTTCTGTTAAATAATGTGGAGTAGTAGAATATTGAAATTCTGTAGATATTGAATTATTTTTATTTATTAATGTAGTTCCAATTGTTTGCATTGTAGAAGTTGTTAATTCTTCTATATTATCATTTAAGTAATTAGTTGTTGGGCTATTTGTATTTTGTTGACTATATGACTCATTTATCTTTGGATTTTCAGTTGTTTCATCAATATAATGCTTACTAGTATTATAAACAAAAGCATTAGGATTTAGTGTTGTTGATTCATAAGATTGTGTTATAGTTACACTTGTTAATATTGTCTCTTCATTATAATGAGGTGTTGTATTGTAATGAAAAATTGTTGTTTCTTTAGTTTCTTCTTCACTTATTGGTGTAGTTATAGTAACTAATTCTAAATTATTAATATTACTTGTATTATTATTAACTACTGTTCTATTACTTGAATCATCTTGTAATTTAATTTCTGGTAAACTAGCCATTTCTTGTAAAACTGCATTTGCAATTTCTTTTCCTTTAATAACACCACCATTAAGTGTTCCCATTGATTTTAAAGATAATTCTGGTGAAGCGAAATGTATTCTTTTATTAAATAAATTTGTTGTTAATTGTGAAAAATTCGTCATTCCATCAATAGGTATAACTCCAACAAGTCCATTAATATAAGGTTGTTTAGCCCATTGAATATCTTTAATATCAACTAATTCATCTGTTTGATTTCCAAGATTTTGATTAATAACATTTTTATAAATCTGTATTCTTTCTTGATCACTTAATTCCATAGCAAAATGTGCTATACCATATAATAATCCAAGATTATTTTCAACTTGACAATTATTATCTTCACTAATATCAAATGTTGTTAACCAATATAAAGGATTAGACCCAGTTTGATCAGAAAAAATTATTTGACCACTATGTTTATTGGTACGCCAAAATGGAGATGTAAATGATGCAACAAAATAATAAGCATCACCATATGATTTATAATTAGATAAAAAATCATGATCTGATTTATTTAATTTTGGATCAAAATTTATTGTTGAAACTTTTTGTGGAGAAACAGCTACAATAACTTCTTGAGCTAAATAATTTTGCCCATTTGAAGTTGTTACAAAAACTTGGGAACCAGTTAAACTATCATTTTTTATCACTTCCCCATTATCATTAAGTATAAAGATACTTGAGACTTCTTGATTATAGTTTATTAAAGTATCTTTTGTCAATTGATTTATAAGTGATTGTAAAGAATTTTTCATTAAAAAACTTTTCCCATGACCTTGATTATGTAAAAATGTTTGAATATCTTCATTTTCACTAGAAAGTGTAAGCATTAATTGGAGTGCTGATATAGAATTAGCTGGTGCATCGTAAAAAGTTTGCAAAAATCTAAATACGCTATCTTTTGTTGATTCAGAAAGTGAATGTGAATTGATAAAATCTTGACAGCTTTGAGATATAAGTTCATTAAATATAATTGGTGAAGATAAGTCTGATAATGATTTTCCACTTCCAGGTAATAAATTCCAATCTGCTTGCCTAAAATTATAAATATAAATCTAAAGTTAATAATAATTTTATCAATTTTTTTTTATATTTACTGTTTATATAATGATAATACTTTGTATTATTATTATTTTAATTACATAAAATTTATTATTTTTAATATTATATATTTTAAAAATTTTCAAATATATAAAAAAAAGATTTTTTTTTTTAAATTTACCGTTTAAACCGGAAATTTTGAGTATTATTGTTTACAAATACTATTCTTTCACCACAGGAATTAGCTTGGGAATAAAGGTCAAGGTTAAATTCTTTAGCTAATTCAATAATCTCATTATGTGATGGTGAAATCCATATTGTTCCAATATCAACCATTTGTTTTTTTGAAGAATCTGTTTTTGAAGTAGAAAGTAATTGTCCATGAATTCTACCTCCAGGTGTATCTGATGCTTCTAAAACAACAACAGAGGCTGAAGGATTTTTTAATTTTATTTCTCGAGCTGCAGTTAATCCTGTAAGACCAGATCCAATAACTATGACATCATAATTCTAAAAATATTTTTTAAAAAATTTTATAAATTATTTATAATTACCAAATTATTAGTGGTATTGTCTAATGCTGATATAGATAATATTAAAAATATTTGAATAAATATTACAAATAAATGTTTTAATTTATTAATCATTTTTAAAAATCAAAAGTTTATAACAGCAGTGGGACTTCTGCAAATTAAATAATATTGTTCTTTTATATTCCAATTTTTATTTAAAATTTTATTTTAAAAAGGCGTGTCAAAACTTTTACAATATGACAAAATTGAATGAATTAAAAAAAAAAACTTGAAGGATACTGCGTAATATGTAAACTACAATAATATTTTAAAGCAAAAAGTTGATAAAGAAAATGTTACATTTTTGTATGACTTGTAACAATAGTTATATTTTAACAATAAAATTAAAAAAAATTATCTATGTGGGTTGATTTAAAAAAGAAGAAATAGTTTGTAAAACGATAATTTTAAGATAAGTTGTTTGACATGTATTAAGCTAACCATTCATTACTCAAAAAGCTAAAACTTAAAAAAAAAAAACAAATATATATAATAAATGCATGTTTACTTGTTTGAAACTTAATGTATAAATTTTTTTTGAAAAGAAGCAACTTAAAGGTACAATAAAACTTTTGAATTAACAAAATTTTTTTTATATGTATTATTGTAATTTAAGCAATTAAGATTTATGTTTTGAACAATTTTTATTGTAAATTATGGTTTGCATAAAATATTATCCCACTACATTAATCTATTTAACAATAAAATTCAACTAAAATAAAAAAATCTTCCAAAAAATTATACCTTCAAATATTTATTTTTTTCACCTACATAATTGTGACAATTTTGACAGTTCTCGTAAACAAGTAACACGAGGTAACTCTATGCTTAAAAAAAATTAATTTACTTGTAGTGTTTTAGTTATTTATTTAATAAATAATATTTATTATAATTAACAGACTTTATAATATTTTTAAATAATTATTTGAACTTTTATTTAACAATTACTCATAAAATAAATCTTAAAATTAACAGAGTTGTTTAATATTTTAACAAATTCGATTTAACATTTTTAAGATCATTAATTTTTATATGTTTTATTTTAAACATATCAACTTATTATATAGATTTAATGAGCAATCAAAAAGATATATACAATATAATACCATAAGATTTTTTTAAAATAACTAAAATAAAGTAAATATTAAAATTATAATTCTAAAATTGTTAAACATTTAAAAAAAAGAATAATCATAATATTTTTAATGTTATCATTTTTAATTTAAGATACATTAATTTTATAAACTAAAAATTAAAAAATATACAAACTTTTATATAAGTAAAAAAAAATAACGTTTATAAAAAAATGCAAAATTAAAAAAAAACTTTTCAGTAATCTCATTAGGTTAAAAAACAATAAAAATATTTTTTTTTAAATACTCAAAAAAACTAATACATTTGTTATTAATTTACAACTTTTTTTGAATTCTAATTCTTTAATTTAGTATTTTAAAATAAATCCTGTTTTCTATTAATTTATTATAACTAATGATTTGTTTATATTTAAATAGAATTAAGTAATTTTAAAGTATATTTTAAAAATTTCATGAATAATAATATAATCTTATATTATTAATAAATTATGCAATTTAAAATCAAAAGAAATAAATTAAAAAATTATAAAAAATTAAAAAAAAGATTTAAATATGTATTATTTAATTAAAGTAGTTAAGTATTTTTTAAAATAAATTTTACCAATTTATTATAATAGTTACAACTTTTATAACTTTTTCTGTTTTTTTATACTTGATTTATTTCTATTTTTTAATACTTTTTTTTTACTTTTAACTTTTAATTTTATAATTTTATATGTAAGAAATATTTTATTGTTATTAATAACTTATTTTAAAATATTTCCGATAATTATTACATCATATTTTTTAACATATTTTATGACAAATTGGCTATTATTTAATAATTTATTGCTTGTCAACCACAAATCATTTTATTCCAAGAATTATCTTTTACCTTTTTATAAAAATTTTTTCCTTTATCTTTTTATTTAAAATTTATCAAACATTATAATCTATCATAAATATAAAATTTTACATTTACTTTTTAAATACTTTAAAAATAATCAAATTGAAATGTTATAAAGTAGGTAAATATTTTTAATCTTTTTAACTTTTTTTTTAAAATATATATAGAAATATTTTCTTACTGATTAATCTTTTTAATTTTATTTATAACAATAAAATAAATTTAAAAAAAAATAAAACTGTTAAAAAAGTGATTGATAACCGAAAGAACGTTTTCTTTTTTATTAACACATTTTTTATTATTAATGTGTATTTAATTTAAATAACATATATTGAATTTACCTAAATCATTTCTCACAGTTATAACTGTTTTTAGTTTAATATTTTTAAAAACTACCGCTTTGATTAACCACTGCTAAAGTTTACTTTAATTGTGTATTGAAACTGCACGAGGTAAATTACGTGAAAAGGGTGTTATATCAAAATTTTTAAAGAAACTAATACAACTTTGTGACTATTTTAAAAGCCGGAAACTCTAAAAGTCTCTACTTGAAAAATTGCCGAAATGTTGAATTAGATTGAAGAGTGAACTTTATTACAATATAAAATTATAAAGTCGTCTTTGATATTACAAAGAAAATAACATAAAAATTTTTTTAATCTTCTTACGTTTAATGGCATTACCTATATTTGTTTTTTACCCTTTATTTAATATATAAAAATGTTACGGGTCATATTCATTTAATTTATCTTTTTCATATATAATTCTAAATTCCTATTTGTAACAAATTAAAATCTTTCTAATCTTTCAACACAACATTATATTCTTTAATCTTTATTGTCAATATAAATATACTATAATTCTTCTATCAAACAATAATATTTCCATATTAAAAACAATAAAAAAATTTCATTATTCTGTAGTTTTAATATATATAAATATCTTTAACATATGTCCATACTTTTTCTTATCTATTTATTTTAATTTTAATTTATATTTTATCATTATTTTATTTTATTTCTAGAAAATATATTTTTTTTAATAATATAAAATAAGTATTAAAAAAAATTAATATTTATAAAATCATCTTACATTCAATATATTGTTATACTTTTTTCATTTATTATATTTTAATTTATCATTTCAAGGGTTATTCTAAGATAAATAATTTATATAAAATTAATTATCACATTCTTAATAAAACTTTCCAATAACAAGTACATTAAAAGTCCTTCAAAAAAAAAACAATATTACTCCATTCTTTTAACACTTCCTAAGTAAATGTAGTCAATTGTTTTGATTAATTGTTGAAACACTTATTAACCTTGCAAACTAATTTATAACTGAATTCTATTGTTATACAATAATATTTTTATTCATCCTATTTTCATGGGATGATCGAAGAATAAATGAATGAATAATTAAAATTGTAACAATCTCTATTAATAAATTTATTTACTTTTCTTGAATACTTTATTATGTGTAAACAGCTTATAATGTTTTGTTAAGGGCATTTTAATTATGATTATTATAGTTGTAAATAGAATTATTAATAGATAAAATCAAAGAGATAACTTATATTACAGGTGATTGTTTTATGATATTTTTAAATTATGAAATTTTACAATTTTTAGATAATGTTTTTTAAAAAAATTTATTAATAAGTAATAAATTATACTTTTATTATTAAAAATAACTTTTTTTTTGTTAACATATTTTATAGTATAATGTTACACTATTTATATTTTTATTATAATTATCATTCATATAAAATTAATAGTTTTATTTAATAAAAACATTTCTTAAAAATGTAAAATTCTTTTACTCATAAATATTATTATATATAGTCCACATAAATTTTGATATTAACTATGTACATTGACCATTTTTATTTTTATAAAGAAGGATTTAAACTCCTCCTACTAAAGATTTTTATTTTAGTGTTTCTTTATGTTTATATGATTGTATATATTATTCTATCTATTATTCTTTCTTAAGATTAATGATATGTTAAAATTGTTTTTCTTATTATTAATAAATTTACAATAAAATAACAACATTGTTGTAATATTTATTTTAAACCAACACATTTAATTTAATTATTTTTATTAAACCACAGTGGTTGTTTAATGATGAACATTTGTTATTTTATTGGTATACTCATTTAACTGAAAACTTTATTGTATCTTAAAAAATGTTACTTTTTATATATTAAAATTATTTATAATTATAGATTTTAATAAAAAAAAAATTTTAAATACTAACTATAGAAAATATATATCTAGATATTCTTTTTTTTTTTTAATAATAATATGAAATTTATTTTTTCTATATTTTCTATATTTTCTATAGTTTATTCTATTCAATTAGATTCAGGAGATTTAATATCAGCAAAATGTCAATCAAGATGTTACAGGAATTTTGAATTAAGATATAATGTAAGTTTTTATCATAAAAAGATTTTTTTAATTATCAATCATTTATAATATATAAATGAAATAAGGTATCACTTATGATGTAACTGTTTTCTTTTTTTTTCCGCTAACACTTATATTTTAAAGGGTTACGTAAGTTTATGATAGATTATAGTAATTAGTTTTTAGTTTGAAATCATTTCAAATTTTTATTCTCTTTTATCTTCAATTTAATATATATGGATATTTAGATATAATTTGTATAAAGTATTATGCTTTTTAATACTATAATCTTAATATAAAAGTCTTTCTAAGAAGGGTGAATTTATAATACAGGTGTTATGATTATGGAAATTAATATTTTTAATATTATAAAAAGTATTTTATATAAAATTTTTCTATTATTATATATAAAATTATATATTATATAATTTTAAACATTTGAGATTTTGAGGTAATAATGATGAGACTCTAGAGATTATATAGTATTATGATTGAATATGTAAAATAAAACTATTATTATCATATAGTTTTAATTTTTATTATTTTCAAATATATACTATAAATGATATTTAAGGTTATTGAACATGTCATATTTTATTTAACTCAAAGTGACTTGCCTTAATTGATTAGTATATAATAAATTATGTAAATAAAGAGTGATAATTTTTTTTTCATTTTAAAAACATATGGAATACTTAAGTTTGTAAAAAATCTTATCACATTACTAAAACAGTTTATTAAATTTCAATATGGCTTTTTTTTAAAAAACACTTGAACATGACACTTTTAAACAATCCATTTATGTTAGGGTTTGACAGATTTCTTTCCATATGTTCTTTAAGGTTAAATTTATCTAATTAATTTTGATATAGTATTCTTTCTTTTATCTTCTTAATAGAATAAAATAAATAAATTTAATATAATTTTTCAACTTCTTAATATAAAATATGTCTTCTATAATTAGTCAATCTTTAGAATGTCAGCAGGAGTTCGTAAAAATTTCTACCAATAATATCTTTAACAATAGTGTTTTTTAATATAAATGGTAAATGATGGCATATTTATAGGCATGCCGACATAAGCTTTACCTCATACCGTCATAAAATAAATAAATTGCCATCTATTGACCTTTTTATTAATTGTATTTATATCCCGACAATCATTTATAATCTTCAAAATTTTGTCACAATTAAGAATGAGGTTTAAATATACTTTTTCGGAAGAATTAACAAGTAAGAAAGATTAAGATATGATTAATTGTTAATAATTAAAAGAATAGACTTTTTTTTCCTTAGTAAGGTCAACAAATGATACATCTTTGATAAAGAAATATTTATTTATTAAAAAGAATTATATTTCTTATTCTTAAGTATAATTTAAATTTATAATTTTTATTTAATTATATGTTTTAAAAACAAATAAAGAATGCCTTATTAACTGTTAACTAATAATATCCTAGAATATTTATTTTCTTATTATTTTTCTAATTTACCTTTTTAATAATACTTTTGTATTTATAAGCAAACACCTGCAATTTAAATAATTATTTTTAATTTGTTGTATAATTTCGTTAAACTTATTTAAATTGTATACAAATTTGTTACATAACAATTTTATAAAATTATATATAATTTTTTTTTAATATTTATTTTATGAAATTACTTTTAGTTATAAAAAAGGTTAGATAAAATTTTAAAATATATTTAAATGTCAATTTTTGTTGGTATTTTATTTTTATACATTTTTAAAATAACTATTTTAATATTAAAAAGTAATAGTAATTAAATGCTAAGATTAATTTTAAAATATATATAAAGCATAAAAATAATTATAATCAAAATTTTATTTTTATTTTATACTAAAAAGTTATTATTAAAAAAATTTTTTAATAATAAAAGTTTAAAACAATATGTTTCCACTTGAAGTACTTGATAAAGAGACACTACTTAACAAAATCTTAAGAATCATAATTTATAAATTATTTAATATACATAATTGTAATATAAAATTGGTTATTATTTATACTTTTCAATTCATATTATTAACAATATAGTAGGGAATAAGTTTTTATTTATTATTTCAATTTCTTATTACACAATAAAATACACTTTTTGTTGAGTAATAATAAAGGTTATGAAAAAAAAAGTAAAGAAATTGTTGCATCATAATGAATAACTAAAATCTTTACAATTTTAATTTATACAATGTTATTTATTATTCTTTTTTTAGAATGACAATGTTATGAAAAAAAAGTTTAAACATGATATAGGAAATGAATGTAAAGAAGATTTTAAATGCAATAGTGTAAGTTTTTTATTTTATTTTTTTTTAATAATAGCCAGCCAGTCTGGTATCAAAAATAATTATTTATAAACATACATTTATTTTTACTTAAAACTTCATAATATCTTAATAAAAAAATTTTTGCAAATCTGAATGATAATTAAAAGCCCAAATATCATTAATTAAATTTCACACTTAATGATGATTTCATGAAAAATTAATTTAACATTGTGTTGTTAATAATCGTTCTTTTCCGGTTGACACAATGTAATTTTAAATCATCTTTCATGAGTGGACTATTTCAATTCTTTTCTTATAAATATAATTTATTAGTAGGATAAATTAAAACTATGAAATTATGATTTTAATGATAAAACTTTAAAATAAAAGATTTAAAAATTTTATAATATTAATTATCATCTAAGTAAATAGTAATATTTTATATTAAAAAATAATTTATTTATTTTACATTTCTTTTTAAATTTATTAAGAAATAAAAGATTATTAAATTGTTATAATTAATAAAATTATATTAAATAATAGTGATAATAATAATATATTTTTGTAGTGTATTTTACCATGTAAAGAAACATTTGAAGATGAAAATAATTGTGTTTTAAAAATGTGTAATAATGTTGGAGAACAAAAAGAATGTTATGAAAGTTGCCAATTTTTATTTAATTCAACAGTAACAAAAAGTGGTATATGTAATAATGATAAAAAAATAAAACATTTAATAGTAAATGAATGTTCAGCAGCATGTTTTAATGATGGGGATTGTCCTGATATACAAAAATGTTGTACTATAGGATGTAGTAGAGTTTGTAAAAAACCAAAAATTAAAGATTCACGTTTATTACCTATACCTGAAAGTATTTCTATTCAAGAAAGGAAACGAAAACGAAGTGCTATTATTAGATGGGTAATGAAAAAATTGACACCAAAACATGTTAACTCTAATGCTAATATATATGTTATTCAATGGAGATGGGGAATACAAGAGGATATTGATAAAATGGTTCCTTGGCAGACAATCACAATGAAAACAAAAAATTATGCAATTATTAAGCATGTTCTTTTACCAGGAAGATATTATGTTTTTAGAATTGCTGCAGTAAATGAATTTGGTACAGCTGGTTTTAGTAATGCATCAAATGTATTTAAACTATCTAAAGAAGCAAAAGCTCCTAATGAACCATTAAATGTAACAGCTCAAATTTTAGAATACAATAAATATTTAGATGAATGGAGTTATAAAATACAATGGTTACCACCTTATTCTGATTTGCCAATAAAAGAATATCATTTAACTTATTGGGAGAGTGATAAAAATACAGCTAATATATTAAATTCAAAATATATAAGTATTCAAAATAAAAGATCTATTGGAGTACAAATTATAGATGAGGATGATGAAAGTTTTCATGAAAAAAATAAAAAAGTTTTAATATTACCAAATTATTCAACAAAAGCTAATATAGAAGGATTAAAAAGTAATAAAAATTATATTGTAGAAATTTATTCTACTTCTGAAAGTAGCAATGGTATATTAAAAGGAGATCCATCATTTATTGTTATAACAACTAAAAGTGAAACATCTCCAAAACACGAAAATATTAATGAAATTAAAAATAATGATGTTTTTACATATGATCCTTATCATAAACTATCTAATCACAAACAAATTAATTTTAAAGCAGCTATTTCAACACCATTTTTTAATTATGGATCATTATACTCTTCTATTTCATGGGAAAATCATAAAATGTGCTCACCAACAAAAAGAAACTTTATAGTAAAAATTTATAGTAAATCATGTAAAAGTGATATTATAACAAAAACAACAAATGAATGTGTGCTTACGTTTGGTGATTTACAATTTGATTGTGAATATGAAATTGAAGTTAAAGAAGATGATACTGGTATATTCTTGTTTAAAAATATTTTTTATACATATTCATGTATTGAAACTCAGGGAATGAATGAGGAAATGTGTCAATCATATCAAAGGAGTGGAATAATTTGTTTACAATTATCTTCAACAACAGTATCATGTTCATGGACTCAACAGGCAATGAAATTACCAACAGAAACATTAATTGGTTATAGGATAAATTTGAGTTCTAGAAATTTTCCAAGTAATTTAACAATATTACCACCTAATCAAAGAAATATTATTTTTAAAGATTTATCACCAAATACTGATTATTTATTAAGATTACAAACAGTAACAAGTCAAGGATTAGGAGATCAGTATGAAACAATCTTTAGAACATCAAATGATATATCTAAAAATGAATGGAAAAATTCGCCGTCTATTTTAGAATTGCCATTAGAGTCAAGTTCATCACAAAAATTATCTTACTTTTTAACTATGATATTATTAATAATATTTGTTGAAAGTATTAGTTTATTTTAAATAATCTTGGTGATATAATTACTTGTTAAAATTGTAAATAGTAATAGTTGTAAAATAAAAATTTTTCCTAATAAATACTATAATATAACTTTTAAAACTTTAAATTAATAAAGTATTTGTTTAATTTAAAAAAAATGCATTTTTCAATATAAATAAAGTTGAAATTTTTTGTTTTGATTTATAAGTGACTTTTATTTTTCTTTTACAAATAGCATTTATAATTTATTAAAACTTAATCTATGTAAATAAAAAAAAATTACCATCTTATGATAAAATTAATTTTATTCGTTCAAATTTATAGGGAAAGTTATGAAATATATGTCATTTGATTATTTTATTCAGTTAAATAATTATAATTCACTATGTGAAATGATCTTGTAAATATGAAGCGATTTTTATTGAAGAAATAAGCTCGTGATATTCCGTGGTAAGTTATAATAAAAATTTTTTTTTATAACATGAACCTATTTCACCAAAATATAATTTTATTTATTACAACATGAATTTGTTTTTTGTTGAGGAGCATCATCAGCAACATTAATTCCTCCTGTTCCTCTACCTGATGGTCCACCACCACCTTCATTTTTGGGTAACCTTTTAGCAATCGCTAAAAAGATATCATTGACATTTTGAGCTGTTTTAGCAGATGTTTCTAAAAACAAAAGGCCGTTGTCATCAGCATAAGCTTTGGCTTCATCAAAATCAACAAGACGTTTCCCAGCCAAATCTGCTTTATTTCCAGCTAATGCAATAACGATTTCTGGAGCAGCTTGTCTTTGAAGTTCTTTAACCCAATTTTTAGCTTTTGTGAATGACTCTGGACTAGTTATATCATAAACGACAATTGCAGCTTGAGCTCCTCTATAATACATTGGTGCAAGTGAATGATACCTTTCCTGTCCTGCAGTATCCCATATTTCAAATTTAACTGTTGTATCATCAAGACTAATAGTTTGCGTTAAGAATGCCGCACCAATTGTTGATTCTTGATATTCATGAAACTGTCCTTTTACAAATCTTAAAACCAATGAACTTTTCCCTTAAATTTAGTTATTAATTAAATGAAAAATAATTTATATTTTATTTAAACAAAACAAAATAAACACACCTACTGCTGATTCACCTAATAAAACTAATTTAAACTGACAATTTTTTGTTGGTCCAGTAGTACCACTTGTTCTTCCGGCGTTTCTATTAGCCATAATTATATATCTACAAAAGAAAAAAAAATGATATAAAATGTTTTGAAAAATATTATCATTGTATAAGAGCGCATAGAATTATATGTTCAGTCGATAAAAGGGATAGAGTTTAACAGTGGTGATAATAAGAACATGATCATCCATCCAATAATACATTTTTTTTTAAAATCATATATAGATTTGCCATATATCTAGAAATAAACATACCTTCTGCTAATAATAATTAAACAATTTGAAAAGACAATAAAATAATAATCTTTTTGTTTGTCACAATCATAATATTACCCTATAGATATCCCTTCACCAACTGTCTTGTGAATATAGTAAACAGAAAGTCGTAGTAAGAGGAGATGAAAATTTATTTATTTGTGTTAACATTAAAACTGATATTGATGACTTATTTGAAAAGAAATTGTAGCTGGTAATATTAGAAATGTATATATTTATTCCTAATGAAATTTTATCAATTATATGTATAGATTAACATTATTATTTAAAGAATATCAATATAAAAGTAAATTTTAAGTTTACCCTACAGTTTGTTTTTTCAATTACTTTGATAAAAATCCCTTTTAACGTTTTTCTTACAATCATTAAATACATTCAAAAGAATAAAGTGACGTTTGATATAAAATATTTTATTATACTATATCATTTGTTTAATTTGATTTAAACAATAATGAAATAATATCAAAAGTATATTTGTAATAATTAGAGAATATGATGCTTTCAATAATTTGTTAATATAAATAAATTAAAAGTTTACAGTAATGTATTGATTACAATCATAGCACTTTCTATAAAAGATTCTATCAGAAAATAAGATAAATAAAAAAAGTAATCCAAGTGGGAAAGCTACAATGTTAATAAAAACTAAAATAATTATAATCCAAAATCTAGTTTTTCTATACATAGTTCCAGTTCTACAACAAGGACATTGGAATTTTTTAGCCCATTTAGGTATTGAAAGTTGTTGTCCTCCTGTTCCTATTAAACCGTTATTTTGTTGGTTTAAATTTCTATTATTTATAACAATGTTTTGTGCTAAAATATTAAAATATAAAGATTTTTACTTTTTTCAAAATTTCTACCTTGTGGTTGTGGAATAACTATTGGAATCTGTTGTAAATTAGTTAAAGTTGGTTGAACTGTATTTGGTTGCCAGTGATTAGCTATCATTTTTAAAAAATAGGAAAAAAAAAATATATTATTAGAGAAAGGTTAGTATAAGCTTTTATATTAAAAAACAATGACAAAAAGTTTTAAAATGAAAATAGTTTATTTTTTTAAGAAATGTTTTTTTAATTTGTTCAAAGCTATTAAAAATATCTTAACTATTAATTGTTACATTTATAACAAAATTGATAGGATAAAAAGTTATTTATTATAAGTTTTAATGACAAAAAAAAAAGTTCTTTAAGTTTAATGATTATTTATACATAGTTACTGTTAAATCTCTTGATATATTTTTTGACAAGAGATTATTATACCCAATAATTTGTTTTTTATAATACATAATGTATATATAATTTTTAAATTATTAATTAAAAGCAGCACATTAAAAATAAATATATTTAATAATGAAAAAAATAATAGATGTAAATATTAAGGGTACCAGAAGTAATGTCGTTTTTTTTCAATTTAAACAAAATAATTTTCTAATATTTTTTTATAAACATTATTATCAATCACTTTTTACCACCTAGTGAGTAAATTTTTTACTTTTGAATTCATTAAATTAAAATGGTTTTGATCAAGAAAGTTTAAATTTATACTTCTGATTTTTATTATATTATTGAATTTTGGTTCAATCAAAAAATGTGGTAACTATATGAACAAATGATAATCAGAGGATGTGACATTAGGTGAATAAGTTAAGTGAAGTAAAGCATTCTATTTCAATTTCTTGGCTTTATCATGATTTTTTAAAAAATATAATTTCGCATTGTCATGTCATCTTGTAGAATCATCCCTTTCTTATGAACTAGTGCCAAATAGTTACTAATAAAAGTTTAGTTTATATATTATAATTATTTACAATAAAGCTCTGTAGTTATAATTTAACCTGATTCTAGCACTTTAAAAAGAAATTATTTTTTGAGTATTCCACCAAACACATAGTAGGATTTTTTGTTTATCAATATGCTCATTCATAGCTTATTATAATGTTTATCATATTAAATTTTTTTTAATTATTAAATAAATAAGTTTAAACATCATTATTATTAAATTGATTGAAAAATATAAAATATATATCAATAAACGTAACAAAATTAATATAAGCTAAGCTCAATTTTTTTAAGAAATAATTTTATTAATCAAATAAAGTATTGTTTTATATATTATAAAGAAACAAAATTAGTGGTAATATCACTACATAATTTTGAAAATAAAAATATTTTTGTATTTTTCCAGAATTACTTTGGGATAATATTGAATTATGTAAAATCACATGGTTTTTAAAGTCAAAAAATTTTATAACATTAGCTTTTTCTTTTTTAAAATTTGACTCATTTAACTGATTAATTTCATTATCATTCAATGATGATAAAGTTGATACCTCAACTTCTTCATTAGTAAATTTTAGCTCATTGTAAATATTCTTTGATGTGTTTTTAAAAGTTTCTGGTGCTTTTAAAAAATCATAAACAGTTTTTTTTTGTTCCTTCTCTATATTGAATTTTTGATTTGCATTATTATCAAAATTAGCAGCTTTTAATTGAATTTGTTTATTGCTATCAAAAAAGTTGGTACTTATTGTTTTATTATCTAAGTCAAAAGATTTTTCTGTATCAAAATTCAATATAAATATCTTATCATTTAAAGAGTCATTTTGAGAATTATTTGATCTTTGTAGATTTTTATCATTTTTTGTATCAAAAAAAGCAATAGCTCCATCAGAGTTTATCTTTGAAATAACTAACTCATTATCATCAACTTTAGTGATATTTTCTTTGTCTTTTTCCTCAATATTCTTATTTACTTCATCATTATTTTTATCATCTATACTCACAGTTTCATTTAAAAAATTTAGTCTTTCATTTTCTTTAGCTCTAGCAATAATTATATCTTCTAAACTTAATGGTCTTTTTGAAGCAGTAGCAATATTCATTGCTTCTACTAATGTAGAGTCAAAATTATTGTTAGTTTTAATCTTTGTATTACTAAAAATTAATTCAATAATACTTACAAAAAATAAAATTATTGAGAATACTTTTTTAATCATTATTATATAAAGATAAATATAATAAGTAACTAAAAAGAAATATAAAATATTTTTGTTTTATGATTCCATTATATCATTGTAACAACTTTAAATAGTTTTAATTTTAATTTTTATGTTCTTTTTATTTCATCAATCATGACTTTGAATTTACAAAAATATAATATTATAAAAAATAGAACAAGGGTATCTGGTAAAGATGTGTCAAAGAAAATTTTTATAAAACCTTGATTTAAAAAATTTATAAAACTCAAAAATTTTTCGCATTTTTTTTTACTATATACTTATTCTAAACAAATTTATATTTACTGGTTTTTTTTTAAAGAAAAAAAAACACATAATTCTTCCTTTTTTTATACACTTTTAATAAAATTTATTCAATTAACATTTTTTTATTTAATAATATTTATTTCATATTTCTGAGGGCAAACCTTGTTGAACAATAGCAATGCTCATTTATAATAAAAAACTACTCTTATAGTTAAACTTTGTATCAAATTTTAATTTATAAACAACTATTCAATTATATTATATTTTATATTTCAATTATATGATTTCAAATAATTAAAAACTTTAACATAGTAGATAACTACTATATTTCTTATGATAATTTTTTAAGATATAATCAAGGTAACAATAACGGAAAATTTATTTTTTTTAATGTATTTTAATATTTCTCAACATTTCTTAGTGTATTTATATTATTATATAATAGTAAAAGAATTTATCAAGATTTGTTTTAATTGCTGATAAAATCTTTTAAAAATAAAAAAATTAATTAATCTTTGATACAAGAAATGAAAGCAAAATTTTCAAATTAAATAAAATATAAATTTTAGAAATTCCTAAATAATTTTTTTTAACAATAGTTATAAAATTTATTTTTATTTTTAAAAATGATATAACAAAAAAATTTTAAATTTACAATGATCTATATATAATATGATTAAACATTTAAAGTTTTTGATATGTTTTTGCTAAATTTATTTGGTAAATAAATACTTTTGATTTTTAAAAATGTTAAAATGTAACCCTTTATTATTGGATCCCATTTAGTTTTATTTTTTGAATATAAGTTAAGATAAATTGCAAGTAGTACTATTAATCCACCATAAAGATAATCTACTGTAAATGGTTTAGTGAAAAATATAAATGAAATAACTATTGTTACAGCTTTACGTAATGTTGTTACTGTAACAGCCATTAATGCACCAGATGTTCTAACTAATGTAAGAACAATATTAATTCCAAGATATCCTACTGTGGAAAAAATTATTATTAATATATACTGATTAGGGTGATCAAGCAAAAAAATAAATGCACTATAAATTTCTAGTGTAAGGATTTCATATAATAAAATATAAAAAAATCCAAATGTATATGAATAAAAAACAACTTCTGAATTACTAGAACCATAATATTTCATTTCTCGTTCTTGAACATTTCCAATAATTGCATCTGCAACTAATGCACCACATATCATAATGTAGCCTGTTGGATTAAAATTTGGTGAAACTTTTGTATCAGCTAAAAAAAATATTATTAATCCTAATGACATTAAGAAGGCTGCTGAAATATCTAAACATCCATATCTTTTTTTTTGAATTAAAATACCCCCAATTAATACAGGAATAAGTTTACAACATTTAAAAATAACAAGTGTTGGATAGTTTAAATATCCTGTTGCAGCGTTACTTAATCCAATTGTTGTAACAGTATAAAAAGCAATTTCTAAATATTTTTTTCTAGGAATTTTCATTCCTTCTTCTTTTTTTAATTTTCTTTCAATCCATGAAAACATTGAATAAAAGAAAAATTGTATAAGTGTTATATACCAACCAAAACTTTGCATTCCATCAACTTTAAACATATACTCTTGAACATATGCATAAATAAGATAAAAAAACATTACACCTCCACAAAGTACAATAAATTGTATATAACTAGGCCATCGTGTCATATTAATGCCAATAAACATAACTTGATAAACATTTTCTTTATTATGTTGAGGTAACATTTTTATTTATTTTTTTTATATTTTAATTATTTCTTTAATAAAATTATTTTAAATAATAAATTAACAAATCATAAAAATTTTAACCTTATAACACAAATATTTATATAGAATTTATAATAAAGTTACCAATCAATTTAAATAAAATATATGATTTAGAAAACCTAAAATAAAAAAAATAATTTAATATATTAATTTTGTAAAATAATTAATTTAAACCTTTATTATTATTAATTAACTTTCATTTATAGTAAAAAAATAGTTAAAATTATTAAAAGCATTTATTCATTTAACAATAAAAAATGATATAGTTGCCACGTGTATATAAAAGTTTTCGAACTACTTTATATAATAAAAATATTTGAATTATTAATTGAAAATATATTAAAAAGTTTTTTAAAAATAATTTATTATAAATTTTTTTTAATATTCTATAATTTGTATAAATTAATTTAATTAATAAATTATTATATAATAATATAAAGAGTTATATGGAAATAAAAATACTATGTATGCTATACAAAATTTATAATATATACTTTGATTCCAAAATATGAAAAAATTATTTTAATAATTTAGATAAAATGTAACATTAATTATAAATAAAAACATATTTGTTTTATAAATTTAATAACAATAATATTATTTCCATTTTTTGAAAGAAAAATATTTGTTGAAATTGTAAAATAAAAGTATTATATTACAATTAATAATTAAGTTTTAAATTGAAATAGAAATAAATAATATTTAATAAATTATATTAATTATAACATAACAATACATATTTAAATGTATAATTAAAAAATTAAACTTCAAATAATTGTATATCAATTCTACATATTGTAAAACATTTTAATATTTTGAAATATAATTGTAAAAATTTAATTTATAGCAATTAAATTGTTTAAATAGTAACAACTTTTTAATAAATGAAAGTGTTATTTTTTGTTCTTATAAACTATTAGTCATAATAAGAAAAACACAGTTTATTATTAATGTGTTTAATAAAGAATATACTTAAACCACTAACTGATATATCAAAAAATATTTTAAAATAAATTATCAACCAAAAATTTTATAACAAGCATAACAAATTAAACAATCAAAAAAGTTAAATGATTAAATTAATTTGCCATTTTTTTTTGAGTGGCAAAGTAGTCACGAAGAACTTTAGCTGCTTCTTCATCACGTCCATAATCCTTAACGACGGCGCAACTACATCCAACAACTTTTCTTGCTTTTCCATCTTTATCATACTTGCATTGTCCTACCCATTCCCCAAGTATGGCTTTGTTGTTAACCTTGATCAATGGAATAGAATGCTCGTGGCAAAGAGCTTCAACAAGTTTTACGTACATTGGCTCATCACAAGATTCAGCAAGAACGCAAAAATGACCAGCAACTCTATAGAAATGAATATTTTAATAAAAATAATTAAAAAAAAAACTTACTTATCCAAAGTCTTAGCAGCTTCATGTAAACCACGTGAAAGTCCATCGGCATAGTATGCTGATTTCAAGGCTCTTTTGACAGCTTCATTAATATCCATCTGGGTAGAGGTTTCTCCTACGTTTTGTTGAACTTGGTCTTCCATTGTAAACAGTAATCCTCGAAAACCTAAAATTTATTTTTCAATTTTAATTAAATTTAAAAAATATTCTAAATAATTTTTAACATAAAAAAAGGTCAAAAAAGAAAACAATTTATTTATAAATTTTTTATTGTTAAAATATATATAAATTAAAAATGTTGTCTACCCAATACTGTATTCGTTTTAAGAAATTTTGGTATACTACCCCTTCTTAATGCACGTCAATCCACTGAGGAGGATGTTATAATAGCATATTTTTTTGATGAGGTAATAAAATAGTAATTTCTACTAAGTTATTTAATAATATTTTTAAAATTTATTTCATTTTTTTTTAATTTTTATACTTTATTCTTATTTATTTTTTAATTTTTTAAACAATACAATTTTTTCTGTTATTTATATTTAAGATAACCTTAAAACTAAATTAATTTATTTATTTAATATAACATGAGTTCTCCATCAATAAAAGAAGTTTCATTTGACAATGATTTTGACAAATCAACACAAAATGTTTCTTTGGCAGCAAATTTATTAATAAATGAAATGTGCACATCTGAATTTTGTAAGCCAGATTTAGATTTGACTGATCATATAAATAAACTTTTTCCTACTGAACAATCATTATCACAATTAGATAATATTATTTTTTCTGTTGGAAAAGAAATAGATGATATTGATAATGAGCTGGCTGAGCTTGTTGAATCACATGGACAAATTGAATTAGATGGAAATGATGCTTTGGTTCAAATACAATCAGCTATGATTGAATTGGAAAAGAAAATTCGTTCTATAAGAAGTAAAACCCAAAATTCCGAATTAAGTGTTCATGAAATGACTAGAGATATAAAACAACTTGATGTAGCAAAAAGAAATTTAACTTCATCCATAACAACTTTACATCATCTACAAATTTTATTATCTGGAGTTAATTCATTATCATTATGGATACCTGATAAAAAATATTCAGATATTGTTAGCCAATTGCCGGCTGTATTAAATGTATTAGAATTGTTTAATGATTATCAAGATATAGAACAAATAAAAATCTTATCAAATAAAGTTGTTCAAATAAAAAATGATATATCTGAACAACTTAATAATGATTTGAAAACAGTTTTTCAAAAAGGTATTCTCAATCAAACAACAGCAGATATGTGTAGAATCGCAGCTGTTTTAAATAATCATGTTGAGGAAAATTTTTGGAAATGGTTTATTGATTTACAGCTTTCAGAATATAGTGTACTTTATGCAGAATCGGAGTCAATTGCTTGGCTTGACAAGATTAATGAAAGATTTATATGGTTTGTTAGAAAATTGACTGATTTTGAAAAATTAATACAAATGAAAATTTTTCCATCACAATGGGAAATGGGAAGACGATTAACAAAAGAATTTTGTGATCGAACTCGAAATTCATTATGTCGTCTTATGCAAAGAAGAAGAATGGAAATAGATTGGAAACTTTTAATGCATAGCATTAATCATACAAAAAGTTTCGAAAGCTTATTATGTAAAAGATTTCCTGCCAAAGACAATTATAATTTTGACAAAATAATTTGGAAAGTATTTGATGATTTTATTGATATTTATGTTGCAGCTCAAAATAAAAAACTTGTAGAATTTTTAGATGAATGTTCAGGAAAAATTAGAAATGGATCAGAAAGACCAATTAGGCAAACAAGTACAACAGCTCACTCTTTAAGTTCAAGTGCTGATGTTTTTTTATTACTAAAAAAAATTATAACAGATTCCACAAAATTATGTGCTGATCCAAATGCTTTATTATGGAAATTAGTTGATATATTTAAAAATTGCCTTCAAAAATATGCAAATGACTGTATTGTTGCTTTTTTACCTAAAGATAATTCATGGAATGGTTTGTCTGCAACAGCAAGTTTATTTCCTCATTTTGTAAGAGATGATACTTCTCAAAGACTAAATGACGATCAACAATTTTTCATTTGCTGTTTGTTAGCTACAGCTGATTGGTGTGCAGAAACAACATTACAATTACAAGATAAATTAAAACAAAGAATTGAATCGATTGATTTTACTAATGAAGTTGAATTATTTTATGGGATATCTAATAAAGCATTACTAGTTTTAGTTACGGATATTGAATTATTTTGTGAAAGTATTTTTCATGAAATGATTAAAAAAGATTGGTCTAAAGTAAAAAGTGTTGGAGATGAAAGTTCTTTTATTTTAACATTAAAAAATTATTTAACAGAAAAAATACCAATTCTTCGTGATTATTTTACAGATCTTAGAAAATACTTTGCTCATTTCTGTTTAAAATTAGTAACACAAATGGTGAATAAATATCTTGGAGTAATCTTTAGATGCAAACCAATTTCTATAACAGGAGCTGAACAATTATTATTAAATACACATTCTTTAAAAACATTTCTTTTATCAATGCCATCTGTTGGAAGTATTGTACAAGCTAAACCACCAACAATGTATACAACAACAGTTACAAAAACATTAACCAAAGCAGAAATGGTTCTTAAAGTTGTCATACAACCATTAAAAAATAATGAAGATTTTGTTGATGATTATATTAAAATGTTACCTGAATCGGAGTATACAGAATTACAAAAAATTTTAGATATGAGATCAATGAAAAGATCAGAACAAGCACCAATTATATCTTTATATCGTTCAAAAATGGAATTAATTACAGCAACTGAATCATTTACAAATGAATCACCTACTACTACAAATTTATCAGAAACAATCGGTCAAGTTGTAGGGATAACAACAGAAAGTTTAAGTAACTCAAGTATGAAAAAATTAGAAAAATTAGTTAAAAAATTGTAAATAAATGTAATTAATAAATTTTATTGTTTAAAAGACATTTTGCAAACTGTATAAAAGTTTTTAATAACTCTTGCAACTCTTTTCTTTTTTTCCAAACTTTGGTATCCCGCCACCATCTTCCTCTATGCCCTTCTTTCTTATTGCCAATCATCTTTTTAAAAATTAATGGTAATTTGAATCGTTTTAGAAGTATTATATCCAATAGTCTCATTAACTATTTATTTAAAATCGATTTGTACTAAATAATTTTTAATTGTAGTTATATTTTTACTTTTTTTTTTACAATTTTAAAATAATATTAAATTTTTTTTAGTGATTAGCAACAATGACAGGAGTTGAAAATCAAATGCAACTAATTTTTGATGAAACAGGGCAACCTTTTATTCTTATGAGAGAACAAGAAAAACAGAAGAGACTTAGAGGTATTGAAGCTTTAAAAGTAAGATTAATATACAATTTTTAATAAAAAAAAAATTATTTTAATTTAGTCACATATTTTGGCTGCTCGTGCTGTAGCTGGAATTGTAAAGTCATCTCTTGGACCAAGAGGATTTGATAAGATGCTTGTTAGTCCTGATGGTGATGTTACAATTACAAATGATGGAGCCACAATTATGGATAAGATGGATGTCGAACATCATATAGCTAAGTTATTAGTTGAATTATCAAAAGCTCAAGATGCTGAGATTGGTGATGGGACAACAGGAGTTGTTGTTATGGCTGGTGCAATGCTTCAACAAGCTGAACAACTTTTAGATAAAGGTATACATCCACTTAAAATTGCTGATGGATATGATCTTGCTTGCAAAAAAGCTCTTGAGACTTTAGATAAAATTGCGGAAGATTTTAATGTATTAGATAGAGAAGCTCTTGTTAAAAGTGCTATGACTTCTCTTGGGTCTAAAATTGTTAATAAATCTCATAGACAATTTGCTGAGATGTCTGTAGACGCTGTTTTAACTGTTGCTGATATGGCTTCACGCGACGTTAATTTCGATCTCATTAAGATTCAAGGTAAAGTCGGTGGAAAACTTGAAGATAGTACTTTAGTTAAAGGAATTGTTCTTGAAAAAGGAATGGCACATCCTCAAATGCCAAAAGAAATTAAGGATGTTAAAATTGCCATTTTGACATGTCCATTTGAACCACCAAAGCCAAAAATTAAGCATAAGCTTGATATTGGTAGTACTGAAGATTTTAAAAAACTTCGTCAATATGAAATTGATGTTTTTCTTAACATGATTAAAGATGTCAAAAATTCTGGTGCAACGCTTGCTATTTGTCAGTGGGGCTTTGATGATGAAGCAACCCATCTCCTTTATGCTAATGATCTTCCTGCTGTACGCTGGGTTGGTGGGCCTGAAATTGAACTTATTGCTATTGCTACAAAAGGAAGGATTGTTCCTAGATTTAGTGAACTTTCACCTGAGAAATTAGGTTTTGCTGGAACTGTTAAAGAAGTAACATATGGTACAATGAAAGAATCTATGCTATTTATTGAAGGATGTCCTGACACTAGAGCTTGTACTATTCTTTTAAGAGGAGCAAATACAATAATGATTGAAGAAGCTAAAAGAGCTCTCAATGATTCTATGTGTGTTGTTAGAAATCTTATAAAAGATAATCGTATTGTTTATGGAGGTGGTGCTGCTGAGTTAGCATGTGCTATTGCTGTTTCAGAAGAAGCAGATAAAATTAGTGGACTTGAACAATATGCTTATAGGGCTTTTGCTGAAGCACTTGAATCTATTCCAATGACTTTAGCTGCCAACTCCGGTCTTTCTCCAATAGACACAGTTACTCAACTACGTGCTCAACAAATTACTGAGAAGAATCCAAGATTAGGAGTTGATGCCTTATACAATGGAACAAATGATATGAAATCTCTTAATGTCATTGAAACTTTGTTATCGAAAAAAGAACAAATTTCACTAGCAGCTCAAGTTGTTCGCATGATTTTGAAAATTGATGATGTTCGAATTCCCGATGAAGAACAAAACATGGGATATTAATAATAAGAGCATTATATAATATTTTGCGATAAATAAAGCTTTTTTAATATTAAAATATGTGTATATAATTTTTTTTAAATATTGGTTTTTATTTTTATTTTATATTTTTAAAAATACATACGTAATTACTAGGAGAAATTGATATTAAAAGAACATAAGTTAAGTCAAATAAATGCTAACATTAAAATAATTTTAGATTTGACGTGAATACTTCTGAGGTCATAATTTTATGGAGAATTTTTTTATAGTTAAATCTCATTTATATATTTGTCTTTGTTGAAAACGTAATTTTATGTTGACAAAGACGTTTAATTTGTAATCTTTGGAATTATTTTATCATATACCGTTTTGCATTAAAATATTTTTGTAATAAGATTATTTTTATACAAAAAATTAACTTATTTTATAATGATTAATATTTTTATAATTATAAAAAGAATTTACTCAAACGAAATAAATACAACTTTATCCTATTATGTTATTTTTATTGATTTTTGTATTGGTAGATGTTATTTCTTCTAAAAATTTTGAAATAAATAATTTTTTTTAAATTATATATTAGATACCTATAAATTTTAAAATGCATAAATTTTTGAAAACATTTATTCCCATTTAATTTATTGAAATTTTTTTATACAATACATTTAATTTATTCTTGATAATATTAAATTTTTATATTAATATAAAATTATTATTATTATTTTAAAGATAAATTATTGTAGTGTTTAAGTAAAGCTAAACAATTTTTAAATTACAATTATTTAAAACTATAATAAATTAATTTATTTTTAAGATTTTATAATAAAACTATAATTTTATAATATAATAATTCTTTATTTATTTTATGCCTCTTAATAGTTTGGTATAGTGAACTAATTATAATTTTTTAATTATTTTTTTTATAATGCTATTTTAGAATTATATTATAAGCTATAATTTTTTGTAAATGTAAAAACATTAAACAATATTAAATGATAATTTATTTTGTTAGTGTAATTTTAAAATAAAATTACATATATTTTTTTATTCAGATTAAAATTTTAAACTTTACATTTTGAGATTATTAAAATCAAATAAATAGCAAAAAAAGTTATTATTTTAACTAAACATTATAACTACTTTTTATGTACTATTTAAAATTTTTTTAATTTCCTGGTTTTTTGTAATTGTATTTTTTAACCATAAAGTATAATATTAAGAATACTATCTTTAATTGTCACTACTTCAAGTATATAAATAGTATTATAATTATTTTTATAAATTTAAAAGATAATTTAATTGTACATTAAAGATAAAAAAAAAAGTTAAATTTAGATATATTTTTTTTAGTAACAAAATTATTTTTCATTAAATATATTAACTACTTTTTTAATACATTCAAACAATTAATTTAGTAGTTTTTTTTAATTATAACTATATTGCTTGAAAAATTATATGTAGTGTTAAAAAATTATATACAACTATTTTAAATATGCAGAAATTAATGCTATTTATAAGTTCCTCTTTAACATAAAAAATATTTTAAAAAAGTACATATTTAAGTTTATGAAAAAAGATAACGTTTTCTTAGTAAAATAGCCATTTCTTTTTTACAATATGGAAGTATCATTTCCAAAACAACAAAGATTATATTTACATATGGATGTTAAACATGTTTCAATTTTGTTTTCCTTTAACTATTATTAAAAAAATAATAATAGAAATTTTTAATTAAGATATTACAATCAATGTTATAATGGGTTTTTTTATTAAAATTATTGTTAGTAAGATTGAAATAAAAAGTTTCTTTATAAAAGGCAATATTTTCTTGTATATGTGTGCAAAATTGTAAATATTTTTAGAAGAAAAACATTTGTTTATACTTATATTTGGTTTTTTTTAAATTTTTTATTGACATAATAACTATTGTTATGCTCCATAAATTTAATATTTCCGTATAATAATATGAAATACTGTAAAAAAAAATAAAATATATAATTACTACTAATATTTCTTACAAATATTAAAATAAAAAAAAACTTTAAAATTAAATAAAAATATGAGATAAAATATTTATTCAAATTCTTTCTTAATAAAAATTTTATTTTATAAATTAACAGTTTTATTACCATGTCATCATAAATTTTTCAATCGTCTTAAAGAAAAAAAAAATATTTTTAGTTAAACATTACTAAAAGGGCAGATTTTTTATTTTATATACATTTTTAATATATAATGGCACATGCTTTGAAAATAAAATTTAACTAGTATAAATGTATGTATAAAGATGAAAAGACATCTAAAATAACTATTATATATATTATCAATAGTTGAGAAAATATAAAAATTTGTCTATCTATATACTTTTATATTTCTTAAAACAATTTCTCTTTTACTAGTTTTAAACAAGTGATAGTAAAAAAAAGACAGATAGAATGTTTGTTAGTTATAATTTTTAAGTTTAAATTTTTTTTTTAAAAGTTTAAAAGATTACAAAATAAGTATGTAAATATGATAAACAATTATAATAAAATTGATAATGAAAGTATAATATTGCCTATTTAGTTCATAAAAAGTATTTACAAAATATTTTTTTATTTAAAATTAGTTAAATCTATATTTTATTGTATTATATTCTATTAAAAAAAACATATTATTTCAAAAACTTTTTAAATTTTTTTTTGTTTATATTTATTTTTTATGAAAATTTTATTTTTAATACTAGCTCCTTTTTTTATTATTTATAATATATTTATATTAATAATTTTTATACATCATTTAACTAATTTAAAGTTGGAATTTATTATATATTATTTATAATAAATAGAAAATTAATTAATATTAACATTCTTTAAATTGAGTTTTAATACTACATACATTTATATATTTATATAAAATGTTGTAAAACATTTATTCTTTTTCAGAAGCTAGTGTTTTAAATTTTTTTTTATATTAAAATTGCTAGTTATAATAATAAAGAAAAATATTTTTTACTTTCCTTTTGAAGAATTTTTTGTCGTTAATGTTATAAAATACTCATACTGTTAATTATTTTAACTATATAGAAAATTTCATTTAATAAAAAAATTACCATTAAAATATATTTAAACTAACTCACATAACCCTATAACTTTTTTTATACAAAATCTTATAAAATAATATATTTTGTTATATATCTAAATATATTAATTTTATGGATTAATAGGTATTCATTATAAAATATATAAAATTTTAAATGTTTATAATTAAATCTTATTATTTTTAACTAATTTTTTATATTAATATATTTTTAATTTTTAAACATTTACTATCTCAAATAAGAAATTTTAACAGTTGTTATTACATTATAATAAGCATCATTTACTAAAAATATTTAAAACAATTAATGTTCTTGTATAGTAAAATACTTTTTATAGAAACTTATTACATTAATTTTACTTTAATTTTAATAAATTATTTTTAAAAATAAATAACAGTTTTAGTATTTAATTCTATAAAATAATAATATTATCATAATGTTTATTAATAAGCTAAATGTTAAATTTAATCAAAAACACTAAGTTCAGTTAAGTTTTTCTTTGATCAAAACATAAAAAAAAGAAAAATTTTAGTTAATTATTTAAATAAAATATATTAAATAATATTTTTAAACAAATTTATTTAACAAAAATATTTAATAATATCTAAATTTTTTTTATAAAAAGTTTTAATATTTGTAACATTTTATTTGTAAAACAAATAGCTTTAAAAAGTATAATCAAATTTTTTATTGAAAAAAATTTATAATATTAAAAAAGTTTTATTTTAACTAACTTATATTTTATACTAAAAGTTTTATTTTAAATAAAAAAATTTTCGGTAAAAGTTTAATAGATTTACACTTAAAAAATATTATTCTTAGTATTAATTAGTTTTAAGTATGTTACCATTTTTTTAATTTTATATATTTAAACTTTGTAGATATTAATACAAGAATAGTCATTTTATAAAGTATTAAAAACTACAATTATTATAATTGAAAAATTAAAAAAAAAAATATATTTTTATATAAAGTTACGAGGCTGCGAAAGTAAAAGTATTGACGGTCTTAAAGACGCATTACATTATTCATTTTTCAACTACTTTGTTACGTAAAAGTGATTATTCTGAAATTATAAAATTTAAATGTAATAAAAAAAACTTTTAATTCTTTGATATGACATCATTTCTTTAATTATCATATTATATTGATAATCAACTTGTTTATTATCTTACATTAGAGTAAATATTTTATAACATAAATTTGATTTAAAAATCATTTTTATTGTAGATAATTATTTTCTTTATTTATTTTTAAATAATCATTTTAAAAATTAGATAAAATTTATATAAAACTAAGTTTAATTAAGTATACTTCAATATATAATCTAATTATTAATATATTTAATTCATTTAAAATAAATATACACATATACATTTTTTATGAAAATAATTTATCAAGTTAAATATTTTGATTAAAATATTATAAACATTATGTAATAATAATTTATTTTAATTTTTTTTTTGTTATATTTTGTGGTTATCTTTAAAAAATCAATTTGTCATATTTTGACTTTTAAATTGACATATCGCATCACTTTCTAAAAATATAACTTTACTTTTATAAAATATCTTTACAATATTTTTTTACAAAACTTAACTTTAGGTAAATTAAATCTTCTCACTTTTCAAGTAACTTAACTTCTTAAATTTACAAATTTTTTATTTTAAATTTTTTTTTAATTTTAACCACTCGTCTACGTATAACAGAAATACATTGTTAAAATGAATCGTGAAAATTATTTGCATCTTAAAGATACTTTTATATATAGATTTTTAACTTTTTTAATAAGCAGGGAAGTATTAATAAAAAAAATTGATTCTTCTAATTATTATAATTGATGTATAATATATCTTATTTTATAAAATATTTTTTTTTAAATATCATTTTATATTAAATAAAATGACATTTAATAATAATTTTTAAAAAAATCCCACAATTCTTTCTGTTTTTGATAAAACATGATTTTCAATAAGATAATTTACACTCTTTTATTATTTAAAATTATAACATTTGATATTAAATAGATAAGACAATAAGATATAACATTATAATAATGTATTGAATTTTTTAAAACTTTATTAAGTAGAGAAAAGAAGTGATAATGATAAGTCTATATGTATAAATACTCAATAAAATTAAAAATTTAATGTTTTTTTTTGTATACAATAAAAACTTTAATAATTTATTCCTACATTAAAGTAAAACACCCTTTAAATAAAGATATAAATCTTACTATTATGTCTTTAATATTTATTATCATTAATCTTCTCGTTAAATAATGTTTTAACTATCACTTAGAACATGATCTCCAATTAATTATTTATAAAACATCAATTAAAAATAAAAATATGTTATATCATTATTTATCATGTCTTGGCGTCATTACCAATTTATTATGATTGTTGATCTTTTCAATTTAATTAAAACAGTAATTTAACAAATTAAGATTCATTTTACTTTTGACGTAAGAAAGAAAAAAACAATTATTAATATTTTACGTATGAAAAATATATTATTATTTATTATTATATGTCATAAAAATTTCCTTTAAATCAATTCATATATAGTTTAGTATAAAAAAATTTTTTATTGTTAAAATGTATCAAATTTTACTATACACAATTTTATATAAATATATTTTTAATAAAAAAAATATAGTTAAATAATTTTTATTTTTAATAAAAGTGTTTAAAAAAAAGTTAATTTATGTAAATAAAATTTTTTAAAAATATTTCTAAATTTACTACTTAGAGTTACAATATTTATTATTATACTATCCAAATTACTCAACATAGCATTCAATTAAATGTATTGATAAATGATTTTTGATAAAATGAATCTTCCTACTTTTAATCGATTAGAAGGTTCACTTGCACATTATACAGGTATAACTAACTATAGAACATGATTTTGATAATTTTTTTATTGTTTGTACAGTCATATGTATATTTAAAGAAAAAATTTTCTCAACACTAATTGTTTACATTTTTATATACATCTCATATATGTTTCTTTTTTATAAAAATAACTTAAATTTATTTTAAAATATTTAGTAAATCTTAAATCAAATTAATTTTAATAAATAATATTAATATATTAACTAATTTTAAATTCAATAAAAAAATTTTTTTTAATAAAATTATGTGATATTTTAAAAATATATAATAGAAATTTTTTTTAATATTACTATTGATAAAATTTTTTTTTATGAAGAATTATATTTATCCCTTATATAGAAAATATTTATTTAAAACATAGCGTTAAATTAACATTTTTTTTAATCAAAATATAATTACGTCGTTTTCTACTTATTATTTTTAAGAATCAACCAAAGATTATCCGAAAGTTTTTATATGACTTCGTATTATCTTCTTTTTTGTTATTGGTTTTATTTCAGTTATTTTGTGGATATTAAAGATTTTACGAATTCAAAACTATTAATATTTAATATTATTTTAAAAAGAATATGGTTTTTAAGGAAATAAAATATTAAGCTAATATTATATAAAAATTTTAATATTTTTAAAACCATCAAATTCTGCCACTGTATCAAATCAATTTATGAAAAAAGCTAATCTAATATATATAAGGAAATTTTTTTTTTATATTGGTAGAATTTTTAAATAATTTTATTATTAAATACTCCATTAATATTGATCTCTAATCATTATTTTCTAATTATTTTTTAATATTCATTATAAAATAAATTTGAAAAATATGGCATTTCAAGATACTGGTTCAAAAAGTAAACAAATACCTTCACGTTTAACAACAATGTCAGATCCTATAAGTTTAGAAACACCAAAAATTTTTGATGGAATGTCACCTAACATAGGATTTGGAGCTAGTAATTTATCATCAGCAATATTAAATATCAGTCCAAAATCTGCATCAGAAATATATGATATTATGCGAATAAATCCTTTTGATATAACATTTAAAGAAGAAAATCAAAAAGTAAATAGAAGTCCTGAAGAATTAAATAAACAAGGATTATTACCAAATCCAGGTACAAATATTACCTATTCACCATCTATAACATTTTTGAAAACATCTAAAAATAATACTTCAACACTATCACCTGGTGTAAATAATGTACTTCAATTTTTAAAAGGTACATGTTCAGAAAATAATTTTTTAAAAAATGATAGTCCAGATATTTTACAATTAGCAGCTAAGATAAAAGAAAGCCAAGATAGACAACTTTTAATAGATTCAACAACAGGAAATGATTCTACTACACTTATACCAAAAACAGCAGATGTAATTGAAAGTTTTTTAGAATATGAATTTAAAAGAAATAATCAAGCAGCAATGTTACATAAATTAAGTAATAATAATTCTGGAATTATAAATACAACTCAAAATATAAGTAATGCTAAAAATTTAACTAATTTTTCTTTAAATACATTTAATAATAATCCTGGACCTTCAAATTCTACTGATAATTCTATAAAATTTTCATTATCAAATAAAAGTAGTGAAAGTATTTCACTTAATAATAGTAATACTTTTTCACAATCATATAATCATACATTTGGATTAATAGATTCAACAACAGGACAAAATGATACAAATGAGCAATTATTAAATCTCAGTACAACTAAGGTCTCTCAACCGGATACTTTTATTAAAAATACTAATTCACAATCTTATATTTCATTATCAGTTAAAAAAGAAAATATTGATGGTAGTGTTCATAATAGCTGTCAATGGAATCAACAAGGAGGAATTCAATCTATTCAAAAACCATCCATACAAACAATTTGCCCTGTATCAGAGGCTTCCTCTTTTAATAGTAATATGAGTTCTTCAACCAACTCTAATATAGATTATTATCCTTCTTCTGTTAATTCTGAAAAATCTGAAAAATCTACAGCATCAACTTCATCAAATTCTATCAATAGTTCATCTAAAAAACAAACAATTTCAGGTACAACAAATCAAACAAATAATTCTCAAAATCCTCCATCAAATGCACCTAGAGGACGTGGTCGAAGGTCAACGACATCAGATTTACCACCAGATGAAAGACGAAATACAATTCTTGAAAGAAATAAAGCTGCAGCTGTTCGATATAGAAAAAGAAAAAAAGAGGAGCATGATGAAATGTTAAGTAAAGTTACAAATATTGAAAAAGAAAAAAATAAATTAATGACACAAAACGCTCTTTTAGTTCAAGAAAATGAAAAGTTAAAAGCATTATTGAATGCAAAGAATGCACAATGTGTATGTCAAGCAAAAACTTTACTTCCCGTTATGAATAATCATCAACAAATAGATCATATCATGAACAATTATATAAATCTGGGAGGTCAATAACATTTACCATGTTGAAATTATTTTTTTTTTCATTTTACGGATAGTTGAAATTTTAAAAAAAATGTCAAACAGATGAATTAATTTTATATTTTTATAGTTAAAATAGTTTTGTTTTTTTTTTATTATTAAATATTAGTAATATTAGGTTATTGTAAACTTTTACATTTTAATAAATTTCATCAAAACTTATACTTTTGACTGTGACTCCAGATCCTTCATATGATTTCTAGCAACAAGTATATTAAGAACAGGATATTTTTTAATATATTTAACAGCTTTTTCATGTGTTATCATAGTAAAGTCATGTCCATTAACTTGTAATATCTTATCATGTTGACGTAGACCAGATTTTTGAGCAACATTAGCATCAATTGATGTAATGTATATTCCCTAGAAAACAATTTTAAACTTATTTAACTAACATACATTATCTGGATATTTAAAAGGCGATAAACTAGGATCTTGATCAATCCCACCACCAATCTTTAAGCCAACTTTATAAGAAACATCATTATCGGAAGTCGATATTATTTCCTTCCTTAATTCAACTGCAATAGAAAGACATTCTAATGGTTGACCAGGTGTATGAAAAAATGCAGAAACATTCATAATAATAATAATAATTCAAGATATCTAATTGAATGTTATTATAAAAAGTAATCGATGGAAAATTAAATAAGGTCAGTGGTACCTCTTACCAATTGACATACAAGAAAGACTTATAAACATGAATCATTTTTCTCAAAAAAAATTTTTTTTATACTTTTATTTACATAATAAAAAAAAATCATGAAAAATTAATTGTTTTTTAATTCTTTAAAAGTATTTGGTAATGAACCAACGTAGTTACGAATACTTCTAAAAAAGTCTTCCCGAGCTTCAAAATCAAGTTCTTTTATAAGTTGCCCTTCACCATCAGTAAGAGTATGTAAAATAGATATTGTTCCTTTATAATCATTACTAATAATATGACATTCTAATAACATTTTAAATGTCCGATAAAGACAAATGCTACGAATTTTCTTCAACTCCTCTACGCGTGGATCATTTTGAATTGTTGAGGTAAACCATCCTTTTGGAAAAGTTAATGTCAAATTAGTTTCATTAATTAGAATATCCTTTGCTTTTGATGATTCTTCTTTCCATTTAGCAATTTCTGCTTCAAATTCTTTTAACTCTCTTTGATAATTTTCCTTCTCTACAAAAGATAATTTTGCCAAATCCTCGTCTGAAAGTTCCCCAAAAGTGACACAACTTTTTTCAAAACAATTATTCCAATATTGATATTTTGAACAAATGCTTTCAAAAAGTTTAAATGAAAGAAATTCTAAATTAATATCATCAATTCTCTTTTTATTTTCAGATTTAATGTTTAATGTTTCAATATCAAAAACAATATTATCAGGTAACATTTTTAACACTTTTTCCCAATAAAAATCTTTATTGTTAATTAATAACCAACGTAATAGTTTACAGCCTTCCTCAAGTGCTTCTACTAATGTTTCATTTTCTCCATTCAGAAGCCATAACCACGATGCAATTTTATCATCTATATCTGTGTCACTTAAATAAGGATCAAAAGAACTGTCTCTGTTGCAAAGAAGAAGGCAAATATTTCTAATATTCATTCCATAATTTTTACAATATTTAAGGAGAATTTTACGATTATTCTCATCTGTAATTTCACTTAAAAATGTCTTTGCTACTTCTTCTTTTAAGTTATCTGATAAAGTGCTTAAATAATATGGAATATATTTATGTTCTTTTAAATCCTTTAAAACATCAATATATGAAGATATAATCTCATCTGCCATTTTCAAATCAATTTCTATATCAAATTTCTTGAATAAAATTGTTAAATTAGCATACATTCTTAAAGTATTTGGATGTATCAAATTTTCAACTGTAACCTTTCTATTTATACTATCTATAATTTTCGAATACATAAAGTCTACACATTTTGAAAATTGTTCTGTTACAATATATTTTATAAGACCATAGTAATCATGAACATTATCCTTTTCTAAATTTTCAAAAATTGAATCAACAGTCAATGCTCTTTCAAAACTTCTTTTTAATCTACTTTTATATCCAAAATTATTTTCCAATGCTTCATCGAAACGAGCATCGATTGCTGCAGTTAAAAATGACCATAATTTATCATCAAAAGTTTTTGAATATTTAAATAATGATTTAAATTCACCAGAAATAGACCCTAAAAGAACTTTGTCCATATCTGTGTAAGTAGAAAAATTTTTGTCAAGAAAACTTTGAGCGACAAACTTAGTACAATCCCTGGATTTAAAAGAAGATACAAATCTTAATTTTTTGTCATCAAAATGAGAAAGTTTAGGATCTTTAATGTACTTTTTAACTTTTAATAATGAGTATACACTTGCAAATTTAGTTTGCACTACTAATTGTATTGCTTCATCAATTCTACCACACCGTATAAAACCAACAATCAATTTAATCATATCTTGAATATTTTCTGAATCCTTACTATTTAAAAACAATCCATCATTTTTAAAATGAAGACCTGTTGATAATAAAGAAATTGATTTTTGACCATTCTTTACTTCTAAAATTGTATTTCCAAGAACATTATCTAGTTTTATCAATTCATCAAGTGAATTAAGTCCACTTGCAAAACCATCCAATGTATCTTCTGCAACTGATTCAGACCATCTCAATAAAGTAAATAATATTCTAAATTCAGAATTATCAAAAAGCAAGCGATCTCTTATTGAAGTAGAAAGTTCTTCATTCTCAGCTACATAATCCTCAATTGTAAAACATTGCAAAAATAATCCGTAAATATTTCTCTCTACAATAAGTTGATCAATAGTATCATTCATAAACTTTGATACAGATTTATTTGTAATAGGTCGATTAATTAATACAGAAACAAGTTTGTTCAAAGCTTCGTGAAATTGAAGCATTGATACTTTAAAATTAGTTGAATTTTCAAGAAACATACAACTATCATGAATAATAACATGATTTACTATAAAAAAATTTTTTTTGATTTAAAATCATAAAGAAAACTTACTCGTATGTACCAAGTCTTTTTCTGGTATCAATGAATATGTTGAAGAATTTAACTTTAAAGATGTATCAAGCAAGTCCATATTTTATTATATATATTTTTATGAAAAAATTTTTGTTACAAAACAAATTCTTAGAAAATAACAACGAAAAAAAAAATTGAAGTAAAAATGCACAATGATGTCAATTTATTTCCCCCAAACACATTTCTCCAAATGTATTCATTGTAGAAAAGTTTATAATATGCTTGGAAGGGACGGGTCAATTCACTAAAAATCATTTTTTTTTCATTTTCTCTTTAAGAACCAATTTAGCAAAATTTCATTATCATTAATTTATTAATTAAAAACAATATTATTTACAAACTTTAAAAATTAAATTAAATTAATAAATAATATCATTTCTTAGTAAATAAAAATATGTTTTTATTTGGATAAAGAAAATTTTACATAGAATTTTTTATGCTTTTCATTTTAAATAGAATCATTTTTTCTTAGTAACTATGATACCGGAAATGATAAATTTAATTAAAAAGATTTTGAAAATTGATAAGATGTTTGATTAACATTAAAATCAATTAAAAATTTTGATTATTAAAGAAAATCTATTTGATAAGAAACTTTTTTATCTCAACATTTTTTTTAAATTCTTTAAATAACTGGAAAAAATTAATTTTTTAATTGAACATCGCATTATTTCTAGGGAAAGATTATATGTAGAAGAGTACAAAATAAAGTTTAGACAATACAGAAGAACCTGAAAAACTATACTTAATGTTTTTCAAAAAAAATTTTCTTTTTAAATTTTATAGTAATTTTTTTTACTTTTTATTGGATAAAAATTTTATCTATGCTTTAAACCATCATTTTAGTGAAGTATGATGCTTTTTTGTAGGAATTTAGACTCAAAAAAGTAACAAAATATTTGAATATATAAATTTTTAATTTATTTTTTATTTAATAGTTATACAATTTAAAAATTTTATATAAAAAAAGTTTAATTTTTACAGTAGAATAAATATTTTATTTGAAAACCCGACTTATCGGAAGACTTTTTTGGTAAATATTGAATGTAAATATTTAGAGCTATGTAATATTAGTATTTTTTTTAAATTAAGAAACTAAGTTATAAGTTATTATGCTTACAACAACAATTGTGAAACTTATGACAAAAGTTAATGATAAAGAAGAATGAAAAAGGAATACTGATACTGATGCAACTAAAGCTATTGTTATAGTTGAAGCAAAACATTTATACAAACTGTTTAAATATTTCACTATTAAAGAAGTATAAATGCCACCTATAGCTAGAACGAACATTGCTAACCAAACAACAACGGTAAAACCATGGAAAATGCCTTTTTCAATAATATCATCAATACTTTTTGACATCATACATATAATAGCAGCAACAAGGCCCCATGTATAAAGTTGAATACTTCGAAGCCACAGTGATGATTGCGATCCATTTTTCAACATTTTTTCAAAATAAACTGAAGCAAATCCAGTGAGAATACTAATAGCAATAACTGACACTAATCCAATTATTACAGTTTTATTTATTTCTTCTCCAAAAGGTGAAATAATTATACCAAGAAATATAAGAAAAATACATATCCATCTTTTGAATGATTGATTTTTTTTTAAAAAAATAACCATAAATAGGGCAGATGATACAATTTTTAGTTGGCATGTTACCTAAAAAATTATGTAAAAGAATTAAAATGATAAAAATTACTTGATAAACACCAGGTGATAAATTTTGTGCAGCAATTATTTCAAGATTATTTTGAATTATAAAACAAACAGCTGGTGGACTGATTTTTAAAAAGTCAATTGGTTTCATTAATATTTCATTATAAAGACCAGAAAAAAAATTTTTAATATTATATTGTTGTTCTCTAAAATATAATAAATACACTAGAATAAGTTTAAAAATTTCACAAAAAACTGGCACAACAGCAGAAAAAAATTTATCTTCTTCTTTAACATTAACAACAGTATATTTAATAAGTATGTTATAAGATCCCCAACAAGCAACAATTCCAATAATTATATAGATTTTGAAAATAATTGAAGTTTCCAATTCATTTGTTTTTGTCAAGTCTTTATCTTTCTCTTGATCCACATTAATAGTAATTTCTTTAGTATTTATACCATCTTTAATTGGTTTTATTTTTTTACCATATGGTCCCATAATAAATGTTTTAATAAGGATATTTATACTAAAATTTGATTGAATAAAAATGTATGATTAAAATATGATTAAAGAAAGTTAGCTGATCTAAAACAAGATATTATAATACAACATTTTGCAATTTCTTTTTTTAAAGTAAATTTAATGCTTTATGCTAAAATATATTAAGTATATATCTATTAACTAGTTATAAGCATGATAATATTACGCATCAATTTATTTATTACATTGTAACCAAGAAGTGATTTATTTCTTGTTTTGAAATATTTTATACTTTTTATTAAAAAAACATATATTTATTCAGATAATCTTATAAAAATTATTTTAAATTGAATAAACAAATGTTTAAAAAAACAAATACTTTTATGACATAACTTTTATATTACATTCGTTAATTTAAAAAAAAAATCAGAAAATTTAATATTTATTGATAAGTTATTTTTTTAATACAATTAAATAAAATTTAAGGAAATAAGATTTTTTTTTATTAGAAATAAAAAAAATAATAAACTTAAGAATAGAAAGATAACATTTAAATAAATAATATTGAACCATTTTGAAAGGAACTATTATTATAACAATTAATTCAATAAATAATATAAAATATTTTAGTTTAAAAATATTTAAAAAAAATAATATTTTTGTTTGTAAAACTATTTTAAAGTATAAATCTTTAGAAATATATAAAATTTTTTTTTTTATTTTTTTTTAATAAATTTTTTTTATGTTTATATTAAAAATAAAAATACAAATTGTTATTGTTATTGTTGCGTATTCAGCTAAAACTTTTAAAGTTACTACAATTAAAATTTAAATTAATTCTTTAACACTTTTAATAGTATAAACTTTTTATTAGTAAACTTGATCTGCTATGTTTTTACAATAAGTTTATGAATATAATAATATCAGGTTCATAAACGTTATTTTCAAAGATTAGTATTAATTAGTTATTAAAAATAAAAACTTCTTCATATATAAAAATACATATTTCTTTTATCTTTCATTAAACCTTAAAGTATTTCAAAGCATAAAAATAATTGTTTTAATAAATATATTAAACTTTTCTATAAAATACATAAAATATTTATTAAATTAACTATTTCAGGTAATATAGTATTTTTTCCGCGCAATTTAACGATTATTATAATTTATATATGACTGGAGGGTATAAATGTATAATTATTATATTGTTATTTGAACAAGTTTGATTTAAGGACAGGGATAAATAATATATCACATCATTATTGGAAAATTCTTGTTTTATATAAAAAAAAATTTTTTTTATAACTAAATGTACAATTATTTGTTTCATATAATATAAATAAGTTTCAATAGTTCAGATAAATAGTATTTAATATTTATTCATTCAAATATCATTTTTTTTTAAATAAATTTGATTAAACCAAAAAAATTTAACAATACAAAAAATTATACTTTGTTGAAATTTTAATTAAAAACTTTAAAAATAAAGATCTTTAATAAAATACTAAAATATTGTACATTAATTTAATGTTACCTAAAAAAAATATGAATAATTATATTTCAAATTAAAAAGACAATGATTTTTTTTATAATAATTTTAACTTTAGTTACATTTATATTTATTCATAATGTATAAAAATTTTCAATTTATTTTATTAGGTCTTTACATATGAAATGGGTTTTTTCTACTCTAAATTTTAAATGCGCATAACTCGGTCGAAAATAAATATTTTTATTAAAAATAAGAACCATTAGAATCTATACATTGTTGCCAACGAGATACCATTTTATTTATACCATTTTGATAAAAATCCTGGCTTCTAGAAGCGATGAAATCTTCAAAGGCAGTTTTTATATCCTCCTCGTTGTTGAAGATTTTCTCATTCAAGAAGTGGTCCAAATGTTTGAAAAAATGAAAATCCGTTGGAGCAAGATCTGGTGAATATGCAGGATGAGGTAAAGTTTCATACCCCAATTCACCCAGTTTTTGGAGGGTCTTTTTTGAAACATGTGGTCTTGCATTGTCATGAAGCAAGACAGGCCCCTTTCTATTGACTAATGCGGGTCGTTTTTGGCACAATTTTCTATGCATTTTTTCAATTTGTTGACAATACGACTCCGCAGTAATAGTTTCACCAGGTTTCAAGAATTCATAATGAATGATTCCTTCAGCAGACCACCAAACAGTCACCATTACCTTCTTTTGGTTAAGTTGAGGTTTTGGAAAAGATTTTGGTGCTTCATTGATATCCAACCATTGTCCACTTCGCTTGCGGTTATCGTACAGGATCCATTTTTCATCACATGTAACAATTCGATCCAAAAAAGGATCATTTTTGTTTCTTAAAATGAGCGAAGAGCAAATTTCATAACGACGATTTTTTTGATAGTCGTTTAATTCATGTGGTATCCATTTGTCAAGCTTTTTTGTCTTTCCTATTTCTTTTAAGTGGCGGGAGACTGTTGCCGTGGATACATTTAAAGCTTCTGCAAGTTGTCCTAGAGTTTGACGTGGATCGGCTTCTACAACTGCTTGTAATTCATCACTATCCACGGTGGAGCAAGGCCTACCACGGTCTTCATTCTCAAGGTTCTCGTTTCCCTCGTTGAATTTTTTGAACCATCTTTGTACGGTGGAAGTACTAACAACATCCTCCCCAAAAGCTTCATTAATATTTTGAGATGTTTTTGTGGCATTAGTGCCACGTT
The DNA here is from genome assembly GCA_029582065.1 of Strongyloides stercoralis. Taxonomy (NCBI): domain Eukaryota; kingdom Metazoa; phylum Nematoda; class Chromadorea; order Rhabditida; family Strongyloididae; genus Strongyloides; species Strongyloides stercoralis. The sequence continues at coordinate 6,369,714 of CM055866.1, read as the reverse complement.
TGAACTCATAAAGCATAATAATACGAATGTCGCGTTTTGATAGCATAGTTTATTTTTAAAATAAAATAATGATAATTAAAATCAAATGCCATGATTTATATGCCAAATTGTAGCAAAGATTCTGTAGAATCTAACAGTATGTTTTTTTATGTAAAAACATAGCTACATATTTTAAATACAATGAGTCAAACTTTGCGCATCAATATAAACCCATTTCATATGTAAAGACCTAATATTTATGTATGCACTTGATTTGTTCCCCATTATTGAAAAATAATAAATATTTTTAACAATTAATGATTTAAAAAAAAAGTTGTTCTAATTGTTAATCAGTTATTAATAAAATTCAATTGTTATGAAATAAATTAAAAATATAATTAAAGTTTTATAATACATAACTTTGTTTTATAAATTTTTTTATTAACAGACGTTTATTAATTGAAATTAATTATTATAATTTATAAATAAAATAAATTAATGCTATTATACTGGAATACTAAAAAAATTAATGTTTATTGGATTGATTAATTTAACTAAATTTATTGTAAGCAATAATTGAACCTATTGTTGTACATGAACCTATAATAAATAAAATAGATATTTGAACATTTATAAAGATTATGACAGAAAGTATTGTTACAACAATAATTGTACTTGCTGCTGCAAAAGACTTTTGAATATTATCAAGATATTTCATTATTAAAGATATATAGATTCCACCTACAGCTGCTAAACACACAGCAATCCAAACTTTGAAATTAAATCCATGTAAAATACCTTTTTCATAAACTTGAGATCCTTTATCAATCAAAATCCAAATAATAGAAGCAGGTATACCCCAAAAATATAATTGAATATTTCTTATCCATAAACTACTTTGTGAACCATCTTTAAGCATTTTTTCAAAATATACACCAGCAAAACCAGCAGCAACACAAACTATTATAATAGCAATTAATCCAATTATTGGATTTTCATTTTTATCATGTGTTGTTGAAGTATTTTTCTGCATATTTCCTACTTGAACAATAGCTATACCAACAAAACAAAATATAATACATATCCATTTTTTCGCAGAAATTTTTTTTTTCAAAAATAAAACCATAAAAATTGCAGTTGAAACTATTTTTAATTGAGATGTAACCTAAAATAATTATTTCATATATTTTATAATTAATAAACTTACTTGAAAAACACCCGCAGGTAAATTTTTCATTGCAATAATATCTAAATTATTTTGTACAATATAACACAATGCAGGTGGACTTAATTTTACTAACTCTTTTGGTTTTTTTAATAAATTATTATTAATAGAACGTAAAAATTTTCCTGGTTCCATTCCTACTTCATTGAAAAGCATTACAAAACAAATAATAATTTTTGCTATTTCACTAAAAAATGGAATAGCACATGAAAAATACAAATTTTCTTGTGAAACATTGGTTTGAGTATATTTTATTAATAATGTATAAGAACTCCAAATGGCAATCATTGTACTCACTACATAACATTTAAACCAAAGTGAAGAATTAGTTTCTACTACTGGTGGCCGTATTGTAGTAATAGTAGTATTAGCTAATTCTGATTGAATACTTTCATTCTTTAATTCCAAATTAGAACAGTCATCATTTATTGTTATATTATCGCTATCAATTGTTGATGATTGAAGAGGTCTTAATGAATTACTATTTGTTTTTGATGCCATAAATCTATAACTTCTTTTTTACAATATACCTAATTTAATAAAGAAAATTATAAAAAATTTATATTTATAATGAATTATTAAAAAAATTGTTAGAAAATATTGATTTGTTATATATAATTTTTTATCATTAGAAAAATTTACCAATAACATTTAAAATTAATAGTAAAAAAATATAAAATATATTCAATGTTAAAATATTTTAGAATGCAAAAATAATTTATTTTATTTTAATAAAAATTATGAAATTTGAAGTTTGTATACATAAGTTATATAACAAAGTGTACTCTTAAAAATAAAAACATATAATAATCACTAATAATAATAAAAATATTTGCTTATTTTAATATTTTACTATGTATTTTAGTACTAGTAATTTTCTGGAGACATATAAAATCTACATTCTTATATTATAGTCAAAATAATTTATTTATATTAAAAAGTACATAAAAAAGAATAAATATTAATTTATAAATTGTAAATAGTATTATCTTTAAATTTTCATAATTATTAAATATTAATTATTGCTTCTTAGTAATGTTTTTAAACTAACAATTTTTATAAATTTTATTAAAATAATTAAATATTTAGTTAAAAAATTTTAAAAAAACCATAAAATATTTTGGTTTAACTAGTAAGAGTAATTTTTTTTACTATTATTTATTAAAAATTAAACAAAAATCATAATAATTTTTAATTTTTTTCTGTTTATTTGAAATAACAAATTTATATAAAAAAAAAGTATATACAGTATTTAAGTATCTCTAATCAAATATAGAATAAAATGATCTAAACAAAACAATATTTGAAAAAAGTCTAATTTGATGTAATAATATTTATGTAGCTAATGCATAACTTTAATTTGCCATTAATACTAAAAATAATTTATAAAAAACTTTTTTAAAGTTGAAAAAATGACAGATCAATTATTTAATAAATGTTTATTAAAAATATATATCTTATAAAATTAATTATATTATACTTAATTAGGATATTTATTTATAAATAAATTATAAAAAAATTACTTTTAAAATTGTTTGAAGATAATATATTTTATGGAATTTAAAAATTTAATAATAACATTAAGTAAAAGAATATTTATATATATATATATATATATCTATTAATCATTCACATTACAAATAAAATATATTTTTTTATTATACAATTTTTTAAAAAATTAGTTCAAGAATAACTATTAATAATTATATATAAAATAAATTGTCTTTGACAAAATATATATATATTTTTTTATTTATTGTATTGATTTATGTTTAAAACAATAAAGCATAAATTGTGGGCGTTTTAATTAGATACACTTTAAAAATTATATGAAACAAATAAATTTAATCTAGATATTAATTTTTATAATAAAATAAAATAAAGTTAAAATATTATATTTAACCTAATTGTAAATCTTTTTTTTTCTAATTAACAATTATACATTTTTAAACTTCAAAAATAAATAAATAAATAGATAGTAGAATTCTGTAGTTTTAAAATGTTATTTAAAAAATTTTATTAAAAGTTTTAATATTAGAAAAATATTTTTGTTTTGTATTTTAAAATATTACAACAATAAAATTAATTTTTTCATTAATTTTTTAATTTTTTAATTTTTATATGAATAATAAATAATAATTGATAACTATATAAAGATTTTTATTAAAATAATCAATATATATATAAATATATTGTAAAATCACTTTAAAATTTATAATTTATTTTATTGTATGGCCTTTCAAGCAAAAGATAATCAAGCGAAAGAAAACCAATAATATTTAAGCTGTAATAGTTTAAAGTTTATTTAGAATGACTAATTGTTGATTATATACTAATGTAACTTTTTTTTTATAAATAAATTTTTGAATTTGAAATTTTAATTAATGTTTTAATCAATATATTTGTTAGGTATTAGGATTCAAGGTAACTTGTTGACATTTACAATTAATATTTTTTTTTCTCTAATTTTTAAAGTATAAAAAAAAGATTTAAAAAAAATGTTAAAATATAATAAATCTGTTACCTCCATTTGTTTTGTAAAATATATCATTTGTAATTTTAAAAAAAATTATTTTTATATCATTTTATAATAATTATATATCAATTTTGTAAATATAATTATTAAAATTACTATTTATTTGTAACTATATGTAGTATTATGATTAATTTATAATTACATTTACTTTGGATAAATATATCTTTTATTAACTTATACTAATTTGTTAAATTAATATATTTATTATTTATATATAAAGAAAATTATATAAAAATCATTAATTTAACTCAAATTCACATTTTATTGTTGACTTATAGCTAAGGTAACGAGAGAAAGTAAAGAAAATCAGCTAAGATAAACAAAAAAATTTGGTATGTAAGGATATATTTTACTATATGAATATTAATATCATTTACCAATAACTTTTTAAAATGTTATTACTAAGAATAAGTTATTGAAGAAATTAAATTTGATAATTTAAAAATGGATATTAAAAAAAATATTGCTAGTAATATTAATGAACTTAAAAATAATATTATTAATGTAAGTTAATGAATATAAAATAATCAACTAATTATTATAGAATCCAGCATTTATTAAAGCAAATGAAAATGATAAGCAATTAATTTTAAATAATGATTGGTATTTAGAAAATACTCTTATTAGTAGACAATATGATTTAGATATTGCTCAAGCTGTAATTTTAGAAGCATTAAAATGGAGAAGTAGTATAAATATTAAACGTATGTTGATCAAATAAAAATAAAAATTATAACTTTAATTAATGTAAATAATGGAAGAAATTTTCAATTGAAATAACTTTTATAATAATGATTATTGTACAAAATAAATAATGATAATTTATTCATATATATAAATTAGTTATCAATTGTAAACATAAATTTTTTAGATGCATGCATACTTGAATTCAAATTTTTACTTGAAAATGAATTGATATACTTTCATGGCTATGATAACAAAAATAATGAAATATGTAAGTTTTATTTTCTTTATAATAAAATGTATAATCTATAGTATGGATTAATTTGACACGATTTGATAATCATTCAGAAAGTATAATTAAAAGATTATCAATTTTTTTACTTGAACGTCATTATTTTTTAACAAAAGGAACTCCTATTGCATTGATGATAAATATGTATCAGGCTTCGATTTATACTTTGGTAATTTTTAAAAAATAATTTATTAAACATTTAAAAACTTAATTTTAGAATATAGATTTTTTTAAATTTATTTTTAATGCATTAAAATACTTCTATCCAAACTATTTAAAATCTATATATTTATTTGAATCGTCATTATTGATACAATCAACTTGGAGAATTATTAAATCAACATTTGAGAAAGAACAAATTGATAATTTTCATACTATTTCAATAAAAACAATTGATAATTTTTTACCTAAAAAATATATACCAATAATTTTTGGAGGTGAAGTAAGTAAAAATACTTTTTTAAATATAAAAAGAGTGTAAAAATATCTATTATAAAACAAAAGGTAAAAATATAATGATCTTATTATTTTTCAAAAGATTTATTACTTTATATTATTATTTATTATAGATAGCTATTTAATTATAAGAAAAAAAATTTTTTTAAAGATCAAAAGATGTATTATAAGTTTAAAAGAAATTTAAACCGAGTAAAAGTGTCAGAAACTTACATTAACTTTATTTAGTTTAATAATATTAAATAGATCATTATTGATAAATATATAAATTTACTCAGTAATAATTTTTGATTAACATAATTTTTACTACTTTTATCGTTCAAATCAATTGTGTTTATATTATTATATCACTCATTAAGAAAAATATATAGATTACCAAGTTATTAGTGCTTATTAAATGTTTCAATAAATTTATAAAAATATTTCTTATATAAAATATTTTGTTCCGTTTACAAAAAAAAACTACAATCTTATTAGTACTTAATAATCAATAACAAAATAATATTTATATTATTTAGGACAATTATAAATTTAATATGGAAGATATGGCCAAATACACATCTTCCCATGATTGCCAAACCGACTCAGGATATTATGAACCATCTATTTTGGAACAACAACCACAATTAAATACACCATTTATTCGTAAAGTTTGTTTTTTGTCATATTAATTATATTTATATTGATTATGTCTAATTTCCAGACAGTTTCATTTGGTGGAGATGACGATGAAGATGTTCGTAGAGTGACACCATTAGTTATGTCTTCGGATGGTAATAATCTAATGTTATCTTCTCAAACAAATGAAGATAATTTTGAAAATAACAAGACTTCTTCAAGAGTATCAGTAAGAAATTCAAAAGGACAATTACCACCTTCTGTTCCACCAAGAAGTAACTCTGTTAGAAGAAATAGTCATATTCCATTATATTTAAAACCATTAGTTGAAGAAAAGATTAATACACCTTTAGATGAATGGTTTACAAGTGATGTAATACAAATGTGGTACGTTATTAATTTATAATAATGTATATATATATTTTTTTTGTAGTCCATCTACTACTATTTCTCTTAAATCAGTAGATAATGAGAATGATTTTGTTGAAATTATTATTTTAAAAAATGTATCCAGTCAAAATGTACTTTATAAAATAAGAATAACATCACCTGAAAAATTTAGAGTCCGCCCCTCTACTGGAATATTGAAGGCAAATAGTCAAGAAATTATAAGACTTTACTTACAAAGTGAATATAAAGCATCAGTTTCTAGAGATCGTTTTCTTCTAATGGCAGTAGCTGTTAATGAAAATTCAAAATTTGAGGATTTTGGAAAAATATGGCAGGAATCTAGTGATGATAAAAAAGTAGAACGAAAACTTACATGCAAGTTAAATGAAAATGTAAAAAATGAACAAGATACAGATCGACCATTATCTGTGTTAAAAAAGAATTCAACTATAGAATTTGGAAAACAACAAAATAGTAATTTATCAACTTTATCTTTTAGACAAAATATTATTATTCTTGCTATTGGTATAATAATAATTTTCCAAATTATAATAATTTTAAAATTGAATGAAATTTCCTCATTAAAAACAAGTGAAATACTTTCAAATGAAAAATGTATTTTAAATACTGAAAACAAATTACATGAAGAAGAATTATAAATATTTTATTTATCATTTAATTAGATATACTATTATTTTAAACTAATTAAATATATTTTTTAGTTTGAAACATTTTTTTTTACTTAGATGTAGTTTTTTTTATGGTAATTATCTTATTTGTTAATGTTAATAAAAAAAAAATTACAAATAAAAGGTCAATTTTCTTTATGTAATATAAATAAAAAAGTTTGATATTCTTTTTAATATTTGATGAAAAGTTATATAAATAGTTTCTTCAAATGTTCTTGTAGGTTTTTTGTTTGAACAATTTGTCTTTTTACTATTTTTTGTATTGATCTTTGGTGCGTTACTTTCATACTTTACTAAATAGTCAAGAATAATTCCATGGGTTATTGATAGTCGATTGACAAATCCATATTCTTCTAAAATTTTTTCTTGATCATTTGTTGATGGTACATTTTGAGAAAAGTTTGAATAATATTTTTTAAAAAACATATAACTATTCTCTAAAAGATGATTCATTATTTTTTTTCCTTCATTAATAAGACTAAAATTTAATATTTATTGTATGATATTTATAAAAAAAAAGTTACTTACTATGTATTATTTGACCCTAACAAACCTTCAATAATCATTTGATTTATTGTAAAATATAAATTTTCAGGCTTCTCTTTAGATGCTTTAGTAATATATGGTTTTTTTAATTCTGAAAATTGATAATTAAATTTTTTTCTTTTTATCCTTTCATACATATATACAATATCTTCTTCTTCTTCTTTACCATAACATTTTAAGAAAACGGGGAAAAATGAATATGGGTAGATTTTTCTTTTATGTTTCGATGTTTGTAGACTAAAGTCATACCAAATACTATCAGACGCATTGTAAAAAATTGCTTTAAAAGATTTTTTTAATTGTGTATATTTTTCTGTAAATATACTAAATTTATCATTATTTCCTGTAATTTTATAAAAATTAGCTATTATTCCAGAAGTATTACACAAAATTGAATTTAATTCAATAGGTAAAATATTTGTATCTATAACATCCTTTTTTTCCTTTTTATATGTAATCCATCTATAAGATAATTGACTACTTTCAGAAATTGTTTGTAATTTTTTCCAGTACTCTAATCTGTCATCACAATCACTTAATTGACTTCCTAAATTATAATCTGAATAAAAGTTTTCTACTCTAGGTATATTTGGTGATGCTTGATACCGAAAACCAGTGTAATTTTTTTCAGAAATTTTAACAGAAACACTTCTTTCCTTTTCCCAAAATAAAAATTCTTTTTCTAAATATGGTAGTGCTTTTTTTAAAAAATCTAAATTGTTTGTATGTTGAAAATATTCATTAACAGTTAATGCAAGTAATGGAACTGTTGTTTTTTTTAAATGATATATACGATAACCATATGGAATATATCCATAAATATCAATAAGATGTAGCAAATTTCCAATCATTCCTTTTGATGTTTCATACATTTTTGATACTAATAATCCTTTTACTATATAATATATGTCCCACATTCTATTACCTTCAAGAATTATATCAGAAGCAATAAATTTATTTGGTAAATAAATTGATGAATATTTAATTGGATGATTTTTAACATCTTCATCAAATTGATAACATAAATCTTTCCATTTATTATGTAAAAATTGTCCCCATTCTTTATATGATTCATTTTTAATTTCTAATATATTGCTTATATTTTTTGTCCAATCTCCTATATTGTTACATCTATAAAATAATATAAATAATCTGATAAATTTACTTGCCGTTTTAATTCAGAATTTTCTTTATCAAAATTTTTATCAATAAAATTTTCTATCAAACTTTTATCAATCCCTTTTAAATCAGAATTAAATTGTTTTTTATACTCATTAATTATTTCTTCTGGTTCATTTTTTAAAGGTCTACTAAATATATTTCTTGATTTATAGTATGATTCTAAATTTAATAATTGTAAATGAAAATCTCCCCAACAATATATCATGTAATTTTTTGTAATATTAGTAACATTTTTATCACAATTAAATATAATATCTTTCTTATTAATTAAACAATTATATATTTGATCTTCATTAAAATTTATTTTTAGTGATAATATTAAATATGATTTTAGTATTAAAAAGAATACTGTAAAATATAAAAATGATATTGTTGCTTCAAAATTAATAAACATTAATAAATTTTTTGATAATATTAAATTTAAGCCAAATAATATGCATATATATATAAAGTTATATATTTAATTATTTTTACAATCTTTTAATAAATTTTAACATATTTTAAAAATGCATTTAATAAATTTTATATATTGTCATAAAAAAAACTGTAATAAATTATTTATAAAATCGTTCTTTTATTATTTTATAAATGTAATTATTAGAAAAATAAAAATACTTATAATCAACAACTTTTTTATTATCAAAAACAAAAATAATTGTTATCAAAATATACATAAAAAAATTCTTAACAATAATTGTTTTATAAAAATTTTTTCATAAATTTTTATATATACTTATATAGTAAGAATTTATTCTAATATTTCTATAACTATATTAAAAATTAATGTTTATCCCAAGGAAAATAGGTAAAAAATAAAAAAATTGTAATAAAAATGAAGTTTTTGATGTTCCATAATTGTTGGTTGTGGTAAAATTACATTTATCATTTGGATACAATACATCACATAAATCATCTAAATCATCTATAGTTAAATTATTACTATATTTTGTTAATAAATCAAGTATAACACCATTGGTCCAACCAAAACCTTCTTGAACATCATATTCACCACCTCCGCCATGACCAATTTTTTCACTAACAACATTATACTTTTCAAACATTGCATTTTCTTTTTTAAAAGTACGGAAATTGGAAAGAATCCAACGTTTTGCTAATTTTAAAGCTTCATCTTGTAAACTAAAATTAAAAAATATTATATAATTGTGATAATTTTATTATTTAAAACATACAAACTATTATTAGTTTTGCTTAAGCCTATAATAACCATATGATTAGTTGGACTCCAACCATTTGGTAAATCCCATTGTTGATTTGAATCATATAAACTTGTTGGTAGTCCACCTCTATAACTAAATACACCTTCTGATTTCAATTTATTATATAATAATGGTATATTTTGTTCCTCTTCATTACCAAAACATTTCCAATAAAGAGGTGAAAGATTTGATGGATAATATCCAAAATTATGTTTTTGACTTTTTTTATTATAATCATACCATCCATAATTTTTTGAATTATAAAAAACATATTTAAATGTTTTCATAAAGTTATTATATTTTTCTTCAAACTCTTTACTTTTATCATTATATTCAATATAAGAATATAATTTAGATATTGTTCCATAAATACTACATAATATTGCATTAATATCAACTTCTACAATATCAGTAGTTTGGAAAGAAGAAAAGTCTGAAAAATTTGATAAAAATCTTGTTGAAAAATCCCATCCACTTTCAGCAGTTGAGCTAATACTTTTCCATATTTCTCTTTTTTTATCACATCCTTTAATATTTTTAGTTGTATTAACATCTTGAAAATAACTTTCTGGTCGAGGTACATTACTATCTGCACGATATTGAAAAACAACATAATTATTTCCATTTATAGTAACATTTGTAGTTCGCCTTTTTTCCCAAAATGATAATTCTGTTTCTAGAATTGGCATAGCATCAAAAAGAAAATTAATATCTTTAGTTGCTGTATAATATTCATCAACCATTGATGTAAGAAGTGCTGGTTGTGAACGTTTCAAATAATAAATTCTACCACCATTTGGAATAAATGAATACTTTTTAATTATATAAAAAAAATTTTCAATTATTCCTTTAGCTGTTTTATACATTCCAGATTTAAGTAATCCTTTAATTATCCAATATGTGTCCCAATAATAAAATTCTCGAAAACGCCCACCAGGAATAATAAAATTATTTGGAACATATATTAATGAATATTTTTCATTATCCTTATTAACATCATCCTTCACACTTCTACATAGGTTTTTCCATATTAAATTTAATTTTAATGCCCAGCTTCTTAAAGTATCATCTTTAATATTTATTAATTTTTCTGGTTTATCAGACCAATCATCAAGTGAAGTACAACTATAACATGTTAGGATACAAATAGCATTACACTTACTTTTCTAATTCATGACCCTCTTCATAAAAATAATTATTAACAAAAGTTATAAGTTTTTCCCTATTAATTTTTTCAACAGTCTCTGGAAATTGTTCTAAAAAATCTGCCATTGTTCTATTTGGATTATATTTTAATGGTTTATCAACAAAAGTTTTTGAATCATTAAATAATTTATGATACATAACAGAATGCATCAATTTACCTGTACAATAAATAAAATAATTTTTTGTATCTCTTTCATCACAGACATTTTCTACACCATAAATTTGAAATTCACAAGCATCATTTTCTACTTTTGATGTTCCAACAGCTTTCAAAATTTCTTCTAATGTTGGTAATGAGATATCACCATTTTTTCTTTTTATTGGTGGAAGCAATTGAGAATTAATATATAAATAAAATTGACAAGTACATAAAATAACTATTAACAGTCGTAAAATAAAACGTATCATCTATAATATAATAATTTATGTCATATATGATACATTTAAATAGATGTACATATTTATTGTTAAGTTTTATAGCGTATTAAAGTCACATGGGTTGAATCATTTTAATATAATCGAATATTTATAATTGTTTTCTAATTCAGTTTTATTTTTATCTTTTTTTTTATAAATTTTTTTTCCAATAATTAAAAAATAATTTTTTAAAACTTGTGGAAAGTTTTATAAGATACTAAATATAATAAAAAAAAAATACTTTATTTTTTACATCCATCAACATTTTATTATTAGGTAGTAGTTGTTGTTGACGATGTATCATTTGGAATATTATTATCACAATTATGTAAGTAGCCTAAACGTTTATGCTCATAATCTAACTGTTGGCTGAAATATAGACATTCATTCATTTTATCCTTCATACGCTGTAAACAGGACGATGTTTTTAACATGCAATTAACAGCACTGGAAAGTAAAAATCACAGATCATTTTATCAAATTTTAATGGTCTTACTCTTTCGAATTATCTATATCAAAACATGCTCCATCTAATTGTTCATTTATTTTTATCATTTTATATTTCCTTGATGTTATCTTTGGTAATGTCTTATGAATGTGAACTTGTATTTGGTATAATGCTAAGGATGGATCATGATCTAAAATATGTAATGATTCTGAAATTTTTTCAGATACTAAAAATTTTTGTATTATTAAATAATTGATAAGAACGTACTAAAATTTATACTTGATATACAATCATTTGATAAATAACCTGGTCTTCTATTTGTAGACATATTCTAACAATAAAAAAAAAGTTATAATATTACTTTAATAGTAAAAAATAAATAAATAAAAGGGATTAATAACCAATATAATAAAAAAAAATAAATTTTTTTTTATTTAATGAAAACAGTTAATATATAATCAACCGTTAATATTACCTAGTATAAAATATAACATAACAAAATATTAGATAACAATTATTATTTAAGATAATAGTTTCATTTCTTCTTGTAATTTTGTCTTTTCTGCAGCTGCAAGTTCCCATGTTGTTCGATTTTCAAAAAAGTACAAAACTTCTTTTTCATGATTTAATTTCTTTCTATCCTCGTCAATTTCTTGAAGTCTAAGTTGCAATTTTAATCTCTCCGCCTGACTCTTCAAAAGTTCTTCACGACGAGAATTCCATATTTTGAAATAATTTTTTTGTACAACACTTAATTTTGTTTCTTCATCATTTTTAAACTCTTTCAATTTATTCAATATCTCATCACTTAATAAGCCACCCTCAGAATTATTATCATCAATTTTTGAAATAAAATTGCTTAATAAATCTTTCCTCGTTTTATCAATATTTTTTTCTTCTAAAATTGCTAAATTTTCATTATAAATGTTTTTCAAAATATTTAAAGATGACTTATTAAAAGAGTCCATTGAATTTTCTTCTAAAAAATCTACTAACTCATCATATCTTTTTCCAATAATATAACTTGTAAGTTTTAATGAATTTTTCATTTTTGAATCTTTTGTCTTAATAACTTTAATAAATAATTCTAAACTTTTAGAAACTAACATATCACTATCTTTAATATCAAAATGATTATCATTCCAATTATTCTTTAAATATGGATAGCGAAAAGTAGGGCATTCATCATCTTCTTCAAAAGGTTCAATAACAGTTAACAACTCCTCACTCATTTTTCTTTCTTCAGCTGGTAATTCAATAAACTTAATTAAAGAGTAAACAGAAAGATGATTAAGAAGTTGCGAATCAAACATTTCTTGTTGCATAACAATACTTGCAATTCTTGCTGCTGAATTAAAATCATTACGATTAATAAAATAGTCAATAGCTAAACAGGAAAGGTGTTCATTAAGAAAAACTCCATAGTTAATGGGATCATTTAAAATCTTGAAAAATTCCGAAGTAGCATTATATTTTAATAGTAAACGTAAAGCAGCATATTCAGTTGAAGGTAAAAAATCTGATGCATTATCTGTATGGCGTAATTTATAAATTAAATCCATTATATCATTAATTTGATCCTTTTCCTCAGCTCCACAAACAGCAGCATCTACATCAACAGCACTAAAAATTTAAATAGTTAAATTAAAAAGTACCAACCTTGCTTTGCCACCTCCCATAAACTTTTTTTGTACAGATGCAATCCATTCATAACCTCCACCGAGAGATAACTTTTTCATATCATTATGCCTTTCAGACCATTCTTTATCTAAATAAAATTCATTTGATAAAATGGCTTTTTTTATATTTGAACAAGATAAATTTCTTCTATGAAATTTTGTAAGGAAAATAGTAGAAATTCTCAACATAATTTAAAAAAAAAGATTAATATAAACGTTAAGGATTTAACCAATTGCAAGCACGTTTTTCCAATAAGTAGTAACAAATCTATTCAAAAGACAGTTTATAAATAACATTTTGCAGGGTAGTAATTTATTAGTAAAAACATATGAAACATATTATTTAATGATATCTAGAAGGTTTTGAAGAAGCATAACGATAAATATAATCTTGAACTTTCGTTTTAAAAAGTCCAATATTTTTTTGATATTGTGTTGCAGCTTCACTATTTAATGGGTCGTCAAAATCAATTAAATCTCCAAATAAAGCATCTAATCCGTGAATGACATCAATAAGCCTTCGTGTAGGCATCCATCCATGACCATCTAATGAATTTGGACGTAGTACAGATAAACAAATAGCTCCTTGTTCATTAATATTTGGATGCCATATGCGTGTTTTACACTTCACAATTGGAGGAACGTTGTTGTACTCCATAGGGACCGTAATTTCAAATTCAAATGTACCACCATAATACATACCTTCTTTTGGTGTTATAATCAGATTCATTTCATAATTATTATTATTTGGAAATGACAAACTACATGATGGCATTTTGGCAAGAGCTTGTTGTAGGTCATTCATCTCTATAATAAATAAATTTAGAAAACCTTAACAAAGTATTTTAATTTACCTCCAGCTAATAACCTATCTCGTACTTCAATACGTGTTCTTGTATATTCCTTGTTTTCATTTTTACCTTTTATCCTGTCACGTAGATTTAACATTTTTACAGTAAATAAATTTAATAAAAAATGAAAGAATGAAATTGTGTATAATGTTGAGAAACAACACAATTATAGTGGCGCCGCGACTTTACTTTACATTATATTTTTAGAAAGTGTTGGACTGTCGTATATTTTATAATTTTTAAAAATTTATGAAAATTTTTTATTTATGTTTTTATTTATTTTTTTTAGGTTTGATTAAAAATGCGCCCACTTCTTCTTAAAGGACATGAAAGAGCCTTAACACGTGTTCGTATCAATTTAGAAGGAGATCTCATATTTACTTCAGCTAAAGATCGTACTTTATGTGTTTGGTTTACAGACAATGGAGAACGTTTAGGAACATATGATGGTCATGAAGGAGCTGTTTGGGATATTGATGTAACATGGGATACAAGGCAACTATTATCATCTTCTGGTGACTGTACTGTTAAAATTTGGGATGTTTGTACAGGAATAAATATTATTTCTATGACAAATCAAGTAACAACGAGGAGTTGTGCTTTTTCATATAGTGGAAATTTGGCAGCCTACACAACAAAAAAAATGCAAATAAATCCATCAATATTGCGTGTCTTTGATGTTCGTGATCCAAATCAAACTGTTGAGCGTCAAAATTATGAAGAAGGTTCTATATTGTTTAAAAAATTTAAATTTGATGTTGATTCTGAATCTTGTATTTTTTCTGAATTGGATAATGTTGTTACAGTTGGAATATCTAATGGTACATTAGAACAGTATGATATTCGTAATTCTTCACAACCCGTAAATAGTATAAAAGAACATAATGGCAATATAACTGATTTGCAATTATCAAAAGATGGAAATTTTCTTATTTCTTCTTCTACTGATAAAACTGCTAAAGTTTATCATGCAAGGACTCTTAAATTATTGAAATCATTTAGATCTGGTAGGCCAGTTAATTCAGCAGCAATATCTCCCACCCGTGATCATATCATTCTTGGTGGTGGTGAAGAAGCTATGAATGTTACTCAAACATCAACTAGCTCAGGTCAATTTGAGGCACGTATGTATCATTTAATTTACGAACAAGAATTTGCCAAATTTAAGGGACATTTTGGTCCTATTAATACACTTGTCTTCCATCCAGAAGGTGATATTGTTATAACTGGTGGTGAAGATGGTTATATTCGTATACAAGAATTAGACGAAAAGTACAAAACATTTGAAATGGAAAAATAAGAAATATTTTATTTATAAAGTTACATGTATCTTTCTTTATTGTTAGAAATAAAGTATTTTAAAAATTATTTAATATAATAATGGAAATTTTAATAACTTCATATTTTTTTTAAATATAAAAACATATAATGAATATTTAAAATGTTTTAATGTAATTGCAATGAAGTAATGTTTCATCATAAGAACAAAATGAAACTATCATACATGAAAAAACAATTGTTCCAAAAACAATAAGAAGAAGATTTCTTATTAAACCAAAGCATCTTAATGATTGAGATGTTGTTAAACGTAGATATATATTAAAAAGTGTTGCTAAAGCTATTGGAAATGTATATTTAGATTCACTGACTTCATTTAAAGATCCTCCTGTTGATGAAAGTTTTATAAAATGATAGATAATCCATGATAAAAACATTGTTTGAATTGTTCCACAAACAATAGTAATTGATGATATAATTCGGCTAATTTTACATGTTGGAGAATAAAGAAGAGCTAAGATAATTGTTGATAAGATTACTGGAGTATAAATCCACCAATCAACTTGGTTCTATAAATGTATATATTAAAAAAATGGACATATTAAATACCTGATAAATATTAAATAATATAGCTGAAAAAATGCAAGCAATAGAAAATCTTACAAAACTCATTTTTTTCTTAAATTACTAGAAAATTTTAATTATAAAATATATATTGATGTTTAAATTAGAAAAAGATTATTATTCCACTATTTCAAGGCTACGCATTTTAAAGTTATAATCAATTGTATGTATTTTTAAAGTAATAATATAGTAAAGGTTATGTTTTAATTGTGTCAATCTTATGATAATTATTTTTTATGATAATAAAAAATGATATGATAAGATTATCTATTGTTTGTTTCTATTATTTTACATAGTAGGAAAATATATGTGCAAACAGATTTTCTAATAATTTTAATACCATGTGAAATATATTTTTTCTAAACAAATTAATATTAAAAATTTTTTTTTGTTTGTAAATTATTTAAAAAACAAACTATTTGTTTTTATTAATAATAATATGATAAAGTTAAATAATATAAAAAATATTATATTTTTTATTATTGTAAATAAACATAAAAAAAACAATTATGTTAACATATTTATTTAAAAAAATATTTATTAAGTTTACAAATCATAAATTAGTAAAATTATCATTAGTAAAGTTACAATATATAATAATCTTTACTATTGGATAACATCATTCAAATTTATAAAATATTTTAATTTTATTTAATTTTTTTATCAAAAAATTGTTAACTTAAAAAGGTTAAATTAAATTTCAATTTCCAAAATTGTATAATATACTTTTGAAATTTTTATTATTTAAATCTATTTAAAGTTCTATAATAGAATTCTTTTTAAAATGATACATATCATAAAATAAAATTTATTATCTTGTTTGCTGAAAAGTGTAAGAGTAAAATGTTTTTAAATTTAAAAATATCTATTAAATTAAAAATATTCTTTTTTGTAAAGCTATTTCTGTTTAAAGTAATTATAAAAATGACAGAAATAATGTAACAAGAAAATCTCTTAGGAGCTTCGTAAAATATCAATCTGCATATGTACGATAAAAAGGATTAATAAATTAATATGATGAGAAAAAAAAAACATTATTAATGATTAAAAATTTAAGTGTAAAAATAATTTAAAGAGATTTTATTTTAAAAAAAATGATGTATAAAAATATTTATTTAGCATAATTAATTTTCATTTATCACAATAAAAAAAATTTTTATGATTGTTTTTGTTTGATGATTAAATTTAAAAAAAAAATTTTAGCTTTTCATAACAAATTTTGACATTTAAACTGTAATAAGTATTCTGCTTGTTGTACTAAAATATTTAAAAAAAAATTGTATTAAAACAATGATGTCTTAAATCAAGTTTAATAATCTGCAATAGGAATGAAAACTGTATCATCATCAATATTTGATTCATCATATCCTATAGAATATAAAGATCTTTTACCAAACTGCAATGGTCTATAAACACTTTTTTTACCAAATTGAAGAGGTCTAAAATTTTTTTCTTGTCTTTTACCAAACTAAAAATTATTTTAGATATTAAAAAATATAAAATAAATTAAATACCTGAAGAGGCCTGAAGTCAGATCTATCCTGTCTTCCAAAAGCCTCATCAACTATTTCAACTTTAGTAGGTTTTGAGTTTGCTACTTGTGCTACAATTACCATAAATGTAGCTACAATTAAAATTACAATATGTTGGTAATAATTAGTAGCCATAGTTAGGTGTACCAATTACTAAATTTTTACAAAAAAAAGTAAAAATTGCCTTTAAATTAAAATGAGCTTTCAAATTTATAGTAAATGACAAGGAGTGGCACTATAAATTTCACCATACATTGCCATATGGAGCAAATTAATGGTAAATTAGTGAGAGAAAGAGGTGGAACTTTTATTTTCAATTCATTGTAATTACAAGAAAAAAATAATTGAAAACTTTTATTGTTGGCATGTAATGAAAAAATAAAAAAATAAAATAATTGTTAAACACCTGCTCCCAACTCTTGGGATTTCCGTTTAAACTTTAAATATAGATATTTAAAGCATTTTAATGTTTTTAATAAATTTAAGATGTTTCATATAAAAATGACCCAATAAAAAAAATATTGTATTTTAGGCGACATAGATATTCGTCAAATCAATTCCTTTAGATGGATGACTCCAAAATAAAATATTTACTTTTTCTTCTAATTTATCTTTCATATCCATTGTTGTTAATGCAATAACACATCCACCCCATCCTGCACCTGTAAGCCTTGCAGCTAAAAATCCAGATTCAAGACATATTTTCACTGTTGAGTCTAACTCTTCACATGAACACTCATACAATTCTTTACATGATTTATGACTTTCATTCATTAATGCTGCCATTAATGATATTTCATTATTTTCACAAGCTTTTTCAAATTCAAAAACTCTATCAGCTTCTGAAAAACAATGTAAAACACGTGGTGTTATAACAAATTCTTTCATTTCTGTAGTATTCGAATTAAGAGAAGTTGAAATAAGTGTATTATCATCAATTTCTAAAATTTCTTTAACTTCTTCTCTTGTATATTTACCACCGTTAGTAGATTTTAATTTTTCAATTGCAATATTGTACATATTTTTTGGATAAATATCATTAAAAACTTCTTTTGATAATTGTCCAAGAGTTCTTATATTCATCCAATGTTTATAATTTTGTAATTTTGCTATAATTTGTGCTCCTAATCGACATTCAACAACACGTTGATTGTAATAATTATTTGATGCTTTATTATGACTTGATCCAGAATGAATTACAGCAAAAATAGCATCTTGTGGTAAAGAAATTGGATGAGCAATTAAAGGTTTAAAATCTATTCGTAAAGCATGACCATTTTGAGCTAAAACTTCACATGCTTGATCCATTCCTCCTCCTTCAACACCAATATATCTTTCACTTTTTGCACAAAGTTCAGCAAAATCTCCTTTATTAATAATTTCAAAATGTTTTCCATTTGTTTGAATAGCTAATGTCATTAAAGCTGACCCACATACAATTGAACTAGAAGATGAAACACCAGATGATGGTGGTATATCTCCCCATACAAGTAATTTCATTCCTTTAATTTTACATTCATTGTCTTCATTTAAAAATTCTATTATACCTTTCCATCCACAAAGATAATAATCAATCCATGTAGGATTATTACATCCATGCCAATTTTTTATTTCATTTAAAAAAATTTTTTTTTCTGGATAAATTTCTTTTTCAACATTTGCAATTTCTAATATATCTTCATTACATTCAATTCCTAATATGAATGTTGCACGATCAATTGCCATTGGAAGAACAGAATAATCTGAGTAATCAATATGTTCACCTAATAAATATATTTTTTGTTATAATATAAAAAATATATTTTTTATAAAAAAAAAAAAGTATATATATATATATTTTTTTGACGTCATTTTAAAATATTAAACTTTGCATTTATGTAAAATTGTTAAGATAACAAAAAAGTTATAAAACATACCAATTAAATTGACTCTACCGGGACATCTAACTTTCCATTGCGGTCTAACTCCATACTTTTCTTCAAATAATTTACACATGTGTACAATATCAACGGACATTTTATTCGTTTCTAAATCAATAATTAAAAAAATAAACAAGAATAATAAATAGTAGATTAAAAATATTACAAATTATATAACACTTTTATTTTTTTTATAAATTATAAAATTAAAAATCAAAAAAATAATTGAAAAAAAATAAAATTAGGATACTAAAATATGTAACAAAATAATGACTGTAATATGAGTACTATATCTTGTCAACTACAATAATGTTTATATAGGAAGTAGAGAAATTTATTATAAAAGTCAGGTAATGGACAGTTGATAAAGCAGACAATATATAATTTTAGAGATTTATTACAAATTGTTATAATTTAATGCTTTTTTAAATACACTATAAGAGGATCAATTTATGAAAGTAAATTTTGATGAAAAATCATAGAATAAATAAACAATAGCACATAATATATAAATTAAATATGTATATGATTTAGAGTATACAAAAATATTATTATATACCATTAATATATTTATTATTTTATTTATTTATACCAATTTTTGTTTTTATATTATCTAAGCCAAAATCTGTTAATATTTTTTCTGCTTTTTCTTTAATTATACCATCTCTAATAATAGAAAAATATCCAGTATTAGTTAAATCAATAATTGTACTTCCGGGATGGCATTTACTACTTTCATTTTTAGAAAACTGATTATCACCATCCACGATTAAATTGAGATCATCCCAAATATCTGAAAAATGATAAATAGATGTTGGATTTAAAGTTGCACCTGATTTATTGGCAGATGTTTGAGCAATTGGTTCACCAAAATGTTTTACTAAGTCTTGTACAAATCTAGATTCTGGTATACGAATACCTATTGTATCAATTCCTGGATTAAATGATTCCGGTAATAAAGGTGACCTTTTAAATAACAATGTTACTGGACCTGGTAATAATTTATTTAATAATGATTTTAATGAATCTGGAACAATAGCAATCATATCAATAGACTCAATATTTGGTAAAAAAATGCCTAATGGCTTACAATGTTCCCTTTTTTTAATATCATATATTTTATTTGTATTTGAAAGTGATGAACAGATTCCATAAATTGTATCAGTTGGAATAGCAATAACTCCATTATTTTTTAAAATATTTGATGCCATTTCAATGCCCTTTTTGTAACCTTAAAAATATTATGACAAAAAAAATTGTTTTACCTTGATCGGTGTCAATACTAATCAACCTTTTCATTATAAATATTTTTTATTTTTATCTAAAAAAGATTGTTAATATTAAATCTTTAATATAAATAGTATTTTATTAACCATCTTATCTAAAAAATTTTTTATAATAATTTTATTAATCAAATACTTTAAAATAAAAATGATATTATTTATTAAAAACTATAAACTTTTAATATAATATATATATTTTTTTCATTACAATTGTCCTTAATGATAAATGTAATTTATAAATAATTTTTATTTAGCCAATATTTATTATATTTATATTTTATCATATACCATATATTTTTTATCATTACTAACTAAAATATTTTAAAGTATTTAAACTTACATTCAATATGAGTTATGTAACTTATATGTTGGTATACTATTAGATTTTATTAATTATTTTTTAAATTGTTAAATTATTATAATAAATAAAACTCTAAAAATAAAATAAATTAATAATTGTCATAAAATAAATAATAGAATTGTGATCGTTAAAAAATTATTTTTTTTATTATTATATTATAATTATTTACAATATATTATATATCCATAGATTATAAATTTATTTTCTATTTTTTATAATTGCTAAATATTATTTAAGAATTCTTGAAAATTTGATACCACAATTTTTCCAATCAAGATATAAAAGTTTAGAACTTTAGCTCAATAACAATAAATTATGTTTATGAATAAAGTTTTATATAAATTTAAAAGTCATTCCATATTATTTATTATAAAATTTCTTTCAACAGAATAATTTCTAACAATTTATTTTGTTATTTGACAAAGTGTTTATTATAATATTATTTTAAAATTAATAATTATAGACTGAAATGGAAGTAGTTGATTGTCTTAAAGCCATAAAACATTCTAAACGTGTTTTAAGTATACAAAGCCATGTCGTCAGTGGATATGCTGGAAATAAATGTTCTGTTTTTCCATTACAATTGAATGGATTTGAAGTTGATGTTATAAATTCTGTTCAATTTTCTAATCACACTGGTAATTAATTTTTATCTGATTATAATATAATTTTCTTTAGGCTATCAACATGTTAAAGGACAACGACTTACAAATAATGATTTGAAAGAGTTATTTGAAGGTTTAAAGTTAAATAATTTAATAAATTACAGTCATATTGTAACTGGATATGTTGGGAAGACCGATTTTTTAAAAGAAATTAAAGAAATTATTTTGGAATGTAAAAGAGTAAATCCTAGCTTGATTTATGTTTGTGATCCCGTTATGGGTGATTGTGGTGAATATTATACACCTAAAGAATTGATGCCAGTATATAGAGATGAAATTATTTCTCTTGCCGATGTTATTACACCAAATGCATTTGAATTAGGTGAATTGACAGGAATAACTATTGATTCTGAAAATAATTGTTTAAAAGCAATTGATGTAATTCATAAAAAGTATGGTATTAAGTGTGTTGTAGTTTCTAGTGGAGTTAATCATCCTACTAATCAAAGTATCTTCTATGCATATGCATCAAAACTTAATAAAAATGGGCAATATGAACAATATAGATTTAAGATAAATAAAATAGACATCTATTGTGTAGGAACTGGGGATGTTTTTGTTAGCCTTCTTATTAATTGGATGGATATATTAGGAGATGATATACAACAAGCTGTCTGTAATACAATCTCATCATTACAACATATTTTACATAAAACAAACGAATATTGTCAAGATAAATCACTTCCACAGAATCGAGAAATAAAATTAATTCAAAGTAGATATGAAATTTTATGTCCCTCAATTAAAATTGAAACAGAAAAATTATAACATTTTATTTTTTGATGACAATATTTTTATACTATAAATAGTTTTTATTATTTTATTTATTCTTTTTCAACTGAAAATGGAGAATCAACAGCAATATGTCCACAACTTTCAATAACAACAGGAAGTTCAGGTTTATCACCTGAAAGTGTTTTACTATTTTCGATCCTTCTAACAACTTCCATTCCTTCGAGAACCTTACCAAATACTACATGACGACCATCGAGCCATTTTGTTTTGACAGTTGTTATGAAAAATTGTGATCCATTAGTATCAGGTCCAGCATTTGCCATAGAAAGCCATCCTGGTCCGTAATGTCTTAGTTTAAAATTTTCATCAGCAAATTTCTCTCCATAAATAGAACGGCCTCCAGTACCATCCCCATTTGTAAAATCTCCTCCTTGAATCATAAAATCCTTGATAACACGGTGAAAAGTGCTTCCAACGTATCCTTCACCTTTTTCTCTTTTTGAAAGTTCAATAAAATTAGCAACAGTTTTGGGGACAGTCTTTCCAAATAGTCCAATTAAAATTCTTCCTACCTTTTCATCACCAATCATAATATCAAAATAAACCTTAAATTTTCATTAAGAATTAAAAATATATATTTTAAACATACCTTATCTGTAACTTTTGGCCCTTTTGGTTTTTGTTCATCCTTCGAATATGCGATTGGAGTCAATACAAATAAAATAGTGAAAAAAATAAAAAATAAAGGATAGGTAGATACTTTAATTCTCATTTTTTTTAGATTTAATTATTTCTGGTTGATATTTATGATTATAAAGGGACTATAGACACAAATATATTGTCAAGTTGGCAACACACAGCTCAAAATTTCTTACAACGAAAAGTATGGTGTAAGCAACATATTAATTGCAATAACGAAGAACACTAAGTTAGTTTAGTATGTGGAAACAACATTGCTGTTCTATTTTTATATTTTTTAAAAAAATGTACTTTTGTTTATAATTATTTTATAGTGTAAAATTATTTTTTAAAGAAATTTTTTGATGTTATTTAATAATGTAATTATAATGGGCTTTTTATTTTTAAATATGAAAAGTTATTTCGCTACATTGGAATTTTTAACTTAAAAATAATTTTTAATTTATAAATAATACAACTTCAAAAATATCTAACAATTTTTAAAGATCTTTAAGTTGTAAACTAAAAATATTTTAACATAGAAATTTAGTACAAGAAATGAGCGTAAAAGTTGTTTGACATTTTATATAATTATACATAATAGCCCTTTCAAATTCCAATTAATTAACTTTTGTAATAAAACATGCCATCATATGTTAAATTGTAAAAGTTAGGTAAAAAAATAGTGTTAACCTTCTTGTTAACACACAATAAATTATTATATTTAATTTTTATATTAGAAAAAAATTAATCTTTATGCCTTGTGATTAAAATTCCATATACATTCATTATGAATAAAATTGAATAAGAAGAAAAAAGTAAATGTCATATATACAATAGAAGAATACAATATTATAAATAGTTACGAGTTTTAATCAGTTAAATATAAAAACTAAGAACTTTAAAAATGGTATTTATTTTCTTTAATATGACCTTATAAATTGTTATATATCAAAGAACACTCTCTTTTCTATTGTAAAGTGTACAATTAATGAAAAATCAAAATATGATTGGTAAATAGAATAAAACAAAAATTGTTATAATAAGATAAACATGTTTTATATAACAAATTTTACAAATAATTAATGAATATTAGTTATAAAAATATACATTTTCTATATCATAAATACATACTGTTTTTTTTTTCAATCTAAATTTAAATATTATTTAGAAATAATAAAATATAAAACATTCTTGTATAATGTTTAAATTAAAACTTTCATATGCCCTCACAAATAAATATATATTTTAATTTTTTAATGGTATAATTGCATGAAAGAAAGTAGGTTTATCACAAATTTATTATTTACTCCTATAACTCCACCCACATTCAAATAAATAATCTTCTTCAAAAATTTTTCTTCACACGTTAAAAATCTCAGTTAAGGGAAAATGTGGAATTATGCCCATCCCAAATAAAATTCTTAGCAGAATATATTATACTTTTTATTAAGTACATACAACAAAATAACTTGCATTGGACATAAGTCACCTTGTGTGTATTCGGTAGGGTTGTGTTTAAGTTTTACAAAAGTATATTAAAAGCAATTTTATATGGCCTTTGTATTAGGTCAGGCGGGAAAATTAATAGTTGTTTTATTAAAAATTATATATTTATTATGTATAAATGCTCCGTCATCTGCCAAGATGTTTCAAGGTGTACAAAATTTTAAGAAATGTCGCTTTTTAATGTTTTAAATTGCTATTTATTGTATAATTATTTTATAATCTTTTTATTTCAGTTACTTAATTTCTGATTATTCCTCTACAAATAGTACATTCATTTTGGTAAAATATTCTAATATTTTAAAAATATGTCAACTGTAACACCAAAGAAAATTACCAAGCGCACCACAAGAAAGACTACTCGTGAAGCATCTGTTGCTACAAATGAATCAACATCCTCTTCGAAAGCTAATATGAATACTAGCACTTCTCCGATAAAACGGACCCGAGTTCAAGAGAAGTATGAACTTGGTAATCTAAATAATAGATTAGCTAATTACATTGATGTATGCTAATAATATAAAATCATATTTTTTAATAAATTCTTTTTTTAGACCGTCAGACGTTTGGAGAGTGAAAAATATAGTTTGGAATGTAAACTCCAAGAAGTTGAAACAACTTACAGCACTCGTAATGATAAAATTTGTACTCAATTGGAAAATGAACTTCAAGATGTTAGAGATAGACTTGATCAATTGAACAGGGAAAACGCTACTTTAACGGTTGAAAGAGATCGTGCTGAAGCTAGACTTCGTGATGTGACTTCTCAGTTAACTGACTGGAAGAATAAAGCCGAGTATGGAGAAATATTTTCTGATCAACAAAAAGTTAAACTTAAAGCACTTGAAGGAGAAATTAAAAATCTTAAAGATAAATTGGCATTTGCAGAGAAATCTTATCAAGCAGAAATAACAGAGATAAAGAAAACTAAAATTGCAGATGTATCCGCAATTCATAGAGATGCTGAGAATAAATATCACTCACAATTTGAAGAACAAATGAACGCACTTAGGAAAGATTATGAAGATAAGTTTCAAGCTAGTAGACAAGATATTGATAACATGTATCGTTCTAAATTAAATGAAGCAAACGAAGCTGTCAAATATGCTCGTGAAAATTCTGCCAAGGCTACAGAAGAAGCCGCTCATCTTAAAATAAGAATTAGTTCTTATGAATCTTCGCAATCAACAATGGAAAAAACAATTTCTGATCTTAAACAAAAGTTAAGTGATAGTGAAGACAAAGTTGCAGGTCTTCGTTCTGAAATGAATAAAAGAATTGCTGAAAAAGATCTTATTATTAGTGATATAAATCAAGATATTAAAAATCTCATGGAACAATATCGCGATCTCATGGATATTAAAGTTCAACTTGATGTTGAATTAGACGCTTACCGTCATTTATTAGAAGGAGAAGAAACTCGTTTGAATATAACAAATGTTTCTGGTACTGATCTTTCAAATAGACAAGATCTCAACTCTTCTTCATCATTTTTATCTGGAAGTGTTTTAAGAAATTTTTTTGGAAGTGAGAGAAGGACTACAAAAAGACCGCGTTTAGATGAAGCTCAACCCGTCGAACAAGTTATTGAGATAATTAATGACGAACCAGTAACTGTTGTTAAAAATTATAGCATTATTGCTGAATCTTTTGGAGCATTGGAAATTGCTGAAGTTGACACGGAAGGTGCCTTTGTTAAAATTCAAAATAAAGGAACAACTAATGTTTCTTTAGAAGGATATAAACTTAGATTAGCATCACTTGAAAAGGATGTTATTTATAAATTTACAAATAAGCAACCATTAGTATCTAATGGCACAGTAACAGTTTATTCTGCCAATGCTGGATTTAAGCACAATCCACCAAGTAATCTTGTTATGAAGAATCAAGAATGGCTTCTTGGTGACGCTTTTAAACTTGAATTAATTGACTTTAATGACGAAGTTGTTGCTTTTTATGAAGGTAAAAGTACTTCTACAAAAGAACTTGATCCTGTTCGTGAGGAACGAGAAAGTTGCAGAGTTATGTAAATGAATGTGATGGCATATATTATTGTTTTTCTTTTTTTTTTATTATTCCAATATTAAATTTTGTTTACGATTAACTTTTTTAAAATAATTTTAATTTGAAATGTATGGGAATGTGCTTTGTTTTGGGTATATAATAATTACTCAAGCACATAACATTCTTAAGTATATTGTTAATGTTAAAAAATTAAAAGAAAAAATTTTTTTTTGATATTTACACCTGTGTTGTTTTGCTTTTTTTTCTGATTTTTTTTATATTCATTAATAAAATTCTTCTAAGACACTAGTCTTGTTTTTATTTGGATAATAGAAATAATTTTCAGATTTCAAATAGTTACAAGTGTATTAATAAGTTATTTTTCTTTTTAGTGAATTGTAAATATTGTCTTCTATACTATTATAAGCATATTTTATTGTATAATTTTAAACGGAATCATATTTGTAAAGATTTATTTCGTTTTTAGTAAATTCTTTTTTGTTAATTGTTAAGTGAAATATATATATAGATGTAATAAGACAAAATGGTTAAAAGATTAGTCATCTTTCGTGTCCAGTAATTCCAGAAGAAATACTTTAAATTTATGTGTTAATGTAGTTAAAGTGATTATATAAAGATTATGTCACAAGTCTTATTTATCTTTTTTGTTCTAAACTTTGACAATGTGTCATAGGAATTATTATGAGTAAAGTTTTTAAAGTAAAAATAACTATTATTAATGCAAACATTTTCAAAACATGTTTGGAGCTTTAATTGTCCAACCCAGAATTAAAATTAACTACAAATAATGGTATCTTTTCAAGTTTTAAACAGTTGCAATGAGCAAGGAGATAATAATGTCAACGTTAAAATAATACTAAATTTGACAACCTCGGCTTATTTCTTTTGTGTTTTGAATGTATCGTGAAATTAATTCATTGACATTTATGTCCAATATATACCCGTGTTAATATTTTTACTTATACTAAATAATCGAAAATATGTCGAGTCTTTAAAAATTTCGTGATAACAAAACTTATAACTACTAAATATTGTATTATTTAATTTATAATAAAAGTATTATTTTCATTTTTTTTATTTTTAATAAAATTATCAGTTTTAAGAGTAATGAACTTTTTAAATTATTTTTATCTAATTTTTAATTTAATTACAATTACTATTACTCAACCGAATGTTGATTTTTATAATACTGGATTAAATAATTATAATAATCATCAAATTCCGACAAATCTAGGTATTTTTATTTTTATTAATTATTTTTTTTAAAATTTTTTAAAATTATTTAAGTTTCATCATACAACAGTTATACAACGAATCAAAATCCTAACGTATATTCTTCTAATATTAAAGAATATGATTTTAATAAATTATTTCAAAACATAAATTTAAATACTGTTCCAAGTTCAGCTTCTTCATATTACTCTACTAATTCTCAAGATAATTCTAAAAATTCTTTTGTTGATACAAATTCAATTGATGATTTACCTTCAATTAATACAGCAAATTTAGGAGCTCAAGATCCAAATGTTTTATCTCAATATCTCAAATATGTAGAATCAATTCAAAATACAGAAAATGGTAATTTAAAAGGAATACAAAACCAGAATTCATATTTATCCTCAATGTTACAAGGAAATTCACAAACTCACCATTCTGAACAACCATTAAATCAATATTTAAGTAGTTCTAAAGTTTCAGAATCTTCATTTCAAACATCACATGTTTTACCATCAGTAGGGTACTCTGTTTCTTCACAATCAAATGTTAATTTTCCTTCATCTTCCTATATTTCATCAAATTCATACTCGGGACAAGAAAAAATACCATACATTACACCTTCCTCAGAAAAGTCATCTTCTGATTATTCTAAAAATATGAAGTCATCATATAATATGGAATATAATGTTCAACCTGAATATAATGGATATTTATTAAACAAAGTTTCTCAAGAAAATAATCCATCTACATATAGTGGGCAAGAAACTAATAACCAACAAGTTATTTCATCAAATTTACCATATCAAAATTCTGTTAATTCTCCATATACAGTTTCTCAAGGATATGTAAATCAACCATTAGTTATTCCTTCATCTTATAGTGAAAAATCTTCTATTCTTCAAAAACCATATGAAATATCAAGTACAATAAATGGATATAGCAATGATAAAATTTCTCAGCCAACATCGGTATATACAAATAATGAACAATATAACGTAAACAATAAAATTTCTTCATATACTTCATCTAATATTCCAATTGCTTCATCATCATCACAAAATACATATACATATGTTTCTCCTCAAAAGCCTACAGCTGCTCCACAAATACAAATAACACCGGCTCCAATATATTCATCAAATACATATAATATTAATCCATCTAACTATAATACTCCTACAGTTTCATCACCAACAAATTATAATTATCAAAATGTTGGAATAAGACAAAGTAATAATATACAACCTGTAGTTTATCCTAATAATCCTGCATATAATAATGCTCCAACATCAAATAATCAACCAATAAATAATGGATATTCACAATCACTTCAACAACCTTATCAACAAATAATTCAAACAACAGAAAATCCAATTCAAATACAAACATCACCACCAATAAAAGAAACAAATAGTTATAATATGGAATCAAGTTTATTTAATAGTAAAGAATCAAATATTAATCAAGGATATTCTAATAACGTTGTAACAAATTTTGTAAAATCAACAGAAAAAGAAGATAATTTTTATGTTCCAGATGATCAAAAAAGCATTTATGAAAACATTGAAGAAAATAACTATGAAAAGACAAATTCACTACCATCACAACCTAGTTCTTATAAAAATTCATCAGAAGTATCAGATAATAATAATGAAATTATTTCACAAACTTCTATAGCTGCTTTAACTCAACAGGTATTCAAATATTTTATTTTATTTTAATTAATTTTAATTTAGATTAAACGTCTTCCAGCAGTTTTTTATGCCGATTCAACAGATCCAAATACTCAACGTATCGAACATATGCTCCGTGATACATATGGCCTTCCTTTAGTTACTTTTTATTTAGACAAAATTGATGATACAAATACAGTAGAAAAAAATCTTCAAACATTAACAGCACATACTGGTACACCATATCTTTTTATATGTGGAACATTTATTGGAAGTCAACAACATATAGATAATTATAATGATAACAAACAAATTCCACAATTAGTAGAATATGTTTGTGGTGATCAAAAACATAGACACAGAAGTAAACGCCATGGCACAACTGTTTCTTTCCCTAAAATAATATGGAATCAAAATAGTCCTAAATAACTAAAAATGTTATTTTAAATAGACTATTAAATGGGTGAAAAAACTTAAGATATAATTTTGTAAAAAATTCTAATAATTTGTGTTATATTTATAAGTTATAAGTCATGATTAGATTACAATATATTATTAAATAATTATTTTTTATATTTAAAAAAATAAAAATAAAATACTTTTTTTATATAACAAACAAATAATATAATTTAATCATAATTAAAACACTAATATTATTCTAAAAAGTATTGTATAAAAATAGATTCTATTAAAACAAAAGAAAATAATATTTTCTTTACTCTGAACACCATAAAAAATATTTGATTAATTGTAGTTTTTCACCATCAAATTGTAATATCATTTACGTAATAAAAGGAAAAAAAAATAATGTTTTTAAAAAATTATTTTATCTTAATGTTTTTAAATATTTAAAAGTTGATTTATTGCTTCATTAATAGTTTCAAATAATTTATATGAATATTTTGTAATTATATTTTACTCATTAAATAACAGAATTTGATTTCAATTGTAACACTTTTTCACTTTTATTTTTTTTTTATTATTAATGGAATTTCACAAATGTTTAATAATATTTTTTTTAATGTATCAATCAAATTATTTATTTTAACACTATCATGTTTATAGTATGAAACAGATTTGATTTTTGATTTTTTTTAATAAAATCAGCAGATTTTAAATTACTATATAAAAATAAAAATAGATAGTTTATTTGGATGTATTTGAGAAATATAATAACATACTTTATATGGTTTTTTTTGATAAAATTGTAACATTTTTAATATTTATTTTATATAATAAGAAAATTTATTGATAATTATGTATTTATTAATATATATAAATTTTATATATACATATATAAAGTATACAAATAAAAATTAAAATAATACACCATTTAAAGACATTCATACGTATTGTTAAAAACTTTTTTTCATTTTAATAATTAAATCACCATTTGTATTAAATTCTTTTTTTAATGTATTTAAATTAACATTTTGAGGTACTTTATAACATCGATTCACATCTTTAACAGATATTTTATCATCTTCTTTAACATGTTGAGAAAGTTTAATATTCAGTAAATTATCTTTAATTGTAATTTCTACTAAATCTTTATTAAATTGAGAACCATTAACAATTATTATTGAATTCTTTTTAGTTTCTGTATGTTTAAAATATTTGTCATCATCAAAATTTTTTGGCCATGGACAAATTTCTGAATGTTTCCTTTTCTTAAAACTTTTTTTTCTTTCAACATTAGATGTTATATTAGTAGTAGAGGTAGAATTATTTAAATTATATTTAGATGATGAACGGGCAAATAACATTCTTTACTTTTTAAAAATAATTTAAAATAATGAAAGTTATTATTATTAATAATTTATTTTCTAAGACACCACCTATTTGTTAAATTTATACATTTTTTTTAACCTCATAATTTTTAATTTTTAAACATAATTATATATTTGATTGATCTTTCTTTTTTGTTTGTGTAAGCTTAAATTTATTGCTGCTATTATTAAGACGGCTTTAGATGTAATAATTTATTGTTTTCATTAATACGAATAGTTTTTATTTCACAATTTTGCAAAAATGATTTAAAAAAAAGTAATGAATTATAAAATAACAAATTTTTTTTGAAAATATCTAATGTTTTCTAAAAATAATTAACACAAATATAAAGTTAAATATTTTAAAATATCTATTATTAAATATAATTTTATTTTTTTGCTATAAAAATGTAACAAAATTTTATATTTTATTTATATACAATTATTAATGAAATATTCAAACTATCAATCGTATTTATACTGGTAATTTTAAATAAAATGGAAAAACGTAAAACTTTACTTTGTTTTTTTTCAAATTACAATTAATCAAAAGCTATCTCAAAAACTTATAGAATTTTTTTTATTAATTTTTTAATAGAAAAAAAATAAATAAAGCTATTTTAAGTGATGTTTAATGCATTTTTTTTTAAATTTTTAATAAGCATTATTGTAAAAATAAAAGTATTAAAATATTAACATACACTCTTTTTATTTGTTAAACATTATTAAATTATATAATAATTTTAAATTGTTAGATTCAGGTTATTTTAGGTTTAAATAGTTTTTGTTTTATAGTTAACAAATATTAACACTGATTTTTTTGCGAATTTATATAAAAAAAAATAAATATTATTGAAAAAATAGCACCTTTTTTAAAAAAGTTTTTATTGTAATTAATTTTTTATTGTTATTATATTTTTGATTATCTTTAACATATAAATAATTTTAATATTATCATAAATTTTTATGTTCAAGAATTAAATTATTATTTTTCAAACATGTGTTTTAAATAAAAAAAAATTACAATAACTTTATTAAAAAAACGTTAGAAAGTTATTATAATGAAAATATAAAACTTTCAAAAATTGGATATTTTAATATTAACTTCAAAATTGTTTATAAAGTATTTTATCAATTTTTAATTATAATTTTTATTTAATTAAAAAATTATGTTTAAAAAGTTATATATTATTAAAATGTTATTTGTAAATTATTATTGTTAATTTTAATAATTTTTTTCTTTATATTTCGTGTAAAAATTTTCATTATAAACATTTTTTATTAAAGCTTAACTACGAGGTAGTCGATTTGCTGTTATTATAAGTTCACCATAATTATTTACTTTATGCTGTAATGTATTGGTATCATAACAGGGTGGCAATTTATAAGTTCTTGATACTTTTCTTTCACATGTTGTACTGTTTTTTCGTTTTGGATGCTCACAATGAATTCCAACACGTTCCCCTTCAACAGAAACTTGAATATCTTGAGGATCAAAAGCTCTACAATCTAAGGTAAGAGTTATTTTATCGTTAAGTTCTTTTGATTTAAATACTCCATCATTTTTATTGCTAAGTGGCCAATCACAAACAATTTGATCTTTTCCTTTTTCTAACAGTGTTGAAAAAACAAATGCACTTTTTTTATCATTTGTTTTTGATGGAGCATAATAACTTCTCGTTCTTTCAACATTAGGAACTTCATTTGGTAAAGTAGATGTATTAGATGAATCATTAGAAATATTACTACTTTCAGTCATTTTTTAAGCTTGAAAAAAGTATAAGAAAATACTTAGATTAGACAAAATATTTCCTCCTTTTATACAACTTTAATTATTTTGAACTTTCAAGGAAGAAAACAAAATTGTACATAGATAATGTCATAGGTTTCAAATTGTTTTTCTCATAATTACTTAAAAACAAAAAAAAATTGGCTAACATAAATCAATGTATGAAAGTTTTGTTTTTAAATATTACACAAACACAGGACATGTCATTTAAAAAAAAAATCTTATGATTTTTAATTAAATATTTTCTTAAAATTTCAAAAAAAAAATATTAAAGAAATTTAAAAGTTGTTTATTACTTTGATTAAAATCTTGTTTTCAATAATCAAAAAATTGAGTCATGCATTATACAGAAATTTTCTTAGAATGTAATATTTTAAGAATTGACGTAAATGTTGTATGTGTTTTCAATATTATTGTTAAGTTTGCAACTGTTTACTACATAATATCAATAATTTTACACAATTTTTAGTAATTAATTTTTTATTTTATCCAAAGTATATGTATGAAATAAAAATTATACGTCATTTTTTTATAATATAAAATTAAATAAACATGATTAATTTTTTTTAAAAGTAATTTTTAATATAATTATACATTTTATTTTTTTTTATTAATAAATGTAAAAATGATTTATAAAACACTAAGAATTATTTAGTTTTATATAAAAGATAACATTTAAAAAATAATATTTTTATATTAATTTTTTCTTCGATTAAATATATTACAATTTTTTAATTGGGTAATATTTAAAAAAAAATAAAAAAAATATCACATGATAAATAAATCTTATGCTTCCAGATAAAAGAATTTCAATTTAGCACTTATATCTGTTGCTCATGTTTAATTATATGTTCAATAAATTAAAAGTTAAAATAATAAAAAAAAAATTTTTATTTATAAACATCAATTTTAATATAAAAAAAATCTATGCTTTTTTTTCAACTGTTATAATTAGTTCTCCATTTTTCAAAGAATGCTTTACAGTTTTTGGATCAAGAGATGGTGGCAATCTATAACATCTTGAAATTTCTCTTTTGCAAATTAAGCCACTTTTTTCAACTTCTTCATGAAGACAATGAATATCAATTTTGTCTTTGTCAACAATTACTTTAACTTCTTTATCTTTAAAAATTTTGCAATCAACTACAATTCCAACTTTTCCATCAATTTCTCTAGATGTAAATACACCATCTTCAGTATGACTTAAAGGCCAATCCCAAACTAATTTACTATCAGAAGCGGACATAGTAAAAATTAAAAAAAAAAAATAGATGAATAAATGATAATAAATATAACAAATATTATTCTTTTATACTTTTTTTTAACACAAAAATAAAATGTTAGTCATTTCTTTGCCGTTATGTAAATTGTTTATGATAGTTCACAAACTTTATTATTTTTAAACGTATATTTTTAATTTATAATACTAGAGTTATTTATAAAAAATAACGTAAACATTTTAATGTGTGAGATATTAATTGAAAACATATTTTTTAGTTATGCAAAGCTTAAGTTATAACAATAATATTTATTATATAAGTTTATTCTAACTTTTAACAGAATAACATATGTTTTTTGTAATTAATAAAAATTTTCAATTCTTAACTAATTTTACATAAATAAATATATACAACTTTTGATTACATAAAATTTTAAAAATAATAAAATACCGTAATGAAGAAAAAACGATTTAATAATCAAAAAATATAGTTACTATAACAATGTTTTACAAATAATGAATGTTATTTATAGATTTTTTTATTCTGTGTTTTTCATTTCTTGCTTTTTTTTATAATCATTTAAAGCTGCCTGAATAGCATCTTGTGCAAGCACTAAAAATAATAATAACATAAAATAATTTCTAAACTTACTAGAACAATGAAGTTTTACAGGTGGCAACGAAAGTTCTTTAGCAATTTCATCATTCTTAATTTTACTAGCATATTCAGTAGTCTTACCTTGAATCCATTCTGTTGCTAAACTACTACTAGCAATAGCACTCCCACATCCAAATGTTTTAAATTTAGCTTCTACAATTTTTCCATTATCATCAACCTTTATTTGTAATTTCATAACATCACCACAAGCTGGAGCTCCAACAATTCCTGTTCCAACATTTGGATCCTTTGCATCTAAGCTACCAACATTACGAGGATTTTCATAATGATCAATTACTTTTTGGTGATAACTAGCTATCTGTGTATATTTTGGTGTTTGATAAAAAGTTTTAGAAATAGAAGTTAAAATATTCTTACAACTACTCATTTTTCTTCTAATTATATTAGAGTATAATAAAAAAAAACAATATAGATTATTTTTAGGAGTAACTTTTCTCCAAA
The DNA here is from genome assembly GCA_029582065.1 of Strongyloides stercoralis. Classification (NCBI taxonomy): domain Eukaryota; kingdom Metazoa; phylum Nematoda; class Chromadorea; order Rhabditida; family Strongyloididae; genus Strongyloides; species Strongyloides stercoralis. The sequence goes on along the minus strand of CM055866.1, from coordinate 6,333,905 downwards.
ACAATCTTTATCAAAAGCATCTTGTGATTCTTTTTTATCATTTAAAAAGTTGCTTAGTAAATGTCAATCTTAATAATAGTTTTTAATTTAACATTAAGACAATAATTTATTTTTTTTTTTATAAAGATAAGAAATAATATTATAAAAAATTAACATTAAAAATGAAATATTATAAAAACTTTTTTGATGCTCTTATGATTAAATCACCATCTTTTGTTATTTCATGTGTTAAAGTTCTAGGATTTATGTATTTTGGAAGATGATATGTTTTGGATATATTTGTTCCACAAGTATTACTTTCATTGTTTTTTTCATGTTTACAAAAAATATTCAATCGTTCTCCATCGACATATATTTTAATTTCTTTTGGCTTAAATTGTTTAACATCAAATGACAATTCAATACGTTTTCCATTTGTTACAGCAGTGACGGATCCATCATTCTTCTGATTATAAGGCCAGTCACATATATATGTTTCCTCTTTTGATGGAATTATACCCCTTATGAATGTACAATCATAATTTGCATATGGAGAATGATAAGTATCATGATACTTTGCTATACCAGAACTTTTAAATTGTGATGAATAACTAGTAGATAAAGAATTTTGGATAGACCTTCCAATGCATGGAGAATTACGATTTTGAGAATGTTGACTCATTTAAAGAAATATGTATTCACAATAGAATATTGTTTTATTCTTTCTTTTATATATATCTTTTTGTTAAGAAGGAATCAAAGTAGTTTACATTTAATCTAAAGTTATCTTTTTTTTTAACATAAAACACTTGTAAAGTCATCTGAAAACCATGTTTTACAAAGAATATTTTTAGGCAATATACTGTGAATGTGTTCTTAAAAACTTCGAGATTTTTGTTATTTTGACATTTATTTAAAGTAATCAGTATAAATTATAACGATAGAAAGTACAATGATAACAATGACAATTTAAAAGTGTTATTTTATATTTTGTCTTGTATAAGTGTGTTTTTGAGTTAATTTTCTTTTTTCTTCTTGTATTATATTAAATGATCATGATCATTAGGCATACATCATATAAATCTTGATTCAATGTTGTCAAGAAATTTGTAAATTTTGTAATTACTCTTAACAAATGATAGATTTTTATTTTTAATCTTTTTAATTTTTTTTAATTTTCACTTAATCACCTATAACATTAACTTTTTTTTTCTTTTAGTTGGTGTTTTAGCAATTAAAAGTTAAAATAACACAATCGTGAAAGCAAATAGATTTCAAAAATTATTATTATTATTAGTATTAGTTACATATAGGTTATAAATAATATATTTAACTTAAAGTAACTGCAGTTAATTTTGTTAAAAATATAAAAATATCAAATATTTTTTGTAATTGTAAAAAAAAAAATAATTAATTTGTAACAGATGTGTTATTGTTTTTATTCTAAAAATATTTCACTTATATACAAATTAGATTTCTTCATCAGTATTAAAATATATTCTTATATTGATTTTTTAAAACGTCTTGTTAAATGATTAAAAACAACACTATTTTCATATATTAAAAAAATTCATAAATATGATACTAAAAATAGATTTGATAAAAATTTAAACTTAAATGATATTAATAAATTTTTAAAGACAAAATAGCCTAATTTCATATTAAAGTTGTAATAATGAAATTTGTTAATTTCTCTGCCAGTATCAATAATTGAAGTTTATCTTGCTATAAAGAATCAACATAGACATTGAATAAAGAATATACGTTAGTACTTATATTCTACATTATCTTATCCAATGATAAAGAATAAGCAATTATTCAGTTCGTAAGTTGTAATATTCAAATATAATATTCTGCATTTTTGCGAATAATTGTTTCAACAATAAACTTTATAAAAATAAATACTTCTTATATAATTTCTAATAAATGTTTTTTTTAATTTTTTTCAGATTATCATTATAAAAACAATTGAAATATAAAATAAAAAATGCCAAATTATCAAAATTCATTAATGTCTACTACAGGTTTTCCTGCTAGTATTTGGGATTGGCCATTACAAAAAGAGGATGGTGTTGTAACAATTCAAAATGATTCAAATAAGTTTGAAGCAACTCTACAATGTCAATTTTTTGCTCCTAATGAAATTGAAGTAAAAATAATTGGAGAAAATATAGTTATACATTGTAAACATGAATCTAAATCACCAGAATCTTCAGTGTCAAGAGAGATAAACAGAACTTATAAATTACCACAAGATGTCAATGTTTTGACACTTAAAAGTCATCTTAATAGTAAAGGAATTTTAACATTAACAGCTGACAAGAGGTAATAGTTAACCTCTTTTTAAAATATTTACTTCACATTTTTAAAAGCGCTTTCTAGATTTTAATATATATCTTATATATTACAAGAATAAAAATAAAAAAATTTTCAATTATTTTTTTATTACTTATAACTGTTTAAAGAATAACAACATTCTTATAATATAGATATTGTTAATTTGAACTTTATTTACAATACTTTAAAAGATCTTTTATTTCTTCATTTTCTTGTTTTTTGATTATATCTGCAGCTGTTTCTGGTGTCAAATCTCTTTGAGGCTCAGCAAATACCTCGAAACCAGCCAAATGTTTTTTAATTGTAGCTGATCGAAGTAAAGGAGGATAAAAATGAAAATGAAGTTGCCAATATGACTTTAAATTATTTAAATATTTTCCACTTGGTGCATTAATTATTCCAAACATATAAGGAAAAGGATAATTAAATATTAAATCATATTTTAAAAGTATTATTTTTAAAATAATAGCTAGTGATTTTCTTTTTGAATCTGATAATTCTGTTATATATTGAATGTTAAACTTTGGTAATATCATTGTTTCAAATGGCCAAATAGCCCAATATGGCACTAAGACAATCCAATCTTCATTTTCAACAATAATTCTTTTTTTTTTTTCTATCTCACGTTTAGCATATTCATAAAGCATATTTTTTCCATTTTTTTCAAAATACAATTTTTGTGTTTCATCTTTTTTTAGTGGAATTGATGGAATATAATTCATTGCCCAAAGTTGAGAATGTGGATGATCATTACTTGATCCAACTTGAGAACCTCTATTTTCAAAAATTTGTATCCAATCAAATTCATACTTCAATTTTTCATATTCTTCACACCAAGCATTTAAAACACTACAAATTTTTTCTACACTCATTATACTCAATCTATCATTTGTTTTTTCACTATAACAAATAACTTTACACACACCATATAACCCATTTTCTTCTATAAACAGATCATCTTTCATTAAATCATTATTCATACTATCTTGTTTATATCTGTTAAATGTTGGAAAATCATTTTCAAATACGTAAACTCCATTGTATATTGGATTTTTCTCACCATTATCTCTTACACCACCAGGAGCTAAAGGATTATTTACAGGAAAATCAACTAAAATATTGTTATGATTTGTAAAGCAATTATTATCATATTTCTCTTCTTTTTCTCCACTCCAAGGTCTTTTTAATCTATTAGCAGCTACGATTACCCATGAATCAAGTAAAGGATTATAACGTCGTGTTGTCATATTGTAATTACATTTCTTTTTTTAAAATCTGATAATTTTAATTAGATATAAAATAGTTATAAAATATTCTTATAATTATATTAATAAAATAAATACAATGATATAGACTTTATTCAAAAGTGGACAGTCAATAATTTGTATGTACAATTTTTTTTACTAATTATATTTATTACATGTTTTAATAATAATGTACAAAGATATATTTAATCAAAATGTCAATTAATAAATTTAATAAGATTTAAAATAAAATATTATAGAATTAAAATATATTTCAATAAATATGTGTTTAAAAAAAAATAAAAAATTTATTGTGACATGAAAAAAAAAAGATTTTTTTTTAACAAAACTTTATTTATTCATAATTTGATTTTTATAATAATTTAATATGACAGTAAATAATTTAATACCATAAAATTGTAAATAAATATAAAACTAATTTTAATCATTTTATTCACCTTTTGTACAGTATTATAAAAAAAGTCTATTATTTTTATATACTTTTTTTAAACTAATAGTTAAAATTAAAAATATAAAAATTTTTAAAAGATTAACTGAAAATTGGTATTATTATCCTCTTTATATCTTTTTGAAGATATACTCAAAATTTGTAGTTAACTAGTGATATGATTGTTGAGTGTTATCATATATAGCTAACTTATTTCAAAAAAAAATTATAAAACTGCTTTTTAACAATTAAATAAGTAATTTTTATTTTTTCAATAAAATGAATTTGTCAAAATTATATGTTATTATAAAGTAATATTTTGTTTCTTGTAATTAAATCACTTTTGCGCACTCATCTAATTCATTTTAAATAAAATATATAATTATTAAAGTTGAATCATATTTTATTTATATCATATAATGTTTATCTCCTTCTTACAAGCCTCTTTATATGTTTAATAATAAAGTATTTTGTTTTATTGTTTCATCACAAATTTCTGAAGATACTAGAATAGATGTTTATCGAGAATATATCAAAGCTAGATAATTTATCCTTTTTAAATACATTTAACAATATTATAGTTATAAATAGTGTAAATACAAAAATTATTTTTACTATAAATATATAATATTAACAAGTTAAAAATTGTAATCTTAATTAATAATTTTATTTTCATAAAATGCCACCATTTATTTACTTATTGCTTTTATTGTCTATTTATATTATTCTATGTACCGTGATTAACCTTTCAATTTTTCACAATTAAGAATTTTTATAACGTCAAAACTTGAAAAATTAAACATATAATAGTTTAAATGATTTTCCTACTTTTCACAATATTCTTTCATTTTTCCTCTTAATATATACAATTCAATTATTCTAAATGTTTATATTCTTTACCTCTTTTCTTTCATTTATGAATATATCATTACTTAAACTATCTTTAATATATTTTATAATTCACAAAGTAATATGTGTAAAATTTTACAATAAATTATAGTAGAAAAAAAAAAGTCTTTTTATTATTATTATTAACTTTTTACTTTTTAGATCACGCTATAAAGTACTAAAAGGTAGCAAAAAATATTTGATAAATTATTTTACATATTAAACTAATAAATTTTTAATTATACTTTATGGATTAATTTGAAATTATTATATTTAATGTAAAATCAATGTATACTGATCTCTTAGTATTTTTTTTCAAAAAAACATTATATTTTATGTTTTTATTATTATTAATCTATAGTTATTTTGTAAATCCAAAATGTTCACAACCAGCAATTTGTGAAAATTGTCAAATATATGTACCTGATACATCCCCATATAATGTTGGTACAATTGCAAAATATACATGTTCTATAAATTTTAAAAGAATTGGTGATGAAGAAAGAAAATGTAAAAGTGATGGTAATTGGTCTGGAGATGCTCCATTATGCGGTATTGATGTTGCAAAAGATAAACCTTCTTTTCAATCATCAGGAAATTCAGCAATGTATGCAGTTACTTCAATTCCTATGTGTTCAATAACAGAAAATTCAATATACGAATCATCATCATGGAGTGTAGATTTACTTTCAACTTATAAAATAAGGGCAATCTCTTATGTGACAGGGCATTTATCAGGAATTATTTCAGATATATTTTTAATTGAATCAAATGGTCAAAAACATAGTTGTTCAAAATTTATTCATCAAAAACATAATAATCCAAATGAAACGGTAATTGTAAATTGTCAAGGAAATAATATATCTAAAATAAAAATAATAGTTTCTGGTAAAGTACATTTATGTGAATTTAAAGCTTATGCTATTGATGCTCGTAAGTTTTATTTATCTAATTTTTATTATATATTAATTTAAATATTTTTTTTAATAATTAGTATAATAAAGACTTTTTCTTTATTTTTAAAACTAGAAATAACAAAAATATTTTATTATTTGTTTATAATAATGATAAATAATGTTTTGAGGACATCTTTTTACATAAATCTAGCTTTAACTGAGATAATATACAAAAAAAAAGTATTCACTGACATATAAATATTTTAATTTTATTTAAACTACTTCTACAACTCAACATTTATAAATTTAAAAATTAGATCATTCCACTTTAATACTTTATATTAAAAAAAATTCATGTTTATATTAAGATAAATAATATACAATAATATAATTGTAGATAAAAATTTTTAAAATAAAGTTATATATTGTAAAATATATTACATAATAATTATAAAAATTTTTTTAGAAGCACCATGGCAATGTGGTTTATCAAAAATGGATGTTTTAGCAGTATATGATGGGATGTGTTTTTCATCTTCACAACATCAAAAACTTGATTGGAAGAATGCTCAAAAAAGTTGCCTTGATATTGGTGGAACACTTCCAATTAGAATGACAAATATTACAAGAACAATTATTAGATCAGCACTAACATCAATCTCTGATGTATCAAATTTTTATTGGATTGGTTTAGTTGGATCATCATCTGGTTGGAATTGGGCTGATGGAGATATATTAAATGATAATGATAATGATTGGTATGAAAAACCATCAGAAGTACAAAATAATGAATCATTAGCTGCAGCTATTGGTAAACCAGCATCATGGAAATGGATAAGCACATCTCAAGGTGCATGGAATTCATATATTTGTCAAACAAAACCAAAATATTGTACATTTCCTGGAGTTTCAGAAAATTCAAAAGTTGTATTTTCTTCACAAACATTTACCGTTGGAACAATTGCATTTTATTCATGTGAATATGGTTTTAAATTAATTGGACAATCAAAAAGACGATGTAATGATGATGGGTTATGGTCTCATGATATTCCTGTATGTAAATTAATAACATGCCCTGAACCACAACATTGGGAGGAAGGAAATATTATAAAAATTAATAATTCACTAACATTTGGTTCATTAATTGAGTATAAATGTTTAAAAGGATATGTTCTTGATCATACTAAGTCTCATTCATCATTTCGTGTCTGTACTTCAGAAGGTCAATGGTCAAATACAATTCCATTATGTAAAAGTAAGTTTATTTATAACTTTATTATTAAATATTATATTATTTATATTAGAAATTGATTGTGGAATTCCACCAACAATAGCTAATGGTATCTTTCAGGTAAATGGTAACACTTTTAACTCAAGTGCAATTTATAAATGTAATGAAAATTTTCAATTGATGGGACACTCACAAATTACTTGTACAGAAAGTGGTACATGGCAACCTCAACCACCTATATGTTTAGGTAACAATTAATATCTTTTTTTTTTCTTTAAATTATTATTTTATTTTTTTTTATTTTTAGATCCAACATCATTTAAAAGTTCAAGTGATTCATTTAAACGTAATGATTTAATATTATTTATTATAATTTTTTTCCTTTTAATTCTTTTAACATTATTAACATTGAAAGTTTTTTTAAGTCAAAAAAGTTATATAACAAATGATAAAATACAAAAGTTTTTTCCAAATGTATTTAATCATATTAAATTTAAATCACGTGAACCATCTTCTGGTATGACATCTTCCACTTTAGATCGTTCTTTAACTTCAAATACAAATATAGTAAATTCAAAAAATATTGTTTATGCAACACCATCCATACCAACTAATTCATCTTCCACTGTAACAGATAATACTGGAATTTATTATACATCATCTCCACTATCAATAATAGATCCTTCAATAACTGTAAATGGAATTCAACAAATTGAAATACCACCTCATCTTATTCAAATGCAACAACTACCTAATGGAAATATTCAATTAACTATGGCTTCATCAAGACCAATTGTAAGGCCATCTATACCATTATTTACACCAATTCCTCCTATTGAAATTGAAAAATCATTATCATTAAAAAAAAGTTTACCTTCTCCAACTAATAGTCAAATATTATATTCATTTGATTATGAAAATTATTATGATATTCCTCCAGATGGAGGTATTGATTTATATGAAGAAGTAAAAAATCCAACAGGCGATGCACATTGTTTATAATTTATCAAACAACTTCGAATTAATTTTTTTTTAATCTATATGTATTAAATAAATTAATAAAAATTTTTAAATATACAATATCTATTATATTATTAATATAATTTATAAAAAATACAAAACATATACATTTATTTTTAAAAATATATTTTTTTTTATTTACAACTAAAAATATTTTTATGATATATTATTGTTGTAGTTATATAATAAAAGAATGTTTAATGTATCATTTTAACTATTTATAAATTTATGTTAAAATATAACAAAATTATACTTTTATATCAAATTTCAACTCTTTTTCCTAATGAGTTTTCATAAATCCAATTATCATCTTGTTTTTTAAAGAAAATATTATTCCATATTTCTCCATTTTCTTTTCTTTTTTTAGCCTCATCACGTTGCCTTTGTTCAATCCATAATTTAGAATTAGTGGCTTGGCTAATTTTATTCCTAAATAATGCAGTTGTAACATGTCTCCAGAGACGTCTACTTTCACGATCTCCCATTTTAGCAATAGGATCACATTCTTTCTTTACTTCAGATTTAGCTTTAACATCCACAAAAACATATTCTTCACCATTCAATGGTTTACCATATATAACACCATTCCATTCTCCACGTAATGTTAATATTGGTTTTTTAAATCCTGGTTTAAATAATGAACCTGATAATCTGTGTGGTTTTCCACCAAAAAATGATTTTGTTAGGAAGTCTATTTCAGCAGTATAACCTGTTTTTTCACAAGAAACTTCAATTCTTCCACCTAATTCAATCCATGGTGTACCCATAATACTTCTTCCATATCCACTAGGAAATGTTAATTTATAGACTTCATCATAGTCATGTAAAGTAACTGTTCCAAATCCAATATTAGCTACACCAATTGATAATCCAAGAAATGAAGATTTAGTCCAAATAAAACCATTAAATGATATTCTTTTTCCAGGATGTTCAGCATAAAAAGCAGATATTGGTGGATGATGCGAAACTTGTTCTGCAATAAAAGTTAATTGGTTTTTGTCACTTCCTGGAAATGGACCTGATGTTGTCTTTTCACCAGATAAATCCATTCCAGGTACTGTCCATCTACAACGGAATGTTTCTCCTAAAATAGGATTATATGGTTTTTTAGCAACACCACTTTTGCGAGCTGGATAGAACGCACTAAGATAATATCGCACAACTGCAATAAATCTTGATTCAGGTGTTTCGAGATCAGTTCCTCCAACAAAATCATCTGGATGTGCAAAAAAATCTGCATACATTTCAAGTAACGATCTTCGTTCCAAAATAAATGTTGGTAAAGTAACTTTTGTTAAATCCATACCAACACTAACCTAATAATAAAAATTTTAATACTTTTTTTTTTAATAATAAAAACATACTTGTGATAAAAGATGCATTAATACACTACCATGTTGTTGTTGAACATTTCCTAAATCACTCTCTTCACTATTTTCATAAATTTTATCAAAATCTTCATGACTATCATCCCAATCAGGTTCAACATCAGTTTGACTATATGCTCTCATACTTCCTTCATCAACTGGAAATGATGATGCTGAAATACGTTTTTCAGAATTTAAAGATGAATGATTTTTTTCACCATTTAATGAACGAGCATCAAAAAATTCATCTTCGTCTTCAGAAGATGAATATGACATTGGTGGAACAATACCAACAACTTCTTTTTCTTCCTATAATATTCATAATAAAATTATATAAAACTTTTAAATAAAACATAATTATGAAGTCATTAACTATAAAAATATTTTTTTAAGAATACAAAACAAAATATTAATAGTGAAGAGAAAGCTTTTGTTCTCTTACTCTTTTATAAAAATTATTTAACAACATAAAGTTCCAACAGAGAAGAAAAAAAACTTACATTTTTAATGGCTGCAACAGGAGATACAGATTTATCATCATCAGTACCATTGTTACTAGGTGCAAGAGATCCAGAACGCGTCTTACGTGTTGCGTTTGAATCTATTTGACTTTTAACCATTTGTAAAAGTATAACAGAACTTCTTATTGTATCAAGTAATATGTTACCAGATTTTAATATTTCTTTTATTTTTGCTTTTTTTTCATTTGTTGATGACTCTTCAATTGATTCAAGAATATGTACCTTAAAAAATTCTATTAATATTTTATTATATATTAATTTTTTTTACCTCCTCCATTGCAATTTTTAAATGATTATCAGCTTCTAATAATTTTTCATTTAACAAAGTTAATGGATCCTGTTCAGCAGGTTTATAATATCCACACAAATTATGAATTGTTTTCTCTAAAGCTCTAACCCATTTATCACGTTCATTTTGATCTCTTCCCTAAAAAAAAAAATATAAATAAACATTTATTATTATATCAAAAAAATTTTACTTGTAAATGAAAAATTTTATTATCTACAGATACAGTGAATAACGAGTTGTTTACACCGTCAATTCCAATTGTAGCTCCTCTAAGTCTAATACAACCTCTTTGTTGTCTACGAAGCATTTTTTCTCTTGATGTGTAATAGACAAGAATATCATTTTGTAAGACAAACCAACGGTACTGCCACCCATGTACTAGATTAGTCCATTTTGATAACGGTCCTTCCATGATAAAAGTTAATTTACTTATTTAATAATGTTTTATGATTTGAAAAAATAAAATTATAGTGTAAAAAAAAATAATTTAATTGTAATTATTTCTAAAAAAAAAAAAGACTATTTAATAAACAAATTATTTTAAAATAAAATTATTAAGAATATTTTATTCCTAGAATTAAAAAAAAAATACTATAATGAGCTTAAAAGTTTGTTTAAAAACGAAAGCAATAGTTGGGATAATATTACAAATATTGGTTATTTAAATTGTCAGTACATTTTATTTATTGGTTAAAATTTAATAAAAACTTTAAGCTTATTATTAATGTAAAAATATTCATTATTTTTACCATAAAAAGTTGAATTGTTAATTATTAAAATTTGATAAATTATAACTTTTATATAATACTAATAGTAAAAATAAAATTATGATAGAGTAATTTTTACTTTGGTTTTATAAAAAAGTAAACGTTTGCCATTTCAGGCCAATAAACTATGCCAAAGCGTCTATCCTAAAGAATGTAGTGAGTACATATAAAAGAGAAATTTTTGTTAAAATAAAATATTAAATGAAATATGTTTTAAAATAAGAAATTTTTATTAAAAATTGATTAACTATAACGTCAGCGATTTTTTTTTAATATAAATAAATAGATCTTACTTATAAGAGTTTAATACTATTTTTTGTATAATAAAAAGATATTATAGAATTAATATATAAGTTTAAAAAATGTTCTAATAACTTATAATGATAATATAAAAGTCAATAGATAAAATAAATGTAAAAACTTTTAAATATTTTACAAATTTTAATAATTTTTAAAAGGATAAGATAAAAATTTAATGTAATAAAAAAAAAGTAATTGATGTAAATAGTTATAATATTAGGTGTCTTATTATTAACACGTCATCAAAATAATATAATTATAATATAATGTAATTAATATAAAACTAATAAAAAAAAATTTTAATTTCTAAAAGTTTTTATTTCACCTCAAAATTATAAATACACACATTTCTCTATAATTAAAATAAAAAAAATATATAATTGATTTGTAATAATAATATTTAACAAAATATCTTCAAAATTTTTAATAGTTATAAAAAAAAATTAAATAAAATTAGATGGCTAAATAAATATAAGTAAAAGTTTAAGTTAAATGATTGATGCATTTAAATACAAACTAATAAATTATATTATTTAATGTTATGATAAATTATGTATATATAATGTTTTAAGCATAAAAATTGATTTTAAAACAATATTTCTAACAAATTATTATAATAATAATTTAATTAAACCCATTATATCTAGAAATTTTTTATTTAAAAACAAATATTTTGTGTAGTTGGCCTCTTAATATATACAATTTACAATTACTGATTAAAATAGACTCTGTACCAAGAAAATTTACTGCAATAACTTTTTTATAACATCAATCAAAAGATATTAAACTTAGTTGGAAGTTATTAATTAATTTTTTATGAAAGAATAATTTTTTTAATAGTTATGTATACACCTTTAAAATGGATTATTTTATCATCTTCATACATAATTTCATTGGTTATATTTCAAAAAGGATTTTTATTAAAAAAACCTTCATTAAATTACTACTCTAAATGTGAAGATTTTCGAGGTCGTGCAGATTTATGTTGGAATAAACCAACATTTAAAAAAGCTATATGGATAATAATTGATGCATTACGATATGATTTTTTGGATTCTGGAGGAAAATCATATGAACCATATAAGGAAAGAATAAAAATTGGTAAAGAATTATTAAATAATCAACCAAATAATACAATATTATCTTATTTTATTGCTGATCCACCTACAACAACATTTCAACGAATTAAGGCTTTAACAACTGGATCCTTACCTACATTTATTGATATGAAAGATAATTTTGATGCTGGTCAAATTGATGAAGATAATATTATAGATCAATTAATATTTAATCAATATAATATAACTTTTATGGGAGATGATACTTGGTATGTATAAGATTATTTATAATATAATACTTTTAGGACATCGCTTTTTAAAAATAAATTTAATAAAGAATTTCCTGCCCCTTCTTTTGATGTATTTGATTTGGATACTGTTGATAATATAGTGTTAAATCATTTATATGATGAAATAGCAAATGATGATTGGAATATTATTATTGGACATTTTTTAGGTGTAGATCATTGTGGTCATAGATATGGACCAAATCATCCTGCAATGTTAACCAAATTAGATCAAATGGATAATATGTTAAGAAAAGTTATTGAACAAATGGATAATGAAACAATTCTTTTTGTTATGGGTGATCATGGAATGTCAAATGATGGAAATCATGGTGGTGATAGTGATTTAGAAATTGAAGCTGGATTTTTAGCTTATTCAAAAACTCCAATAGTTCATGGAAAAAGAATTAATAAGTTTTATCAAATTGATTTTGTACCAACATTTTCATTTTTATTAGGAATACCTTTACCTTTTATAAATATTGGAGTAGTTGTTGAAACATTTTTTTCACTCCATGATTTACTTAAATTACTAGAAATTAATATTGCTCAAGTTATTAGATTAATAACAGCATATAGTCGTGAAGACTCAGGAATAACTTCAAATTTTCAAACTATACTTCAACAGTACAATTTTGGTTTAGATGATAATGTTGATTCTTATTTTAATATATTATATTTAATTCAAGAACAGTTACGAAGTGTATGGGTGACATTTGACTATAATCTTATTATAACTGGTCTTTTAATGTTATTTGATACAATTCTTTTTCAAATAACTTTTGATGGAAATGTTATTTCATTATCAAATATCATTTTTAGGTCAGGTACTCTTTTATTAGGGACATCATTAATACTTATGCCTAAAAATGCACTAGCTTTTGAGATAATGCCTTTCGCTTTACCATTTAGTATTTTAATTTCTTTTATAAAATTAATTAAAATACTTATTATAAAAAAAAGTTTATTTAAAAAAATTCCAATTCTGCCATTCTTACTATATGTTTTTCATTTACTTTCGTTCTTTTCAAATAGTTATATAGTTTATGAACCTTATGTTTTAAAATTTATCATTCAAACGTTAGTTATTTGTAATATAATTAATCTTTTTGAAAAAAGTCGACGTATATCAAAATCTTTTTATTCTAATATAACAGTATTAGTATTATTTTGTATTGTCATATCATCTGAATTATTTAAATGTAGAGAAGAAAGTAAAAATTGTACAGAATCATTTTTGGTATCAAATTTTATATCTTTCAATAATATATTTTACTTTTTTCGTTTAGCAATAGCCATTGGATTGCTAATTGGCATAAATTTTTATATTTTATCAACTCAATTGTTTTCTTTTAGTACTTGGCAAAAATTGTTTTTACAATTAAGTCATATTTTTATAACAATGATATCAATTTCATGGATACTTAGATTTGTTGTAAGTAGAAGTAACGTCTTATTTAATAATTTTAATTTTTATGTTGCTTTAGCAACACATATTTTTGTCCTTTCCTCATTGTTATTAACTTTGGTGTTTTCACCTATTAAAACTTTTATAGGAACCTTTTTTCATATATTTGTATTAGAAATAGCTTTAATTGTGGGAGATAATTCTGCATTATCAATTGTTTGTATTATAGCTTTGTTAGTATATTTTTATGTCTTTTCTATAAATGATTCTCAAGAATTGTCACTTAATTATTATTTTATAATTTCATATGGTTTTTTCTTATTATTTAATCAAATGACTATTCCTACAATTCCATGGTTAGCAGCATTTGTTGGTGTACCTGGTAATTTTAGTTTAACATTCATTCCTCAATTATTAATTTTAATTAATTTATTTGGAACAGTCTTTATAACAGTTATTTTTACATATAATATAATATTAAAAAATATATATTTTGTACCAGTTCCACTAAATCTTGCCTTCTTATTTGCAGTAAAGGTAAAGTTTTCTCAAAATTGTTTTTTACATTCATTTAATTTAAAAATTTCTTTTTAGATGCTAATAATATGTTTGATGTGTATTGTTCATAGAAGACATTTAATGCTTTTCAAAGTATTTGCCCCAAAATTTATTTTCGAAGCAGTTAGTTTTATTACATTTTTAATTTTTTCTACGGTTCTATCAATTATTTCCCATGTAAAAACATGTTAAATTTTTATGTATTATTTATATATTTATTATATTTTAAATTCTTTATATAAAATTATACTTTTAATTTATTAAAAATTTTAATTTATATCTTTACAATAATAATATAATTTTTCATATAAGAAGAAATTTAAAAAAAAATTTTTTTCTATTGAAAAATTATTAATAAAAACTATATTTTATATTAGATAAAAGTTTGAAATTTTATTGAATGTAATTAAAGTTTGAAATGTAATTTATCATTATATTAATTCATAAATACATATAATATGTGATAAAATGAAAGAAAAAAATAAAAAGTATATATATGTATAATTAAAAAATAACTTTTTTGTACAATTTAAATGTTAAAAATAAATTTATTTAATAAAAAATGGATTTTATAGATAAACAAAACAAAAATTCATGTTTGAAAATAGGGTTGTGATTAATTTTCTCTTTAGAACATAAACAATTTATTGGAGAAGAGCAACTCTTTGTATGTTTTAGTGTTGGTCGGGTTTTTATATATCTTATTTGAAATATATATTTACTATTTTTATTATTATTTTAATGAAATGAATTTTGAAGATATTTCCTTAGACTTAAATGGTTATGTTTCTTTGGATAAAGACTTTTCATCGCGACAGTCTATTGATGATCTAGAAGATAAGAAGAAAAAGAAACTTGAAAGATCAAAAAAATTAGAAGAATTACTTTTATTAGGTGGAGATGATGACAGTTCATCAAGGTATAGTAATGCGGAATTGTTAAAAATTACTAAAAAGAAGAAACGTACCACTGAAAAAATTATAAAAACAGATTTTTCAATTTTAATTGAAGACCAAACAAATAAAACTATGGATGACAGTTCTTGTAGTTTTTTTCCACCACAAACACCAGTTAAAAATAGAAAAATGGATGATAAAGTTTTAGTTCCAGGGACACCTGATGATAAAAGTGGAATTGCAAATTCAAAAAAAAATTTAAAAAGAAAAATTACTATTGATGATAACTTTTCTGATGAACTTGAACAAAACATTGCTAAAAAAACTTGTATTGACAAAGAGGCTGGTGAAGATATAGTAACGGAAGAAATTAATGATAAAAAGCAACTGCCTGTAGAGGAATGTTCATCTGAAGTTAAAATTGAAGAAAAAACTTTTGAGCTAAGACGTAGTCCTAGGAAAAAGAAAGTTGGATGTTTGCTTAAAACACCTGATGCTAAAAAAAAAACTGTTAATAAGAGTAATGATATTGTTCATGAGACACCTTCTTTTAAAATGAAAACAACTAGAAGAAAGTCTAATGAAACATACAAAATATCTGTTTTAGCACAAACAAATCCCGTTGCAAAAACACCCTATACAAGATCTCAGGCTTCTTCGAATGGTCAAATAATTGACTGTTCAACTAGAAGTAATTCTTCTTTTTCTTTTCCTTCATCATCTCTTTCAAAAAGTAATTTACCAAAATCTACAAGTCTTTTTTTGCTTACAAAAACTGTAACTAGATCTCGATCTAAAAACAATGGTCAAATAAAACCAAAACCTCCAATAGATTTTTCAGAACTTTTTACAAATAATGACATAGAAAAGAGATATAATATACGGTTAAATAAGATTTTTAAGGAAGTAAAAAAAGGAGAAATTTCACATAATGATGTATATTATGGTAAAAATACAAATCGAACTAACATTTTTTCTGATGAAGTTATTGATAAACTTAGAACATCTCCCCGTAAAAAAGCTGAAATAGCTAAAAATCGTACTGGAAGAGCTATAGAAAATTCTAATCAATTAAATTTTTCCCATCAATTACTTAATACAAAAAATCATGGTCTATCAGAGTATTCTAAAAAACCTTCGAAACAAGAAACAGGATCTTTTATAGTGAAAAAGGCACTATCATCACCAACAAGAACCTCTCAACGTAAAATTGAAAAATTGAAAAACATGTAGATTACGATAAAAAGAAGTAATTATATTGATTCAATTGAGATAAATTTTTCAGTACTTTTTTTATAGTTGTTTATTTGGTTACTAACCTAATATTTTATTTTAGTATGTATAAAATAATTATTTAATTATTATAGAAAATGGATAAATTAATAAAAGAGATAACATGTTTACAAGAATGGAGTCTCTCAACAGCTTCTATTATTCAAGAAAATTCTTCTGAAATTAATGATGCTTTAGTATATAATTTACCATTTGTTCCTAGGAATCCTTTTAAAATTGCAGTATTAAAAAATTCTGAATCTATTGTTACAGTAACTCCTGATAGAGTTATGAGAGTCAATAATATAAAAGATGACAAATTAATTCTTAAAAGTATTATTAAACTAAAACAAGATATACTTCATGATCAAGCAATTTTACAATTTTCAGAATCAGGTCATTTAATTCTTATTACAAGATCTTTTGGTTTTTTAGATATTTTTGATATTAATGGTGTTTTTAAGAATACTATAAAAATTTCAAATAATACTAAGAGTATATTTGATTCTATTTCATGTATACAATCTGTAAAATTAGAAGATGATTATTGGACTGATAAAGTATACATACTTCAATGTAATGGTTCATTTATATGTACAAAATTAGCAGGTGATGGAAAAATTGAAACTGTTTTTAATATGACTATTCAATCAAATGGATATATAAATAATTTTTATTATTCTTCAAAATATAATATTTTAATAACTTCAAGTATATTTTTAAAATCCAAAGAAAGACATGACAAAGAATTGTCTGTTATTGATAATTATGGTGTAAATGTTTATAGAAATTCTACAACAAACGGTGAATCTTTTGATTTGTTTTTAGGGTCAAATAAAGTTGCTACAAAGTTTGATTCTTTTATGAACCTTATAAGTTCATTTTATAAATTTGATTCAATAATAACATTTTTAACAAACTCAGAAGAAACATGTCTTATTTCATTGACAAATTTAGGAAAAGTTATAATAGTCTCTATACCAAGTATGAAAATTCTTCAAATTTTAGATCCAACAATATTATTAAAAGAATCAAATATTTTTGTTTCTGTTTTATATAATGAAGATAATGAAATAACTTTACTAGTAAATAATGGAGAAATTTATCAAGGAAATTATGAAGAAATATCTGAAGATATTATTTCTGGAAAAATAAAGACAACATTAAATAATTGTCTGGCATTATCAAAAGGAAATGTAAATAAAGTAATATGTTTTAATGGCATTAATGCTCCAAATTCTTTTTCAATTGATAAAAAAGATTCATCCTTAAATATTTCACTATTTTTTGTCTTTTTCTTATGGATTTTTGGTTTATTTCAAAAGTTATATTTATTATTATGTAAATTTTTTCAAAAAAAAATTCATACAATAGATGTAGAATATAATTCTAAAAAGATAGATCTTTCAATTAATACAATAAAAAATACAACATTTGAAATTTATTTAGAAAAATTATTATTTCAAAAGAATTATGAAAAAGCAAAAGAGTTAGCTAAAGAACATAATTGTTTTGATATTGATAATATTAATAAATTTCAATGGAATGATGCTAAAGAACCATCTGATGAATTATTATCTATATTAAATGAGATAAAAGATAAAGAATGGGTTGTTAATGAATGCCTTAAATGTAACTTTTCAAATTATGATTTTCAAGTAAAACTAAAAGAAATTTGTAATGAATTAAAATCAAAAATTCCAGATGAATTAAAATTTCTTGTTTCTCATAATAATCTTATTTTTGAACTTGGTGAATGGGAAGATATTGAAAAATTTAATCAAGTTAAGCATATGAGTTTACTTGATTTAGGAATATTCATGTTACAAGAGGAACGTATTGATATGTTTAAAGAATTATTAAAATCATATAAAAAATTATTAAGACCATATATATTAATAATGTTAGATTATATTCCAGAAAGTGTAAATCCACGACAATATATTGAAATACTTCCAAAAATTAAAGGACAAAATGAAGTTGAAATTGATCCATATTTATTTTTGAATGAATTTAATGAAAAAGAAATTGAATATTTTGAGAAAGAAAAAAATTTAATATTAAATAGTTGGAATGTTATTATGAAAAAGAATATTAGTATTATACCATATTATTTAGAGGGTAAGAATCAACATACAACTTGTTTTGACTGGTTAAAGAAGCGAGTATTACAAATTGATGAAAAATGTGGATTGGCAAATTATAGTATGAGGTTATCTGAAATTGCAACAGAAAGAGGATTTGTTGAGATGGAAGTTTACATAATGCATTGCTATTTTTATCTTCAATATTTATTAAAACTTAATGGAGGTGTTTCATTAACACTTGAAACATTTTTAAATATAGACAGTCAGATAGTTGCAAAAAGTGTTATAAAACATATGTCTCCTGTAAATATAATTGAAAATATTCCTTTATTAGTTAAAATATTTTCTTATTTTGAAGGAAAAAATATGAATTCATGTGCAGAAAAAGATATGGCACTAATTATTGAGTATTGTTCTCAAACATCTATGTCAGCCCTTGATATTATGACAACAAATTTTCCAAATTTTCTTACATACAAATCTATTGAAAAATGTTTTTATGCATCTAATTTGAAGGGTAAACCTTTAATAGATGAATGTCAAAAGTATAAAATTGAAAAAGAAGTAAGATCTGCTTTAATCATTTTTAATCAGCATGGTGTTACGCCAATGTTTTCACAAATAATAGATGCTAGAAAAAATCATGGTAAAGCTTGGAATTTATTAATGATGTTAATTAGAAATTCTGAATGCTTATCTGAACAGGACTGGAAATATATGATAATGGATGTAAATGATATTAGAACAGTTATATTTGATAAAATTTTAACATTTGAAAGGGTTAATGAATTATTACTTGATGAAATGGTTGAGTTAATTGAAAAAATTTCACCCGAAAAAATACCAATTCATCTAATAAGAAATGATGGAAATTTATCAGATGAAAAAATAAATCAAATTCTTTTAGCAAAAAGTAATCATTATTTAAATATGTCTTTACCAGATATCAATGATGAGAATCTTATTTTTGCTGAAAGAGTATTAAATATAATTCCTAATGACATTAATAAAGATCAGTTTAATTTACAAAAAAAACAACTTGAAAAAGTTAAATTGGCTTTAAAATTAGGTTGTAAACGGATACCAGCTCAAATTATGTTTTGTAACGGTGAAGAATTATTGAGAGAATTAATTTTTATTAATGATAATTATAAGAAAGTTGATAAACTTACTGATTTAGGTAATTTATTTGATATAGAAGATTCAAAAGCTAAAGTTATTGCAATGTGTATTGAAAGAGGAATTGAAATGGAAGATATTTACACATTAAAAACTTATATTGAAGAACTAAGAGAAATTTCCAGAAATTTATCTATTGTATTTAATGCTTGTATATTACTTTGGAAATCTAAAATACTTCCTAATGTAAGTTTACTATTTTAATAGTTAATATATTATTTTTTAAGATGAAAGAGGAAATAATGGCTTGTATATTTTTAAATTGTACTAGTGAAAATGAAATTATAATAGCGTTTGATATCATGAATTCTGATGTAGTAGAAAGTAACAATGGAATTGAAAAAAGTAATTCATTATGGTTAGTAAATGATTTTATTTACAATTAATATCAATAAAGTTATTTTAAAAATTATATTTATAAATGGCTTTTTATTTTTAAAGATTTTCTTTGTTTCCTTCATCTTGTAATGTGTTACGATGATCACTACCAAATATTTTCTTTGTAACAGATAAAATTTCATTTATAACAGTTGGTTTTTCTGATGGAGAAAATTTAGGTAAGTCTTCGGGAATAGCATTTTCATCTACTACATATTCTTTGCTAGAAGGAGGATTCAATAATGTTAAATCTATAGAAGGAGTTTCAATAGAATTGACTTCCTCGAGTATCTTTTTTACATCGTTAATATCTTTTTGAGCTACTTCTATCTCCATAGTGCACTTATCATTTGTTGAAATAGCTTCTTGAGTATTAGAAATTTCTTTCAACAAACATTCTTTGTAATCTGAAAAAAAATTGACAATTTTTTTTCTCTCCTCCTCAATAATTTTCTCGATACATGAAAAACATTTTTCTCCATGTGCTTCACATGTTTTTCTTGCTTTCTCTATAGCCACTAATAATTCATTATATACCCTAGTTAGTTTATCATGTAATTCATTTCTAACATCTACAGGTAGTCGATCTTTAATACATCTTTGAATTTCATTAGAATACACATCTAGTTTGTCACCATAATTTTTCAAAACAATTTCAATTTGTTGGAAATTATTCTTATCCTGACAATTTTGATCATCCAATTCTTTAATAAAAATCTTGTGTTTATTCATCAAATCCTTAATCATATTTTGTACCTTTAAATTGTTATTTTCCATATCTTTAACTTGGCTGGACAAAAAGTCATTCATCTCAGTACGTGCTTTATCAAGAGATGAACTTTTTTCTAACAAGCATATTCCCTTACTTTTACTTTTTTCAAGTTTGTCAAAATATTTACTACATGTTTCTTCTAGTATGGCACGTTTATCAAGTAAATTTGCTATTTCAACCTTTAATTTATCAACTTTTGACTTCAATTCACAATTTTCACAGTTAATCTTTGCTAGATCATTTATAGCATCATGCTTTGCTTTGATACAAGAATCACGTTGAAGATTTTTTTCATTACAAATTTTAAAACTCTCTTCAAGATCAATTTCAATCTTACTTAATACATCTGTACACTCCTGAAGTCGTTTTTTATTTTCTTCAATTTCTTGGTGAAATGTTTGAATACTATTTCTTGATTCAGTATTTATTGAAACAAATCCCATTGTTTCGGCTTCTTTGATATCACATAAAGGAATCCAAATATTCTTTGTTTTTCTACGTACTTCTAATGAAACTAAGCTTTCTTTATGTGAACAACACTTCAATCTACGATATTTGTCAGCAATATCTAATGCTTGAGTTGCATCCGAAGGTACATTCTCCGTAGTAACAGTAAAAATCATAGAAGAAGTATAACTACCTGACAACGCTGGTCTTAGTATTCGTGTTAAAGTTGAATCTCTAAAAGATTGAGATAATTGTGGGTTTTTTAAAATTTGTTCTAAACAAGCATGAAGTGAGACATATCCAAGTTTAGCAGCTTTAATTTCTGAATTAAATTGTTTATCTTGTGGATTCATTATTAGTTTTTCATATGAAAGATTTACAAATACTATCTCACCATAGTTTATAACTCCACTTTTACTTTTTGTAACAATGTTCAACTTAACTAATACATGTGACCTTGGTACAACTTCAAAATTAGTATTAGATGCATAACTCTTTTTATTTAAAGCATCACAAATTGTGTTACAAACAGTTTTAAGATCTGGCATAGGCAAAACAACTGGATCCCTAAGGACTAATTTGTTATCGTCATCAGAAACAATAGATATCTCCTTCCTGAAGTCAGACAAAAGATCGAAAATTTTATCTCCACATAATTCAAAAACTGAAAAACAAAGATCCACATTACTACCGACATTCTGGGACTTTTTTAAATTAATATATTCTAAAGTTTCTTTAAAAACCCCGCTTAATTCTTTTGGATCAGAACCAAATAATATATCATTTTTCCTAGAATTTGAAAATCCATAAGAAAGTACAAAAGACTTGATACCATTAAATCCTTCATCAACATGTACTTTAACTGCTTCATAGAATATTCTTTGATAGTTTACATTACTATCCAAAATTCTATTAAATGGTCCATACACTTTTGAGGTATTTTTAATTGATGGAACCTTAAGTCTACGAACTTTCAAAGTATTATCAGGTAATACATCAACTCTTTCACATTTATCTGTATCAACATTATTTTTATCTCTAAAAAAAAATAATTACCCGTTAATGATAAGTAAAAAAATATACCTAATACAGACAATAACTCTAGCTGAATTTAAACTACTTGACATATTTATAAATTGATACAATTATAAGTTTGTAACGATTGTGTTAGCAATGTTATTAATCTAAAAATTAGTAAATAATGAGAATTCAATGAAAAAATTATATGTAATGTTTTTAACAAATAATGAATATTGTCATTGTTTTTTTGCATACATCATTTTAATATACCACTATAACAACGTTAGAAACAATTTTCCCATACATTTTTGTTGTTCGTATTACCATTATTTGGAGAAATGTTTGGAGGTCTTTCTATTCATTCTATTATTCCCGCTTTGAATTTGTTGATCTTCAGTGCATTTATATTTATTTATACCAAATGTCTCCAAAAAAGGGCAATTTTAATAATTTTAATCGAAAAAGTAACTTTAATACTGTTTTAAATTCATTGTCTGGAAGTTGTAATAATATACGGGGTGAAAATTTTATTGATTCTGTTGAAAATAAGTCTAATGAATATCCTGTTTTTTTACCATGTTCTCCTATAAAAATTCCAACATTAATGGAAAAAAAAAGAAGGCAAAGTAGAAGTTTTCAAAAAGATTTGTTTCCACATTTGTGTAAGTGTTTTCAAATTAAAAACACTAAATTAAATGTAAAATATTTTAGTAAAGAGGAAGCCATTGAATAATTATATAGAGAAGAACAATTTTAGTTTTCCATTTTCTTCAATAAAAAAACCTTTAAATAAATCTAATGGTGGATTGATAAGTGAATTACATTATGAAGTAATTTCAGCAAAAAATGTAAAGAGGAAGAAAACTTTAAATGAAGAAGAGAGTAGTAATGTTAATTTAAGTGTATTATATTTAAATATAAACGATTCAAAAGGATCTATTGGTAATGATGAAAATGTAAGTACAACTAATTTTTTACATAATTCATTGAATACAACATTTCCCTCATGTAATGCATTTAAAGATCAAGGGACATCTTTGTCAAATACTAGTAGTTACAGTAAAGGCACGAGTACCCAGATTTTTTCTTCAAATTTTATGAAAGATGGTAATGATGAAGGATCTATTGTTGAAATCCTTTCACCAGTAAAAATAAAAAAAAGGCCATGTTTATTTAACCTTGATTCAATAAATAGTTTAAATAAAGATAGTGAAAATATTGGATACGAAGAAGATGCAAAACTATATCCATCAGATAAATCTAAAATTTTCAATACAAACAATTTGAATTTAGATTTTTCACATTTTGAAAGGGTAAATCAATGTGGAATAGAAAGTCCAGAGTTAACTTGCAAAAATAATATAAATTTTTGCAAAAATATTAAAAGTTCAACTAAATTTAGTTGGGAATCTGATAAAAGAATTAATGCTAATGTAACAGCTAGGGTTAATAGAGATAGTCAGTTATATGATACATGTAACAGTGATATTGTTCCTGAAACTCAATTTAGTACATATTTTAACCAAAAATCGCTTTCTCCAACAAAAGAGTATGTATAAATAATTTAATGATATTTTATATTTTATTATTTATAGGATACAATGTTTTTTTGAGCCTCCTTCGCAGATTTTTAAAGGAAGTCAACATCAACTGGAAGTAAATTTAAAAACTATGAATGCATTAAATCATCGAAAAAGGGGTCGACCATGTAAACGACTAAAAGTTAAAACTAATAATAAATGGTCATGGCTACACAATTCATTTACAGATTATTTAAACAAAAATTATTGTGAAACACAACGTCGAATGCATGATATGATTATTAACACTAACTTATTGAAATTTGAAGTCTCAATGATTGGTACTTTTCCTATATGGGGTGTTATATTTTTTAAGTCATATAGGCGTAATAGAGAAGGAAATATTGCAGTAATATGTTCAACTTTAAATGTACCCAATGTAAAAATGAATCGAGAATATATATTTAAAATTTATCCCAAATATAATTTTGTCACTTATTCACCTTATGATAAAGTTATTATAAATCCAATTATGAATGTGTTATAAAATAATGCATTATTTTATAATAAAAAAAATTTTTTAATATAATAATATTTTTATAATCTTGAGAATAATATATAGTATATAAATTGTATTAATTTATCAAGGTAAATTTAAGTATATTGTATAATTATATATGATTATGCCACACTTTAAAATTTAAGATCACCTAAACTAGTTTTTCAGGAAATTTACACGTCAGCTTTAATATCTTTAAATTAGTATAAAAATTATGAAACAAACAAATTCTCATCTGTTGCATTGATTTGTAATAGTATATTCAACAAACTAGAATTGTATTTGCAGTTGTACGTGCCATTTCTAAAAGTATTTGCAATTCTATAACTATGATTATACATTTATCTATAAGACACTCATCAGATATTAATTCTGTAGTAAAGATAAAATAATATGATTATAAAGATGTTTATGTAAATAATTTAAATAGATAATCTCTTTTATTGTTTTGCCATTCACGACTTTATATACATTTCTCTACAACAGAATAAAAAATGATTATTAAGTAACTTTAAAATATTAAATAATCATTTATATTTAATTAATAGACTGATATTTTACCAAAAAATTATTTTTTATATATAAAAATATTTTTAATTTAAAGAATTTTTTTTTTATAAATTATAAAAATTATATTTTATCAAAGATAAATATCATTTTTAAGATAATAAAAAATAAAATAATTTTTAAATTAAAATATCCTATTTTTATGTTGATGTTTTTACAAGTAGATAGGAATATTTTAATGATTAAACCAGTATATTTACGTAATTATAAAAAGAAATTATTTAAAAATAAAATATAAATTGTTATAGTATTATTGTAAACCCCTAGGAAATGCACATTTCTTATTAAAATGCACATAATTTTTAGTATATATTAAGTGACCTCTTTGATAATATATAGTAAAAGTAGTATTATAAAAATTTCTATAGTTATTATATAGGATATTATTTTTTTATTATTAAACTTGAAAATTAATAATTTTTTTTTAATAAAACATTTGTTTTTAGATGAAATTTTTTGTTATAACTTTATTTGTGGTGATATTCACTAAATTAATAAATTGTGATGTCTTTACTTCTATTGCTGATTTAAAAAATCTTATTGAAATGGAAAGACAATTTCCTACTGTTATTGAAAATTATATTGAAAGTGAACAAGATCGATTAGAGGTATTGCGAAAAATTGCAAAACAATTTAAGTCTGGCGAGATGAAAAAAGATATAGAGAATATGACAAATCCTATTAATGCATTTAAAACTATTAAAGAAATGACAGAAAATTTTCAAAAAGTTTCTCTAATAATGAAAGATAATAATGGTGAAGCCTTTTTAGGTGATTTTGTTAATGCACATACAAGAGGTTTTCCTGCTGATGAAGATTTAAATGGAGCAGCAATTGGACTTTTAAGATTACAAGACACTTATAGATTAGATACAAAAGATTTAACAGAAGGAATTATTTATGGTAAAAAAAAAAGTGAAAGAATGACAATTGAAGATATTTTTGAAGTTGGACGTCAAGCATATGTAGCTGAAGATTATTATCATTGTCTTATGTGGATGGAAGTGGCAAAAGAGCGTGCCTTAAAAGATGAAAATAAACATTCATTATTACCTGAAATTTTAGAATATTTATCATTTTCATATTATAAGCAAGGAAATTTAAAACATGCTTTAAGAGAAATTGAAGAAATAGTAAAAATTGCTCCAAATCATCCACGTGCAAAAGGTAATATTAAATGGTATGAAGATGAATTAGAAAAACAAGGTGTTAAAAAAAGTGATATGAGAAGAAATTTTGGTAGAATTCAAAATCAAAGACCTGGAAGTTATGACAATTCTGAAAGAGCAATAACTGAAGCATTATGTAGAAATGAAGTTCCTGTTAGTGTTAAAGAAACATCTAAATTATATTGTTATTATAAAAGAGATCGACCATATCTTATTCTTGCACCATTTAAAGTAGAAATTTTAAGATTTAATCCTTTAGCAGTATTATTTAAAAATGTTATGAATGATAATGAAATTTCAGTAATACAAGATTTAGCTACACCTAAACTTGCCCGTGCAACTGTTCAAGATTCAAATACTGGAAAATTAGTACACGCTTCTTATAGAATATCAAAAAGTGCTTGGTTAAAAGAGAATGAACATGAAGTTGTAAAAAGAGTAAATACAAGAATAGATTTAATGACTAATCTTGAACAAGAAACTGCTGAAGAACTTCAAATCGCTAATTATGGAATTGGAGGGCATTATGATCCACATTTTGATTTTGCAAGAAAAGAAGAAACAAAAGCATTTTCTGATTTGGGAACAGGAAATAGAATTGCAACAGTACTTTTTTATATGACAGAACCAGAAATTGGTGGAGGAACAGTTTTTACTGAACTTAAAACTACTGTTAAACCTTCAAAATATGATGCACTTTTTTGGTATAATTTACTTAGATCAGGAGAAGGTGATCTTAGAACAAGACATGCAGCTTGTCCAGTATTGTTAGGTGTAAAGTGGGTATCTAATAAATGGATTCATGAACTTGGACAAGATACAAGAAGACCATGTGGTTTAAAACCACATATTCAAGAACGATTTGTTGGTGATTTGGGTGGTCCAGAACCTAGAAATGCTCCAAATTTTCATTCATAAATAAATATTTAAAATAAATAATTTATATTTTTAGTAAAATTAAGGGTTCAACAAAAAGATATAAAAAAAATAAGTATTTATTTATAATATATTTATTTATATCTACAATGAATATTTTAATTATACTGTTTGCATGATTTGCAGCACCATGAATCCATAATTGGACCAAATGTTTTACAAACTGTTTTTGGATTATCATAATCACCTAATAAACTTTTACAAACATTTGGAAACAAATCGTTACAACTATGATCAATTGTAATTTCTTGTTGTTCTGTTGATGTTTTTATGTTTAATTCTGTAGTTGTAGTAGGTAATGATTTACTTGGTGTTTCACTACTTATTGTTGTAGATTCAGTAGTTTGTTCTTCTCCATTTTGATTTTTTTTAAGTTTATCTTTCCATTTTTTATCATTCATACATTTTTCACAATTATATATTAAACAAACTTTATTATAATCAGCTTTTGCTACATTTTTTACTGTCCCTATAATATCTTGATATCGTTTATCTAATGTTTCCATTGTAATTAATCCAGGAGCTTTGGCAAAAGAATTTTTTCCATAATGCATAACTGATTTATAATCATATGGTATATTATATGTAGATGCTTCATCAGTATTAACTTTTGCAAATTGAGGATACATCCACCTATCAATATTTTCATAATGAACTTTAATAAAATTATCTCTATCAATTCTAAAAAAATAAAAATAAATTTTTTAATGAAAAAAAATATTTAAATAAACCTCATTTGTTCATGCCATAAGCCAACTGTATGAAGTAACTCATGTACAACTATTTCAAATGTTATACATGTCTGATACATATTTGATTCTAACATAATTGTTTGAGGACCACCTTCTTTTCCCACTAATGAATAACAACTAAATAATTAAATTATTAAAATGATAATGATAATAATAATAATAATAAATTACCCTTCATTAAATTGATTATCAAATTGTACATAATCTTTTTCCTGTCTTCTTGGTTTAAAAACAATACAAGTATTTTTTTCTATGGCATCCATAGCTTTTCTAACAATTTTTCTTTCAGTCAAATCTATTTAATAATATATTTATATAGATTAACATAATTAATAAAATAAATACTTACTAAATTTTCCTTTAATTGTATATGGAATAACAAAGTGATCTTTTTCTTGATTTAAAATATTCCATTTTTTATTACTGCCCGGTTTTAATGCATTCCTTTGAATATTACTTTTAGATGGACTATAATAAATAAAATAAAATAAAATAAAAAATGAAAAATATCATACTCATTAAAAACTGTTCTCAATTCATATATATCTCCATATTTTTGATTAAAAATATCGATAACTTTGATACCATATCCATAAAAAATAAAAGTAACAAAATAAAGTAATACAAATTTATTAAGCATAAATCTAAAAAGAATAATAATATATATTTTATAAAATTATTAAAAATAATTTATTTAATAATAAATGTATCATCTATAATCTGGAATGCTTTTATACAGTTTCTTGATATAAAATTATATATATCATAACATTTTTTTTATTTAAATAATCTTCATCCAACTTTATATCAAATCCCGCCTCTATGTTTATTTCATAGAAAATGTCTAAATATACAAGTATTGTATATGATAATAAGAATGATTATTTAATATTAAAAAAAATAAAATTGTTTTGTCTGATGTTTCTTATAAAAAGGAAGGGAGCGATTTTTAATTGCTTTCCTTATTTTAAACATAATTTTTTTTTATTTATTATTAAAAATGGAAGTAGTAAAAGTTTCAAAGTTCTATAAAATTTTTGTTTGTTTAATGATAAATTTGAAATACAAAAGAAATAACATTATGTATTAAATATAAAAATGATACTTTATTTATTATTAATTGTTATTTTATATATTATTATTATTAATAAATAAAATTTTACTTTTTGTACTTTTATATAATAAAGAGGAAATGTTGAGAAATTATTAAAAAAAAAGTTGATTACATCATATTACAAAGAATATGAAAAGCTGTATAAAGAATTTTCATGATCAAATATTTGTACAAATTAACTATATCAAATATTTTTATATGTTAAAATTATGTAATTATTTAATATTTTTTTAATAATTATAATTTTTTTAAATATGACTAATCATGTTGAAAAATATTATTTTTTTATTTTATCGAAAACATTTACAGTATCATAAATATTTAAATTCAATTTAAATGTAAATATGCCATTTTTATTTTACAATATATTTTGTAAATAAAAAACAATTTTTGTATTGTATTAATGTATGATAATATATCTCAAATTATATTATTTGATAAAAAACAATGTTTTTTCATTGTTTATAGTTGTTTTTTCTTCCTTGTATTATTATCATTATAAATGTTTTATTATCAAATATAAATTTTTATTATTATTGTTCAATTTTTAATTTTAAAATTCTGTAGAAATAAATTAAAAAAAAATTCTCTCATAATTTAAATCAAAAATATATTTTAAAAAAATAATTAAATTTATTAAAAAATATCTTTTCCTTATAAATTAGCAATTATTAATAAATTATTATATCTACTTATATTTATTTGCATTAACATTTATCGACATAAATCAAAAGAAAATTAAATGTAATTTAAATTATAAAAAAAATATATAAGTTACAAACAATAATAGTTGTTTGAACAACAAAATATCACAAATTTATTAATTAATATACTTGAAAACATAAATATACAGATGTACAATATAAATATATTAATAAAAAATGTACAAAAAAACTAAAAATTTAACTCCTACCATTTTTGTATACATACAGGTATAAAAAAACTACAATTGAAATTGACAAATCAACATTTCATTTTGGCAATAAGTTACAAAACATATTAAAAAAAAAGCAATTTTTAACACGTAATTTGTTTAATCTTAATATAAATAATTTCTTTAAAATAATTTATAACATAAATAGTTAACGTTCTCTATTAACTTCTTTTGGTATAACTTTCCTATTTCCAGCACTAGGACTTTTACTTGCATTTCGTGGTCTTCTACGTGAAGCAGGAAAGTTTCCCCCCGCAGCCATATATGGTGAATCTTTAAGACCAGATATTAATAAATCAAAATCACCATGTCCCATTTGAGTAGAATCTAATTTAGAACCATTTTTCTTATTTCTTGAACGACCATTATCAATTCCAGCCATAATTTTTGACTCCAATTCATCTAGTAGGTCCCCATTTTCTTTATTATTATGACTCATTCTTTTTCTTTGTTGAATTATTTTCTCTTTTTTTAATGCATCATTTTTATTTCGTTCTTCAATAATTCTTCGATTTTCATTATCTTTAATTGCTTGTATAAAATTTTTAGAAAATAAAGCAATTTTTGAAAAAAATATACTTGGTTGTTGCGATTTAGGATTTTCACCATAAACTTCTACACAAGAGTTAAAAGATATTTTTGCTGTTTCACAGGCTTCAGATAATGCTTGAACACGTTTTTCAGTTTTTTCAATAAACTCTTTTAATTGAATTGGAGAATCAGCTCCTTTAACATTATATTCATTCTTAGCTTTTTCAAAATGTTGTTCAATTTCTTTTATATCACTTAACACTGTTTCCCACATTATACTTGATGCTTTTTCTGAAAATTTAAGTTCTTCTGTAAAATTAATGAGATCTGGAAATTGTTTCTGTATGGTATCAGCTATTAAATGTAATAGTGAAATTGAACGATCATAAGGTGATTTTAAAATATAAAGTGAGTCTAAGGATGCTAATTTAAATCCATAAGCTCCACCTTTTCTAGAGGAATTCATATAATTTCCAAAAGCTAAAACAATTTCTAAAACTTTATGGAATAATTTTGCATCTTTAATACACTTTGAAGCTGCTGTTAAATTTGATAAATTTGGTTCTATCAATGCTGCATTTTCTTCAAATGATGCCATAAATAACATAATTTCTAATTTATGTTTTAATCTTTCAATTTTCATTAAACTGGCCAAAAATTGATCTTCATCTGCCAAACAATCAAAGTTATTTTCATTTTTTAATGCATAATCTTTAAAAATTTGACATTCTTCCATTGTTGGAATAATTTTAAGTAAAATATCAACAGATTCAGCTGGAAGAGATTTTAAATCAAAACGATGAACTGCAGCCATAATTTCAGTTCCACTTTTATTTAATTTTCTTTTTGTTATTGCAATATTTTGTATTCTTTTACCATCTAATAATGATTTCTTTATCTCTTTTGTTGTCGTTGAAACACCTCCTGAAGATGTAGTTGATTGTGATCCAGGTGACATTTGTGTTTGTAAATTGTTATCATTTTTTAAATTAGTATTAACTGCTAAAGAACCTAATTTAAACTTTTCTTCTAATTCAGAAAAATCAATTATATCCAAAATTTTGTCATCATTAAGATTAGAAAAAACAGTTTCTTTTACCTGTGTAGGTTTCATAGCCTGCCAATTAAGTAGT
Organism: Strongyloides stercoralis; assembly: GCA_029582065.1. Lineage (NCBI taxonomy): Eukaryota > Metazoa > Nematoda > Chromadorea > Rhabditida > Strongyloididae > Strongyloides > Strongyloides stercoralis. The sequence continues at coordinate 6,302,041 of CM055866.1, read as the reverse complement.
GGAAGTTTGTTCTTAGTTTCAACAACTTTTTTAATTGGTAATGTTTCATTAGATGGTAATACAGGCACTTTTTTATTTCCACCAAAAAGTGGTGGTGGTGGTGGTGGAATTCCAGCACCATTTTTAGATAACATTGGTGGTGGTGGTGGGGGTGGTATTGGACCTTTATTTTTTTGATTAGGTATCGGGGGTGGTGGTGGCGCTGGTGGTGCTGGAGGAGGCGATTTTGTAATTGAATGTGGTAATTTAGAACTATTTTCAGGTAAAGGTGGTGGTATTGGAGGACTTTTTTCTGTACTTTTTTTATTTTCTAATATTTTTAATTGTTGATCTTGTGCCTTTTTTAAACCAATCTCCATTGTACTTTGAATTTTTTCTAATTCCTGAATCCTAAATTCAAATCTGGCTTCTTTTTCTCGCATATCTTTTTCTTTTTGCGTCAAAGTTCTTTGTAAAGTATTTACATGACTATCGTATTCACCTCGAATTTTTTCTTTTTCATCTATTAACTCATTCATTCTTCTATTTAACTGTTCTACGTTTGAAATATAATCAGCTTCAATAATTTGTATATCTTCAATTTTTCTAGATAATTTGTTTTCTAGTTCTTCTTTTTCTAACAACAAATTTGCCTTCATAGAAGAATCTTCAATTAAACTTGCAATATCTAAATAATTATCTAAATAAGCAATTCTTTGATTTTGAAGACTTTCACATGGATTATCTTTTAATTGTTCTAAATAATCATCCAAACCTAACATTGTAAATTCATATTGTAAATAAGCTCTATAATTCATATCTTCAACAGAATGAACAAGTATATTAATAAATTGCATACAACTACTCATAAAATCAACATGAAACTGTTTTGGATTACGAAAATATGCCATTAAATATTGAAAACGTGTAACTTCTTTATGATCTAATTTAAATCTATTAAAAGAATTTACTATTAATTCATGTCCACCCTTAACTAAACAAATAGCAGATAATAATTCCATTACCAAAGCTTTTGTTCGTAAAGATTGATGTAAGATACTTCTTGTTATACAATAAATTGCTTGTGGATCATTAAAAACCATATTAAATCCATTTTTATTATTCATAATAGCACGTAAACAAGATACACAAACATGAATATCATTTTCTGGATCCCCAAGATATTTATTTACCTTTCCTTTACTTTTTCCTTCAATAGCTTTTTGAAATAAATTTTGTTTCATTGGCATTGGTAATGTTGATGAGATATTTGTAAAAGATGTTTGGCGATCTCCTATATTTCCTAAAATAATATTATTATTATTAAAATAAAATTAAAAAAAAAGTTTATTTAAATATACCTTCATCATGTCCACTTGATGAATTACTTGTTAAAGTATTTCCACCATAATATTCACCACTTGTATAACTGAAACCTCCACTTGTACTTAAAATAGATGTAGTTGTTGTTTGTTGAGAAGATATACTATCAGCCTGTAAAAGTTGATTTTGTACAACAGAACTTTGTAATTGTGTTAAATATTCAATTAAAATTTTTAGACCATTATTTGTGGAGGGATCAAGGAAAGATTTAACCCAATCAATAGAATTTGTTCTTAATGAAATTTCAATATGTTTTAAAATAGAAGTTGATGTATCATTTCCAAGTTTCTTTTTACTTTTTTTAAAAGTTTTTGGATCAAGATATAATGAAAGTTTTTCTAAATAAACTGATGAATCTGTAACTGAATACATATTTTTTTGATCTCTCACTAAATCCCACTTTTTTTTTAAATCATAATCTCTTAATAATCTAATTTTATCTGGAGGTAAATCCATTTTTTTCTAAAAAAAAGTATTATTTTAATAAGTTATATCATTTAAAACATACTAAAACATTTTCAAATTCTTCTAATATTTCTTTTTCACTAGGTAATGGTAGATCTTTTCCTTCTAAAGTTGTTGTTTTATCATCGTTTGTATTGTTACCATTTACAGAAGATCCTGAAGATAAACTTGGTGAAGGTGGCTTAGTCATATTTGATGCTTTTTCAATAACGACCATTATAAAAAAAAAAAAGTTCAATGGATAATATATGTTTATATAAAAGTATAATTTTATAAAATTTCTAATTCTTTTTTTAAAAGAAAATATTGGTAAATATAATAAGTTTTTAACATTTAATTATAATAGAAATATTCCAAAATTTTGCCTTGAAAATATAATTAAAAATTAAAAAGACTTGTTGAATTTCATTTAAAATATTGATAAAATAGTTTTCTTATTACAAGTATGTTTATCTAAAATATCAAAAAAATAATATTTTATAAACAAAAGAAATCAAAATACATTAAAGTAAACGTTGAATAAAATAGTATATATCGGTAAATAACAAAATCCAAATATACAAAACTCTCTTTTTATTCCTTTCTCCATCATGCAACATAAAATTTTATAATTTACCCTCTTTTAGTTATTTTATTTTGATCACGCCAATATAATAAATAAAAATTTAATATATTGAAATAAATATAAATAAAATACAAAAAAAAAAATTGAACCTTCAAAAGATTTTTACATTAAATATCGTCATTACAATTAATATTATATAAACTATTTTTATATGATAGTGTTTATTGTATACTAATTATATGATATATCTTTGTAAATATATTATTTAGAAATATAGTAAAATTAAAATAAAAAAAAAGTTTTTTTTTCTTTTTTAAGAAAATTATATAATAATGTTAAATAAAAATCCATTTATAAAACAAAAATGGCATAAAAAGATTAATGAAAGTATCTAAATAATTGATGCATATGTCGCACAGCAGTTAGAGACATTTGTTTTATTCAATCACCATCATTATTCATCCTTAAAATGCCATTAAATCAAGGTATAGGTATAATATAAGATTATGATAGAATTATATGTAACGAGTAGACTTACATTCACTTTTAATAATAAGTTTATTAAATGTATTATTGGTCATTCAATCAAGTATATACTATTACAATTGAAAAGAACAAAAAAGAAAAGAAAAGTATTTTATCTAAGTATCAAAAATGAAAAAAAAAACAATTGTAATATTATATTTTATAAGTAAATTGTTACTTAAGGTCAAAATATTATCTCCGACACAATCTATTGAAAAAATTTAAGTTTCTACAACTATAAAAAAGGAAAGCGTAAGAATTAATATGTGTAAAGACTATTTATATTAGAAATATAATGCTTTGTACATTGTATTAAAAAAGATCCCTTAAGATTAAAAACAGAAAAAAGAAAATAAATAACTAGTTTAAAAGTTACTGACCGTTGTTGTCATATAATTCGGAAGTATGCTACACAAATAGCTTACTGCCAAAAGAAAATTTTTTGTTGAATTAAATGTAATGTTAAAGCCTGTTGTTAGTATAAATATATGGAAAAATGAATCAATATTAGCAGAGTGATAAAATAAGGGTTAAAGTTATATAATAATTAAATAAACTTGTAAATTATTATAAAGGACTTATTGTCGTTTTTAGTGTATTTTAAAAAAAAACATAATTTATTTAATGTTTTTTCTTATTGAAATATTATACATTAAAAAATATAAAGTTTACTTACTTAATTTGTTAACATAATAAAGTAAAATAAGGTTATGGTAACATTGTTACAAATGCATATATTTACAATTCTAACATTAGAAATTAAGATGAGGTAACTATAAAAAAGTTATCAATAAATTTTATGAATTTTTATAATTATTACTTTTTCATTTCACATTGGAAAAAAAAATATAAATGATAAATAGTAGTACTTCTTCTACATAAGTAGTTAAGAATATTTATAAATTTGGACACTTATGTGAAATTTGTGAAGACATAAATATAATGATAATATTTAAGTAAGCATATGTTTATTAATTTTCTATCTAAATTATTAAATATAAATTTAAAATAATTTTAAAAACCATATTTTAAATTTAAAAACATAAAGTTAATTTGTTATTAGGAAAAAATTAATATTTTATTAGTATATTAAGTTAATTTGGTAAATAATTATATATAAAGAAACATTAGTTGAATGGTAAAATAAGTTTAAACAACTATATAAATGTAATTGTTAAACTTTTTTTTATATTATACTATATCTGTGCAAATAAATCATCAAAAAGTGGAAAATAAATTGTTCTACAGTTGTATAAGTTATTTTAAGATTTAAGAAATATATTTATATATTTGTTCATATTAAAGAAAAAATATAAAATTTTATAGACAATAAAGTATATAGTACTATATGTTAAAATTTTCCAAATATAATATTAATATATAATATTTAATATTATATATTTCTATTATTATTTCTTTGATGGAAACATTATATTAAAATACCTTACTTATTTAAAAATATCATTTTTCATATAAATGTTAACTTTTAAAAATAAAATCAATTGTTTAATTGGTATTATAAACATTAAAAGGAAGGTTATTTAAAAATTATGACAATATACAAAAAAGAAAGTGTAGAAGTTCAGTTCTTAAATGAATAATAGATTACCTAAAGATTCACTTTCATAAGCATCCAAATTTAAATTTATATTGTTCTATTGGTAAATAACCTATGTTCAGATAGTCATTCAAGTATTGATAACTAGTTGTGATAAAACCAATCTATTTTAATATATAAAATTAAAATTATTTCAATGTAGATATTTAAGGTATGATGATGATACAAACAATATATATATGTGTATATATGAATGTTGATTCAGCATACCTATTAAAATACAATTTTTTTTTAGTATAATTTTAATTGTATATTCACTTGATTGAATAATAAATTGATATCAAATTAATTTTTTTTTATACTATAAAGTAATATATTATTTTTCTACTTTAGAATGAGTCATATTTTAGATATTTAAAAATATATTTTTTAACAAAAAAAAGAATATTTCATAATAATAACTTATTTTTAACAAATTCTTTACAAATAAACTTCTACTACAATATTTCTATTCATTTATATAGTAAAATTTTTAGCATACAATTTTGTTATAGATAGTAGTAATACGACAATAGCCTTTGAACAAATATATATAATGCCTAAATAATTAAATATGAAATTTTTTACGCCTTAATTTAATCTTTAACCATAAATATTTATTAAATCATCTTTTATACAGTTTATGTTTTTAAATAAACATTTATTTTATATTCTTTATAAATGACAAAGAATAAAAAAAACCTTAATATTTAGGTTGATGATGTAAATCAAATATTTGATAATAAAATGAAATAACAAAAAAATAAATTTTTTTTAATCAAAAATGTTTATATAGTAAAACTTAAACATTGATAATAATTATAGTATCACGGGTTTGTAATAAATTATATTGTTTTTCAATTACGTTTAGAAAATAAAATTATTTGATATGAAATATGTTGATGTTAATTTTATATTTATCAATGTATTTATATACTTAAAAAAATAAATAATATTATAATACTTTATATATAGTGAAATAATTTTTTGATTATAAATAAAGTATTTTAAAAATCGTTCAAAACAATTAAGATGAAAACATAAAAATATTAATCAACAATTTTTAAATTATTATTTAAAACAATAATAACTAGAAATTTAAACAATATACTCAATTTTCTGTATAATAAAAAATAAAACAAATAATTATCTTGAAATTAATTTTGTATTGAATAGTAATTAAAATATTAAATACAAGATTTAAAAATGTTTAAAAAGTTTTACAGATTAATAAAGTAATAATGATAATAAATTTTTAAAAATAAATATTCTTTTAGTTTGATAAAAACAATATTAATTACGTAAAATTTGTCCTTAAATCTAAAAGGTCAATGAAAACATCAATTATTCTTTATATTAAAACATTGTAAGTCTTAGTTTTATATTTTAGTTTTAAAAAAAATATATAATAAAATTTGAAATTGTAAACAAAATAAATTTCTATTAGAATACTTTTAAAAAATAACTAAACCATAAATCAACTGGAATTTTTAAAAAATATCATTTTAAAATAAATTTTAAAATAGTTGCATTAAAAATAAAATAGATACTTAAATAATAAAAAAAAATCTCATGATACTAAGAAATTGTGTTAGAAACAATAATTGTTATGTAATAATATAAATATTATATATATAAGATAATGTTTAAAATGATATCGTTCAAATTATTTTGATTTTGTCCTTTAAAACAATGAACATAAAGCTTATTGTATTAGTATAATACATGATAAAATTTATTACCAAATTATAATAATATTAGTTTTGTTAATATTCAAGTATTCTACATAGAAAAAGGGTTTAGACTTCTATTTTATTTTAAAAATTATAATTATATTAATACCAATATGTATATATATATAAAATAAATCTACAATTAGATATATGGCAAATAATTAGAACTATTTTAAAAGCAGTGTATATTTTATTAAAAGTACATTCGAAAATCTTAATAGCATAACGATGTGATTAACTCATTTTAAAGTCGTTAAAAAGTAATTATTGAAATGAAGAAAATTTTTTCTGTTACTCTATTAACAATCATTCTATGAGGATAAAAAAATCTGTTCAATAATTACAACACTGTATAGTATAAATTTAATTAAATTTATATTTTATACCTTTAAATTACTTTACAATAATGGCAAATTTTTTTAAATTATTTTATATATTAAACGTAACAAAAATTTAATTAAAAATTCTCTATCATGTAAAATAATACAAAAATATAAAAAAAATTTTATTTTTGAATGATGGTAATAATTAAAATTATGGATATATAAAATTTTTTAGTATATTAAATAACACGTATATAACATAAAACAATATTTATTGATAACTAATGACTGATTGTAAAAAAATATGTCTTATAATCACAATGGTATGAAACTTATGCAACATCTTATCTATTAAAATTTAATGACACATTCAATGTATGGTATTTAAAAAATAAATGGAAGTAGTACTAATTAATTTATGATTGTACTAAAAAAAGAATATGATGGACATGGAATTTTTTATTTTATCATCTATTAACATTGCCATTAATACGTTATATTAATCTATTTTATTGTTAATTCAAGAGAAAATTTTTTGATTTTTTTGTTGTATTAAATAAAATAAATGTTTTTAATATTAAATAATTTATGCATCAAGTATATTAAAATAAGATTATCCTTCTTAAGATATATTTTAACAAATTAAATAATAATTTGATTATTAATTTGTAATTTTTTACAAAGTGATTATACTGTTAATAATCAAATTGTTATTGATTTAAAAAATTATGTGTTCTTTAAACTTATTATTTTAAAATTAAGGAATGCTATATCGTTGTAATTTTTAAAACATGGTTTGATACAATAAAAAAATATATAAGAATGATATACAATGTTAAAATAAAAATTTGGTACATAATTAACCAACATTATTTCTTAAAAAGATTACATGAAGTGATACACTTTATTCCAAACAATTGTAAATTGAGCCAATCCCATAGAAATTAATATTAAAGTTGAAGTTGTATAATTTTTTTTTAATTTTTACTTTTCTTACTATTTTCAATTTTATAATTTTTTTATTTAAGGGTTACAATGTCTCACAGAAAATTTTCTGCTCCCCGTCATGGATCTATGGGATTCACTCCTAAAAAAAGATCAAGAAGACATCGTGGTAAATGCAAGGCTTTCCCAAAGGATGATCCATCTAAGCCAGTTCACCTTACTGCTTTTATGGGATTCAAAGCTGGTATGACTCACATTGTTCGTGAAGTTGAAAAACCAGGTTCTAAAGTCAACAAAAAGGAAGTTGTCGAAGCTGTCACTGTTATTGAAACTCCACCAATGGTTATTTTTGGAATTGTTGGTTATATTGATACCCCACGTGGACCACGTGTTCTTAAAACTGTCTTTGCTGAACATTTATCTGAAGATTGCAAACGCAGATTTTACAAAAGCTGGTACGTTTTATTTTTCATAAAAAAAGCCTTTCAGATTCTCATTTCCAAAATTGTTCATGTGTTATTTAAATACCAATATTTGGTCAGTATTCTTTATGAAGTTTCCTCTCCTCTGCTTTATGTCATGAGAGATGATAACACTAAAAGATAACTCTCCAATGACAATTTATATTGTTATGAGGGAATGAGAATTATGTTTCGGGCTAAATATCGAAGCCCTGTAACAAATTCTCATATCTTATTTTTTAGGTACCGTTCAAAGAAGAAGGCTTTCACTAAATACGCCAAAAAATGGCAAGATGAAGCTGGTAAGAAAAGTATTGAATCTGATCTTGAAAAGATGAAGAAATACTGTTCTTCTATTAGAGTTCTTGCTCACACTCAAATGAAGATTCTTAAAAGACAACAAAAGAAAGCTCATATTATGGAAATCCAAGTTAATGGAGGAACTATTGCTGATAAAGTTGAATGGGCTAAAGAAAAACTTGAGAAACAAATTCCAGTTGAACAAGTTTTCAGCCAAGATGAACTCATTGACTGTATTGGAGTTACCAAGGGTAAAGGATTTAAAGGTGTTACTTCCCGTTGGCACACAAAGAAACTTCCAAGAAAGACACACAAAGGTCTTCGTAAAGTTGCCTGTATTGGAGCTTGGCATCCATCTCGTGTCGCTTTTACTGTTGCTCGTGCCGGTCAAAAGGGATACCATCATAGAACTGAAATGAACAAAAAAGTCTTTAGAATTGGAAAATCATGTCTTACCGCTGAAGGAAAGAACAATGGAGCTACTGAATTTGATTTGACTGAAAAGTCTATAAATCCAATGGTAGGTTTATTTTTCCTACAGTTGATTTGTATTTCAATGATGAGATTGCTTAGCAATTCCAATTTTTAATGAGGAAAATACCACTCACTGAGTTATACATTTCAACTAATTTTATTAATAAAACATTATTAATTGTTTTATTTTTAGGGTGGTTTCCCACACTATGGTGTTGTCAATCAAGATTTTATCATGATTCGTGGATCATGTATGGGATCAAAGAAGAGAGTTATCACCTTAAGAAAATCTCTTCTTACTCACAAAAAAAGATTTGCTTTTGAAAAAATTAATCTTAAATTTATTGATACTACTTCTAAATTTGGACATGGTCGCTTCCAGACCTCAGCCGAAAAGAAGGCATTCCTTGGAAAACTTAAGAAAGATTTTGAGGCTGAACAACAAGCTTAAGTTTTTGGAGTTCATAAATTGTTACCCTTTTATTGTTAAAAATAAAATTTTGTTGACTAAAAATTTTGGTATATCTTATTTATATATGTTTTTTTATTTTTTTTTTATTTTATTAATAAGAAAATTTTCTATAACTTTTTTATAATAATTTTATTTTTAAAACTTAAATGAGTACAATACAATTTATTAATGAAAATTATATTTACAAATTAAAAAAAAATGAAAAATTCAGGAACCTGTTAATTAAAATATTATGAATTTAATTTTTTTAATCTCTCCCTCATATCTAATGTAAGTTGGCCCAAATTAATCATTGTAAAATAATTTATAGCAAACATGATATCTTCTCTATTATTTCTTGGGAAAATTCCTTTCCATATATGAGCCATTTCAGGATCTTTCATTTTTTCATAAAATTTTGCAGCACTCATATTTTCAACAATTGTTTGAAAAACAAACTTTAAATAAATTCTTCCTGCTGGAGTAGTATCATTTTCAGTCAATCTAACTATACTTAAGACATCCCAACTAATAGAATTTGTAAAAAGAAGATGTGAAACAAGAAAAGCAACATTTCTTAATTGAGTAATTGGAAAACGATGAACATTTGTATATGCATCTTTTGCAATCTCCTCAAAACAATCTTGAAATTCTTGCTTTAAATTACAAAACCTAGCTGCTAAATTTCCATAAAAATTTTCATATGACCTCTGCTGAGCACATGCATCAACAATCATGTTACAAAGTTCTTTTTCAAGACCTGGTTTCCATTCATTTTTTAAAAGTTTATGTGCTGCTTCTTGATAGTCAAGAGATGATTGAAGTGTAAGATAGACAGATTTACGGAAAGCTGTTAACTGTTCATCTGTCATATCAATAATTTTCATTGGTGCTGAATTAGTATTGTCATCATTTACTTGTTCCTCTTCAATTTCTTCACCTGCTTTTTCATCATCACCTTCTTCTTCTCCTTCCTCATTTTCACCATCATCATCATCACCGAGAATTTCTTTTTTTATTTCATCATACTGTTTCTCATTTTCTTCAAAATTTTTATCAAAAATAAAATAATTTAATTTATTTTCTGGATCAAGGACTTCTGTTAGTGAAATATTATGAGTTATTTGATCCTCCTCCTCTATAAGATCTAATTCTTCAGGAACAGAAATATGTGCTGCAAATTTTTCTTTTCTCGTTTGAAACAAAACTTCAATCATGTACTGAATTCTTTTAGAAATAGTATCAGTGTTGTTTAAAATAGATCTAAGCCTTTCAAAAATAGCAGTAATTCCTTTTGGTGAAATTTCTGTCAACTTCATACCAATTTCTCTAATAAATGTTATACTCATTTCAATAGAATCATCTGTAGGAGTTTCCATAAGTGTAAATAATATTTCAAGAGACAATAATTCATGTATAACATTTTGATTTGTTAAATGAGCAATAAATTGTAAAATCTTCTTAGCATTATCCTTATCATTTTTATTGTAACATCTTTTAAATTGAATAACTAATCTTTTGATAAGAAGTTCTCCAATATTTGGAAATTTAGAATTAATTAAAGAGACAAAAGCAGCATAAACATTAGAAAATGTTGGAGAAAAAGCTTGAGCTTGAATCAAAGCTTTTATAAGTAATCCTTTTCCACGAATAATATTTACCTTCATTAACTCTTGAAGTACAGGAACAATATTTTGTGCATTCAATTTATTAACTGCTCCTTGAATCTTTTTTTTTAATAATTCCCAATTCAGGCGTTGATATGTTTCAGAATTTTTGTCATCAATTTTTGCCATCATTGCCATCATCCTAGATGGTGGCATATAGGTATTAATACTTAATGGTTTTAGTTCCGGTTTACATTCTTTCTTTTCTGATTGTTTAGTCTTTTCCACTACTTCGGGAGGATTAATAATTTCCCCATCATCAGACATGATGAAAACTAAAAATAAATAAATATTAAAAAGTTATTTGAAAATAAAATAAAAAATACAATATGAAATTGAGTAAAAATAAAGTATATAAAAATGAGTAAAAAAAATTGATTCAATCTATTACACAATATAAAGTACAAAAATAGTCAAATAAAATAAAGGTACAAAAAAAAAAATAGATAAATTTAGTTAAAAGAATCTCTCTAAACTTGTAGAATGCTTCAACTTTTTGTATTATTTTATAATACAATTTGATATACATATTACTCCAAAAAAAAATTAAACTTTATTTGTAAAAGTAAAATTTTTTTAATTTCTCAAAAATTGTTAAATATTCTTTTAGAAAGCAAGAAGAAAAAAAAAGAAAAGTTTTTAATTATTTTAAATATTTTATAATTGAATGTAAGAATAAAGTGTAACTTTTAGAAATAAGTACAAAAAAAAGAATTTAGTAAATGACAAATACTATATTTAAAAGTTTATAATAAAAGTACAGGGTCACAATTAAGTCATTGTACATTTTTTAAAAATCGAATAACTTTTTTTTTACTCAATATTTTTTTGTGACCTTTTTTTAGCTGACAGAGAATCATTCAGAAAATTATATTGTTAACATTAAGAATTGTTTTCTATTTAAGCAAGTGAAGAAAAATGAAACATTTAAAACGGTCCTAATTTTTTTATGAAATTATTTTTAAAAATATATTTTTTAAACTATTAAAATGCTTCTAATTTTTATCTCCCACTAGTTTAAAAGTATTTTTTTTATAAAAAAAATAACCGTATTTAAAAAAATTTCAAAGACGATTTTTTATTAACAAAATGATAAAATTTGTAACTGTTTTTAAAAAAGCAAAAAAAAGTTTTTAAATACGTAAAAAACATTTTATTGATATTACTATCTACACCTAATAAATATAATTAAAAAAAAAAGTCTTTATATTATTAAAATTTATAAAAATACCATAATATAGTTATATCTTTAATTTAATTTAAAATTGTTCTTTAAGTAAGATATTGTAATATTTTATACTTTTATCAATTTTCTATCAGATAAAAAAAAATCATAAAAATATTTAAAATAAAAAAAAAGTTATTCGATTTTTAAAAAATGTACAATGACTTAATTGTGACCCTGTACTTTAATAGATAAATCAAATCTGTAGCTGAACATGTAAATGGCATTACTGTTTACTATTTTACTAAAATTACTTTGTTATGATTTGAAGAATATATAACAACTCAAAACATTTTATTTTAAATTGTATTTTGTTATTATGTTAAAGAATAAAAAGTAAAAAAATGATATACACAATGGTAAAAAAAATTTAAAGTAATAACCACTTATAAAGTAGTAAAGTTGATAAGATTTCTAATTCTATATTAATTACACATTTATGTATTGAGAACCAATAGAATGCTTAATGTGAAACAATTTATTTAACTAAATATGTTCTTGGTTATATTGTTTTGTTTTATATTTTTTGTACCAAAATCGCACTCTAGAATCATCACTACATGTAATAAGCATAGCCATATTTGGAGCATGTTTCATCTTTCTTACAGGCGCAGTATGACCGAGCGGCAAAAATTTTTTCTTTTCAGTTGTTCTTGAATCCCATGAATTTAAATTACATGATTTTTCATCTGGAAATAGTATAAAGTCTTCTGTATGATTGAATTCAGCATTAACAGAAAGTCGTTGACTACTAAAACCAGGAGCATGATAAACATTTAAACATCGATTCGTTGATAATTCCCAAAGCTTTACTACTGAATCAAAACCAGAAGACAATATATATTTCCCATTTTTAGTAAATTGGACACTACAAATTTCATCACCATCATGTGCTTTTTGAAAAGTTTCAATACACCTTCCTGATACACCGTCCCAAATTTTTATATCACCATCAGATGATCCAGTTGCAAGTAAGGTACCTGTACAAGTGTAATCTATAGTTTTGATAGCTGCCATGTGTTGATCTAATGGTTGTGATGAGACCCAACATTGTTGTGTTTCAGTTGAATATAATCTTAATACTTTATTTTCTGTCCCAACTGCAATATAATCTCCAGATGGATGAAAAGATATGGCATTCAATCTTTCAACTTCCGTTATAGATCTCATTGCTCTCCTAACAGCACTTTTAGCATAATCGAAAAACTTTAATGTTTTATCACTTGAACCAGAGACAAGTAATTGTTGTTTTGGGTGAAAAGCAAGGCAAGTTACTTCATCTGAATGATCATACAATGTTCTTATAACAGGATTTGCATCAAATTCAGAATTTCCTGACTCTTTCATTACTACTTTGTCAATATCAATTATTTTAATAGTACAGTCTTGAGATCCAGTTGCAGCAAGTTTTCCATCCTCACTAAAAGCAACAGCGCGACTAGGCCCTTTATGGGTAGTTAAAAATATTGTTTCATATAATGATGGTTCTGGACTACTAACTGGAACATCTGCATCATATTCTAAATCAAGTCCTGGATATCCTTGATAATATTCATCATCCTCCATTTCCTCATCAAAATTTACTTCATCATTTAATTCTCCATCATGTAATGAATGTTGAACAACTTTAAAAAGTTTATTACAGGGTGGAGGTAACTTTCCAGTATTGCCAATTGTTTGAAATAAATTATTAGCTACCTGTTGATAACCATCATATAATAATTGCCTAGATATTGATAAAATTTTAGAAAAAAAAGACATTAACTTACTCTATGATAAGACGATATAATGTATCTCTATCTTTAATATCAACCTTCATAATGTGGCAAATAAATACAAGTAAAACTTGATTCAAGGTACTCTTCACCAAAATAAGCAAGTCCTAAAACGCTAGATATCATTAAATGTTTCTGTGTACAAAAAAGAATATTAAATACTTTATTTACAAAAAGTGTAAATATTGGTAAATAAGGAAAAAATACAAAAAGTTAAAATTGTTATTTCTTTTAATGTGTTGGCAAGTTAGTTTTCTTTTTCGGCTGAGACAGTCTTTCAACCATAGCCATAATTCTTTCCTTGGTTACAACTCCAACTTTTTTAGGTGTTGAATTAACATGCGATGGTGGAGCGGATATAATTTGACTAGGAAGGAAGGGACGTCTATCACTCGGACCGACTGAATTGGCCCTTCTTTGTGAAATACGTATAGGCTCTCTAGAAACTGAACGTCTGATACTTGAGGGTGCTCTATTAATAACTGGAGGCTCATATTTGTCAGGTTTCTGAATATTTTGTCGAAGATTGTAAACAGTTCTCGAGGATCTATCAGGTTTGGGTGGTTCACTAGCAGCTCGCTTTGCTCGCGCTGACAAAATAGGCATTTTTGGAGCAACAGCAACATTTATAGGTTTTGTTGATGCTGGACCTGATAGTAAAGATGAAATTCGTCTATTATTTGACCTCAAATCATTACTACATGTTGAATTTGTTTTATTAATAGATGGTCCCAAACTACGACCTCTACTCTGCATACTTGGTAACATTGGTTGTGATAATTGTTTACTATCACCTTTATTTTCTTCAACATACGGTTGAGCTAGACGAGCGCTTCTTCTTGAAGGTAATTCTACTTTTGTTTTTGTTATTGATACTTCAGACTTTAAAGATGTTTTACCAAATGCAGACAAAAGTCTTGCTGAACCAACTACTGATTGTTTAGTAACAGGTTTTATTGAGGAACTCTTTCGTTTAGAAAGTATTTCACCAGCATTTTCCTTCTCAACATTATTTACTTCTGTTACAGGTGGTTTTGTATTAAATAAAGATTGCTTCTTCTGCATTTTCAATTCATTCTCTTTCATTTCTAGTCTCATTTCTAAGAAAAAAGTTTCATTACTATAACAAATTGTCTACTTACTTTCAAAAAATTTGTCACCAAGAGAATCATTAAATGAATCATCTAAAAATTCACGATACGTACATACCGATGGAATAATAAAATAATCATCATCACAATCCTTCTCCATTTTTTAACAATTTATTTGAAATTCTCAAAATAGATAAGTAGTAGATGACACAAAAATATAATGCTGATATTAACTATAAAAATAAAATGCAACAGTGATACCTCGTAAAATAAAAAGAAAGTTTCGCTGTAAGAGAAATATAACTTAAATTGGAATGTGTATACTTAGATATATGAGAAAAACGGTACAACTTATTTTGTAAAATTTTTTTTGACTAGTTATAGAGTTAGTATTTTTGATATTAAAAAAATTTATAATAGTTAAGTTATTTTAATTTTTTTACATGAATTTTTACATTTTCATTATTAAGATCAAAATTAAATTATATAAAATAGAATTATTATCAACATAATACAATGGAAAAATTTTCTAAATAAATATAAAAGTAAAATTTTTCTTGTTAACATATTGATGATAAATAATTTTATAATTTTAAACAAATAAATTTAAACTAAATTAATTTTATTACTTTGTGTTTTCTCTTATAATAACTAAAAATGATATAAATTTGTTTTAAAAACATTAATTATTCTGTTAATTACATTATTCGATCGTTGATTTTTTTTGGATATTCCTAATATATATATAGGCAAATGTTATTATCTATTATAGAAAAATGATGTATAAGAAGTTTAAGATTATTTTTTTAATAACTTCATTTATCATTCTAACAAAATCGTATAATTCTATTATTTCATGTTACCATGACATTGCAAGAAATGATGTTACAATTCAAATTGATCCATTTCTTTGTACCCATATAATGTTAATTAATTCTTGTTTTTTAAACAGTTCTGATCAGGTGGTTTTTCCTCATATTGAGGATATGAAAACTGTTTTAGATCTTAGAAATGTGAATAAAGATTTAAAGATTTTATTAACTTTTTTGCCAAAATCTGAATATATTAGAAGAATAATATATGATGATAAAAAATTTAACGATGTTATATATAGTATTTTTAATTTTATTAAATCTTCTGAATTAGATGGTTTTGATTTAGACTGGGAATTTCCTGCTTGGGGTCATGGATCTAAACCTAGTGAACGAGATAAATTTACTGAATTAATTCAAAGATTGCATTCTCTTTTTAACAATCAAAATTCAACAAAAAAATATCTTTTAACTAGTGCTGTATCAGGACCATATACTATAGCTTTAAAAAGCTATAATTTATCCGCTATTAGTACTTATTTAGATTTTATACAAATAATGAATTATGATTTTCATATTTTTTCAAAATTAGAACCTTTTGTTGGTTTTAACTCTCCTTTATATGCGGAACCATATGAAATATATATAGCTGGAAGAATGAATTCAGCATACTCAACTGAATATTATTTAAAAAATGGAGTTCCTCCACATAAATTGGTTTTTGGTATACCAACATACGGACGAGGATATAAATTATTGGAAAAACATATGCATTTTCCATATGCTCCAGCAATTGGTTCATCTTTTCTGGGGTCATCATATTCATACACTATTTCATGTAATTACTTAATTGATAAAAATTTTAAATTTATTTGGAACACTTATGCTGCAACTGGTTATTTAATAAATAATAATAAAGATTGGATTGGACTTGAAACTGAAAGAAGTGTTAGGGAAAAAGCATTATACGCAGCAAAAAAAAAGTTAAGAGGTATCATGATATTTGCACTATTTGAAGATGACTATAAAGGAATTTGTCCTGGAAGTAGGAAGAAAAAAATGTTTTTAACAAAGATGGCAAAAAAAGAGTTTTTGAAAACTAAAAAAAAAATGAACATGTTATAAAATTTTATTGAAATTATACATATAAATATATATATATAAAACTTTAATCATTTATTTTTCTATGACATTCAAGTTCTCTTATAATCCATTCATGATCTAAACCGTCACTTCCGGCTTCAGCATCCTCAATTATAGAAATTGTATTTTTTAATACATCTTCGTATTTGTTTACTGTATCATTTTTTTTACCTGCTGAAAAACTTTTACATTGTCCTAGTTGATTACAAGTTAACATTAGCCCAACATTTGATCTTAAACAATTTGGATTAGCCTCTAAAGCATATTCAAAGTATTTTTTAGCCATTTCATAATTTTCTTGTCCACCTAAAGTATATCGTGCCTCTCCCAATCTCTTAAAATATATAGGATTATGAGGATTAGATAACATCAACTCTTCTAAACAATGAATTCCACGTAATAAATCATTTTCAGAAAAGTATAATTCACTTAACTGTTTCCATGCTTCAGTATCATTAATATAAGTTTTTAAATGTTCATTTAATGTATTTATAGCTTCAGTTTTATCACCTTTAGCTAAAAGTATAACTACTTTTCTTTTAATATATAATGTATTACTTGGATCTGATTTAATTAAATTATCATATAAATAAGATGCTTCAGAAAATTTTCCTAAAGATTCAAGTCTCATAGCTTGTAATCTTCTAACCCTATTAGAGTTAGGAAATTTTTTATCAAGTCTTTGAATAGTATCAAGAACTATATCATGTCTTGCTACATCCATTGCTGAAATACAAACTTGCTCTAAAATTGCCCATAATTCGTCCCCCAATGAGGAAGGAGACCTTGATAATACATGTTCCCACATTTCTATTATAGGTCCAGAGTTTCTAACTTGCTCTGTTCTCCACTTTCTTAGTAATCCTCGTGCATCTATAAAAAAAACATATAATTAAAATAATTTATAAAAAAAACGTACTATAAAAGTCTATACATGTGTAATCTTCAGTACCTTGTTGTGCCATTAAAAATATTTGTATTTAATTATTTTTAGAAACAATAAAAATATAACAACTGTTTTATAAGAAACTACTAATACTAAACGATTATAGAAACATTACTCCAAATAGGGAGAAGTGATTTACGTCTTATACAGAGTTTATATAATAGATTTTTTATATATTTAAAAAACAAAATAATAATTATTTATTACTTCACGATATTCTAAATCAAAATGCAGGAAGGAGGTTCAATATTTAATGATTTTAATCCAAAAGTTTTTTTTGAAAATCTTTTGGAAGGGAACAAAGAAAATATGTCAACTGGATTAGCTGTTATTAAAACATTATCAGAAGTATTAAAAAAAACAACAGGTAAGAATAATTTTTGTTTATTTAGAAAAAAAAATTTTAGCATCCACTGTTACTGGACTTTTGGAAGATTTAAATAATACACGAGATGAGCTTTGTAAAACCGACTATTCAACTGCTTCTATTCGTTCAGCATCCGAACTTTTTATAAGATCTATTTCATTAGTATCTTCAGAATCGTTACAGTCTGACTTTCAGGAATTAATTAAAATTTTTATAAGTAGAGCATATAAATTTAGTGAACGTGTAGAAAATTCTAGAGGAATGATTGCAAAATATGCTTCTCCATACATTGGAAATGATATGAAAATATTAACACATTCTTATTCAAAAGTGGTATTTGAAGCATTAGTATCTGGTGCTAGAGAAGGAAAAAGTTTTCATGTTTATGTTACAGAATCACAACCTGATAGTAGTGGTAGAATTATGTATGAAAATTTACGTAAACATAATCTTCCATGTACATTAATTTTAGACTCGGCAGTAGGCTATCTTATGGAGTCAATTGATATTGTTCTTGTTGGTGCTGAAGGTGTTATGGAAACCGGTGGTATAATCAACAAAATTGGAACTCTTGGAATAGCTATAAGTGCAAAAGCTTATAAAAAACCCGTATGTATTATGGCGGAAAGTATAAAATTTGTTAAAGAATATCCACTTAATCAAGCAGACATTCCAAATGAATTCAAATATAATACTTCTACATTATTAAATAAAGATTTATCAGAAGAACATCCGTTGGTTGATTACACACCACCACAATACATATATTTATTATTTACTGATTTAGGAATCCTAACTCCTGCAAATGTCGGTGAAGAACTCATAAAATTATACATTTAATATTAGAAAATAATTTTATTTTAATGAAAGTAATTTGTTTTATTCTTCAAAAATTTTTGCCATCTTATATCTTTTCATCATTCTTATAAAAATACATGCTACGTCCTCAGGACTGTCCTCATGTACCAAATGGCCTGTTTTTTTAACAACTTCCATTTGAAATTTTCCAGCCATTTGAGCAATTGTTAATTCCTTATCTAATCTATCAGTACCAGCTAGAATTAAAATTTTAGCTCCAGGTACTGAAAGAAATTGTTTTGAAATATCTTTAAACCATTCTTGCCAATATTTTTCACTTTTATATAAATCTACCCTCCATATATATTTCCCATTATGTTCTTTAATTTGATCAGGCATTGATACTCTTGCAGAAGTTGAGTTTATTGTTACATGTGTATTTGTGCACCATTGAATGGCTGATTCTATACTTGGGAAAGAACTTGGTCTTTTATCTAGAATTAAACGCATTGTTGTTAAAGATGCAAGGGCTGTTCCTTCAACAACATCAATTACCCCTAAAGCTTGCAAATTTGGGAGTATATTTTTAGCTGCTAAATGAATTGCAATTGCTCCACCAAGGCTAAAAATTAGATGTATAAATAAAAATATATTTTTAATTTATTTTACCTGTGGCCAATCATTATTAGTTTAGGTTTCTCCTCTCCATATACTACATTGTATACTTTGTAAATATCACTGAAAAATATTTGAAATTAAAAAAAATAATAAATTATACTACAAAAAACTATATTTTCAATATTTCCAAATAATATATACACAGAAAAAAAGTTATTAATTTAATACACTTACTCAACTAATCTTTCTTTGGATAAATCAAGATCATTTGATGTTGTTGTCATTCCATGTCCCCTTAAATCTACAGCCAAAATACGGCATTCCATAGCAGTTGTAAGAGAATTCTAAAAATAATTAAATTTTTATTACTTTTTTTCCTTTTTTTCATAAAAACCCACTGTCAAAACGGCCCATGTTAAGCCACTAAATCCAGCTCCATGAATTAAATAAAATACAGGCCCAGAATTACCTTTTAAATATATGCAAAATTTATCAGTTTCATTAATTGTTACAAATTCTTGTTTATCAAAAAATTTATTCCATGGTAAAGGAGTATAATCTTCACCCATTATCAAGAAACTTTTAAGTTTATTCTTATTTCTAAAAAGATGACATTCAACTAGAAATGTGGAATAACGATGCTACTATGTTTATTTGTAAAATATTTATAAAGAAAACAACTTTTGAAGACTACATTGTCTTAAAAAGACTAATTTTTTTTTTTCAAAAAATGTAACATTTAATTGTCAATACATATCTATTATTTACATTGATTTAACTACTTTTTATTGGCTTCCTTAACTCATGCCACAAAAAAATTTGCCTTCAACCCGACTCATTGAATGAACGTATTTCTATGCCTTCATCCATTAATCTAAACAATGCATATAGAATAACATTATTCCAACACCTGACACTACTTTACATATTTAATGTGTAAATGTGTTATGTATCTCTCACATAGTTTAATCTACTTTTACATGTGTTAAATGGGCGCATGCTAAAATAAGTTTTTTTTTTGCTAAATTATTTTGTCAATTGCTATAACATAAATGTTTATTAAAAATAATGTATAAGAAATAAATTAAGCTATTTTAATTATATTTTATATGTTAAGTATGTTAATCATGAAAGTTTGATTGATTATTTTTGTCTTTTTATGAGTATGTACTATTGTAGTATTAATTTATGATCAACTAAATAATATAACACATTTTTGTATGCGTTTTAATTTTTATTTAAAGATTTTACCAGAATGATTTTCAATTTAAACATCACTTTTGTTTATTATTTTTTTAGATTTGGTTGGTTAAAATATGAGTGGTGAGCCACCAATTTCTAATCTTGAAATATGTAATTTTATCAATAAATTAATAGAGAGAAATGGTTTAGATTTATTAACTTCTTCATTTATAAGAAAACAATTAAAAGAAAAGTACAAATTTAATTTTGATCCTTTTAAAAAATTAATTGACTCATTAATAAGTGGTGTTATTCAGAAAAGACAAGAAAAAGAAAATGAAGATGATCCACATACTTATGATTCAACTGATGAAGAAATAGACTTCTCAGATATTGCTGAAAAATATTCTATAAAAAATGAAGATAAAAAAATGTCACCATCATCTAAATCATTTGAAAGCTCAGAAAGTAGTGATGACGATGGTCCAGTAGATAGAGAATATGTAAAGAAGAAGTCAAAGAGTTCAAAATCACGTTCCTCAGTAACTAATAGTATTGAGTCGGATAATGATGTTTTTGATGGAAATGATATGGCTTCTGCCATAAAACGTCGTCGTGCTGCTGCAAATTTCAAAAAATCTGTTATTAATAATAAGTCAAAAACTTCTTCTTCTTCTTCATCAACAACAACAAGGCGTTATGCAGCTAGTAGTGGTTTTACAAAAATAATGATGGTCAGTGATGAATTGTTTGCCATTACAACAAAAAAATACATGAGAAGATCAGATGTTGTTAAATACATGTGGGATTATTTTAAGTCTAAAGGGCTTATTGATCCAAATAATAAAAAAATGGTGTTATGTGATGATAAATTAAAAGCCTTAACAGGTGTTAATACTTTTCAAGCTTTCGGAATGATGAAGTACATTAAAAATCATCTTAAAGATGCTGATGATTTAGATGAAGAAACTAGGAGTATTATTCTAAAAGATTTGGGTGTTGAAGACGTAAAGATTGAAAAACCAGATAAAAGTGTATCAAAGAAAAAAGGTAAATCAATTACAAATGATAAATCTGGAGCGAGCAAAGTTCCAAAAAAGGGTAAATCGTCTTTCTCCCGTTTTTGTGTTTTATCTGATGAATTATCTAATTTAACGGGTCAAAGATATATGACAAGGTCAGATGTTGTAAAGTTTATGTGGGATTATTTCAAAGGAAATAACTTAATGGATCCCAAAGATAAACGTATGGTAATTATTAATGATCAATTAAGACCTATATTTCCACAAAAAAGAATTCAAGCATTTGTTATGATGAAGTCGTTAAAAAATCATATAAAAGATCCTAATCTACTTGGTCCTGAACATATGGAAGCTATTACGGCTCTTCACAACGAGCTAGAAGAAAAACGAAAAAAAGATGAAGAATTAAATTTTAATAATAGTATAAAAAGTGAACAAAGTTACAATCATGAAGAAAATAAAAAAGAGGAAGACAAACCTGTTGAAGAAAAAAGACGACCTAATGTTTTTTCTGTAGGTTCAGGTTATCAATCAGCTGACTCAGACGATGAAGAAGATGATGATGATCCATATGGTTCATCATCAATTCCATTTAAAGTATCAAAGATTGAAGAAAATAAAAGTGTTTGGTGAATATTAGTTTTGACAAATTAGTTTTAAAAAAAAAAGTAAATTGAAAAAGTTTTTGGATATTCACATATTAAAATAACTTTTGTATGGAAATTTTAGAGCGAAGTAAGCTTTTTGGAAAATATTAAAATATTGTACATCTTTTTCTACAACGCTTATTGGTCAATATGATCTTACTCTTATAGGCATTTAATGGGCATTAATTTATCTTTGTCAATTAACTATACAGGATGTATTTTTAAAACATTATTAGGCATATTTTGAAATCATGGTTGTGTTCTTCTTATTTAATTTAAAACGAATTATTTGAAAATAGATATATTAATATCTTTAGAAATATGTATCAAATAACGATGTGCTAAATATAATTTGTAATACTTTCGGATTATTATTATTTTTTTTTTTTTTGTTATTTCTAGTATTATTTGTTTTATTGTAAACAATATTTATATTGAACCTTATCATGATTTTAGATTATGTCTGTTGAAACATTAATAATTACACCTTGTATAAATAATTCATATGAATTAAAAAATATATATATTTAATATAATTTTATTTGAAGTAAAGTTTATGCAGGAGGTTCTATATAAAATTAATGTCTGTGACACTTTAATTTCTATTTATTTTAAATAATAAATTATGTATAAATAAGAATATGTAGAACTTTTGCTAAAATATTATAATAATAACTTTTATATCTATCCATTTTTATAAGACTGTTTCTTATAATTTGTCCATTTAAGCATGATGCATCACAAAAAGTACATAAAGGTACATATTAATGATAAAGTTCACTTTAATTGATATTTACTTTTTATGTTACTTCTACTATACTTGATTTTATATTATTATAGTAATTTCTTATGAAATAATAACTTTATCTCAATAAAAAATGAATTGTTTTGATTATTTATCTTACTATATTTTATAAACGATAATCAAAAGTTGTTTTTTTTTTTAAATTATAGAATATATATTTGAAAAAACAAATATACAAACAGTTTTCATCCTTTTATTTAAAATATAAATCTGTAAAAACATTATATGTACATGTAAATCATCTGTTTTATTTTAAAAAATAAATATTTAATATGTATATTCTTTTTATTATTTCTATCCAAAAATTATTAGTATTTTTAAAAACATGAAAGGAAAAACTTCACTAAGAGCCATCTATGTTACATATATTGTGCTTCTAAATTGGAATTATGCAACTCATTGTTCAGTATTTTTACACTTTGTATTTACTTATACAATGGAGTTTTACCATCTTTATTTTCGAGTATCTAATGGGTATATTTTATTTTTAATAGTAATTAATTTATTTAAAAAATTTTCATTATTGACGTAAGTTATTATATATATATATTTTTTTTTCATTCTATCATTAATTAAATAACTAATTTTTACGTATGCAATTAAAATCTATCTGTATATATTGTTTGTCATATTTATGGGATTGGTTTCTATATATGATTACTATTATTTTCGTTTAAAATTATTTGTAAATTTAATATACTTAAATTAATTGATTTTAAAATATAATATCGATTTTTCATTTTTTTTTCTAGATGAATAATACAAACGAACCAAAGAATGGTTTAAAAAAGTCGATTAATTTCTTTCGATTTCGTACACCAAAAAAAGACGCTGAAGACACACCGCTCCGATTGAAAAAAGGCTCAAGATTACATGGTAGTGAATCTGGTGAAGATTCATTTACATTAGATAAATCATATATAGACAGTCCAATTGTTAGATTTTTCAAAAAGGTAAAACCTAAGCAATCAGGAAAAACAAAAAATATAGTTGATAATTCATCAACTTTGATTGAAACTGATAATCAGACCGAAAAATCTAAACTTCAAGATGATCAATTTGATTTTTATAATGTAGAAGAAAGCAATCAAAAGTTACCTACATATGTTAGTGTGTCTGTTGCTTTAAATGGCTACCATCTACCATCTCAAAAGAATGAATTAGCTGAAGAAGGTTCAATTGAAAGTGCTAAAAATTTACAAAGGTATGTCTAGTAATTATGTGTTTTTATAATTAGTGATTATATTTTTTGAATTTTTTAATAGTAAGATTACGATAATTATTCAAAATAATTATTATAACTTTGTTTTAGTATTACATTTTTATTTGTTAAATTAATTTGTACAATATAACACTTAATAACTGATTAGTATAGTCTTCATTTGGTATACATTTAATATTAATTTAATTATATACCAACTTTAATATTATTTAGAATAACTTTTTTTTTCTTAATAAAATAAGAAGTAATATTAATAGTTAGTTTATTTGTACTATATTTAAATGTTAGATACTATTTAATTTTATATTTAAAGTTATTTTTTCATAG
This sequence comes from Strongyloides stercoralis, assembly GCA_029582065.1. Taxonomy (NCBI): domain Eukaryota; kingdom Metazoa; phylum Nematoda; class Chromadorea; order Rhabditida; family Strongyloididae; genus Strongyloides; species Strongyloides stercoralis. The sequence goes on along the minus strand of CM055866.1, from coordinate 6,277,193 downwards.
TTCTTCTCAAGATTATGTTACAACTATAAAAATTGAATCAATTGCTGAGCCACCAGAAGTTGCAGAAAAGTTTTCAACTGAATGGGGTACTGTATCAGATGAAACTCCTGAAGCATACAAAGAATTAGCTGATACCAGTATATCTTTAATTGATGCTAGAAAGAGGTTAGCAAAATTATTACTATCAGAACATAAAGAAATAATGTGTGATGATTCTCATACAACACTTCTTCAAGTCAATGGACATGGAGATATGATTACAAAAAATATCGGAAAATTGTATAAATATATAGATAATTGCTTGAAAGGTGTTCAGGGATACGGTGAAACGACAACCGTTAATGATCTCTCAAGTTTTTGGTTTGGTGTAATTCAACCTGAATTGGATAAATATTCTAAGATATTGGATAAAGCTGATAAATATAGAGAAAATAATTACAAAGAAATATTACAGATAGATGATACAACTAAAGTTGTAAAAAAAGTTCAACCAAAAGTTCCTGCAAATAAAAAATGTGTGGTAGAGAGTGAAAAAATAAAACAACAAAAAGCGGCTCGTGAGGAGAAGCGAAAAAAATTTTTACAGGAGATGAAAAAAAAAGCTATTTCATCACGGAACAATGAGACATTGTCAGGGGATATAATCTATTAAATTTATTTATTCAATTTTTGTGTATTGTATTTTAAATTAATATTACTAAGATTCTGTAACAAAACTTTTCTAAGATTAAAAGACTAAACATTATTTATTTTCTTTTTTTAGAAACTTTCATTAAGATTGCAAAATACGTTGTAAAAATATTAATTTTTTTTTTTTGAACATCAAAATTTCACATTACAAATAAACGTTTTGTTGAAGACATAATTCCACATTTTTGTTGTAAAATTTTTTTTTCTCTTATTTTTTCAAGAGACAGTATTTTTTTTTGAAATTTCAATAGAATGTACCATCGTAAAATACTAATAAAAAGATGTTTAATTACTGTTTCATTTTCTTTTTTTATTATTTGGTTATCAAGGAAAATATTTTTTGATAAAGCAGTAAGAGAATATCCGTATGTTAATATATATATTTTTTTTTCTTTAAAATTTAATATAGATCTGTTTTAGAAGTAAAACCATATAATAAATTATGTGTAGTTGTGCCTTATCGAGATCGGTTAGAAGAACTAGAGGAGTTTGTTCCACATATTACAAAGTTTCTAGAAAAACAAAAAATTAATCATCAAATATTAGTCATGAATCAGACAAATAAATATCGTTTTAATCGTGCTTCCCTAATTAATGTTGGTTTCCTTGAATCTGATCGATTAAGATGTAGTTATTTTGTAATGCATGATGTGGATCTACTACCTTTAAATCAACAATTAAACTATTCATATCCTGGCATTGGTATAGTGAGACATATATCAGCTGGGCGATATCATCCAATTAAAAGGTAATTTTTTTAATTATTATGTATCAAAGAAGATATAAAACTTTTAGATATGATTATGTGAAATTTATTGGTGGAATTTTAATGCTTACAATGAATGATTTTAAAAATGTTAATGGGATGTCAAATAAATATTGGGGTTGGGGTTTAGAGGATGATGAATTTTATTTAAGATTAAAAGAGAGTGGTTTGGCTGAACATATTGAAAGACCAGAAAATTTAGATACAAACAGAGATAATACATTTAAACATATACATGGAAAAGAAAGGAAGCGTGATTACAAACAAATTGGTAATCAAAGAGAGGTAATTAAAAAATGAAGTTTAAAAAATGATTATATTTTTTAGATGTCAAAAAAAAGAGATAGAATATCAGGTTTAAATAATGTTAAATACAAGATTATAAAACGTGAGATTAAATTTTTCAAGTATAACAGTCAAGCTACTATTATTGATGTAGATTTAGAATGTGACATGTCTTGGACACCATATTGTGTGATAAATTAATTATGTAAGTAAAATAACTTATAAATTAAACAAAATAAATTAGATTATTTTAATTTTATTTTCTAATAAATATATAATCCAACATTCATAAAATCCTTTCATCCATTCTTACGTGGGAGAATTTTTTCTTCTTTTCTACTTTTTTAATTTTTTTATCACTATTTAAATTTTCAGAATATTTGAAATAATGTAATCCAGTAGGCATAATAACACTTATTGGAATCACATTTTGATTTGAACATTTTAGTAGAAATTTTCTCCTTGAATTCATATCAGGATTTGATGTAGCATTAAATTTTTTTAAAGATTGTGTTGCTGATTTAGCTGTTTGAAAAAGTAATGTTGTTTTAACAACTTCAAAAAATCTTGCATCCAACAAAATATTTAAAATAGGATCTAGTATAATTCTGGATAACCAACCTATTATTGCTGCTGTTGACCATATTGCCATTTCATAACTAAATAATATTTTTATTTATATTAAATAAATGGACACTTTTTTGTAAAAAATTTTAAAAATCTTATACGAAATCTGTTATACTGATTTTTTATAATTATTAAATTTTTTACAAAAAAGTGTTATTTAAAATTAACCTTAATTGATATGTAGCAATAACTGATTGGCATGTTGAAGAATTCTAAAATGAATATATAATTATAATAAGGAAGATTAAATAATTATCAATTAAATAAAAAATAATAATATCTTAGATAGCATAATGTGATTTTTTAAAAGTGTCATTTAATTTATTTAAAATAATCATTTTTGTAAATATTATATAATAAAAATTAAAGAAAAAAAAACTTACATTATACAAATCTTGTAAATTATCAATTTTTTCTTTCAAAACTATTGGCAGTGTAACAAAACTTAACATCACACCACATGTAAGACAGAACATGGTTATATTAATACTCATACGATGAAATTTTAGTAAATGTAAGTGTGCACTTCCGGATTGCTTTTTATGACGATATAAAAAAATTACAATTAAAATATGTGATAATATTACTATAATAAATGCCAATGAAACGATTATCATATTAAAAATTGACATAATATAATCTTCTGTAGTAACTGTCCATTGAATCAAATCAGATGATCCATTAAATACATTAAAAGCATCATTTTTACTAAAAATAAAATTTTAAAATTAATAGTATACTTAAATTTTTTTTTGTTTTTTTGAATCAAAAAACTCATAACATTTTGTTGAAATAAAAATAAATAAGTTAAAAATTAAAAAAAATTGATATTAACAACCTGATAAAAATTACAATTATACTGTAAATTACACCTAATATTGTTAAAACAGATGTTCCAATTAAAATTTTTTTATCAGTCATACTTGTTCTTGTATATACAGGATATCTTACAGCAATAAATGTTATTATGGCTAATGATGCATAAACAGTTGAAATAACCCAGTAATCTATTGTTAAAAGTAATGTAAACCATGTTCTTCCATGACCAATTGTATATGTAAAAATGTAACAACTTGAATTTAACAAAACAGTTCCATTTTTTAATAAATTTTGCTCAAAAACCAAATCAAATTTATGCATTGCTGTGAAAAGAAATATGATTGCTGAAATAATAGCATCCGTAATAGATCTATTTAACATTAAAGTATGCCCTTTAAAAGGTAATAATTTTCGTTTTAAACCCACAATTACAATATGAATAAAAAATAAATTAATTATAAATCCAATCAGAGATAAAATCATTGTTACAAGAGGAATTACATTATCCACTAACTAAGTAAAAAACATCTTTATTGTTATTTTAATTGATTTTTATAAAACAAAAAATCTTATATTACTTACATTATTCTTAGCTTCATCATAACTTATAATACTTGCGTCAACCGATTCATTACATAAAATAGTCCAATTATTGTTAACAGTGGGGCTTGTATCAAATTCATTATAAATAGATTTTCTAATAGTTTTATACATAATATTTTGATTATTAACAAAGATACTTTCATTTTTATTTGTTGAGTAATCGAAACATATTCTTAAAGTCATCTTTCCATCTTATTAAATAATCATATAAATAATAAAAATCAAATAATTTCTTGAAAAATTATAAAAAAATTATGATAGCAAAAATAATTTAAAAAAAAAACAAGAACAATCATAGATATTATTAAATAAAAGTAATATAGATAAAAATTATATTTTAATTAATTGATAATATATAATAATATAAATCTTATAATAGAATTTTTATATAATTATAGTGAGATTAATTGTTGAAATATTTTTACGAAATTCAATATATTTTAAAGATAATATTTTTATTATTTATTTGAAGAAGTTATTCATCTTATCAATAAAAATGATAAAAATATAAATTGGATTGATTATGAAATATTTTCTAAAGTATATTAGAGTATTTAAAATTTGATAATATTTGATAAGAAAACAATATAAATTTATTATGTTACAATTAATTACAATGCTTTGGTAGAATTATGCTAACAAAATTTATCCAAAAATTACTACATTCACTATGATATGTATAATTTTCAAAGTTAACTGAAGATGAAGTTATTATTCGTAAGCAAATTGAACAATAAAAATTTTCATTTTCCACATACTTGTCAAATTTATTTAATAATGACTTATTATTTTCTAATGTTTCATTAAAAAAAGAAAGTTCCAATAAATTAGCCCATGTTTCACTAAATACTTGAATTTTATTTGTTATTTCTTTATCCTCTATATTATATGTAGTAATACTTGCAGCTATCCTTTTTACCATTTGATGAATATTACTTAATGATACAATAAACATTTTACCTTTTGTAGTTTTTGATACTTGAGATGATAAAGATATGGATTTTGTTAAAATATTATTACTTTTATCTATTATTTTTACACATATATCAATAATTGTATCCCAATCTTAAAATAAAACATTTAATAACTTTAAAATAAAATGGTTTGGAAATGTATGAATAAAAAACATTTCTAATTTTTTTTCCAAATATTAATGTCTCAAAAATAAACTTAATAATCTATTACATATAAAATCAATTTTTTTCAAAAATTTAGATATTTTATAGAAAAAATTGCATAGTGTATAAATACAAAATAAATAACAATATAATAAAGTTTAAAAAAATAAGAAATTTTAAAAGAAAAAACATTGAATAGAATATTCTATTTATGCTTATATCTGATTAAAAATAAATAAGGCAAATTTATAAATGTTTACTACTACTTTTTTCAAAAATAATTTGTTGTTTTGTTATTATTTTTTTAAAAAACATTTTCTAACTTAATATATAAAAAAAATATTTTAAAAATGAGGTAAATAAAATAAGTCATATAATTAATTTGTAAAATTATTTGATTTATATTGAAAAAAAATTGTTTTTCTAATTTTAAATTTTTTTAAACTATAAATATACAAATAATTATAGTTAAAATAAACAAATATATGCTTTGTTTGAAATAATACTATAACTTTGACCCTAATTAATATTATATTTTTGTAAAAGAATTATTTTTAAAATTTTGAAATCATACCTTTTTTCAATTCCCTATGATTGGAATCAACAAAATTGTTTTTATTCTCCTTTATATATTCTATTCTCTTGACATCTTTTTTGATAAATTCATTTGCGTCAAAAAATATTTGTCCTTGAATATTATTTTTAAAAGTTTCTTTATCGGTCTTACAATCTATTCCTTGATACGTTTGTAAAAAAGGAATTGGCAATTGTGTTACTGTACTTAAATCACTTATAGACATTTTTTTTTGTACTAAAGCAATTAATGCTAAACATGAAAAAAATTCTTGACGCGTTAAATTATTAGATGATTTTATGTTTACGAAGCACCATATTTCTCTTAATACTTCAACTGGTAATTGAGATGTTAACATAAGACTTTGAACTTTTGTTGTGATAGGATTTTGACTCTTATTATTTGCCCCACAACATTTAATTGCTTCAATATAAAATTTTGGAACTTTGGATTCATGTAATAAAGCTGGAGGTAAAATTCCACCTTTAAAAAAATGAACTATAATTAAATAGTTTATTAAATATTTATTCTTTTTTATTACCATTATTTTGGTTGGACGTGTTTTTTAATGAATTATTTGTATTTCCAAATAGGTTAGATGGTAAAAATTTTGGTAAAGGTTTCATGGTAATCTCCATTATTTTATTGGATATTTACAAATAGAATAATTTAAGTTTCAAATAATATATTTTATCAATATCTTTAGTTGGAAAAAAGTATATTTATAAAAAGTTTTAATATTTTATCATGCCATATAGAGTTGTATAATTTTTAATAAATTTTTATTTATAAAACTACATTTATTTTTAAATTAATATATTATTGTAATAATTTTATATTTACAAAATTAGAAAATGTTTTTTCCTGAATATAAATCATGTTTCATGGTAAAAAAGCAATTTATTAATGAAAAATATTTTTTGCGCTTATCAATTATATATAAATATAATTTTTAAATATTATACTTATCTCGCCGCTAAGATTGACTATAAAAATACGTTATTTAAGAATTATGACAAAAAATTATAGTTGTAAAAATGATATGACGTAATAACTAAACATTCAAGATCCGTATCATCTCGTTTTTATTACAATAATGAATGCTTCCGATATAAAAAAAAACAAAATATTAAATATAATAAAACTAGTTATATAAAATATTTTTGAGATAATTAAATACTAAAAATAGGACTTTTTAATTAATTCATTAAAGTATATTTTGTAAACTTTAGTACAATACAAATTTAAAAAAAAACACTAGTACAATGTTAATTTTAGCAATATTTTGTTTTTAATTATAATAAATACTATAAACAAATACATTACAAAAAAAACTTTATCATTTTAGTGTTTAATGTTTTATTTGCACATAAAAAAAATTTCTTTTTTACAAAATCAACTCATTAAATTTTTTTAATTCAATATCAAACATTAAAAAATGTCTTATAAATAAATTTGTTTCTATTTAAAGTTAATTAAAATACTTTTCTGGTTAAACAATAAAATAGTTAAAGCAACCAATAATTTAAATGTTAATGGTCCTTAAAATTAATTAATATAATGAAGACTATTATTAATGAAATATAATTTACCATCATGATATAATTTATCATTTCTATTACATAATTATGGTTTTCCTTGTTCTATTAAGTTTATTCATATCAATCTTCTGTTTTAAATGTAACTGAAGACTTAAATATATATGTCAATTAATTACACATTTAAGATTTGAATAAAGTAAATTTTTATGAAAAGTAAAATATTTATGAAAACTTTTCTTTATACCTATAAATTTTTTAAGTTTAAAAAATATAAACTCATATTTTAAATAAATATGTTTTTTTGAAAGGAAAAATTTTCTTTTTTTTAAAAATAATTTTCATTCAATTTATTATTTTTCTATAAAACATTTATTATTAAAATCTTATAATTACTTTAAAAGAATAAACATATTAATATTAAATATCTTTTACTTGATTGTTGCAAAGAATTTATGACATTGAATGGAAAACAAAATTAGAAAGATTTGTAATTTTTTTGTAAAGTAAAATAATTAATAATTTACCGATTTTGATATTTAAGTAATAAAATGATTTTTTAAAATTAAGTTTGAATAAATCTACTTTAAATTCAGCTTTTAAAAATCATTAAAAAAAATTAAGATAAAACTAGTTATAATACTTTTTATATTTTTCTTAAAAATCACATTATTTAAAATATTTTTTTAATATTATACGTCATTTATTGCTATGGTTCTTTTTCTTCTACTTGCTTTTGTTGCAGAATTTAAACAATTTTCAAATGACTTTCCCTGACAATGAAATCTAAAAAGAAATATATATATATTATATATTTTTTTCAATAGTTAATAAAAGTTACCTTTGGAAAAAAGTAGTTTTTCCGTTTCTATAGCAACGGTAAATAACATCATTTATCATTATATCTTTACCAATTTCTACAAAAACTTTTGATTCTGAATCAACACATCCTAAAGCTGTACTTGTTCCATCTGCATTACATCTATATTTAATTTGTTGATTTTGAAAAACTTCACCTTCATTAAAAATAACTCCATCTCTGTCACAACCAATAGTTTGTGAAGAGTATCTTATTTTACCAGAATCTTCTTTAACACATGAAAATTTTTTTGATTCAACTTTTCTTGTTTCACCAACCTGTAATAATATTTCCGGTACTTCATTTCGTGTATAACAACCTGAAATTTGTATTATTATAATTATTATTATTAATTTTTAATCTTTATTACCATTAATAGAAATTTTATCATCCTCACAACGCATTTGAAATGTACCATTTCTCCATGTATCACCAGTATTATAGTTTATACCATTACTATAACATGTACTTTTATATTCATATGTAACAGTATCACCATTGTTTATACATTTATGTTTAATTCCATTCTTAATGAAAGTTCTCCCAATTTGGATAACAGCTTTATCATCAGAAATACAAGCTAAAACATTTTATTATTAAAAAATATTTTTAAAAAAAATAACAAACCTATTACAGTTGAAACTCCATTTACACATTTATAATGAAAATTTGCTTTTGTAAAAGTTTGACCATTTTCATGAACTCCATCATCTAATACACATGGTAATGGATTTGTTGTTCCATCTTTATTAACAGGAATAACAACTTTTATTTTTGATGTATTTGGATTCTCACCAACAGGAACAATTATAATAGATTTTTCTACTTCTTGAGCACCATCAATTCTTATTGATGAAATTAAAAAATACGATATAATAAAAGCGGTCAAAAATGAGCTCATTACAAAATGATAATGAATTTTATTAGTTCAACTAAAATGCTTTTATATTAAGAAAATTATACTTTGACAAAATTACACTGTACATAAATTCTTGTTTTACTTCAATTTGCCGTATGTGACCTTATTTATCACTAACAATATTGACATTGTGCTATTAATTGTTGCCGACAAATTTTGTGTGCTTCATAATTAACTGTTAAAATAAAAAATTTTGATAATTCTGATTAATCATCTAAATATTATCGGCATTCTATAAAAATTATTAAAAAAAAAAGATTGAGGCTTTTCTTTTTTAAATAATAATTAAATATAATTTATTTTTGATTGAAAAAAAAGCCTGTTTCCTATTTTGTTATTCGTTTTAAAAATAATTAAGTCATAAAAGTGACATTATTTTTATTGATACATTAGAAATATCATAATTGCAGGTATAAACAAATGATACGATCTCTACCCTAATATTACAAGCTTTATACCCTGTAACATAAAAAGATATCATATGATAAACCATAAATATAAATTTATATATATATATGTATTCTTTGTCCTTAAGATATTATTAAAATACTAAATATTTATTTATAATGTATTATTTTAATACAATATAATAAATACTAAAGATATAAAATTTTTATAACCAGTTTAAAATATTGCCATATTTATAAACTTAGTTAATACTTGAATATTGATATATTTTATAACATAATATTATATTTATCCTATTTAATATAAATATCTTTTTCAATTAAAAATTATACCATTATTTTATTGACGCTTTCTAATATTACATCTTTTTAGATTAAAAATCAAAAACAACTCTTTATAATGTTTACATTAAAAAATATTATATATTTTTAATATTTATATAGATATTGTTTTATTGATAAAATTAGAAATAGTTATGTTTAAAAATTATTTATAAAAAAAATATATATAATTGTTTAAGGAAATATAAACTAACCTTTCTCCAACATCTATAACTCCTTTTGATTTAAGTATTTTGTATAAAATCTTGAGATTACTTTGAGTGACATCGGCAAAAAAAAAAAACTTTTCAAGAGTTTGTACCCTTGAAAAAAAATGTTTTTTTTTTATTGTGTCTATCCTTTTGACTAAAGGTAAATTAAATTTCTTTTTATAATTCTGTTACTTTTATTTTACATATATATAAATTATATAAAATACGAAACGATGCCAATTTCCTATTTTTAATCTATTTAAACAAGTTATTTTAAATATTATATATTATATATATAAAATCAGTTGTTGAATATAAAATATATATATTAAAAATAAAGATTCTTTTGTAAGTCATTCTATTTAAAAATATTTACTTCCTGTGGCGTTTATATTAATATTTCTTTATATCTTTTTTAATTCAATTTTTCTCACAATAATTAAAATATTTTTAAAAAGCTGCTTTCTTTTGTTAGATTTAACACTTCGCATTTACAAACATTCATTTCGGTAATATTTTGTCATGATAATCATGAACATGAGAAAGGAAAATGGTTATTTCACACAGATGTAATAGTCGGTTTATACATCTTATCCACTTTACCTCCTTCCGGTAAACTTCTCTCTCCACCTAATAATAAAGTTTTGTAGTTAAGAAGTTAAAATACTATAAATCTATAATCATTACCAAACTGTCATCATTTTTTTTTCTTTTTAATTTTTTTTTATTACTTTTAAAACGAAATAGTAAATTCATTTAATAACACTTCTTTTTAGTATTAATTTTAAAAAGGTATATCATTGTTATTATTTTATTTTTTTTTTAAATTTGATAACTGTATTAAAAAAAATGACTAATGAAAAGAATGCAGTTAATATATCAAATATTTGTACAAATATGATAAAGTAGGTATTATTTTCAAATTTTATTTTATATAAACTATATTTTTAGTGATAATATTTCAGATTTATCTTTACAAAAAGGTTTTATTCGTAGATGGTTACCTCCTTTAAATTTTAACATTCTTAATTCATCTAAATCATTTTGTTGTAAAAGAAATAATTCAGCTTTTATAATAGAAGTTCCATTAAAAGAAAACACAATGGATATTTTTAAAGATCAATTATTAAATGATCAAACTGTTAAGACAAACCCATCATTAAACGATCGCTGTAGAACGTTATTGATAAAAAAAAACTCAAAAGATGAAAATTTTGGATTTACTATACAATCATATTTACTAAAAAAAGATGGATCTGATGAAGTGGAGCCGATAACGTATATTGATTCCGTTAGAAAAAGTAGTCCTGCTTCCAGAGCAGGTCTTATTGCAGGAGACGTCATTGTTGCTATCAATGGAAAAATTGTTATTGATTATACTCATGATCAATTGAAAGACCTAATTATATCATTAACACAAATGCGTGTAATAGTAGTTTTTGAAAACATGCAAAAACGTATTGACTTATCTAAAAGGCAGATAGAATTAGAGCATATTTTGGAATCAAAATTAAGAGAACTTGATCAACTGGAGGTGGAGGAAAAAAATATATTTATAAATGTAACTGAAAAAAGATTTAATTTTTCTAATTCACAAATTTCAATGTCATCAAGTGGGTCATCATGTAAAGATTCTGCTATTGGAGGATCAGTTAAAAGTGATGTAATATCAAATACATGCACATCAATATCTTCTAATAACTCAATGTCATCATATCAAAAAGTTTCTGTACCTGCTGTTACTAAAAAAATTCGCTATAACTCAAAAATATCTTTGGAAGAAGAATCAGATGAATCAAACGTGTAGTAGAATGGTACTATAGATTTAGTACTATTTTTCTTAGGATTTTGGGTATAAACTGTATTTATTAGAATTATTATTTTTTTTATTTTGCCAAAATTATATATTAATATATTTAAGTTATATAAACTTATTTTATCGATCTCAACTATCACCATTGTGTTATCAAAATATGTTAATATAAAGTTATTTGTTTTTATAAAATCTGTGTTTCTTGTTAAGTTATAACTTATGCGACATTATTCCACATAAACTTTATATTTTTTTTATAACTTAACAAAAATTATTTTTTCAGATTAAAATTTTATCATAATATTCTGTTTTAAAAATGATAATATTAAGGAATGGATTATCAGTGAGGCATACTGTTAATTTTCTGATGTCTCAATGTCAAAAGATTCCTTCTAGTAGTAATTTAGTTTTACTATCAACATCTGCTCATCATAATATGTCTTTAAAGGGAAATGTTAAAAAACCTGATGGAGCATTAAATAAGTATAAAAATTTTTTTGAAATAAACTTTCCCACACTTTACGCTATTCAAAGGCAAATTTTTGATGGATGCAAATGTTGTATTTCAGATTTAAAAATGTACTATGCATTACGTAAATCACAAAAAATTGATAAAAAAAATATAGAGGATTTTAATAGAAAAGAATTAGAATGCCTTATCAAGGTTAGAGTAAATTTCTTTTTTTTTGATATAAAATATTCTAGACATCATCTAATTTAAGTAAAATATTAATTGTATCTGTTATAGCAGTACTACCATTTACTATTTATCCATTGGCATTAGCAATGTAATTTTAAAACATTCTATTTAATCCAATTTTTTAGTATTTTTTTACCAAGATTAACTGTAACTCATCATTTTTGGAGTAAAAAAAATTATAAAAATTTTCTTTCAACAAATTTGGCATTAAAATTAAACTTTCATTATCATCCACTTTTATCTGCAATAGAGATTAATCAGTCATTTTCATTACCATTAAATTTTCGTGATATCAAAAAGGATTTTATTAGCATTCCTAAATTAGAAGAAATTGATATTATTCAAATGGTATAAAAATTTCATTAATTTAATATTTAATTTTTTTGCTTTCTAGTGTCATCTATTACGCTTTCATCAAGTATCCCTTTTTAATGGAGCTAAAAATCTTAAAGAAAGATCTTTTCTTATTTATTGTCTTGATAAAAAATTACGTGAAAAATTAGATTTTAATATAGATAATATGAGTGAAGAAGAAGTGGTTATGCAATTATATATGAGGAAAATATATTTCAAAAACACTGATGATATAAAAGTTTTAAAGAAAAAATTAAAAGATTGGCTTAAATATTCTGAGAAATTTTACATAAAGGGAAACGAAAGTTTTTTACTTTATGTACCAATTTTAGAAAAAGGATCAAATTGTTAATTTTTTAAATAAAAAACTATTTTAACTACCAAATTAGATTTTTATTATTTGTTTTTGAAATTCCTATATTTTTTTAAGCTATTATTTATTAATAATTCCTAATGATATTTTTATATATATTATTTTATTTTTCTTATAACTATACATAGAAGTAGTAGTGACTAATCTTCTCTTTACAGTTATATTCTTCTTAATCTTTAATTATAAAATTTAATCTAATAAAATGTAATAGTTACAACTAAAATATATAAAGAATAAAGGACACTTTACCACTAAATGTTGAAAGAAAAATTGATATAACTTTAAATATTCTGTATAAAATATTATTATTAAAATTATTATTTAAATATTGTAAAAATGGCTTTATATAGAATGAGATATTTTGGATTAAAAAGCAGTTCACTTTTTTTACAAATTAAAAATTGTAATTATCAAAAAAATATTCTTTGTTTATCGACTACTGTTTCATCTCATTCAATTGCCAAAAATGACAAACCATCTAATGGCATAGTTAAAAGATATGAAAATTTTATTGAAAAAAAATTTCCTAGATATTATTTAGTCCATAGGCAAATAGTTGATGGTTGCAAATTATGTTTTTCTGAGCTAAAAATGTATATTTCATTAAGAAATGCTTTAAAATCAAATCAAATAGAAATAGAAAACTTTAGTAAAAAAGATATAGAATGTTATATTCAGGTATAATTAAAATAAAAATATATTATTTTTTAGTTTCCACCTGATTTTTTAAAAATAGTAACAGTTATAGTACTTCTTCAATTTCCAATTATTGGTGAATTTATAATTCTTATGTCGTAAGTTTTTACAATAGTTAACTAATATTCTTTTTCGATTTTATGTTTCTTGCACCAAAATATGTATTTACACGCCATTTTTGGAGTACACCAAAATATAAAGAATTTTTATCAAATAATTTAATTTCTAAATCACAGTCACATTTTACATCACTTTTATCAAGTATAAAATTAAAGGAAGGACTTTCATTACCTATTAAAGTATCAGAAATAAAAGATAATAATATTTTTATATCAAAATTAGAAGAAATGGATCGTAATCAATTGGTATGTAATAATAATTTAATATAGTTATTTTAATTTATATATTTATTTCATTTAGTATCATTTATTACGATTCTATCAACTATCTCCTTTTAATGGAATTACAAAACTTAAGGAAAGAGCTCTCCTTATTCATTGTCTTGATAATATAATAAAAAATAATAATAATATTGATACAATGGATGAACGTGAATTAATTAAACAATTATACATAAGAAGAATTATGTTTACAAATGATGAAAGTATAGATATTCTAAGAGAAAGATTAAAAGAATGGTTAAAATATTCAGAAAAAATTTATAAAGATGGCAATGAAAGTTTTGCACTTTATGTTCCAATTTTAACTCAAGGAATTAAAAATTGAAAAAAAAAATATATTTTATAACAAAGCTTACTTTTTATGTTTTGAGATGTTTATTATAAGGATATAATACTTTACCAAATTAGTGATTATTTAGAATATATATATTGTAAAATGTTATATATAGAAAAGTCAACATAAAAATATGCTTTTAAAATTTTCAATAAATGCGTTATAAAAACATTTTTCGATTAGTCAGATTACACATACATGACTTAAAAATTATTAATAATTTTTTTTAGTAATATGACATTTTAAAAATTTATAATTTATTTCTTTTTATAAGATAATAAACAGTAAAAGACAAACATATATCTTAATAATGTTAAAAAATTTTTTAAATTTTCTTATAAAAAAATTTAATTTAACTACATCATAAATTTTGTTTTTAATTTTTATAAAATATTTTATTAGTAAACTGTGATTTGTTGTATTTAACTATTCAATAACAAAATTATTTCAATCACAATCTAACAATAAGAACATCTGATTCATTTTTAATGATTAGATGAAAAAAATTTTCTATTTGGACATTTGAGTTTTTAAAAATGACAACTTCTGACTCACCTGTAGAGCATTTAACTATTTTGTCGAAAGTTGAAGCACATATAAATGTGCTCTTATAACATCGGATAACAGATTACTTTTACGACTAATAAATTTCACGAGGCTAGATGCTTACTGCAACATTTCAAAAAAATTGTTTTTCTGACACACTAAATTTTTGTAAATTAAAACTTGCTACTGCTCTTAATGTACAAAAAAATAAGACAGAAGAATATGAAGATCAAAACTCATCTTTTAATGTTATAAGACGTGGTTGTAAAATAACTTTTCTTTTACAAAACAATTTTCAAGGTGATTTTGATGTAGGCAGTTATATAAACTTTAAATTAGGTAAATTATTTATCGGGTTAATTTAGTTTATTATAATTTTTTAGATAATTATTATGAAAAAATAGTTTATTTACACAATAATAATGTAAAAAATTCATTAGATTATTTTTATATTGATGAGATTCATAATATTTCATCAAATATTATACAAATTACAATTAATGTAGGACATGAAGAATATATAGGAATGTGGGATGTTAATATAATTGGAAAATCAACATTAAATAAACCAATATTTTCAACAACTGTAAAAATTTTTATTATTTTTAATCCATATGATACTTCAGATCCAACATTTTTAGACAATGAACAATTTTTGTCTGCTTATCTTTTAAGAGATTTTGATTCAGTTTGTTATATTTCAAATGAAGATGATAAACAAATGATTAATTGTAAACCTTGGCGTCATTGCCAATTTACTATTGAAGCAGTAGAAGTTACATCTATTCTTCTTAAAAAATTAACAAAATATAATTTTTTAAGTATTTCAAAAAGAAATGATATTATTAATATAACTAGAAAATTAAGTTTTGCTATAAATGAATGGCTTTTATTAGGAAATTGGGATAGAAAAAGTTACCATTGTGATGATAGAAAACCAGAAGAATGGGATAATAGTTTAGATATTTTTTTGATATTTATAAGAAATCAAAATCCAGTAAGATGGGGGCAATGTTTTACATTTGCACCATTATTTACTTCTATTCTTCGTTGTTTAGGAATACCAACAAGAACAATAACATGTTCTGATGCTGGTCATGATGTACAGGGCTCATTAGTATTAGAAAGAAGAATTTTAAGAAAAATAAAAAATGGATTTCAAACAGAATCAGAGGAAGGAATTTGGACATTTCATTGTTGGTGTGAAATATGGATAAAAAGGTATGACTTATCTTGTGGAATTTATGATGGTTGGCAAGTTGTAGATGCTACACCTCAAACAACATCTAATGGATTAAGACAACGTGGACCATATCCAGTAAAAGCATTATTTGATGGAGTTGTTAATTTAAAATACGATGGACATTTAATGTTTTCTGAAATGAATGCAGATATAATTGATAGAGTTTTAGAATATGATCCTATTATTAAAGGATATCGTGATTTAGGTTATCAATTTGATTCACATGAAAATCCTACACAAAGAACAGCAACTACAGGAGGTATATTAGTTTGCCCATCAACAATTAATCCTTTTATTGTTGATGATATAACAGAAAATTATAAGCCAAAAGATAATACAATTGAATCAAGAAAACAAATTATTACAGCATTAAAATCATGTAAATTTTATAACAATGAACATCCTGTACTTGAATCAGAACAATTAAAAATACCTTCTGAAACTGGTCATTTAATTTTAATTAATACAAATTCAACAAAAATGAATGTTGGTGATACATGGATTATAACAGTATCATTTAATAATTTTACAGCTTATGATGAAGATGTTCACTATGATTTTAGTATATCAGTTTGTGATAATGACAAAAATTTATTTGGCCATATATTTACTAGTTCTAGAAGATTAGTAATCCCATTTAAAACAAAAACTATACAAACATTTACAGTAGATCCTTCAATTTATCATATCAAAGATTTTAATACAAATATGATATATATTATTAAAGTTAAAGCAACAAATTGTCTTTCAAGAAATGTAAGTTAAATAAAAAAAAAGATCTGTTTTATTTAAATATTTAGGTTATCTCTACAGCAATAGCTACAAGAATAAGTAAATTAGCAAAAGAAATTAATTTTCCAAAACGAAAATGGACTATATCAAAATTAATATAAAAAAAAAATATATATATATACATAAAATTATGATTTGAAATTAAAAAAATGATTACTTATTTTTATTTTTAAATACTATCATTTTTTTTGAATTAAATTTGTTTTCAATAACGGTAAAAAAGATAGACAAAGATCAATTCCCATTTTTTCTAAATGACTAATATTTATCTGTTTCCCTTCATAATCTTTTTTATCAAAACCACAATAAGTTGATTCCATTGTGTAACATCTTTCTATTCCAAATTGCCTCCATAATGCAATACGAGCTGAGGACTCTTTACTTTTGGCAATTGTAAAACGAGAATCACTTATACTAAATGCAGGAGAAGTTGATTCTAATATTTCTGGTAATTTCATAAATTCTTCGTTTATTTTTGTACTATCATCATCTAACCATGATTCCTCAGGATTATTTCCAAATATAAAAATGTTTGATTTCCTAGAATGACCATGTAAATCTATAAAAACATATGGTTTTTTTTTAAGTATTTCAACAGAATATTGAATAACACCTTTGGAATGATATATTTCTGGATGAATATTTTTAATTGGAGAATGCCATGTTCTATTTAGATCATTACCACTTAAAGAACATCTATGACTACCATTAATAACTCCATCAGGATTAAGCATAGGAAATATTTTAAAAATAAATTTCTCTCGTAATAAATGGGCCTTTTCATCTTCATTATTTAATAAAAATTTTAGTATTCCATGCATAATCCAAGAAGAATTTGTCTCACCAGGGTGAACACGTGCTGAAATAACTACAATTTCTCTATTACTATCAAATGGATCAGCTGTAATTGTAACTAATTTCATACTGTTTTTATTTAAAGATTTTCCAACTTCATCTATTCGATAATATATTTTATTTCTTTTCTTACTTATTAATCTTTCTAATGTTGCTTGAAGAAAAGAAAATGTATAAGGATAATGATAAGCAATATAACAAATATCATTTTGATATTTAAACTTAATAGAAAATCTTATTGTATAAAAATATCTAACTTTATCTGCTCCTTTGTCATCATTTTCATTTGCTTCATCATTTCTTAAATTTAAAGTATATAAATTTCTAAAATAACAAATATTACTTCCAGTACGATGCCAGCCTTTCTTTGATGGATTAAGCGAATCAATAACAGAATACATAACAGGTTGCATTCCATGTGAAAACATTGATGTAGATTTTAAACAATTTACAATCTCAAAAGTGTATTCATGATCGCATTTTACATTTGAAACTTGAAAATAAAACCATTGGTAATGATGTGATTTTTGATTGATATCAGGAGATATTATTAATTGATAAAAACGCGAATCCATTTGATAAGCTCTTCTTAAATTTCCACTTTCAAAACGACTTTCAAAAAGTAAATGATCATGTTCATGTGATTTAATCCCAACCTCTTCTCTATCTGTATTTGACAATTTATTTGGATAACTTCCATTTGTAACAAGTTCATCTAAATTGTAAACTAATTTAGGATAGTCATTTTTTTCCATGCACTTTAATTTTTTGTCATAACAATTATGCCTTTGAAGATTATCTTTTATCATATTTTTCATTGCATCTTTATTAGATAGTAACATTTCATCTTGTGAATAATGAAGACTTGGATCAATAAATTCTGGATAAGCTATTTTAACAAACCTTCCAACTGAATGAATTTCATTACATTTAGAAGTAATTGTTTGAGTATAATCTTTATATCCAATTTTATTATCAGCATTATTTTTTTTTTCTTTAAACTCATCAAAATATTTACTATAATTTACTTCAATTTCATTTTTTGAAATATTTGATTTATTATAAAATACTTCCATTGAATTAAAAGATTTTGAAATTTTCCCTGAATTTTTTTTATTTTTTTTAGATGATAAAGATTTTTTAATAGATGAATTAGAAACATTTTCAGGTGAATCTTCATCATCGAAAATCAATAATTCACTTTCATCTAAATCAATTGCTGAAGGGCTAAATTCTGCACTACATTGAGATGAAATTATAGCTTCATCCTCTTCATCTATATTATCGTCATCCGAATCACTAAGTAATAATGTATTATTAAAATTGAATGAATCATTGCTTTCATCATTACATTCTCCATCTTGGATAGATGAAGAAAACAAATTAGTCTCCTTTGATTCATTTATTTGGTTGTCATTAATATTATTAAACATACATTTCTGATTTTTTGGTATACATTTTTCTAATGATAAATTACATGAATCATTTTCAAAATCTTTGTTGACAGTACATAAATTTTTATTTTTTAATTGATCATTATTATCTATACCCTCGTCAGATAGTATAAATTGTAAAGGTGGTGATTCAGAAGGTAATATAAAAAATTGTTTATTTGGTAAACATCTCATACACAAAGCACATAATGAGTCCTAAAATTTTTATACAATTAAATTTTTATAAATAAAGTACCTGTAGTGATTGAAGACGTCGTACAACATTTTGATCATTAGTCATTGACAACTGAAGATCAAGTTCCGATAAAAATTTTTCACACATATTAAGTATTTTCAATTCAATAAGTATCTGTTTACTTTTTCCTAAAAAAAAATTAAAAAAAATATTATAATTAAAAAATTGAACATACTAGTTTTAGCAAATAAACGGATAGTCGCTATTAAAAATAAACATATTTCTTGATTAACTAACTTAATTGTTGATGTATCATTTAATTGTTGAAAAAAATATTTTTCAAATAAATCTTTTGTCATTTGAATACCACCACAATCAACAAATATACTTTTGTTTTTCTCTAATAAATGGAAAATATATTATGAAAAATTATAATAATAAGGTAATTATTTTGACTTACTATTTTTTGATAAACAATAAATTATTTCTAACAACCGCTCAACTTTAGTAATTTCTATTGAATCAGATATAGAGTTATATAAAATGATTGATGGTGATTGTAAAATTGGGCTTAACGTGTTTATTATATTAGAACAAAAACCTTTTATTCTTCCAATACTTTGAATATTTCTTGCTAAAAAAAAATATATATATAGAAAATAATAAATAAATCAAATACTTACGTGATTTTAATGTTCTTAAAATAAACAATGTAACATTTAAAGTGCAAGACATGTAATTTATATTCACAATAACGTTAGCAAATATAGGGAGCAAACCCATTAATCTAGTTTTAATAGATAATTTATTATCTTTTGAACATAAATATAATGTTACCATAGCTAAAGCATCAACTGTGGCAATTTTCATCATTGTAGGATTTTCATAAGATGACATTTTGTGTTTAAGACATGACAATAAATAATTTGCTGCATCGATTTTGGCAAATCTTTTTAAACGAGATTGAGTAAGTTGAGGTTTACAATAATATACAAAACCATTCAACAATTTACAAAATAATATAATAGATAATTGACATTTTGCAAGTGTTATTGTTTTTAAAATTTTTATTAATATTTCATCCTGACTTATCCAATCACTTTTGTTTTTCGAATTATTTGTACCTTTTAATAAATCATTTTTATTTGATTTTTGCTTCTTATTTTGAGTATCATTTTCTGGATTATTGTATTCACTACTACAAGATGACTTAGTACGATGTTTTTTAAAATTTTTCTTCCGAATGTCATCATTTGAGAGTGATTTATTTACAGGTGTTTTAATAAAATTTGATATAGAGAATACTTTTGACGGAGAAATGTATTGATTATATTTTCGTGAAGTAATAAAAAAATATGAGGATGGTTTACATTGTAAAGTTTTTGTAAAAATTCCTTCAATAACTTTTGCAAGTTTTTCTTCCTCCTCTTTACTACAACTATTCATTATATGATCTATAAGTAAGATAAATAAATTTGCTAATTCATCTGGTGTTACATTACTACTACTTTCTTCATTACGACCATTTAATTCATAATAGTCATAAAACAATATATTCATACTTCTTTCCACCTAATAAAAGTTATTCTTAATTTAATAGCAAAAAAAAAAAATAAATAATCGATCTTACGAATAACAAAAAAATAAATAAATAAAATGAAAATAAGATAAAGGTGCATTTATTTTCTAAAAAATTTAAAAATTTAAAACTACTGATGATTCTATGTAAACAACATTTTACAGTACTCCGCCATTCTAAAAAGTTACCATGGTTACTATAAATAAATATTATTAAAAATCTTACATTAATGACAATACATTCATCTTCTGAAATTAATGAACGACGATATCTTAAAGGTAATTCAGATTCATTGATTCTTGAACCCATTGAAGTTTTTCCTACTTGCTCAAAATTACTTTTTGATGTAGCAACAGAAGAAACTAATGAAATTGGAAATTTATCAGGAATAAATTTTAACATAGGACCTTTTCTATTAAATTTTATCATTGGAATTCTCTTTGAAGAAGATAAAAGAGATGAGTATGATAGTTTGACAACAGGTTGAATATTCATGTTTTTATCTGGTTTATCAATTATTTTTTCTGATAATGTATTCTTTATCAGTTGCCTTCTTTTAAACAAATTGGAAAAATATTGAATAAATGTACTAGAAAAAAATTCATTGAAGAAGTAACATATTAAGTTGAAAAAAAAAAACTTAACAATTTAAAAACAAACACGATATTATTCAAAAAAAAGGTACGCTATATTATGGTAAATAAAGGAAAACAAGCAATGCCACTATTAAAAAATAAAAATTACCTATGCCAAGTATATAAATGTTTGAAATATTTCATTATAACAAAATATTTTTTTAGACTTAATATGTAAATGTTGTCAAATATCCAATTTTTGAAATTGTTATCTAGTGGTCAATGTATAAAACAACATTCTACTCAAAAGTACTTTTGGTAAAGTGTTTTAAAATTTTTATTAAACTTTTTAAAATAACATTTTAAATAAAATCATATTCTTAGCTGTTAAACTTTTGTAGTTTTTTATTTTTTTTTTATTAAATGTCTTCTACTATTAATTTTGCCATAAAACCAGCATATGAATCACAAAATCTATTTACATCATGTAATTTACAATGGAATCATAATGGGACTCATATTTTTTCAGGAAATAATGATTGTATAAATGTAATTGATCCAACTGATTGGTCAATTAAGTAAGTTTAAAATTTTTAAAATTTATTTAAGATTATATTTAGATATAAAATACGAGATCCTACTGATAATAATGAAATTGCCATAAGTGCTTATTTAGTTGTAGAAAATATAGCTTATGTTTGTTATGTATCAGGACTTTGTAAAATTTTTGTCCTTCCTCGTATGCCTCATGAAAAACCATATATAAAACATCAATGGAGAGTTACTGATAACACTTGTTATGTTGCTTTATTAGCATACAATAATAAGAGTAATCTTTTAGCTATGGGAATGACAAATAACACTACAGTTTTATGGAATAAAAATGGAAATCGTTCTTATACAATTAAAGGAGCTATCAGAGTTACAGCATTAAATTTTGAACTTGACAATTTATTGTATATTGGATATGAACGTGGAGAAATTAATAGAGTTATATTAAAAAAAGATTCTCATGACTGTAAACTTGAAGAACATCATCATAATATGAGGGTAACTTCTTTTTCTTTAAGTGCAGATAAAAGCAAAATTTTTTCAACATCAACAGATGGGTCTTTATCTATTTTAGATGTTAAAACAAATAAATTAATTGATAAAATAGATTTAAAAAGTCCATTATATGATTCTGTACCACATCAAAATCAAGAGGATGTTATTTATCTTGCAACAGATAATGGATTACTTTATCAATATGATGTAAAATCAAAAAAACATGTAAAAACTATAAATTTTGGTCATCATGAACCATTAATGGAGGTATTATTTAATCCTGTAACTTTATCATATCTTTTTTGTACAGGAAATAATGATATCCTTGTTATTGATGCAGTTGGTGATAAACTTTCATCAAAAAGAGCATATGTAGGCTATTATGATCAAGTTTATGGAGCAGAATATATTTCTCAAGTAACAAATTGTATAGTTATTTGTAGTAATTCAAAACACATCAATATCTTTAATGTTAAAAATCATTCATCAATTTTAACGGAAGCACATGAAGATATGGTTACAACTGTTCATTCTCCTTCTTGGAATGATTTTATTTTTGGAACAGGATCAAAAGATAAAAATTTAAAAATTTGGCACATGATATCAAGTGATAATGGAATTGGATTTTTACCAAAATGTTTGGCATTTGGAAGTGGACACACTGATCAAATTAGTTGTTTAAAATTTTGTAATTCTAAGTCTTCTTGTCAATTTATTGTTACAGTATCTGGAGATAATACATTAAAGTTATGGGATATTACTGATGTAATTAAAAATGAAACAAATGATAAGTTAATAAATATTACAGCATCTTCAACTTTATTAGCGCATTCAAATGAAATAATGTGCTTGGATGTAAGTAGTAACGATACACTATGTGTTACTGGTTCAAAAGATAAGACTGCAAAATTATGGCATATTAAAAGAAGTAATATGAAATTGGGAATAGTTGGTACTTTAAAAGGCCATACAAAACCTGTGTGGAGTGTTAAATTTTGTGAAACATCATCTATTGTTTGTACTGGATGTGGAGATCATAAAATAAGAATGTTTAATATTAATGATTTAGATTGTATTCAAACATTTGAAGAACATGAATTTGGTATAACACAAATTAATTTTATACCTAATCGTAAAGCTATGATTTCTTGTGATACAAATGGAATAATAAAAACATGGAATTTAAATAAAAAAATTTGTGAAAAAACTTATGATAAAGAACATAGTGGCTTTATTTGGACGACTTGTGTTGTACCTAGAAAAAATCAACCAACTTTAGTTATAACAGGTGGTAATGATGGTAAATTTATTATTTGGGAGGATTGTACAGAGGAAGAACAACAAATTTTTAACGTTAAAATAGCTGAACATGAAACAAAAGTACAATCTATTAGAAATTTAATTGAACAAAAAAAATACAAAGAAGCTTTTTTATTTGCCATTGAATTAGAACAACCATTCATGTGCTTAAAAATAATTAAATTTATAATTGAAGAAAAGGGCAATGATTTAGAGGAAATTGTAAGTGCATTTGATAAAACTCAGTTAGCACGTGTACTAGATTACCTAAGTCAATGGATGACAACTAAGAAATATTTTACTGAAGCAAGTTTTGTATTAAATGTATTGCTACGTGAATTGGAACCTATTGATGTTATTAATAATATCAATTCAAATATTATTATTGCTAACTTATCTTATGGAATGAGGCATCGTGATAGATTAATAAATCTTCATGATAACTTTATGCTTATATCAAAAACATATGAAGATGGACACATGGATTAATCTTGGATATATATTATTGTTATTTCAAAATTTTTTTTCTAGTTTTTATTATTTTGTTATCTTGTTATTTGTTCCGTTTTGTTTTGTTTTTGTAGTTTATTTTTTAAACTATATTAATGTTATTTTTAAATTTAATGTGACTATAATTATTTTAAATAAAATTTGTAATGTTTTTATTTAAAAAGATTGGTAAAAAAAGTAAATATTATTATATTATAGTTGGGAAAAAAATATATATATAAAACATTAAAGCTAACATTTTTTGAATTGTGATACATTAAATTTATATCATATTTTTGTTGATAGGATTTTATATATCATTATGTTATAGATAATATAGAAATGAAATTTCATGTAACTCATTTTAATTATTAATTAATATTTTAATGTAAGTTTAACAAGTCTAATTAATGTCTGTAAGTTTTAATTTTTAATCTTGAATTATTATTATTTAATGTGCTGTCTACTTTTAAAAAATGAAAACGTTTATCATATAAAAATTTATAGATAAATTTGTAATTTTATAAAGTATTCTTTTTTTTATTATACAAATATACTTTTTATATTGAATAAAACATTTATTTTAAATTAATTTTACTTGAAAACAAGTAATATTATTATTTATAAATTTAATTTTTTTACAAAAAAAAAACTAAACTATAATTTTAAATAAATTATACGATAAGATCTTATGGATAATTAAAATAAAAAAATTGGCCTTGAAGTAAAAGTTTTGACAAAATTATAGTTTACTTTGAGTATTTTTTTTTTATAGATTAGTTATTATTTTAAATATATATAGTTTATTATTAACTTTACTTAAAATATATTTTTATTCCTTTAATATTAACATACAAAAATATAATCCATTTTTTTTTCTGTTAAGATTTCTCAACAATTATATGGGTAAAATTTATTAATATAGTAAAACATTGCAATTAAAATTATTAGAGTAAAAATTTATTTATTTAAAATTACTAATGAAATGTAGCTATTATTTAATATTAGAAAATTTTATCAATAATTTATAAAAAAAAATTTTATATTTTGTTAAATATTTTAAATAAATTTTAATTTTTATTAATCTTTATTATAACTGTGCACTAAGGCGAAAAATATTATTCACATTATATCAATCATAATTGATAATTTCTTTTATATAAGTAATATTTAATTTAATTGATATCATATATAGATTTCTATTTTGTATTTTTATGTTGTTATAATTTTTAAAATCTAATTTTTAACATTTGAAATATTTATTATAAAATTTTTAACAAAATCATTCTATCTCAATTGTATAAAATAATAATTATCGTTTAAAAATTGTTTTTATAAATAAAATACAATTTTGTATTAAAAAACACAACTACATTTATCAAAAAATATACTTTAATTTTATCATAACATGTTCTTTTGATTAAAAATGATGTTTTGCAAAAAATTCTGCCATAGTAAAAATTTAAAATGAAACATTGTAAAATGAATGACAGGAAATATTTAGAAAATTTTATTTTTATTCTCTATGACTTTAAAAGAAATGTGACCATTTTAGTAGATTCAAAATAATGTGAATATATATTTATAAAGGAAATTATAAATAAAATAGTATAAATTTTTGTTAATAGATAGAAATAAATTTAATTTTCGTGATTACCATTAATTTTATTATAACTGTTTTTGTATATTTTATATGTACTTTTTTTTATATTTTTAATATATAAATTGTTTATCCTTATGCCAATATATTAGAAAAAAAAACACCAGGAAATACTAAAACTAAAGATACTTTTATCAATAATGAGCATATTTTTTTTTTATTTTCTCTGCTTATTTAACATTATAGATTTTGTATTTATATTATATTACATGAATAGTTTAATAAATATTTCATATTAAATTGAAAACATTTACAGTTGTCTTTTAATTATATGACAAAATGGAGTAATACATCATTTAAAATATCCAAACACTTGCTTGATTTGATTATAAAAAATTATCTTTCTTATTTTATAATATTTAAAATTTGCTATCAATTTAATATCAATAACTCAATTATATATATATGTATATATGTAAAGTTTTATATTTATATATATACAAAATTGATATGTAAGAATTTGTATAACTATCATTGATAATGAAATTTTAAAAGTTTTGTCAAAAATACATCTCTTAATTTCTGTTAGTTTCAATAAAAATGGTTTTTTAGATGTATACATAAATTTTTTTATCTTTTATAAACAAAGTGTGAAAATATTTTCTATTGTCTAAAACATTTTTTTTTAGTATCAAATATAAATGGAAATATTTTTTTGTGTAACATTGTTTTATCGAAATGAAACTTTTAGAAATTATTTTTAAATTACAGGGTTTTTTTTTTGTAATGCAATGAAAAGTTATTTTTAATTGATACCTTGCAGAGACTGATGGAAAGAACATTTTATTAAAATGTCTCTTTATTCTATTCGATCTTCCAGAACTCCTAAACGTGTAAGTGCATATAATAATGTATAGTTACATATTGTGTTTGGTTTTTTTTTGTGTTTAGTAAGTTGTGAAATTATATATATATATACAAAAACTCAGTATAAAACATTTTTTTTTTAAAATAACATATGAAAAAAAAAATTTTTTTTTTTAATCAAAACATATAAAATATATTTTAAATTTTTATTCAAACTTTCTTAATTACAAATGAATAATCAACAAATTTACTTAAGGGCAGCTTTACTAGTTTTGATTATTTTTATTTAGAAACTTTTAACTTCACTACTATTAATACTATATAATTACATTCATAACATGATTTTTAACATTAAATTTTTTTTCATAAATTTACTCTATAAATGTAGATTTTATACAATGATAACCTCACTATTATATTACTATGATTCTTAAAAAGTATAACGTCACGTATAAATTTATATTACTTCCTACCATTAACTATTTAACTATAAAAAAGATGGTTAAAAGAGAATAATCAACAAAATATAAAAGAAAATACCATTTATGTATTATCATACAATACTATCTTATATTTTTGTGATTATAAGATACTGTGTAAAATTTGAGCTTAACTTTTTCAATAAAATGATAATGTTGGAATTTTTCTTTTATCAATAATAAAATTTATAGATATTAAAAATGAATAATATTTTTTTAAATAATTTTATTTCTTTTGTTTTTCATCTATTTAATCTTTTTTTTTTTATAAAGCATGATAAACTTTTATATAGTTTTATAATATATAAGTAAATACTATTAATTTTACTTAAAATTATATCCACAACTCTTACCAGTATCATTATTTTAGTGGCACACTATATATATATATATATACACATATGTTAATCAAAATTTTACAGACAATAAACATATATAAAAAGAATTACAAGTCTTACTTATATATAGACATAATACTAAAAAAAAAAAAAATCTTTTTTTTTTAACTTCCAAGCTGACAATATATATAAGAAAATGCTTTAAAATTTTTATCATACATTTACATATTAGTATATTCTCAAATTTTAATGTTACAAAAACGTTGATTGCTTTTAGTGATAAAATTTTTAATTGTAATACCTCTTTTTGAGATATACAAACAATTGCATTCACTTTGTTGTTTGATATATTTTTAAAATATTATCAATAAAAATTAATTTATAACTCTAAAAAATATATTGTTCCCTTCATAATATATATTATTTCATAGGTATATTTAAATATGTTATATTAAGATAGGTCTCATTCATGCTAAACGGAAGTTTTCTTTCTTTGTGTAATAATATAATATTCAACAAATTGCCACATCTTTTAAAATATATTTTAAAAAATTATACATCTTTATTATCTTGACTTTTATTGTTTAAAATGATTTTTTCAATTATAAAAAAATGATTTGTTATTTTTAACATAGCGATAATCTAAAAAAATTAAAATATATAAGTATTTATAAGTAAAAATTATATAATAAAATGACCAGGTTCAATTTTAAATATAAAAATTAAAAGTATTTTTTTTTATTATTTTTGTTAAATTTACTAAATTATAAAATGCATGATATAACATTATACTTTTTACTTAAACATTTAAGTAGCAATTATAGAAAGTTGTGTAAATTTTTATTCATATTATAAAAATAATAAATAAATAAATAAAAAATGAAATGGAGTTTTAAATAATGTATACAATGTTTATTAAAATATAAGCTTTAGTAATAATATGTAACAAGACAAAATGTCAATTAAAAATATTTTTTTATAAATTTACTAAATTTATTTTATTCTTATCTTCTCATGACAATTCTAAACTTTAATTACTTCTATATTCTTTTCCAACACTATTATTATTTTGGTGTTAAATGTGATGCTAACGTTCACGCTAAAAAAAGATACTATTATAAAATTTGACAACATTTTTACATCATTCATAGGCATTTTGTTTTGTCAAGATTTTTAGATACTTTTAACTTTTGTTGATATTAATGATATGAAGAGATTTTTTTAAATACTTTATACTGCCATTGTGATTTTCAATTTTCTTCCAATGCTATTATTATATATTTCTATGTATATTAACATACTTTTTTGTTACGCCTATTCTTCAATATTTTTTCCTCTTCAACTAATTTTTGTATCTTTAGGATATAAATATCATTTTGATATTAATAACAATTATATTTTTGTTATCATTTTTATAACAAAAAAAAATAATATATATATATAGATATAGATATATTTATATAATTTTTTTTTATTTTTTAGAGTACCGACATGGGATTTCCCAAAGATAGTTCGGTTCTAGAACCTTTACAAAGTAATTGGAATCGTAGTGGTATAACAGACTCTCAAATTCTTGATAATATAGATGAAGATGTTGAATCTGAATCATTAGCTTTTCAATTATGTCATCATGATAACTTATATCCTGAATATTTTAAACATATGAATGCTGGTAGAATGAAGGTATGTTCACTATATCTATATAAAATTATCTTTATATTTATTCTAATAATAATAAAAATAAAACAAAAAATTATTGTTCAAACTAATCATTTATGTACATTAATCTTTTTTATTCTATATGTATATAGATTTTTTAAATATATATATATTAATATATTATTTACTTATTTTCATCAACATTAAAAATTTCAGCCAGCATTAACATGTGTTCTAATATTATGTATTTTTGGTATTATTCTTCATTCAATAAATGAAGATTGGATAAAATTAACAATTTTATCTTCTATTACAATTGTTTTATTTATTTCATGCTGTTTGACAAAATCTAATGCTTATGTGATCTCAATTTTAATAGTTATTACTAGTGGAATACTGTTGGGAACAATACCAATATTGCTTCATTCTTGTATGTCATTACTTCTTCTTTTTATATGTTATACTTTGCTGCCACTCCAATTACGACCATCTATTCTTGCAGCTTCTGTGTTAACTATAATTACTGTAGCAACACATTGTGTTCATTTTTCGGATTGGCGTAGTTTAATTGCAGAATTTATTTTATTATTAGGAATGAATATAATAGGAATTTTTGTTTATTATCCTATTGAATTAGTACAAAGAAAAACTTTTCGTGAAACAAGAAGATGTGTTGAGACAAGAATGGCATTAGTTAAAGAAAATGAAAAACAAGAAAATATATTACTTTCAGTTATACCAAAACATATTGCATGGGAAATGAAAAGAGATTTTGATGTTAATGATGATACAAGATTATTTCATAAAATTTATATAAGAAAACATGAAAATGTTTCAATATTATTTGCTGATATTTGTGGTTTTACAAATTTAGCATCTGAATGTTCTGCACAAGATTTAGTTAGAACATTAAATGAATTATTTGCAAGATTTGATGAAATAGCTCATCAAAATCATTGTATGAGGATCAAAATTTTAGGTGATTGTTATTATTGTGTCTCAGGCCTTCCTGATGGTCGCCCTGATCATGCTATATGTGCCGTACAAATGGGTCTTGAAATGATTGAAGCAATAAAATTAGTTAGAGAATTATCTGGTGTAAATGTTAATATGCGTGTAGGTATTCATACTGGAAAGATTCATTGTGGAATATTAGGTTTAAAAAAATGGATGTTTGATGTATGGAGTGATGATGTTACATTAGCAAATCATATGGAAAGTGGTGGATTACCAGGAAGAATTCATATTACAGAAGCAACATTAAATGCATTAAATGGTACATTTAATGTTGAACTTGGACATGGTGATACAAGATCAAATTATTTAGCAGATCATAAAGTAAAAACATATTTTGTTGTACCAGATGAAAATAAAGTTGTAATTCCACATCAACAAACAGTTGCTAAAGCATCAAAAAAATGTTTTGAATTAACAGGATTAGATAAACCTGGAAATCAAAAAAGAGATATATCAAAAGGTATTGATGAAGAAGTTGAAAATTATTTAATGCAAGGAATTAAAGCAATAAATAAAGAATCATGGAAATCTCAATACTGTAAACCTGGAAGTCTTATATTTAAAAAAGCAAAAATGGAAGATAAATTTTTAAGATATAAAGAAAATTCAGTATTAGGTCAAATTTCATGTGCATTAACTATTTTTGCTCTTGCATCAGGAGTTTTATGTACTGGAGGTTTATTTAATCAAAAAGTAGCAACTGCAGGAGCAACATCAGTTGTAATAATTATTACAATTGTTGGTTATATTATTCTTCGAAATATTTTAGTAAGTATAATAAATTATTATTTTAATAAATAAAATTATTTTCTAGAATCGTCAACCAAAACAATACCATTTAAGTCGTTTTTATAAATTTATATTTATTTTGGGAATGTTTTTTTTATCAACATATTTTATATTTTTACAATTTTTTATTGATCCAGTTTCAAATTGTCATTTTAGATGTATAGAAAAAGATAATAATAATAATACAGCAAGTATCTATGGTGACGGAAAGTGTACATCTAATGATAGTTTTGATCATCTTCCAATAGAAATTATTTTAGATTGTACATTACTTATTATTTTATCTGTTTGTGTTTTTATGTCCTTACTTGCATTAGAAAAAATGTTGATTACTGTACTTTTATGTATATGTTGTTTAATTGCTCTTTGGTTTGTACCATTTCCAGATTTAATGAATTCACAATTTTTTTTGTGGGCAAAAGTAAATACAGAGATGAATAAAACTTCTTTACTAGAAAAAATGAATCAATATTGTATTGATGGTAACAATACAGATAATTTTTTAAAATATTCATTCACATTTCTTGTACTATTTGCTTTTGTTTTAATATCTCTTCAAAGTCGACGATCAGAACTTATTGCAAGATATGATTTTATATGGAAACTTCAGGCTATTGATGAAAAAGTTGAAATGGAAAAAAAACACCAACAAAATAGAAAAGTATTAGAAAATATACTTCCTGCACATGTAGCAAATCATTTCTTAACAACATTACCAACAAATCGTTCTGAATTATATAGTGAAGCAAGAGATAATGCATGTATAATTTTTGCTACATTAACAGAATTTAATAAATTTTATATGGAATTAGATGCAAATAATGAAGGTGTAGAATGTCTTAGATTATTAAATGAAATAATAGCAGATTTTGATGAAATATTAAATCGTGATGAATTTAGTTGTATAGAAAAAATTAAAACAATTTCAACAACTTATATGGCAGCAAGTGGATTATCCGGTAATTTAAAGGGTAATCGTCATATTGTAGCAGTTGTTAAATATGCAATTGAATTATTAAAAAAAATAGAACATATAAATCATCATTCATTTAATAATTTTAATTTGAGAATTGGTATTAATGTTGGTCCAGTTGTTGCGGGTGTTATTGGTAAGAATTAATATAAAAAAGTTATTTTTTTTTAATAATTTTTATTACTAGGTATGGATAAACCACATTATGATATTTGGGGAAATTCTGTTAATGTAGCTAGTAGAATGGATAGTAGTGGAATTCCTGGTAAAATCCAAGTAACTGAAGAGGTAAAACAATTATTAGAAAAAGAAAATTTTGAATTTGAATGTCGCGGTGAAATAAATGTTAAAGGAAAGGGTATTATGACAACGTATTTTTTAAAAGTGTCTCCAGAGCAATAATAAAATGTATTGTACACTTAAACGTTTAATTTATTTGTAAATATATATTTTTTTTAATAAAACATCAGTATTAAAATATTAAATAGATAAATTATACTTTTCTAACTATTAATATTTTCATAGTATTCAAAAATATATAAAGTAATTGTTAAATATAAATATAATAAAAACGACAATAATGTTTCAATATATATTTTTATTTTAAATATAATATGTATTGTACAAATAAACCAACAGAAAAAAATGGAATAATTAAATCTAAACACAAAACATCAGGATTTTGTACAATTGACAATGACTTATGTACACAACAAAAAACACCAAATACCAAACTAATTGATAAAAATCGCGATATGGACATTGATGTAACAATTGAAACTGGATGTGAAAAAAACAAAAAATACCGAAATAAAGAATTAAAAGAAGCAAAAAAAGAAAAAAATGGAAATTTATTACAAAATAATGTAAATAATAAAGCTTTAAGTCCAAAAAAGAATAACTTAACTACAGGTAAAGTAAAAGAATCAAAAAGTAGTAGAAAAAAATATAAACATAAAACTATTGAAATAAGTAATGATTTAATAGATCAGATTAAAAAAAAAATTGAAATGAAAAAATTTTCAAAAACAAATACAAAAGAACAATCAAATATTTTTCAAACGAAATTTCCGGGAAATGAAAACGATTGTAAAAGTGAATCTATAACAAATGAAATTGTTTCATACGATGGAAAAGATAATAATTCTAGAAATTTAGAGAGTAAGAAATAATTTTTTTGTTAAATATATAATATATGTATATGTATTTATAGGAAAAAAAAGTATACGTAATGAAACGTGTATGGAAGTTGAAGTTTTAAAAAAACAAGCATTTCAAAAAAATCTAGATAAGAATAAAATACTTTTTAACCAATCTTCATATGATAAAAAAAAATTTACGCAAAATTTCAAAAAAAAAATTCATCGATATGCAATGTATGATTGTAGGGAAGAGTATGAAAAATATAAAAAATCATATATGTTTCCAAATAATAAAAATAATAATTGGCAAATTTATGATTTTTATGGAAATCCATGGTGGTCAAAATTTAAAGCTGGGCCATTGTCAAAATTATCGGGAAATCAAAAAAATGATGAGGATACGACAGATGATAGTTTGGTTATAAATACACAGGCTATTTTACAAGTAAAAGAAAAACGATTAGTATACTATGAGCCACAAGAAGAAGATGGTTTTAGTGATGTTTTTGGACCAATTAAAGATTTAGCATTATGTAATGACACACAGTATGGAAAAACTAAAGTCTGGTGGATATCATTAAGAAATGTTATTCAAATGAATTTATTGGTGTCTAAAGGAAAAAAAGTTCAATTAAAAGAAAATTGTCCTAAAGTAAAAAAACTGGAAGGATTTAATGAAAAAGATCCAATAACAGTTGTAAGATATATAAAAGGGTCACCAAAAAAACAACAAGTAACTCAACAAATAATAAAACATATTCCTGTACGTGATAAAGTCAATGGACAACAATTAAAAAATTCCTAATATATATATGTATGTAATTAAAGATATTTAAAAAAGAGTAAAAAGAAGTAATTCTTGAAGAATAAAACAAAATAATTTGAGATTTTAATTTTTATAAAATAATATTATAGAATTATACTTTTAGAAATAAAATATATACAATTCAGTTCATTGTATAACGATTGGAGAAGCGTTCCTTATCTTCGCATTTTAAAAATCATAGTTTTTATTCTACGAGTTAATGTTGTCTTATTATTGTCTATGGAAGAATTGGCTTATTAAACTATAATATATTGTAATTGTAGATACAACTTATTAAACTTATAAAATTAAATATATTATTTTTTTTGAAATGGATGACAAATATGAACCTACGTCAGTAAATACCAACTACGCAAATTATCATTCTGAAATTCTTAAAATTGTTGAAGATAATAAAGATGTCAAGTCTACTATTGTTAAATGGTTTACAGACAACAATATTGATAAAAAATGCCCTATAGTGACTACAATTATTGTTACTTTGAGACAACAGTATGATATGATGCTTCAATATGTACCTGGTGATACTGAAGTAAAAAGACGCTATGATAGGATATTAGAAATTAGAGAACAAGCTATTGACGTATTAGTAAGTTTTATTAATAATTTTTATTATTTTACATTTTTAGGATATAAAAAAAGGAAGTTTTTTAATTTTTGAAAAACAGCAAGATATTACAGATGAGGATGATAGAAATTGTTTTGTAGCAGCACAAAAGTTATGCGTTAAACAGAAAACACAATTATTTTATAAAATTTCTAAAAGTAACGTCTCAATTGAAGATACAGAATTAGCATCTCTTCTTTTTCTTAATGATACAAATATGGCATTAAAAAAACAAATCCTTTCAGAAAAAGACCAAGCTGAGTTGGCAGACAAAAATTATAAAGATCTTCTTAACTTTTCTTTTAATCATAATATGGATCAGTCAAAGATTTTTACTATAATTCTTCAAAAGTTAAATGATACTCCAACATTAAGTTTTTATTATATAACTTTGTTGAAAAATATGAAATTTTCAAAAACGACTTTGAAGACAATATTAAATGAGGTAGATAGAAATTTAAGTGTTTCTAAAGATATTTCTTTTTTAAACACTGGTGCTGCATTTGCTTTTATTGCTCATCACAATCTCATCGATTATAAAGAACTTTATTATATGGTATGTTATTTATTATTTTTGTATTAGTATTATATATACATACTATTTTTAGTTATCTCCTTATAAGCATACAGATATAATTTCACTAAATAAAAAAATAGAGGAAAATTACAATAAACGTATTAAAGTTGCCTCAAAAGTTAAAATGGATTATTCTAAATTGAATTATAATATGGATGTAGTTGATGAGAATAGTCAAATTCAAAAAGTTGTATCTACACCAGCATTTATTACTGCTTCTGAAGTTATTGAATTTCAAAATAAAGCTGACAAAAAGGTTGCTGGTGAAATTGATGATTGGGAAAAACTTTCTGTAACACATCGGAAATTGGGATATATTTGGTCTTTATTTAGAATTCACAGATATGATCTTGCTTTGCCTTTGTTAGAAACTTTACCAAGTCAACTTGTTATAAATATGATGCCTAATATTGGAATAATTATAGGTGATATAGTAATGGAAAAAATTAAAGAAACATTTTCAAGTGACTTTAAATATAGAACAACATTAAGTAGTATAGTTGATTTACCAGATGGCTCTGAAACATTAATAACAATTGTGAATAGTTTACAATCATTAATCTTTCTTGCAGGTCCTTATCTTGGAAAACATTTTTTTGTTTGTAAAAGATTAATTGATATATTAACAGCATATATACAATGTAAAGAAGATGTTTCTTCAATTCCACAACAATATTTCAATTTGATTGAAGCACTTGTAACAAG
Source organism: Strongyloides stercoralis (assembly GCA_029582065.1). Taxonomy (NCBI): domain Eukaryota; kingdom Metazoa; phylum Nematoda; class Chromadorea; order Rhabditida; family Strongyloididae; genus Strongyloides; species Strongyloides stercoralis. Next base: position 6,241,151 of record CM055866.1, on the reverse strand, counting down.
AATTTTAATACCAGGAATTGCTTTTACTTCCTCTGCTGAAGAATATAGTTGCAAGTTAAATAAACTTTTAAAACTTTTTCCTATTGAGAAACGTTACAAGATGTATGAATCATGGGTTAAAGATGTTGGAGTTGAGTATCGAAGTATAGGTCTTTCTCAAAAAAAAGTGTATGCATTAATGAAGTTTTATAGTAATAGAATTTCAAAAGATAATGCTCGAGAATGTTTCAAAGAATTGGCACCATTTATTGAAGATCATCCTTATGAGGCTTTAAAATGTATGATTGGGATGATTCAAACTAATGATATTATGATACCTATACTTGTTGAAACTCTTAAAGTTATGACTGATCTAAGTTTAGATGTCCTTGGATTTACAATATATAAATATTTAAATGAAAATTTTAAAATTTGGATTGCTAACGATGATCTTTTATCCATAAAAAATGTATCTAAATTTGTTGGAAGAATTGTTGCTGAACACGGAATTGATGTTACTTGTATTTTACAATTTGTTGATGATAAACTGGCAGAGTCAAATGCATACGTTCTTTATTTGCTTGGTGAAATTTTATACTCATTTAATTATAAAATTTCACAATCAAGTTTGACAAATGAGCAAGTTGTTGCAATGGCTGGTGGTGAATTTTTACAGAAAGCTTATGAAATAAGTGATATTACCAAAGCAAAAGTTGATTGGAATGAATTGTGTACAGCTTTAAAAAATAATGGTACATTTTATTCAATATATAAACATTTATCTAGCACCAAATTAAGTCTTAATGAATTATTTTTAAAAACTACTGATCCAGAAGGGCAACAAAATTATTTAGCATTGAAAGATATGTGTCAAGATGTTTTGAATCAATTTATACATATTGTTAATGATGAATTGATTCCTAACTCTTCAAGTATTGATAAAATTCCATCAATAACATATTTACTTCAAGATAGTGAAGTTAAAAATATTGAATTATCTTGGTCAATAAAGCGTCTATCTTTTTGGGAATCTGTTAAAAGAGTTTTTGAAAAAAAGTGTAAAAATCATACATTTACAGCAAATGAAAATGTTGATAGTAAAAAACATAAATTTTGTAAAGATGCTATTATTAAAGAATTGGAGAAAGTTGAAAAAAATATGATTGAGTCAAACTTTTATCAATATAAATGTGTACCATTGCGACTTTATTGTCTTTTTTGGTTATGTAGTGTGGATACATTAATTTTTCCATCTACTAAGTATAAAGAAAAAATTAATGAAATGCAAAATGTAAGAGTTTATGAGGATCGTTTTGATGATGACTATGATCGTAAAAAAAGAAAAGAAGATGATGCAAAAAGAAAAAGTTTGATTTCTGATTTAGAGAAGGAACAAAAAGATCTCAAACCTAAACGTCGCCGTGTAAGGAAGATTATTGCTTCTCTATTGTCTGATGTAATCAACGGAGTTGATGGTAGTCGTAATGATAGTGGATGTTTTACTTCTGAATTTTGTAAAGAATTTGTCAATTGCTGTATTGTACCAAGATATCATCTTTCTAGATATGAATCTTTTTATTGTTCCATATTTATTAGAACAATTCATGATTTGTCTTCTGTAAAGTTTTCAACTAAGGAAGTTCTTCGTGAAATATTTCATGAAATTCCTATAGGTATCTCAAATTATTCAAATGATGAATGTGCAAACTGCGGTTTATTACTTCTAAAATCTTTTGAAATTTCAGATGATGTTTATAATGAAGTTAAGAAGAATGAATATGACAACAAAAAACAATCTGATAACTCAGAAGTAAGTGTATCAAACGAAAATTCAAATGAGAAGGAAAAAAAATCTAGTACTAAAAGTAGTCTTATATTTGACTTTAACAATGTTTTAATAAGTGAAGATATTTTTACTTTTATATACAATGAGCAAGACATTTTATGCGAACATATTTTAAAATTATTAAATAGAAGTGAAATGCAAACTCATGTCAATGTATTAACTGTTGTATCAGAAATGATTGATATATTTCCAAAGTTTAAAGATCATTGTAAAAAAATTCTTGATATTGTTGAAACAAGATCTCAAGATCCTGAGTTAAAGAAGACAAAAGTTTTACCTTTATGGATAACAATTCAAAGAAAATTAAAGGATAAGAAAAATTTGGTAGATGGTCCTAAAAAAAATAAAACAGAAAAAAAAGAGAAGAGATTAAGTAAAAGTAAAGAAGATAAAAGTAGTAAGAAAAGTGATAAAGAAAATGAAATTAAAGAAAAAGTTAATAAGTCATCTGAAAGTAATTCTATGTTAAAATCATCTTCTGTAGATAATTCAGGAAAATATTTAAAAAAAGACTCGAACAATTTGCGTGATAATTACAAGGAGGATACTGTTAATAAAGATAATTCACATGATAGTATTGCAACAAACGAATCATCAATTCGATCTACCCGTACATCATCAAAGGATTCTACTAAAGGAAAGCATGAATCTCATAGTTCACCTTCTAAACTTCAAGGATCATCAAATGATAAAGAAAATAGTGACAATGATACAAAAAATGAAAGTCCAAATAATACTAAGCCTAACGAAAATTCCGATAAAAGAGAAAGAAGTTTGGAGCGAAATAAAACTACTGAACAGTCAGATTCACGCTCCAAGTCATCAGATAAAAATCATGTCACAAATGGTGATACTAAAATGCTAGATGTGTCTCAAGATAGTCAAAAATCATTAAAGCAAAACGATGGCGTAAAAGAATCTCCAAATGAAAGTAATAAACATAAATATAGTAAGTTGTCTAAAGAAAATGATAAAAAAGAATCACAACAATCTTCTGATAAATCAAATTTAAAGCGATCTAGAAAAAATCATGAAACATCAAATGATAAAGAAAAATCTTCCAAGACCAAAAAGAGTAAAGATTCTTTTGAAAAAAGAAGAAAGTTAGATAAAATATCTGATAAAAAAAGCAAAAAAAAAGGCGAGCCATCACAAATTCTAGTAGCAAATGGTGCAGAAGCAATTACTCCAGACTCTCCAGAGAATGAAGGGTTTGGGTTTTCAGAAAATTCAACAAGATATAAAAATTATAATAATCGGAAATATTTGGTAAAACGTGTATCTTCACCTGACCTTAGAGGACAAAATGATACTAGTGCAGATGAACTTGGTAGATTTTCAGAAAACAAAACAGATGAAGATAAGTATGATAGTAAAGATGTTTCATTAGAAGAAAAGAAGAAAAGTGATGATAAAAAGCATCCAGAGGAAAGTAAAAAAAAATCTGATGACAAAAGGTTTTCACCTAGTAAAAGTGATTCAAATGATGATAAAAAAAAAGATAAATCATTTCAAGGAAATGCTTGTGAAGATCTTAGGCCAGTTAGTATTAGTCCTGATAATATGGAAGATAATGAAAAAAATAAGTCATTATTAAATAAAGAGGAAGAAAGACCTAAAGAATCTAGTTCTTCATTTAAATATTATAATAATAAGGATCATGAAAGAAAGTTTATTGCTAACAGAGCAAAAATTACAGGACCAAATAGTGAAAATGAAAAAAACAATTATGATTCAACACATAAACGAAGAATTTCTTCCTATCGTCAAACTGATGATTATCCTTCAATGTCTAAAAAACCAAGACGTGATCGTGATCATTCCTCGTCATCACGACGATATAACGATAATAAATATCGCAGTGATAATAGAAGACACCATGGTAGTAGTTATCATTAATTTTATGTATTTATTAAATTTTATAGTTTTTTGTTTGTATTTATTTGAAACTTAACCTGATGTTATTTTTCTAATCTTTTTTCAATAATCTTTTAAATAAATTTTGTTATTTTTTTTTAATAAAAAGTTATAACTTGTCATTATTACATAATTTAAGTTTAATTTAATTTAATAAATGTTTAAAAGAATGTTTCATATTAAAGAAATTTCTTCATATAAGCTGCAACAACGTCCAGCTTACTGCAAATATATAGAAAATTTTTCATCAATAATTGCTTCAACTTATCAATTAGAAAATTCTTATGATCGTAGTGGGTCATTTATATTTTTTGATAAACAACTTAATAAAACAAAAGAAATTAAAACAGAGGCAGGAATTTTTAGATTTGATGTTGATAAATTTAAAGTTAATAGTATTTTGGCATCTTTAACAAATGGAAAATTAGGATTAGTTAATGTTGAAAATGATAGAATTATTTATAGTGATAAATTAAGTGATGGTATGCTACTTAATCAATGTCAAAATTGGGAAAACAGTAATAATATAATTATAACAACAGATAATTTGGGAACAGTATTCATTGTTGATGGTGATAAAGAATATAATATTATAGAAAGTAAAGTTGTACATTTGTTATCATTTAATAAGTTGCCTTGCGAAGTATGGTCTTGTGGTTTCATAAAATTAAATGATGGAAATATTTTTGGAACTGGTGGTGATGATGGAATTTTAAAGATTTGGGATAAAAGACAAGGTTTAAATAAATATGTTGATAATTTTGAAACAGTTGATAATAGTGGGATAACTTTTATATCTCATTCTTTGTATAAGGATAATGAATATATCGTTGGTAGTTATGATGAAGTTCTTAGAATATTTGATATACGAAATATGAAGGAACCAAAAAAATCATTAAAACTTAATGGAGGAATTTGGTATGTAGAGGAACATATTGTTGATAATGTACAACAATTTTATTGTTCTTGTATGTATGGGGGTTGGAATTTAATTGAAAATAAAGATAATATTTTATCTTTAAAAATTAACAACAATGACCATGGTGAAGATTTATTATATGGTATAAGTAAAGTAGATGAATGTAGTGTTGTTAATTGTACATTTAATGATTATACAATTAGACTAGAAAGTATACAATAATTTTAAATGATAAATTATTTTTTATTTTATTATAATTTTAAAAAAAATAAGTTATCTTTTTTGGTGTTTGATTAGTATTTGTTGTATCTGACAATTGAATTGGATATTTCAATGAATATTCATTATTGTTATTTATTAATTTTTCATTTTTCATATGAACTAATTCACCAAGCTCAACTTTTGATGTTATTCTACTTGATTTTTCTTCAGATGAAACATAACGATCACACATTTTATTTTTACTTGGATTTATAGCAAAAAATAATATAAGAACTAAAATGAAACCTTCACAACAAAAAAGAAAACTTGCTAAATATAAAGTTCTAATTTCAGGATAAACTAAAAATCCAGGTTCAATAATATTAAATTTTTGTAAAACATTAATAAAGACTTCTTGAAGATTGAAAAGCGTTTGTGATATATGAACAATAATATAAATAATTCCAAACTTATATTTTGATAAATTTCTTTTTGATACTTTATAAAGAATTTCAGAAGCATATACAGAAATCATGATGCTTATAAAACATGTTATATTTGAAATATCATAAATTTTTTGATGTTTGTAACTATTTTCAAGAAAAGCAATAATTGTACACATTCTACCTATAATTTGAACAAATACTGTTTGTGATACAAGAAATGTAAGAATTTTAAAATTTTTTTTAGATCTTTTTAACGATGGCAATTTGATACAACATAATAATGGAAAATATTTTAATTCAAAATTAATATCATTCAATGTCATATATTCAATTATACCAATTTCTCCTTTAAATAAAGATTTCATTAATCTAATAACCATTGTTACACAAATCATTAAAAAACTAAAAATAATTTTTTAAAAATAAAAAATTTATACCCACCATGTACCAATGATGTGAAGAAAACTGGCACTTCGAGGAAAATACATGCCTAACAAACTTGTTAATGTAGTTACAGGAAGCATTAATGCTATCCATGTCATTGCATGTCTACTACTTTCATTTGAAATATATTTCCTCACAAAATATAAGCAACCCATACCAACAGATAATACAAAAGAAACTGATAATGAAGCAATTGTTAGAAGAATACCATCCGCAGCTGACATATTTTTTAACCAATCAGAAAAATTTGGTGGATCAAAAGTTTCATTTTCGAATGCAGAGATATTAAAATGTTTTGAATAATTAAATATATTATTAACGTTACCATCTACCATTGGTACTTTTGTAGTTATTATATTTTTTGTTCTAAAATCATTATCTTCTGGATAAAAAAACATTTTCTAAGTTTGAAGTGTAATATTTTAAAGTAAATTTATTAAATAGTTAAACGGTTAAATCTATTAGACTTAAAAATAAAATAAACAACAATATTTTTGGAAATTGATTATAAACATAAAAAATTTTCTTTAAACTACACATTCTTATCAATAATTTAACTTGGTAATCTTATCGTGTTGTAATTATGTGTTTAAATACAAAAATAAAAAGGTATATATTGCTAACAAATATAGTATATTTTGTAATTATATTTAAGAAAAATTAGTAGTACTTTTACATATGTATTTCATTTTTGTATAAAAATAAAAAAAAATATTTAGTAGAAAAAAATCATAATAAGCATAAATGCAAAATTATAAAATGTAAATTTTTTTATTATTTAAAAAATGTTATGTATAAAAACTAAATATTTATGAAACTCAATTTTTTTATTGAAAAAAAATAATTTTTACAATTGCAACAAAGCTTTTAAAACATTGCTACTTCAGTATCATAAAAAAGAAGAATCAACATAATGAATTCACGATAGTAGAAATAACAAGTCCCACACTTTTCTTGAAAAAACATTAAAACTGTTTCCAAAATTATAAATCTTTCAAAATTCAATTGAACTATCAAATTTACCTAATCTTTCTACAAAATTGTCCCACTTTATCATAGTGAAACACAAGAGAACTAAGATAAAAAGAAACCACTACGTAAAACTACAAAAAGTATACATAAGTATGTAAGAATTAATCTATACAAATTTGAAGATTGACTATTTATATGAAGAAAAATTTCAAGATAGATAGTCTAAAAAACCTAACTTCCAACACAACCTTATCCATACTAATTCATTGCATAATTGGCCTAAAAAATGACCAAATTTCTTTGACAGCAATACCTTCATCAAAAAAAAAACCTGCTCATAGAAAACTCTAGAAAAACGCAATTTTAGTCATTATTTATATGATAAACTTTTCGATGACTTTTTATTGTCTTTTTTTTTTTGAATGAGTAGATAATATCCTGTAATTTTAAGTTTGGATTTTTTAAAGAAATTTTGAAGAAATAAATGAATAGATATAAAATTATGGTAGATAGAATGTGGAGGGAAAATATTTGTAGTAATTATTATGAAGAGAAGGCTGCAAAGACGTTTTGTAAGAAATTAATGATTTTTATGAATAAATAATTTTAGGTATTTCGAAATCTTCTCGAAGGAACTCAACGTCGTCAGACGTCAAGTATAATTCTTCTCATAAATTTTCATCATCTGTAAGTTGTTTGTGCTTATTTTTTTATTATATTTTTAAAGAATACTCCTGTTATTAAAATAATGTTAAAATGTGTATTGGAATTAGCTGATAAAGATTTAAAACCCCAGATAAAAGCTGAAAGTTTGTCAATTATAAATAGGATTCTTGGAAGTGTACCTTCCGTCCTTCAACGTCAAATTATGAGAAATATTTTATTACATATGGGATTAGAAGATATACTTCCATCATTATCAAACTATAAATGTGTACGATTAAATGATGAGTTGTTAATATTTGAAAAAGGTCGTCAAATTGAAGAAGTAATTCATCTCAGTAAAAGTGGTAAACATCCATTAAATACATTTAGTGAAGCATATATGAAACTTGCCAAAAACAAAAATTATTTAGCGTCATTTGTAAGATTTCTCTGTAACATAAAAATACTAACTAATTATTTATAGATGGAATTTATTGAGAAAATTGCATCAGGGTTAGATATAACCAAGAAAGATGTTTTATTTTTGTATTCGTTACTTCCTAAAAGATGTAAAAAGGAAGAATCTTTGAAAGAGGAAGAATGTTTTACGAAAAGCTTGTCAAATAATAACACGGTAAATGATAAAAGGATGTTAGGAAATGAAATTATTGCTAAGACATCCAAAAAATTAAAGGAGGATAACAAAAATTTACCTTACAGTTTTCACCGTTCTAGAACTATGTCCGTGTCATCAAAATATCCTGAAACAATCAAAGAAAGGGTACCTTTGTTTAAAAAGAAAACTGTCGATGTAGAGGTACAAACAGAAAGTAGTCAAAGATTATCTTTAGATAATTCGATGGAAACAAATGAATATAAGCCTTTAAAAACGGTTAAAGATAAAAATGAACCTCCTATGGCTCCTCCATTGCCTAATTTTTTAAAGGATCCCAATTCAACTGGAAAAGTTTTCTTTCATATTCCCGCAAATGAATCAACAACAGCCAAATCTACAAACAATAATTTATTACCTCCACCACCACCGCCACCACCACTACTAAAAAAGGCTAACGGAGGAAATAGTAAATTTGATTCACAAAAAAATTTGCTAAACACAGAAGAAAGTCATTATAGAGAAGTTTCAATAAGATATAGTAAATTTAAAACAACCAATACAGTTCAATGGACACCTGTTAAACTAAATAGTCTTGAAAATAAAACAACTATATGGAGTAATTTTGTAGAACCAGAATTTAAAGAATCAGAAAGAAGTAAAATTGAGCTAGTTTTTGAAAAACCACATAAGATATCTCGTAGATTGACTATTGCAACACTTTCTAGATTTCCAAGAGAAAATATAAAATTAAATGGAAATAATAATCGGTTGGTAACAAAAGGGCTATCAGAAAAAAGGGCACTAAATTTAGGAATTGTATTATCAAGATTCAAATTAAAAGGCGTAAATCTAGTAAATGCTTTGGATAGTGAAAAATGCCACACATTCGATATTGATCTTTTATCTAATCTTCTTCTTCAATATCCCACAGAGGAAGAAAAGAAGTACTTTGAAAATATTAATGAGTCTAATACTTTGAATACTACGGAAGCATTTGTATGGGCTGTTGCTAGAAAACCACACTTAAAAATTAAGTTAGAATTATTAGTTTTTGAAGCCAATTTTAGTGTAGACGCTAAGAATTATATTCAGACTGGTGAGAAATGTTTGGATATTTGTAAGAAATTATACAAAAATCCGAATATAGAGAATTTTTTTTACAAATGTTTGCAAATTGGAAACTTTCTTAATCAAGATAGTTTTAATGGCAATGCACGAGGATTTACATTGACTTCATTTATTAATATTTTAACCTTCAAAGGAACTGTTACAAATAAAAATTCTACAACTAGAATAATTGATTTATTAGTTGAGTCTGAGATTTTTGATGTTAAAGAAATGAATCAGCTTTATGATAAACTAGAAAGTATAAAATCATTTGACTTGAATGATTTTGAAACAATGTCAAATAAATTAAATCAACAACTTTTGTCAATTAGAACCAAGATAGAGGCAACTGAATCGTTTTTAACTGAAAAAGAAACATCATCAATTTTTGCAAATTATGTTACAATGTGTTGTAAATTAAAACAGTTAACTATTGATATTAAGTCACTAGAAAATAACTTACAAAATTACTATTGTGCAGATAAGTTAAAACTCGAAGAAATTATCCATACATTATTACAAGGATTTGATCTTTTTAAAAAAGCTAACCTAGTAAGTTTTGATAATATATTTTATATGATAAATTTAAGGTTTATGAACGTAATAAAGTCCAGTCAGAGAGGTATTCTAAAACAATACAGTCATTTGGAAAACCTTTAAGTAAGTTAAAAAGAAGGATAGTAAAGGTAGATTCTTAAAAAAAATTAGATATATAAAATTTATTTAATCACTTAAAATAGATAACGCAGATTTTTTGTAATGATTTTATGTATATAGATATTTAATGTGGTAATTGTTAAATTTTCTTTTTTTTAATTTGCATTGTAAAAATTTAAACAAAAAAATTATAAATGTGTATTTTAATTTTTAAGCACCATTAGTTAAATAATAAAAAAGAAAATTAATTTAAGCTGCTGGATGTGTAATAATTTAGACTAATGTTACAGTTATGGTAACTCCTTTAATCTGACTAGAATTTGTAGCTTTAACATTTGATCCTGTTGGAAGATCTTCAGTAAGTATTATTGGTGTACTTGTAGCACTTTCAATATTTTCTTTGTGTTTTTTTAAGACACAATACAACTGACTATCTTGATCCAATACTTGACAATAAACTTTAGCAGTTTCTGTTGAAACAAGTTTTGCTTCTTTTCTAAGTTTTTGTATTCTATTAACAACTTCGCGAGCCAAACCTTCTTCTACAAGCTCATCATCAGTTTCAGTATCAAGTATTACAACTGTTTGAGCATCTGAATGTGTTTCATATCTTTCATCGTTGTTAGATTTTGTTCCATCAAATGTATATTTTATTGATACCTCTTCTGATGTTATTTCATAACCATGAATTGTCATAACACCCTTTGCAAGGAATTCTGTTAATATATCATCACTTGCTTCTTTCAAATATTGAACAACTTTTTTCTGATCTCCTCTTAATTTTGCTCCTAGCAATTTAAAGTTAGGTTCAGCTTTTAAAGTAACACCATACTTTTCTTTGTCTTGTGAAACAGTTAAACGTTTCACATTACATTCTATTAATATGTATGATTCTAAAGATTTTAAATCTTCCAAAAATTGTTCACTACGATTGATAACAATAACTTCTTTTAATGGATATTTTACAGGGATAGCTTTTCGTTCCCTTAAAATTCTTACTAAATCAACAACTGATGTCATAGCAAAAACTCTTCTTTCAACAGTTTCACATATTGCTCCTGTATCTGGATTTGGAATCATAGTAAAATGAACAGATTCTTCTGGTGCATTTAAAACTTTTCTTAAATTTTTCCATAAAAAGTCACAGAAAAATGGTGTAAATGGAGCCATTAATTTTACAATTATACATAAAACTTTTCCTAATGTTGATAAAGCTTCAAGTCTATCATTCTTATCATCTCCTTGAAAACGTTTTCTATTTAAACGAATATATGTATTAGTTAAAGTATCAAAATATTTTGTTAATGGTGATACTACAGCATACAAATGATATTCTGACATTTCTTTTCTAACAAATGCAACAAGAGAATTTGTAAATGAAAGAATCCATTTATCCATAACATTTTCAACACTATCAACAAATTTAAAATCATCCTTCATATCATGTTCAAATAATTGTGTTCGTTGGACAAAGAATCTATAAGCATTATACCATGGAAGGAAGACATCTTTTAATACATCTTTAACTCCTTCTTCTCTAAATCTTAAATTTTCACCCCTTACTACAGGTGAATTTATTAAATAAAGTCTTAAAGCATCAGCACCATATTTTTCTACAACACCCATTGGATCTGGGAAATTTTTTTTACTTTTTGACATTTTATTTCCATCACTAGCAAGAATAAGACCATTACATATAAGATTTTTAAATGGTGGTTTATTAAATAATGCAGTTGATAGTACAAGAAGGGTATAAAACCATCCACGTGTTTGATCAATGCCTTCAGCAATAAAATCAGCAGGAAATATTTTATCAAAAATATCTTTATTTTCAAATGGATAATGTTGTTGAGCATAAGGCATACTACCTGATTCAAACCAACAATCAAAAACTTCAGAAACTCTTTTAAGTGTTCCTTTACCTTGTTTTGATGGAATAGTTAAATGATCAACACTTTCTCTGTGTAAATCAGTAATTTTAGTTCCTGTTAATTCTTCTAATTCTTTAATTGAAGCAGGGCAGACAATTTCTTCAAAATCATCAGAAACCCACAAATTTATTGGTGTACCCCAAAATCTATTTCTACTAACAGCCCAATCTCTTGCATCACGAAGCCAATTAGCAAAACGTTTCTCCTTAACAAATGATGGAACCCAATATGTTTGAGAATTATTTTCTAATAATTGTGGAATAAGTGACTCAACTCTAATAAACCATGATGGAACAGCTTTGTATAAAAGAGGTGTTTCAGATCTCCAACAATATGGGTATTTGTGTTTACATTGTTCTTGTTTAATAAGATTTCCACGTTCTTTTAAGTGCTTCATTATAAGTTTATCTGCATCTTTAACATACATTCCTTGAAAATCACTAACTTCCGAAGTAAATCTTCCCTCTTGATCAACAGGGCATACAATTTTCATATCTTTGGTAATAACTTTTTGTTCAATACAAGTCATGTAATCGATTTCTCCAAAATAAGGAGCTTGATGTACAACACCAGTACCTTGATCAGTTGTTACAAAAGTTCCTGTAAGTACTTTGAAAACAGGGATTTTATCTTTAAGATGAGCAAAATATGGGAATAGTGGTTCATATTCGATATCTTTAAATACAATTCCTTTTACTTTTTCAATAATGTTATACATATCAGGTTTCTTAAAAATTTCACTAATTCTACATTCAAGAAGAATTAATTCTCTTCCTGTACTTTTTTCTTCAACAATAAGATAATCTAAATCTGGATGAACACATAATGCTAAATTAGAAGGAAGTGTCCAAGGAGTTGTAGTCCAAGCAACAAAATATCTATTTTTATTAACTTTTTGTTGAAATCCAATAAAACAAGCTGGATCAACAACATCTTTATAATTTTGACCAGCTTCAAAATTAGATAATGGTGTTGAACATCCAGTAGAAAATGGCATTACTTTTACACCACGATAAACAAGATTTTTCTTAACTAATTCCGAAAAAACCCACCAAACTGATTCCATAAACCAAGGATATAAAGTTTTATAATCGTTTTCAAAATCAATCCATCTACCCATTCTTTGGATAGTAGATTTCCATTCACTAGAATATCTCATAACAATAGAACGACATTTTTCATTATACTTATCAATTCCCATTTTTAAAACATCATCAGGACCTTTAATACCAATTGTTTTGTCAACTTCAAATTCAACAGGAAGACCATGAGTATCCCATCCAAATCTTCTTTCAACATAATATCCATTTTGATGAGCCCAACGTGTTATTGTATCTTTAATAGTACCAGCAAGAATATGTCCATAATGTGGTAACCCAGTAGCAAATGGTGGTCCGTCATAAAATGTGTAACGTGGTCGACCCTCAGATTGTCTAAAAATAAATATTTTAAAATATTTAATAAAAGAAAAACATACTTTAATGATTTTTCAAAAATTTGATTCTCATTCCAACCTTTAAGAATTTTATTTTCTTCTTCAGCAAAATTAATATTATCAGCAACAGTATCAAGTTTTCCCATATCTATTAAAAAAAAGAATATATTTTATTAAAAATAAAAATATTTTAAAATAATAATAAAAAAAATTTAATCGTCCAACTTCCTCATTTATTTTAATAATAAATTTAAGAAAAAAAAATTTTTTTTTTTTCAATTGTATGTGAAACTATTTTAAATAATATAAAATAATATTGCTTTGTAATAAAAAAAATTTTTAAAAAATAAATTTTATGTATATATCTTTTTACAAAAGAAAAAAAAATATGTTGGATTTATGTAATTATTATTCTTGGTAAGAGTGAGCCCTCAAGAAGAGTTTTTTTTATTATAAATATAATACGATGAAGTAGAAGGTGTAATTTTGTATGTATAATACATTGTAGATGCAATGTTGTAAAATTTTAACAATAAAAATCTTTGAAATGAAGTTGTACTATGGTATTTTTTTTTAAATTATTGGTATAGAAATATCAATCATAATCAAAATATTTGGTTTTTGATCAATTTCTTTCAATACAATTTCTAGAAACATTAATGACGAAATTTCAATCTATTCAAATAATTCGATTCCATATTGTTACATAAGAAAAGACGTTATTGCCAGACTCATCTTGTTGTATCTTTACAATATTCAAAGAAAAATTGTTTTCTTTATAATTTAATTTGACTTTATTAACACAAAGACCCTCAATCATTTAATGACTCCCAAAATCAACTACCTATTGACATATTATACCGTTGATGATAATATTATGACACGACCATTAATGATTAACTAACTCGAACTATTTTTTAACTTCTAGCTTTATTACTTTTTTTTTTACATTCGTCTATGAGAGCATTATAAGGTATATAAATCGAATCAAGTATTCATAGGATAGTTAAAACAATAAAAAATATTTTTTACATAGACATTTTTTATTTTATATTTAATAGATGTAACAACTCAACACCATTTTGCGTTATTTATTATTTTAATGATAATAAAATTTAACTTTGTTTTTATAGGGTCTTCTTTTAAAGTCAATATTTAAAAATACTTCATTGTGACTAAAATTTTGATTAATTCATGGCGGATACGATTAGTTTAATGCATTCACCAATTGACTTTTGTACTAAAGATGCTGGGAATCTTAGTACCCTTTCTATAACTGATGCTAATGATGGATTGTTATGTACAATTTGTGAGAAAATTAAATATTCACCAAGATTGTTAAATTGTCTTCACTCATTTTGTACTGATTGTATTATTAAATTACAAAAAAATGGAAATGATATAACAAATAAAAAAAATAATGAAGGATATTCTATGTGTACTAGTTTTTGTAATTATCTTTCTGTTGGAGATAATCCTGATTCTGATAAAGAAAATAATTGGAAGTCTCCTAATGGATGCATTTGTTGTCCAATATGTCATCAAATGACAGCATTAAATGAACTAAATGTTGAAGAAGTCTTACCATTTGACTATCCTATTATTCAACTTTTAGATAAATCCAAACATATACCTAATTCTGAGATATGTAAAATTTGTAATAAGGGTGATAAAGCTGTTGCTGCATGTGAATCTTGTAAACATATCTGTGAACAATGCGTTACGATGCATAAACATGTTTCTGTTTTTCAAAATCATAAAGTAAAATTACTTAGTGAAATTTCTTTAAATGGTGGTGCACCTTCAAAAAAAGATTCACTTGATTGTGAATGTGGTCAAAAAAAAGTAACACATTTTTGTGATGATTGTGAAGTTTTTGTCTGTAGTTCATGTTTTGTTAAACATAATAATCATTCAATAAATGAAAGTTCAACATGGAATTCTGTTGGATTATGTAATCAGTTTGAAGATGTCTTAAAAATGATTGGAAAAGAAAGTGTTAATGCTGAATCTTTATTAAGTAATGATGCTGAAATGAAAACTTGTGATGAGTATTTTGCAATTGGCATTGGAAAGATTGAATTTATACATGAAAGAATTGTTCATGCTTTAAATAATTGGAAAAATGATATGATTCATGATTTAGAGCATAGAAAAAATGGTCTTAAGGAACAATTTGGTAAATTACGATATAATTGGGCTCTTCTTAATGGAAAAGAACTTCATATGGTTGATTTTATTAAAAATTTAGTTACACCTAATTTAGATAAGGAATTATGGAAGTTAAAAAAAATTATTTTTGAGCAAGCTAATTATTTAATAAATGAATATAAAAAGTTTGATAAAGATACAAAAGTTGAAACACCATTGCAATCTACAGAATATTTAAAAGCTTCAATTCATAATTATTTAACAAAATGTTTAGTACTTATTTGGAATTCTTTTTCACCAGATGCTGAGGATAATTTAAAGCATCAAATTTCAAATACTAATTTTTCATTAAATCAAATATCAATGAATATGCATGAACAAAATTCATACAATAATACGGCTTTCGATTTTAATGTTCATTATCTTAATAGTACACCTCATGAATATCGTTCACATGGAATACAATATAACAATGGTTCTGGTGATTGTGAATATGATGGTAACACTTCTGATATTATTCCTTCCTCTTCTACTTATGGTGAAAATTTTGGTGATAATTATAATAATAAAAATGTAAGAAATTCTGATTTATCTTCTCCACAAAATATCGAAGGAAATAGTTATGTTAGAAATTTTCAAGATCGTCCTAAAGATTATACCTGGACACAATATAATACAAATGCTCCTATATTTACTCCAACATCAAATAATAATCAAAAGTTAAGTATGAATAATATTGTTTCATATGTTGGTTGTCAAAACGGCACTTTTAATGAAAATTCTCCTGTTTCACCTTGTCATAATCCAATTTATAGTACAAATAATGATAATAATTCATCTCCAAATAATTCAATTCCTGATATTGACACACCACTTTATAATTTGAATCCTATGTCTCCTACATATAATAAAAAATTTAGTTTTTCAACAGGAAATGGACCATTACCACCACCATCTTCATTAATTATAACTACTTCAAATAATGGTAAAACTTGTAAAGGTAAAGAAATGTCATTAAGATATTCAGCAGGACTTTTTGGAAATCCTCCTGAACAACTTAATGCCCCTCATGGATTGTCAATTGGACGTGATGAAGATGTTGTTGTATGTGATACTAATAATCATCGTATAGTTATATTTTCTGCTAAAATGCAACATTTTGTATTTGGATCTGGTGGATGTGAGGAAGGATTATTATATTATCCAAAAAAGATTGTTACTTTTCAATTTCGTGGAAATTGGATGCATATTATACTTGATAGAGGTGCACCATCAAGATTACAAATGTTTTCATATGATGGAATGTTTAAATGCCGTTTTAGTAAGCTATTTTATTATATTTCAACAATGATTTATTTTATATTTAGATAGTGGTATAAGTAATGATAATATAAATGCAATGTCATTTGATGAAGAAAAAGAAACTTTACTTATAATCGATAATAAAGGAATTATAACGGGTTTTGGTATTGATTTAATTCCAGAAGTTCATCGTCGTCTTGTAATTAATTGTGGACGACATATACGTGAACCTTCTGATGTCATATATCATAAAGGATATTATTATATTTCTGATTATAAATCACATAATGTATGTGTTTTTGATAATCAAGCTAACTTAGTTAGAAAGTTTGGAAATTCATCAATAACACCTTATCCTATTGGTTTATCAATAACATCAAATGATATAATTCTTGTTGGAGATTCACATGGTAATAGATACCATATATCTGGTTTTAATATTGATGGAATCTTAGTTACTGAACACGAATGTCCTGATGTAAAAGTATGTTTATAATAAGAAATTTTTTCTTTATAATATATATATATTAAGGTTTCAAGATGTGTAGGTCTTAAAATTGGATCAGATGGAAATATTATAACTGTATCAAAACAAAATAATCTTGTTTTGGTTTTTAATCCCCTTCAAAATATAACAACATCCACATCATCATCAGTTTTATCTGCTTCTTCTTCAAATGCACCGTCTCGATTTCATATTTGAAAATTTCATTTACAAAATGAGATAGAATTATTTTTCAACTGTTAAGTTAATCTAAGAAGAATACCATCTCAAGAAATTTATTTCTTTTGACTTTATCTTTCTCTTTATTTGCAAATCATTATATTATCTCTTTAATTTTTAAATGATCTAAAATTTAATTTATTTTCAATATTATACCTTTTAGATGTTGTGATTTTATAGAGTTTTATTTTCATATTTCATATATTACTATTTAAAGATTTCTATAATAATAAATAAATATTTAAATTCAATCTTCTATATATTATAAACTACAATAAACTTTATAAATATTATTTAAAAGTTTAATATTATTTAGTTAAATATTATCAAATTAGTAATTTAATACATATCAATTTCAAAAAAAAAATAAATAAAATAATTTATAAAATGTATTGAATCTCAACTTTTTAGTAATTTAATTTGATACATTGAACAATTATAAATAAATTTTTTTTCATCCTATTTTTCAATAATAATAGAAATATAGAAATTGTAGTTACAACATAATCTACTATTTTTAATATAAATAGAAAAATATAAAATCAAGATTTTGGAATTATATAACAATCTTGGTAAAATGTTTCTGCACCGATAAAAGTAATTTTATGAAACTTTATTTTTAATATAATTAATTTATTCAATGAATTGAATATGTCAAAATTTCATTGGGCCAAACAAATTTATTGTACTTTTGTTACAATTGTTCCTGCTGCGTCAGTTACTATTGAAGGTAAGTATTTTTTATTAGTAATTATTTAAAGTTTTCATTGGATAATATAATATAATTAGTTAATTTTTAGGGCTTCGTGAAAAAAATTTTATTACAGATTTTATTATGAAAAGAAGTGACAAAGAAATGTCTCCAGAGTTATCAGCTTTAATTGAAAATGAAGTGGATTATTTTTTAACTGAACATAAACAAGATTCAATACGTAATGTTGAGGTATTTTTAATTTTATTTTTCTTTAAACAATAATTATAGATTAAAGTTTCATTATTTGACAATTTACTTCCTAAAACATGGGGTAGTCTTTTATTAGCAGATGGAGTGGAAAGTCAATTTCCTTTAATATTTAATATAGAAGATTATGATGAACTTCGTGAATATTTAAAGAATAAATTTTTATTTTTAAAAGATACCCCAATACCATATAATATTATTAATAAATGTCATATAAGTAATGAAAGCAAAAAATTTTGTATTCAAAGAGAACTTCAAAAATCTAATAGTGGTGTTTATTTATGTTTCCCAAGTATAGCGTGGATAACTTCGTCATCAATTTTTTATGGCATTACTTCTTTTTTGTTCCCTGTTATTGGGATACCAGTTGGATGTTTAATTGCTGCACTTGGAACTATGGGAGTTTATCCATATTTATATAATAGTTTTAAACAAAAATCAGAGATACATTTTGATAATGTTGTTATAGATATTAATGAAATATATAAAAAAGGTGCTCAAGATTATTTTGATTCTTGTAAATCAATATATAATTTGATTGGTAAAGAAAATTTTGGTATATCTAATGTTAATTTAATGGAAAAAAGAATGACCAACTTTAAATATAAAGATATGGATAAAAAATTAGAATCGAAAAGTAAAAGAAAAAATTATTTTGAAAAAAAACAAAAATCAGAATTATAATTTTTTTATTATAAAAAATAAATGCTATAGGAAAAATAACTAATTAAAAGTTAGTTTGTTATATATAATTTTTTGTTTGTTTATTTATTTATACTATTTAGATGTTAGAATATTAAGAAATAGTAGTATAAAATTATTTGTTCAAAGTAATGGTTCTGTACCTTAAATTATTTTATTATTATTATGTTTTAAACTATTTATAAATTTTTATTTAGTTATGATTCGATGTCAGATGCTTTTGTCTTCCTTAAAAAGGAAAGCCCTTAATACGGGAAAATTAAATTCTAAAAGAAAAAGTAAGCCAATTTCAAGGTATGTTTATTTTTCTAAATTTTTTTAATAAATTATTTTAAAGAACTTTTAAGGAGAAAGCAGATGATTTTATTCAAAGTCCAAACGGTACAAAATTTAAAATTTTAATTTTTACTGGGACGATAATATCTTATCCACTTGGAGCTTTAATTATGAACGGACCTTTAATTAAATCAACATTTCCTTGGCGTTTTAATATAACATATGAAATTCCAAAAAAATTAAAAGAATTAATTGATGAAGAATATCATAATTTATTAAAAAAGGAAAATCGTTGTGAAAGAGATGCAGTCGTAACTTTCTCAATTAATAATGATGAATCTGAGCATGATTCTATTGCAAAATCATGTTTATCTATTAGATTTGGTGCACAAATAGCTTTACCATTTTATGTCCAATTTGATAATATTGAAGAAGCAACCGAATATTGTAAAAAAAATTTAAAAAGTATGAAATTTTTAAATGAAATATTAACTATAGATTGGGACAGTGAGAAAGGACAAAAAATTATAAAAAGTATGGTGTTAAGTGATAATGCCAAAAGATTTTTAGTAAGAAGAGATATGTATGCTAATAATGGTTATCAATCATTTGCAAATCGTCCTATATGTTGGGCTACTTTTACAGCGTTTTCATCATTTTTAACTTTTGCAATTCATAACAAATCAAAATTATGTAATAAAACGGCACTATCTTTTGCCATTTTATATCCAGTTGTTTTTGGAATTTCATGGTTTTTTGGCAATCAATGGCATTTATTTTCTCGATATATGCAAGATTTACGTGGAGATTATCAATCTTATGAAATAAATTCAGATTATTTGAATGGGGGAAGAGAATATTATTTAAAAATGCTTGAAAGAAATAGATTATTAAGAACAATGATGAAAGATGGTTTATCCAAAATTTCAGCTGCTGGTGATATTAGAAAATTATTAACTCCTATAATTAGAAGATATGATCTTTCAAATGAGATATCTAAAGAAAAAAATGATTTAGAAGAAACTCTTACAGATGGTGAATGGTAATTAGAATTTTTGTTATTTATTATATTATAAAAACTTAGTTGTTTAAATTGTTATAATATTATCAAATATTTTTTTTACGTGTGTATTTTATCACATTCATATTTACTACTTTTATATTACTTTTTTAACAAATATTTTTTAGATTACTAACAAAAATACTAACTAATTATGTCAACAGTGTTAGGACTGTTGGCTTGTGCCATTTCATCTTTATTTTTTGGTTCTATGTTTGTTCCTATTAAAAAGTATAATCCAGGTGATGGAGTATTTGTACAATGGGTTATGGGTCTTACAATAATGTTTGTTGGAGTTATTGCTAATTTTTTTAATAATTTTCCACCATTTCAACCATTTGCTATGTGGGGTAAGATAAAAAAAAAAACTTTTCCTTTTAATATTAATTCTTTTAAGGTGGCTTTTTTTGGGCTGCAGGAAATTTAACAGCAATTCCTATTATTAATATTATTGGTGTTACATTGGGAATGTTAATATGGGGTACAGTAAATTGTGTAGTTGGATGGGCTTGTGGAAGATTTGGATTATTTGATACAATACCTTCTATTCCTAAATCTCCATTTATTAACTATATAGGTCTTATTTTTGTTATTATTGGTGGAATTTTATTTTCACGAATCAAATCGTCATCTATTACAAGAACTGATTCTCAAGAATCATTTGGACCTGTTGACGAGGTAGATGAAGAATCAAATTTACTTAATACAGGAAGTAATATTACTGAAACAGAAGTTATAAATATTAATAGTACAAAATTCAAAGATAAAATCGCAATAATTTTATCTATTTTTGCTGGATTATGTTATGGTATTACATTTCTTCCTGTTGTATATATACAAAGTCATCCTAAAGAATATCCAGATGCACCAAAAGATGCTATAGCTTTTGCCTTCTCACATTATACTGGAATTTTTGTAACAACTACTGTATTTATGATAATTTATTGTATATATAAAAAAAATAAACCGGAAATTAACAATGAAATTATTTTGCCTTCTATAATTACTGGAGTTATGTGGAGTGTAGCTCAATTGTCATGGTAAATTTTTATTTATATAAATATATATTTATTTACATTAATTTTTATTTTTCCAAACATATAGGTTTGTTGCTAATGATGCTTTAAGTCAAGCCATAACATTTCCTATTATAAGTATGGTCCCAGGAATATGTGCTGCATTATGGGGAGTATTATATTTTAAAGAAATTACTGGTAAAGAAAATATGCTACTACTTGCCTTAGCAATAGGAATAACTTCATTTGGAGCGATTTTAGTGGGTATTTCAAAAGATTTTTAAGCTTTATAAAATTTTCTTAAATTTTAAAAATTGAATTATTTTGATTGTTAATAAAATTACACAAAATTTCTACTAAGTAGATTAATAGAGCTAATTAAAATGTTTTAAAGATAATTATATATATATAAAAAATATATTAACTTTTATAATCAATAATTTCAATATGACTGTCAAAATGATTAAATGACGGAGGTCCATATAAAGTTTCTGCTCTTTTTAAAAATGCTTTAACCATTGTTTTAACAACTTGATCAAAAAACAAATGAGATAACTGAGCATGAACAGAATATTTAAATTGAAATGTTAATGAAAAATATAATGTACATGTTTGATCTAAATTTTTAGGTAATCCTGGTCCAAATCTCCATGTTGTGTCTAAAATTTCAAATAATGATCCATCTGCACAAACAGAATGAACCACATATGGTGGTAAACTAGTAACTCTAGATTTATATTTTTCCCATAATGGTGGAAAACCAATTGTTAATTCACATAATGTTAAATTATCACTAATTTTAATTATTTCTGATTTTTTACACCATGGAACAAATTCTGAATATTTTTCTACATTATTTACCACGTTATACATTTGTTCTGATGAATACCCAATAACTCTTTTTTCAGCATATCTTTGATTTTTATTTATCTTTGGTAGTGAAAATAAATATCTCCTTACAATATGCATAGTGTAAAGTTTTATTCTAATAATACTTTTATTTTAAAAAACTAAAATAATAAAAATATTAAAAAGTTGAGATACTTTAATAGAAAATATTTCTTTTTATAAAATAATATAAATTTTTGTAATATTAAAAAATTTTAATAATATTTAATATAAGCAAATGAATAGTATAAATATATACGTATAAATATTATAATTCTTCTTCATAGATAATTTCTTCTAACATATCCTCATCACTATTATCATCCCAATTTAAATATTTCTCTTCAATATTAGTATGAGAAAAATTATTACTGGCACATTGGTAAATACGTGGTGTCTGTTTTATACACTCCTCATTATGTTGTTTTAATATTTTTTTATGAAAATTACAAGCATGAACCCGTTTACCTTGTATAGATGAAAATTTATGACCACATATTAAACATGTAGTACGTAATTCTTTAGGCATATAATGATTTTGATGTGAATAAGTTAAATGAAATGCAAGAACAGAAATATCCTTGAACATTCTACCACAATCTTCAATAAGACAAACAATATTTTTAATATCACATAATTTTGTGGAGCGTAATCGTTTTGCTATCATCTTGCTAGTAGTATCTTTTGATATATTTATTTTATTAGAACGATTTTTCTAAACAAAATATTATCTTATAATATTTACAACATACCATATTACTACCAGCCCTACTATTTCTAACTAACAGTTGTATATATTCACAATTTAAAGCATCATTTTTAATATTATTTAAACTTTTTGTATCTTGTTTGTTATCAGTAAAGTTGTCATAACTTGATGAAGGTTTTTCTATACTTTTTTCTGAAATAGAAGACATCATATTTTTGCTATCATTTCTCCGTACAAAACACCTCTTTTCTATAGGACCTATTATAACATTATCTATGTTTTTTTCAAAATTTTTACTATTCACATTATTAATGTTATCCAAAGTTTTAGGTAACACATTACTACCATCATCATTCATCTCAATTTGATCATTCTTTTTTGTTTCTGCCATTATAAAAACAAATAATCATCTAAACTATTAAGATAGTATTTTAAAAATATAAAGTAATATTTCTAAACTTTAAATTTATCAGTAGGAATAAATCTAATTTTTATTGGAATAATATGTATTTTCATTTTAAAAATTTTTAGTATAATAACCTAAATAATATGAATATATAATAGTAAGATAAGTAATATTTAACATATTTATTTTTTTTTTCTTTATAAAAATATAAATTTTTTTTTTTAATAAAAATCATTTATAATTCTGTTCTAGTAATTATTAAAAAAATATATTTATAGGTATAGTAAAATTTGACGTATTTGAAAGATTATTTTATAAAAACATCTAATTATAACATTTTATAATAAAATTTGTTACTTTGTTTAAAGAAAAATTACATTATAACAATGATTTTGTCAAGTAAATATATTATTTTAAAACTATATTTTAAATCTTATTATTAGTAGATTTTAATAGTAAAGTAATCAAAAAATTGTTTAGAAAATTATTGTCACTTCTGTTCAATCAAAGGAATGTATATACACTATAAAAGAAAGCAGAACAGTAGCGCAGCAGACGAGGAATAAAAATATTAATCGGTTAGGAAGAGGTTACTAGATTGGCATTTATATCTATATCTAATAGTAAAACGTAACGAAAAATGTTTTTAACAATTATATTTTGTAAGAAATTAAATAATATTTATATGTTACTTTTTCTATATTTTACATTAATTTGCCATCAAACAACTTCCTTATTTCCTGGTGGTACTATTGAAGATGGTGATTATAGACATCTATATCCTTTAACATGTATAAAATTTAATGTTCTTTCAAATGAAATCAAAGGACTAAGTTATGTTTTAGGAAGTATTGAAAATTGGGAATATCCAAAAGATAAATTATCAATTGATTTTTATATTTATGACGAAACAACAAATAATGCATTAGTTAGGTAGGTTACATTATTTTATTATTGATTTATTAAATTTTAGATGGAAGACAGAGTTAAACAAATTGTTTCATTCAATAACTATTAATCGTAACACTAAAAATTGGCGTGAAAGTGGTTTGGTATCAGCTAGGAATAATAATTGTGGGCGAGTTCTTATATCTAATATCGGTATACTTTTATCAGAAAGAGCATTAATAAATTTATCTCAATTAGATGAAGTTGTTGTCTCACCATTATTATTTGATGGTTTTCAAGGTAAGACAAATGCAGAAAATTATGGAATTACAGAGTTAACAAATGACTTTCTTGAATTTAAAGAAAAAAATAATATTGAAATAAAAGATGTATTAATAGAACCTATTTATATAAATTTAAAAAAAATGGATTCATCTTACTTAACATTTGAAAAAGACAATATTAGAAATGTTGATAAAAGTGCCAATGAAATTGAAGTATTCCTTTATTCAGCTAAAATAATGAACATTCCATTATATCTTAATAATAATCATGATTATGGTTATTTTTTTGACTACAAAAATCTAGAAAAAGATGAGAAAGAAGATATAATTAATTTATTTTCTGCTAATAGGATTTCAGAAAATGGTTTATATTCTTTATTACCATCTAAAGTTTTAAAAAAATCTTATCCTATTCCAAATAAATTTTCTTTTGATGAAATTTATTTAATTAATTTGAAGAGAAGAAGTGAAAGAATGGAAAAAATGAATGAAATATTGAAAACAGTTGGTTTTATGTATAAAAGATGGGATGCCGTTGATGGTAAAAAATTAACTGATGAAGAAATTAGTAATAAAATTAAATTTCTTCCTAATTATATGGATCCTTATCATAAAAGGCCAATGAAAAAAGGTGAAATTGGATGCTTTTTAAGTCATTATAAAATATGGGAAGATGTTGTTAAGAATAAGTTAAATAAAGTGATTGTCTTTGAAGATGACATTCGTTTTTCTAAAAATGCAACGGGAATTTTAAGACGTTTAGTATCTGATTTAGATACTACAAATGAAGAATGGGATTTTATTTATTTAGGTAGGAGAAAAGAAAATCCAAAAGCAAAAGAATATTTTATTACTGGTCACAAACATCTTAGTTCAGTTACATATTCTTATTGGACATTAGGATATGCATTAAGTAATAATGGAGCTAGAAAATTATTAGAAGGTAAACCAATGGAAAAAATGATGGCATTAGATGAGTATATTCCAATAATGTATGATAGTCATCCATTTAATGAATGGAAAAATCATTTTTCAAATCGTAATCTTAAAGCATATACAGTTTATCCTCTTATTGTAACACCAGAAAAATATACAAATGAACCTGGATATATAAGTGATACAGAAGATTCAATAATTATTAAAAAAAATGAATTTTCAAAAGAAGAATTATAATTTATTTTAATAAATATTTATTATAAATTAGTAATAATTTTTATGGTATAATCCATTCTATTTTTTATAAAAAATTTTATAAAATAACTTAATTTTTAGGTATGGATCTTAATTTATTATACTATCTTTCATTAGGATGTCTTGGAAAAAATTCTTCATTTAAAATTAATGATAAAACATATCGTACATTAAAATTATTAGCTACTGGAGGTTTTGGACAAGTTTTTCTTGTTGAAAATGATTCAAAAAAATATGCTTTAAAGTATATAGAAACAAATTCAACATATCTAGTTAATAGAATTAAAAAAGAAATTGAACTTCATAAATCATTTGATCATACAAATATTTTAAAACTTTTTGACTATCAAATAGATGTTACACTTACAGGCGATGAAGGAAATTTTTTAATGTTAATGCCTTACATTAAAAATGGAACATTACAAGATGAATATGATGTTTTAAATAAAAAAGAGATTAAAACATTTATTAGTACAGATAGAATAAAAAAAATTTTTCATGATGTACTAGAGGGGGTAAATTATCTTCATAATAGAAATCCTATTGTTATACATAGAGATTTAAAACCAGCTAATTTGTTGATAAATGAAAAAGATACTATTTTAATAATGGATTTTGGATCAGCTACAGAAAATGTAGAAATAATTATGGATTCTAAACATAGTAGAAAAATGGTTGACGAAGCTAATGAATTATGTTCAATGCCGTATAGAGCATGTGAACTTTTTAATTGTGAAGTTGGAACAGAATTAAATGAAAAAATTGATATATATAGTTTAGGATGTATACTTTATTCATTATTTCATTTAAGAGGTCCATATGATTTAGAATATCAAAAAGGTGGTAGTTATGCATTAGGAAGTAATAGTGGAGTTATACGTTTTGATGAAACATTAAATATTTCAGAAGATATTAAAAATCTTATTAAGAAAATGATGAATGTCAATTATGTAGATAGGCCATCAACAGAAGAAGTTATAAAATTATTTTCGGATGCAAAATTTTAACATACAACTAACACTTATTAAAATAATCAATTTAATAGAAACATATCATAAGAATTTTGGTGATTTTATTTTATTCATTTCTTATAAATTAAAAAAAATTCTTTAATGTTATATAATATGTTCAAAGTATATCAATATATATTATACATCTTCTTTCATATAATTTTTAAATTAAAGAAAATAAAAAAAAATTTATAGTTTGTAGTGAAACATTTATAAATTTGACAATGTAAAACAAATAAAATAAAATGTATTTGTAGTATGTAGTTAGTAAAACTTTATCAAAAATTTAGATGACAAATAGGCGTTTTTAAAATTACTATTTAAAGTACACTTTTTATGTTATATCAATATTTTAAATTATTTAAATATCTTACTATAAAATAATATTTATTTTATATATAATGACTTTTAATAAAGATAAGATATTTAAAGGTCCAAAACCACAATATTCACTGAATGCTCATTTTCCATCAAAATTTGAAAGATTTTTTTACAAAACTAAGGTTAGAAAAGTTTAAATTAATTTTATAATTTAATTTTATATAGTTATCATTTAAAAATAATCTTTACCCAATATCACCATTTGTTTATATTTCAACAACTATTGGATTTGGAGGATATTTATATAAAAATTATTCAAATATTTTTAATGAAACATTTACTATTTTTGAAAAATATTATTTTTTAAATTATATTAAAGTTGGATTTTTATCAACAGTTATAACAACAACAAGTGTATATTTATTAAGAAAATTTTTAAAGTATACATTTTATTCATACAAAGGATTTCTTTTTGAGGATTCAAAAAAACCATCATTAAAAACAAAATTATTTGGTATTGTCAGAGGTATTATAAAAAAGTTAAATCCACCAGGTTTTAATTCATGTGACTATTTGTTACCAAATTTACCAGTTCCATCAATTGATGAAAGTATTGATAAATATATTGAATCAATTAAAGAAATCTTTCCTAAAGATGAATTTTTAAAAATTCAATCAGAAGCATTAAAATTTAAAAATTCTAAAAATTCATTTATTCTTCAATCATTAGCAAAACTTTATTCATTATTTACAAGTAATTATGTCACAACCTTTTGGGAACAAGGAGCTTACCTTTATGGAAGAGATCCTTTACTTATTAATTCTTCTGTTGGTTATGTTGATATAGCCAAACCTATTCCGGCTAATCAGGCACGTAGAGCAGCACATGTTATTTATCTTGAAGGGCAATCTCAATTAGCAATTGACAAAGAAGAACCTAAACCTATAGGTGAAGGAATGTTATGTATGAGTCATTATAAAAAAAATTTTTGTACTTGTAGAGTACCAGGTATAGAGAAAGATTATCTTATAAATAATGGACCGTCAAATTATTGTATTATAATTCACAAAGGAGCAATATATAAAATTAATACATTTAATGAAAAAACAAATGCTCCAGAAAAGATTGAAGATTTATATGAAAAGGTTGTTGATATTTTATTAAAAAATGAGAATATGGATGAAGAGGAAAAATTTATAAGTGCTTTTACAACAGACAGAAGAGATTCTTGGGCTAAAAATAGAGATAAATTTTTCCTTTCAAATAAAAATAATAAAAAAAATCTTGAAATTATAGAAAATTCTATTTGTGTTATATATTTATGTGATAGAAATGATATATATAGTGATGATGAGTCTACAGAAAAATTTTCACTTGAAAATTTAACTGGTAATGGTATGAATAGATGGGTTGATAAAAGTGTAAATTATGTAATAACAAAAAATGGTCGTTTTGGTGGTACAACAGAGCATTCTATTGCAGATGGTTCTGAATTTGATCATTTTATGGAGAATTATATAATAGCTGATAAGTATAATTTAGAATATCCTAAAATTATTGAGGATATATATCAAAGACCAAGTAAAAGAGGTAATATATCAGTGAATCGTCTTTGTTTTGAAATGTCTACTGAAATGAAAGAAGAAGCTAGAAGATGTTATAATGAAGCATTAGAAAGAGGAGGAGATGTTGATTTAAAATCATTATTTTTAAGAGATTTTGGTAAAGGAATTATAAAAAAAGGAAAAATTTCCCCAGATGCTTTTATACAAATGGCAATTCAATTAACCTATTTTAAAGATCAAAATAAGTTTGATTTAACTTATGAAGCTGCTTCTGTTAGATTTTATCAAAATTCAAGAACTGAAACATTAAGAAGTGTTACTAATGATTCATGTAATTTTGTAAGATCTATGTTAGATAATTCTAAAACAAAAGAAGAAAAATATTTATTATTAAAGAAAGCAACTGAAACACATACATATAATAATAAACAATGTATGATTGGAAAAGGATTTGATAGACATTTATTTGTTTTATATGTATTATCACAAATATTTGGTAGAAATGTTGAATTTTTAAATACATATATTCAACAAAAATGGACATTATCAACTAGTCAACCTCCTTTTGTTACTAATCAAGTTGATGAAGATGGTGACATGGATGCAACATGGCAAGGAGCTGCTTTTGGTCCTGTTGATAAAAAAGGATATGGTATATGTTATCGTTTTGGTGGAAATCATAGTTTAATCGTTCACATAACAAGCTTTAAAAGTTATAAAAATACGGATAGTAAAAGATTTAGTGAATTATTCTATGAATCAATTAAAGAAATGCAAAATCTTTTTGATTAATAATAAAAAAAATTAAAAAAAGATATGTCTTATGCCAGATTTTTTTTGCTTATTTATAATGACTTTAATTTTAATAATATTACAGTAGAAAAATAAATTAAACAATTTTTTAAAATTATATCATAAAATCAATTTATTACAATAAATATAATAACTAAATAATTTATATCATAAGCCTTTATTTATAATTAAAATGAAATATATTAGTAATAAGTTCAATATTTTTTATTAATATTTGAAACAATTTATACATAAATTTTATAATACAATGTTAAAATTTGTAAAATCAAAGTTATTTTTTTTCAATGTTAAAATTCAATAATTTATTAAATAAATAAATATATAATATCAAATTTTTTTGTTTAAAAATATAAGTTTCTTCTATTTTATTATGACAGATATTGTTGATGATTCAAATTACAAGTCTTATGAGCTTGTTAAACCATCTGATAAATCATTAGATAACGAAAAAATTAATAATGTTAAACATAATGAATTATCAGGAAAAAAAGTTAATGGAATTGAAATTCATAATTTATTAGGAGAAGGAGGATTTGGTTGTGTTTATAAATGTACCATGCACAAACGTTCTGGTGAAACTTTATCTGGTGCTTTTAAGGCTGAAATGAATAAAAAGGGTACAACAACATCAAATGGTTTAGTTTATGAATGTAGTATATTAAGAAAATTAGAAGCTGAAGGTAATATGTATCATTTTACTAATTTATATATCAATGGTCAACGCCCGTTATTTTCTTTTATGGTATTACAACTTGTTGGACCCAATTTATATGACATATGTACATATTTACCAGATGAAAAATTTGAATATAATACATTTATACGTGTTGCATACCAAACATTAGAATCTATTCAAGCTTTACATAATATTGGTTATTTACATAATGATTTGAAACCAGCAAATTTTGCTATTGGTGATAAAAGTCATGAAACTGATGGTATAATAGTTTATATGCTTGATTTTGGATTATCAAGAGAATATGGAAGTAAAGAAAATCCTATAAAAAATGTTTATAAAAAACCAAAAAATGGTATTGAATATACAGGAACAATTTCACATTGTAGTCCAAATGCTCATCAAAGAAAAGAGCTTGGAAGAAGAGATGATATGTATGCATGGATTTTTTTATGTATGGATTTTTATAATGAATTACCTTGGAGGACTTTAGAAAAAGATGAAGAAATTGAGGAAATGAAACTTAAATGCACTTATGAAACATATTGTAAATTTTTACCAAAAGGTTTTCATTGTTTATTAAAACACATTGATAGTTTAGGAGTATATGATAAACCAGATTATAATATGTGCTTTAATGAAATTAATAAATTAATGAAAGAAGCTAAAATAAAAATGGAAGATCCATATCAATGGGAGCTTTTACCTATAGAAGCTAAAAAATCATTAAATATTCGATTAGAACCAAGAAAAAATAATGCTATAAAAAAACAAGTTATATCAAAAAAGAAAACAGCTAAAGATATGGAAGGAAAGGCCAGACAATTATCAAATAAAAATTTAAGTGTCAAAAAACAACGTAACTTAGATAATAATAATTCAGTTAGAAATGCTAATTTAAGTTGTAAAAATAAGCAAAATCATAATGACAAAAAAAGTACTAAAGATAAAGCTTCTTCTAAACCATGCCAAAAAGTCAAGGAGAAAAAAAATAATAAAAAATCAAAAATTGGATTGGATGATGATACTAACACAAATAAACTTTTAACTGAAGAATTTTTGTCTTCTTGTGTTGGTGAAACTAATGAAATGATGGAAAAAAAATTGTCTACATTTGAAACACAACTGAAAAATAAAATGGAAAATAATAAGAAACAATTAAATCAAAAAAATAATAATATATAAATATTTTTTAACAAAAATAACACCATTGTATACATATAATAATGAATTATACATTTAATTAATTCATTCTTAATTATTTGACCTTTGAAAAACTTTTAAAATAAATTTTAATATATTAAAACATGTTTTCTAAAAAAGTTGAGCAATTTTAAAAAGCTAAGACAAGAAAAAATTTTGTAATTGGAGAATTTCATTTTTGATGTTTTTTTTAGAGTCAAAAAAGTAAAAATTTAAAAATTTATCTATCAATAATTTTTTTTCTCACACGATTGAGATAAAACCGAATATGAAACTATAGGTTTTCGAGCAAGCTGTATTCATTGAGACTAGTCGCTTAATTGGAAAACTCGTTTTTTGATGTTTTTCTAACATAAACTACTTTTTAAAATTAAAATTTTTAATTTTTTTTTACGTATTTGAAAAGAACTCAAAAAAATGGTAAAGATTCATATATATATTGATATAGTTTCACACACTATTTTTTGAGATATGAAAAGTGAGTAAAAAAATTTATAAAGCTCTACAGAAGCGCAATGAAGAGCGTTATGGTGGGCACCACCATATGGTATAGCGGATAAATTTATTATGTAGTAATGTATAAGCGATATAAATATAATACTCAATGGTTAAGTTCAAATTAACTTTATTATTTTAAACAGAGTGACAATGATTATGTGATTTATAATTATTAGAATTATTCTTCAGTGATTATTTAAAATTCTCCAGAAATAGAAGGTTAATATGCTGGACCCACAGCATATCAAGAGTATTCTTTATTAGGAATATTAGACTAACTACAACAATTTTCTAGTATTTATTACTACTCCTAGTACCTCTCTCTATCAGTACATTTTCACAACTGACTTATTATTTCTCTTTTGCCGTTGATGTCTATTTCCTATCTCCACCCAAATTTAAAATTTGGGTTCTTCATAATGCCTACTTTCAGGCTGGCATTACAAGAGATATGATGCTAATATTTTGTATTTGGTAATTTGTCTAATAGGTAAATACGTTAGGAATATTAAATTAGAAATTTAAAATTTTGCTTGTCCCGGCTTGCTCGACTTTCTCGGAAAACGTGTTTGAAAAAATTAAAATTAAATAAATACAAAATTTTTATTAATTGCGTAAAAAATATTCTTAAAAAAACTATTCAGTTATATATTTTCTTATAAGAAAAAAGTTTTATATAAATCAATAAAATGAAAAATAATAATAGTTTTATTATCGTTTTTTTAATTTTTTACTTCGCTCCATTTTTATATTTTAAAAATTCTCTTTTTATTTTTAATAAATCATAATTTTTTGGCACTGACTTATAAATAATATGAAAAAAATTTTTTTTATTAATACTTTTAAAATAAATCACAACATGATTATTATAAGAATAAATCATAAAGTTTGTTTTATAAAGGAAAAATCGTGCATCTATAGCTATTTTGTTACTTCAATACTTTATTTCAAGGCAATTTATTTGATTACAAACAGCTTCTGTATTTGAATAAAAAAATAACTAGATAAAACTTTTATTACTCTTCTTTTGTTTTTTGAACTCACAATATTATAAATACAGTTTATTATTAATATTTTATTTTTTAAAATATATAAATTTGTCTCTATCATATCGAGAATATTTATGATAAAAACCTAATGAATGCATTTTTTCATGTTGAACTATTCCTAATGTACAACATCAAAATCCAATACTTATAGAATGCCAAACTTTTTTTATCTTGCTTTCTAACGAGACTACTACAATTAATACTATAATAGTAATGTAGTCTAGCTAACCGAGGCTTCATTACATTACATTTTTGAAATTTAATACAGATTTTCATTTTCAATTCTACATAGTGTAGTATCTACTATTTAATGATTAACACTAACGTCAACAAAATAGAGATTTGGGAAATTCCATTTTGCTTCAAAATCACTTGAAATCATTCTTTTTTTTTCAATAATATTTATTATTTTCATAATCAACTAAACTTTTTATACTTTGTTCATTTTTTAATGTATTTACATTAAATAAATTATCCTCACTATTAAATAATATCACACGTCTTTTAAATTTTGCAAATTTATTTACATTTTGATAATTATTGTAGCTAGTTATTTCATTTTTTATAAACTAAAATTATTTTTATTAAAAATATTTTGTTTTTATTACAACTTACACAAAAAACGTTTGCAATATGTATGATAATTAAAAAAAATTTGTAAATATCCCATTATTAAGGTACAATAAATCATTTTATTTTAAAAAACGTTAACTTAAAAATTTATAAAATATTATCATTTAATTTTTTTACATTTATTTACATTTAATAATATTTTTTTTATATAATATTTAACTTTTAAAACTATTTTATGTATAACTCCAGATGATCAATAATTAATCTTATATTATAACTAACTTTTTATTTATTTTGAATGTTTATCAATGATGTTAAAAAATAAATTAATCAAACAAAATTTTTAATAAAAATTTATTTTTTTAGCTAATATATAAAAAATTCTTATTTATAGTAAAACTTTGTTAAATTAAATATTTAATCAAAAAAATTCAACACTATATAAAATGAAAACAAAATATCTATTTATCAATTTAAATATTTTAAAAAAATGTTTATTTATTTTTTTTTGATGTAAAAAAAATTTTCTTAATTTAAACAACATATATTATTTAGAGAAATTTATACAGTTAAAGGTTTTTTTGGGTTGTTTGAAATTTATATTTTTAATTTCTTTTATAATTTAGAAACTCTTTTTCTAGTTTTATGTGATCAAAATATTTTGGCACTGATTTGTATAAAATATGACAATGATTACGTTCACTATTACTTCTAAATAAAATCATAGCATGATGATTATTAGAATAAATAAAAAAATTTGTTTTGTAAAGACAAAAACGTGCTCCTGTAGCTGCTTTGTCATTCCAATATTTTACTTCGAGACTATTCAATGAATAACAAATATCTCCAGAATTTGGGTAGAAATTACTACTTAAAACTTTTATTACTATTCTTTTTTGTTTTGAAGTTAAAATATGATAAATACAATTTTTTTTTCCTTTTGTCATAAATTCTTTTATTTTATTAGTAGCATATAATCGTGACGGTCCACATTCATTTGTAGGAAATGACAATTTATTACAAAACCGTCCAATAAATCCTTTAACACATTTACAAACTCTACAATTATTAGGATCTTGATATCCTCCGTTCTTACAGTATATTTTTATGCGACATTTATCTGAACAATAATAGTAGTTTAACATTTTAACATCACAGAATGATAGTTTTTCTGAAAGACCATAAGTATATTTATATAGTGGATCACGCGATAGCATGGTTTCTTTTCCATTTTTTGAATACATTTTCATTCCATACAGCATTACCGATCCAAAGTCAAATGATACACCAAAAGTATTTGAATGAACTGGATGAACTTTTAAAAAATTCTTATAGAAATTTTTTTCAATATTTTCTTTTTTAAAATATAAATATAGATCTCTATCATGTCTAGCTTGAGTATGAAAAAACCCTAATGAATGCATTGTTTCATGTATAACTTTTCCTATAAAGTCACAATTTGGTCCAATACTTATAGGTTGCCAAATTCCTTTACCTTGTTGTCCAACAGGACTACTACAATCATTACCGTAATAGTAACGTAGTCCAGCTAAATGAGGTAACATTACTTTATATTTTTTAAACTTTATACAAGTTTTATTTTGAATTATAAATAACGCACTATCTATTAGTAAAGGGCTAACACCAACATCAACAAAATAAGGAATTGGAAAACTCCATTTTGATTTAGAATCTCCTGAAATCATTCTTTTATTTCTAATTTCTCTGTTAAATGATATATCTTTATTATATAAAATATCTTGACTATCAAAAAATTCTATATTTGTTTTCAATTTTTCATAATTACTTACATACTGAAAATTTTTGTAAATAGATATTTAATTTTTTAAAATTAAAATATTTTTTGTCAAAAATAATTTTTAATTTTTCTTTAGACTTACATAACAAAAATTTACAACATATATTAAAAAAAGTAATTTAATTTTTAAATTTACCATTAATATGTTATAATAGAACTTTTTATTTTATAAAAATGTTAAATTTAAAAATTTTACGTTTAGTAAACTTTATTATTTATTTTTTTAATATGTACTAATCTTTAAAAGCATTTTTTAAAATGTTTATTCATGTAGTTTAAAACAAATTAGTCAAACAAAATTGTTTAATAAAACAATTTAATATTATTTTTAACAAATTATAATATTTTTTTATTAATAATATAATAAATTTGATCATTAGTTTGGTTGAATCAAAGTATTTTTCAAAGTACATAAATTTAATATAAAAAAATAAAAAAATTATTATACTATATTATTCTATAAAAAAAAATTTCTTAAAACAAAACTTTTTAATTTTAAATTAATTTGTTAAAAATTGTTGATTTAACAAATTTTTATTATATAATTATTTTAAAATTAATAAATTTTTATATTTTTTAACATTTATTTTTAAAGCTGGAATACAAAATAGTCCTATCTATTTATTAAATTTATGTCTATTTTATCTATGTTTTAAATAAATATAAAATTTTTTTTCATTTTTAGTGTACAATTTTTTTTATTAAAATATATTTCTATTGTACATGAAAAAAATTAAACATAAATTTTTTTTTCAGTTTTTTACAAATTTTTTATTTGTTAAAATTTCATAATTTGAAAATTCTCTATTTACTCTAGTGAATCTAATTTTTCTTGGTATTGCTTTATACAAAATATGAAAATGATTTAGTTTATATCTACTTCTGAAATAAATTATAACATGGCTATTATATGAATAAATCATAATATTTGATTTGTACAAACAAAATCGTGCTCCTGTAGATATTTTATTACCCCAATATTTTACCTCAAGACTATTAATTCTGTGACAAGTACGTTCTTTATTTGGATAAAAAAAACTAGCTAAAATTTTTATTGCTATTCTTTTCTTTTTTTCACATAAAATATGATATATACAGTCTTTTTTTCCAAGTGCTCCAAATTCTTTTATTTCATCAGTAGCATGTAATTGTGATTGTCCACATTCTTTTGTAGGAAGTGACAGCGCATTACAATAAGGTCCAATAAACCCCTTAACGCATTTACATTTTCTGCAATTATTAGGATCTTGATATCCTCCATTCATACAAGTAATTTTTATCGGACACTGTTTAAAACAGTAATAAAAGTTTAACATTTTAATATCTCCAAATGAAATTTGGTCTACAACACCATAAGTATTTTGATATAGATGATCATATGAAATCATAGTGTTTTTTCCGTTCATCGACAGCATTCTCGGTCCATACATCATTACTGATCCAAAGTCAAATGGTACGTCAAAAGTATTCGAATCTTTTTTTGAAACTTTTCTAAAGTTTGTTAGATGATTTTTATTAATATTTTCATATTGAAAGATTACATATTCATCTCTATCATATCTAGAATGTTCATGAAAAAAACCTAATGCATGTAATGTTTCATGTTGAACTCTTCCTATGTTGTCACAATGAGGTCCAATGCTTATAAGTTGCCATATTCTTTTACCTTGTTGTCCAACAGGACTACTACAATTTTCACCATAATAATAATATATTCCAGCTATACCAGGCTTTAATACTTTATACTTTTTAAATTTAATACAAGTTTCTTTTGTAATCATACGTAGTGCACTATCTACCAGTAAATGACTAACACGAAAATCAACAAAATAAGGAATTGGTAAATTCCATTTTGCTTTAGGATCACTTGAAATCATTCTTTTTTTTCTATAATTTTCATTGTTATTATAATTAACTGATCGTTTTTTATTTTTTTTGGTTAGTAATGAATTTTTATTGTATAAATTAAATTGGCTTTCAAAAAAATCAACATCTCTACTTAATACTTTAGATTCGTCTATATGTTGGAAATTATTATAATTAGATTTTTCGTTAATAAAAGGCTACAATGTTTCTTGTTAAAAATACTTTTTTTTTAAACTTACGTAACAAATATTTGTAATTAAAATCAAAACTAATAAATTAATTTGTGAATATCTTATTATCATAATACAATAAAACTTTTTTACTTCATAAAAACGTTACATTTAAAAATTTTAGATTTAATAAATTTTTATTTAAAAAATTTATTTTCCAATGTTAAATTTTTAGTTATGTATTATGCTTTAATATTTAAATTTTATAATTATAAATTTATAATTGAAAACTATATATATAATTATATTTTAAATTTTCTACTCATTATTTAATCTATTTTTTTTGGCTAATTTTTTGTTTATTAAATTGGAGCGCAAAATAATTAAACATTATTTTTTAATATAAATTTATTTGTATTAATTTTAATCTTTAAATAAATTTTTTTATAGTATAAAAATGTTAAGTATAAAAATTTATTAAAATAAAATTCTATTTTAATACTTATAATAAATTAAAAAAATAAAAACAAAGCATTTATTAACAGTTTTAAAACTTTTATAAAACTATTTTTTTAATCCTAATCATATAAAAAAATAGATAAAAACAAAAATTTTTATATATTTTTTTTTGTAATTTCTTACTCAGAAGTTCTTTTATATTTTAAAAATTATCTTTATACTATAAAACTTTTATAAATTGCTGGTATTAATTTATAAAAAATATGAGAATAATTTAATTCATAGTTACTTCTAAAGTAAATTATATCATGATTATTATAAAATAAAATGTTAATATTTGATTTGTATAAGCAAAACATACACTTTTTGATATTTTATTACTCTAATATTTAATTTAAAAACTATTTACTGATCATAAATTTTTTGTGATATTGAATGAAAAAAATTTCTAAAATTTTTATTGTCATTCTTTGGATCTTATCACAAAAATATGATAAATACAATTTTTTTTACTGATGTTACTAGTTGTTTTATTTTATTGGAAGCATATGAGTGTTCATAATAAAATTCTAATGAATAAATTGTTTCATGTTGAATTCTTCCTATATTATCACATCCTTTACCAATACTTATAAGTTGATAGTTTTTTTTCCTTGTTTTCCAACTTGGTTATACATTTTTGACTAAAATAGTAATATAATCCAGTTTTTCGGGTATCATTATTTTATACCTTTTAAGTTTAATACATGTTTTTTTTAATTATATGTAATGTACTATCTACTGATAAATCATTAACACCAATATCAATATAATAAGCAATTAGAAAATGCCATTTTACATTAGAATTACCTAAATTATTTTTTATTTTTATTTGTCTATCTACTAACGTATTTTTAAAATATAAATTAGCTTTCATATCAGAAAGTTTTACATTTCTTTAGATTTTTTGATTCACTTATATGTTGAAAACTATCGTAACTAAATTTATTATTTATTAAATGCTACAGTGTTTTTTTCAAAAAAAAATTTTTTTACTGATTAATTTCAATAGTGTTTTACTTTTTTTTTTAATATTTAATTTCTATAATTTTTTATTGTATAACTAAAAACAATACAAAAAATTATACTTTTTAAATAAATACATTTTGTGTTTTTATTTAAATGTTTATTAACAAATTTCCAGTATAAAACAATTAAAAAAAATTTTTTAGTTCTAATCATTTTGTTCCATATATATAGTTATATTAAATATTTTTCTAAATTATAGAAATGTTTTAGCATAACTGTAGGTTGAATCAAAAATTCACACAAAATGTTTAAAATTCTAAGAAAAAATAAATGGAAAAATATTCATTATTATATAAAAAAATACTAAAAACACTATTTAACAATTTTTTGTATATAGAAATAAAAACTTTAAAGATATACAAGGTTACTTGAATTTTTTTACTTCAATACTGCTTTATATTTTGAAAATTCTTTCTCTAATTTATGAACTTTAAAGTTTTTTGGCACTGATTTATATACAATATAAAAATAATTTCGTTTATAATTACTTCTATAATAAATTATAACATGGTGGTTATCAGAATAAACTATAAAGTTTATTTTGTTTAAACAAAATCTTGCACCTGTAGATACTTTGTTACTCCAATATTTTATTTCAAGACTGTTAATTTGATGGCAAATAAATCTTTTGTTTGGAAAGAAATAACTAGATAAAACTTTTATTACTATTTTTTTGTTTTTTTTCAGTTAAAATATGATAAATACAATTTTTTTTTCAAGCTGTTATTAACTCCTTTACTTTATAAGTAGAATATAATCGTGATTGTCCACATTCATTTGTAGGAAGTGACAATATATTACATAAAGGTCCAATAAACCCTTTAACACATTTACATTTATTACAGTTATTTGGATCTTGATATCCTCCGTTCTTACAGTTTATTTTTGTACGACATTTTTCTGAACAATAATAGTAGTTTAACATTTTAACATCCCCATAAGAAACCTGGTCTCCGATACCATAAGTATATTGATATCTATAATCACGAGAAATCATAGTATCACCTCCATTAATTGAAGTTGTTCTTCTTTCATACATCATAATCGATCCAAAATCAAATGGTACATCAAAAGTATTTGAATCTTTTTTTGAAACTTTTTCAAAGTTTATATGATAATCTTTGTCAATATTTTTATAAGCAAAATAAATATATTTATCTCTATCATATCGAGAATGTTCATGATAGAAACCTTATGAATGCATTGTTTCATGTTGAATTCTTCCTATAGTATCACATCCTTCACCAATACTTATAGATTGCCAAATTCCTTTACCTTGTTTTCCAATAGGACTACTACATCTATAACCATAGTAATAACGTATTTCAGACATACTTGCCTTCATTTTTTTATATTTTTTAAATTTTATACAAGTTTCTTTTTCAATCATATGTAGTGCACTATCTACTAATAAATGACTAACATAATTATCAATATAATAAGGAATTGGAAAATTCCATTTTGCTTTAGAATCATTTGAAATCATTTTTTTTTTCCTATAACTGTCATCATTAGCATAATAAAGTAAACTTTTTTTAATAAGTCCATTTCCTTGTGTATTTCCATTAATTAAATTATTTTTATCAAAAATACACTTTGTACTTCTTTTTAATTTTTTAAAATTTTCTATTTTTTGAAAACTGTTGTATATATATATTTTTCATTTTTGATAATCTAAATATGTTTTTTGTTAACAATGTTTGTCAAAACTTACACAAATAAACATTTAGAATGTATAAAAAAATAAGTAAATTAATTTGTAAGCTAACCATTCTTAATAAATATTTAAACTTTTATAATTTTATAAAAATGTTATAAATCTAAAAAATTTTTGTTTAAAAATTTTATTAAATTGATAAATATTTAATGTGTTGTTTTAAATAATATTTAGTTTTATAACTATTTGTTGTATCACTACAAATCAACTTACAAAATTTACTTTAAATTAACTAATTTTTAGATTTTATTTAATTGTTTATTTATGTAGCTGGAGATTAAAACAGTTAAATATAATTTTTTGGTACCTATCAATATGATTTGATTTTTAGTGCAACAATTCTTTTAAAAATAAATTTATGTAAAGTGTTATAACATTATAAAAAAAATAAAGAAAAAACATTTATTTTAAGTCTAAAAATATTAAAAAATTATTTAGTTATGTTTTTTATGTGGAAATAATTTTTTAATTTTAACAAACTTTAAAATTTAAAAAAAAAGTATAAAGCTCCACTTTTTTTAACTTTACGATGATTTTGGCGTTAATCCTCTATATTTTGAAAATTCATTTAATACTTTGATAACTTTATAATTTATAGGTATTGATTTATATACAATATTAAAAAAGTTAAGTTCATAACTACTTCTATAATAAATTATAACATGATTATTATCTGAATAAAACATAAAATTTAGTGTATTTAAACAAAATCTTGCACCTGTAGATACTTTGTTACTCCAATATTTTATTTCAAGACTATTAGTTGAATGACAAATACCCTCATTATTTGGAAAGAAAGAACTAGCTAAAACTTTAATTGCTATTTTTTTGTGCTTATGAGTTATAATATGATAAATACAGTTTTTTTTTCCACTTGTTCCAAATAATTTCATTTTATTGGTAGCATATAATGTTGATAGCCCACATTCTTTTGTAGGAAGTGACAACATATTACATAAAGGTCCGATAAATCCTTTAACACATTTACATTTTTTACAATTATTTGGATCTTGATATCCTTCATTCATACATTTTAATTTTATATGACAACGTTTTGAACAATAGTAGAAATTTAACATTTTAACATCTCCGTATGAAACATGGTCTAAAAGACCATAAGTGTATCGATATCTATAATCATGAGAAAGCATAGTATCACCTCCATTAAATGAATACATTTTTTTTTCGTACAGCATAACTGAACCAAAGTCAAATGGAACGCCAAAAGTGTTTGAATCTTGAACAGAAACTTTTTTAAAGTTATTACTATAATCATCTGGATGAACGTTTTTACTCAGAACTTGAATATATTTATCTCTGTCATATCTAGAATGTTCATGATAAAATCCTAATGCATGCATTGTTTCATGTTGAATTCTTCCTATAGTATCACATCCTTCACCAATACTTATTGTTTGCCAAATTCCTTCACCTTCTTTTCCAATAACACTACTACAATCATCACCATAATAATAATGTAATCCAGCTAAACCACGTAACAATTTTTTATATTTTTTAAATCTGATACAAGTTTCTTTTGAAATCATATGTAATGCACTATCTACTAATAGATGGCTAACATCCTTATCAATAAAATAAGGAATTGGAAAATTCCATTTTGTTGCAGGATCACTCATAATCATTCTTTTTTTTCTATAATTTTCATAATTATTATAGTTAACTGATCGTTTTTTATTTTGTTTGGTTAACAGTGTATTTCCATAAAACAAATTATTTTGATTTAAAGTTAGTTTTATGTTTCTTTTAAATTTTTTTAAATTTTCTATGTTTTGAAAATTATTAAAACCAGATTTTTCATTTTTTAAAAGCTAAAATTTCTTTATCAAAAATAATTAATAGTTATATAAAACATACACAAGAAACATGAACAATATAAAGTAAAATAAGTAGATTAATTTGTGAACACCCCATAACTACCTTACAATCAAACTTTATATTATATAATAATTATAAATTACTTATATTTTTATATTACTATTTTATTAAGTTGATAAACATTAATTGTGTTTTTTTTAATGTTTAACTTTTACAATTATATATTGAGTAACAGCAAATCAATTGATAAATTTTATTTAAAACTAATATTTTTTATATTTTATTAAATATATTTAATTATAAAGTTGCAGCATAAAACATTTAAATAGATTTTTTTGACAATAATCAATTTGATTTTATTTATATTAATATATATCCCTATTTTAGATAGTAAAAAAATTTTTATCATAATAACCGCCTTAATAGAAAGTTAATGTCAATTTTTTTAAATATTATAAAAAAAAACATTCTATGACATTAAAAATATATTAAAACTTTTTTGTTAAATTATTTAATATAAAGTTTAAATTTATTTTAGTTTATTGTTATTTTTCGAATGTAAATGTTTTATATTTTGAAAATTCTTTTGATAATTCAAGAAATTTAAAATTTTTTGGTACTGATTTATACACAATATCAAAAAAATTTGAATCACTGTTACTTTTAAAATAAATTATAACATGATGGTTATGAGAGTAAATCATAAAATTTGTTTTATATAAACAAAATCTTGCACCTGTAGATACTTTGCTAGCCCAATATTTTATTTCAAGACTATTAATTTGATGACAAATACTTTCTTTATTAGGAAAGAAAGAACTAGCTAAAATTTTAATTGCTATTTTTTTGTGCTTATGAGTTATAATATGATAAATACAGTTTTTTCTTCCATTTGTTCCAAATACTTTCATTTTATCAGTAGCGTATAATGTTGACAAACCACATTCTTTTGTAGGAAGTGACAACATATTACAAAAAAGTCCAATAAATCCTTTAACACATTTACATTTATTACAATTATTAGGATCTT
Source organism: Strongyloides stercoralis (assembly GCA_029582065.1). Taxonomy (NCBI): domain Eukaryota; kingdom Metazoa; phylum Nematoda; class Chromadorea; order Rhabditida; family Strongyloididae; genus Strongyloides; species Strongyloides stercoralis. The sequence goes on along the minus strand of CM055866.1, from coordinate 6,197,804 downwards.
GATATCCTTCATTCATACATTTTAATTTTATATGACAACGTTTTGAACAATAATAGAAATTTAACATTTTAATATCTCCGTATGAAACTTGGTCTGCAACACCATAAGTATTAAAATATCTATAATCACGCGAAAGCATAGTATCTTTTCCATTTGTTGAAAGCATTCTTCTTCCGTACAGCATAACCGAACCAAAATCAAATGGTACGCCAAAAGTATTTGAATCTTCTTTTAAAACTTTTGCAAAATTATTGTAAAAATTTGGTTTAATATTTTCAATTAAAAAATAAATATATGCATCTCTATCATATCTTGAATGTTCATGATAAAAACCTAATGCATGCATTGTTTCATGTTGAATCGTTCCTATATTGCCACATCCATCTCCAATATTTATAACTTGCCAAACTTTTTTACCTTGTTTTCCAATCTGACTACTACAATTTTTACCATAATAATAATGTAATCCAGCTGTACCACGTAACATTTTTTTATATTTTTTAAATTTGATACAAGTTTCTTTTGAAATCATACGTAATGCACTATCTACTAATAAATGGCTAACACCAGTATTGACAAAATACGGAATTGGAAAATTCCATTTTGCTTTAGGATCTCCTGAAATCATTCTTTTTTTCCTATAATTTTCATCTTTAGTAAAAGAAACTAATTTTTTTTTAACTTGGTTATTTTTTTGTGTATTTCCATAAAACAAATTATTTTGATTTAAAGTTAGTTTTATATTTCTTTTAAATTTTTTAAAATTTTCTATGTTTTGAAAATTATTAAAACCAGATTTTTCATTTGTTAAAAGCTAAAATTTCTTTATCAAAAATAATTAATAGTTATATAAAACATACACAAAAAACATGAACAATATAAATTAAAATAAGTAAATTAATTTGTGAACATCCCATAACTATCCTACAATCAAACTTTATATTTTATAATAATTATAAATTTATTATATTTTTATATTACTATTTTATTAATTTGATAAACATTTAATGTGTTATTATTGATGTTTAATATTTATAATTATATATTGTAAAACAACAAATCAATTAATAAATTTTATTTAAAATTAATAATTTTTATATTTTATTTAAATGTTTATTTATAACGTTAAAGCACAAAACAGTTAAATAGATTTTTTTTGGTAATAATAAATTGATTTCATTTATATTAATCTATATTACTATTTTAAATAGTATAAAAATTTCTATCATAATATTTGTCTTAGTAGAAAATCCATTTAAATCCTTTTAAAAACTTTAAAAAAATTTAACATAACTTTAAGAAAATATTAAAACTATTTAGTATAGTTTTTTATTTAAAAAATCTTTTAAATTTGATAAACTTTATATTATTTAGAAAAAAAATATAAAGGTCAAATTTATTTTAACTTATTAATAATTTTTTATGTTAATGTTTTATATTTTGAAAATTCACTAAAGACTTTTGAAAAATTAAAATATATTGGTACTGATTTATATATAAAATGAAGAAAATTTCGTTCATAACTACTTCTATAATAAATTATAACATGGTGATTTTGGGAAGGAATTATAAGATTCGTTTTGTATAAACAAAATCGTGCACCTGTCGATACTTTGCTACTCCAATATTTTATTTCAAGACTATTTTTTGTATGGCACATATGTTCTTTATTAGGAAAAAAAAAACTATTTAAAACTTTTATAATTATTTTTTTGTTTTTTTCAGCTACAATATGATAAATACAATTTTTTTTTCCTTTTATTTTAAATTTTTTCATTTTATTAGTAGCGTGTAATTTCGATGACCCACATTCTTTTGTAGATAATGATAACATATTACAAAGTTGTCCAATAAATCCTTTAACACATTTACATTTGTTACAATTATTAGGATCCTGATATCCTTCATTCATACATTTTAATTTTTTATGACAATAAGTTGAACAATAATAAAAATTTAACATTTTAACATCTCCATATGAAACTTGGTCTGCAACACCATAAGTATTAAAATATCTAGGATCACGCGAAATCATGGTATCTTTTCCATTTTTTGATAGCATTTTTCTTCCGTACATCATAACCGAACCAAAATCAAATGGTACGCCAAAAGTATTTGAATCTTTTTTTGAAACTTTTTCAAAGTTATTATAATATTCTTTATCAACATTTTCAGCTGCAAAATAAATATATATATCTCTATCATATCGAGAATGTTCATGATAGAAACCTAATGCATGTATTGTTTCATGTTGAATCCTTCCTATAGTCTCACATCCTTTACCAATACTTATAGATTGCCAAATTCTTCTACCTAATCTTCCAACCAAACTACTGCAATTATTACCTCTATAATAATATAGTCCAGATAAATGAGGTATCATTATTTTATATTTTTTGAATTTAATACATGTTTCTCTTGAAATCATACGTAGTGCACTTTCTACTAATAATTGGTTTACCTTATTATCAATAAAATAAGGAATTGGCAAATTCCATTTTGCTTTAAAATGTTCTGAAACCATTCTTTTTTCTCTATAATTTTTGACATTTAAATAATCAATTGAACGTTTTTTAATTTTTTTGCTCAATTTTACTTTTTTACTATATAAATTTTCTTTATTATCAATAAATTCTACATTCCTTCTAAATCTTTTTAAATTTTTTAAATTATTGTAATTAAAATTTTCACTTTTTAGAAACTAAAATGTTTTTTTTTAAACATTATTTTTTTTATTTTTTTAAACTTACATAACAAAAATTTGAAATGGATATAAAAATTAATAAATTTATTTGTAAATATTTTATTATTATACAATAGTAATCCATTATAAATTTTTTAAATTATTATACATAAAATTTTTAAATCTACTAAACTTTTATAATACATTTTTTTTAAATTGATTAACCTTTAATATACATTTTTTTTATTTTATTTCCTATAATTTTATAAACACGCCCACATCTATGTCAGAAAAGGAACATGAAGTCATATAAAAGCCAATCTCCCTCAAGGACAAACACACTCTTACACACTTTTATCAACTCTTTACTTTTTAACTCAATTATTGTATTATTATTATTTTATATTGTAACTCTATTTCTAAATAAAATCTTTAAATAAAAGCTACACCTTATTTATAACACCAATAAAAGGAGTCCTAAAGGACATCAAAAGGATTCTCACGGATTACAATTTTTGATTTATGTAATTTTATATTGTAAAACAGCAAGCCAACATATAAATTATTTTATTAACTAATTTTTTCGTTCATTATTATTAAAGTTTATTTATAAAATTTATTTATTAAATTTTTATATAAAATAATTAAACATAAATTTTTTTAAATTAATTTAATTTAATTTTTAATTATGTAAAAAAAAAATTTTAAAAATTAAAAGTTTTATATAGTTAATTGAAAATGTTTTACTCTGAATATCTTGTATATCTATTAAATTTCTCTTTCACTTCAAATAATTTAAAATTTCTACGTACTAATTTATATAAAATATGAAAATAATTTTGTTCATAATTATTTCTATAATAAAAGAATAACATTTGATTTGTACAAGCAAAATCTTTTACCTGTTTATATTTTGTTTCTTCAATATTTTATTTCAAGACTATTCATTGAATTACAAATAAGTTTTTCAGTTTAAATATGATAAATACAGTTTCTTTTCACTTTTTCCAAATTGTTTTATCTTATTATTAGCGTATAATGTTGATGGACTTAATTCTTTTGTAAAAAAAGATATCATACTACAAAAAAGTCTATTAAATTCTTTAACACATTTATATTTATAACAATTATTCGGATCTTGATATCCTTCATTTATAGATTTTAATTTTATATGACAATGTTTTAAACAATAGTATAAATTTAACATTTTAAAACCTTCAGATGAAACATAATCTATAATACTATAAAGTATACCAATTTAAATGGTCATATAAAATCATAGGAAGTTTTTTATTTTTTGAACTTTAATTTATTGTACATTATTACTGATCCAAAATCAAATGATACACTAAACGCATTTGAATCTTTTAGTAAAACTTTTTTAATATTTAAATGATGATTTCTATCAATATTATCTATTCTAAAACATACGTTATTATCTTTGTCATATCTAGAATACTTATGATAGAAACCTAATAAACGCATTGTTTTATGTTAAATTCCTCCTATGGTATCACATACTTCACCTTGTTTTTTCAAAGGGACTACTACAATTACTACCATAAAGTAATGTAGTCCAGCTAAACGAGACATCATTACTTTACATTTTTAAAATTTACTACAGGTTTCTCTTTCAATCATTCGTAATACATTATCTATTAGTATATGGCTAACACCAAAATAAACAAAAAAAGGAATTAGAAAATTCTATTTTTCTTTAGGATTTCCAGAAATAATTCTTTTTCTTCTAAAATTTTTATTATTAGTATAATAAATTAAACCTTTTTTAGTTTGTCTATTTTTTTGTGTATTTAAATTATATAATTTTTTGTGATTAACAAAAAATTTTACACTTTTTCTAAATCTTTTAAAGTCACTTATATTTGGAATTTATTATTACTAGATATTTTGCTTTTAAGAAACTTCAATATTTATTTTTATTAATTTTTTGTTAAAATTGTACTTTTTCTTATAATATTTAATTTTTAAAATAAAAAAAAGATATTTAATACGATATGAACCTAGTTATTTTTAAAATATTTAATTAAACATTAAGTTTAATTTATAAAAAATTAAAACTAATAATTACAATAAAAAAAATAGTTATCTAAATTAAGGATTTAAGATAAACTATAAAACAAATATTATTGTGATTTTTATTAATTATAAAATAACAAAAAAAAAGTTGAAACTTTCAATAACTTCACAATACATAAATGAAAATTATATTATTTTACTACTAGATTTAAAAAAAAACGTTTGATAAAAAAGTCAAACGCACAAAAATTATAAAAAAAAGTAAAAAGTTATATGTTTCAAAATATTAAAGGAAAATTTTTACATCTTGACTTCTAAATTTTATTAATTTAATTGTAGTTTTATCATAAATTTGTTAAAATTTTTTAAAACCCAAGTCTTAATTTTTCTTTTAAAAATTCTTTTTTTAAATTAAAATAATCATATTTTTTTACAACAGATTTAAACATTATTTTGAAATAATTAAGTTCATAGTTACTTCGGTAATAAACCATAGCATGGTGATTTTGAGTAACAATTAAAATGTTATCATCAGACAAACAAAAAAGTGCCCCTGTAGATGTTTTATCTTCCCAATATTTAATTTCAAGACTATTATTTTTAAAACATTGTTTTTTTTTATTGGGATAAAACCTGCTTTTAGCAACAAATAAAGCTATTTTTTCATTATTATGACTAAAGATATGGTAAACACACTCGTTTTCTCCATATAATTTTAAAAACATTTTTTTTTCTTTAGCTAATAATACTAAATTTCCACATTTTCTTGATATATATGGTAAAAAATGACACCAACGTCTACTAAATCCTTCAACACATTTACATTTATCACAATCATTAGGATCTTGATATCCTCCATTCATACATTTTATTTTTTTTTCACAATAATTCCTACAGTAGTAAAAATTAATCATTTTCCCATCATTAAAAGTAATCGTTTCCACATTACCCATAGTTTTTTCATAATTTCTATCATATGGAATTATAGTTTTGTTATTATTACTAGAAAATTCCCATATGCTATACATCATAACTGATCCAAAATCTATAGGTATGCCAAATGTTTTTGAATCTAATATATCAACTTTATTGAAACTTTCATAATGACCACATTCAATGTTTTTTTTTTTTAAAGATAAATATTTGTTCCTATCAAATCTACAATGTGCATGATAAAAACCTAATGAATGGATTGTTTCATGTTGAATTATTCCAACACTATCGCAATTTACTCCAATACTTATATTTTGCCAAACATTACCTCTTCTTTTTCCTATAGAACCAAAGCATCCTTTTCCTTTATAAAATCGTATTCCTGATGTATTAGGAATCATTGTTGAATATTTAATAAACTTAATACAAGTTTCTTGTTGAATAATACGTAAAGCTAAATCTACTATATCATGATTAACACCAACATCAACATAATATGGAATTATTAGATTCCATTTTCTATCTATAAATGATAAAACCATTCTTTTTTTTCTATAATTTTGTTCATCGTTAAAATTTTTAATTGAAGGTTTACTGTTTTGATAATAAGTAAATCTACTATTATATACTTGATAATAATTACTTTGAAATTTTACATTTCTTTTAAATTTAGTGTCATTATTTAGAAAATTAAACTTATTTTTAACTTCTAATGACTATATTAATTTTTAAATTTAAAAAAAAATAGTTATTTAACTAAAACTTACACAAAAAATAGTTCCAATTGAAAGGAAAAAAAATAAATTTATTTGTAAGTAACTCATTATTATGAGGAATCAAAAGTTTTGAGCTATATTATAATATAAATATTGATATATTATGCTTACTTAAATTAAAATTAAAGTTTGAATAATAATGAACTTTTGTTAATATTATATTTTTTAACAGTGCTTTTATTATAAGTGTTATTTAATTGATCAGCTAAATTTTAAAAATGTACATTTTGAACAATAATTTGCTAAAATTTATGTAAAATTTATTTAAATTAAATGATCTATAATTAAATATAAACTTTTTATTTAAACTAAGATAAAATTAATTTTTAATTATTATGATTAAAAAAAGTTATTTGAACTGAAACTAATAAAAAGAAACAATAAACGTAGAAATATTTATTAGATTTTATTTTTTTTTTAAATTTTTTTTTTCATTTTATTATATTTAAAATAATTTATAACAAATATTTGTAAAAAGTTTAATTAAAAAAGAATTAAAAATGATTTTTTTTGAAATAATTTATATTAACTAAGTCAATATAAATAAGTAATATTTATAAAAAATTTTACAAATTTAATCTTATCTTTTCTTGTAAGAATTCCTTTTTTAAATCATTTTCATTATAATTATTTATGATTGATTTAAATAAAAGTTTAAAATGATTTCTTGGAGAACTACTTCTAAAATGAAGTATACCATGATTATTATGTGTAACAATTAAAACATTTTTATCATTTAAACAAAAACGTGCACCTGTAGATGCTTTATATTCCCAGTATTTTACTTCAAGACTATTATCTTTAAAGCACCCATTTTTACCGTTAGGAAAAAATTTACTCTGAATAATATTAAACGCTACTCTTTTTCTTTTATCACAAAAGAAATGATAAATACATTTTTTTTTACCACTTAATTGAAAAAATTTTATATTATCTTTAACTATTATTATTGATTCTCCACAATCTCTAACTGGAGGTATTAAGAATTGACACCAACCTCCAGTAAATCCTTTTACACATTTACAAATATTACAATTATTAGGATCTTGATATCCTCCATTCATACAATTTATTTTATTACTACATTTATTCCCACAATAGTACATATTTATTATTTTTACATCATTAAAGGTAACTCTTTTTGCATAGCCTATAGTTCTAGCGTAATTACTATCATGTGGAATCATTGACTTTTTTCCATTTTTAGCAAATAAGTCTGCTTTATACATTAAAACCGATCCCATGTCAAATGATACGCCAAATGTTCTTGAATTTAGTTTACTGACTTTTTCAAAATTATTATGTTGAGAAGGTATAATGTTTTCTTTTAATACGGATAAATATTTATCTCTATCATATCTTGATTGTACATGATAAAAACCTAATGAATGCATTGTTTCATGTTGAACTGATTCTATGCTAGTACATGTTTTTCCGATACTTATATTTTGCCAAACTTTAGAGGTTGGTTGTCCCAATGGACTATAACAACCATCTCCATAGAAATATCGTAGTCCTGATATACCAGGAATCATTTTTTGATATTTAACAAATGAAATACATGTTTTTTTTTGAATTATATACAAGGCTGAATCTACTATATTATGATTAACACCATCGTCAACAAAATAAGGAATTGGAGAGTCCCATTTTGTATATAACCATGATACAGTCATTCTTTTTTTTCTATACTTCTGTTCATTGTTAAAATTATTATATAATTTATCTTGAATACTTTGAAACTCTACACTTTTTCTAATTCTTTTATTATTGTTTAAAAACTTATTATTATTTTTTCCAAGCTTTTTAATATCTGAAAACTATAATAATTTTTATTATTAAAATAAAAAATTTTCAGTCAAATCTTACACAAAAAATATTTAAAATTGTTAAAAAAATAAAAAAATAAATTTTTAAATAATTCATAACTTTGACGTAGCAAGAGTTTTAAAAATTAATACAATAACATAAAAATTGAAGTTTATACGTTTATGTATACTTAAAAAAATTTTTAAATATTAAATAAATTTTTGTTGATATTATTTTTTTAACAGTGGTTTTTTATAGATACCACGTTGTCTGATTAATCAGGTTATAAATTTGTATAATTTAAAAACAATATTTTAACTTTAATTATAAATTTTATTATATTTGAAGTAATTTTGTGATAAATATTTAAAAAATATCTTATAATTAAAACTTAATAATATCTAGTACTTAATTTTTTTTATTTCTAATAAATAATTTTTATGGGTTTAATTTTTTAATGTTTTTAATTGTATCTGTTTGAAATTTCTCTTAAAAATTCTTTTTTTAAACTATATACGTTAAAATTTTTTTTAATTGATTTAAAAAGTATTTTGACATAATTAGAAGAAGTGGCACTGTCAACATAAATAATTACATGATTATTTTCTGAAATAATTAAAATTTTTTGATCTAATGGACAAAACCGTGCCCCTGTAGCTGTTTTATCTTTCCAATATTTTATTTCAAGACTGTTTTTTTGTAAACATGTAGTTTTTTTATTTGGATGAAATAAGCTTTTATAAATAAATAATCCTATTTTTCTGTCTTTACCGGAAAAGATATGATAAATACATTTTTTTTTACCATTTAATTCAAAAGATGATATAAATTCAAAAGATAATAATATTGATTTTCCACATTCATTCGAAACAGGTGATAAAAAATGACACCGAGATCCACTAAATCCTTCAACACATTTACATTTACTACAATCATTAGGATCTTGATATCCTCCATTCATACAACTTATTTTATTACTACATTTATTCCTACAATAGTACATATTTATTAATTTTATATCATTAAAAGTAATCTTTTCTTCATTACCCATAGTTTTATTAAAATTTCTATCAAATGGAAGTACAGTATTTCTTGGATTTTTAGAACACTCGTTTATTCTATACATCATTACTGATCCAAAGTCAAATTTTATACCAAATGTTCTTGAATTGAGTATATTAACTTTTTTAAAATCAAATCTATTTTCTTTAGGAATATTTTCTTTTAACAAATATAAATATTTTCTACTATCATATCTAGAATGTACATGGTAAAATCCTAATGAATGCATTGTTTCATGTAAAACTATTCCTAAGTTATCACATTTTGCTCCAATACTTATATTTTGCCATTGATTTTTTTTAAATTGTCCTATAGGACTATTACAACCGTTTCCATAATAATATCGTATTCCTGATATACCAGGAATTAACTTGTTTTGATTAACAAATCTAACACAAGTTTCTTTTTGTATAATTTGTAAAGCCTCATTTACTAGTCTTTGGTCAACATTACTATCAACAAAATATGAAATTGGAAATTCCCATTTTTTATGAAAAAATGATACTACCATTCTTTTTTTTCTATTATTTTTATCATCATTAAAAATATTTATTGAACGTTTATTTTTTAAATTATCAACAAATAATTTATTATTAAATTCATATTGATGGCTCTGAAATGATACAATTCTTTTAAATCTTTCATTTATATTTTTAAAATTAAAATAATCTTGTTTATTATTTTTATATTCTGAAAACTAAAGTATTTTTTTTAAATTTTAAATATAATAAATATCTTATCAAAACTTACACAACATATAAATATAGTATATAAAAAAATTAAAGATTTCATTTTTATAAACTATCAATATTAATGTGATTAAACTTTAAAATTAAAATAAAATAACATTTAAAATAAAAACATTTAAATAGATTTAAAAATTTTTATATACTAATAAATTTTTATTGATTTCAATTTCTATTTAGCTTTTTTATTTACCCTCAGTAGTTTGGATAAATAGTTAAATTTATTTTAATAATTTTTTTATAGTATTTAATTATATTTAATATTTCGCTTAAAAATTGAATGACAAATTAATTCATTGTATGTTAATATAAAAAAAATATAAAATGCTAAATTATATAAAATGAATAAAACTTTTATTTTACTATTTGATTTTTTTTGTAATTAATGTTAATGAAAACATTAACTGTAATAAAGTTAAAAAAATAATCCAAAAGCAATATTTTTAGATATATTCTATGGGTTAAAACTGTTGTAATGCCGGGCGAAACGCATTCATTAGATAAAAACATTAGTTTTATAAAAATTAAAAACTGTTAATGCTTGAAACTTTTAATTTTATTATTTCAAGTTTTGTTAAATAGAATATTGCTAAAATTTTACAAGTATGTATACTTTGCATTTTCTATAAAAAATTCTCTATTTAATTTTTGTTGATCGTGATTTTTTAAAATTGATTTATAAAAAATTTTTAAATAGTTTCTATGATTGATACTTCTAAAATATAAAATAATATGATTATTTTCAGAAGTAATTAAAATTTTTTCATCTAATAGACAGAATCGTGCACCTGTAGCTGTTTTGTCTTTCCAATATTTTATTTCAACAGTGTTATTATGCCAACATGCAGGATATTTAAATGGAATAATTAAACTTTTACTAATATATAATGCTATTGTTTCATGTTTTTGGCCAAAAATATGATAAATACATTTTTTTTTACCTTTTAATGCCAAATATTTTATTCGATTATTAGCTATTTTTATTGATTTTCCACAACCTCTGAATGAAAATGTTGGAATTTTACATTGAGGTCCAGTATATCCTTCAACACATTTACAAGTATTACACTTATTAGGATCCTGATATCCTCCATTCATACAAAATATTTTATTTTTACAACTACTTTGACAATAGTACATATTAATCATTTTTACATCATTAAAAGTAACCTCTTCATCATTACCCATAGTTTTAATAAAATTCTTATCACGTGGAATTATAGTTTTTTTTTTATTTTTAGAATACTCTGATACTTTATACAACATAATTGACCCAAAATCAAATGGTATACCAAATGTTCTTCCATTTATTATTTCAACTTTTTTGAAGTCAGATAAATAATCTTTATTAATATTTTCATTTATAAAATATATATATTTATTTCTATCATATCGAGAATGTGTATGATAAAAACCTAATGAATGCATCGTTTCATGTTGGATTGTTCCAACAGTATTACATCCTTTTCCAATGCTTATATTTTGCCAAATATTTTTTTGATATTGTCCTACAGGACTATTACATCCATTTCCTTTATAATATCGTAATCCTGATAAACCACGAAATAATTTTAATTTTTTAACAAATTTAAGGCACGTTTTCTTTTGAATTATATATAAAGCTTTGTCAACTAAATCATAACTACTAACATTATGATCAATATAATAAGGTATTGGAAGTTTCCATTTTGGTTTTAACATTGATACAATCATTCGTTTTTTTCTGTTATTTTGATCATTATTAAATCTATAAGTTGAACGTTTTTTTTTTAGACTATCAATTAGTAAATAATTAAATAATTTATTTGGATAATTTTGAAATGATATATTTCTTCTAAATCTTTGGTTAATATTTTTCAGATTGAAATCATTTTTTTCATAATTTTTATATTCTGATAACTAAAATGTTTCTTTTTAATAAAATAAATACTTAATTTAAACTTACACAACAAATAACTGTAATATATAAAAAGATTAATAAATTAATTTTTATACGCTTCATAATTTTAATGTAATTAAAATTTTGAAATATAAAATAAAATAATATTTAACATTATAACTTTAATTAATATTAAAAAAAGTTATGTTTATTAATAAATTTTTGTTGACATTATAATTTTTTAATAACGGTCAATTTTTTTGTAAACAATAAGTTATATAATCAATAAAACTTTTAATTGGTTTCTTTTTACAATATTTTTTTTAAACTTTTAATAAAAATTTGAAATGGCTCATCATAAATAAACACAAAAATTTTTTAATTAAAAATAAAATAAAAGTTAATTTGATTAAAATCGAAAAAAAGATTATAAAATAATATATGTAAAACAAATTTATAAATTCTAACTATAATTTATTTTAAAATAAAAATTATATAAAATTATGAACAATTTATTATGTAAAAAAATGTTATAGAAATATCAGAAAGCTATAACATATTTTTTTAACATTAGCATACATATTATTTGGATTATGATTTAATAACATAATTATTGAAATTTTTATAAATTATATTCTACTTTTTTTTTTAAGAATTCATCTCTTATTTTATTTTTATTATAATTTTTTCCAACTGATTTGAAAAAAATTTGTAATGTATTTTTTAACGCCATACTTCTATAATAAACCATAACATGATTATTTTCAGAGTTAATAAAAATATTTTCATCATATAAACAAAAATATGCACCTGTAGCTGTTTTATCTCTCCAATATTTTATTTCAACAGTGTTATTTTGACAACATGAATCTATTTTATTAGAAAAAAAATACATTTTAGCAATATATAACACTATTTTTTTACTTTTAACAGAAAATATATTATAAATGCAGTTTTTTTTTCCTTCTATTTTAAAAAAAGTTGTTTCATCTTTAGCAAGTAATACTGATTTTCCACATTCCGTAGATGAAGGTGATAAAAAATGACACAAAGATCCACTAAATCCTTCAACACATTTACATTTATTACAATCATTAGGATCTTGATATCCTCCATTCAAACATCTTATTTTTTTTTTACATCTTTTTTGACAATACAATAAATTAATTAATTTTATATCTGTGAAAGCAATTTTGTTTGCACTATTAATGGTTTTATTAAATTTTTCATCTATTGGAAACAAAGTTTTTTCATTATTTCTACTAAACGAATATGAATGATACAACATAATTGATCCAAAGTCAAATGTCACTCCAAGTGTTCTTGAATGTAATATTTTAACTTTATGAAATTCCTTTGAACAATCTTTATCCATATTGTTTTTTTCAAAACGTATATATTTATTTCTATCATATCTAGCATGTGTATGATAAAAACCTAATGCATGCATTGTTTCATGTTGTATTATTTTTATATTATTGCAATTAGTTCCAATACTTATAAGTTGCCATTTGATTTTTTTTTTTCCTACATGACTACTACAATCCTTTCCATAATAATATAATAAACCTGATAAACGAGGATTTATGTTTTGCAGTTTAACGAATTGGATACAAGTTTCTTTTTGAATAATACGTAAAGCTGAATCTATGTTATATTGACTAACACTAGCATCAATACGATAATAAATTTTTAAACTCCACCTTCTAAATAATTGTGCTGAAATCATTCTTTTTTTTCTACTTTTTTGTTCATTATTAAAATTATCTTGATAATTTTGAAATGATATATTTCTTCTGAATTTTTCATTATCATTTATAAGATTAATATATTTACTTTCATAATTTTTGAAATTAAATAACTAAAGTGTTCTCTTGTTTTTAATTTCATAAATTTTTAAAAAACTTACACAATATACAATTGTAATATGTAAAAAAAAAATATATTAATATTTAAAAGTTTCATATCTACAACTTGGTAAAGCTATAAAATAATAATAAATAATATTGAGTAAAAATATTTATTATATTTTCATTATGTTTAACATTTAATTATAAAGTATTAAACAATTAAAATAATTTACTTTTAATAAATATTATAAAAATTTAAATCAAATAAAAATTGAAAATATATTGTTATTATACATACGTTCATGTATAATAATTAGATTTTTTATAAATAGTATAGTTATTATATTTTTTTTACAAATTATATTTAATTTTTTCATTCATAAATTCATTTTTTAATTTATGATCTGTATAACTATTTTTAACTGATTTTAATAAAATTTTCAAATAATTTATACATTAATTTTTGTTCAAAATTAGCCATAGCATGATTATTTTGGGTGAAAATTAAAATGTTCTTATTTGATAAGCAGAAACGTGCACTGGTACCTGTTTTATCTTTCCAATGTTTAATTTCAAGACTATTCTTTTTATTACATGAATTTATTTTGTTAGGAAAAAAATCATTTTTAACAATAAATAATGTTGTTTTATTTTTTTCTTCACAAACGATATGGTAAATACAATTTTTCTACCTTCTTGTTTAAGTAATGTTATTCTATTTCCTTTTTTAATTACTGTTTCTCCATATTCTCTAGATGTAGGTGACAAAAGTTGACACCAAGTTCCAATAAATCCTTTAACGCATTTAAATTTATTAAAATCATTGGATTCTGATATCCTTCATTCATACATTTTATTTTATTTTTACACTTTTTGACAGAATTTCATATTTATTAATTTTATATTGTTAAAAGTAAGCTTTTCTTCAGTACCTATAGTTTTATCAAATTTTTGTCGTATTGAACCACAGTTTTTTGTCTATTGTATAGATACTCATATGGTTTGAACATTAAAACTGATCCATAGTCAAATGACACGCCAAATGTTTTTGAAATACACAAACTATATTTTTAAAACTTATATAAATAACGGTGATTTATATTTTTTTTTATTAATAATAAATATTTATCTTTATCATATCTATTTTGTGTATAAATAAATCCTAATAAATGCATTGTTTCACGTTGAATTGTTTTTACATTGTTCCATTCATTCTTAATAGTTATTTTTTTCTAATATTTTCTTCTTTTTTTCTTATTGAGCTAGTACTTTTACTTCCATAAGAGTACTGTAGTCCTGATACATTAGGAAACATTGTTGTATAATTGACAAATAAAATACATGTTTAATCTTGAATAATACGTAGAACTATATATATTAATAAATACTTGAAACCATTGTCAACATAATAAAGAATTTTAACTTCCCAATTTCTATTAAATCATGATGAAACTATTTTTTTTTCTATACTTTCCTTCATCATTAAAACTATTTATTAAGCGTTTTCTTTTTTGTTAATTAATAATTATATTATCATAAAATTTAACTTGATAATTTTTAAATGATATATTTTTTTTAAATCTTTCATTATTCTTAAAAAATTAATATTATCCTCTTTATGATTTTAAAATTCTCAAAACTAAAATATTTTATTAAAACTTACACAACATATAACTGTAATATATAAAAAGATTAATAAATTAATTTTTACACACTTCATAATTTTAATGTAATTAAAATTTTGAAAGGTAAAATAAAGTAATATTAATCATTATAACTTTAATTAATATTAAAAAAAGTTATGTTTATTAATAAGTTTTTGTTGACATTATAATTTTTTAACAACGGTCATTCTTTTTTGTAAATAATAAATTATATAATCAATAAAACTTTTAATTGGTTTTTTTTTACAATATTTTTTTAAACTTTTAATAAAAATTTGAAATGGCTTATCATAAATAAACACAAAAATTTTTTAATTAAAAAATAAAATAAAAGTAAATTTGATTAAAATCGCAAAAAAGATTATAAAATAATATATGTGAAACTAATTTATAAATGCTAACTATAATTTATTTTAAAATAAAAATTACATAAAATTATGAGCAATTTACCATGTAAAAAAATGTTATAGAAATATCAAAAAGCGATAACATATTTTTTTAACATTAGCATATATATTATCTAGATTATGATTTAATAACATAATTATTAAAATTTTTATAAATTATATTCTACTTTTTTTCTTAAGAATTCATTTCTTATTTTATTTTTATCATAAATTTTTCCAACTGATTTGAAAAAAATTTGTAATGTATTTCTTAACTCTATACCTCTATAATAAACCATAACATGATTATTTTCAGAGTTAATAAAAATATTTTCATCATATAAACAAAAATATGCACCTGTAGCTGTTTTATCTCTCCAATATTTTATTTCAACAGTGTTATTTTGACAACATGAATCTATTTTATCAGAAAATAAATACAGTTTAGCAATATATAACACTATTGTTTTACTTTTAACTGAAAAAATATTATAAATGCAGTTTTTTTTTCCTTCTATTTTAAAAAAAGTTGTTTCATCTTTAGCAAGTAATACTGATTTTCCACATTCCGTAGATGAAGGTGATAAAAAATGACACAAAGATCCACTAAATCCTTCAACACATTTACATCTATTGCAATCATTAGGATCTTGATATCCTCCATTCATACATCTTATTTTTTTTTTACATCTTTTTTGACAATATAATAAATTAATTAATTTTATATCTGTGAAAGCAATTTTGTTTGCACTATTTATGGTTTTATCAAAATTTTTATCTATTGGGAACAAAGTTTTTTCATTATTTCTAGTAAACGAATGTGAATCATACAACATAATTGATCCAAAGTCAAATGTCACTCCAAGTGTTCTTGAATGTAATAAGTTAACTCTATTAAACTCATTTAAACAATCTTTATCCATATTGTTTTTTTCAAAACGTATATATTTATTTCTATCATATCTAGCATGTGTATGATAAAAACCTAATGCATGCATTGTTTCATGTTGTATTATTTTTATGATGTTGCAATTAGGTCCAATACTTATAGATTGCCATTTGTTTCTTTTTCTGCCTACATAACTACTACAATCATTTCCATAAAAATATTCTAAACCTGATAAACGAGGATTTATGTTTTGCAGTTTAATAAATTGGATACAAGTTTCTTTTTGAATAATATGTAAAGCTGAATCTATCTTAGATTGACTAACACCAGCTCTAATATAATAATAAATTTTAAAACTCCACTTTCTAAATAATTGTGCTGAAATCATTCTTTTTTTTCTACTATTTTGTTCATTATTAAAATTATCTTGATAGTTTTGAAATGATATATTTCTTCTGAATCTTTCATTATCATTTATAAGATTAATATATTTACTTTCATAATTTTTAAACTTTAATAACTAAAGTGTTTTCTTGTTTTTAATTTAATTAATTCTTAAAAAACTTACACAATACACAATTGTAATATGAAGAAAAATATATATATTAATATTTAAAAGTTTCATATCTACAACTTGGTAAAGCTATAAAATAATAATAAAATATAACTTAATGTTTAAAAATTTAATTAAATTTAACCAATTTTATATACTGATTAAATATTTGTTTACCTAGTTTTTTTATATAATGATTTTTATGTAATAATAATGCTTATTAATAATATTTTTATTTAAAACAATTTATTTGACTTTAAACAAAAATTATAAAAATTTTATTTAATAAATACTAATAAAAAAAAAACATTACTTCTTTTAAAGCAAAAATAAAATAAAATAACAAATTAAAGAAATTTATTTTGTAACAAATATTATATATTTCCCAATAAAATAAAGGTTAAAAATATAACATTAATAAACAATTTCATGTTTGTTTTTACTATCATTCTTAATTATTCTATTTTTTTAAAGTTCTTATAAATTAAATGTTAATTTTTCTTTCATAAATTCATTTTTTATATTATGTTCATTAAAATAAACCTCAACTGATTTTAAAAGAATCTTTACACGATTTAAATTATATTTACTTCTAAAATAAATTATGCCATGGTTATTTTCGGTAACAACTAAAGTATTCTTATCTAATGAACAAAACCGTGCCCCTGTAGGTGCTTTATCTTTCCAATATTTTACTTCAAGACTGTTTCTTTTGTAACATAAATTTTTATTACTAGAAAAAAAACCTTTACTTAGAATATACAATGCTATTTTTTTTCTTTTTTCACTAAAAATATGGTAGATACATTTATGTCTACCTTCCATTTCAAGTAATGTTATACTATTTCCTGCTTTAATTACTGTTTCTCCACATTCTCTAGATGTGGGTGGCAAAAGTTGACACCAAGCTCCAAAAAATCCTTTAACACATTTACATTTTTTACAATCATTAGGATCCTGATATCCTTCATTCATACACTTTATGTTATTTGTACAAATTTTTTGACAGAATTTTATATTTATTAACTTTACATCGTTAAAAGTAAGCTTTTCTTCAGTACCCATAGTATTATAAAAATTCAAATCATATGGAATCATAGTTCTTGCATTATTAGAATATTCATATGGTTTAAGCATTAAAACTGATCCATAGTCAAATGATACACCAAATGTTTTTGAATTAAAATAACTTGTTTTTTTAAAATAAGATAAATAATAATGATTTATGCTTTTTGTCAATAAACGTAAATATTTATCTCTATCAAATCTATTTTGTGTATAAATAAATCCTAATGAATGCATTGTTTCACGTTGAATTGATTCTATATTGCTACAATCTGATGCAATACTTATTTTTTTCCATTGTTTATTTGTTTTTTTTTCTGTTGAACTGGTACATTTACTTCCAAATGAATATTGTAATCCCAGTGAAGTAGGGATCATCTTTTGTTGTTTAACAAATTTTAAACAAGTTTCTTGTTGAATAAATTGTAAAGCTAAATCTACTAACTGATAATTCACATTATGTTCAACATAATAAGGAATTGAAATTTCTACCTTATTACGTAATTGTGATAAAAACATTCTTTTTTTTTTATAATGATCATTATTTTTTAATTTATCTTGATAACGTTGAAATGATATACTTCTTTTAATTCTTTCATTGTTATTTATAAGACTAATATTATTCTCTTTATAATTTTCAAATTTTCCAAACTAAAATATTTTATTTTAATATAATAAATATTTTATTAAAACTTACACAATATACAATTGTAATATATAAAAAAATTGACAAATTTATTTTTATACATTTCATAATTATAAAATAATCTAACTTTAATTAAAATAAAATAAAATTTAACGTTTAAAAGTTAAATTAAATACAAAATAATTTTTTTATACTGAAAAATTTTTGTTGACATTATAATCATTATTTAGCACATTTTTATGCGTAGGTAATAATTTAACTGATCAGTTTAAAGTATGTTTTTTTTAAATATTTTTTATATTTTAAATAAAATTTTTAGGAAGTATTTGTAAATGATAATAATTTAATATAAATTTGTTTGTATAAAGTCAAAAAAAATTAATTTTTGATCATAAAAATAAATATAAAATATTCATAAAAATATTTTATAAGTATTAGTTATACTTTATACTTAATTATAAATTACATAACTTTAAAAGTAATTTATATTATAAAAAAAGAAATAAAATTTTTAATTTTAATTAAAAATTAAAAATGTTTAAATATTAATTTTTTTAGTATATAAATTTATTCCTTATTTTATTGTTACTTCTTTCAATAATTTTATAGATTCTATGTTAGATTTTCATTTAGAAACTCATTTCTTAAAATATGTGTATTATAATTTTGTACAACTGATTTTAGTAAAATTTTTATATAATTTGTTTCTTTAATACTTCTATAGTAAATCATAGCATGATTATTTTGAGTTAAAATTAAAATATTGTTATCTGCTAAACAAAAAAGTGCACCTGTAGATGTTTTATCATTCCAATATTTTATTTCAACACTATTATTTTTATAACATGAACTTCTTTTATTAGGAAAAAAACTCCCTCTAATAATATATAATCCTAATTTTCTTCTTTTATCAGAAAAAAAATGGTAAATGCAATTTTTTCTACCTTGTTGTACAAATAATGTTATTGTATTTTTAACCATTACTACTGATTTTCCACATTCCATAGATGAAGGTGGCAAAAAATGACACCAACGTCCAGTAAATCCTTTAACACATCTACAACTGTTACAATTGTTAGGATCTTGATATCCTCCATTCATACATCTTATTTTATTTCTACATATATTTTGGCAGTATAACATATTTATTAATTTTATATTATTAAAAGTAATTTTTTCTTGAGTACCCATAGTTTTAATAAAATTTTTATCACGTGGAATCATAGTTTCTTGTTCATTTTTAGAATACGCTTTTATGTCATAAATTAAAACGGAACCATAATCAAATGGTACACCAAAAGTTTTTGAATGTTTTTTACTAACTTTTTTTACATCACGATAGTATATAGGATCAATATTTTTTCTTACCATAAATAAATATTTATCTCTATCATATCTTGCGTGTTCATGATAAATACCTAATGAATGCATTGTTTCATGTTGAATTATTCCTATACTATCACAATCTTCACCAATACTTATAGATTGCCATATTTTAACAGTTGGTTGTCCTATTGGACTACTACAATCATTTCCATAATAATATCGTAATCCTTTTAAATCTCCAACCATTCTATAATACTTAAGAAATTTAATACATGTTTTATTTTCAATAATACTTAAAGCCGTATCAACTAATATATTACTAACACCATTATCAACATAATAAGGAATTGGAAGTTTCCATTTTTTTTCAAATATTGATATAACCATTCTTTTTTTTCTATAATTTTGTTTATTGTTAAAATTGTCAATTGAATCATTTTTATTTTCATTACTTTGAAATGATATTTTTCTCTTAAATCTTTTGTTATTATTTATAAAATTTATTTTATTTTTTCCATAATTTTTAAGTTCTAAAAACTAAACTATTTTTTTTTTGTTAATTTAATAAATTTTTTATCGAAACTTACACAACATAAATTTATAATATATAAAAAAATTAGTATGTTAATTTTTATATATACCATAATTATAGCATATTAAAACTTTAAAATTATATAATAAAATAACATTTTATATTAAAAATTATAATTAAACTTATTAAAAAAATTTATATACTAATAAATTTTTTGTTTATATTGTATTTTTGTTTATATTGCTTATTTTTTTTTTGTAATAACAATTTAACTGTTCAATAAATCTTTAAATAGAATAATTTTTTTTAAATATTTTATTAAACTTCATATAAATATAATTAAAATTAAAATAAATATTTAAAAAAAAACTTTTTGTATTAGATATTAATTTATTCGTACGCATTAAAAATTATGTATTAAAAAACTTTAAAAGTTAATTATTAAAATTAACCAAATTATATATATTAACATATTCTCGTATTAACAAATAAAATTATATATATATTTCAGAAAAAAAAACTCGTTTTCTGTTCTGTTTTTATATAATATTTGAAAATAAATATTTAAAAAAAACAATTTCTTTATATATAGAGAGAAAAAAAAGCTCATTTTTTGTTATTTTATAAAAAAAAAAATAATTCTTTCTAAAAGTTGAACTTAGCCAAAGCTCCTAATTGTTTATTTGATTTCTAATTGAAAAGGAAACTGAAAATTATAGTCTTAATTGGGGTTCTAAAAAGAAGTCGCTTAAGTTAAGCTTAAAGTAAACTCTAACTCAAGCCAAAAGTTAAACCTCTAGAGTTGGTGGTTCTACCTAAGTTGTTGATGTGGATTTTTCTGTTCTCCTGTGTTCTCCTAGCTGCTCTTGTTCATCTGGTGATTCTTGTTCTTCCATCGATTCTTATTTTTTGATTCATGAAGAAGTCACTTTAGAAGGTAATTGAGACGAGGAAGAAGAAGAAAAATAAAATGAAGAGAAGGAGGAAGATTATTAAATACCAGGAAAAATAATCTAGATCAGCATCTAAAATGTAATTTTTTTAAATGTAAAAAATATAGATCAGTCATTGTTATTTATTTGCCATATCATGCAAGATTGTTATTATTTGGTCACTTTTTACATAGCTAAATGCGACAAAAATGTAAGTATACGCTTGTACCTCAAGTATAAACGTGAACATTGATCTTACATGTGTACATGTACTTACTATTTTAAGCATTTTTACATTATATCTTTAATAACATAATACAGAATGTCTTTTTTTTGAACATATAGTAATCAAGAATAAAAAAATCTTTATTTTTTAAAATTAAAATAAAAAATTATGTGTTACGTAAAAACAATATTTATATAATAAATTAATAATTTTTCTTTACAATTTTTTTTGGCTGCTATTTATTAGCCAATTTATTATTAATAAACTTTATTTTACTTCCATAACAACTTTTTTTCTAAAAATATGGTTTAAAAAGTTTTGTTTTTTTTTTATATTTTTTAAAAACTACCTTGTTTCTTATTTCAATAGAATTGTAAATTATTTTTTTATTTTATTTTATTTTTTTTTAAAGGTAAAATAAAATATTTAATAATGTTCTTATAATAAATTATTTAAAAAATAACTTTTTAATTTAAAAAAAATAAAATAACATGATTTTAACAAATTTAACTTATAAAATATTAACAGCATATTATAATTATTAATATTTAAATAAATTATATTAACATTCAACTATTTTATACTTTTAAAAAATTTATACTTTATTACAGAATGTATTAATAATATTAATATACTTAATTTTCATTATTTTTACAAGATAATTTACTTTTTTTCAATTTACATAACAATATTTTCTATTAGAATTATAAAAATAAATAATAAAAATTCAATTCAAATACAGAAAATAAAAAATTTAAAAATGTTTAAATTTAAAAAAAACAACTTCATAAAATAAATCATTTTTTTAAAAAAGATTTGGCCATTATCAGAAGTAAGTATCTATTAATAAAAATATTAAAAAACTATAATAGTAATTTTAAGTTTCTTAAACGAGATATTTTACAAACAAATATTTATATTTTTTTGTGTTTTTTTTTAAATATTAATTATAGTATAAAACTTTAATGTTTAATAATATATAATTATTTTATAGATTTTTAATATATAGAAGCATTTTTTATTAAAGAAATAAAAGTTAAAACCATAGAATACTGTAAAATAATTTATTCAGTTTGAACTATTTTTAAAATTAAATAACAGTCAAACAAATTATTTATATCTAATTATAATACTAATAAAAAAATAACAAGTTAATATTTACATATCTACTTATTAAAATATATGTTAAAAATATTTATAAATAAATTATTAACAATAATTTTTAAAATTCTTATTAATTATAATTTTCAAAGTAATAATTTTTATTAAACACTTAAAGTACAAAATTTTCAAGAAAAAAAAAGTGACATCAATTATGAATTTATTTAAATATTTTACTATTTTATAATTAGATCAATTTTAATAAATTTATTTTATTAATTTAACTATGAATTATATTAATATTATACTATTTATTTTAGACATGTTTCTAGTAACATTTGTTATACTTATGTGGATATTTATACTTTTTAATATTATCAAAAAAAATAAAATATTTTTACCAATTTTTTATTTACAACTTTTATTTAATGTATTTCTTGAAATATTATTAATATGTTTTAAATATTTAGTAAAAAGATTACCCAATCTTAAATTTGTAAATGATCAATATGTTAAGGTAAAAACATTAAATGGAATATTTTTTGGCCTATCAACAATTTTACCTGCTTCAATAGGATTTGGACAATTTGCTCTTGTTATGAATCGTTATGTTGCAGTTAAATATCCAATATTGTATAAAAGAATATTTTGCTTTAAAGCATTATTTTTAATATATTTTTTTCAAATATTAATTATGAGTCCTGGTATTATTATGTGTGTACCTTATCATGCTAATATCATATATCAAAGTCAAAAAAATGTTATTATAATAAATTTTCCACATAATAAACCTATAAAAATTTTATCTATATTAAATGTTATTCTTGGAACAACTTTAGCATTATCCTCTTCTATTCTTGGAATTTTTTCATGGAGAATATTAAAAAAAAGAAAATATTCAAGAAATGAGAATAATCTTGAGTATAAAAAACAAATGAGATTTTTAATATTCGTTATAATTCAAACTTTAACTGATACATTTTTACATGTTACAAATTTAATTTACTTAATTCTTATATTATTTCGATTGAAAAGCATTGTTTTAATGACATCATTTATATATTATTTTGCTGAAGATTTTTGTTTTTTAACAACTCCAATTGTGCTTTGTATAACACAAAAACGTATCAGAAATCTTTTTATAGAATTTTATTTTGGTTTTTTACTAAAAAGAAAGAGTACCAAAAAAAAAAGGATGGACAAAAAAATATTTGCTATTAAAAGGCCAAATTATAGTAAAGATAAATTTAATAGAATACAATTTTAGTTAGTTTTTTTTGTCTAAAAATATTTTTAATAAACCTATATGTAATAATTAACAAAACAAATAAAATTAACATTTATTTTTAAGATATTTTGATCCATATCTTTCCTTGACTAATTTATCCATTGCATTATACCATTTTTCAATGTTTGTATTTTTTTTCATTTCCTCAAAACATTCTAAACCAACAAAAGATTGAATTGCACCATATAATGAAATATCTGCAAGATTTGGTTCACTTCCACCCATAAATGTTCTTGAAGAACCTATAGCTTCCATCCATTTATTTAATGATTCTTCCATTTCTTTTCTTGCATCATTAATATTATGTTTCTTTTTAAGGCTTTTAGAAACAAAATACATAGCAATTGCACCTACATAAATAGCAGAATGTCTTTCTATGTAATTAAAAATATCTTCCCAATTCCCTGCTTTTGAAAACCATTTGAATGTTTCAATACTTTCTCCTAATGTACGATATATTGCTGGTGATATTATGTGAATGAAATGTTCATCAACCCATTCACGCCATTCTCTTTCCTCTCTAGCATATTGAACATCAACTTTTCTTCCACTCTCTTTTTCAAGCATAATAAAATATTTATTTGGAAATGTTGTTACTTCCTTACCAGATGCTGCCTCAACTTGCTTTAATGGTGGATACAAATCAACAACATCTTTTATTGACAATTCTTTACGTTGAAGAAATGTTGAAAAGATTGAAATAATTAATGAAGATTCTACTATTGGTTGATTTAAACAGGAACATGTTGCAACAGGAACTTTTTTTTGTCCTGGAGCAAATTTTAATTCTTTTCTTGATAAAGGATTAACTTCAATAATATCATATTCAAAACCATAATAATCTAAGAATGCACGTATTTTACAACAAAAAGGACAAGCCTGATATTGATATAAACGAGGTTTTAGACCAGTCTTGTCTAATGGACCACTTATGTGTCTAGCTTTTGATAAAACATCAACACCATCAATTCTATCATCTTTTTTTTGAACAAGAACAGTTGCTGCTAAACTAGTTCCACCAATACAAATTCCTGCTGCATAAATACGATTTCCTAAGTGAAGACTTCTCCTCCACATCTTTATAATAGATTATTTGATTAGAAAAAATATTGAAGTAAAAAATTTGTTAAATACGTTATCAAAAAAAAAATGAAGATAAGAAGACAGCTTTATAATTAATTTCCTGTTGTTAACAAAAGTACTTTGAGTTAACAATACCCCAAAACAAATCATAGACAATCATTGTAAAACATTTTTTAAAATTAAAATTCTATATAATTCCATAAGAATTTTACTTTTTTTTTCAAAAAAATAAAGAAAAACAATAATTAATTCAACTATAATAATTTTTATTAAAAGCAATAACGAAATTTACAATAACAATATAAGATACATACATTTTTACATAACGAAAAAAAAAGATTTTTTTTTTGGCTAATGAAAATTGTTATCTCATTAAAAGCAAAATTATAATTACAAGAAACTATTCTTGAAGTTAGCTATAAAAAAATAGATACATTAAATTATATAGTACACTTTTTTTTTTTAATGTACTCCCTCAAAAGATGGAGAGGCATTTAATGATTAATTATAAATGATAATTGTTACAAATTAATAAAAACAACTTTTTTGACATTTTTCATTTTGAACAAGTATACATATTTTTACACTTTGTACATAAATTCCTATTAAATAATTTGGGGAGCTGGATTTAGTTAAATATTATATTAAAAAAAAAAAGCAGCTTATTTAATACAAAATTTGGTGGCTGTTTGTGTTATTTTTAAAATGTTGTACCAAAATCATGAAAATTTCCATTTGTTGGTAGGGGAGCATTTTCATTTGGAGAAAGGGAACCTCCTTGAATATTGGGATTATTTTTTTGAAAGTATTTTTCAAGTTTAGTAATTATATGTTTTCCATAGTTATACTTTCTAAGAGATATTATATGTGGTTTAATTGCTATCATCATCCTTCTTCTTTGTGCACTATCAGCAACATCCAACATTTTTTGAACAACATAATTAGCATATGGGTCTTTCATCATCTCAAGAAGTGGTGTGTTTGAAGAACTAAAAATTTAATAAACAATAAAAGTTATATATTTATATAAACTTACTCTCCACAAACTTCAATAATCAATTGATTTTTTTGTTGATTTCCTCCACAAGTTAAACATTTCTCAATGACATTTGAGGCAAATTTATGTCTAGCAAACTTAAGAACATCACCACGTATTTGTGAAACAATACGATCTTTGTCTGCTTGATCACCATGCTCCATAACATGTTGAATAACATAATTACCGTATTGATCAATAATTAATGTTTCAACATTTTCTAAAAGTTGTTCTAAAATTGGTCTTTTTTGTGCCTCAGTACAATGTTCTAAAACTCTTTGAATAACTCTACAACCATATGGATGAGCAGAAAGTGTTACAACAGTCTCTTCCTTATTTTTTGTAAAAGCATCAATAATGAATTGTAAATCTTTAGGATTAACTTTTTCAATAACTTTTTGTACAACATGATTTCCATTTTGATCTTTAACACATTTCAATACCTCACCTTTCATTTCTTTTAATAATTCTAATTGATTAGCTTTATCAACACTTTCTAAAGCTTTTTGAATAACTCTACATCCATACATTTGTAAAGCTAAATCCATAACATTTCCTTTAATTTTTTCTGTTAATTGCATTTTTTGTTCAATAGTACCATACTCAAAAAATTTTTGTATAACATAATTTCCAAAGACATCTGTCATCAGTTTATGTGCATGTTGAATAACTTCATCAAAAACCATTTGTTTTTCTTTTAAATTGGCTCTTTCCAATTTTTGTTGAATAAAACGTGATCCATGTTGATCTTGAGCAAATTCAACAACTTGTTTACCCAGTTCTGATAAACTCAATTGAGGTATGCGACTATTACGGAAGTCTTCAAGTAATGTTGATCTATTACTTTTTTTTTCTTCACCATTTAATTGACGGGTATTTTGGCGGCGTGAATGCTGATAATTATTATTATTAAAAGATCCACCTCTTGGATATGATTGTTGAGCAATGTAGTATTGTGGTATTCCATTATTCATACCAGGATGAATGTGTGTTGGACCATTATAAAATGAATGATATCCATTAATATAATCATGAGATGTTTGTGATGATACAGAATTTCTTCTATCACCAGAATGATTTGAATTTGCACCTAATGATATTCCATCAAATGTATTAGTCAGATTAAACATTGGCTGAGCAGGATGGTATGGTATTTGATTATATGGACCAACATTTGATGCTGGTGATGATGAGTAAATTGTATTTGGATCTCTAGGTATAACATTACCATCCATTGGAACACCCATTGAATTAGAAAAGGCATTTGTCCATGAATTTATAGTATAATTTGTTGGAGTATTACTAAAAGGAACACCATTAGTATTAGGTGGTTGATTAAAATATATATGTCCATTTTGAACACCACTGAGCATATTCATTGTAAAAAAATCTGGTGTACTAGCTAATGGTACATTACCAGGAGTATTATTTTCAATGTTATTAAATGGAATATTAACAGTATTCTCATTTTTTATTATTTGTTCCTCCACAACACCATTAATTTTATTTCCATCATCATTATTCTTAATATCTCTTTGAAAGGATGCCATTTGTGAACCATGATGATATTTTTCTAATGGTGTAGAACTAAGAACATTATCAACATAATTATTTAAAACATCATTTTGATCCATGTCCATTTCATCAATCAAAGAAATTGGTTGAGTTTTTAAATTTTCACTACCATGCTCATCATCACCCTTCCCATCTCTCCATACATTAAAACTATTATTATTAGACCATTGTTCTTGAGCCATTGCCATAATTATAAAATGATTTTTAAAAAAAATTTAATTTTTTTTTTAATAAAATAATAGTATATTTTTTTATATATCAAAATATCAGTAATTTAGTTTTAATATATATACAATTTTCAGGAAATTGGTATTATCACATAAAAACACAATATTGGAGCCGCCAAACTTGTAAATATGATACAAAATGTACAAAAAAACCTAAAAAAAATTATATATATATATATTATATATTTTAATAATAAAAAAAAATTAAAAAAAAAAATTAAAGTTAAAAACGCCAAATGAAATTATATATATATATTAAATATGTTAAAAGAAAAATTTTATACGGGTTGAGTAGTATGGTAACACAATTAGCAAAAATGATACTCAGTAAGTTGATGTGTCTCTCTGATTAGTCGATGGGAAGTAGTGTTTTTTTTTATTTCATTTCAACATATAACCTTCTAACCCTGAAATGAAATAAGGATGATGGCAGTGATTTAGTAATACAAAATTGCGATTCATATTAAATAACTTTACTTATATAAAAAGGCACCATTATATAATATGGGAAATAAATAGTAAGCAAATGCACTTTTGATTTGCTATTACTATGATAAAAACAAAAAATATGGAAAATATTATATAAATTGCTTCATTTTTTTTCAATATTTTACTATGTCAGTCATTTTTTTTTTTATTATTTATTTTAAGAGTACATTGAGGATTTACATTTTAAAGTGCAATGTGTAAAATAAAATAATGAGACAATTAATATAGTTATATGATAAAATTTCTATTATAACATAACAATATATATTACTAATAATAATAATATTATTATTATTATACATAAAAATAAAGATTAGAAAAATAAAATAAGTTGTAAAGTATATATATATATATATATATATATTTCTTTTTAATAATATATTATACCAAGAATACCAAAGAAAAAAAATTATTTAAAAAAAAAGTATATTTAAAAAAAAATAAATAATTTTTTCAAATAATATTATTTTAAAATACAATGATTATTCATATGATCCATTCATCGATGGCTCATGTTTATATACAAAAGTTAGACGATCTGAAAACTTCCAATCAATCAGTCTCATAATATAATAAGATAGTATTATAATTATAATACAAAAAGTGTCAAAAAAAAAGAAGAAAGATGCAATTAATACAAATGAAATAATTAGAAATAATTAAAAATAATTAAAAATAATATAAAAATGAAATATATATATTTATTGTATTAAGTTAAAACAAATTGATAGTAAATAAATATATATGATCACTTAAAAAATTTAAAATAATGTAACTTTTTTGATTTTAACAAAAATCATTATGTGAGGTTAATGATTATATTTGTAATATATGTAAAGAAAAGAATAGGGAAGTAAAAAAAGCTAGTTAATTAGATTTTATTATTATAGTTCAAGAACAAAAACGAGTATCCTCTAGTGATAGTTAACTTTTTGTAACATAATTCTTTTCATATAAGAATGTTGACCAAGATAAATGCTTTTTTCTATATCGCAACATTTACACTTCTTAATAAGTTATCGCAAAATGTATAGCAACATCTCGAGCATTATATAAAATGTCTTCCGTTAAGACTAACTTACATTTTTAGTATACGAGCACATTAGCCTGATTGTATCGCAGATGCTCTCATATAATTTTTAGTTAGATTGCTTTTTTAACATAAACCTTATGTTCTGTTCTATGACCAATGGAAGATTGAAAAAGTAGAAGAATGCAAATGCGGTGTGTCGCTTTTTTTTAATGGAAGATTGCGATACTTATTACAGCGACACAATATATCAACTGTATGAAGTTTTTGTTACATCTCATAAAATGTTTAAAAAAAGTGTGAGATTGAAAGAATTTAGTGAATGGTTTTATTACTTTTAATCTATTAAGATGTGCATTTTTTTTCCTATTTGTAGACAATATTAGCATTAATAAGAAAAAAAAGAAAGAAAATTGCTCTAGAAACTTTACTTCCTTTTTTTAAAATAAAAAAAGTTCTATCATATCAAATGAATGAAAATGGAAAAAATTATAAAATTTAAAATTAAACTATGTATATATAAAGTAGAATAATCCTTTATAGTAAAAAAAAAGAATTATAATAAAAAGACAATATTTACCTCAATATTAAGAGTATAACACAAAATATTAATAAAATAGATAAAATGACAAAGTTATCCTTATTCTAGTCACTGATTGATTATAATTACCAAAAAAAGATATACAGATAGTATGTGTATGTAGTTTACAAAAATAATCCGTTGTCATAAAACTAAAGTTTTTTTTTATTTAATTTTTGATATTGTAAAAATAAATTTAAAGAGAAAAATAATTATCATATAATTAGTAAAACTAATTTAACAAAAAAAAGAATAATAATTTTTTTTTGTGTCAAATATAATAAGTATCAATAAAAAATGTAATACTTGGAAAAAATAAAAAAAAAGAAGTGGAATTTATTTATTAAAAGAATATTATAATAATATGACATTTAATATTGAGTTAAAAATCTTAATATATTCTTAGAAAGAGTAGTTTAGTCTAAATCATATAATATATATATATATATATATCTTTAATATATCTGTTGAAAAGATTAAGTTAAAGCAAATATAGTAGTATTGTGGCAGTAGAGGATGGTTATTGGCTGAGGAACACCTTTATAGTTCAAGCTATCATAATTTACTTCATTCCAATTCTACAACAACTACTTGCTTTCAATTTATAATCTGCTTAAACGGAAATGAGTTGTCCTGTTATCTAACAAAAAAAAAAAGGCTACTCTTATTTAAGGTTATTATGGGAAGATTGAATGTGGAAAACTAAATTAGGAAATTCTATGTATGTTTGAACTAAAATTGCACTGTTTTATTGTTTTCATTCTATTGAAATGTTGTTATAGTTTATTATTAAAAATATATCGAATTTTAATAATAAAAAAAAATGAAAGAAAATAATAATAGCTGATCTTTATAAAAGAAAAATATTATATTTTTAATATAAAACATTTAAAATAAAATTTAAATTTGTAAAAGTTAATTAATAAAATAACTATAAACCATTAAAAAAAAAAGATAAGAAATTTTATTATAATGATAAACAGGTGGAAGTAAAAATGTAACAATATATTGATCAAAGTAATTATAAAATTTAATTAAAAATATATATATTATTAAAAATAAAATAATATGTAGTATAAAAAAACCCCTTTTATTAAAAAATTTATTGACTTAAAAAAATGAACGTTGTTTATTTTAAATATAATGATAAATGAAAAAAAAGTAATAAAACTTAATGATTAGTTTATTAATAGAGTGGTATATTAACGAAAGGACAAGTTGAGGTTTTCTATTTATCAGTGTGATGATAAAATATCTTATTAGTGTAAATATTTTAAAATAAATCGAGTAAATATTGGCAGATTTAGTAATAGAAACAAATAGAAAAATTTTTAACGTTAAATTTTTATATTCCATTTTAGTTTTTAAAAAAATTGATAATTGTATACAATTTTGTGATAAATTTAAATATGTCCTTCATAAAATAAGTTTAGAGGTAAAACTTAATATTATAAAACATTTTTAAACTAAATAAAAAGGAAGTAAAAAAATTATATTTTTAATTTAAAAAAAACCTTACAAATAATTGTGCATTATATAATATTTAATCACAATAAATATTAAAAATAATCATAATATATATTGGATAAAATACTAATATAAATATTAGTAAAACAATTGTTTGTCATCTTATCATTATTAAAATATTTTTAAAAACATTTATATATGGTATAAATTAAATTGAACTAAAATATTTGCTTTTATTAAATTATCAACAAATTATTAGTGGTATATTTTAAAAAAATGATAATATTCTTTTACATGAAATAATATTAACCAATAGAGATAAAAATATTTATGTAATAAATTTATAATACTTTTATATATACAAATTTTAGATAAACTTAAATGTAAAACTATAATTTTGTATTAAAAAAAAATCTTTCATAAACATCTGTCACTATTAACTTAATTTTACCTTTTTTTTGTTGAAAGTTAATAGAAAATATATAGAATTGGTTTATATAAATTAAAAGAAATACTAATGTAAATAAGTATAATATTTATAGTTTTAAATTTCAATAATAAAAATGTTTCAAAAATAGTTAAAGTTTATATATTTTAAACTTATTTGTAATAATTTGTCTTTCAAATGTTTATCAAAAAATAAATAAAATATTTTTAAATATATAATTACAAAAAAAAGAAAGTTAAATATATAATAAAATAAAAACTTAATAACATAAGAATTATAGATTAATAAAATCAGTTGTCTTATTAAAATAGCATAAAAAAAATAGTATGGCACAATTTATTTTTTTATCCTTTTTTAAATGTAATAACAACATAAAGTAAAAGTTACTAAACTACTAAATATATGATGAAGCTGTACTTCAAATATAAAAATAACTTTTGTACTTTGAAAAGATAAAAAATATCGATAAATTTTATAAAATTTTTTTTAATGACCTTTGTATTAATATATACGAATAAATAGGGAAAAAAAGATAAAAAAAAAATATATATATATACTTGTATTAAGATAAAAAGAAGCTGTCAAAAAGGATATATAATTCAAATAAAATAAAAAAAAATTATTGTATTATTACTTATAAGTGTGAATTTAAAATTATTATTTATATTTTATAATAAAAAAAATAATAAGAAGCATAGTTTTTTTTTCTTTTAAAGAATAATTTATTGTTAAAAAATGTAATCATAGTTATATTATAATAAAATTTATGAGGCATTATAAAATTTTTACTTAGAATGTAGAAATATAAATACATATAAATATGTATTTTTTTTTTTAAAAAGAATTACCTCAATTTTAAGTTTAATGATTTTAAAATGTAAAAAGATATTTTTGAAAAAAAAATTTTTTCTTTTAAAATTTTATATTATCTAAATTTAGTGTCTTAATCTTTAGCCAATTTTATGGATAGATTTAATAAAACAATATAATTATAATTTAATAGTTAATGGTAATCTTTTAAACCATCACATGGTATTTTAAAATAAAATAATGAGAAAAATAGTTATATGAATGGAATTGTAAAAAAGCTTGAATCATTTATGGGAAGGAAAAATGATATTATATGTATACATAAATGATTTGTTGTAGGATAAATTATTTTTAATATATAAAATAGCTATATTTACACATACTAAAATAAATAAATAAAAATGATTTTTTACTTATCCAAGTTATATTTATAAATAAAAACAAACAGTTTTTTTTAAAAAATAATAATAACTTTAATAATTTTAATAATTTAATTTTTAATTTTTTTTTCTTTTACCATAACAAAATTATATATATATATATATTTTTTTTTTTTATGGAATATGTATTAAGATAAAAAAAATATTTTATAAGTATTTTGATACAAATAATTCAAATATTTTTTTTATATTTTTTTAATAATAATGTAGAATGGAGGACTTTTGTTGTATATATAGCTAGATTAGATAATATAACCATAAAGACAGCTGCTGACATTAATATACTGATCGTAGAAAATGGAGATATATAATGAAAAATTGGATATAACCATACATTATATTTTAAATAAAAATGTACCAATCTGTAACAGAAGGTAAAAATTATGGTTAAGTCATTCTAATATTTTTTTTTATTACTTACATTAAGATATATCCTATAAAAGCGGTCATGGTAAGAAGAGTTGCCTTTTTCATTGATGATGGTATTTCATGTTTAGTTAATATAATTTCAAGGGTAACCGTTATAATAGGATAAGTATGAGTAACATGATTGATCCATTTTGGTATTTGTTGATAGACCCATGAAGGCATTACTAACTCAGGATTGATTATATAAAGGCCCCAAAACATTACACTTGTCAACTATACATATTATTATTATTAATATTTATTTAAAAAAATTTTTTTTTTATAAATAAAAATGAGGAATGACTTACAATAGCAACAGGAAAAATTATTGTATGAAATGTAAAATCACGAAAAGTTGTGATAAATTTAATTTTTGGAATAAATATTGATATTAAATTAACATAAGAATGAATTGTAAGAATTAAAAAGTTTATATTTGTTAACATTACTAATTTTTCACTCCATGATGTAACATAAAGATGTGTAAGAATAAATATATCATAATAAAGTGAAAAGCTCCATATTATTGTATTTATAATAAAAAAAAGTTTAATAAATATTTCTAACATTTTTCTATCAATTAGAAATATCAAAGAAATTTTTTTGTTATTTAAAAAGTAACCATATATTCAACAAGGTCAATTCTTATATATATAAAACGTGTCCTTTTTTCATTGATCAATTCCTCATGAGTGTAATAATAATAGTTATAAAAATGTAACATGTTCAAAATGTAAATGTCGTTATTTATATTCTCAAGGTAATTAAAAATGTTACAAAAAAAAAAAAAAACTTTACAATGATATTTTATTATCCATTAAAAGAAATTATTTATTTATTTTTTGTTGTCAAATCATACATATTCATATATAAAAATTGTACAAATAATCGTTATGCTTTTATGTTAACATATTGTAAATTTAATGTTTTAATTTAAAAATTAATGTTAATTAGTAAAAACTTTTAGTAAATGTTTATGATGAAAAAGAAATTTTTAAAAAAATATATGACATTTAAATATGTAATTTATCTAATATTTCTCTGTATATAAATAACAAATGCAAAATTTCTTGTTACAAATGATAAAAATAAAAAAAAATTTAACCAAACACAAAGATATATTTTATAATAAATTATTATTTTGATTTAAAAACAAAAGTTAAAAAAATTTTTTTTTATTGTATTAAAACTTTTATAATAGAGCTAACTATAAAAAAGCATAAAATTATATACATAAAAAGAAAGAATTTTCAAATTAAATACTACTTATTTTTGTTGTTTACAACCCGAACGAATTAAATGTTTATACTGATAAATATAATAACTGTATTTTTTTTTTGTTTATTCAAGAGAAGGGATTTATAGTAGATAATTTTTTTTGTAAATTTGTATCATTTCCACACAATGTTTTTGTTGTATTAGGAGAAGTACATTTTGTAGATGAATCTTTAGATTCTAATGATAATGTTGTATTTGATGTAGTTGTTATTATATTAGTATTTTTAGAATATGTACTACCAATTTGTTGAGAAAAACTTTGGCTTGAGGATAATGTTATTTGATTAAGATTTGTTGTCATTGATGAAATATTTGCTGGAGGTTGCATATTTCCTTGTCCAGATATATTATAACTACTAGTTGTAGTTGTAGGTACAATTGTAGTTATTTGTGATGGTGATGTATTATTAGGAAGATTAATAATTGAAGTGGTTATTGGTTGTTGTATATTATTATTATTTGTACTTGTATTATTTACATCTCTTTTAATAACATTAGATGCAAATCCAGGTATAGTTGGAAATCGTAATCCAATATCTCTTGTAATTTTTCCAGGTGCCTATAATAAAAAATGTTAATATTTCTAATTTTCTCACTTATTATGAGATGTTTATTATAAATTAAATAGGTTAGCACATTAAATTAAACTAAATACACTTTATTAAAATAAGTTTAGTTCCACTCCATTATAATAAAATAAATATTTACACATACTTCCATTGTTATAATCATTAATTAGCCAGTTGAAAACACTATATATATAAATATATTTATTTTTTGATTTCATTTGAATAAAAAAAATAATTGATTAATTAAAAAAATCAGGAAAAGTAAACTAAAATTTATAATATACAAATAAAAAAGAATGCAGGCACCATGCGAGAATAATATTTGTTAAGTATGTTTATATTATATATATGTATTTATGAGATCAAGCAAAAGTTGAAGATGTTGATGTTGTAACAATACCACGATTTTGTGATGTGGTACTCGATTTCTTGATCTCTCCAGAAGTAGATTCAGTTAATGGAAAATCAGATGATGGTGGAGCCAGATGTGTTGTTAGGAGACCATTTGCAATACCACTAGAGGTTGCATTGGTTGTTCCTAACGTCAGTTTTGCTGATCGAGAAATAAATGATGAGGTTAAAGAACTTGATGAAAGCACTTTCTTGGATGTCTTTCGACTGATCATCAAAGCAAACGAATTCTAAGAAGGAAATTAAAAATAGATTGTTAAGTTTCATTAGAAAATACAACAAAATTAACGATATATTGTGATTGGTGTAAACAAATAGTAAGATATAGTTATATTTGTATATTGCATGCATAAGCATTCATTAATGTTAAATATTATTTTTATAAGGCTTTACAATTTATTAATTATAAAATATACAAACATAATAAGGACTTTAATAGTTATCACTTTAATGTGTTAATATAATAAAGTTACAAAAATATAAAAAAAAATTCATTTTTTTACTAATATAACATAGTGAAAAAATATAGACAAAAAAAGCAACCATATAAATGTAATGTGTATTATTTAAAACTTACTTTTTTCTTCGATTGTGTTAAGAGATCTCTATAAATATCACTACGTAAAAATCTTTGATAACTATCATTTTTCATTAAACAATAAATATGATCTGCTGCCTCATCAAAACTCCATCTATTAGGATTTTTTAAATTTTCCTCTGTAATATCCATAACTTTACAATCTATATTAACAGGAGATGTTGCATTACTATCAATAAATTCATTATATATTTCAGTTACAAGTACAGGAACCATTCTAGAAGCACATTTTCTTAATTTTTGTACTTCCCACCAAAAACGTAAATTTTCCCCAGAATATTCTTTATCTAAAAATTTTTGTAATGTTTCTCTACCAAGAGAATCAATTAATAATTCTTCATAACTTTCTTCCCAAAGTTTTAATCTTCTTGTTGCTATTTCACCAGTAATTTTATCATGTTGCCAATAATCAACAGTATCTGAAAGCCATGGATTTGGTTGAGATGAAAATGGATCACCAGGTGAAGATGGTGGTACAAGAAATGGATCAAAAATTTTTCTTCTTTCATAATATTGTAAATAATTTTCAACTACTTTTGATGTTCTTAAAACATTTTTAGCTAAACGTGATTGTAATGCATTTATCTAAAATATTATTAAAAAAAATAAATATATATTATTATTATTATTATTATATATTACCTCATGTGATAAAGTATCATGTAATTGTGTACAACGTCTCATTCCAGGTTTTTGACTATATGTTCTTGG
The DNA here is from genome assembly GCA_029582065.1 of Strongyloides stercoralis. Lineage (NCBI taxonomy): Eukaryota > Metazoa > Nematoda > Chromadorea > Rhabditida > Strongyloididae > Strongyloides > Strongyloides stercoralis. The sequence continues at coordinate 6,160,261 of CM055866.1, read as the reverse complement.
TGTTAATGACGTTGATGGAGGTGGATTATTACTTTCAGATGGTGTATTTATTTTATTAACTAATTCATTATTTAAAGAATTATTATGTGCAACAACAGCAGAGGTTGAATATTGTGAATATCCAGGTGATGTTGATATCAAATTATTAGAATTACTATATTTTGGTCTTCCTGATCTAGATAGTTTTCTAAAATCTACTTCTGTTGTATTAACACAACCTGGTACTGGCCTATGAACATCCCAAAATGCCCTCTCTTGACTATCTAAAATTTGCCTTTCCATTCTATCACGTTTTTTATCAACTTTATATTGTGCTTCAGCTTGCATAAAAACAAATTCCCACTTTCTTGAAAACATTTTTTGTAATTTTGCTAAATTTTCTGCTTCAAAATCTTCCAACTCAAGGTGAGCCTTATTTTGCATTGTCCTTTTACATAAATATACAGCATAATCTGTATTTTCAGGTTCCCAACAATTGGAAGGCCAAAAGTATGGTGTTTGAAATCTATAAAATGTACCATCATTCTTAACAGTAAGAATATGATCATCAATTTGAAATAAATATCCATGTGCAGCAATAAGATGTGCCAAATGTAGAGCATCAGATAAGTCAACAACATCACAATGTTTCATAATCCATGCAATCAAATCTTGACCCGTAAAAACAGATGGAATTTTTGAGAGAAAAGATTTAACAGTCCGTATTGGTACACCATCAACAGTATCAAGCATACTTTTTATTAATGTTTCTATTTTTGTATAAATAACCCTATTTGGGTGAACTAACCGATCAACATCTCGATTATTACCAGATCGCATTCTTGGAAATGCCATAACCAAGATGGATTTAATACAAATAAATAATTTTTTTCTTTATTATCTATCAAATGATATTGATAAATAATGGTAATAGTTTAAAGAAAAAATTATACTGCTTCTTTTGATTAATAACTTTGATAAATATTATTTTTTCTTCTTCTTCTTTTTTATTCCTTACTTTTATTATTAATTAGTCTTTTTTTTTTAATACTAAGATACGTTGAAATAACAATAATAGTAATGATTAAAATGTTGCTAAAGATTGATCTAACAATTATATAAATATTATTTATAATAGAAATAATATTATTTCCTTTTTTCTACATTCGTAATTAATCACAAAGCCACTTTTCAAAAAATTTGTTAAAAAAGCTTTGGCACCCAAAAAATAGAATCAATATATTAAATTATATATTGAAAGATAAATAAATGTATATGAATATATATATATATAAATATATATATATATATATATATAAATATATATATATATAAATATATACGTATTATAAATACTATGAAGCTTGAAAGATTATTGCCAGAGTCTTTCAAAAAATATGATGTATTTAAAAAAAATATAGAAGAAAAACGAGCTGCTTCAGCTAATAATTTGGTGGCAGTTGCTGTAAGAAGAAAATATCAATGTGCTTGAGAAGATAGATGTATATTTGTTAAGAGTAGGGGTTAAAAACTCGGAGAATATTATATATATATATTTATATATAGTGTATAGTTAGAATGTAGAGACATAAAAGAATGTTATATGATATAAGAAGAAGTGCTAAAAATTTAATGGTTAGAATGTTGGACTGGGTCCTTCATTCATCAAATAACGGTATAAAAAAGAATGGAAGTATATCGAATAGAAAAAGCAACTAATTATGAAGTGAGAGAGAGAAATTAGATGAGTGAATTGGTATAAGAAATGGCATTGAAATTAGTATAAAAATTAACTGCTGCAATAAGTGATGAAGATGAAATATAAATAATAAATATATAAAAATTTTAAGTAATGTGAGTAAAGTTAAAAATAAGTATATTTTTTTTATATAATATATTAAAAAAAAATTTCTATATAATTAATTGTTATTTACGTAATCACTTTTGTCATAAAATAATTTTTTTTAATAAAAAGTACTTTATAATATATAATTATAAAAATATTATTTAAAAAAATATATATTATATACTAAATTAATAGTAATAAAAATTATTATTAAAAAAAATAAATGTTTATAGTACATAAAATTAGTAAAAATATAATAAAAAAAATAATTTTTTTATACAAATGTTTAAAATAGATAGGAGACGATTAATGTCAATTTATGGATAACGGATAGATTAAAACGTCATTTAAGTTGTTCTTAACAGCTTACTAAATATTTAAATGTATAAAATAAATGACAGACAATTTTTTACTGCATATGTATTGTTATTTCAAATTAACATTGTCAATCATTTTATTATCATAGTACAAATTCTTTTTAATATACCTCCATGTCATATGATTATTTAAAAATATAAAAAGCTCATATTACTTAAAAAATAATTATATATAAAGTTTTTTTTTATATTAGTATAAAATAAAAATGGCATAAGATATAAATTTGTTATATATAAAAAAAAAATTTTTTTTTATCCTATTAAAGAAAAGTTATACTAAGGATTAATGAGTTATAATAATAAATAAATTATTTATTTATTGTATAAATGGAATTATATTAAAAAAAAATATTATACCTGTATTTTTTTTTCTTTTAAACAAGCCTTACTTAAAAAAAAAGAAACGTTTAAATTTAAAAAATTTTAAATGACAAAAAAAAATGGTAAGAGAAACATTTATAAGAAGACTTCAATTAAAAATGTATTTTGTGGGAAGTAAAAACATTTATTATATAAAATTCGCTCATCCAGGGTCTGATAAAATTATCTCCTATTTAATTTGAAATATTTAAAAAAAAAATTTTTTTTTTAAATAAAGATTTATAAATAATTGGCAATTCTTTGTGCCTCTAATAGAATTATAAAAACATTATCAGTTACCGAATATATAATATTAAAGCTATCAAAATAAAATGTAAATTAAAAGCATTATATATTTTTAAAAATAAATAAAATAAAGACAATTAAATTTATAAAATAAAGATATATATAATGAAAATATGAAAAAAAAGATAATTTTTTAATTATTTTATAAAGGATATAAACTAAACATTTTTTTTATTTAATTAAAAAATTTATATCAAAAAAACATTGCTTATTTATAAAAAAAAAGAAACAAAAAATTATTTTATATTTAGTAATTATAAAAAAAATAATATAAAAAGAAGGTTTATAAAAGTATAAAATAATAAAATAAAGTATATATTAGAAGTAATTATTCTATTTTTATTGTTTGAATATCATTATTTAATACCATAAAAAAATTATAAACTTTTTATATATAAAAATATTATAACTAATATAATAAAAAGATATGAAAAAAAATTTTTTTTATTTTAAAAATTTACTGTTTTTTTTATTATCAACTTAAATTGAAAAAAAAATTATTGAAAAAAGAAGCATTTCTTTAATTAAAATGAACATCCATATTTTTGTTATATCATTTTATCTAAAATTAAAAATTTTAGAATTGAAAAAGATATAGATGTTTATGTATATTTATTTTCTAATTGAAATAACAAAACTTTCCTTAAAAGTGCAACTATCTTGAAGCGTATGTCTCAAGAATAAAAATATAAGTGAAGGTCACATGAATTTTAAAAATTAAAATTAGGTTTATTTTTAATTTATATTCTTATAATTTTATTTTTTTTTTATTTAACAGTTTTTATATAAAATATTGGTAAAATTAAAATAAATATAAATGGATATAAAGTTGACTATAAATAAGAGGGAAATATTAATAAAAAAAAATAGGAGAGAAAAAAAGAAATAGTAAAAATAATTTAAAGAAAATATTTGGAAGTACATTTTTCCTAAAATATTAAAAGTATACAAAGAGAATTGATAAGATAATAAGTGTATAAATGCTAAAGAAGACCATTAAATTGATGGATTTAAGAGATGAAAGATATAAAATTAAAATCGTAAAATGTCATTGTGATATAGGATATTCTTTAGGGATCTTAGAAAAGCATATTTTACAGATAATTTCATTTGTTATTTTATGTTTTTTAACTGTCATGGAATTGGATAAGAAGTGAAAGCGGATACATTAAAAAATTTAGAACAAGATGAAAGCAAAGAGGTCATGTGATGAAAAGAAAAGAATATATGCTGCTTAACAAATAATAGTCATTTTTATAAGTTATTAAGACATAGTTTATTTAAATAAAAAGTCTATAAAACTAAAAGTAAAGAGTTATTAAGAGCAGGAAACTAAATACCAGATCAATTATTATTGTTATTCAAAACACCAAGATTTTAAATAATGTATATTAATACAATTATTTGTTTATTTAAAACCCTTTACTTAACCAAAAAAAAAATACGGGGCTTAACGAAGTACTAAATTATGGTAGAGAAAAAAGTCAAAGACTCTAATAAAAGAAAAAAAAATTTCCACATTTAATTTTAAGATTTCCCAAAATAATAAAAAATGCATCCATATACTTTGTTTAAGGAAATATCAGATACATTTTTATCCTAAACAACTACTTCATAATTCAGAAGAGTAAAAAAATAAATAAATATAAAGTTAGAAGAAAAATAAATGTTTGAATATTTTTAAAATTTATCTTATACATTTTTTCCATACTATCAATCATTTATACAAATGATATCTTAAAATAGTTGCATAATCATACTGAAAAAAAAGATAAATTTCTTTGTTAAGTAAAATATAGTAAAAATATTGAAATATTAAAAATAAATATAACATTTATCGAGATAAAAAATTTTTTTTTATATTTTATAAAAATATTTTTAAAACTTAAAATATTATATTACATATCATAAAAGCGTATATTAAAATATATAATTAATAACAAAAGAAATTTTGAAAAAAAAATTATTTTCTTGACATTCATTTTCCTCCAATTGTTATATAATGAATAAAGAAAAATAAATTTTTTTTATTTTTTAACAATTTAATTAAAAAAAAATTACATTTCATTTTTAAGAACATTTAAAATCACTATTAAGTTTTTGAAAAGTTTTTATAATAAAATAATATAATTATATATTTTATCCTCAATACTACTTGTACTTTTTAAATGAAAAAATCACAACTAACATTTTTTATTTTTAAGGTAATAAAAGGCTTTTTAAAAACAAAGTTATTTATTTATTTATTTAATAAAATTTTATTGAAATTAACTATTACAGAAAAAAATTTTATTAAAAGAAAAGTGAGTATTGCTTAATGATCAGAAAATAACTACATTGTAGAAAAATAAACTTATAAAAAAAACCAACTTAAATATAAATGTTACATTTCTTTAAAAAAATTATTTATTAAATTTAATTTTTAACAAATGAAATCAACAAAAAGTCTTTTGGGTATATTTTTGCATAAAATATTCTTCATTTTTTTTTCTATAATAAAATAATAATGTACTTCTATAACAATTTTATTATTAAAAATGATAAATTTAAATATATAAAGTAATACTTTTTAAAATATTTTTTAATTTTATGCTATTATTAAAAGTACTTATCATAAAATATAAATAACTTAACTAAAATTATTAAATAGAAAGTTTAGCCATAGTAACTATATGAATCTTAATAAAAAAAATATAGAATTTTTTTTTACTAAACTTTTACTAATTCATAATTTAAAATAAAGCAAATCTACTATCATGTCTTGTTACAGAAACTGGAAACTGGGAAGCTTTAATTGATCGTTGTGTAAACCTATTATCTGGAATAACAGTATTAGTATTTGAATTTCGACAACAAAATAAATTATTTAAAATTCCTTTCAAATTATGCCTGTTGTTTCTATTTACAAAAATTGATATTAATGAATTAAGTAGTGGTCCAATTATTAGAATTCTTATAGTTAAAGTTCCAATATTTTTAATTATATTATCTTGCCTTCCTATACATATAATTATTATAGTTATAATTGAAATGGAGTATAAAATACATGGCATAACAGATTCAACAATTAATGTTTTGGTTAAACTGCAAGCAATATCTTTTGTCTTAACATTAATCAAATTATTATGATTTTTTAAAAAGACAAAATATTTTCTTATCATAATTATTATTATAATATAATTAATTATGAAAAATACTAAGAAACAGCAACATACAAATATACGTTCAAATAATTTCTATAAATTTTATAGTTTAAACAAAAAAAGAACTTATTTACCGTTTGTAAAATAATAAAGTTTTCATGGTAAAAATTAATTAATTCATTATTTTCCAAAGTATGATTATTAAAGTTTGTTGTATTCACATCAATTGTTTCATTAAAAAATATTAATGTACATATAGTAAACATTAATGTAATTAAAGAGGGTACAAAAATTGATATAAAAAAATATTTAATAGTGTAATTAAAGTTTTTACAAATTATTAAATCTCTAATCATTATTTTTGTAGTAACTATTGTTAATTCATTGCAAATTAAATAACTATTTATTATCCAATATATGATAACAATATATTTTTTTGATTGAAAATATTTAAAAAATTCAATATAGTAAATAGAGTAATCATTGAATAATAAAAGCCTAGGTTTTCCAACAGAATTTAAAATAACATAAATTATTCCATTAAATGATTGATAATAAAGAAGCATTCTGTAGTAAAAAAAAGTAGTTTTTTTGGAAAATTTTTTCATTATAATAAAACCAATAAAATTCATAAATATTGTTAAAAAAAGTAATGATAGAAGGTAAAAGTTAGTGCTTAAAAAATTAACAAAACCAGATAAAGTATCCATAATAAGATTTAAATATTATTTTTTTTTTTTAAATTTTTACCTTTATAAAAAAATCTTATATAAAATAATTAGTAATTTTTTTATAAATATTTTTATTGTTATAAAATGCTTTTAAAAATATAGAATAATTAATAAAAAAAATCTTATTTTTAACTAAAATCATATTATTTCAATTAATTTTAATTATTTTCTTTAAAAAATTGTTATTGTTTTATCATATTATTCAATTACAAATTATTCAATTTAAACTAACTCAAAAAAAATAGCATGAAATATTTGTTTATCACATCTTCAATAACTTGATTAAATTTTAAATGTGTTTTTTTTTAACAATCCATTATGTAAATATTTATAATAATATCAGTAATACTTTTATTGTCTATCTTTTTAATTGTCATAAAAAAAATAAAACTTTTTTTATCTTTATTGTTTAAAATGTTTTGTTATAAATTGTTTTGAAAAAAAAAAAAATCTTTTTTAGAAACAATCTCAAAGGCAAAAAAATATATTTCAAAATTTATTAAAGTATTTACTTATGCTATGCTGTGTGAAAATATCAGAGAACATAAATTTCTTTTTTTTTTATAAAATTATATCATCAACTTTATAACGAAAAAAATAAAATTATATACATAAAAGGAATACCAAAAAAAGTGATGTTTTTTTCTTTTTAACTTATCAAGTATTTTAATGAATGATAGAGAAAACAAAATTATAAATGTATCACCAAATATATTCATTTCAAATTTAATATGATTATTGCAAAAGTTTTAAAAATTAATTAATATTTATTAAAAAAAAACTATATAATAAAATAAAAAATTTCAATACTTATATTTTTTTTATTAATATTATTTTTTTTTCCTCCATCTCTAAGTTGTTTGATAATACTTTTTCTATATCAAATTATTTTAAAAAACACTTAAAAAAACGTTATTTTTCTTTGATAAACAAAAAATTGAAATAATATTATTTAAGTAAGTGACGTGAAAGACAAGAATTTAATTATTAATGTGAGAACAATTTTCAAAAAGAATTCTTACCGTATATAGTTTATAACAATACATAAATTGACATTAGCAAAATAATTATAAATATGTGCATGGCTAATTATATTACAAGTAGGTTACATTCTAAAATACTTTAAAAATCTAAATATGTATTAATTTCATTTTTAAGGGATTTTTATTTTTTTTTGTTGTTTATTTATAACTTTTTTTTATATCATTTTATTTTTAAAGTTAAAAAACTAGATGTAAATAAATTTTTAATTTCAGTTTTGATGAAATAAAAGTTCAACTTTGACAAAATATAAAATATATGTTAAAATAAAGCATAAATATTAACAAATTTTAAATTATAACAAAATTGTAGTAATAAAAATATATAATTAATTTTTAGTAGTAAAATAACATACTTAATATTATAAGTGTTTTCATAGTTTCTGTTGGTATATAAATCATAGTAAATAAAAAATATTATCACTATCCCTCATTTAACAGATTCTTTAGTCAAAAAGGTAAGGTTTTTGTACATTTTATTCATTATACAATTTATATTAAATCAAATAAAATATTGTACTAAGTGTACTAACTGTTACAACTGGGATCCAAACTCAATATTAAAAAATCCTATTTTTTTTGCTGTGTTATTAACAAATTTATATTAACTGATAATAATTTATTTTCTACACTGGCTATTAAAAGTTATAAAAAAATATATAACAAAAAAAATTAATTTGAAATATGAAAGTATTGTATACATAACTTTTATTTAAACTGACCAATTTTTTTGTCCTTTTTTTAGTGTATATAAATAAGTACTTTAATTTTTTTATTTACATAACTATAACAAAATTAAAAAAAAAATTATTTTTTTACATTTATTTATATTACATATACAATAAAATTATTTAAAATAATGTGTTAAACAATTCTTCTATAAATATTCATTCTAAAGTATTAGTTTTATTTTTTTTAACAATTATTAAGTATTAAATAATTGAAATGTTTATTGTAATACTTATACAATTTTATGCTTACATCTGTATAATTTCCTCAAAAAAATATGTAATGACAAAAAATGGACCAGTATCAGGAATTAAATATGTAATATATTATTTGTTTTTCTTTTTTAATAATAAATATATTTTAGAAATTACATAATAGTATTGTTAATGAGTATTTAGGAATTCCATTTGCCCAACCACCAATTAATGAATTAAGATTTAAATCTCCCAAACCATTAAATGAACCAGCATGGAAGGAAATTTTTCATGCTCATAAACCAGCAAAAGCATGTATTCAAGCTAAAGACAAAAAAGGTTTTGAAGGAGTATATTATAATATTCCGGAAGAAGAACAATCAGAGGATTGTTTACAATTGAATATGTGGGTACCAGACAGACCTAATGGTGCTGTACTTGTTTTTATTTTTGGAGGTGGTCTTAGATTTGGTTCAGCATCTTTAGATATTTATAATGGTTCTATTATTGCAGCAAAAACAAGAACAATTGTAGTTAATTTAAATTATAGACTTGGAATATTTGGTTTTTCTTATATGTGTTGTGGTAATGATGTTCAAGGAAATATGGGCCTTTTAGATCAACAAATGGGTATGAGATGGGTTTATAGAAATATTAAAAAATTTGGAGGTAATCCTTCCAAAATAACTTTATGGGGAAGTGGAGCTGGTTCAGCATCTGTTACTGCTCATTTACTTGCTCATGATAGTTATAAATATTTCAGAAGAATTATTGCAACCTCAGGAGTAATTACTAATATTTGGGCTAGGCAATATTCTAATCGTGTTGATGAAACATTACGATTTATTTCTCTTAAATATAAATGTTTTGGAAAACATCATTTTATTTATGAATGTATTAAAAAATTAAATACAAGTGAATTAGCAAATTTGAATGATGAATTTTCACACATATTAAATATTCCATACGCTTATGGATTTAATATAGTAGATAATGATGATGTATTTTTTAAAAAAAATATATATGATAAATTAAAATCAAGAGATATCAAGCATGATGTTGATATACTAATTGGTAGAGCAAATAATGAAGGATCCTACTTTTTACCAACACTTCTTAGTCATGAAAAGTTTGGATGTAATACTAAGGATTCTATTTTAATGAAATATAATGATCAAACTTGTAAAATGAATAAAGAAAATTTGTTTGATCTTATGAAATCTTTAAGTTATACATTAAGAATTAATTCAACAGGATTAGAATATATTAAAAAATATTACTTTAAGAATAAAATTAGAAACAATAGATTTCAAGCTTGTGAAATGTTATCAAATATTGCTTTTGATTGTGATATTATTAAATTTGCAAGAAAATGTGCCTTTAACACTGATGGATATTTATTTTCTTATATTTTCAATGTTGATAAATCCGCATATAAATGGCCCAAGTGGATGGGAACTGTTCATGGAGCAGAATTAGAATATGCATTTGGATTACCTTTCCGAAAACCTGAGTTATATAATAAAAAATCGCTAATAAAACAACTACAATTTTCAAAAAAATTTATGAAAATGATTGGAGATTTTGCAAAAAGTGGTAATCCTCGTTTTGGTTGGCCAAAATTTGATCCATATAATATTAAAAGTGCTAAATTAGATTTTTCAATTATATCTAGAAGGAATGTTAAAAGGGTACACCATACAATTATGAAGAAGTGTAAAGTGATTGAGGATTATACGAGTAAATATGTTTACTATTAATAAAAACATAATTTTAATATTTTTATTTTAGCATCATATTAGCAATTTTTCCAAAATATTGTAAACTTATAACATTAAGATAAAAAAAAAATAAATCTATTTTTCAATTACACATTGATTAATAACTACTTTTATTTGGTATCAATTGAAAAATTAAAAAAAAATTTTTTTAGAATATTTTCATAAAAAAATTGCACCACTATAGTACAAATCAACTAATTTTTATTTTTTAGTTAATCTTTAATAGTACTTTTTTAATAGTTAATTTAGTACATACAATATGTTTTATGTATACTTTTTTCTGTTTGTTATTTCAATAAAAGTTAAAAATGAATTTAATAATTATTATTTAATACAAAGATCTAATTTTTTTAAACTTATGTTTATATTATTATTATAATTTTAATTGATAAGTAATTATATTATATTTGATAAAAACATTCTAATAATTTTTGTTATTTTAATTGATAGTTCTTGAGTTTAATTAATTTTTATTTGATATATAAGATTAAAGATTCAACTGAAAAAAAATATTTTTATTAAATATCGCTAAAACTAATAATTATTGTACTTATTAATAATTATAATACTCAACAATTAAAAAATTTATACAAAAAAAAACAGTGTGTTTTATATTTACCACCACTATCTTATTTTAATATAAAAAAATAAATTATTTTAACAAATATAAATTGAGTCATATTTAATCTTAAACAGCAACTATAAATATTTTGAATATATAATTTGAAGAATTCTTTTAATATGATTCCAAAACATATGATAAATTAAAATCTTTTATTACAATTATATGTTACAATAATAAAAAAATAATTGATAATTAATTTCTATAAACTTATCCGAAAACTTGTTTTGGTTTTTCCTAACTCTGTTAAGAATATCTACCAATTATAATTAGTAAAATAAATTTAATTCTTCTCTGTAATACAAAATAAGAAAAAGACCAATTTAATAGCATAATATATTATTATTTTTATTTAATAAAATATATTATGATAAATAACAAATGTATTAACCAATCATCACGTAGGTTAAAATTTCATTTATTTACAATAAATAGTTAAATGATATAAAAATTATGATGAAGTTTGATTATAAGATAAAATTGATAATAATAAAAAAGTATATAATGAGCTATAATATAAAAAATATCATTTGATGAAGCTGTGAGTTGCAAAAATATTCTTTATATTAACCTGTATTTCTTAGTGATAGATAAGATTTTATTTAAGATGACGGATTTGTAAATGATCAATAATAACAATAACACTTTATAAAATAACAAACACTCTTTTATATTATTTAAATGTCATCAAAATGCCTTACATATCACTTAGGAATAAAGCTAAAAAGTTAAAATTAATTTAATTTTTTTATATTTTTGCTGCTTTTACTTATAGAAAATTACTTAAGGTAATTTTATCATTTTAATTTTTTATTATTTTATTTTTATTAATAGCTAGGTATTATCTATAAAATATTTTATCAAATTATAAATAACAATAAAGTATTAGGACAATAAATTATTTATAAGAAAGAAAAATATATAAAATAAAAAAATATTTATTCAAACTTGCAAATAAACATAAAGTTACTTTAAAAAATGTATAAATTTTTTAAATATTTATGAATAATTATATTCATATGAATGAAATGTTTAAGCAACTTTATATCTTAAATGTAATTTGTCATTTTCTGATTGTCCTGTATAATGTACCAAAACTCTACTGTTGAAAGGATTAAGGACATATTTTCTATAATGACCACATAAGCAAAGTCCAGTTGAACCTTTGTTATGACGATATTTAATTTCGAGACCCATTTTCTTCCAGCATGGCTTTCTACTTTTTGTATCTATTTCTGCTATAACAATTCTAATTTTTTTGTTTATATTTGATTTTATATAATAGATGCAATCTTTAGTTCCATTTACATAAAGTTCTCTAAAATCTGATGTTGCTCTAAGCATTCTTTTTCCACAACTTAAATTGCTTCTTCTAATACCTGTACATTGTTGTCCTGAAAAACCATCTGGACATCTACATTTTTTACATTTTTTAGGATCTACATAACCACCATTTGTACAACCTTTAACTCTACGTTTACATACTTTTCCGCAATAAAGATCATTTAAATGTTTAATATCATTGAAAGAATAATCATATCTTTGTCCAACCATAAAATCATAATATTTTGATAATTGTGATTTAAAAACAGCTAAACCATTTTTACTTTTCCATGTTATTGGTGTTGTCATAATGGATCCATAGTCAAATCCAGTATTACGAATCCATGATTTTCTCCATTGAACTTTTTTGAAATAATGTTGGTCTGCTTTAGTAATGTTTTTCCAAAAGATTTGAATATAATTATCTCTATCATGACGATCAATTTCAAGAATTAATCCTAAAGCTAATCCCAATAAATGTTTTATACAACCAATTTTTTTTATACAAGATTTTTTCATTTTTATAAATGTAGGAGCTTTTGGGTTTGCTCCAATGCTACTTACACGATTTTTTTCTCCCAATTCAAAAACTAATCCTTTTGAATTAACTTCTTTTCGAGTAAAAGTAAGACAAGTTAGTTTACCGAGATCCTTAAAGGCTCTTTTAATAAGTTTTGGTTCAACATCACTAAGAATTTTAAAAGGAATTGGTAATGGATAAAGAGGAATATCTCTTCGAGCTGTTCTTTTTGATCTATTTAATGATTCTTCATTATAATATTTAGCACTCTAAAAAAATAAATTACAATAATATAAATTATTACTTACATTACTAAATAAAAAAAATTCAAAAAGAGTTAGTAAAATTAATAAGTTAAACATTTTTTGATGTTGAAAAATTAATTAAAACGGTGCTTTATATACTTGTTAAAGTAAATAATTATACATTTAAATATTAGCAATCATTTATTTGATAAATAAAAAGTTATTTTTAAGCTCTGTTAAATTATTTATATAAATCTTGATACAAATTTAGTTCAAAAAGGTATTAGATAATATTAATCAATTTTTTTTGACAAATATAAATTAAAAGTTTTTTAGATATACTTTTGAGTTTTTACATTTTTACTTTATATTTTCAATTTTAATTTTTTAATACAAATTGAAGTTATAATTTAAAAAAAAATTTGTTATGTAGAATAATGTATAAATTTTTTTTTAAAAACGTTTATTAATTTTTGCAATGAGTACAAGTTATTTTATACATTAAAGTTTTTTTTATTTAAAAGGTGTAAAAGTTTATTTTATTTTAACACAAGTGAAAATATTATTATATATTTAATTTTGTAAAAAAAAAGTATTAATAATTTTTTTAATCAATTTATATTGTTAACTTTAAAATTAATTATTATATTACAAAACTCACAAAAAACAAATTTTTATAAAGTGAATAACTGAGTAAATTTTCATAAAAAAAATAATGATAATGTATGTAAATTTATATATAGTTCGTTATTTTTTTAAACATTTAAAAATTGCTTTTTGATCAAAGTTGTAATTTATGTAAAAAATAAAATTTAATCAATTAAGTAAAGTGATTAATTGATCAAATTTTTTTATAGTTTTTATTATAATTATATTATTTTATCACTTATCGAACATTGATAAATCCCATGTTTACACTGAAGAAAAAAAATCATTCAAAATCCAAGTATGTTAAACAATTTGGCAGGCTATATTTAATATAAAGCTTTTTTTTAAATAAAATATCAAGCACTTCAAAATCAAATTTATTATATTGTATTACCTTATAAGTTACTTTTATCAATATAAAAAGTAATTACAAAAATTATATTTTAATAGAATAAATATTAGAAAAAAAAAAATTTTAATTATTAATAATATTAATTTTAATATTGTACATCGAATATATTTATTTTTGTGATTTTACTACTACGCCTGATAAATTGTTTTATATTTTTAACACTTAATAAATAATAAAATTTCATTATAAAAAAAATTACTAACTGAAACAATTAAAATATGTTTTATTTTTAAACTTTTGTGTTCCAATTTTTTAAGCCTACTTTATTTTGTCGTAAATGAATACTCATATACATGGAGAAAATTTTTATTTATGTTATTTTACATGGTAATTTTTTGTAATACTTCTTTTTAAATAATCTTTTAAATTAAATTGATAAGTTTTTTAATAATAATTGTATTTTTTTTTTAATAAAAATGTTTATACAAACATTGATATTTAACAAAAACCTCAATTTTGAAAAAGTTATTAGCAATAATATTGTTAAAATTCTTTTATTTTTAGAAGCAAATAAAGTTTATACTTAAAATAAAATAAAATAATGACAATATTTTATTAAAAATATAATCATTAAATGTTTTTAATAATTAACATTTTGATATTATTAAATATTAATCAAGTAATTTGTGTCATGAATTAATTATTATTAAAGTATTACCTGATAATGATTGATCTGGAAAACCTGCGATTGTATAATACATAATTTCTATGTTTTTCATTGTCAATAATAAAAAATTTAATATTAAAAATTAAAAAGCTTACATTTAGTTAATATTACTAACAACAAAAGTTTAGTACAACGTTTATGAACATATATTTTTGTATAACATTACTAATATTAAATCATATTGCTACTATTATTTTATTTTGAAAGAGGAATAAAAAAAAATTATATTTAATAAATTTTTTATGTAACTACATCTTAATAAAAAAAATAATTACTAATTTTTATGCTTAAATAATTCAGTATAAAATATATTAACAAATAATAATAAAAAAATCATGATCAACTTAAAATGCTTAAATAAAAGGAGGCATTTCTCCAAATATTATTTTCTAACATCTATCATTTTGTGCATCTTTTTCTTTTACTCTATTTTCTTGATAGATTAATTATAAAAAAAATTTTTAAATTATAGTAATTATATTATTATAAATATGGGAAGAAAGAAGAAAAAGATTGTTAAGCCATGGTGTTGGTATGTTTAATTTTCTTGTTTTTTTAATTTTTCTAGGTATTGTAACCGTGAATTTCAAGATGAAAAAATTTTAACACAACATCAAAAAGCAAGGCATTTTAAATGTCATATATGCCATCGAAAACTTTTCTCAGGACCTGGTTTGGTAACACATTGTTTACAAGTACATAAGGAAACAATCGCAAGAATTCCTTTTGCTTTGCCTGGACGTGACTCTATACAAATTGATATATTTGGAATGAGGGGAGTTCCACCTGAAGACGAAGGTCCTTCAGCCGGTCGAGGAGATCCTCAGCCTGAAGAAGTAAGTGAAACATCAAAACCTGCACAAGGATCATATCAATTCCAACCAATGTTTTTCAATGCTCCACGGACAAATCCTGTCCCACCTCCTCCATCTCAATTTGTACCCCCTCCGGTTTCAATGTACGGGCAAGGTGTTCCTCCACCACCTATTGGCATAAATTCAGCATCCGGCATAAAAATACCTGTCGGATTACCTGCTCCTATGCCTGTTTTTCCAATGTCTATACCTGGTCTGCCGATTCCTTCTTCTAATCAAATAATAACACCAGTCGTTCCACCTCCACCTTTGGCAACCGGAGATACAAATAATTTAAACCAGGGATCGTCTTTACAATCAAATTATTCTAAAGACACAGTTAAAAAAATATGCCAGGTTAAGCCATCTACTATGATTAATAGTGAATTAAGTCTTGAAGAAAAGTATCTTCTCTCAAGAAATGTAATTATTGCATTTCCAGATGCTGATAAAGAGCATATGCCATAAAACATTATAATTCTACTTTCTCATTCCTGAATAAATAATTTGTTTCTTCACTCCTTATTTTATGCAAACTTTAAGGGGCATAGAAATTTAAACTATGGTTTTTTTTTAAATATTGCTTATCTCAATTAAAAAAGATAGTTGTAATAATTTTTCTTACAATTTAATCGAAATTTTTTTTATATAAATAAATTTAATTGTTTAATAAGTTTCTTTTTTAAATCAAACATTTTTTGATTTTAAATTTGTACAATAAAGGCAACAATTTGTATGTTTTAAAATTGTGCCTTTTTTTTATTATTGTTATACTAATTTATTTATTTCTACTACTGTAAATAGTCATTTTAAATTTAGATTTGTTGTATTGTTAAAGAAAATAAATGTTATTTCTATTTTTCATCATAAGTTTACTATCATATAATTTATGTTGTGTAATAAATTTTTTAACTAATTAAATTACAACGTTAATTTTTACACCAATAAAATGAATGGAATATATGTAACTTTTTTTCAAAACTTATTTTATAAAACAAAATGACTTCTTTGATAGTTAAAAAAATATTTATCATAAAAATATATTTTTAACTTTAATTAATTTATAATAAGTATATTTTAATATTGAAAATATTAGTTGTATCAAATATTATAAAATAACTAAAAAAAATTCAATTGTAATCACTATATATTTGGAAAGTTGGAGATCTTATAGAACTAGTAATCTAGATTCTCAAGACTTTCAACATTTCGAAGTTAGCCACAAATACAACTCTGTAGAGCTTAAGTCTGATTACCACATATTGGCCAAAAAATAACTTTTTTTTTAATATATATGAATTATTATTCTTAGATTCCATTTTACTTTTAAAATAAATAAAGATTTTGTTTAAATAAATTTTTATAATTAAAAAAATTTGAGAAATATATTTTAAATGAACAATTGGTTGTGAATAGAAAAATTATTAGTGAAGTTTTCATTATTATTCTAAACATTAAAAAAAAATACGAACTGCTAGAAACTAATGTTCTTCTTGTGTATTTATAGTTGAATTATTTGTCTTATCTAAGGTACGTGGAATAACAGGTGTTTTCAAAGTTTCAACATCTTTGGTCTTATCTTTACGTTCTTGCTTTTCAGCATCTGTTATTTGTGTAGGAGATTCAGCGCGAGTGTCATTTTTATTATTATTAATAATTTTTTTAGATTCCTTTTTACATAGTGAATCATCTAATCCTTGTGTTTTTGATAATGCGAGATATTGGCTGTATTTATTATTTTTTGATTTGGACAGGTTTCCATTAACTATACAATTAGATTTATTATCCGTTTTGTTTAATTTTTTATTGGATGTTTTTTGTCTTTTTTTATTAGAAGTCATCTTTTTAATGTTACTTTTTTTTGATTTATTTGTACCATCACTTGAAATAACATCACAAATTGAAGGAAATGATTTTTGTTTTTTCATAGCAAATGATTCTTTCTGCTCATCTTCATTTAACATATTCATGGTATCTATTAATTTTCCTATTGATGGAACATTATAATTACTTTTTTCATTTTTATTCATTAATTCTCTTTGTTGTTGTGTTCTTAAATTTCTATACTCAAATCCTTCTGTTGTAAATAATTTAGGACTACTCGTACCATTTTTTTTAGGAATTTCTTTTAACTGTGGCTTGGAATTATTTGATAAAAGTATATTAGATTTTTGACGTTTTACTTTTCTATTTTTACTTTTTTTTAACTCTCCTGAACTTTCATTGGATGGCCCTTTTTTTGGACCTTTTCGATAAGTATCACTTTTGTTTTGTTTTTTTTCAATGTCATTTTGTAATTGATCTTTATTATCATCAAACTTGTTATTGGAAATTTTATTTGAAGAACATTGCAATATGATAGTTAAAAAACTACATAAAATTAAACAAAAATCAAAAAACATTTTTTTTAATATCTAATATTGGGTTAAATTATATTTTATATGACAAAATAAAATTAAAAAATTTTGTTAAAAATTACACTCTATTCAAAATGTTAACAAAATCTAAAGTATTGTTACATAATAAATACTTTAAGGTTTAGATAGTGCTATTCGAACAGATTCTGGAATAGCATTTACAAATTCTTCATGACAACAATCTGGACATGTAGCTAATACTCCACCATGATTTTGAAAATCAACATTAGGATGATATTTGTATCTATTACCCATTATGTCAGTGAGATCTCCACCAGCAGCACGTAGGACAGCTTCAGGAGCACAAGTATCCCATTTTTTGCATCCACTTGATGCAAAAACATAAGCTGTTGCACCTTCCAATGTAGCAATTACCTTATATCCAGCACCTCCATAACGTTTTACATTATCTATAAGTTTTTTTTCTTTTAATGCATTTAATGTTACATCAACAAGTTTAGTTGAATGGCTTCTAGTTGTTACAGCATAAGTATTTTTTGTTTTTTTTGCAAATTCTCTTGTATAATTAAATGAACCTATTCCTACTACACCCCAAATTGTTCTTCCATTTTCAGTTTCATAATAAGGTTGATGAACAATTCCACCAATAGCAACACCTTTGTGAGCAATTCCAATTAATACAGTAACTTGATCAAGAGATCTTGTTTTGTCTTTAAAATGAGCTGCATATTCAGCTGTCCCATCAAGAGGATCCACCCAAATTGTAATATCATCAATATTAATATCTTTATAATATACTGGACAACATTCTTTTACTAAACTTAAAACACCACTATCATATTGTGTAATTATATTTGTCTCTTCCATTGCATCATCCTCTTCTTCTCCAATAACTTTTAAATTTCCACCAAATTGATGGTGTAAAGATTTTTTAATAAGATACTGAGCACTTCTATCAGCTTTAGTTTGTAAATCAGAACTACCATCAATACTTTTGTCAATAACTCCTAGCTCACCAGCTACCATAATAGACTAAATAATATGTTAATAAATCAATCATTAATTATAATTACCTTAATTAAATTACCAGCATTTTGAGCAATACAAACACTTGAAGCAATAAGTCTTGGTAATAATAATGCTTTTTGCCACATTTTATTAGATACATCAAAATATAATGGTTGAATTTTGTTCATTGATAAAGAAAAATATTTATCTACAAATAGTTAAACGTAAATTTTATGAAAAAAAAATATATATATTATACATAAAAAATTAATATTATTAATTTCTTAAAAATCAAGATAAATTAAATCAATAATTATAAAATAAAATATTTAAAGACAAATTTAAAGAGAAAGTTATGCAATTTTGTAGTATACTTTTAAGGTAATGATATTCAATTAATGTTTAATACCATAAAGTGTTAATTAATAAAATTTTTATAGATTAGATAATTACTATCAAAATAAAAATATTCATGTTTATTTGTTTTAATTAAAAATGTAGTTTAATTATATTAACATTAAAAAATTTTTAACGGTAAGTATAAATGTAGTTTGGAGCAAATACTTTAATAGTAATAAAAAAGACAAATCTATTGGAGAAATATTTACAAGAATAAAGTGAAATTCTAAAATTGATAAGGATAAACGATCAATTAAATTTTTTTAAATTATCTTAATAAACTTATAAACAATTATTTTAAAGTAATTATTTTAAAATTTATATACATAATTTTGTATAAGGATTAAACTTTTAGATGAATTTCAATAGTATATTTTAACGTCATATACAATTATCAAAACAAATTATAAAAAAATATATATATATAAATATTATATATATTATTTCCTTTATAAGTATTAATTGAATTCATTTAAAAATTAACAGTAATATATTATTTTTCATCATTGAGTAAATTACATTCTTTAAGTAAATTTTTATAATGTAAAATAGTAGGGACTTCTTTATTGATAAGTTCTATATTTGGAGAAAGAGTATTTAATTTATTTTCATTCTTATTTGAATTTTTAATTGTCCATTTACAAAAAAATATTAAAAGTTTAAAATCTCTATACCTTTTAACAACGACTTCATAAAAATATTGTTCTTTATCAAAAGTATTGTAATATAATTTTTTTGAAAATTCATTAATTTCTTCCATGTTATCATAACTATACTCAAATAATTGGGTTTTATATGAAGGAAAGTTTAAATTAATTATTTTTTGTATTCCAACATATTCTTTTATAATTTTTCTTATAAAAAAATCATTAACTAATCTTTTTTTATATTCCTCCACATATACCTTTATTTGACTTAAAAATATAACAAAATTATTTATACAATCATTCATCAAATAACACTTTGTAATAAGTGTAATACTTTTATACCAGAATATTGGAAAATCATAAAACTCTTGTATTAAATCAGAAACCCAATTGATGCATTCAGAAACTTTAGAAAGTTTAAATAATTTAATTGAAAAATTTAAAATATATATGTTTGCTTTTAAGTTTAAATTTAAACTTTTGTATAAATTTATAATTTCTATATTTGTACCATACCAATTAAGAAAAATTGCCGAAAACATATTACTACCATACTTTTTATCTTTTAATAATCCTTTCCAGTAATATTTTTCTTTTTGTTTTAAATTAAATACACTAGAAGTGTTGCACTTTAATTGTAAAAATAATTTTGATAATTCAGAATGAATAATAGAGGCATACTCAGGACCATATGTTTCTTTAAATAATTTACATAAAATTGTCAAATCTTTTATAGCTATATTATAGTTAATTTTTTTGAAAAATCTTTTTTTCTTAAATTGATTAATATTTCTAAATTTTTTCCAAGGTGTTTCAGAATTTGATAACATTATCTAAAATTAAAACTTTAATTAAAAAAAATGTAATAATTTATATGTTGTAAATAAAGTTCAATGTTTTGTTTATAAAAATATTATATTAATGCTTAACAATATTTGATTTTAATAGCCTATAGTTATTTAAAATTTTCATTATTTGTCTAAACAATAAAAAAAAATATATATAATTAGTTTATTTACTTAAAAAATAATAAATTTTTGAAAAAGTAATATAAATATAAATATAAAAGTTGATAAATTATTACGAATATATCAATTTAAAAAAATAATTTTTATTTTGTAAAAATAAAACAGCTCAAATAAAGGTTGTTTCATAATTCAGATATAACAAAAAGTGATTAGAATAACCATCTTCTACAATAAATAAACACAAAAGTTGTTAACAATTTATACATTATTCCAAAGTGTAAATATTTAGTCGTGGAATTTATACTTACAATAGTTGGTTATTTTTGTTACATACCATCTCATATCATATAATACATTCAACGTTTTAATATTAAAAAGTTTTATCTAAATCAGCATTAGAAGTTTTTTCTTTTTCTGAAGAACAATTAATGTGTATTAAAACATTTAGAAAAATAATAAAAAAATTTAAATTTATTTTTAAATAATCAAATAATTTATAAAATTTATTGTTTATTGGACAAAAGTTAGATTTTTAATAGTATGCAATACGTTTTTTTTTTCTACTTATTGTTTGACAAAACTTAAAAAATTATTTAAAATTCGAAATTATTATAATAATTTAAAAAAAACACATCTTAAATTAATTAAATATATTACTATTTCAATAATTTACAAATAAAAATAATTTCAATTTTTTTATTAATATAAAATATCAATGAGAAAAATTAATTGTGTTTCTATTTTAAAATGGTATTAATATTTGTATTTATTAGTTTCATAAGTATTATATTTCCCTACCTAATATTTTGTTCAAATGAAAAACCTAAAGCAGATTCGCCAAAAGTTCTTAAAAAAGAAAATATTCAGGTGAAGCAGGGTTTAGATATTTTTAATAAAATTGAAAATAATGGTCAAAAAGATATTATAAATGAATCTAAAATTGAAGAAGATAAAAAAGAAAGTCATGATACTGCTCCAAAATGCTTTGATGTACCTGCTTTTATACCAAGTGATAATTATAGGACTCAATTAAAAGAAAATGACTATGAGATGATAGTTATAAAAAGCTAAAAATAATTAATAAAGTTTTTTTTATTCATTTACATTTATTTTATTAAAACATAACGCTATGAACAAAATTTATTATTAATAAATAATTAATTAACTTTAATCATTCTAGTTTTTCAAATCATTATTAATATTTCTACTAATACCAATATTTTATCAAGATATAGTAAAGGATATTTAATGTATAGTTTTAAAAATATACCATAATAATAAAGTTTAACTTCTTATTGTTAAAATTATCTAAAATATTAAAAGTTTTATTTTGAAATAGTTTTAAAATTTTGATATTTACTAAATTTATTAGTAAACTTTGTATTAATAAAATTTTTTTTAATTTTTATTATATTAAATATTAAATAAAAAAAAAATTAACTTTAAAAATATTTATTTCTCAACTCGAATAAAATGTACAGATAACATCACATAAATATTCTATAAAGAAGAACCATTAGATATACAAACAAAACATCGAAGTATAAGAAACAATAAAATCACTATTTTCGTATGTAAACATATTCCGTAAAGGAAAATATACATAAATAATATTAAATATAAAACTTTTTCTGTTATCCTTAAATATTAGAAGGAAGGATATTTTTATCATGGCATCGTTAAATGATTTGAAAATTATTTAACATATTAGATGATGTCATCTAAAAAAATAATTTTCTTCTAAATTGGGATAAGTAAATAATTGATAGGTTATTTTATAAATAAATTATTCTTGTTTTTTTTCCTTTTCGCTTTGACTTTCTTCTCCACCAGATGATTTGATGTTTTCTGAAGCTTCAGCAAATGGTTCTTCTTTTGTATTTCTAGCAACACGATGTCTTCTTCTTAAACAACATACTCCTTGCATACATTGTGTATATCCAGAACTACATCCACAACCATTTGATGATTGGGTACATGATGTTATTGCTGGTTGTTGAACATATGCTGCATAAATTTTTATACATTCTGGTTGACATGAAGGTTGACATTGAGGTACACATTGTCCATATGATGGTGGTGCACAACTTGTACATCCTGATTGTTGTTGTGGTTGTTGTTGGACTACAATAACTTGTGGAGCACTGGTTCCAGAGTCACAGGCACTTTGACATTGGTTGTTACATGTTTGAACACATTGCATACTTCCTGAACAACTATTTTGACATTGATTACTACAACTATTCATACATCCTGATTGTTGTTGTTGTTGTTGTTGTACTACAATAACTTGTGGAGCACTGGTTCCAGAGTCACAAGCACTTTGACATTGGTTGTTACATGTTTGAACACATTGCATACTTCCTGAACAACTATTTTGGCATTGATTACTACAACTATTCATACATCCTGATTGTTGTTGTTGTTGTACTACAATAACTGGTGGAGCAGATGATCCAGAATCACAAGCACTTTGACATTGATTGCTACATGTTTGAACACATTGCATACTTCCTGAACAACTATTTTGGCATTGATTATTACAGCTACTCATACATCCTGATTGTTGTTGTTGTGGTTGTTGTTGAACTACAATAACTTGTGGAGCAGATGATCCAGAGTCACAAGCACTTTGACATTGATTGCTACATGTTTGAACACATTGCATACTTCCTGAACAACTATTTTGGCATTGATTATTACAGCTACTCATACATTGTTGTTGAAGTAAGATAATTTGTTGTTGATTATTATTATCGCAACTATTTTGGCATTGTGATGGGCATAATTGAATACATTGAGTATTTCCAGAACAACTATTTTGGCATTGATTTTGACAAGTTTGGCAACCAGATTGTTGTTGTTGTTGTTGAACTACAATAACTTGTGGAGCAGAGGTTCCAGAATCGCAAGCACTTTGACATTGATTACTACATGTTTGAACACATTGCATACTTCCTGAACAACTATTTTGGCATTGATTATTACAACTATTTGAGCATGGATTACTTTGTTGTGGAATAACAATAATTTGTTGTTGAGATTGTTCCATACATGAATTCATACAACTTGGTTGACAACTAGATACACATGCACTATTAGATTGGCATGAAGTTGCACATGATGATTCACAAGCTGAAATACATAATGTTTGTTGTTGGACACATTGATTACTACAGGTAGGTTTACATGCTTGTGGACATGAGTTATCTTGGGATTGTACAACTACAATCTGAGATGCTGCTTGACTAACACATGAATTATCACATTGTGGCATGCAAGCTGGAGCACAGGTATTTTCTTGTGGTTTTTGAACAACAATAATTTGTTGTTGTGGTTGTTGTTGTTGTTGGCATGTATTACAAGATACCTAAAAATATATTTATAATATTATATATTTTTTATTTAATAGTGATTAAAAAAATTTTTTTTCTATATTATTAAATAACTTTGATCTAGTTTCTAATTAACTTAACTTAGTCACGACTTTATGAATTATTTAACAAATAAGCTATTTATTTTTAGTAATGTTATTACTGTATTCACTTTTACCTAACTCATTAAATAATAAAATAATTCTTTTCATAAAGCATAAATATTCTTATATTCTTAAGGCAAACATATTATTTAGGTTATATTTTATATAATAAAATATTATTTAGATTATATTAAAGATTAAATATATTTATAAAATTACTTTTTATAAATAATATTTAGTTTATTTTACTTATAGATGTATAGAATAGAAATGTTGTTTTATTTTAACATACCTCATAAGTTAATGCACCACAACCACATTGAGTATATTGTTGTTGGAGTGCTGGACAATTACATGATGATGTTTGAGAAGAACATCCACATTGATTTAATTGAATATTGGCACAGTCACATTTTTGAACTTGAACTTGAAGAGCAGCACAATTACATTGGTTTTGTTGTGGACAACATGATTGTACTCCAGAATTACAGCATTGACGTTTAGCACGAACCAAAGTTTTATTTACCGAAGGCACATCACTCTCTAATGTCTATAAATTGTAATTAAAATAATTATTAATAGGATTTAATAGACAAAATATCATACCTCATTTTGATCACCAAAAATAGTAAGACAATTAGCAAATAATACAATAACTACAAGTAAAAAATTCCACCTTTTCATTGTATATTGTTTTTTTTTTGTGGAATGAATGAGTCTATAAAAAAAAAATAGAAATAATAAATATTATGTAATATAAAATGTTACATTAATTATATTTTTAAAAGAAAATGTATATCACTTTATAATAAATAAAATTGTTATGGAAAGACTTCAGTTACTCTTCAGTCTTTTATACAAAAGTATATCTAAGATTTTTTGCACGGGAATCATTAGAATAGAAGGGTTGCTGTTGAAAATGGACTCGCCCAAATTATAACAGGCTAAGACTAGTAAATCCTCCACCTACTAGCTAATTTGTATTTGTATGGCTCTCTTAAAATCCCATATACTTGATTGTCAGTGGTCAGTGTGATAAGTGAAAGGAACCAGAACTTTAAAATTAAGTAAGAAGTTATGAATAAATACAATTTACAAAATTATATGCAAGATTGTAGTTACGAAGATTCTTGTGTTTAATTTTAGAGAAAGTCAAAAGACAAAAAGATAGTTTGGGAGTCTCAACTTAGTCTGGTCACTTGTTTTGTTGATGATCATCACGATTCTGCGCAGGTACATTATATCTATCATATATGATGATAACATTGTAATATAATTCAGAATAAATTTCAGATATGGTTATACTAAATTATACTACTTATCGACAGTTTTTGTTATTTTTAAATTTTTTTTATTACATTCAAATGAAAAATAAATATTTATAGATTTAATTTTAAATGAAGAATTTATTTTTGAACATTTTCAATTTTTTAAAAATAAATGATGTCATCATAATCAAGCTATGTTAGTCACAAAAACAAATTAAAGTATTTTTTTACAATATTAAAATAAATTTTTTTAAATTATTATACAAACAAAAATTTCAAAAGTAACATTTTCGATGAATCATTTTTATTTTTTTGTTTATAATAACCTTAATAATTTTAATCATTCTCAAATAATCTGAGTCTTCAAGATACTAGTAAAACTAGTTACAAATCTAGAAACTCTGAAGAAGGATATAGAAAAGGTAATTATGAGTATGGTTTATATTCAATGATGATAATGTAAATTAATCTAGATTTCCGAGGTCCTTGTCTACATATTAAATATCTATTGATAAAAGATGCTGTCACTTTATTCTATTTATTTACTTATTATTAATACTTTAAAATAAGTTTATACTGAGGAAATTGCTACTATTATGTAGCAATAATAATATAAGAAGGAGTTTAGCAAATACCAATAGTTATATGAAAAAAGATATATGTACTAATTAATGTTGTTAAATATGGAATGTAAAACTTTAAATAAAGACTCTTAAATGTATATCAATTACATATCTTTCAATATAATTATTTTGAAACAATATTAAACTTTTATTTAATTTAAGTACCTTTTTACTTTAATATTTAATAATAACGCTTTTACATTATTATTAATAATTTAATTTGAGTGGTTTATTTAAACGTGCATATATTTTTAAGAATGTTCTTAATTTAGAAACATAAAATACAATATTACTATTGCTTTATTTTAATTAAATAATAAAAAAAAAAAGAGCTTTTCATTATTTGAAAAATATTTTTTTGTAGTGATCACGATGTCTTTTGGTAAAGACATTAAAATTATTTATCTAATTATATATTTTCTATAATTAGAGTATTTTTTTTTAAAATAAATCATATGTACGATTATATTAAATGAGAATATTAAAAGTTCAAACTTATTAAACTACATATTATATCTATGTTAATTCTTATATTTGTAATATATTTTTCAACAATTCAAAAAGTCAAACAAAAATTAAGTCATAACTTGTTTTGGATATTATTAAGAAAATTGTACAGATAATTCTGAAGTTGGTACCCGTGCGAATGCAATTGATATTAAAAATATAATAAAATAAAATGTTGTCTTATTTAATTTCTTTAAATTTTCTGAATGATAATAATAATAAAAGAAATATGAAACTTGTATATAAAAACTACATAAATTAAATGAAACTATTTTTCAATTTTTTCAAATACCAATAAAGGAAAGATAGATGTTTATTTAAAAATTTCAAGTTCATATATTGTTAAAAATATTTAATGTCAAAGTATAAAATAGTTGAAAAAATATAGTATATTTGTTTTAAAAACAAGAAAATTTATAATAAATAGTTTTAAATTTTCAATCTTTAAGACTAGTAGAAAAAAAATAAATAAAATATAATATTGTTAGATTTTTAAAATTACAATTATATATATCAAGAGAAAACTTTTTTTAACCACAAAACAAATACAAAAAGATACAATATTTTCCATTGCTGGTCACGTTTTATTTGAATGTCACTTCTAAATTTATTTTTTTTCTAACGAATATCCAACTATTCTGACATCTATTAGAATAGTCTTGAAAAATAATAAAGACTATACCATTATTATTTATTCATCAAAAATGACACACACAATTAAGTTCTATAATTTTTTTTTATGTTACTCAGAAAAAAAGTTAATTGTTTATTAAAACGACATTATAATAAAGTATACAATTAAATTAAGTAGTAGTAATTTTGAGTTATTCTCTAAACTGTACATCAAAATCAAACTATATTATTGGCATTCATTAATTCAAAAAAAACGAAAGAAAGATATTTTGATTAATTAAGAATCCTAGAAATAGTTTTGATAAAATTCTTTTATACAAAATAAATAATATTAAATTGTCTAAATACTTGATATTCATAAACATACGAAAATATAGAAGCAGTTATAATCATACAAAAAAAATTAATTTAAGAACGTAATTCATTCCTAATAGCTGCTACAACTTCTTGAACTATTTCTAATTTAAAAGATTGTAATTTTTTTTGAACTTCTGATAAAACATCCTGTTTATGCCTTTCCAGATCGGCAAGTGTAACTTGAGCTGTTGATTGATTTATATTTTTATTAAGTGGATCCTCTTGTGATGATAATGATGAAACACTAGGAATCCTAAAATATTTAAAATTATAATTAACTATTATAGCTTACTTTCGATGTGTTTTTGGAGAATCAACACCATTTGTAGTATTAATATCACCATTTGAAGTAGTCTGTTTCCATGATCTTAAACTTATATTTGAGTTATTTTGTGCTAATATTCCATTCGTTAATAATGTCTCAGAAGATTTTTTATCACATATATTATTACTATCACTACTTTCATTACTCTTTATTTCTTCTTGATTTTTCCGTTTAGTTATTTTTGCTGCCAATTCTGATAGTAAATCTCCTTTATTTGCATTTATATTAGATTTAGGAGTTGTTTGTGTAGTTCCATTTCCTTCCACAGAATTAACCTTTTTAAGTTGAGTTTTTTTAAGTTGATCAACAAGTGAATTTCCTTTATTTTCAGTTTTTAAGTTAACTGGTAATGGTGGAGGAGGTGGAGGTGGTGGATTACTTGTAGTTGTACAACTAGATTTTGAAGAAACATTTGGAGGAGGGGGAGGTGGCGGTGCTGGTACATTTCTTGCTATATTTGTTCCGTTACTACTTGTTCCATTAAAAGGTGCTGAATAATTAGTAGAGGAATGTGTTGATGAACCAGAAGATCCTTGTGAGGCACGACGTTGATTCTGTTGAGCAACTAAATTAGGATTAGATTGTTGTTGTGGAATTACATAACTAGGTTTACGCAAAACACTTGCATTATTCATTGCTTGTATTTGTGTAGTCATCTGTGAATTACTATTAAGATAACTATGAGAATTGGATGATGTTATAGAATCTTGATCTGCATCATAATTCATTCCATTTATATAATTAGAATTATTACCATTCATCATTCCATTTTGTTGTTGAACTCCTAACCTCCCATTTGTAATAACAGCAGGATCTTGATATAAATCACCACCAGGATCAATATTAGGATTATCTTCTATTGAATTTAAAACTTTAACAACATTTTGATAAAAAATTGAAGCTTCATAATTATCTGCAAAATTAACACCAAAAACTTGTCTTTGCTCATCACGCCATTGATGAAATGTTTCATTAGCTTTTTGATATTTAATTCTTGCAAATAATTTTGTTTCTATAATAATTCCTCTTCCATCTCGTTGCATTCCAACAATCCTAAAACTTCTTTTTCCAGCATTATGTAACAATAAAATTTGAGCTAATTGATTTGCAGACTGAGGATCATTAGAAGTATCAAGTCCATCTGGTGTAATCCAACGTTTTGTACTCCTGTCAAATAGATATATTTGAGCAGTGGCCTGTGCTAAAATACTTTCACTAAAATGATTAATTACTTTTTAATTTAAAATAAGATTAAATTACCTCATAATTATAAAATCTTAAAAATAAAAGTTATTTGATAAATAATTTTTATTTTTTATATTTTAGTAAAAAAAAAGTATCATTTCACAAGCTTAGTATAATTGAACAATTTTTTAGTCAATCAGACTATAGAATACAAAATGAATAAATAAAAAAATAATAAAATAAAATAATACAGCTACTATCTAAAATTAAAAAAAAAAAATAAATTTTAATGAAAATATTATTAAAAATAAAAAAAAAGAGGACACGACTAAAAGTTAGAAAATAAAGAAATATCTAAATTTTAAATAAATCAAATAAAAAAAAGACACAATTTTAGGTTAGTGAATTAATATATATATTAAAAGTATATTGTATATACAGACCAAAAGAGTGGTCGATAGATCAGGTATAGATATTTTTGATTTTATTTTTCTAACTAAATAAATGTATCACTAGAACGGCTTATTTTACTATGTTGATGGAAATTTGTAACCTTCATTGTAAAGATGTAGGTATAAATAAATGTTCATAAATAACAAAAAGTGTCAATTCAATTATTTCAAGGTATTTTAAAAAGTACAATAAACGATGAACATATAAATATTTCTATTACTTTGGCATATAATATTATGAAAGTATTAAAAGTTTATATATAAAATAACCACGATGATATAAAATTTTATATTTTGTTGGGCAATGCAAATTGATAATATGATGATATGACAAAGACAATTAAATAGAAAAATAAGAGTCTAATGGTCCCTTGAAATAAGAGATATTTTTATTAAGAGAAAAGATGCCAAAACATATCCTGTTTTAATATATGTATATATCACAAAAAAGAAAACTTTTTATAGAGCTGTTTCTTTTAATATTTTTATTAATATATATTTGAGTATTATTCATAAAAATGAAAATAAATTATAATTTTTAAGAATAGTAAACTTTACAAAGAGATATATTATATATTCACTTTAAAATTTATATAAAATCTATAAAATAAAACTAATTATAATAAATAAAATGCCTCGCGCAACTCATCAAAATATATTGGAATATGTACATGTTAAAAAAGGCAAAACTATATTTATGTAACTTTTTATTTATATAATATTATATGTAATGTCCTTTTTTTAATATTATATTTAAATTTTAAAAGAAAAAAAACTTTTATATAATTAAAAATTAAAAAATTTTTCAAATAAAACATAAAAATTTAGGATAACAAAAATATTATTATAATAAAATTTGATAGTAAGCATTAATATAACGTATCATATGATTAATTAATATACTTTTGTATTCTAAATTGTTTTAATCTAAAATTCTTGTAAATATTTTTGGATTAAACAAGTATCTTAAATAATATAACTGGATGTACCAATTAACTGTAATAATATAATTATATTATACATATACAATGTACTTTAAAAAGTTAGTATTCAATTTGTCAGTACACTACTTATTACAATTACAAAATACATAATTTGTAGGGTGTAAAATGTCGATTGAGTTAAATGTTAAAATTTATATAATTTTAAGTCATGATATTAACAAGATACAATTAATATTAATTGAAAAAATTTCAATAAAAAGACAAGTCTTGAAAACAATATAAAAACTGATTGATAAAATAAACAAATAAAATAAAAAAAAAGAAATCATAAAATATATAAATGACCAGTAGACTTTCAAAAATTTTTATATAGCTAAAATACAGAAAAGAAATTGACAAATGAATTTAAAACAAACATGAGAAATAATCTATATGAGATGGAGTGATATGTAAATCTCTTACAGAGAACTACTCTATAAGCCGACTAAAATACCAATTTTAAGTTCATGTTAGATATCGAAAACAAATGTACTTTTAGTTAGTAGTGGATATAAAATAAAAAAATAATAAAGTTCTTTATTTACTATCAACAAATAACTTGAATAATTCTCTTAAAATATAAATTAATATTTTTATATAAAAAAATATTTTGTTTTAAACAATAAAAGAATCTACCCTTCACTTTTCTTAATACTAATTAACATTACTTTTTATTTTAGTTGATAAAAAATAGCTATTATTAATATAAAAAACATAAAATAAGAAGTCTTAGAAACATATAGTGCTATATATTTTATAGATAAAATTGTTAAAGTTATTTTTTATATATAAATTTCACAAAAATAATTTAAATAAAATATTAGTATGAATAAACCTAAAAGTTTTTATTTAAAAGGAAATGAATTTAAAAAAGGAATAAAATGTTAAATTTATCATTTTGTATAAATGAATAATATATCTACTTTAGAATTTCTTAAAAAGATTCTGACAAAATTTATCAAATAAAATTACGAGTGCTATTTAACAAGAGTACTCTTGGTAATGGAGTAAGAGGGAATATCAAATTTGATAGTGATAGGATAATTATTATTAAAAAAAAAAAAAAGAAAACATAGTTGAGGAATATAAAGAAAAACTAATATATAATATTATATCATTAAATCTAAGTATTTAAAAATGAAAGTTTATATAAAAAGAAGAAAAAATTTTAATATTATGGAAGTAGTAACTTAGAAATGATAAGAAAATAGGTGATCAATCATATTAAATTTATACAATATACATTGAATGATAATAATAAAAGATATATAAGTGTGATGTAATCAGTGTAAATATAAAAATGTTAACAATATATTACAATATGATAGTAAAAATGTATGTTTCTATAAGTTTTTATACAATAATAAATGTAACACAATCAATGTATGGCACTTCGTCATTTAACCACAATTCTATAATCGATGATTTGGACAGCTGTGCGTCCAAATGCGCAAAGCTGATTATTTTGCCATCGTGACAATTTCTCTCTCTTTACCAACCCAATATTTGTTCCCTTTTTTTCTATTGACCACCCCTAGTTTATTGAGAAAGGAAAATATCTTGTGCCCTTATGTCCCTTACTCATCATTTTGAGCTCACTTTTCTTCATTATTCTCTATTTGAGTATATATGCTGTCAATACATAATAATATCCTTCTACAATTATTATAAAGGGACTGTTTGATATAAATGTTATCAACTAGAAATAACTTGTAATTTACTATTTTGTTATAAAATCCTATTGTTATAAAAATGATATTAATAATTAATAAAAAAAATATCATATTTAAAAATAATAATATTTAAAATATGATTGATGTATAATAATAAATTTTCTTACATATGTTTAAAATGATATAATTATATAAATTATTAAAACAGTATTTTTAAATTTATTACAAAAATATCGATATAAATACAACATAAAAAAACACAATCATTAATTTTTTTTTCTTATTTTAAATTTTTTATCTTTATAAAAACCTAATAAACATATGAATTGAGAAAAAAATGAAACATGAAACATTAATACATATAAAAATATGGTCGAATAAAGTAAAAGACAATAATTTTTTTGTGATGCAATAACTTATTACTACAATTTATTTATCTATTAATAGTTCTTTGTATAAATACACAAAGCACAATACTATAAAAAGTTTTATAGTAAAAATAAAATAATATCGAAGGAAATGAAATTGTATATACAAATAATTAGTTCTCGTTAAAAACGATGAGATAAATAAATCTATGGTGAATTGAAAGAATTAAATATATGTATTTTGTCTTATTATTTTTAGAATATAACATGTAATTTTAAAATAATGAAAAATTAAAATATTCTACCTTATAAAAACTTTATCATTTTTTTAGACAAATATAAAAAAATGAAATTAAATTGTCATTTCAAAATAGTGTTTTTATTTTTTCATCATTTTAAAGCAATTATCATAATAAAAAAATCACTTTAAAATGATGAATTTGGATATATAATATATATAAATATTCACGTATTTACTGTTTCTTTCTTTTTTAAACATAAATAATATTTTAACAATTTATCAATTTAAAAAAAAATATTTCCTTAAATTACAAAAGATTTATTGAAAAAAATCAATTGTTATGGAATAAACTATTAAAATAATAAATAAAAAAAACCATTTTAATAAATTATAAAATAATATTAAATATAAAAACTAGCGGTTATTCTATTTAAATTATTTATTTATTTAATAAAATAGTTTTTTTTAATTTGACTTGGTCTTTTACTAATGCTTTTAATTTTTTTAACTTTTAATTTTCAGTTTTGGAAAATCTTTATAACTTTAATGATTCTGTGAAAATTTTACTTTTTTAACATATTTTAATTAATTATTACTTTATAGTTTTAAAAAGATTTTTCTTTTAAAAAGTAATTTATTAAAACTTTCAAGTATTATTATTATTTTTGTTTTATTGTTTTTTCTTAATATTAAATTAAAATTAAAATTATATTATTTACTTAAAAAATTTAATAAATAATAGATAAATGGATTCATCTTATATAAGAAGTCAAATTCAAGTTTTTAAAATATGGTCAAAACAATAAAATCACTTCAAAGTGATGAATAAGCATATGTCAAAAAAAATTATAAATACTATTTTGAAGTGATTTTGTTGTTTTGAGTATATTTAAAAATGATTATTTAAGTTTTTTATAGTTTTATTAAGAAAATTTAAAATTATTATTAATAACTACATTAAATTAAATTATTTTTTTACAATTTTTTTAATTTTTGAAAATATTATGATTTCTGTTATATTAATAAATAGATAAAAAAAAGCATAAATAAAAGTGTAAATTTATTTTATCTAGAAAAATTCTCATTTAAACGATAAAAAGAGAATGTAATTAAAAATGAAGGGTTAAATTATTATTTAATTGAATTAATAAATATCTATTATCAACTCCCATGAAAGAAGCATCCTAGTTACTCATGTTCAAAAGATGTTTATATTCATGTAAATAATTCCAATTGTATTCTATCATATTTATTGAACCCAAAATATCATTTCCAGACTTTTTATCTGCCACAATATCATGAGTTATATAAGATGCTTTTAAAAATTGGTCCTCTTGTAAAAGCAATTTTTTTTCATTAGTTTTATTAAACAAACGAAATCCTTTAAATTCTGAAAAAATACATGAAGGTATTTTATCAAATATCTTTTGTTTAAATAATTTTTTAATTAAAGGATCATTCATAAACTCAGTAACTTCATTTTGTAAAAGTTTATGATGTTCTTCTAAACAAATATCTGTTGTTACAGTTCTATTTCGTACAAGTCGATAGTCATTTGAAGATTTTTTTTTAACTTTTACTAAACGATATCCTCTGTTAGATCTTGTACAAGTCTCTGGAGGATGAGGCTGATAATATTTTGCGCTATTTAATAGATAACTACTAACATTAGCAGATGGTAATGAAAGAGGCTTAGCAAAATATCCTTCTAAAAATTCAGCTTGGCGGAACCATTTATCTAAAATAGGGTAAATAATAAAAATAAACAGACAACAAAACATACCGCTTTCTAATAGATATGCTAAAGCAAACAACCAAATTTTTTGATCACGAAATTGAAGTTGTTGTAAACGAACACGATCCCAATCTTCTTCATATCGTCGACATAAAAGTGTGTCATTAAAACTATTACCTAATCTTCCAAGTGGACCATCAAGAGGAAAAAATATATCTTCATCACAAAATGTTGGCATTAAAAGTCTTTCTTCAACAACTTTTGAAAAAATTGATCTTTCATCAACAATAACATGCATTTGTGATCTAGCAACAATACATCCACCAAATTCAATAGCACGTTGTAATATTTGACAGTTTACTTCAACATATTTATCAGCTCCATACTCTTGAGTAAATTCAATTAAATTCATTTCATATAAATTTAATAATTCATCATAATTATCACATCTATCTGGATGGTGCTTGTAAATTGAAGGAAGAAAAGCTTGTACTTGATGACCACGTGATATAAAATAATTTAATGTTATTGTTATTCCTCTAACACATAGAACATCACCTTTTTTTGACTGCATTGAATATCCAGCTTCAACACCATTAATATAAACTGGTCTAAATAATGTATAACTGTTTCTTTCAATAACTGTTTTATCACATTCATCAATAGCTACAGAATATAATTGTCCATCTAATTTATCATATGAATTACGACCCCAATTTTTTTTATATTCATCATGTTTATAACATTCTGAATAAATAGATCTTTCAGGATTTATAATAAATTCACCATCGTTTAAGTAGCGAATTCCTTGTGAATTAGTATCAGATGAAATCACTGTACTTCTAGAACTATAAGATGATGTTGAGAATGAACTATCAATTTTTTCAAAAAACTTTTGATTTCTTGATTCAAAACTCTTTTGGCTAGTAATACTATTTATATTTTTTCCATTTTTTTCACTATCTAACCAACTATCTTTTCCATACTCTTCATTATCCATTAACATATTACAACATATTTGAACTGGTCTTTTTAACTTTTGTTTCAATTCTTTAAATTTTTTATAAACAATATATCCTTTCTTTAAAAGTACTTCTTTTCTTTTTTTAATACTAAATGGTGAAGGGTATTCTTTTTTTGTAGAAGATCCTTTATTAACTTTTAAAATAATATTTGAACGTCTTAAAATTTCTCGAGTTATAATATCTTCATTTAACGTTTTGTTTGATAGTAAAATGTTATTTAAACAAGAAATTAAACGACTATCAAATGTAGAAATAATATCTGGTATAGAATCACAATGAATAAATTTCGATAAAAAATCCGTAAGATCACAATTAATTTTCATTATCATATTGTCAATTTCTTTACTATTGATAAAATTTTTAAAATCATCATATTGTAATGGTAGAAAATTCCAAAAATTATGAGAAACTATTGAAACAATTATTTTAGCAAATTGATCTTTTCTTAGTTCATAAAAACCAACCATATTATGTTGACGTTTAATACCAAGACCTTTATAAAATCCATCACAAATCATATCTTCTATTGGGTTTTCTTTATTAATCGTGATATACGTATTACGAAGATTGAAAGATAGCTTTAGGTATTTATTAACATTTCTAAATTTTTTTTTCATTGTATTTTTATAATATTTCAAAGCTTTCTTTTCTGATTTTGTTAATGATTTAAGTATATTTTTAGTATATTTAAGTGGCATAACAAATAACGTTTCATGATTACTAAAAAGAATTTTTTTGAAACATTTTGTGGACCACATATTTTTTAAGCGCTTTCCAAAATCTTTTTTTATCTTCTTATTTGTAATTCTATGATCAGTTAAAATTAAATTATTAAGCTGTTTTACTAATATTTTAAAAACATATTCATTTATTTTTACTTTGTTATTTTCTGTTCTTCTTGCCAAAATATCTGATATAGTTTTTATGTATTCTAATCGAGAAGATGGTGGTTCTAGACCCTTAAACTTATAGCATGCTGAACCAAGAAGTAAGCTTTCATCATCAAAATTCCACTTATTATTTAATTTATCAAAAAACTCAGTATCAACATTTTTTTGATTTAATACTTTTTCCATATAATAATCTATTTCAGTATTATTTGAATTATTAAGTAAGTTTAATTTAGTATTTTTAACCTTAATAGTTTTATGAGACTTTTGATTTGAAAAATGACAACTTTCAATAGAAGAAATTGTTGATAAATCGTTAGTGCTCTCATCAGAAGATGTATTAAATATTTTCATAATATCATCTCTATCAGTTTCCATATATTCTTGAAGTTTTAAAATAAAAGGTTGGTGTTTTTTTGCTTCATCGTATTTTGTAGTAATCCAATAACTTAGTGATGAAAGATTTGATATATAATTTGAATTTACCCATTTACCATCTAATAAATATTTATTAGTAATAGTGCCATCATTTTCTAAATTTTTATCCTTATCATTTTTATTTGAAATTGCTTCTATAGAATCAACATCAGCAAAAGATTCTGTACCACTATTTGTAAGCTCTTCTTCATCAACAAATAATACTTCATTAATAGGTTTATTTAAAATATGTTGTTTATTATCAGAAACTTTCTCTACCATAGACAATGAAGTTTCTTTCAACTTTTTTTGTTTAAATTTTTCAAATTTCTTTTTTTTCATACTATTAGAAGCATTTCCTTTGAGTATTGTAAATAAAAATATATAAAATTTCTTTGGAATTGAAGCAGCAAATTTATTTCTTAATTTATAAATTTTTTTCGACTTGTAAATATCAAGAATACGAGAAACTTTCAATAATATGTTTTGTTTAATTCTATTTTCATGTAGAGAATCTTTTTTTTTTGAATTAACTATAATACTATCAGTTTTAGAGTTGGTAAAAATATTAGTAAAAGCCATGTCATTATCTATATGCTCTAAGATGTAAAAATTTTAAACAAAGAAAATCGTAAAAATTAACATACCTTTAAAGCAATTTGCTTTTTTATCATCAATAATTTTTAAATTTGAAAAATCATTTCTTCTAAAATTGGTACCAACTTTATCTGATACATCAAACCCTTCTTTGAATGTAGAAAATCTACATTTACTTTCATTTACATTATTTTGACTTAATTTTGTTGGTATCATACAAATTTGTCTCTTATCACACAATTGTGTTATATTAGATGTTTCAATTTTATCGTTTTTTTTGGTACTATTATTTATAAAAAAATTACGTATAAAAATAAGTAATCCAAGAAATAGTACAAAAAACCAAGTTAAATCTAATTGACTGCTAAATTTCATAGGTCTATCGTTATGATGTCCTATAAATATGAAGAGCAAAATCCAAAAGTAAAATGTTTTTAACATTTTGAGTATAAATGAAATTAGAATGATCAAAAAAAAAAGACGACTAAATTCAATTCACACTTTATATAATATAATCAAATTTATACCTAACCTTTTGTTATATGTCGGTCAGTTATGTGTTATGCTTATATTAATTAACCTTTATTTCTCAGTATTTAATATTGCTTAATAATTTTTCAACTATGTAAAATAATATTATCAATCATATAATGATATTCCGTACTTTTATATGAATAAATGACCCTCATTTCATGTTAATTATTACAGAAAAGACAACATTTCTCCACACGATCTTATTTTTATATGTGTCTTCTTGATTATAAAATAATAATTTTTTATGTAAAATTAATTATTATTAAACCTGTAGTTTGTTCTTTCATCTTTTTTTTTTTATTTCTTTTTTACTTTCAAATAATATTTTTAATATTTCAGATTAATTTTATTTGACTATGGTTGGTGAAAAAATTAATAATTTATTAAACACTGCAAATAATAATGTATTTTCATTACCTTTTCGCAATGCTAACTGTGCTACAACCACTAAGACACCAAAATCTAATGAGGTTGTATTTGGAAGCAATAAATATTATGCATTATGTGCACTTGGAGGTGCCATTTCTTGTGGAGCTACCCACACTCTTATTGTTCCATTAGATTTAGTTAAATGTCGTATTCAAGTTAATCCAGAAAAATACAAGGGAATAGTTAGTGGATTCAAAACTACTATCAGTGAAGAAGGAGGTCGTGCTCTTGCTAAAGGATGGGCTCCAACTCTTATTGGTTATTCTATGCAAGGACTTGGAAAATTTGGATTCTACGAGGTATTTAAAAATATTTACTCAAATATGATTGGAGAAGAAAATGCTTATCTTTACAGAACATCTGTTTATCTTGCTGCATCTGCTTCTGCTGAACTTATTGCTGATACCCTTCTCGCTCCTATGGAAGCCACAAAAGTACGTATTCAAACATCTCCTGGTGCTCCACCAACTCTTCGTGGATGTGCTCCTATGATTTACAAACAAGAAGGTTTATCAGGTTTTTATAAGGGTCTTCCACCACTTTGGATGAGACAAATCCCATATACAATGATGAAATTCGCTTGTTTTGAACGTACTGTTGAAGCTTTGTATAAATATGTTGTTCCAAAACCAAGAGCTGAATGCAATAAAGCTGAACAATTAGGAGTTACATTTATTGCTGGATACATTGCTGGTGTCTTTTGTGCTATTATTTCTCATCCTGCCGATACTGTTGTTTCTAAACTTAATCAAGATGCCTCAGCTTCAGCTTTTGATATTCTTAAGAAACTTGGACCTGCTGGAGTTTGGAAAGGTCTTACACCACGTATTATTATGATTGGTACTTTAACAGCTCTTCAATGGTTTATTTATGATACTGTTAAAGTAGTATTGGATCTCCCACGTCCACCACCACCACAAATGCCAGAGTCACTCAAAAAAAAACTTGAAAATAAAGATAAAAAGGCATAATTTTTGTAACAGTAGCAAAACAAAATTAGATACAATATTAATATCGTACTTCATTTTGTACCTTCTTTAATTGCAATAATAAAGGTTTTTTAAAATTTCTTTCTATTTTTTGAGAATTATGTATGCGCGTTATGGCTTTTGATATGTTCTTGCAACGAATGTTGTTTTGTATTTTTTAGTCATTTCAGTTTAATAATGCTTGTTTCTTGTTGCACTTTTTCTAGTTTGAATTTTTATTATCTATTTAGTTTTAGTTTTTTTTTTAATTTCAGATACTTGGATTAATATACATTGTTATTTTGTACTTTTTAAAATTTTTATGATATTATTGTAAATAATAATGTTGAGTTCTTTACTGGCTAAAAGATTGGCTATTTATGAAGAAAACCCAGTAAAGATTGATGAACTGGAGAAGACAGAAGATATTTTTTTTCAAGAATGTCGACAAGCTATTGAAAAAAATTTTACAACAGTTTCAGAGTGGAAAAGTTTAATTAATTATTTTATTGAACGATGTAATAATCCATATGGTAGTAAATTAAAACATGAAATTTCACGGTTGTATGAAGCAATGAAATTAGCTATATTATATTGTCACCATCCAGATATTTTTTGTTTTCTTGACGGTGCTAACTCTGACTATATTGATGGATCAATTGTATTTAATATGTTTTATGATAATTACGTTTTTTATTTCGATCCTATTATGGTTTCACCTTTTTTTCAAGCACTAACAACATATGCTTCCTGTTTGATGATGGATAAGGAAAGTGCAGATGTATCTTTATATGAAAAAATTTTTAATGTTTATGAACTTGCTAAAAATAACGGTAATATTAACTTTGATGATATCCATGAATCTGTAAATTCATTTATGGAAATTTTTACACAGTATTACAAGACAAATGATAAGAATATTGATACAGATAGCAAAATAATTGAAGATCAAGCTGAAGTATGCACTAAAATATCAAGGTATGAAAAACAGTTATCAGAAAGTAACTATTCAATAGATGAATTTTATGATTATATTAACTATTTAAACACAAAAGAATTTACTTATGCAGCATGTGGATTATTTCGTAGAATTTTAATGTATCACCCTCATAATGATTCTTTATGGGTAAAATTTCTCACAAATCTTAAAAGATATAATTTAGGTGGACTAACTTATGATCTTGGTGAACGTGCTTATAATTTGTCCAATATTGCAACAGAATTATGTCCTAAGAATGTTCCACTTCTCCAACTAAAATTACTTATTATGGAAATGATTGGTATTTCTGATAATATAATTGATTCACAATATAATGAAATGCAGAAAGTGCCTAAAAATGCAAATGATGCAATATCATTGTTTTGTACTTATGTTTATATGCTTAAAAGAAGAGTTGATAAGAAGTCTGATTTAGATTATACCATTGTTGTTGAAATGTTTTCACAACAATTAAATGAACTTAATTCAATTTATGGAG
Organism: Strongyloides stercoralis; assembly: GCA_029582065.1. Lineage (NCBI taxonomy): Eukaryota > Metazoa > Nematoda > Chromadorea > Rhabditida > Strongyloididae > Strongyloides > Strongyloides stercoralis. The sequence goes on along the minus strand of CM055866.1, from coordinate 6,118,918 downwards.
AAAATTTTGATAATGATGGAGAATTTCATAGGAAATTTGCTTACTTTTGTTATGCCAAAGCAAAACACATTGATGCAGGAAGGCAACAATATAAATACCTTCTTACAACATATCCACATAAAACTTATGCATACAATTGGTTAGAAATGATTGCATGTGAAAGAGCCTATGGTGATATTGGAATTGCACGCGAATTATATAAAGAATCTTTTAAACATGTAGTTGATGATATGTATACTATATGTACAAGTTATGTACAATTTGAAAGGGAAGAAGGAAATTTGTATCAATTAGATGATGCCGTAGAATTAGCCAATAGTTATCAACAAAAAAGTTATCGTAAAAAGAGGGGAAAAAAACGTACTGGAAATGATAATAAGAATATTGATATTACTAATGAAGGAAACGAAACAACATTTGGTAAAAGAATTAAACAAACATCTCCTGAACGTCCTAAACCCAAAGAAATTTTAGCTTTAAGAACACCATCTGCTTCACCACCTCATTTACAACGGACAACTCCATCTCCTCCTGTACGGGAAAAATCAGTAGATAAAGATGGATTTGTTATACCATATCTTCCAGCAAGAACAGCATCTCCGGCAGTTGTTAATTCACAAAAAGTTGGTGTAGTTACAAGGTCATCTGCTAAATTAGGAAGTGATTCAGAGAAAACAGCTATAATAAATAGTGATTTACCATCACCTGAAACTACCATGGAAGTTGATGGAATAAATAATGCAAAAACTTTTGATGAAAGAAATGCTTCAAATACGTTATTTATTAAAAACTTACATTTTTCTGTTACAGAAGAAACTCTTAAAAAAACAATTGAAAATGTATGCAAAGTAAAAGTCACCTCAGTACGTATACCGAAATTTAACAATAATAAGCCAAAAGGAATTGGATATGTTGATTTGGCATCAGATGGAGATATACAGAAAGCAGTTTTAGTTGGTAGTACAATAACATTTAATAATCGTAAAATTGAGGTACTTGTTTCTAATCCCCCTCCAAAAAAAAGTAAAGAAAGTTCTAAGGTAGTAAATAAACCTTCACCTACAGTGAAAGTTGATTTTTTAGTACCTAAACAAATCCTTCCAAGAGTTCTAAGAAAAAAAAAATTAACGACAACAAGCGAAATGGGTACACTTTCAAATAATACAGACAAAGTAGAAAATTCTACAAAATCTCCAGGAAAAATGACAAATGAAGATTTCAAGAAACTTTTTTAAGATTTAATTTTTTTTTTAAATGTATTTATTTATTGTATACAAAACGTTGGTTGTAGCAATTAAAGTTTAATTAATCGAAAATTTTATTATAAAATCTTTCTCTTTGTTTAGTGGTATTTTTTTCTTCAATTGCCTTTTGTGTGTCTTCTTTTAATTGTTTTACAATAGTTTCTAAACGATTTATTGTAAGAATAGGATTTTTTTCTCCTTCTTGTTGACAATTTATAATGTTATTGAATAGCATTAAAGGACACCAACTTTTGTGATGAATTTTTGGATTAATAAAGTTTTTCCTACATTCATTTATTTCATAGAAACATTTTGTACATTTAACATAAGGTTTTTCATAATAATATCCATTTTGGGATAAATAAATTGAAACAAGATCATCTTTCCTTAAATTTTCATTAACTATTTCCCATGTAATATTATTACATTTATTAAAAGTTTTTTCACATTCTTTAATATCATATTGTGTTAGCATATTGTAACATTTTTCTAATTGATTATAATTAAATAAAAGTCGATTACGGCAAAAAGTTTTATGTAAAGATTTTAATTCTTTTTTAATTATTTGAATATTCCCATTATATGTTAAACCATTTTTTCTTTCACCATTAATATATTTTAAAGATATACATTTTTTACATTGTTCACATTGAATATAGTCAAAAGAAATAGAAATCCAACCAAGAAGCGCACACTTTAATGGTGTTATTTTTAATGATGATATTTTCCAACTTTTTGGTGTATAAGTTTTCAATCTTTTTTTTAAATCTTCAAGATCTTTTTTGTATGAATCTGTAAATGAATTTGTACCATATAATATATAATCATCAATATGATCTACAGAGTTTTGAGCTAATTTAATACTTTCAATAAATTTAGCAGATGTATTTAAAGCTATTTCTTTATTATGAGGTGTTTCTTTGATATAATCTTCTGATGGTTGACAAGCATGTTCATTCATTGTATAGAAAAAATAAAATAAACTTAAATAAACTGTCTAATTTTAGTTTCCACCCTAAAAATTGTAAAAAAACAAATTTCTTATTAATCCCAGCACGAATTAAAGTTATTAGTGTTTACAATTAAATCATTTTTATTTTAATAAATAAACAATATAAAATTTTTTTACACTTATTACATTTACAAGTAAATTATTGCTATACATTATTTTTTTAAAATGGTCAAAATATAAATTATGATAATTAGAAAAAATGTAATTATGAAATTAACGTCCTTTTTTTTTAACTACATTGATATTTATATAAAAATAATAAAATAAAATATTATTTCTATTTAAAATGTCATTATTTTTTATTTATAATTTTGTATCGTTTTTAAATTTTGAAATTAAATAACTTTTTTTAAAATATAAAATTAAAAAATCTGTCAAATGCATTTTTAGAGCAAAAGTCTTGCCTACAAGTGGACATATTAATTATCTTTATACGTTTACTACAGGTTTGGGAAAAAATTTAAAAGTATTTTTCAATTTTGATCAAAATTTAATCATGATTAAAAAAAATTTCTTTCCCGATTATTTGTTTACCTCAATTTTTACTCATTTACATAAACAATGTAAAACATTTTTTTTAAAAAATAAGTTTGCCATATTAAAATCTATATACATATAAAATTTCAAAAGGATACGAGAATTTTGAAAGTTTGGTAAACAACATTTTAGATTGCTACATATACTACTATGTTATCCATTGATGTGTTTTTAATAAATAAAAAGTTTTATTTCTAACTGAGGTCACTGTTTAAAACTACTACATGTTTTAAACTTTATATAAAAAGTCGTGTTGGGATTTTGGCATCTTTTTTTTTGCACAAACAGTTACATACCATCCAAAGAATTTTACTTGTTTAATTGTTTTTTTAAAATGGAAAGTCTTACTGGATTAACATATAATGAAATTAGAAGTAAATGTAAATCATACGGATTAAAAGCCAATGGAAAGGTAATTTTTATTCGAAAAGTTTTTTTTTAATAGTTTTTTTTAGAAAACTGACTTGATAACTAGACTTACCAATTACCTTACAGAGTTGACTATTGATAGTGATCATCAAAATAATGTCAAGACTATTGAAAATAAAGAAAAATATCAAATGTTCCTTACTGATGATGAGGATGAAGATTTTGTAGAAGAAAAACCAGTTAATACTTTAAAAAATGAAAAGTCAAAAATCTTGCCATCTTCAGAGGCTCTAAAGGAGGTAAATTCTCTTTCTACAGAGATAAAGGTTGATAGAAATATTCCACAGACTTATGACGTAAGTATTAAAATAATTTGCACTTTAAATAATCTAATATTTTAGATGAGAAAAAATGAGAATAATAAAGTGGAGCAACCCCTTAATGCAACTGTCGATTATATGAGCAGTGATGAGGAAGTATTTCAAAAGATTGACAAACAAAAAACATTAATTAAAGAAAAAGAGGATAGATTTTCTCGTCAACATAAAAAAATTTTTAATAAAGCAGAGTCTATTGTAGAGAGACATGAACGCATTAAAGAGTTGCATGCTAAACATGAAGCTTCCGTTCCAGAAGCATTCAAAAGACTTGCTACACCTAAGAGAATTTCTATTGCTAGACGGAGTACATTTTTAAATGATTCTAAACCTGGTTTTGACTTTTCTAAAGCCCCATTGGATACATCTAAAGTTTCCCATGCTTTTGATCGAACACCTGCAAGAAACTTTGACACCCCAAAAGTTGGAGTAGAAGTTAATGAGATGAAGAAATTTCAAGAAAAAAAGAAAGAAATGTCTTTATTGCACAATTTATCATCTACATTCAAAAAGTCAGGTGGTAATTTTTCAAATAATCGTGAAGTAAACAAGAAAAAATTTAATACTTTTGATAGAAAGAAAAAAAATATTGTCTTACCTTCTAAAAAGGTAGTTGAAGAGAGGGTCAAAAAAATTACTTCTATTAGAAATAGTACAGCATTAAAAAGAGAAAGACAACTTAATGCTAAGAGAGAGTAAAATTTTTCTCTTTATTATAACCGTTTTTGTATATACTTTGTAAATCTTTTTTTTTTATTACTTTTTTTTATATTATTATATGCTATACTATTTAAATTTAAGACAAAAATTTTTTTTTAAACTTAAATGTGTGTTTTACAATAACACAAAAGTTTAAAAATTAAAATTTTATGCTTAAACAACATTATATTTAAGTTTATAAATTATTTTATTTTTTATATTATGAATAAAGTACAATGATCTTTTTTTTATTATTTAAAAGTAAACTTTTTAATTTTTAAATTGCTATTTACAAAAATCAATTAAATTTTTGATTAGACATGTCATTTTGATTTTATTTTCATTTAATATTTTCTAAAATTAAAAACATTTTTTAATATATTAAAATATAAAGTTACCCGGATTAAGAAGTGTCATTGATTTACTCCGAACTAATGCTTTATCTGGAATTATATTCAAAAAAGTATTGCTACTACATTTACTTAGTTCTCTATAACTCTTATCAAAATTGGTATTATTTTTTGATACCATTAACAGTTGATGATTAAATGTTTTCACATCTTGTGTAGACTGATAGGCATCTAGTACATTTGAAGCTACATCTATTAAACAATCCGCATATTTACGTGATTCAGGAATAAGATGCACAAATTTTCCACTAAAACTCATTCTTCAAAATAAAAATATTTTTAAAAGAAAATTATGCTATTTAAAAATATGTATATATATTTTTAAACATGTAAAAAATATATATATAATAAAAAATGGCTTTCCTATAGTAGATATTGTGTCTAAATAAAAAAATAATAGACACAACAAGATGAAGTTTGTATATAACATTTTCTTGTTCTATATTCGTCATTTGATAAATTTCATATGACAACAATAAAAGATCATTTATATAAACAAGTTGATATTACAATATTTGTATGATAAATATTATTTTTTTTTTAAAATATGTGTAATTTTTATTAATAATATAAAATTAACTATAATGAAAATTTAAGGAATGCCGTTTTAATATTTATATTATTAATGCGTATAAATAACATAATAAAAATTGCGCTTCAAAGTCATAAGACATATTTTTAAAGATGTTTTTTAATGTTTATTTTTGGATTGATACTATAAAAAAAAATTTGTAAAATATAGGTTAATGTGATTTATTTAAATTGAAACTTTAAAGTTTTAATAAACTTTTTTTTTTCAAATTAATATAAATATTAAAATTTTTTAAATAAAACACTATTAAGTATAATTTAATTTATAATCTTCAATATTTTGAACTGATAAATTAATAATTTATTTAAAGACGTCTCTTTTTATAAGCACTAACATTTCCAGAACCTGCTTCAGAACGAGATGGGCATGGACAATAATTAGCATCTGGGCCAGGTTTACCTGGTGCTCCTGGAGCACCTTCTGGACCATCAGCTCCAACAGCTCCAGTAAAACCTTTAACTCCTGGTACTCCAGGTGCTCCTGGTGCTCCTGGTGCACCAACTGGTCCTTGATCACCTTCTGGTCCCATTGGTCCCATTTCTCCTTGAAGTCCACGTAATCCTTTTCTTGAAATTGGTTTTTCACCATCTTTTCCTTTCTCTCCTGGTGCTCCTGGTTTTCCATCTTGTCCTGGAGGGCCAACTAATCCACATTCACCTGGTGCTCCTGGAGTTCCATCTCGTCCTGGGAATCCTGGTTGTCCTCTAGCTCCACGCATTCCACGTACTCCTTGTGGTCCTGGTTGTCCTGGTGGTCCAGGTGGTCCAGCTGGACAATTAAAGCATCCTTCTGGTGGTGTTTGTTCAATATCTGTAGCATCCTCTCCTGGAATACCATTCTTTCCTGGTAATCCATCAAGACCATCCAAACCAGGAACTCCTTTAGGTCCTGGTGGTCCAGCTGGGCATTTATTTTCAGTAGAACATTGACATTGTGGGCCACCTCCTGGAACTTGTTCTGGTCCTCCTGGTCCACCTGGTCCTCCTGGTACTCCTGCTCCTGGTGTCATTGGTGGGAAACGTCCTGATGGAGTGTGTCCAGTTGGATTAACTGGTGGAGCTCCTGCACCATATCCTCCATAACCACCAGTATTAGTTCCAGAAGCACCATAACCACCATATGATTGACGACGTTGTCTGTTTTGTGGAGATCCAGCTCCAAGATTTACCATATTTCCCCAAATATCATCAGTTAAAACCTTAAAAAAAATAATTTTTTAAAAATTATTATTATTATTACTTTAAATGTATCAATTTCATTATCAATTTGACTTCTTAATGATGCAACATCATTTTGAATAGTAACAATACCATAAAGGCATAAAATAATTGTTAAGCCACTACAAAATAGTGCCCCTGATGTTGCAGTACTAATAGACATACCTTTCAGAGAAATAAAAAGAAAAGAATGATATAATGTAAGAATAAAGTTGACTTTTAAATATCCAATTTGTGGAGGCAGATTCAGGTTCTATCCTAATTTACCTGCCTCAAAAATTATAATATCAAATTAAAATTCTTGTTACTTTTTATCTGCAATATTTTTGTTACACAGAAACAATCGACAAAATCCACCCCAATCACTATTAATCTTAGTACATATATAATTTTATCTTTTTTTCTATATCTTGATGTATATATAAAGAATATGTATGTTCAGGTAAATTAATCAACAATAAGAATAAATTCCAAAAAACAATAGTTTTTAAATTTTAAATCTATGTAATGAATATTTTAAAAGAATGCAACCAAATCAGGATATTATGTGATCAAAAAAATATACATAATATATATTAAATTAAGAAAAGGTACAACTTTACGATTACCCATTTATAATTTTTGCACAATATAAAAATTTTTTATTAGGTAAAGATGATGTCTGATATAACAATATTATAATTTATTTTATCACCTCCCTGATATTTTTGTTTACCATCATACTACACATATACTATCTTTTTATTAATCATTCCGGATATAAAGATATGTGTAATACAGACAATTACATTTGTATGACATTAAAGATATATATAATATAATTGACAAAAAAAAATTTATATTCTTATTATAAAAAATCTGATTATATTAAAGATACCTGATTTTAAAATTAAGTAATGATAAACTATTTTTAATTTTAAAAAAGATTAGGATAAACACTTTCCGAGATAATTTAATTAATTTGTTTCTAAACTTTTTTTGAAACACATATATTTATTTTAAAATTTAAAATAAAATGAAAATATATTAAGTTGATAAATATAAAATGTTATATCCGTTAAAACGGTTAACAAATAATAATTATTAAAACAATCATTTAAATTATAATGCTGGTATAGATTGTTGAGATTCCTTTTCAGATGTATCCATAGCCTCAACATTTTCACTTTTAGATTTATCCAATTCATTATCTATAGTACCATTATTTTCTTCTAATATTTCTTTTTTTAGTGATTCATCGTCGTTATTTTGATCATTGTCATCTAAAAATTCTTTTTTTATACATTCTTTTTCCAATTCAGGGGCATCCTCTACAGTAATATCCATTTTGTCATTTGTTGTATTATTTTCAATTTTTGTATCAATTTTAGATGTATTAGCTACATCCTTAAGAAGATAAGCAAATTTAGGTTGAATAGATGATAATTTTTGTCCAATTAATGGAGTTATAAATGGTCCAGGTGGTGGTAAAGGACTTCTACCTGCAATAGCAGTATCATCTTTTGTTGTAAGTCTTGAAAGAATCTCTCTTTCAGTCATATGAAGGCGTTCTGTAACAGATGACAATTTTCCTACTGTACCAGGAAGCCGTGCCATATCATTTTTCATATCATTTAAAAGATCCTCTAATCTTGATAAAACTTTTGCCATTACTATTTTAGAATTTCTATCACCAAGTTTAGCTCTTTCATTTAATTCTTTATGAGTATGAACTAATGTTTCAAATTCTGAATGATGATTATCAAGATTTTTTAATCCATCATCATCAACCTGTTCAACATCTAAATATGCAGCCCTTCTTAGTTGTTCTTCAATTATTAAAGCTTGCTCCAACAATTTGTAACGACGTTGCATAAACTTACTTTTAACATCTTGACTATTCATATTTGGTTTTTCTTTAGCTAGATTTTCAAATGGTTCATTAAGAATTCCAAAACGTGGATCACTCATAATATCACCCATACGACCATAACCATGTACAGTTATACCTGCTAATAGCCAATAATCATGTCGACGATGCCATATTTCATATTCTGTACCTTGAGTAACAGAATTTTCTTCATTTTGCCATAATCCATGAAGTTCAGTAAATCCACCATCTGCAATATTAAATTTAAATGGTGGTCTTGGATTTTTAACTACTTCATCTCCATTAGTATGTGGATGATTATTTTCCATAATATTGTCTGTTGTATTTTCATTACTTTCAGTATCCATAATATCAGTTTTTGTTTCACCAGCTCCATCATTAGAAGCATCTACCATCTCAATATCCTCATTACTTGGTGATAATGATTTATCCTCTTTTGATGGAGTTACTTCTTTTGTTTCACAAGAAGATCCACCACCAGTATTAACAGAAGCAGCATTTTTATCCATTTGTTCTTTTACTTCTGGCATAGACCAACTACCATTAAAAGATTCAAATTCTTGAACTTTCCTCCTAATTAAACACATAATTCCCATTCTTGCAAGAATATGATGCCTATTAATTCCTTCTCTTGGAACACCATCACTAAATGTATCAGCGCTCTCTGTAACAGGTTCACATAAATGGCGCATAAAAAGGGATGCATAAGCTTTAAAAACTCGTTCTGATTTAGATTTTAAATCTCTTGTTAACCATTGAGATTGATAAGCATCTGATGGTGGCATACCCCATCTCATTACTGCATTATAAAAAGCTTTTCGTTGACGTGGATTAAAACCTAAAACTTCAATAAGACCATTTACTCTACCAATAAGCGGAGGAAGTTTATCGTCACCATATTTTCTACGTTTTCTAGCTTCAGCAGCACCATCTGCATCAGAGTCACCACCTTCTGAATGATCAGATGCATCAGAAAAGTCTTCTGAAAATTCACCATCATTTTCAATTGCAACTTGTTGCCATTCCTGATTTGCTCCGTTTGATGCGTAATTAACTTGACGGCGAACACGTTTTCCTTTACCAAGATTTTGTAATTCACTCTCTTGATCTTGTTCATAATGATGACGGAGAAGTTTTTCCCAATAATCCGGATCCGGTTCTTGATCTTCTTCCTTTATAACTTCTGTTTCATCCTCTTCTTCTTCAACTTCTTTTGTCGCATAGGTGGCAACTTTAAAAGTAGATAAATACTCGTCCGACCAATCTTTTTCAACTTTTTCATTAGGGTCAAATGGTTTTCTTTCAAGTAATTTATCTATAGCATCATCATCCCATACAATAGCATTTTCTATTGGTTTTGGTTCACCATTTTCATCAATAATCTCATCCTCTTTAAATAATTCCTCTGTACCCCACCTAATAACATCATCTAACTCTGACTTTGATAATGATGGTCCTTTACTTCCGGTATTAGCTCTAACAACAAGATGATTTAATAACATTTTTTTCTTAGCAACAGAAGTAACTTTTTCTTCAACTGAATTTCTAGTTACAAAACGATAAACTAATACAGTATTTTTTTGTCCTAATCTATGAGCACGTGAAAAAGCTTGAGTATCATTATGTGGATTCCAATCTGAATCATAAATAATAACAGTATCAGCAGTAGCTAAATTAATTCCTAAACCACCAGCTCTAGTAGACAACAAAAATATAAACTGTTTAGCACCAGGAGCATTAAATCTATCAATAGCTTCTTGTCGAAGTTGACCTGTTATACTTCCATCAATTCTTTCAAATTTATATCCCTCTAATTCACAAAAATCTTCCAAAACATCTAACATTCTAGTCATTTGTGAAAATATTAATACACGATGACCTTGATCATATAATTTTCTTAACATTTTATGCATAACAATTAACTTTCCAGATGATTTAATTAGAGCATTCAATTCATACAATCCATTAGGACATTTTGGAGCTTCAATAGAAGCTTTAGCAAAAAGGTATGGATGATTACAACATTTTTTTAATTCCATTAATACATTTGTTAATGACATTGCAGTTCCACCATTTTTAACATTAAGAGCTTCAAAATTTTTTGTCAAAATATTTCTATACCATTTACGTTGAACTGGAGCTAGATCAACAGGAACAATAAGTTCACTTTTTGTTGGCATTCCTGTTAAAACATCAGCCTTTAGACGACGTAACATATGAGGTCCAAGCATAGAATGAAGTTTTTGTATTTGGTCCTCTTTTGATACATCAGCAAATTCTGAAGAAAACTTTTCAAGATCATAAAAACTGTCAGGGCAAAGAAAATTAAGTAGATGGAAAAGTTCTTCAAGGTTATTTTGAAGAGGGGTTCCTGTAAGAAGAAGACGATAACCAATATCATATTCACGTAAATTTCTAAAAAAAAGTGATTGATTATTTTTTAATCTATGAGCTTCATCAACAACAAGAGCACCCCATTTAATAGATGATAGGATTGCCTTATCCATATTAATCAATTCATATGATGTTAATAATACATGAAACTTAACACTTTGCGGATCCTTCATTCTTGTTGCTTTAGGGCCCCCTTTAACTGCACCTTCAGCAAAAGAAAATTCATGTTCACGAATAACAGCACGAGAATCTTTATCTCCAGCATAAGTAACACAATAAAAATCTTTACACCATGTGTGTGCCTCTCTTTCCCAATTAAGAAGTGTTGATAAAGGTGCAGCTACTAAAAATGGACCTTTTGAAGCATTTTCTTTATATAAAGCATATAAAAATGTCATGGCTTGTACAGTTTTACCAAGACCCATTTCATCGGCAAGAATTGCATGAGTATTTTGTGAATAACAATGTCTAAGCCAATTAATTCCTTCTAGTTGATAAGGATGAAGGGTACCACCAGTCTCTGTAATATAATCAGGTTGTACTTCATGTTTTTTTCTAATATCATATGCAACTTTTTTTTTACGTGAATCCTCCTCAGAAACTCCATCCTCAAGTTTTCTATTTTCCATCTTTTTTTTAACACTTTTAGGTATAGGATCTCCAGTCATATCATGACGGTGTTGCCAATATTTACAAATTGCTGTTTCATAACCGGGTATATCAAAATCATCTCTTTCCCATGTTGAATCATTATATGATAACTCAGACCACTTAACAAGATAATCATATTGATTTTTTCCATAACTAATATGATTGATAATTCTTTGGACCACTAACCAATTTGGTTTAATCCCATATTTATAAAATCTATCATAAAGTTCTAAAGGATCATGTGCTTTATTTTTTCTATGTGTTCTTTCTTCATCATCATCATCGTTTTCAAGGTTAGGAGGAACTTCTGAATCATTTTTTCTCCAATATGTCCGCCATGTCTGAGGATGATGAACTTCAACAACCATTTCAGGTAACCAATCACAATGCCAATGTGATAAATATTTCCACTTTATATATAAAAGTCTTGTCTTTCTAGTACCAAGTTTTTTTGCTGGCCTCAAATACAACATTTCTTTTCTTTTTTTCTTTAATGTGGGATCAGTAGTATTTTCAGGAGGTAATTCTCCTTTTTTATATGGTTCAGGATATTCTTTTTCATCCCATTTCCATGATAATATTTTATCAATTTTATTTTTTGGTTCTTCAACTTTGCATCGAGGGCAAATATAATCACCAACAGGTACCTCTTCTAGTGGTGGATCATGACAATAACCATGAAAACTAAATTGACATGTTGTACAATACAGTAGATTTTCACCTTCCTGAAATTTAAAAAAAATTAATAGAATAAATCTAGTGAAAAAGTATATTTAGGTTAACTCAGATTCGCCTTTTAATTTCATTAATAATAAAAAGTGTTGTGTAGCATCTTGCCTTTCGTAATGTAAAAATCATTAAATTACACTACACTAAATAAAATGCAATTATTTTGACATTTTATTTTATATTAATGTGATTAAAAACTTTTAAATAACCCAACGAATATATTAAAAATAAAATGTCCTAGTATTTTTTTTAAAAAAAATCAAAAAAATTAATTGAATCATCATTGTTATTACCAGTAATAAAACTTTTTTTAAACTCACCCTACAAATATAACAATATTGCTTATTATTTGATATCCTTTCTTCATATGCACACTCTTCTTCACAAGCTGGACACATCCAATCTCCTTCAGGAGCTTCTGTTAATGATGGATCAACACACGGTAAATGGTAAGTTCTTGGACAATAATCACAAAGTAATATTTCGCCACCTTGACCACATGCTTCGCAATAGTCTTTATGTTCAATATTTTCAAGTTTTGGTTTCTTAAATTTATTAGCCTCAGCAGCTTGAGCTGCCTTCTTTTCAGCAATTTTTTGAGCCCTTGCAATTTTCCTTTCCTCTTTTTCCCTTTCAACAGCTTCTAATTCACTTTCATGCTGTTTCAATAATTCTTCAAACTCCTCATCAGATTCCTGTTTTTTACCCCGTTTTTTACCAGCGATTTTTATTTTTAAAGCAGGTACAGATTTTTCTTTACTTCCTGTGCTTCTACTACTTTTCTTTGAATTACTTATATTTAATTTGCTAGTATTAAAGTCATTCTGTAATTGTTTAAATTCTTTAAATTTAGCCAATACCATAGCACCTTGTTTGGCAGTATCAGCTTCAGGGTTAAATAATTCAATTTTTTCTCTATACTTTGTTTGATAATGCCTATAAGATGTCAATTCAATATAATCATCTTCTGTATAATCTAAAGAGGGATTCTCCATATCATAAACTTCACATATCTCCTCAAGTGACTCAGGTTTAGCCTTCTTTGACTTCTTCGATTTGGATGCTAATTTTTTCTTTTTAGTTTGTGGCTCATCTACCTGCAAATTACTTTGCTCCTCCTCACTAGGAAGTTGAGATTCCTCTGTGCCATCTATTTGTGAATTGTCTTGGGATACATCATCAGCCAAAGTCAATTCACTCTCCTCGTCAGACATCTCAAAATCTGAAATCAAATGGTAAAATATATTTTAAAATAATATTACAATTGTAAAAAATAAATAAAAAAAAATATAGAGTAGATAACAACTTTTTTATAGGAATGGCTTGACTTATGCGATTAAAATTATCCAAACAAATTTAAAGTATTACATTTTAAAATGTATCAAAAACACATGAGTAAATAATTGAATAGGAAAAGTACATAAAAAAAATATATTCAATTAATAGAATATGCTTATTAAACATTATGAAGTCAGTTAGGGAAGAGTTTAGGTGTGATGTAATGAGAAGCGGGAGGAATGAATATATCTGTCAATCAAGTTAATACTAAAATTAGCGCAACGCGTGTAGTATTTCTCAATTTATACATAGATATCGTTATAAGAGTATTTACATATAACCTTTATATTATGTGAGGATAAAAAATGTACTGAATGAAAAAAGAGATTCAAACTGTTTATTTATTTTTGAATAACAATAGAAAAAAGTTTAGACAATATTTAGAAAATTACGGTAATATAAGATTATTAATTCTTGATAGTAAAAAAAAAGTCAATGTAACATTAAAAAAGTTAACTATTGATATTAAATTCTAATGGTATTCGATGCAACGATGAGTGGGGAATGAAGAAAAATACTTATTTTAAATCGATTAATAAAATGAATATAAAATGTACCGAAGAATGCCAAGCGTCTTAGTTGGAAAAAATATAAACACTAAACTATGACAGATGGACCTTGATGTAATAACGAGGGTATATACAGTCATGTACTGTTTAATAAAAGGCTGTACATTGGACTCTGCATGATTAATAAAAAAAATACGAAACAGGTATGATTGGATCAGTTTTTATTTTTAATTCAAAAATAAAGTTAAAATTCAGCATCCAGTGTAAAAAGACGTTCTTTTTCTGAAGACATGACTCCGAATTTCTGGTACTCAGAAACCTTCTTCTCAAAGAAATTCGTTTTACCTTCAATTGAAAGGTTAACCATAAAATCAAATGGGTTCTTGGCATTATAAAGTTTTGTACAATTAAGTTCTACTAATAAATGATCAGCTACATATTCTATGTATGTACACATCAAATGTGAATTCATACCAATCATATCGACAGGAAGAGCATCAGTAAGGTATTCTTTTTCAATTTCAACAGCATCTTTTATAATTTCTTTTATACGATCTTCTGATGGTTTATTTTCAAGGTAACCAAACATAAGGCAAGCGAAATCTCTATGTAATCCTTCATCTCTTGAAATCAATTCATTTGAATGCGTCAATCCAGGCATTAATCCACGCTTTTTTAACCAAAATATTGAAGCAAATGATCCAGAGAAGAAAATTCCTTCGACAGCTGCAAAAGCAATAACCCTCTCTCCAAAAGTAGCACGTTTATCAGCAATCCATCTCAAAGCCCAATCAGCCTTCTTCTTTATAAATGGAAATTCTTCTAAAGCATTAAAAAGTTTCATCCTTTCATCATTATCACGAATGTATGTTTCAATAAGTTTTGAGTACATCTCACTATGAATATTTTCCATAGCAATTTGAAAACCATAGAAAAAACGTGCCTCTGGAATTTGTACTTCTTTTGAAAATCTTTCAACCAAATTTTCATTAACAATTCCATCAGATGCGGCAAAAAACGCTAATACACGCGATATAAAGAAACGCTCATCATCTGTCATCGATTCCCAGTCTCTCATATCTTTACCCAGGTCAACCTAAAATTTTTTTATTTTTTATTAGGTACACGCATTATTGTGTGTTAAAAAAAAAGACTAACCTCTTCAACGGTCCAAAATGAGGCAACAGCCTTCTTGTAAAATTTCCAAATATCATGGTGACGAAGGGGAAAAATGACAAATCTATTTGGATTTTCTTTTAAGAGTGGTTCAACAAATTTTGCCTCACTTTCACTTTCCCCTTTATCTTCATTTTCGACAATTTTAATGTGTTCCTGAAAAGAGTCCATTAACACTTACTCTAAATCGTTATTTCTAAATAAACCACACTCCAACAGGGAGAGGAATTAAATAAACATACCTTATTTTGGGTATTTATAGAAATATCTTTAATATTTTGAGGAATTTCTTCAAGAACCATTTTTCAAGACGTTAGTTTTAGTATTAATTGTGAAGTTTTTTGTAAACCAAGACCAAAAAGAAAATAATGTATTTGATTACAAGCGAAAAAATGTCACAAAGATACTGGTGACTATTGTATAAAATGAAAGATAGCAGGGTCATTTTAAAATTTATACCTTCTTTGTATCATAATTAATGTTTCTCTTTGTTCCTTTTCTTTCGCGGGGCATTTTCTATTGGACGACAACTTTTGGTAAAAAGTATATACATAATTTTGAAAAGTTGCTTTTAAGCAAAAATTAGCAAGAAGATTTACAAATTTTTTTGGTATACCTTTTTTATTATTGAAATATTAAAAGATGGCTGAAACGTATCAGGAAGGCTTACCGATGTCTCAAATTTTAAAGGTAATAAAGAGGAAAGCTCCAAAAGGTGCCCAATTTTCAAGGGTATGTTTTATTTTTTCTTAGTAAATATGTTTACAAATAATAGGATTTTAAAAGTGCAATGGGGAAGAGTGCTCAAGTTTTTATTTATTATTTAACGGCAACAGCTCAAGAAATAGCTACAAAAAATAAGAGGAAAAAGATTATGATAGAAGATTTGAGGAAGGCTGTTGTCTCATTGGAACTGGATTCATTGAATTCAGCTGTTAATGAGATTATTAATTTGATGACTAGTCAGGTAAGAGTTCCAGCTGATGAAAGCAAAGATAGTGGTGATGGAGACAAGGAGGATAGTACAGATAAAATACTTGAAAATGAAGATGACAAAGAGATAACTGGAGATGAACCGGAAGATGTTTCAGTAGAGGAGTAATCTTTAATTTTTTTTGAAATAAAATTTGCTTTAATTTTTATATATTTATTATTTTTTTTCACAAAATATCGTAGTTAAAAAAGTACACATTTTCTAGAAAGCATTATGCCCTTCAATTTGATGGGGGTCTTTTTCCAAAGAAAAGGTCTTAAAACGACTGTATAAAATACCATAAATTAAAAAGTAAACTTTATTAGAAAACATTTTATTTATATCTAATTTTCTAACATGGAATCAGTTGGTCCAGAGATCTCATCTTCAATTGATCAGCCTTTAGATTTAATAAGATTATCAATAAATGAAACGGTTCTTGTTAAGATGCGAGCTGACAGGGAAATAGTTGGAAAACTTCATGCTTTTGATCAGCATTTGAATATGATTTTGTCAGATGCAGAGGAAACTCTTACTGTTACAGAATTTGAAGAAGATCAATGTGAAGAAGTTTTTAAACAGGTTAAAAGAGTAATCCCAATGTTATTTTTAAGAGGTGACTCTGTCATTCTTGTTTCTCCATTGCTTAAAGCTAATTAATTATTGATGTATTTAATTTGTACTTACTAAAACAATTTTTTTTTCTATAAAATTTGAATTAATTTAAAAAAAAAGTTTATAACTTTTGTATACATGTATTTTTTAATAATATTTGATTTTATTATTTTTATATTATAGTATGGGAAAAAGGAAGCATAGTGAAGATGAGGTAAACGGTTCATTTAGTGAAATTCATGAACCAAAGAAAAAATCTAGAAAAGTTACATTAAATGAGGAGGATGAGTATGATGTCTGGATTGTTTGTAAACCACAATCTGTCTCTACAGACATTTTAAATGACTTAAAATTTCCCAAGTCAATTCGAGAAAAACATACATCAATAGAAAAAGTGGAAAATGATGAAACTATATTACATAAATGTGACTTTAGGGTTCTTGAAAATCAAATATCTATTCTTGAAGAGGAAAATCCAAAGAAAAATGAAGTCACTTCTATTGATTTAAATGTAAAATATCAAGTTAAAGGTATTGTCAATATTACTTGTAGTAATAATATTTCTGATGGTTTTTATATGCCACCAGAAGAAGATTTTATGAATTTGGATAGAATTGTTAATCATGAATCATTTCCTTTTACTATAAAAAGAATAAATAAGAAACCACAGTTAAAATTAGATAGTTTGAAACAAAGATTAAAGGCTTTTGGAAGTATTACAAAAAAAGGAAAGAAGAAAAATAAGGTTCCAAAAAGAGAAGTTGTTTTAGAGTAATATTTTATATTTTAATTTTTGTTAACGTTTTTTTGTTATAAATTAAATAATCTAAACACATGAAACAGGTTTATTTTTTTGTTTATTATTATGAAACTTGTTCATTACTTTTCGAATAATTTCAGTTGGTATTGGTAGGACAATTGTGTGATTATGTATTCTTGATATTTTTGTTAATGTCTGTAAATATCGAAGTTGTAATGCACAGGGAGTTTCAGAAAGTTTGTTAGCGGCATCTTTATAATAGAAGGATGATTCTAATTCTCCTTGAGCAGAGACATATCTTGCATCTGCATTTCTTGATGCTTCTGCCTCAGCCGCTAATACTCGACAAAGTTCTCTAGGGAGGCGAATATCTTTTATTTCAACTCTTTCAACTTTTATACCCCAAACAAATGTTCCTATAAACAAAAATAAAAATATACATAAGTTATTGTTTTATGTAAGTATAAACAAACCTCCATCTAATACTTCTTGTGCCTGAAGAGCTATTCCCTCTCTTTCAGCCATAATTTCGGTTAATGTTCGAGTTCCTAATATATTACGTAATGTTGTTTGTGCCAGTTGTTTTGTGCTAAGATGTGCATCAGAAACTTTAGCTATCGTTGCTACTGGATCTTGTGTCCTAAAATATACTGCTGCATCAACTGATACAGTTACAGAGTCTTTTGTTAACATTTCTTGTGATGGTACATCATATGACATTGTACGAAGATCAATTGTATGATGTTCATCAATACATGGAAGGATCAAAACAATTCCAGGTCCAATAGCTTTTGGTCCACGAAGACGACCCAACCTATAGACAACCTAAAATATTATTATTAATTATAAAGTTAAAAAAAAAGACAACTATATATATTTATATATTTTGATATTAAAATAATCATACCATTCTTTTATATTCTTGAACAATTTTTATACAAAAAAATAATGAAAAAGGCATAGTACAAAGGAATATAATCCATGTCATAGTTAACATAATATAATAGCCAACATTAAATGCTGGACAGTTATCCTTAATGGTGTTTTCCACCATTATCACATCATTTCTCATAACTTTAACATTAAGATTTTATGTTAAAATAAGATATGATTATTTATTTTTTTAATTTTATATTATAAATATAGAATATCTATTTTAAATATCACTTTTGATGTTCCTTTAAAGAAAATAAAATTAAAAAATATAAGAAAACTTTAAGTATAAAACATCATTAGAAAAATCATATTTAAAAATTATATTTATTTATAGATATATATTTTATATAAAAGCCTAATGGGAAAGATAAATAAATTATGTATTCTAAAATTTAGGATACGTATAAATATTTAAATGAAAAAAAATATAGAAATTTATTATAGATATAGTATATATCTTATAATTTAATGACAGAAAAAAGCTAATTAAAATGGTAGTTTAACATATAATAGTTTCACTAAAAAGTTTAAGTGTTTGATATATGTATATTATATATATATATATTTAAATTTATTAACTATTGACTTTGAGTTATCAGTAATTAAAGTAATATTAAACATTTTTTCGTTTCCTAGCAAATATTTGATAAAGACATGAAAAGTTAAATTATCTCCATTAGTAAATGGTAGAATCAGTTGCCTAAAGAGATTGATAGATATAGAAGGGTAAAGAAATAAACAGAAGTTAAGTGTTAACCAACTAAATACTTTTGTGTTTACATAAAAGAAGCTAATTATAGATCTTAATAATAATATAAGGGAAAAACCTTTTATGGTATTGGGAAAAATATAGTTAAAGTTGATAGATATAATTTTGTTCTTCCAATAACATTATAATAAAAATCCCAACTAAAGTGGTTTTTGAAAGTAAGATTTAAATATTTTAAGATTTTTAAGAATATATAGATGAAGGAACAATGTAAAGAAAATATATATTATGATTTTAAAGTTTATAGTTAACCTCTTTTATTTGTTGAAAATGTATAATATCATTTTATCTTGTGTTTGTCTTTTATGTTAAATCTTTTATCCATGAAAAAATTAATTGTAAATATTTTTGGTAACTTAAAAGATTAGTCAAATTTAAAAAAAAAAAACTTTTATATTTTTATGTTAAGTTAATATGATCATTTAATGCATTTTTTTTATTATAAAATTTTTTTTAAAATATATAATAATTTATAATTTTTATGGAATGTAGTAAAATATAAAATATAAGTTAGGTAAATAAAGTTTTTAAATTTATTAAAGTATTGAAAGATCTATTTTTTCTTTCTTTTCTTTCCAAAGCATGTATAAGAAAAATGCTTTTTGGTTTGGATAAATCCATTAAAAACCACTTTTGGTTTATTGAATGCAAGTTTATAAAGGTCAATATTTAATGAATTATGATAAAAATAATAATAGAATGTTGTTAAAAAAAGTATTTAAGATGATACATTATTATATATATATTTAGAAATTAATGTACTACAAATAAATATTTAAAAAATGATAAATTATATAGAAAACAAAAATAGATTAAAAGAAAAATGATACCATAAAGATTATACATATTTTAAAAAATAATATTTTTCTGTACTTAAAAATTGACTTTTTTTTCTAAAAAAATATTTTGTGCTTAATTTAATGTTCATATTATATTAAAAAAAGATTAAAATATAAAAAAATTTTTTTAAATATTTAAAATATTATAAAATGTAAAATGGTAGTATTTTATATTGATACAAAGGATTATATAATTTATATTATTTACTAAGTATAGTTTAATGAGAAATATTTTTTAGTTATAATTTATATAAATAACAAACATTAACTATTTTAACAAATTTGCAAACAATTTACCATGATACAATAAATAGATCCAAAAAGAGTTTTATAAAATATTTTTATTGCTTCCGACAAAATAATATATCATTCTTTTAATATAAATATATATACTTAGTATTTTTAAAACTATAATTTCATTTTATATATAATTTATAAAATAGATTATTGTTTATTTTATAAATATTTTTTTGATTGTTATAGTTGTTTATATCCATTAATTAATATAATTAGACAATACAAATCGTTTATAATAAGTACTTCTTTACATATAAAATAGTAAATGTCTTGAATATGAATGTTTTCTATTAAATTCCTTCCTTATATTGTTATTAAAAAAAAACTTCTAATACGGCATAAAAGTAAACTCAACCAAATGTTGTTTTTTTAAATTTTAATATTTTATAAAAAAATATATTTATTTATCCATTAATTAATGTTAAAAAAAACATCAAATTATTATGTTAATCTTTTTTATTATTCATAGATAAAAATAAATGCAATTAATTTAAAAAAAATATTTATATAAAAAATGTCTAGCAGTGGAGATATTTTTTTTTAATTAAAAAAATTTAAAAATTATTTATTAACTATTATCCTGTTTAACATCACCTGATAATAATTTTTCTTCTAATTTTGGTTTTTTAGTGTGTGAAAGTTTTCTTGTTATAAATAAGATAGTTAAAATTATAATAGCAAATATAAGAATTACAAGAATAAGTGCAATAATAAGTGTTACATTATCACTAATCATATTTATAAAACCGGATTGATAAATACTAATTCTTCCTTGAAAACCATAATGTGAAGGATATCCAGGAGCTGACTTAAATCTGATAATTAGTTTGTCACCAGAACTATAATATTGACATTGACCTTTTCCTGTACAACTATAAAAAGTTAAATTATTATTATTTTATTATTATTAAAAATTATTTTTACCTATGAGAGAATGTTATATCTTTATTTTTTCTAATATCTCTTTTTTTATATCCCTCATAAAAGTATAAAAAATCTTTATCTTCTCTTAAATCAATGTTAGAAGCAAAAAAGTGAAATTTTGAAGAGTTTTTAAAACTTTCTACCATCCATAAACAATCTAAATTTCCACAGTAATAACGTGGATATTCAGGTGTAAATATTAATCTATTATCTGTAGACCGAAATAGGACAATTCTTTTATCATCACATTCACATTTTTGGCCTTTAATAGTTGGTGATAACAATAACAATAGAAATATACTAAAAAAATTTTTGAAAAGTATATTATATTTATTATAAAACATATCTAAAAGTAAATGTTTAAAATAATTTTTATTTTATCTTTTTTTATCATTTATTTATTTAATTTAGTTTGTCGAGGCTTAAAAATAACTTTAATAATATTTGTTTTTATGAAAAATATGTAAAAAAGAAATTTGAGAGTATTTTTTCTAAAGCGTAAAATACAATAAAAATCTTTAAAAAAAAATAGTTGTAAATGTATGTTTTATTACATATATTATCAAGATAAATTTTTAGCAAACAAAAATCATTCAATTTTTAAAGTTGTATCTTGAAACATTGTATAGAAATAAGAGTTATCTTTGTTGATTGAAAAAGAGGAACAAATTTCTTTGATAGAAATATAAACTGTACAATTTAATATTATATTATAAATGTAATATTAGTATAGTTAATGAAATAAAATATTAAGATAAGAGGTAAGTTTATATTTATAATAAAATTATTATTATAATCTTAATAACATCTTTTTGTAAATAATTGGAAGTTATAGGATTATTTAATTTTTGTCATTTGTATTATCAATAGATAAATAGAAAAAAAATGATAAATAAGTTAAATAAAGAAGGAAAATAATGTTAAAAATAATTGGTGATATCATGCATTGATGCAATGATAATTTGAGTTACGATTTATAATGTTATTAATAAAAGATAATACTACTATTTGGGTTATAAAGTTTAATTTTTAAATAGTTTGTTTTAATAGAAAATCAGAAAACAATTATATAATAAAGTTTGTGGAATAACTATTAAATCTTTAGATTAAGAATTATTCGTGTTTAAAGACAATTTACAATAAAGACAAATTAAGTTTCTTAAAAATTTAACATTACTAATCTGGAGAAGCTTGAGTAAAATTAAAGAAATATATTTTATTCTGAATTTATAATATTGTTAAAAATAACTTAAAACAAGAAACTTTTTGATTATTTATAGTAAAAATCCATTGTAGAAGAAAACATTTAAATTTTAAATTCCTCCTCTTTATTGAGAATGATTAGTGTGCCCTATGATAAAAGAATAATATGGTTCTTTTACACATTGTATTCAAAGCACATAATAAGTTTACAATTATTAAAAAGATAAAGGGAAAAAGTTTTATAAAAAAAAATTCTAAACAGTATTTTAAAATTGAACAAATAATAATCATGCATTTTTAGAAATTGGTAAAACATAATAGTTAAAAAAAAACTTATTTGAGTTGGTTATTGAAAATTTTACTTAAAATTATATTATAGAAAAATAAATAAAATTAGTAATTTAAATTAGTTATTTATTTAAAAAATTCTTTTCTTTACAAAAATTATTTTCTCCTAATTTATAACAATAAATTTCCTTGTTTAACAATTATTATAATTTTAAATATATTTTCAATTATTGTTTTTAATAATCTTTTATCATTTTAAAAGTATGTTTTAAAATTTTATTGATAAATATATTAGACTTGTAAAAATATTATTATCTTTTATATATCACAAAGTTTTCATGTATCATAATTATCATGTTAATGGAATAAATTTCAACCTCATAAATTGTTATAAAATAAACTACATTTTAAAAATAATTATTGTTTCTGCTTTTTTGACAATATCAAGTTTTCGTTCTACATGTATTTATTACTTATGTAAATTATTTCTCTTGTTTTGGTTTATTTAAATGATAATAATGGTTTAAACTTTAAAAAAAATTTTGATACAATTCTTTAAAATTTAAAGTTTGTTGATGTAGAAAAATTTTAAATTAAATAAAAAAAGTTTATGTTTTATGTAGCAATTTAGTGTTCAATCAAATTAATTTAAACATTAACTTTTATACAAACAAACAAAAAATAAGAAAAAAATTTAATAAATAATTGGATATTTTTCACATAAAAAAAAGTTAACATATTAAATATATTGTACATTAACATAAACAAGAACAATTGTTTTTTTTATATAACAATTTATCAAAAAAAAAAACTTGTTTTAAATCTATCAAAATTTATAATTACCTAATGAAATTTATTACCTCAAACAATTGAAAACCAAAAAAAATGTTTTTACCGTACTTTTTAATTCACATTATTTCATATTTGTCAAAATTTATTCATGAATTATCAACATATTAAAACAAAATTATTCTATTTTAATATAAAAATATTATTCACCGATAAATAAGTTTAAACCATGATTAATATTCTAAGTATAGTTAGAATTTATTATTTTTATATTAGGATTTTAAATTATTAAAGAATAACATGTAAACATTTATTGCGTGCTTATCAACTTTAGTATTAGCAAAATCTTATCAACAAAATAAACTGAATTATAAAATGATTATTTAAAAATAAATTTTCTAAACATTAAAAAATTAAAATATTTTCAAATTTCAATCTTAAATAAATAGTACAGTTGATATTATTTTTAAAGTCAAAAAAGTTTTTTTTTTAATAATATTCTAAAACGAAAGATGCTTAATTTATTTGGTGAGCAGTGTATAGATTGATTTTTGTATTATTTTTAATAGTATTTCTTAATGTCATGGAGGAGTTAACAGGTATTTTAAAAGAAACATTTAGTTTGAAAGAAGAAAATGATATATCTGAAGCTCATCCAAGATTTTCTAAGTATAAAAATGAAGGAAGAGCTAAAGAAGTACAAAGGCAGCGTCGCGAAGAATATAAACAAAGGCAGCTAGAGTAAGTTTTATTTTTTAAAGTATTTTTTTTCAATAAGAAAATTTTTTTAGAAGGAGATTTAATTATTTACAAATATTAAGAGGATTAAAAACTGAAATTGGAGGTGAAATTAAAAATGATTTTAATGCAGATTCAATGGATGATACAGATTCTATTGCTTCAAATGATACTACTAAAGAAGCACTAGAATTAAAAAAGAAAAAAAGAGGACATAAAAGAAATTATCTTATGTTTAGTGAGTGGATGGTAGATATACCTGAAAATTTTGAAAATGAATGGGTGATGAAATTGTGTCCAGAAGGAAAAAGGCAACTTGTTGTAGCTGCTAATGGTTTGACAAATGTTTATGCAAAATCAGGATTCAGAATAAATCAATTTGCATCGTACCTTCCCGGTGGTTGCAAAAGTAATCGTGATTCACTAACTATTCTCGATTGTATTCTAGACACAAAAAAAAATATTTTCTACGTATTAGATTTAATTTCTTGGGATAGTACTGACTTTTCCTCATCTGAATTTGAATTCAGACACTACTGGCTTGTATCCAGATTTGATGAAAATCCTATTTTTGGACAAAAAACGAAAAAAAATCCATATCCTTTTGTACCTCTTTCTATATATCCATGTACAAAAGAA
Source organism: Strongyloides stercoralis (assembly GCA_029582065.1). Lineage (NCBI taxonomy): Eukaryota > Metazoa > Nematoda > Chromadorea > Rhabditida > Strongyloididae > Strongyloides > Strongyloides stercoralis. The sequence continues at coordinate 6,094,024 of CM055866.1, read as the reverse complement.
GGCATTACTAAAGGAATAAATGAGGAAATATCTTTTAAACTAGATGGCTTACTTTTTTACTCAAAATCTGTTTTTTATGAAAGTGGACAGAATCCTTTTGTTGGATGGTTACTTCCATGGATGCTTCCAGATTGTTTTGGTATTGAAATTCCTGAAAAATATAAGGAAAATGATGAAAAAAAAGAGGTGAAAGAATTTATTTTAGACTATAATCAAACACATGATTTTACGGGTTCCGCAAAAAAAGAAAAACATCCAGTAGAAAAATGATTTACATTAATATAGTAATTTTTTAGTTAAATGTTTTATATTTTCAGAAGATTGTTATTTTAAATAAATTGCTGAGTATTCTTACAAAAGACTGGTTATTTTATTTAAAAAATGTTTTGTGTTATTTATTTGTAATTAATTAAAATTTGAAATTTTTTAAATGCCAGATTTTTATAATAAAAATTTATTTTATTGCTCATAGAGTTCTTTTTCATCCTAGATGAAGTAATCAAGTTTGAGCTCTATCTATAAATTGACAAGTATAATCATTAAATATAAAAAAAATAAACTTAATGCTGCTATATTCTATAACCTAGCTGCAATTCTTTTAGTCAATAATTAATTTTACAGTATACTATTGTATACGATTGTTATTACGGTAGTGTATAATATTCAAAATTTTTTGTAATTATATTCATATTAAAAAATTATTTAGTTATTATTCTATGTTATAAAATAACTGTATTTTTTTAACTGAAAACATAATTTTTTTTCAAATTTGGTATCATTAAATTTCTGAATCTTTATTAAAAGTATAAAAATTGTTATATCTCTTATTTGCACTTTGAGATATAAAAATGTTTGCAAGGTATCACGTGTAAAAAGTACCACATATAATATTTTGAGATAGTAATCGAAGATTAGAACAAACTTTCAACGCAAAATATATTTAAAAAATTAGCAAAAGTCCAGCGCAATAAAAATCATATCTTTTAGCATATATTAATTAAGTTTTAAGGATGTTTTAAAAATTTCTTAAATCATATTTTTTATCATCTCTCAAATTAAAAATGAATTAAGAAGATAAAACGAGATTTATTAAATTTCATGCAAAAAAATTTACTTATGAAATTATTAATTTATTTTTAGAGCTTATTATGGAAATCTCAAAATTATGCTGTTTTAAAAAAAAATATTTTCCAATTATAAACTTTATTTTAAATCACTCATATTTTTTGAAGCTTCCAATTTTTTATAGTCATAATTATACTCTTAATTTATTATTTTTTTTAAGGTTTTTTATATAAACCTGCTTTTGTTTTAAAGTTAAAAAAGTTTTAATTTTTTGTAACAGATGAAACAATTATCTCAAATATAGTGTTGTTTTTTTCGAAATACGTGACATAATAAATTAAATTTTATAAATAAATAAATTACGAATTTTTCTATAATATTGTTGTAACTTAAAAAAAGTTTTAAAATATTTTGTTTCATATTTAAATATATGATATCATAAAATATTAGAAAAAATTTTTTGCTTGCTATTGTTTAAAACAACCATACTCTTGTATAATAGAAACCTTCATTTAAAATATTTTTGTTATTCTATTAATTTTTTAGCTTGAATATAATCAATTTCAACAAAGTTTTCTCTTTCTAGTCCTACATATTTCATTGTTAATACATTTGTTATTGATGTTAATGAAACACCACTTCGTATTCCACAAAATCTAGGACCCGCAACAGATTTATCATATAAAAACTTGATTTCTAAACCAACATCTGGTGGGCAAATATCAAAGATTGGTAAATCAGAATCTACAATAGTTATTCTAACTTTAAAATTTTTAGGAGCAACTATTTGATAATAACACGTTGATATTCCACTAATAATTAATTTTTTGGTTTTATCAGTTGCAATTAAATCAGTATCTCCACAACTTTGTTGAGATGGCATCAATTCCTCACAATAGTCTCCTGTATAAAAATCTGGGCATTTACAAACGTCACAATCTTTTGGATCTGTATAACCATTATTATCACAATCTAAGTCATGTGTACAGGATTCATAACAATAAAGCAAATTTAATGATTTAATATCATTAAAACCCATTTCTTTAGTTTGCCCATAAGTATGCCGATAATGTCTATTCTTTGATATTATTGTCATTTTACCACTTAAAGATTCGAAAAATCTTTGATTATGCATTATTGAACCAAAATCATATCTTAAATCATTCATATCTACATCCTCCCTTTTTAATGCTGGAAATTTATACCGTTCATCTGGATCAACATTATTAATTTTTATAACAACATATTTATCTCTGTCTGGTCTTCTTTCTTCATAAATTAATCCAAGTACATTTAATGTCAATTGTGTTAGCCTAGCTTTTGTTCTACAAAATCTAGCAGTTTCAATGATTCTTCGATTTTCTCCTTGTTTTCTAAATCTACAATGTCTCCCACAAACATATTTTATCATTTTATTTCTAAGACCATGAATTCTTTCAAATTTAAGACAAGTGTTATCTTCTATACTTCTAAGTATACTAGGTACACTACGCCCACAACCACGTTTAAGTGAATAAGGTATTTTCAAATCCCACATAGGTGAAAAATCCATTAAAGTAGCTCTTTTTTTTCTAATATTTTTGTTTTCATTATAACTTTTTTTAGAGTTAAAATTATTATTTAATTCATTGCTACAATTGATATTAATCTAATATAAGAATAATTAAGATTTAATGTAAAAAAATATTACAAACTTACATTTTTGTTTAAAAAATTTATAGTTAAGAGAATAATTAAAAATTTAAACATTATTTTTATTAGAAAAATAAAATTGATATTATTTTTTATATTATAATAATAGTATTTGAATTATAATCACATTTTAAAATAAAGAATTTTTTGTACTTATTATTTATTTAACACTTTTTTTAAGGTTGGCGACAATTTCAACAAATTAAAAATGTTTAAAATTTTGATTTATACATTGTTTAAATATAAGAAAAAGTTTTTTTTTATTTGATATTTGATTTTTTTCTAAATTTAAATAGAAGACAAATGTACAATTAAAAATTTTTTTTTTATTTATATTACCTTTTTTTTCTACAAATAAATTTATTATATCAATAAAATTTTTTACTTTTTTTTATTTAAATAAAAGTAATAAATATGTATTGTAAAAACAAATAATCATAAACTTATATTACTATACTTTTATATAAGAGAATCTTGCATTATTATCTTGAAATAAACCTTTGTATTTTAACAATATACTATTATCTATAGATTTAATGATGACATTTTTAGTTACACCACAAAACGTTGCTCCTGATACTGATTTATCATCTAAAAATTTTATTTCAAGACCAACTATTGGTGGACATGGATTTCTTTTTGGTAGTTTTGTGCTCAATATAGTCAATTGAACTTTTGATCCTGAAGGTGCTGTTATTTGAAAAATACAACTTTTTTTTCCAGAAATATTTAATATTTTGCTTGTTGTAGTTGCTGTTAATATTGTATTACCACAATTATCATTATATTGAAAAACTTGTCCACAAAGAATTCCCGTAAAAAATCTGGGACATTTACATACACTACAATTTTTAGGATTTGTATAACCACCATTAAGACAATTCAATTTTTTTGGACATTTTGATGAACAATAGTACATATTTAATGTTTTCATATCATTAAAACCTAACTGTGAAATTTGCCCTATCGTATTAAAATATAACTTATTTTTTGGAACAATTGTCATCTTTCCATTTTTACTAACATAATACTTTCCATTATGCATGATTGAACCATAATCATATCGTAAATTATATGAATTTACCATAGAAGGATCTCTAGAATTCAATTCAAATCGAACACTATCAACAACATTTTGAAAATTTATAGTAACATAATTATTTCTATTAGGCCTATCTTCCTCATCCAATAAACCTAAAATATTTAATGTTTTTTTTTGTATTTTTCCTACTTTACCACAAAATTGAGCAATACCAATTATAACTGGGGTATAATTTTTGCTAAAAATTCCACAAGATGCACCTTTAACATATTTAATTCCAATACCTTGAAAATTTCGAACTTTTTTAAAAGTTAAACATGTTTGTTGTCGAATACCATTAAGAACATTTTCAATAAGTTGTAAATTTATACTATCTCCAACTGTATATGATATTGGAAATATCCATTTTGGGGTAACATTTTTAAAAATAGCTCTTTTATTTATTTTTTTAGTTTGATTAAAAAGTATATTTATATTTTTACTATCAAAATTATAAATATTATTAAGTTCATTATTACTATTACTTTTAATCTATTTTAAAGTTAAATTGGAGATTTAAAGATAAACACTTACAGTTATTGAAAAAAGTAGTAAAATCATAGAGGTATATAAAAAAATCATTATCATTTTCAAAATAAAATCATAAAACTATATCAAACGTTTTATATTAAAAATATTTTCAATTTAAAATAAAAATATCTAGTTAATTGAATGCTAAGTAGTATTAATAGTATATTATTACAAATATTTTTATGCAAATATGTATTATTATTTAATAAAAATAACATGATAACTTTTTTTATTCATAAAAATATAAAAACATAATAAAAATTTATATATATTTGTGATTATCTATACGTTTTAAGAAATACAAGATTAGAGCAATTTATCACACTTTGTTTTTATAGTCTATAATAAACTAAATTGAATAAAAATTACATTAAAAATTTATAAGAAATTTTTAAACAATATTTTATTTAATTTAAAATAATTACTTGATTTTTTTTCCAGATAATTTATCAAATATTAATTTTAGATTTTATAATTATAATCTAAAAGCCAAAAAAAATTTTAATATAACATAATTAATAAGAATGTAAATATGAAGTGTCATAAAAAGTGCATAAACTTTTAACATCTTTTACAAAATTATTTTTTTAAGAATAAAAAAAATTATTATTAAAAGTAGTATAATAATATTTTTTAATATGAAAATGTTTTTTAATTTTATTATCATACAACACATACAAACATATTTTAATTTCATTTGCATTATTTAATTTAAAAAAAAATTTCTTCTAAAAATCGGAAGATATATTTATATTAAATAAGAACTTTTTTTTTTAAATGTTTTCTACTTCTTAAAAATATATTTTTAAATGTAATATTATTATAATATACATTAAAAGAATTGTAATTAAATTTAGTGGATTATATTTCTAGATTATATTTAATTATAAAGTTATTAAATTTCCAAAAAAAAAATGTTTTTATTTTAATTTATTTTAAGTGCAATTTATCAAGAACAAAGTAGTATGACATCACATAATAAGTTTACTTCCTTATAATATGCATTTTTTTTACGCCAGTAAAATTAATATTAAAAAAATACAATTTTCTTTTTCTAATATCTTAAAATAATCACAATTTTTACACTATAAAAATCATTTCTTTTAATAATAATTTTTATTTTTATTTTACGTTTTCGAAAATATATGGTAAATTATTTTTTTCAATAAAAATAATATAAAAAAGAATAAACAAAAATGTTTGGCTAAATTTTGTTTAAATTAATCATTTATTCATAAACGATCACTTCAAAATTGTAAACTTTAAAATTATATACATAAAAAAAGTATATAAACAACTTTATTAAATATATATTCTGATTGTATTAAACAGCATTTATATTTGTACGAAAACATTTTATAAAACTTTGACAACAAATAACTTTAAAATTTGATATCCTTGACTTTTTATCGGTATTTGGATATGCTTTTTGTATTTTTACTTCCTTATCACTTTCAGTAACATTTTTCTTCTCTTTTGTAACAACACGTGTCACATTAAAAGGTATATTTTTTTTAAAACATTTTTTGATAAGACTTAATTTATTGGTAGATGAATCTGAATCTTTTAATGTTTCATTACTCATTTTGCTTCCTCTTCTCCAAGCTTTAAATGATTCATAATCCATATGACATAAGGGATACTCTGAATTTGGTTGAGATTCTTTCTTAACTATTGGTCGCATTATTTTATTACGATTATTATTATCAATATTTGATATTACTAATGAACTTGTTGGAGCCGAAAATGACACACGTTTTTTTTCTTTAAAATTACCTGAACTTCTAGATGAATTAGTAACATTATTATTTGCATCAAAAAATACTTTATCATCAGTTGGTGATACACTTTTAGGGGTTCCTGTTGAATTCAATTTACTTCTATAACCTTTTCTAGCAAAAGTATTAGACTTCAATAAGACATCTAAGGTATTTTCTGATAGACAACGCCTAGGAATTACTTGCTTTGAAATAACAGAACTTCTTGTAGTTAATAAAAAGTCTAATGTTTCAAATTTTGATAGCCAATTTGCTGTTATAAGAGATTGTTTTTTCAATTTATCTTTTTCATACAATCTAGAAGCAGTCTGTAAAATTTGAGCTATTTGTTTGGGAGAGTTTGTCCTCCTAGTTAGTGTATAAATAACATTTTCATCAATCTTATTATTTTGTAAACAATCATACAACTCAATAGTACTTAATTGTTTTAATTTTTTATCTTTTTTTTCATTATTAAATATTTCAAATTTTTCTACATTCTTTATATCCATTTTAACGGTATCTAAAGAATTTGTATGTTTAACTATTGACGTTCTTCTTATTAATTCAAGTATCAATTTATTTGTTGTCTCCTCTTGTTCAACTTTTAATTTAACTGGATCGGAAAGTTTTCTGGAAATTTTTTCTTTTTTTCTAATATCATGAGCAACTGACACCTGTCTAAAACCTCTCCACTGTACTTTATCCATTATTTTTTTAATAAAAAAATAATAACAACAGTTATTAATAGTTATTAAATATAGATTATATAAATATTTTTAAGTATATTTAAACTAAAATTGTTAAAAATAAATATTTTTTAACTATCTTTTTTAAGCAAAGCGTATAAAATAAAATTAAAAACACAACATTGTTTTTCACTTTTTTTAATTTTTTTTTTATATGAATTTTAATTTAATGATATGATAAAAAATTATTTATATTATAAAAATATTAAATATAAAACTTATAAACTAAGAATATATATATATATATACATATATATATAATATATATATAATTAAATGCTTTTAAAATATTAATAGTGAGTGATAGTTAGAAGATGATAATGCCTTATATCTAAAGTTATCATGAAATATCTGAAATTAATTGAAAAGTATCTATGTAAATATATATACATAGATGCTGTGGACAGAATAGTTGACAAAGTTATAAAATCAACAATATAAACAGACATAGAGAAAATAAAAAAAAATTAATAAATTGAGAATGTATAAAAGTGGGATGTGTTTTATCAATAGTAAATTTTTTTATAAATATTTTTTTTAACTAACAAGACATTCATTGTTGTGAAAAAAGATACTTAAATAATTTAAAAATTTTTTTACTTATTTTTTTTTAGTTAGAAATTTAACTTATTATCTATTTTATATATCTGTAATTTTATAATCTTGAAATAAATTTTTTTTTTTAAATTTACTTTTGCTATAAAATTAAAAATAAAAAGTGTAATGAGATGCATAGAATAAAAAAATGTTTTGTCAAGCAAAGTTAACTAAATGATTAAACTAATAATTATAAAATAACATAGTCCATTATGAAAACGTTTTTTTTTAACTTTACATTAAAAAGTGCTTAACAAAAGCTTTATGTCATCTTAGTATTTGAGAAGAAAAAATAATTGCAACTAGGGATTAATCTATTTTCGGATGCTTTATAATTTAAATGTCATATTTTTAGGGAATAAATAAAAAAAATGTACATATATAATCAAACATAAATTTATTTTATCAAAAAAAAAAATAAAATATGATAAATACCCGTGTAAATTTTTTAAAAACTATCATACATTTTGTGTTTTTGGTTGTAGTCTTAATATATGTGTAAATAATTTTTTTTCATTAAAATATAAAAAGTTTAAATTTGTGTATGAGCATCCACTGGTGGATCTATTAATAAGGACTTTGCTTCTTGACGTATAATTGAATCTATGTCAATGTCAGAGGCCATGTCAAATTGTTGTGGATATAAGAAAGAACCAGGAACTATTGGCTCATAATAATCATACTCCATTTCATTAATTGAGGCAAATGAAAGACTACTCCTAGCTGCTCTTGGTGTATTTCTGGATGATGAATTTTCTGATAATTGAAATCTTGTTGACCTAGAACATGATGGTGTATTTTGAGTTGATAATTGAATACCAATTGACCGACATGTTACAAATTTTTTTTGACCATTTGTTGAATTTTGTATATCTGGTATATGTGTAGAATTTGTATTATTTGATTTTATCATTTCAGAACGTATACTAAAAAAAATTATTAATTTATAATCAAAATAATTAAATTATACCTATCAGAATTTTCTTTATATTTTGTTTTTCTATCTTTTTCTTCCTGAATTTTTTTCCATTTATCTTTTTTTAGTAATCTTGTTATAAAAAAACAAACTGTTGTTGGCAAAAATAATATAATAGAAATTGCAAATCCACATAAAGTAAAAAATAAAATTCTAGAGCAATAATTTCTTATACATATAGAATAAGCTGTTGAATATGTAATATTTTCCATAACATAATAGTTATCTTTTAAAATATAATTAATAATTACTCCTGATATTTGTGTAATATTTGTTTTAGACTTAAAAATAAACGTTATTGTAGTATTGGCATAAATAACAATTTCTGTTTCTGTACTTTGTTGACTTTCCCAAATTAAATTTTTATCATTAAAAAGCTGCACAACATCATTTTCATTATTTAAAAAGTGTTTATCAATTGTAATATAATATTTTTGAAATGGTTTAATGTCAAAAAATCTTTTATGTAATGATGTTTCTTTTGGTGATTTTAATGTCCATTCTAATTTTCCTTTTTTCTCACAAAAAGGATATTTTCCACGTCCAACAAAGAATGAACCACTTTTATTAGTAATATTACAACCACAAGAACAATTTGATGATTGTAATGTTAATGGTGATTTAATTAATTTATTAGAACATTTTGAAGATTCACAATCTCTAATTTCCATTATTGATCCTTGGCAATCTAACCCACCAGAGGGTTTTGGATTATCACATTTTCTAAACCTTTTTTGAATACATTTTCCTTCTGTTGACAAATAACATAATGAAAATTCACTCCAATTACCAAATCCACCATCAATTCTTTTTACTATAAATAATTTATTTAAAAAATGACAATATATTTTGACTATTTGATATATTATAAAATAAATAATTATCAAAAATTTTTAACAATCATTATACATATGGAATAAATAATTAGAAATAATCTTTATCTTGTAAAATAAATACCTATTATTCTATTTATTAACATATATAATCTCTAATTATCCCATTAACATTAATAAAAAAAAATCTTTTAATTATTTTGTTATCTATTATAACCTCTTTAAAAACATATTCAAACTTTAAAAGAAAACATGAAAAAAAGTTATTTAATTGTTTTGATAAAAGAGCTATGATAAAAAGAATAAGTATAGGATGAAGTATTGAAGTAAATGAACTCCATATGCCATTTAATTAGCCTATATTTTGATTGTAGTTATTCTATAATCCTTTATTTGACATGACAGTACAATTTTTGTGAAGACAGATTATTTTAACTAAAAACTGACAACATAATACACTCAAGAATTGATATATAATGCTTTCTTTTTAAATAATTTATTTCAAAATTGTCTTAACATTATATAAAATTATTTAAAAAAAATATATAATATTAAAAAAAATATTACGTTTTATTAAAATATTTTAATATACAATTTTTATTGTATCATTAATAAATATTTTATAACTAAATACTTATTTTATGTTAAAATAATTACTATAATATAACATTACTTGTTTTTATCTAAATATATATATTAACATGATTTAATATATTTAAGTATAATACTTCTTGACATTAATTTTATGGATGGATTAGTAAATGATTAATGATAATATAAAACTATTAACTTAATTTTGTGTTAAAGAAGAAATTAAATGGTTCCTTAAACTAACAATATAATCTTAAATAAATATATATAAATTAGTTTTATATTTTTCTTTTAATACATTTAATAAAAATATTATATCATTATCAACTTACATGGCTCTGTTTTGACACATTTTTTATCCCATACTTGAGTTTTTTCTGTATAACGATGTGTTGAGACTAACTCAAAACAATATTTTTCAAATATTATATCAAATAAGGAGCATTCTATATCTAATGTCTTTTTATTTGGTGGAAGGAGAAGTTCCTCAATATATATCCAATCATTTGTCTTACGTAAATCTGTTATTCCTGTTACCTGAACACGAAAGTTTAAATCTAAATTAGGACATGATGATCTTTCCCATGAAAGTGTAAAATAATTAATACAATGAGGAAATATTGAATCTGATCGAATGTTTATTGAAGGTTTATTTAATATTAATCCATAAATATTAGGTACTGGTGATAATGGAATAATTGAAGATTTAATTTCAATTAAATTATTCATATCATCAAAACTTTTTAAATTTATTCTATAAAATCCTTCTAAACTTATAAATTGACAAAAAAATTTTTTTTTACTTCTTCCTGTATGTAATTGGATAGTTCGTTCCTCTACAGTAATCCAATGATCTGAATCATCATCTATATTTGAAATATTAGATGGTATAAAATAAAAATCACGATGTTCTAAGGATAAGGTAAATACTTGTTTTGTACAAAGTTTTGATTCAAATCGTACCTCCATATCTTCTAAAAGTTGTGCATTTGAAGGTATAATTATTTTTATATCCTGATGTTCCACTTCAAAGGATAAAATTTTTATTAATGGTAAACTTTTATTAACTTTATATAAATGATAATTTTTTGAAGGAAAATTAAAACAATTACAAGGAACTTTTTGAATACTTTCATTAATCATAAATTCACATATAGAAGAATTTCCATTAAATATTCTATAAGTTTCTCCAATATTTAAACCAACAATTTCATTTTCATAATTAACTTTAGGAATAGGTGGATTAAAATAAATTTTTGATTTTATAACATTAGAAGAAACAAATAATGATAAGTATAACAATAAGATTATTACAATAATCCATTTATAAATAATAAATTTCATAATATTTTTTTTTATAAAAAGAATAAAATTTTATATTAACATCCAATCCAACTTTTAGATAAATAGTTATAAATTAATATTTTTATTTGTAACAAACTAGGCTTCTAATTAATAATAACTTCATTATATAATAACTAGAAATTTTCTAGATATTTTATTAATATATTAGAATAGAATAAAAATTAGCTATTTTAAAAATTAAATATATTAAAAGTAGGTAGAGGTAATACTTTTTAATAGTATATAATAAGCTTGTAATTAAAAATTCTTATTTTTAACTGTAAAATAAAATATTAGAAATACATTAAAGGTTTATATATATAAAAAGAAAAATTATAGCAAATGTATTTTATGTATTTATATATATGGAATGTTGTAAATAATAATGTAGTTATATGGTAATACAAAAGTAGTGATAAGTTATGTAAGATATGATAAGTTTATAATAATAACAAGTCAAAACTTAGTAACTATATATATATATATATATATATATATATTTGAAACTAAAAAGAAAAGACTCGTGGGTAAGGAAATGAAGATTATGTCTTGGAACGGATATCATTTAGATAAGTATACTATTTTAGTAAAGTTTCATTACCAAATAAAACTGTCATAGCGTATAAGTATATAATCATAACAATTGCCTTTTTTAAAGTATAATATAATGTGGATAAAATAATAATATAAGAATGTTAAATAATAATAACTGAAGGTACTTTAATTTATGAGATAATAATTTTATCTAAAAATATAAATATTGGATTAAAAGATTATCATAAAAAGTTAATAGGCAATATAAAGAAATCATTCATTCTATGAATACTAATAATAAAACAATACCCTAAATGGGCCTGACATATGTATATATTATAGACTTTAATATCCTCCTACAATCTTCTAACAACAGAAGGTTCCTTCATATACAACATATATATATATAAACCTTTTTCATAAATAATAATTATTAACAAGTACTGATTCAAATTAATATAATTATTAGCATAGAACAATCCAGTTATATTCTTAAGGTCCTTCAATCTGAATCCAATTTTCTTAAATCCTTCCTTAAACTCATTTCCATTAACAGGAGGTCATTATAACAATTATACTAAATTTTTTATTTTAAAAATATATAGTAGAATTAAAAAAATAAATGCCATTTTTTACATTTTACTCAACAGTATGGATAAAATAATGATTGATGAGGTTTTAAAATATTTAATTGATATATTTATTTATTTATTTTATTTTGACAAGTATAATATAATAAAAAATATATATATATAGCTATATATATTATTAGGATTATTAAGAGTACTATAATTTTTATAATTATTTTAATGTTACATTACTAAAAATATTTAAAACATTAATATAAATAAAAGATATAGTATTAGTTAAGTTATATTAATTCTTTTCTTCAATTGAAGTTGATAAAATTAAAAAGATAATTGAAAATGTTTAACAATAAATATGTTATTATTTTATTTTATACTTTTATGACATAGTGGTTAGTTAGATAAGTATATTAAAGTGATTAATATGATGTAAATGATAAGGACATTTTTATTAATTAAAGACATTGATACTCTTTCAAAAGAATTAAAAAATAAATTTGTCAAACTTTGACATTTTAGAAATAAGATATTATTCCTTTTGTAGAAAGCGATCTTTTGATTACTTTAACTTTTAAAGAACTTTTTATAAAAATAATGTTTTATAATGATCAAAGTAAGAATACCGAAATTAACATGGGAGTGTATTTATGTAAACTAATTGAAGAACTCTTTAAGAAAATTAAAGTACAAATAATTTAAAAAGAAAGAATATAATATTTCAGGTAAGTGTTTATCACAACAACTTATTATAAAGATTATATATAAGTAGAATAATTAGATGCCAAAAAGTAGTATTTTGTGCAATAATAAGATTTTTATTATAAGTGTACATAAGATGGTTAAGATTGCGCAAAATAGAAACCTCTTACAATTTAACCTCTACTTACAATTATAATTTTTATTGTTTCAAAAACATATAGTATAATTGTCAGGTGGTGTTACGCAAAAACGAAACCTTTTCACACAATGTTATTATCAATTAAAGGTACATGATTGCCAGTGACCATTAATTTATTTATTATTACAACCACCTGGGTGCCTATTACTTTCACTACTTTTTCTATCCTTTATACATTATAAAATAAAAATTTTTAAACTTTCTCAAAAGATAGGATGAACTTGAATTTTTAATGATATGATAAAATAAAATATAAAAGCTTCAATACTTTGAAAAAGAATATTAAAATACAATAGATAATTGTAAACACTAACGACACCATTTAATATAATTAATATATTTTTAGTTTATTTTAACTTATTTAATTTAAACAAAATAACTATTAAAAGAAATAATATTTTGTAAAATTAACTAAAATAAATAATTAATAAAGTATCTCTTGATAAATGTTATCTATTTTTCTAAAAAAAAAAATAAAAAAAGATAATCGAAAGGGTAAATTGTCAATTTAGAAGCATCAAATGCCATCATGTAAGAAGAGGAATGTCAAAAACTATCATCATATCTCGTTAACTATCCATCAAAAGAAGAAAAAATTTTAATGAATTGGTTTTTGTTATATTGAAAAATAGAAATTTGTCCTAGACAGGAGGATATTTTTATAGCTTTTTTATTTCCATAAGCTACTTTTTATAATACCAAATAATATAATTCATGTTATTAGTATGAATATATGTATATAAATTCAATTAAAATAAAAGATAAAAATATTTTATTTTTAGGGATGTTAAAATTATTATAATATAAGAAAAGAAAAAAATTATTAGATTAAGCAGATTGATAGTTTATATCAAAAAGAAAACAGTTAATACTTTGAAGATAGCGATAATGTGTAAATTAAGTGGATCTTAATAACAAACATTTGATCCTTATTTTGGATAATAATAGCCTTTCAGAGGAAACATTTTTCGCATCAACGATTTTAAAGAACTTTTCTTTGATATTCTTATCTTACACATAATAATATTGTTTTTATAATATTATAATTAAAGGAAGTTTTATATCAATAACTTTTTAATTATAATTATAACAAAAAATCTTATAATAAAAAGTGCTTATTAAAATTTTAATAAGTTTAATAAAATAAATTTTTTTATTTTATAAAATAAATAAACTACAACTTTTTATTAAAAATTAATTGAATTTAACTATATATTATAGAATTTCTATGAGTTGAGATACATATCATTAGATATTACTAAAAAGATTTTAATTACAAACAAAAATAAATAATTTAAAGATAAATACTTTTAAAATTAATATCATGGTTTACCATTGATTTGCAAATCTAAATAAAAAAATTAATCAAAAATATAAAAATAAACAACAAACCAAATATTATAACAATAATAATTAAATGAATGCCGTTTAAATTTAAAACTTTACATTATAATAATAGTATAATTAAACTTCTTGATAATTCAATTTTTCTTATTATTTTTTTTTAAATATATACTTTTAAATTGTTTTTTTTTTACTAATTTCTTTAATAATTATTTAAATTTTATCACTATATAATGATGAAAATTTTTTATAACATAAAATGTTTTCATTCATCCTTTCGTTAGTTGGGTATGCTATAGTATGTGCTTTTATTGTATATGTTATTATTGTTCCAATAGCATCAAAATACCTTCCAGAAATTATAGATATTTTCTTTTTTTTAAATATTACTACAAAGTTGTATGCCTTTGTACATAAACCATATCAATCAGGAGTCAAGAGTTTAACAAGAAATTTCTATATAAATCATCAAAATTCTAGTTTTGGTATATGGCATTCACTTCCACATTCTTTATCTGTAGAAATTGACAATTCAATATGTTTGGATAATAAATTTTTTGAAAAAAAACTTGCTGATGGAATGGAACTTGTTGTAATTTATTGTCATGGAGCTTCTTCATATAGAGGAAATAGAAAGTCAATTGAAGTGATGAATTTAATGAGTAATATGGATATTCATGCTTTTGTCATTGATTATAGAGGGTATGCTGATTCAACTGGCCATGTAACAGAGACTAATTTATATGATGATCTTCTTTCACTTTATAATTATGTCAAAAAATTTGCCCCACAACGTATCTATTTATGGGGACATTCATTAGGTGCTGGAATTGTAACAAAATGTTGTTCTGTATTATGTAAAAATAATACACCTCCAAGAGGTGTTATTTTAGAGTCTCCATTTACAAATGCAAAAGATGCCTTCATTCATCATCCATTAATGACAGTACTAAAAATTATTCCAACATTATTAAAGTTTTCTGCTAAAGCATACTCTATGAAAGGCCATTCTTTTAGAAATGATGAAAATATAACTTATATAACATGCCCAATAACATTAATCCATGCAGAAGATGATATGATAATACCATGTTTCATGTCTCAAAAACTTTTTGAAATAGCAGAAGAAAAAAATTTATTTGCACGATTATTTATTTTTAACAAAAAATGTGGTTATGGACACTCAAGAATAATCTTTTCTAAAAATATTAAAAAAATATTGGAATCAATTTTAATATAAAAAAATTTACTACTTCTTATTAATATTATATAATATAAATTTTAATACAATTATATTACAATAAAATGATTACTATTAAAAACTTTAAAAAATAAGATCATAAAATATCGTTATCATTATCAAATAAAATAAAATGTGTTCAATTATATTATTATAATAAATTAGAGAGCATAAAATTTGAATTGCTCTTCTAATTCTGACTTTGAATGTATTCCAAATTTCTCTTCCTGTGCTTGAAGCATTTCAAAAATTTCTTTTAACTGTTTTTCTTTTATACTTTCCTCTTCCTTCTTCTCTTGTTCTGTTAATGAATTTTGAAAATTCCTTGCTTCTATACGTGTTTTAGCTGTTGCTAATTTTCCATGTAATTCTCCTATTTTAGAAAATACATCAATTGTCTCTTGAGGATTTACAATATTATTAATTATAATATCAGAAGATAATCTTTTTTCTTCTGAATCACTAAGTTTATCCTGAAAATTATCAAATTCAATATCTTTACTATCAATAGTAATATCTTCAATTGTACATTCTTCTACTTTTTCTTCACATTCAATAGGTTTTACCTCATCAATATCTTTTTTTTCTTCAATTTCAATTTCACTTTTATTACAATTATTATTCATCTTTTTGTTTTTAAATTGTATTTTTCCATTAAATTTTCCTTTTAATAAATTATCAGAATTTTCTTTAACAATATTTTTTTTTGAACTTAAACTTTTTTTTTGAGGTGTATTAAAAAATTTAAAAAAAAGAAAACTTATAGCTGTAGCAGTAATTAAAGTTAAAAATAAAATGGTAAAAAAATATGGTTCTTGAGATAATTTAAAAAACTCCATTTTAAATATATAAAAATATTCTAAAAAGTAAGTTATATAAAGTAACGATATAATTTATATTAAAATAAATTTAAAGATGAGATATTATCACGAAATTTTATATCATATATTGTAATCTCCATGGATACATCATAATAAATATATAAGAAATCTTACTTATTATTTATTAACTATATTTTGTAAAGCTATTATGAAGGCCTTTTTTAAAGATAAAATTTTAAAAAAATTTTTAATTTAAAAAGATGTATGATGCGTTCTTATTTTTCTATTGAGTAGAAACAAAGTTCCAATATTTTAAAAACTATCTCCACTTAAGAAGAAGAGGTAGAAGAAGAAAATGAAGAAGAAAAAGAAGATTGGAGAATATCATTGAAGAGTGTCAATAAGAAAAGGTACATAAAATTATTTAATTTTATAGGAAAAACTAAAATTTTTCTTAAATATAATAATATTTATTTTTATAAAATAAAATTTATTTGTTAATTGATATACATTTTAATAATGACATTGAAAAAAGAAATATATTTATATATATATATTTAAGATAATCATACATAATTTGTCTTTGAGATCATAAAGTAACATCGCTAACTTGATCATAGTTAAAATAATTTTAATTGTATACATTATTCTATAGAAAGTATCTCTCTACACATTATTTTTTTATCAGTTCAATTTTAAATATATTTCCCTGTCCCTATAACTGTATATATTTATTATGGAGAACAGTAAAATATTTTTAATAACATCTGTTACTATTGGAGGTATTATTGGTATGATATATTGGTTTTCACATACAAAAAAAGAAAATGATGAAGAAATTGTAGAAATGGATGAAGTAATTGTTGACTACAAAAAACATGATGACCTGGATACTAATTTAAAGTCAACAAATAATGAGTCTGATATTAAATCAATAAATTCATATGAAGAAATTCTTTCAATTGAGTCAAGTGAACATTCATTTCCTGTCACTCCAACAAACAGTCCAACAAATAAAGATGCAATAAAAAAATCTAAAATCCCTGTTTTCCTAAATAGTCCTAGTCAAATAAATACAGATAGTACCCCTTTACCAACACCATCACCCACAAATTCTTTAGGAAAGGGAACAAAATTATTGGAACCAAAAATATCAAGAAAACATCAAAACTAAATATTTTCAATTTTTTTAAAAATTGATAATATATACGATTAAAACTTATATATAAATAAAATTGTTGTTAGTTGAATAAAAAAAATATATTGATATAGTTATGTGTAATATTATGTATATATAACATTTTTTTATAAAAGTATTATAATCATAAGAAAAATATTTAAATATTTAAAAAAAAAATGCATAACTTTTTAATTAAAATAATTATATATTTTTAATAATTATATAAAAAAAAAAAATAAAAAATAATAGTATTTTATAATATTAAAGATAAAAATATTATAAAAACATAATAATCTTCTTATTTTTATTGAAGAAGAGAAAAATTTATTGATTGAAGAAATAAATTTGATTGAAAGATTAATAGTTATAAAAGGCTAATACATATATGTTATACATAAAACTAAAATTCATGTTATTAGATGTCTCTTTCTTCACCAATAAATATAGTCTCTAAATTAAGTATACCAAAATCTATTAGTTTTTTTGGTGTACTTCCAGCATAAATATATTGAGTAGGAATTTTAAATTTAACTTTTCTTTTTCCTGGTATTATACTATCATCACAATTGTGATAAATTTTAAAAACAGGATCAATTGTTGTTAATTCTCTGGTACTTCCTTGTAATGAAAAATTTCCATTCATATCTGTTACCCCTTCATCAAGTACATCATCAGGATCAGGACCGAAAATAAAAAGTGTAATTATTTATTAAAATTATTTTAATATATAAATTAAAAAATATTTAATAATATATATTACCTTCATCTTCATCCCAAAGTTTAACTTTAACTCCTGCTGCAGGTTTTGATCCACAAAGAAGTTTACCTTTTGCTCCAACAGCTTGCTGTTTCATTCCAAAAATTTGTATGAAAAGAAAACAAAATAAAAAATAATAAATTATAGCAACTTTTTTTCTAATCATATTTTTTTTAAGAATGCCAGAAAGTATTAAAAAAAAGGACTATATAAAAGGTATTTTTATTTATATATTATATTAATAGTTTATAAATTATATAAATTTTTCATATCAATTACAAGTATTGTTGATTACCATAAATTATATAATATTTTTTAAAAATTATTTATAATAGATAATTAATCTTATAATAAATAAAAATTGTTTATAAATGTTTTATGTTTTATTATAAATAGTAGATGATTTAAACAAGTATTAAATTTCATTCAAGTAAAAATTTTAAACAATTTTATTTTTCAAACTTTTTATAATAAAATAATAATTTTTATTTTAGATGAATTTGAAAGTAATATTATTAAATATTGCAACATTTTACTCCTTCTTTGGAAGTTGTTTTAGAAAACAAGGAGTTGCTGTAAAAGGACGATTATTATGTAATGGAAAACCAGCTAAAAATGAGATTGTTAAAATATTTGATTTGGATAGAAATCCTGGTGATGATGATGATTTATTAGATGAAAAATTAACTAATCGTAATGGTGAATTTATGGTTAATGGTTGTACTAGAGAATTATCTGATATTGAAGGAGAATTAAGAATTTATTTTGATTGTAATGACTCTGATAGAGTAATTTTTTTTACTTATTATTAATAAAAAATTTTTTAGCCTTGTATGAGAATGGTAACTATTCCTGTACCAAAACAATTTATACATAATGGAAAAGTTTCTAAATGGTTTGATATTGGACAATTAGATTTATTTTATAAAATTCAAGGTGAATCTAGAAGTTGCCAATATTAAAAAAAAATTGTTATTAACAAGATTAGAAATATTTTTATCTAAATGTTTATATTTACAAGTGTAAAAAATATTTAAGTAATGAGTTTCATATTGTAAATTTAATCCTATCTAATTATTTAAAAAAATATAATTTGATTCAACTGTTGAAAATGTGTTTTTTAAAAAATTATAATTGATATTTAAACAAAGAAATGAAATTGAAAGAGTAAATAAAATATGTATTAAAAATTTTTTTTCTCTTAATGTTTAATTTTATGTAATATTAAACTTTATTAATATAAATATTTTTTTATAAAATAAATTTATAATTTTTATGTACGTGATATAATGATTTAATTATTTACTAATGTAAAAAATATCTTTTTTTGCGTTATATAAACTATAACAGTATATTAAAGATAATATTTTGAAATATCACATAACTTTAATTTTATACAACTAATTTTAAATATATTTTATTTAAAATATTTAATTATTAAAAATTTTTTAAAATGAAAATTTACTATATTATAGAAAAAAAATGTATAAGATTTCTAGTAACAATAAATAAAAAAAATTAAATAATATTTGACGAATATTGTGTACATTTAAAAAATAAATATAAAAAAATGTTAAAATTTTTAAAAAAAAATATTTTTTTTTATGTATTATACTTCATCTAATTTCAATATTAAATTTTAAAAATTTAATTTTTTCTTTTTAAACTTCGACGAACTATATTTGGTGATACACTACTTGATAAGCTTCTATTTCTAATTCTCCATTCTTTAACACGATCAACAGCTTCAGGAAATGTTAATGATTTCCCTAAAGCCATGCTTATAATCCCAATCCATCCATTTTTATCTATTTTTTGAACATATCTTCTTAAATGTAAACAATATAAATACTCAAAAATTAAACATCCAATTCCTACAATTACTCCTATACCAAGAAGCATAAATGCACTTAAAAAGTTTTCAATACCTAATGGTGCTGATTGTGATTGTCCATTAAAATCTTTTTGACAAGCTCCTGTAATCCAAAAATTTTGAATCCTTTCTAAATAACCACTTTTTTGATATTCCATTAAAAATTTATTTACTTCTTTTAAGTAGGGAGAATTTTTTGGAAATCCAATACCATATCCAGTCATACTTGCCCATTTACCCACCATAATTAATTCACAATTAGCATCTTTTCCAGCTAAATAATCAAGTGGAACAGCATCATATATAAAAGCTTGAAGTTTTCCTTTTCTAACTGCATCTATTCCTGCTGATACATTATCTACAAATAATTTTCTTGATGTTACATAATTATTTAATTCTTTCCAATTTCTTTTCATATTTTCATGTGTATTTCCATTTTCAACAGTTGAAAAGGTAAATTCAGGTGATTGATCTGCAGCATGACGTAATCTATAATCATCAACACCAGTAAGATCATGAAATTGGACACGTGTTATCATAAAAGCTGCTAAATTTGCTGTATATACAGCTAAAAATGTTAAACCAAATGCAGCCCATACAAGACTAAAAAATCTTGAAACCATTGATTTAGGTACATCTGTACTAACACTAGCACTAAATAATGTAGCCCAAACAAGCCAATAACTTCTACATAAACTAAATCTATGACCTGGAGGTGGATATTTTCTCATATTAAAACTATATGGTGATACCCATTCAAATAAAAATATTGCAAAAGCAGCTACTTGAATAGCAACAAATAAAATAATTGCCCATGTTGAATATTCAAATGGTTCTAAAAATGCTGTTGCTGAAAGGACTCCACTACGAATTTTTACAATCATTGATATACCAGTATCCATAAATGGAACAGAAAAATCAATATCTCTAGCTCTTTCACTATTTAATTTTAATGGTGCAACAGCCATATCAGCACTTTCATTTATTAATTCAGCTGGAATTCCATTCCATTTATTACCATCATAAATACCCCATTTAGAATCTTTAACTTTATATAAAGTATAAGTAAAACCCATATCATCGGCTAATTTTTTTAATAAATCAACACAATAACCTGTACAACATTTATAATCACTTTCATTTTTTTCTATACCATCATTTCCAATAACAATTTTTGTATCCCAAATACATCTTATTCCTTGATTACCAGGACAATCATTAGTATCTTTATCTAAATCTGAAATAATTATAAACGGTGATTCATTTAATGTAACTATTTTAAGATGAAATTTTTCAGCAATTCCATGTGGTGGATTAGCTCGTTTTCCTGGCCATTCTATATCAGCCATTCTTAAATTATCTTTATATTCCCCAACTTTTTCCCATGTATATACTTCACCATTTGATGTTATTTTACTTCGATAATTTGATATAGTTAATTGAGATTCTAATAACATACCTTGATCATTAAAACGATAAAAAAAATTATCAAATTCATCCTTTGAATAATATGGATTTCCTTTAACAAATGATGTTAAAAGATTTTTATAAAGTTTTTTACCAACATTCCAATTCAAACCAGGATAACCATTTTCTGATTCACATGTTATTGGAGTTTGAAATGTTGTATTTGATGGAAATTTACTTTTTTGTAATGCAACACCAAATAATTTTACACTTACATCAATTACTGATAACAAAACATCATCTACAGGTGGAAACATTGCATTTGATATTGTATGAAAATTTATTGATAACATTCCAACTTGAAAACCTTCATGTGCTGATGACAAAGAACCTTTAACTGATTGTGTACCAATCCATAAATATTGTGGATCAAGTAAACCTAATGATTTAGCTAGTTTAAAAATTTTTCTAGCTTTACTCATTGTAGAATATAATAAAATTATTCTTGCTTGGGCTTTTTTTAATTCTTTTAATTGATTTAATATAATATTATCATTATTATTATCATCAACTTCTATTGTATGCATCATTTCATATTTAAAAGTTCTATCATCTCTTTCTAGACGAATTCTTTCTTGAATTAATTCAAAAAATCTTTCTGAACCAGCCATTTTTGATCGAATTACAGCAAATTTTTCCCAATTATATCTTTTTAGAATAGCAAACATAGCTTTTATTTGATGTTGTATTGGGGGTGCTAATTGTATTGTATTATATTCACTTAATGGTTTATTAAATGTAAATCCAGCATTATCAGCATTCCATGCTATTATAGGAATACCAGTTTGACTAAGCATATATATAAAATATTGTGCAGCAGATGTTGATTCACTATATGATTCAGAGGTTGTTAAAAATATAACAATAAATACTTTTTCTTTTATTAATGTATTACAGATACAATTTAATACATGATGAGGAAAAAATGTTCCTTTTGGCAGTATACAATCAGTTACAGATAATGTATAGTTTGTTGAAAGTTCCCTAACTAATCTTCAAATAAAAATATAATATTATTTTTAATAGATATTTTTTTTATTATAATTATCTTACTTTATACTTTGCCCAGTATTAATATTTCTTATTGTTTCTCTAATAATCTTATCATATGTTTTTGATCTAGCATAATTTTGATAGACTAATCCAATTTTTATTGGTATCTTATTTGTGAAACGAGATTGACTAATAATTTTTGATAAAGGCAAATTTATTGATAAAGAAAAATTTATAAAAATAGCTAAAATAAAAAGTTTCATTTTTATTATAAAAGGAAAATAAAATTGACATTACAATATAGGAGATATTTAAGATAATATATTTGTATAAAATTGTAAATATAATATTATATTAGTAAAATTAAATAAAGTTTTATGAACATTTTTAAATACTTTCTTCTTTTAAGATATAAAATATTTATTTAAGTTTTAAACTAATTTTAAAAATAAATTGTTTATTTCAAAATATGAAAATACATTGCTTAAAATTTTTTATATATTTTATTATTAATTTTTAATTTACTTACATAATCAGTTCTTAAATTAATAAAAGTCATGTTTACCATTCAATTATTAAACTTTTCATAAACATAATTTCCTTTTTTTTATCACTTTATTCTTATCTAATTTTAAGGCATTCATTAATATTTATATATTTTATGCCAAATTTCTTCTTTGTTTTTAAAGTTTAATGTAATGTATTAAGTTATATTTAAAATTACATCTCTAAGTTTATGGTAAAAAATATGTTATTACTTCCAGTTATTTTTGGAAACATTTTAATGTTTACAAAGTTTTATTAATCTTTATTAAATTTTCTTATTAAACAATGATTATTTTATATATACTAAGAAGAGAAAGAAGAAGTATTATTTTATGCCAAAATATTTTTAGAAAAAATACATTAACTTAATTGTCTAAAAAAATTTTTTTACATCAATTGATTTTACCTGAAAATGAAAGGCATGTGAAAAATTTATGTTTTTAAACATTTATAATGTTTTGAAGTTAGTTAATAAATTATAAAATAAAATAAATTAAAAATTTTTGTATATAAAAACTTTCTATCAAAAAAATTAGAATTAACTTTAAAATAATAAAAAAAATTAATTTAATCAAAATAAAAAATATATTTTACAAAAGAAAAATATGCTTAAAATAAATTTTAAAACAATAATTACAAATTAATGTATTTATTTTTATTCTGTATTGAAAATACACTTAACCTGTCTTTAAAATACAATTCATCTCATCAATTATTTTGTAATATATTATCATTATATAACTTTAACCTACTAAGCTATACTTGTCATTTTTGTTTTGTAATAAAATAATTAAAAATAATATTTATTTATCATCTATCCATATTTAATAAAAATAAAATTATTTTTCTTTAGTTTACTCTTTTTGTTAAATATTTCTCTCTCTCTTATTTTTAATGATAATGTTTCCCTGTCATCTAAAATAAAACACCTTTACTTATATTATGATGATTTAATTAAAAAAACATATAATGATTAATATATAAAAATAAAAGAAGGTTGGAATTTTACTATAAAAACCTTCTAAAAATATTATACTTATTTTATTTTTCTAACTTCAATAGGTATATATTATCTTTAACTGTTAACAATGCATTTTACTTTAATATTAAATATTTTATTAGTATATGTATATGTATCTTTTCAATGTACATGTAGAAATATGACTTCTAAAGAACTTTATTGTCAATCCGACTTTGGTATGTTTTTATTTTTCATTTAAATTAACTTTTTTTATAAAAAAAAATAGTATCTAAAGCAAAAATATTAGATAAATTTCCAAAATATCCTTATAATGATACTATTAAAAATCAAAATATAAAAGGAATTACCTACAAAGTTGAGCATCTTGAAATTTTAAAAACAGACCCCACCAAACCATTTCCAAATGAAGTAATAACAGCTTCAAATTCTGCCCTTTGTGGAGTTAATTGGTTAGAAATTGGAAAAGAATATTATTTATTAGGAGATCAAGAAAAAAATTCATTATTTATAAGTTTATGTTCTATTATAAATTTTAATCCGAAATTTATTTCATCTCCTATGTCACAATCATTACACCACAAAAATGTTAATGTTATTGAAGATAATAATTCTAAAGTTATATGTTAAATATTATCATAACATTCATTAAATAAAAATAAATTTGTTTTTTTACTTTAAATTTTATACTTTATTAAAAAAAACCTTTTTTTCTTATTAATTAACAACCAATTGTAAATATTTACTAAAAAAAATTTTTTTTTTTTATTTTTGTGACATTTTTATTTATATTATTAATTTTAAAATGATAACATTTCACATTTGTGCATCACAAAAATGATGAAAGTTTTTTTAATATTTTTTCTATTTTTTTATTTTATTAAAGAGTTTTCTTTTGAATCAAATGCATTGTAAGTTTATATTTATTAATAATATTTTATTTATTTATTTTTTAGTGATTTGAATCAATTAAAAAATGGAGATAGTAACAATTTTTATGAATTAAATTTAAATAGAAAGGGAATTGTAAGAGAAAAAATAAATGAAAATGACGATAGCAATGAGATATCAAAAAAAGAAAAATGTATTTATTGTAAAAAACTTCGCGATTTTGAAGGATGGGATTAACAAGTTAACTTTAGTAGATTTATTTCAACGTTTGTAAAGAAAATAATTTATTGAAATGATTACGACATACTTCTTTAAAGTTAACCATGTTTAAATGTTTTAAATTGTCTATTAAAAATTTTTTTACTTTTGGTGATAATAAATATACAAATTCATTCGTCAAGTAATCATGCTCATTTTCTCTTGAACCAGAAAAACTAACCCCAATAATGTAAGGAAAATTTTTTTTCCATAAGACTAAACCTGATCCTGAGTCACCTTTTGATATTGATGGTAAGCCAGATAAATTGGTGTAAACAAGATAACTTTCATCCCCACCAAAATATTTACTTTTTTTTAATTCTGGTGATTTAGTCATAATAAGTAGTCTTGTTTCATTATGAATTTCACCTTTTTCATTATAACCATTTCCTGTAACTATCATATTTTTACTTCTAACTATTTCATCACTGCTAAAATACTCCTTCCCCGTATCAATATCAAAGGGTAATAAAGCTACCATAACGGATTTTTTTTTACTACATATTAAAGCACTTTTATCTAGAAATAATAATCCAATATCATCCGTATGATGCTTGTATGGATCAATAAATTTGCCTTCAAACATTTTTATGAACTTTTTTACATGTGACTTAAAAGTAATACCTTTAAAATTAAAATCATATTCTTTTTTATTTTCAGATTTATAAATGGAGATTTCGTGTGAATAATAAACAGTAACACTTTTCATATTTTTTTCATCAATACAATGACTTGCAACTAACACAATATTTGGAGAAATAAAAGTTCCTCCACAAAATAATTGTTCGTGCCCATTTTTAGGATATATTATGATAGCAGAATATCCAATATCATAAGGAAATTTTTTTCCACGAATGATTGGTCTGGAATTACTTATAATATTTAAAAAGAATAAAATAAATAATTTTTTTTTTACAAAATACATTAAAAAAACAAAAAATTAAGTTTAAAATTTTTAAAAGCTATTTTATATTTCATCTTAATGTTCTGTATAATAAACCAATAAATAATAAATAAACTTGCAAGCATATTCTAATGATATTAAAACACAAAAAAATAATACCATAATAAAATATAATTAATATGTAATGAAAAATTATATAATTCTTGTTAATTATCGTGATAGCATATTACTAAAAATGATATTAAGATAATAATAAATAATTAATTTTAAAAATTTTATTTAATTATTTAATATTATAGTACTTTTCAAATATTATTATATTTATGGTTAAATAGTTAAAAAAAATAATATTTTTTTTGTAAATATTTTGATAAGGTTAAAATGATTATACTTAAAGATAATAAATTAAATTTATAATATGAAAATAAAAGATTAATCAACCGTTTCTTGTTAAATAAATATGTTGGATAGATCAAAATTTTTTTAAAAATAAAATATTACTTTTTAAAATTTTGATAAATACATATAGTAAAAAAAATTTTTTTCAAGAATACATTTAATCATGAAGGTATTGCAAATTAAATTATTTTTTTTATTATTTTTATTACAACCTACTAATAGTCAATTTACTGAAAATTGTTACTGTTCTTACTATCCTGATTATGTTTCATTTTGTTATATGGATTGGAGTAAGTTTATTTTGTGATTAATTATTAAACTTTTTAGTTTCTCATATAAAAATTGACAACAGAAGTGTTATTGAAAATGCAAACATCTCAAATCGTACTCCTGAAGGTATGGATATAGTAAAATATTACGTCCAACATTTAAATGTATTAAAAAAATCAAAAACTTATGCTAATTTAACTTTACCAAATGTAATTATAACATCAGTAGATTTTAATGAGTGTGGATTAAGTTGGTTAAAAGAAGGAGAAGAGTATATTTTAAGTGGTCTAGTAATGCCTTCTAAGGAAGCATTATTCATAACGTATTGTGATGGTTTACGATTTAATGGAAATATAAATGATGTTTATGGTAAAATAAAATTATGGAATGAAATTATTCCATGTCCTGAATGTTCACAATAATTAATGTTACACCTATATAAATGAATATTTTTTTATAATTTAAAAAATAATCTATTTTTATACTTTACGTTTATAAGGATATTACTTTTATAAATAAAAAATATGCTAAATCCGAAATTATTTTTTTTTTATTTATTTTTTTTTTTGATATATCTTTAAGTTTATTTTTAATTATTTTTAACTATTTTAATATTAACTTTGCATAGACAAAATACTTCTAAATAAAATAAATATACAAGATTATAATAGCCTATAATTAATAATGTTATAAAATGTTTTTATATTATTTTAGTATCTTTTTTTAATATTAAAACTATACATAGTTTATTAGAAAGTAAATTTAAAATTGATATCATCAATGAATTAGAATAATACTTAATTAATCATAATGAACAAGAAAATGAAATAAGTTTTTTATTTTTTTATATTTAAAGAATTTTAATAATAGAATTCATAAAATTAAAGCTAGTTAAACTTCAAGACATTTATATAAAAATTGTCAATAAGTTTATTATTGTTAAATAGTACACTACAAAAAAACTATAAATAAAGAAGTACTTATTCTTCATTTGTTTTGTTGAAAAAAATATTATGTTTTATAGAATACTCTTCAGCTAAATAAATATCATTTTTAAGTATATATGAAAAATGTTCATGAAAATATTTTTATTTCATCCAAAATGAAAATCTTATATGCTTTTTTTTATATTATTTTTCATATCAATTTTTGTCAATTGTCAAAATGAAACTTGTGATTTCTGTAAAAATATAGTTACAATGCTTAAAGATAAAATTAAACCAAATCATTTAACTATTATAGATAAAATTGTGCATATTTTTAAAAATTTACTTTTTTCTATTTCTAGACAAAACATTGTAAGTTTAATATTTTTTTTAATTCAATTGAAAATAGTTAAAACAGAAGGTTTGCCCTGAAATATTATTGAAAAATAATTCTTTTGATGCTATTGTTTGTCAAAAAATTGAAGGTGAAGATTTTGAAAAAGTTGTTGCTTTGATACACAAAAATGTGACTGCAGAAGAAATTTGTGAAGAAGAAAAATTTTGTTTTAAAAATATATAATTTTTAATTTTTTTTTAAATCGCTTAATAAAATATTTAGTCTTGTAAATTAAATTTGGAAATCATATAAAAATGATTATTTATAATATTTTTGATGTTATTTTTTAAAAAAAAGAAACATTATATTAGTTTTAGATAAGTTTTTTAAAAATAATAAAATATTTTTCATAAATATTAATGTATATATTTTAGAAACTTAAAAAAACATAAAAACATAAAGCTATTTTTGATTTATTCAAGTATAAAAATTTTTTATCATACATTTAAAAAAAATTTTTGATAATTGAGAAGTAATTTTAAGTGATAACATTATAATATCATATGTTAAACATGATTTTTTTTAAATTAATTTAATATATTGTGTTCTTTTTAAAATACTTTTATAGGTATGATAAAGCATGATAAAAATGTTTTATTTTTATAGCATTCAAGATTAATTATAATTTGTTTAAAGTTTATTGATTTTAAACTTGTATGTTCAAGTTTGATAAACTTTATTGGAAAAATATATTTAATTAATTAAAAAAAAATTTGACATTAAAAATATTTTATAAATTATTTTAAATTTTATAAATTTATAATCATATTTAAAACTTTTTGTTTCAATAAAATAATATAATTAAAAAAAAATATATTCATCAATAAACTATTATGCTAATGAAGGAATGAAAAATTAATAATAATAAAAATCAAATGTTAATTTTATAATAAAGTTTTTTCTTTTTAATTTAATTTTTTTTATTACTTTTATATTAAATAAAAAAATATTTTAAAACATTTAGATAAAACAAATTATAATAGTTACTGATAAAGACATTAAAATATTATCATATGATAATACAATAAAAAACAATAATACTATTAATTTTGTATTTGTATACAAAAGTTATAATTTTCTACCAAATTATTTGTAATAATTTCATTTTCTTTGTTTAATTGATACTTTTTTTACTATATGTTTTTATAATTTTATGATTATTTTTGTTATTTATTAATAATCATTATTACTATATTAATTGATAAATATTTATTTATAAATGTATATATATTTAACTGATTCATACTAACAACATTTACAATTATAAAATAAATATTGTATACTTTTATTATAAAAATGTATTAAATTAAATTGCCATTAAAAGTAAGAATAATGAGGTTTTAATTATCAATCATATATTTATTGTGTATAACAAAACTTACTAATAATCAATTTTTTTTTAAAATTATTTAACGGTTTTTTTATAATGGTATATAAATTTTTTAATATATTATATAAATATGTTTATTTTTATTCAAAAAATATATTATTATTATAATATTAATTAAATATTTATTCTATAGATCTAAATATATAGATAAATTAAATAATAAAATTAAAATTTATATAAAAAAAAATTTTTTTTACTTGATAATAACAAGGTTGTATGTTTTTAAAAAAAAATGAAAAAAAATCTTTTTACCCATATATAAAAAGTATTATATTTGTAATAAAATTAAAATAAGCAACCGAATTTAGAAAATATTTTATTGATACTTAACTTTCTTTATCACAATGACATAATGATAAATTTGTCTATTGTTTAGGGTGTAGGAGAAAGTCTCAGTAGGGATTATGGAGCAAGTAAGTTAAAATCAAAAAGTTTCTTTTCTTGTTCTTTTATAATATAAAATGATACTTGATATCTACATTTTTATACTTTTAAAAGTGTTATATATAATACTTCAAAAATATTGTAGTTAAAGTAATAGAAATATGAAGATTAATGAGTTGTAAAATGATTTTGGAGACTACCCACAATCTTTTTTCTCTTTATTATCATGCCTACAGGAGATATTATGGTGGTAGAAAAAAGTTTTGAAGAAAATATTAGTGATATGCATGACAATTTCAATGTCATAAAGTATTTTCTATGAATAGTTGAAAGTTAATATTCATATTGTTAAAATAACAAACTTCTGTTTGTAAAGTGTGACCTTATGGGTGAAATAGGGTATAGTACACCATGACTAGTAATAGTTTCATGGATAAAATATATTAAAGCTTACTACTTTCTTAAAGAGGGAGGGATTTATAAAGAAAATATTTCAATATTTTTACTACTGTTCTTTTTGATATATTTTTATAATTTTATTTCTTTGATGTTATTCTTTAAAAGGGTTTAAATAATTATAAATGTTAAATAATTATTCAAAATGAGTACAAAGAAAAACTTTGTGTCTTGTCAGCGGTATTTAAAAAAAAAAAGATTGTATCACTATTTATCATTTATAATTAATTAGGATCACCAATCTTTTTTTTTAAAATAAATCTTTTCTTGAGTAATAATATCATTAAAAATTATATAGTAAGTTAAATTATTTTTTGATTATTTTATATTTTATTATAAAGTAATGTTATATGCTAACAAATAATGCTAATGAAAATTTTTATTGCTATTATTATTTATATTTATATTATAAATAATTTTTTATCAATTGTAGTAAAAAAAAAGTTTTATTTTAAAGAATAATTTTTACAAACATTTTAATATACTAATATTTATTATAATAAATTATATATTATAATATAACTTTTATAATTATTATTAGATAATTTATATATTTTATTTAATTTAAAATAATAATTTATTTGTAAATATAATATTTTTTAAATGTTAAAAAAATAATATTGAATAAAAATAAAAAATGTTTCTATTAAAAATTACACATTATATTTTTAAGTTTAATTGATAATATTTACACATTCCTATTAAATCTTAATATCCTAAACATATTATTCTAACAAAGATGTAGTAATAGTTTATTAATACATATAAATTGATAAATGTAATATTGAAAAGTGAGATTACAGGCTATCAGTAAGGTAGTGATAAAGTCTATTGGTGGTATTTATCTACTGCTAACGGCAGAACGATATGTATTATTCTATTATTTAATAATAATAATAATAATAATAATAATAGATATACTTTAATTTAATTATCTTTATGATGAATTTTCAATTTTGATGGTTAAATTTTGATTACGTTTTCTTTATTATAATGTATCATTTTTAAACTTTTCCTTTTTTATTATCATGATACTGAGAATTTTTATGAAGTAGTAAAAATTTTATTAATATATTGATATATTAACATGATCACCAATTTGATTTTATATATAAACACATTATTTTATTTCTTCATATTTGATTGTTAATGTGATAATTATACTTTATATAGCTAGGATGAATACTTAAACATTATAAAATTGTTTTATCACCTTTTATTATCAAACTTTTTATTGTCGGCAGCTTAAATTTACTATTTCGTTACAATTAATGAAATTTTTGGAAGCGTTCAAGGACTTTTATTATTTTTAAAGATTATATCAAAATTACATTTACCTACCAAAAAGTTTTTTAACCTTTTTTTAATATATAAAAACCGTTCATATATAATGTAATATATTTTTTTTATATCAATTGAATTATATATTTAATTTTTAATTTATTTTAAAGATATTATAATTAAAAAGTTTATTATTATTTTTTTATTATTTAATATGAATGAATCAAATACACCTAATATTTCGGAAGCACCATGTACATCAACATCTTCTTCAGTCTGTTCTGCATCCTCTACACCATCTTATCCACCAATTTATGTTAATACACAAACTATAAATGTAACGAATGAAAGAACTTCAACATCATATGTTCAAAATCCTCCTGCCTATCAATATCCTTCTGTTAATTCACCACAATATTATTATCAAGGACCTTCTTTTCATGATTATAGAAGTCATATTGACAGATGGTCATATAATCAGATGCCTCCACGAGATAGTGGTGTTCATTCAAGCACAAGTCAAAGTGAAGTAAGTTTTGAAAAATATTTCATATAAATAATATTAATAATTTGACTTTTTAAGATTTATTCTAATCCTTCTTATTCTCATTCATATCTTACAACAACTTGCAATTCCCCTTTTGACACTTCATCATATATCTCAGGATTTAGTAATGAAGAGTTATCTACAGAACAACAAACAACATTAGATAATTTAAAGTCAACATGTTCAAATAATACGGGCTCCCAAAGTATGTCACAGGAGAAGGCATTTGAAGAAGTCCTACTGATGCTTCAAGATGTAGAGGATTGTGTTGTTTTTAAAGCTGCACAAACAATAAAATATATAGCAAAAGAGGATTCTTCTAAAGAAAGACAATTTGCTTTAGGAACAATAAATAATATAGCAATCCTTCAAACTCTAAATAATGTTTTAACAAAAAGAAATTTAAATCAAAAAATTGCTCAAGAAATTTTATCAACATTTTTTTATATCTTAAGTTATAATGATGGTGTAGGATTATTTTTAAAATTTTTACAAACATTTCCAAATGATCAAAATATTTTATTAGATACATTATTATTACATTTACAAAATCCTCAATATCAAAGGGGTTGCCATAGATTTTCACTTATCATCCTTCATTCATTAATATTTTGTTCTGATCCTTATAAGACAACAATAATTAAGATACTTCGAGAAAAATTTGCTGTATCTAAAATATTAAGAAATAATTGTGTTGAAATAACTAGATTGGAAGAGAAGTCTTTAAGTATAATGATTGATATTTTAAGAAAACTTTGTGAAAATAATCCAGAACAAAAAAAAATGTTTATTTGCAATAATGGTGTTGAACAGTTATTATTAATTTTAAGTAATTATAATTATGAAAATCTTACAAATAGATGTCTTTTATTATTAAAAGCTATTATTAACTATGATCCAAAATTTCTTGTTAATAGAGGTGTTTTTAAAATATTTCCATCATTGTTGATGTCATCATCATCTAAAATAAGAAAACTTGCTTTGGAAAGTGTTAGAGATTTGGGTGATATTCAAGTTAGTACTATTGAATTAGAAGATACATTGAAATGTCTTATGCATGTATTATGTAAGTTTTTATTAATAATTATTTTTTTTATAATTATTTTTTTTAGGCACACCATATATAGAAGAAGCTCGCCTTTCAATTTATGCTATAGCAAATTTTCTTTATAATAATCAAATTAATAAAAGTTTCTTTATTAATAATGACGGGTTAGGAATAGTCAAAAGTTTACTTTTCTCAACAGCTTCAATTCCAAATAGAGAATCAATACAAAGAGAATTAGAAGAGATAGAGGAAAGATCATTTGTAACAATAAGATTTTTATGTGGAAATCATGATAAAGCTAATGAAATTCAAAATTTTTTAGCTCATGATGAAGGGATAATGAGTATATTTTTACAACATTTACACCACCCAAGGCCAGCTGTCTTAAAGCAATTATTATGGATTTTATCATTTTTATCAAAAAATCAAGATAATATTGAGATATTTAGGAAAGATGAATTTATTATGGGTTTAGCTAATGCATTAAAAGTTTCTGTTACTACTCATACTAAAATGACTCATATTGAAAATGTTTCAGTAAAAGAATTAATATCATTAACTTTAACAATAATATGTAATTTAATAGAAGATCATAGATTAAGAGATATGTTTTTGGAAATTTTATTAATGTCAGATAATTGTATTGAATTAGATAATGGTCGTATGATATCATTACCAGTAGCAGTACTTTTAATAAAAGAAGAAAAATTCAAAAAAAATATCCTTCAAATAATGGCAAATTTTTCTAAAGATGATAGAATGGTTGGAACATTTACATCACATCCAGAAGTTATAGAAATTATTAAAACAATTATGATAAATGAGACGGGTATATGTAATATATTAGCAGATTCTTGTTATAGAAATTGGATAAATAAAAATCAATTACCAATAACTTCAACGTCATTAACAAATGTAAAAGTATCATTTAAGGAGGATGAAACAAATAAAAGTGGATATAATCATAATATTTATAAGTATCCAGGAGAAAATTTGATTAATAATTCACAACAACAACAACATTCATTAACCCTACAACATCAATTACCTTTTAATTCAAAATTAATAAATTATCAAGATCCCAATATAATACATCCTGTTTTAAAATCTTCTACAAAAGAATCACTTTTTAATGACAATATTTCTTTTATGACACCTCCTGTTACTCATCATTCATCAACTATTTTTTCTCCTAATGAAGAAATATTTTATGGTATTGATGATAATTTATATTATGAAAGAAATTTAGATCCAAATATTACTAATGATAGTGGATTAGGAAGAACATTTATTGAATTAGAAAATGAAACATTAATGGATAGAGATAGTGGATATAATAAAAGACAAAAAATGAGTTCTGATTATATAATGCCTTATAATTATATACCACAATCAGAAATTCAACTTTCAAGACAATTTAGTGAAGTAAATATTTCACCTACTCAATCAACAAGTATAAATATTGATGGACCATCATCACAATATAATATAATACCGGTACAAAATATAAAAAATGATGATACAAAAGAAAAAATAAATAGAGAAAATGAGGAAATGATAACAAATTGTGAGAATAATTTAACTGAAAGTAAAATTATTGGTGAATTATAATTTTAATAGTAATAATAAAAATTATTGTATAATTAAATAATTTATCAAAAAAAATATATATATTTATTGTTATATTTTAAAAATTTCCCTTTCTTTTTTTCTATTATTACAAAATTTTAAAAGATATTCTTTTAATGATTTATATATATACAAAATAGAGAAAGTAATGATAGACAATTATATAGATAAATATATTTTTTTTGTATCTTATTTTTTTTTATAAAGATATCTAAACCATTTTATAATAAAGATGTAAAATTTTTATTTCTTGTTTCACTTTCATTGTCTTTTTAAATATTTATATATTAAATAATCTAGTCTTAAACATTTTATAAAAGAATACTTTTATTAAAATATATTTATGTATCTTATAATAAAAAGATAAAAGGGATAATAGTAATTTTAAATTTGTAGACTAATTAGAGTATCTTGTTCATGTATATATACATATATAAATATATTAAAAATCCTATTAAATTTTCAAATAATTGCCATATGATTATACAAGGATTTAGGTTGATACTTAATAGTAGTTAGATGTATTTTTAATATATTACTTACAATACAAACGTTTTCTTTGAAACTTTCTTACTTTTTCTTAGTAGGTTAAAGTAGAAAATAATATATTTTATTTTATTTATATATATATATGTATTTTTTTTTTCTGAATTAAGTATATAATCAAAAAGTAGCTATTTTAGGTTACCACCTATTTTTTAATTTTCACACTTTCTGAGGTTAACTTTGATATGTTATATACTTTTTTTTTATTTAAAAAAAAATATCTGATGGGCATCTATAATATTTTTATAAATTTATTTTTTAAATCAATTGTATATATATTTATTTATTAAATTCATAAAGTAAATAGTATTTTTATTGTATTATATATTATCTATACAATAATTGAAAAATTTTATATTTATTTATTATTTTAAATGAATTAATCAATTATTATTTATAACTTGTTTTAATAGTCCAATCCAATGGTCCTTTCTTTACATTACTTAATAAATTATATTTTTATTATTATTATTTTCCTAAGGAAAGGACTATCATTACCTGTAGATAGCGGAATATCATCATTAGCAAGTAAAGGAGGAAGTGATGCAGCTTTAGGAGGTAGTGTTGCAGCAGCAGAAAATATTAAAAAATTTGCTGAATGTATGTTTTAATATTATATTATATAATTTTTTATTCAATTAAATATTTCAATAATAAAAAATTTTTTTTTAAGTATATGGAATTGCTACACAAATAATGAATATTGGTGGGGAATTTTTTAATGGAGGAAGGGGATCTTCATCATTTAGTGGTAATTCTTTATCAAGATACATGAATACTAATTCAAATAAATTAGATGGAAATTCAATTAATAGTGGTGATATTGTTAGACCAACATTTCGTGGAGTCTCTGGATATGAACCATCTCCAACAATTCCAACCGGTTATGGTGGAGGATTTCTTGGATCTAAATCAGAGTATGGTGCACCTAATTTAGGAGGATCATCAGGTTATAGTGGTGGACCAGTTCAATCTGCACGAATGTCTGGTCTTGAACAAATATTACAAGGTTTTTTAGGAAGTAGTTTTGGATCAAATAGTTATACATCATCAGCAACAAAACCAGATTTTTTTAATACAAAAAAACCTAATGAATTTGAAAATAGTGCCTATTCAGGAAAGGGATCTAATATTGATGCAATAATGAATGTTCTTATGAGATCGGGGGCTAAAAAAGCAGATGAATTACCAAGTGAAAATCGAAATTTTTTAAGTCAATTTTTTGGTAAATAATTTAATTAGTCCTTAAAATAATTTATTATTCTTTTTTTTTGTACAAATGTGACTTTTTTCCAACTTGTTAAAATATAATTAAACTAATTTTAAAATATAATGAATAAATAAATAATTTTTTAAATATATTTTTATCAGCTGTCATTTTAAAAATAAGTTTTATATAAATTTATTTTGGATATATTTTAAATGAATTTAAATGAATAAAAAATGAGTCTTAATAAAAGATATTAATATATCAATAAAATTTTAAAAATAAATTTTAGTAATTTAAATAGTATATATAAATTGATATAAGTTAGTTACTATTAAATAATTAATAATAAGTTAATTAATCAATTAAATATTTTATGATATGAAAACTTTAATAAAATTTAATTTTCAAAAAATATTAAAGAGTTAAAATTATAAAAGTTATTTACAAAATTTAAAATAAATAGTATAATTTAGCTTATAATATAAAAGAAAGTATGATTGACAAAGTACAAGTATATAATTAAAATATCAATTTAATAATTTATTATAATTTCAAATGTTTATGTATTAGAAAAAGAGTTTTTAAACAATGTTTATAATTTCCCTCATTTTATATGTCCATATCTAATTCGATTTCATTTATTTTAATATAATGATTAAATAAGTAATTGATAAAGACAAAAGGAAATTATGTGAATGGTAAAAAATAATTTAAAACATTGAAATATATTTAAAATAAGAATAAAATAATAAATAATATGTGTTTAGAAAATTCATAATTAAATTTTGTCCTTTTTATAAAAAGTTTAGAAATATTTTATTTATTTATTTACATAAATATGTTAATAAAAAAGAATATATATATATATATATATATATATATATATATATATATATATATATATATATTTATTTATATATAAATAGTAGAAAAATTTTACTTGACATGATAATTTTAAATTAAACTTTGAAGAGAATAAATCTTTTTCCTATTTTATAAGATTATAAACTTTTGCTGTAGTTGAAAGAAGAAAAAAAGTTTAAAGATGAACAATAGTAAATATTTATAAAATATTTACTTACTTTTTCTAGATATATAATATTGCTCAATTATTCATTGAAAGATACATATATATATATTTTATAGTAGTTGTAAGAAAGAGATGATAATTTTTAATGGAACAATTTATCTTTCCCCAAGTAATAATAATAAAATTTTTATATTGAACAATAGAAATAATTTTTATTTTCTTTTTATATAACTATATTTTAAATAAAATTTATAAAAAAAATTTTTTTTGATAATAAAAAATAAAAAAAAAAATTTTTTGATAATAAATAAATTTTAATGAATCTTTTTTTTTATGATTATAGTCTTAATATACTTTCTTCCCTTATTACACAGTTTTTCTTAACATCATTTGATATATTTGTTTCAGAAGAGGATTGATAAGAAATTGGACTTTTCATTGACATTGATGATTTATCATTTTTATTAGATAATAATGAAGAAGTAGATGACTCTTTTTTAACTTTACTTTTAGAAACAAAGGTTCTAAATAACTCAATCGGAAATGGAAATATAATTGTTGAGTTCTTTTCTGCACTTATAGAGTTTAATGTTTGTAGATAACGTAATTGTAATGCTGCCGATGATTGAGATATAACCGATGCAGCTTGTGACAAAGCTCTTGATGCTTTTTCTTCTCCCTCTGCAGCAATAACCTATAATATCATAAAATAAGTTTATAATATAGTTAATGACTTTATTTTTATAATAAAAAAAACAAAGTAAATTTACTTTTGCACGAGCTTCACGAGTAGCTTCAGCTTCCGCTGCCATAGCTCTTTGTAATTGGACAGGGAGACGGACATCCTTAACCTCAACCCTTTCTACTTTTACACCCCATGGATCTGTTGCTTCATCAAGCATATTTTGCATTTGTAGTGAAATAGCATCACGATCAGATAATATTTCAGCAAGTGTTTTAGTACCCAAAATATTTCTTAATGTTGTTTGTGCTAACAATTTAGTAGACCTTGTTGCATCTTCAACATTAGTTACAGAAATAGTACTATTACTAATTCTTGAATAAACTACAGCATCCACTGCAACAGTTACTGAATCTTTAGATAAAATTTCTTGCGGTGGTACATCAAATGAAACTACACGTAAGTCAACTTTTTTATATGAATCAATACATGGAATTACAATAAAAAGACCTAAAATTAATAAAAATTGATATAATTTATCTTACTATTTCTTAATTTTATTTTAAATTTAATTATAAAAAATAAATATATATACTTAAAATTTTTAAATTTCTAAATTTATTTAATATAAAAAAAAATGTTTGTTTTTTATAAAAAAAATATATAACAAACCTGGACCTTTTGGGCCACCTGG
Source organism: Strongyloides stercoralis (assembly GCA_029582065.1). NCBI lineage: Eukaryota > Metazoa > Nematoda > Chromadorea > Rhabditida > Strongyloididae > Strongyloides > Strongyloides stercoralis. Next base: position 6,054,647 of record CM055866.1, on the reverse strand, counting down.
AATTAAACGACCAAGACGAAAGATGACAGCTCTTTCATATTCTTGAACAACTTTTATACAAAAAAATAATGATAAAGGTAGGGTTAAAAAAACAATAACAATTGAAAACCCAGCTAAAATCCACCCACAAACTCCAAGGTCATTACTACCATTTTGATCAACATACAGTTGACGGTCAAATTTTTTGTGCCCCCAATTTTTCATAGAGGAGGATTGCCAACGTAAGGATTGTTTTGTATTAAATTGTTCCTCACTCTTAGGAAGTGATTCAATGTTAGATAGTTTTTCTTTGGAAGATTGACTGGAAATAGGGTTGTTTTGTGAATAAGGAGAATTATTATGTGCAGTACTTCTAGACTGATAATATGAGTAGGACATGTTGTAGAAAGAGGTGGAGAAAAGAAGGAGGATGTATAGATATATATGTTTAAAGTATATTAAAGGAAATTGTGGTAAAATTTAAAAAAAAGAAAAAAATGTTAAATGAATATTAATGTAGATATCTTAAAATTTACTATAAAAAATAAATGTAAAGTAACTATATTTCTTAATACTAAATAAGTGTTTATTAATAGTAAGTTGTTTTGTCTAATTGTCAAAGTTCAACTTTTTTAAATAAAATAAAACTTCTAAAAAGTAGCCTTAAAAAAGTGTTAAAATATTGTCTTTAAGAATATAAAACAAAAGTTTATTCTTAAAAAATTTATGAATATCAATTCATAAATAAAATAAGAAATAGATTTTTTTAACTCTAATAAAAATATATAATTTAAATGTTGTGTATTAAAGTATGACAAATTATTATAATAATAATTGAATAGTTTAATAATAAAGGATAAAATTTTCCAAGTATAATTATAAAATTTATGAGACTTAAATAAATTTGTCCTTTGAGAATATTTACTTAAAAAAATTATAATAATATTTTTGTTAATATATCATAAAATATTAATTATGTTGATTAAAATTAAAAAAAAACTTTCTTTTTCTTATATTTATTTTCTTATTTCTTTTAAGTTTCTTCAAAACATATATTCTTTACACAGTTGGAAGTATAAAAATTTATAATTTTAATTGTTTGAGGTGTTCCAAAGTATGAATAGAGCATAAGTATTGATAAAAAAATGTTTACTCTATAAAATAATAATTTTATCTTATTTAAAAATAAAATTGTAAAATTCGAATTAATAAAAAAAATTTTCAAGTTATGGCAAAAAAAAAAAATAATAAATTTTAAAAATATATATGGATAAATTTATTTATATATAACTTTATGCTTAATCAAATATTATTATTTTTTTTAACAATCATTTTAAAATAAAAAATAAATTTAAGAAATAGCCAAAAAAAAGCCTAAATTTTTTGTTTTATTATTTATCACATATATAAAAGAGTAAAAGTATTATAATAGAAAAAAATAAAATTTTTTTTATATTAAAAATGGATTTTAGTGTGTAAGATAAAATTACATTAAGTATTTAACTCGATGAATAACAATACTATTATCTAATAAGTATTTTTTAGTACAAAAGTTAAATAAATAATAGTAAAAATAATGTAAAAGAAACTTTTTATAATATTTTTGATTATATTTTAAAAGTTATTACTTTTGGCATAAACCAATAAATTGTACAGAAAAATTTTATAATAAACTTTTCTGTTAAAATGAATATTTTACTAACAAGAATAACAATTTTCTTTAATAAGATAGGATTAAAATATATATTTTTAAACTTTTAGAAATATTTTTATTATCAAATATTATGTGTAATCAAAAATAATATTGTGCTATTGGTAAAATACTAAGGTATATACATATTTATTTAATATTATTAACTAAACAAAGCAAATGAAAAATGATATTTTTAGGGATATTTGATGTAAAATTAAAAACTAAAGTTTAAAAAATAAAATTATCATGTAAAACATTTAAACTTTTTTTAATAAAATAAATTATTTATTATAAAATATATAATTAAATGAACTTTTCTTATTATTGTTAAAAATTTTCAATATATATTTTACAATTATAAATTAAAAGTTATCTTAAGATAGATATATTATAACAATTATTTTAAAATAAAAGATGAATAATTATTCTAAATATATTAGATAAAAGAAAATGTAAAAATTTTCAAAAGAAAAAGCATGACGAATATAATTTTAAAGTAGTGTGACAAAAGTTCTTAACAAGATGATGTATAATAAATTATGTTAGTGTTAAAATGAAACAAATTATTTAAAATTGATATATAAAAATATATATTTGAATAAATTTATCTTTTATGATAAATGTTAAAATACTGCCTCTCATTTTACCTAATAATTATTTTAAAAAAAATATTTATTATTCTACTATTTATCTTTTATATTTCTTAAACATTATATTATCCTCTTTTTATATATTCATTTGAAATGACATATTAATAAAGTAAATAATAAAATTATACGTGATTTAACAACACTTAATGTATAGTTTTAATAAAAAAAAATAATACTTTTATTTTAATATTTTATTACACTTTTTGTTTTTCAGTATAAAAAAATAAATATAATAGTTTTAAAAAATGTATGACAATCTTACTATATTAAATGTATTTAATAAATAATACTTCTTAAAATGGCATTTTATTTATACTGTACAATTAATATTATAATAATTATATATAATTATAATTATATATTTAAAACATTTATATATTATTAATAAGTAAAAAAATAAGTTGTTAATTTTTAAGCAAATTTAGAAATTTAAAATATTCATCTAAATTGTACAATTAAGTATTACTATTTAAAAAAAAATCTTGGTTAAAATTTAATTTAACAATCAACCATATCTTCATTAATTTATTTATAAGTTAAATAAAAACTTTAACTTTTAACAAAGTGTTATTTCATGTTAAAAAATAAATTTAGATAAATAATTATTTTAAAAAAAAGTATTACATTTCAAAAAAAAATATATTTAAAAAATTTTTATCCATAAAGTTGTAGAATAGAAATATAATTAAATGTTGAAAACCTCATAAAGTATAATAAAAATTTTCAAACCATCTATCTATTAATACAAAATACATTAAAAGGTTTTAAATTAAATTGAAATATTATGCTGGAACGTAAAAAAAAAGAATTAACTAAAAAATTAACTAAAAAATAAAGTAGTATGATTAAAAAATTTTTCTAAGTATTATTGATTTTTATTTTATTTAAAAAAAAACAAATGAAATCTTTTTGGTAGAAAAAAATAAAAAATATTATTGTTAAATATTGTATCAATACATAATTAATAATGTGGAATTAGATTAAATGTCAATAACAGACACATCTCTCTTACAAATAAAAAGAATAATAATTTACAATACTTTCAGAGAAAAATAAAATATCAAAAAGCCTACTTATTTAAGTTCTTTATAAATATTTAGAATTTTTCAATTTAATTTGTTATTTTAAATCTTCTTTTGCACGATATTTGATCTTGAAAATTTTCTACTTCTTTTATAAATAATTTATATGTTATTTGTATGAAAGAAGTTAAGATTAACTAAAAATTATATTCAAATAAGTGTGAATTTTCAATGAATTTATAAGAATAAAAGGATAAAAATTTGAAGCAATCTAAAACAGTATTTTATTTTTATATTTAATAGATAATATTTTAGTAAAACGGAAATACAAAATGTATGATTGTTTAGTTATATTGTATTCATATATAAACCCATTCCTAATTTTAGTTTCCTGAATTAAATCCTCTGGTGGTTATTAGATGTCCCTTTTACTACAATCTTTTTAATATAAATTTTAAATAAAAGTACCATGATAATTAAAAGAAAAATTTTTATAATCGTAAACTATTTGAATGTTTTATTTGTTATCTTTATTGGTTATTGAGATTAACACTTGTTAGCTACATTTTCCAAATATATTTTTTTAAATCATATTTTAAATAACTTTAAAAACATCTATCTTTAAGAAAATCTAAAAGTTTGATACTTTAAAATTATACATTATATTTTTATGTTGCCAAAATATTTCTCAAGAAAATAGTATAATGATTTTGTTATATTTTTTTATATAATATTTAGTCATTCAAATATTTTTAAATGTTTTCTTAAACATCAAAGACAAATTTTAAATATTTTTAGCAAAGTTAGAAATTTCATAATATTTAATAGGATTTAACAAAACATATCTATGAACAAAAAATTATAAACATAATTTTCATGAATAGACAAGCGTTAAATTATATTGGGATGGTCCCTGATATATAAACAAACAATTTTTTTTTCAAATTTATTGATATTAATGTCAAATTAAACATTAAATAAATCTTAACTTTATTCTCATGCAACTAATATATTAAATATTCTTCCTATTAACTTTTAATTTCTCTTATTAATTTTTACAAAAATTTTTTGATATTTTCTTTAATCTCCTATCTCTTTCAAATAAAATGAAAAGTTTAAAAAAAAAAACAAATATCTGTTTTAATTTTAAATTTATTTATAATGAATAAAACCCTTATTTTATACAATAAAAAAGTTGACAAAAAAATACTTTTATATAATCCTTATTTCAAGAACCATTTTTTTAAATAGATTTAAAAGACTATTTAATCTAATTTAACTAAATTTAATTTATAACATATATAATTTATTTTAACTATTTTATTTTACTTTTATTATTTGCTCTATTCAATTTTATCCATTCATTTCATCAAATACTTGTAGTATAATATATATACAATGTATGCATTTCATCTTACCTTCTCATAACTTTTTAAATTTGAACCTCTCCTCTTTTTGATAAATTAATAATATCATTATCACTTCCTTTATATCATCATCTTAAAATACATAGCTATAAATAAAATCAACTTTTGCACTCTATACGAAATAATTCCTCTTTTTCATAATAACGCTATTCCAAGCATAGCATAACTAATATATCCCCTCTTTTTGAGGTACAGTACTATATATTTTAAATTTATTTTTATTTTAACCCATCTTCTTAGGCACTTTTCTCCAATGTATGCCTTTATAACAGAATAAATTTTTACTACAAATATATTATAAATTTATTAAACATTTTTACATTCTAACATATGATATGTTTGCCTAACTCTTTATGTATGTATATAAATTTCCTCATAATTTTTTTTTCTTTATAACCAAGTTTATTTGCCCTTTCTTCTTTTTTTTCTTCTTTTCTTAATAAGACAAAAATTTAATATAATATATATTTTATAGTAATAATTATTTCAATTAAAAAAGTTTTTTTAGGCTCCTAACTACACCAACCAATCTCATTCTGGTTTACTTTTCTTCGTTATTTTCGGAGAATGGAAACTTCTATCCCCACAACTATGGCTACAGCCTTTACTTCAACTGTATCAGGATTAGACTTGTTTCAATCATCCCATCTTTGGGCACTTATTTTAGGATTTGTTATTGCTTTTATTTTGGCATTTGCAATAGGTGCTAATGACACTGCAAATGCTTTTGGAACATCTGTAGGAGCTAAAGTTTTAACACTTTTTCAAGCATATATATTAGCATCAATCTTTGAATCACTCGGTGCCGTTCTTCTTGGATATAAAGTAACTGATACAATGAGGAAAGGTGTAGTTGATTTGGAGGTTTATGAAGGAAAACCAACAGAGTTGATGTTGGGACAACTCGGTGTCTTAACTGGCTGTGGTGCTTGGATACTTGTAGCAACATTTTTTAAACTTCCTGTCTCAACAACTCATTCAATTGTAGGTTCAACAATTGGTTTTTCACTTGTTCTCCGTGGAACTGTTGGAATAAAATGGCTTAAAATGGGAAAAATAATCTCTTCTTGGTTTATTTCCCCATTCCTTTCTGGTGTTGTTTCTCTTTTTTTGTATCTTGCTATTAAATATATTATTTTAAAAGGAGTAAGTTTTGTCAAAATAAAAATATACTAAGGGTATAAATAATAAAAAAAACAAATTAATTTCATTTTTTTTTATATTTTTTTTTTTAGAAAAATCCCTTAAGAAATGCTTTTATTTCATTACCATTTCTTAATTTTGCCACATTATGGTTAAATAGTTTTGCCACAATGTACAGGGGACCTACATTTTTTGGAATTGATCAATTGTCAGCAACTAGTATTATAATATACACTTTTATATTTTCAGGCTCTCTATCTCTTCTTGGTGTTTTTACTTTGACACCATTCTTAAAAAACAAAATTGATGGTATGTTTAAAAAAAATAGTTTTTTTTTTTATAAATAAAAAAATGTTTTTTTAGCTTTAGAAAATCAATCTCAAAGGACAGAAGAGAAAAAATTACCTATTTGTAATGAAAATTCTAAATTCATTGAAAATAATTTATCTTCAAATAAAAACACAGAAAATATTGAGGGTGGAGTATCAACTGATAGTATGGAAGAATGTAATGATCTAGAATCTGTCAATAAAGTATTTTCTTATCTTCAAGTAGTTACTGCATGTTTTGGTGGTTTTGCTCATGGTGGAAATGATGTGTCAAATGCTATAGCTCCTCTTGTATCAATTTATGCTATATGGCAGGAGGCATCTGTTGAACAGTCTTCTCAAACACCAATTTATTTATTACTTTTTGGTGCTGTAGGTATGTGCGTAGGTTTATGGCTTCTTGGGCATCGTGTTATTCATACAGTTGGTGAAGATATTACAAGGATAACTCCAGTTTCTGGTTTTGCTATTGAATTTGGTGCTGCTGCAACAGTATTGTTTGCATCAAAATTAGGTTTACCAATATCATCTACTCAGTGTAAAATCGGGTCTGTTATTTTTGTTGGTTTTGTACAAAATCATCACTCAGTTCATTGGAAAACTTTTGGAGGAATTGCCTTATCATGGCTTGTCACTGTGCCAGTAGCCGGTATTTTTAGTGCACTTGTTACTTATGCCTTAAGAATGTTTATCAATTAGTTAACCGAATACAAAAGTATTAATGATTTTATAACTAATTATACATAACTAACCAAATTAATATAGACTAAAAAGTAATTTTTTGTTATTTTTTTTCTCCACGATAATGCTTAATGCATAAATCTTTGTTGTGTTTGTTTTAGTATACATATAAAATATATATATATTTTGTTTTTTAATCTTTTATGTCAATAAAAGATAAGTACTATGAATATAATTAAAAAATAAAGTTTTATGAAACATTTTTTGTTTAATATAAAGTAGAAAAGCAAACAAAATTAGTATAATTATATGGTATTAAAATTTTTTTTTCATTATATATTAATAAAAAGGAAGTTTAAAGAATAAATTCAATTACAAATAATTTTGTAAATTATTATATAAAAATGATGAATAAAAATGACGAATGGAAAAAGGATTAATTATTTATAGATAAACATTCATATTCACTAATTGTTTTAGCAAAAATGCTTCCTTTACTAGTTTTTGGTTTTTCAATATTTTCCCAATCAATTTTTCCTTTTAATAATTTACCATCATGTCCAAGACAATGAACATTTAAACTTCCTACAGCATACAATTCTTGTAAATTATTAAATGTAGTGATATCATATTTTAACATTTGAAATTTTTGATTAATACTATAATCATTATCTTCTTCAAGATTATTAATATTATATAAAAAAAATTCTTCTAATGTTTTATTATTAATAGCACTTTTACAAACTTCAATAACAGATTCAGGATAATAATGAATATAATTGACACACATTTCATCTTCAATACCATAACCACCAAAAACAAAATTTGTTTTGTCGGATGTGTCATAGACACATGTTGTTGATAAATAATCACCCCTTTTGACATGAATACTTTTTTTTAATTTCCTTATCAATTGCCAATGAGGTGAGTAATGATTGGCACGATTTATTTCACCAATTTTTACTCCATTATGAAAATGGCTAGTAAAAAGTTTTTTTCCAGTTAAATGTGCATGAAGTTGTGTTGCAAAAATATATATGCCATTTGTTGGTAGATGTTTTGTACATTCAGAAACACAATATCCTGTCATTGGAAAAGCTTTTTGACCAGGAGGTATTGAATTAGTATCACTGTAAATTAAACCAAGTTCCATAATTCCAGCATCATATCTTCTTAATTTTTCTGTATATGTTATAAGAATTCCAGAACTATCATAAACACCAGATTCTTTCCTTTCATTATTATAATGTATTTCTATCATTATATAAGCAGGAAAGTTATCTCCACCAAAAGCAACCCCAGCTTCATCAGGATATTCAAAAGGACCAGCACCAAAAGCCCATGCACCAATAACTTTTGAACAAGATGATGATTTTTTAGGTCTTTTTTTTGAATGACATGAACCTTCATATTCTATATTATCATTTGGTTTACTTCCAATACAAAGAAATATTTCCATATGATGAACTATATGTTCATTACCAAGTGTTATAAAACTTTTATATTCTACAATATGATGCTTCTTAGATAATATACTATCATCAATTCTTTTAATAAAACATTTATATGATGTTACTTCTGAAGAAATTAATGAATTTTTAGCTCCATAAAAAATAATTTTTTCACTACTAACATCTGCCTTTCTCCTTGGAATATATTCATCCAAAATAATAGCATATAAAAATTTTTTATCATCAGCTTCCATTAAATTATTAAATTCATTTGAAAAAATGGCAATTAAAAATTGTGATTGCCCTGTATCCATAGAATAATCCCTTGGATCACATGTAATAAATTTTCTTTCAAAATAATAAATTTCATCATTTATTTTGGTATAATTTTGACAATCTTGTTGTACATCAGGAATCAAATTTAATTCATCATCAATAAATCCATCAAAAATTGTAGATTTAGAAATCAAACAAAAATCAGTTTTTTCATAATTTCCATGATCACTAAATCCTATCATAACATTTTTATATGGAACTGTTTTAGGTAAGTAAAGGATGAATTTTACTAGTTGATCCTTCCAATCAACATTCCATCTTAATGTAAAATTATAGTCCTGAAAATTTGTTCCTATTGAAAATGGATATTTTAGAAGAAATATATTTGCTTTAAGATTTTGTAAAAAAAATATAAAAATTATAGTTAATATAAATTCTTTTAACATGATAAATAATAACATTTTTTATCATTTATCTTCTATAAATATTAATTTTTTAATACTTCATTAAAAGTTGTCAAATTCACAGTAGTATAAAGTAACAGATAATTTATTATATGTCTTTTTGAAATTTTATTTTTTTATTACAGTCTTTTAATATTTTAAACTTTATAATTTAATAAAAATTCATTTTTTTATATTACAAAAAAAATTTTATTATTAAAATTAATATAAATAGTTTAAATTTTTTTAATAATATTTATTTTAAATCAAAAAAAAAAATTAATATACAAATATAGAATGATTTCAATAAGAAATGCAGAGATTGAAGATTTATTAGGTATGCAACATTGTAATCAACAATCTCTTCCTGAACATTATAAAAATAATTATTTTGTCTATATATTACTTTGTTGGCCATCCTTATCGTATGTTGCTGAAGATGATAAGGTAATTAATTTCTTTTGAATACATTTTATTTTAATAAATAATTTTTAGGGAAAAATAATTGGATATATCCTAACTAAAATAAGTGATGATAATGAAAAAATGGGTCAAGTTGCATCGTTAGCAGTCTCATTATCATATAGAAGATTAGGTATAGCAAAAAAATTATTAAATTTTACAATACAATCATTAGTTGATTGTTATGAAGCTACTGAAGTATGTTTACAGGTTAGAATAAGTAACTATAAAGCAATTAATTTGTATAAAAAAAGGATAAATTTTAAGAAAAAAAAATTATTAGATAGTTATTATGCAGATGGAGAGGATGCTTTTTTATTAGTTAAAGATATATCAAATATAAAACGTTTTGAAAATTGTTATTAAATTTAATAAAAAAAAATATTTTATTTTTATGTACAATTAAATATATAATAATTATTAATTTACTAATTCTATCCAAGGTTTTTTAAAATGTTCATATTGTGGTTGTGGAAATATTTTATGAAATATATTTCCCATCTTAGTAGTATCAATTAAACCTAATGCTATAAAACAATAAATAGCAATATATATTACAAATGCTGTGTATAGAAAAGCAAAGATTGCTACAATTATCCATAAAAACCATAAATCACCTATTCTTTCATTAATATATTCATATAAAAAGTAATAATTAATAGCCAAAATAAATATAGAAATTATACTTGCAAATATTTTTTGAATTAAACATATTGAAAATGAATGCATTAGATGGCGATCTCCAGTAAATGTTAAAACAGGAAATATTGCAAATGGAAGTTGAATCATCATAACAGCATTTAAAAGATCATTTAAACCAGTAATATGATTGACTCCTTGAGAAAATATTGTTACAATAATTGTAGGTAAAATAGCTAATGATCTAGTAATTAAAATTCTTTTCCAACGACTTATTTGAATTTGAAGAAATCCTTCCATAGCAAATTGTCCAGCGTACGTACCAGTCATTGTAGAACTTTGTCCAGAAGCAATTATACCAATAGCCCAGATATATAAAGCAGATATACCAACAGAACAGCCTAGAAAAATACCAGCATGATAAATATCAGAAATTGCAGTATTATTATTATTTGGAAAAACATCTCTATAATAATCAGGAAGTCCATTTTTAGGATTTTGACATTCATTATATACATCCGCATTTGTTTTATTATATAATCCTTTTCCAAAAACAGATACAACAAAGAAATTTATTATAAAACTAATTGTTAATGAAATTGTTGAATCAATAAAAAAATACTTATTTGCTTCAATAATCTTTTTTTTATTACTCCTATCAATATCTCTTGATTTAACTAAAGCTGAGTGTAAATAAAAGTTATGAGGCATTACAACAGCTCCAATAATACTAACACCTTGTAAAATTTGATTTGAATCACAATTTTGACACCATGGAAAGAATGTTCCTTTCATTACTCTTCCAAATACTGGTGGGGTTGCAAAAAATTGATATCCAAAAGTGGCTGCCATAACAGTTATTAAAAAGGCAAAAAAAGCTTCAAATTTTCTAACACCATATTTATCCAAAAAAAGAAAAGTAAATGTATCAATTATTGTTATCAATACACCACCCCATAATGGAATATTTTTATTAGATAATAAGTATAAGGCTATAGCTGTACCAATTACCTCTTGCATATCTGATGCAATAATTGCAATCTCCACCATAATCCACAAAATCCATCGTGGATATTTTGGATAGTAATTATAAGCTATTTCTGCCATATGTTTTCCTGTTACCACACCAATACGAGCAGCCAATCTTTGTAATAATAAACCAAGAATATGAGCTGATAATAAAACCCAAATAAGTCTATATTGTGTAATAGCTCCAGATTGTAAATCACTTTCAATGTTACCTGGATCTAAATAAGCTATACTCATTAAAAAACCAGGACCAGTAAAACTCCATAATTTTTTCCAATTAATAAATCTTGAATCTTCTTCATCAGGAATACTAACTTTAACATCTAAAATATCTCCAGAAGTCTCAATAATATCATTTTTTTTCTCTTCTTGTTTATTCATTATTTAAAAATATAATATATAGTTGAATAAAACTAATAATTAAAAAATAATTTTCACCATTATTTTATCACTATATATATAATGTTATCAAAGTGATACCATTAAATTACCTATTATTTTAAATATTTTTAATAAATGTCGTTGATCTATTAACTTTAAATCACCAATTAGATAAGAAAAAAAAGATTATATATATACTTTAAGGGAAATCGGAAAACTTTTTTCACTGAAAAATTGTTTTTATCTTATTATAATAAGAATTAAATTAAATTTCTACTTTATTTTGCACGTCAATACTGATATCATAAATTTTTCTAGTGTTAATTTATCTACTAAAACTTTGGTTTCTATTCCCTTATCAGTAAAAAAGTTTAACCTTTTTTAAAGATCATTTTTTAATAATGTATTTTGTTTTAGAAAGAAATCGTATCATTTAAAAATTTATGATTTTATGATAAAAATGGTAATTTTTTGTATAGCTTCCTTATTAAATTAATAAATGGTTTATTAAAAAAATCATTAATATATAAATTTAATTTATATTTTAAACTTTTTTTAAAAAACTTTTGTAAAACATCTAAATTAAATAAGTAGAAACAAATTTTTACTATTTTAATAAATTCAAGTGAATAGAAAAAGTAACAACACGGATATATTTTATTAAAAAAACGTATCTTTAATTAATTTTTAACTATATAATATTGTATACTTTGTTTTAATAATACTACTATATATTTTATAAAATTTTTATTGACTAATATATTTTCATTTTTGTGAAAATTATATGTAATCATGTAAAGGTTAAAACAATTATATGAAGGAATTTAATTTAATAACAAATAAACAATTAAAGTATGAAGAATTATAAAATCAAAATTCAGTACATTAAATAAAAAAAATTTTCAAATAGTTAAATTTAAATTAGATATAAAAAGAGTATATGCCAAGTTTTTATCTTGAACTTTAAAATTTATTTAATAGTATATATTAAATAAAATATTTGCATTGATTTATCTTTAATTAATTTTTTTTACTTTTAGAATAATTCTTTTTTTTTATGTAAAATTATGATAAAAAAAACTTTTTTTTCTTCATAAATTATTAGTTTTAAAACTTTTGAATAAATTGATTTATTGAATTTTTTTTTTTAAATGATTGAAATAGTGATTTTTAAATAATTATATATATAAACTTTGTGTAGTAATTTTATAATATTATCAAATGTTATATATGGTTAAAATACAATTTAATACTACTAAATATGTACTTTTTTTTGAGAAACATAACGATTTAACATTATTTTACTTAAAACACACAAAAAAAAAATAAATTAAATTTATAATAAAATTATTAATTTTTAAATTCTTTATTTAAAATATTTTTTTAATTTAAATTTTTGTCATTAAAAAATATATAATTTTTAAAATTCTTTTCTGCCAATATATTGCTATCAGTCGATAACTATATTATAACCAATTGGTTTTATCATCACAAAATAATTTTTTTTTAAATAATAATAACATTTTTAAAAATTTTTAGCTTGGTTATTTGAAATAAATATTTTATAAAATTTTTACAAATAAATTTTAAATAAAAAAAGATATTTTTTTGACGTATTAAAAATAACTTCTACATTTGTGAATAAATTTTTTGGTATCAGTTAACAAAATGTTTTCATATTTGTTATCACTTATGAATGGTTAACAATTCATTATATTGACTCAGCTGCTTATACTTGTCACTATTTCAAAAGGATAAAAATAGATTCATTGTGTTAAAAATGTCATTTCTAGGTATGAACTTGCCTGTTATTTTAATTTTTAAATTTTTACTAATTTATTATACTACACTAAGTGTATGTTTTTTTTTATTACATAAGTTTTATATTATTAAGGATTATTTTTAGGCAGCAGAAAATGTAGAAACTGGCCTAAATGAAGCAACATCATTCATAAAAAATGGAATGGCCTATCAAATGCAATCACTTAGAATGAAAAGAGCAATGTCAACAGACTTAAAGTATCAATGGAAATTTCCAATTAAATTTTATATTGCCGATGATATTAATACAACTGCTGTACGAGTTGGATTAAAAAGATTTGAAAAATATACATGTTTGCGATTTAAAGAAGAATGTTTTGAATTAGGTCGTCATCAAGGTATTCGTTTCTTCCGTGGTAAAGGATGTGCTTCCTCTTTAGGAAAAGTTTTTGAAAATGAACCACAAGGTCTTAGTTTGGCATATACATGTGATACACCCGGCACAGTTCAACAAACCATGGGGCATGCTTTAGGTATGTTAAGAGAACAAAGAAGAACAGATAATGATAAATATGTTAGAAGATTATTATGGAATATTAATACAACATATCTTGGTAAATTTATGAAAAAAAATGCTTCAGATACATTTGGTGTACCATATGATCTTGGATCAGGTATGCATTCAGGAAGATATGATTTTAGTGCTAATGGAAAAGAAACATTACTTCCTTTGGATAAAAGTTTTATTAGAACAATTGGACAGATAGAGTTTAGTTTTAATGATTATAAACTTTTAAATATCTATTATTGTGACAAGAAATGTCCAGAAAAATTAAATTGTCTTAATTATGGATATACTGATCCAAATGATTGTACTAAATGTAGATGCCCAACATTTTATGGTGGTACATATTGTGAAAAAAAAAGAGTTTCTGATGAAGGATGCCCTCATTCAGAAATAAGATTAAACCAAAGAGAAGCATCTTTTACTATAACAGGTATAAAGACATGCTTCTTTTACATATCAACTGAGGAAAGAAAAAGAATTAAAATATCATTAGGACCATCAACAAGATTGTATGTAAATCCACTAAGTAATACTTGGTGTCCAGTTGGAAAAGGTCTTGAAATTAGACACGTTGCTGATAAAGGATCAACAGGAGCATTGTTTTGTGGTAAACATAAAGGTTTTGCTACATTATCAGAAGCAAATTATACAAATTTAAAATATGTTGGAACATCAGAAGAGGATCGTCTGGAATTAATATTGTTAAGAGAACCAAATTAGGATTATAATCCTTTTAATAATTAATTCCCAATGTATTAATTATTTTTTAGTTATTTCAATAACATCCATCAAAAAATTTATATTTATTGTATATTTTGTGTCTTTATTATATTTGGTAAATTTTATTAGCTAAAAACTAAAAAATTTAATGATCTTTTTTCAAAAGTTTATTATAAAATTTATAGATATATTTTATAAATTTACCAAAAATGAAATATATACAATATTTAATTTAACAAAAATCTTAAAAAATATTAATTGTTTATTTTTTTTACTAAAATTGTAGTTCTTTATTTTTTTTAAATTAATTTAGTTAACTACTACATATTAATATTTAATTTATAAACAAATATAAAAAAAAAATTAAAATTTTATTTATTTAAACTTTATTATATAAATTAACAACTATTTTATTAATATCAGATTATTTAAATATTAATCAAATAATAACTTTTATACTTTTATATTCTTGTAAAAAAAATCTATTTATATATTAATAGAAAAAAAAATAAATACTTATTTTAATATCATTATTATTAAATATAAGTTAAGACATATATAAAAATGTTTTTTAAAAAATTTTATATTATCAACAAATATAATAAAACATTTAATAATCTGAATTATATCAATTAACGACTTATTTTATTAGAAAATAATTATTAAAAAGTGTAATAATTATATAAAATATAAACTACACCATTAATTCATACTAAATAATAAGTTATAAATTTAAATTTACAACAATACACTCATGTCTCATAACTTATCATATATCATTGAAATAGATGACTAATGTTATTTGATTCAATGTAATACATAGAATAACACTACACACTTCAAACTACACTATAATCAATGTTATAAAATGATGAATAAAAGATTGTTAAATAAATATATATTATTATTTTAATAGAAATACTTTTTCATTCATTTTATTCTAATATATTTAAAATGGTCTTCCAAATATTGATATTTCTTTATCATTGGATTGTTGGATGCTTAACAGCATTACTTCCAATTGGTATTTTACCAAGAAAAAATGTTAAATCAAAAATTGTACTTATTACTGGTGGAGGAAATGGATTAGGTAGAAGTTTAGCTATATCTTTTGGAAAATTAGGATCTAAAGTTGTTTTATGGGATATTGATAAAAAAGGATTACAGGAAACAATAGATACTTTGAAAAAAGATGGTGTTGAATGTTGGGATTATGTTGTTGATGTAACTAATAAAAATCAAATATATGAAACAGCTGATAAAGTTAAAGAAAGTATTGGATCAGTTGATATTCTTATTAATAATGCTGGAATTGCAAATGCTAAATTATTCCTCAATACTCCTGATGAAGATTTACAAAAAATTGTTAATATTAATTTAATGTCACATTTTTATACATGTAAAGCATTTGTTCCTGATATGGTTGCAAGAAATTCAGGCCATATTGTTACAATGGCATCATTGGCAGGTAAGGTTCCATCATCAGGAATTGTTGATTATTCTTGTACAAAATTTGCTGCTGTTGGATTTTCATCAGCTCTTGCGGATGAACTTAGAGTAATGTCAAATGGGAGAGTAAAAGTTACAACAATTTGCCCATACTTTATTAAAACAAATTTAACCTCAAATTTTGATATTCCATCATCATTTTTATTACCAGTTCTTGAATGTGATGAAGCAACAAAAATTATGATGGATGGTATATTAACTGAACAATCACAGTTATTAATTCCTAAATTTAGTTATACATTTTCAATCTTATATAATCTTCTACCTACAAATGCTTTTAATGCATTAACACAAAATAAGGCTTTAAAAGAAAAAATTATTGAACAAATAAAAGAAAATGAAAAAAAGAGAGATTGAAAAATTATTTTTTAAAAATATTATTATAATTAGATCTACTTTTTATTATTATTATTATTAAAAAAAAACAACTGCTGTCTGTTTACTATTATTTCTTTTTAATTATCTCACTTTACTACAAATTTATTGTATAATATTTTTTTGATAAAGATTGTCATAAAATTTAACAATATTTTTTATTGTAATAGATTAAAAAATGTATTATATTTAAAAAAAAAAAAGATTTTATAAGCTCATAAATATAATTTATATGTAATATGTCAGTTATTTTTTTAAAATACTTTTAAAAATAGATAATGTGTGTATATAAAAGTATTATCACATAATTTGATTGCATCTATAACATGTTCTTTGTATACTAAAAATAGTATAAGAAAAGTAATAAAAATCAATGAAAAACTGTTGTCGTAAAATTTTATCTTTTTTCTTATTTTTTTTAAACTATAAATTATATAAAAAATAATTCTTGAAGTCACATTTTGTTTTTCCAGAAACGAAAATCAAAGCAGTTTTTTTTATATCTTTTTTTTATTATTTTGAAATATATTTATATATTAATTTTTAAATTAAATGTATTTTTGTTGTTATACATGAATATTGAATTGTTTATTTTTGATATTAAAAAAAAAAACAAATTCATTGTTAATGCCTAAAAAAAATTAACACACCAATATTGGTGAAATTATTTTTTAATTATATCACATTTTTTGAAAAAATAATTTTTGTTATACAACAAAATTATCATTAATTTTAAAATTATTACAATTATTACGTTACTTTGTCAATGAAATCATTTGTTTTTTTTTAATTGTAAAATTGTCTTCAAGAATAAATTCAATTGACATTTTAGCTTTTTGCCTTCAAATAATTATATTATCGAATTTCGGCACACCTCAAAAATAAAATAAACAAAAAAATATATTTACAATTTTATTTTGTTAATGTGTAATAGGAGAGAGAGATTAAAATAATATAATTTAATCTATATATTTAATTTTTCATCTTCTTTTTGCGATAAGAATTGAGATGAAAAAAAAATTGTAATCAGATTAGTTTTAAAATAACTTTTATCAATTCTAATTTAAATATAGCTGTTTTATTTGTTAAAAATAATCATTTTATCAGGAAGTTTTGTAAGATTTTGTAATTTCTATATATTCATTTACAAAATATTATATAACGTTACCTTTTTATTTTAAGTTAACCACAACCGGCCATTTGTTTGACTATTGTTTATAAATTATTTTAAGAACTCTAGACTACTTGAGAAATCATTAATCCTTACTTTTATTATAAGCTTCTTTTCTTTAAAAATTATTATTTTTAAATATTCAATTTATTACAAAAAAGTTTTACCCAACACAATTAATATTTTATTATTATAAGAGACTTTTTTTTTGATTTACACATTTTTAATTTTATAATGAAGAAATTCAAACATTTTTATTGTAAGATTTATCTTTTTAATTTATGTTTATTTATATTATCTATGCTTCATTAGACAAAATTTAATAAAATTTGTCTTTATAAAAAAATTGTATTCCTTCATATTTATTATTTTTTTATGTTTTTAGTATCATCAAAATTTATCATAACATCTGGGTTTGAAAGAAGAAAATATTTTTAAAACGTTCTCAATTGTTTATTTATAAAAATTCTATTTCTTTTATGATGTTTAAAAAAAAATAGATAATCAAAGTTCAGTGACAAATTAACAATTTATTTTTAAGAGCTCCTTTAATCATTAAAAAAAGTAGATAAGATGTTTTTCAAAAAAAAGATCATTTTAATGATTAAGAAAATTAGTTTTTTTTTTATTTTTTTAATTATAGTTTTACTTTTTTTTTATAAAACATTTTATTTGTTTAGATATTGAGTGTATGCTTAAAATTAATTATAAAATTTATAAGATACATTACTATAAAAAAAGTGTAAAATAACACTTAAATGGTACATTATAAAATTACAAATTGATAGTTACTAGTAATGTATATGTGTTTGTATATATTTATTTTTATACAACCATGCCACATATGTTAAATTATAAGTTTTTGACTGATAAAATGTAACGTTTATAAATAAAATTGGCAAAGCTTGCCCTACTCCTACTTAATTAAAATTTATTATTTTTAATTTTATATTCTATAATTTTTCATACTTTTTATTAAGATATTTCTTTTTTATTTAGTTTTTCAATAAATAAAATATTTATAAAATTGAGTTTGTTAATTTAAAATAAGAGTAATATATTTTATAAAAAGGTAAATATGTATATTTGTTGATTTGAATTAAAATTTAACACATGTGTTTACTAAACCATAAGATGATAATATTTCTAAATATATTAATTTATTATTATTATTTATTTTATCATTGATATTTATATTTAATAAAAGGTAATATTAATTTCAGTGTGGCATATATTATAACTTTAACTATAAATAAATGATATTATTTTTAGCACTTTATATAATAAAGTCCTAGTATTTTATATTAATTTTTACTATTTCATCAAAAGAACTTTTTGTTATAGTTATCAGATCTGTTATTAAAATAACAGTTCATAATAAATGCAATGTCTCCTGGGTTTTGAGTAATTTTTCATATTTTACAAACTAAATTATTTATTCAAAAAGTTCTTCTTCTATTGAAAAATATTTTATTCATATTATAGTTAAAATATAACAAATTAGTCAGTTGTCATTTATTAATTTAACATTCTAAAAATGTTTCTTTACAAACATTTTCAAAAATTTTCTACTTTAATATGTAGATAAGAATAAAAATTATAATCATTCCTATTTTTCATTTTAATATTTTATAATATTAATGTTTTTCATATCCATAAATATATAAAGCTGTAGAAAAAAATATGATATTATTATTTGTTATTGATAAATTGACTAATTATATATTTTACAATTCATTTATTAATTATAAAAGACATTAATTAATCCTTTTAGGGACCAATCATGAAATAGTCCATAAATATAGATATATATGTGTAATAATAATATCTGGTGTCAACCGGCTGTTGTAGAATTAAAGCTTATTAGATAACTAATAAAAAAGCATTTATTGTTTCAAGTATTTTTAATAGATATATTTAATACTTTCTCTTGAATGAATCATATTAAAAAAAGCTTCTCTGCCCTTGATTTATTAACCCCATCAATAAAACAAATGTTTTCTTATTATATTTATTAATATTAAAAATGTTTGAAAATTAAATATTTTTTAATATAAAACATACTTTTTGTTATTAAAATATAATATATAAAATTTTTAAGCATTCAATTTTCGGATAATATATTAGTGGTTAAAACAATATTATAGAAAAAAAAATGAATTGATGTGGAAAAATGGATATAGTGTAAATCCTTTATTTGTTCAATTATTATGTGTTTTTTTATCTAAATATTTTATTTTTCAATGTTACTTATTATTTAAAAAGTATTTAATATTCCCACTAATAATATTTTATTATATCTATATATAATAAATAAAAATAAAAAGCTATTTGTTAAATTTTGCAAATAATATATTAATGCACTAGTTTAATTTTAAAATAAAATATTGTATTATTTGTATTGAAAAAAATATTTTAGACTATTTGCTACAATAAAATATTAAGTGACCTTATTTTTTAAATATATCTTCTTTTTGTCCAATTTTAAAATATTGTACTACAATATTGGTGGTGGCTATAAAGATTAGGTTAGATAACTTTTATACATAAGTGGGATTGTACACAAAACAATTGTAAAATTGTTGCTTTTTATATATGTATCTTGATAAGAAGTATGAAAGTTTTGTAATACTTAATCAAGATTATGATTTATTTACACATATAACTATTATCAGTCTACTGAGATTTGATATAATGAATCATCATAAGATAACTTCTTATTTTTGTAATATTATAATTAGAATTAAGTTTAACTAAATGTAAAAAAAAGATTCATCATCTATCTTCTGTCAATTAGTGTATCTTTAAACTCACATATTATTTACGGTTGTCATGAGTTTAAGAAAGCCTTATAACTAAACTTCTCGCTTAATAATCACTTCATCTATCATTTTTCTTTTCTTTCTTAGATAATCTTGTGTACATCATTAATCATTATTGTTTATATTTCATATCATATATAGATATATTAAACTATATTGTTAAAAATAAATTTTTTATATTACCATTTAAGTAATATACATTATATATTTTATTATAAAATATTCAACTTCTTCTTAATTACTATGAATTATTTTTTATTATTTTTTTACTTTATTTTATTTTTAATATAATTATATCCCTTTTCCTTTAAGTTGAGAATTAACTGGACAAAGTTAAATCCATATTTAAAGTATACATTCTGTTATTATTGAGGGTTTTTAGAAAAACCTTTTCATGTTTCATACAATTTCTCATATCATATATTAAAACTGGTAAGATATGAATTGACAAGAGGAAGATTATATTGAAGGCTAAAACTTTTTATATCTTGCGATCCTTTTATATTTGTTATTTATTATATTTTTAAAACCTCATATGTTAGGTTTTAAGAAATTAAATAAAAATTATTTATATTTATATTTTTCATATTTTGCCGTCTCAATTCAATATACTCTTTTTTTTTCCTTTTATTTAATATATACTAGGATCATTTTAAACTTAATAGTTACCTATAATTTCTTTTCAAAATTTTTTCTTACAATTATTTATTTCTTTTTTTAACATTTATATAGAATGAAGGTCATTATTTTTAAAATATTTATAATATAACTAATAAACTTTTTTATATAATTTTTAATTCATGTTAATTTTAGGAACAAAATATTGAAGATTAATATTTTATTTGGACTTAAGGGTAATGACAAATGATGATGAGAAATAAATTATATTTTTTATAACTTTTTCTCAACAATATTGTCAATTTCCTTTTTATAAATCAGAATTTTTTAATATATATTTAAAAGAACATAAATATTACAAGTTTATTTAAAAAAAAGTTTAAAACACTTAAATTTGAAATTTTGGTAAACGTTAAAGAAATATTAAAAAAATTAAGATAAACAAATAAAATTTTGAAGAGTAATTTTTGAAATATATAATAATTTTTTTATACCAACTCCAAGATCACGTTTTAAATTAAAAAAAAATTTTTTATCAATACATTCTCAATGTAAGTTACATTCATACTATTTTATTAGAAGGCTTTAAAAAATATCTTAACGTATAATATTTTTAAAATGATATATATATAAATATTATAACATTTTTAAGATTATAATATTTTTACTTTTAAAATCTTGTAACAGAAGTTTGTATCATTTTAAAAGCATTAATTAAATGACTTTTGATTTTACCTGAAAATAAAGGTATAAAAAAGAGTTATATTTATTGATAGTCTTGAGAAAATGAAAAATCAAAAGAAATGATATAGGCTTTCTTATTATTAATACTTAATGTTATTATTTTATTTAACATAATTTATTTCAGAATTTCAATTTCTTAATATTTACACAAACTATTTAAAAGAAAGTTATAGTTTAATATTTTTTTTTGCCACTAAATAATATTTTCTAAAAATTGGTAGTCTAATATTTATCCTGAAAGTAATTATTTTACCTCAAGTACTTTCTTGCAAAAAATTTTATTCAAATTTCTATTGATACAAAATATAAAAGAAAGATTTATTAAAAGATTATCAAAGGAGAAATATAAAGAAAACAAAAAAAAAAATAAATAAATTGTATCTCTCTGTTTGACATCATATACGTATATAACAATAATAATATTATTATCTCTTGGAGGAAAGTAACAAATAATTCATAATGAAAGGTGAGTTAATAATTTTCATTTGTTGTCGTAAATATTAAATTCTTTACAATAACATAACTATTGTTTTTATTATGATACTAGGTTCATGTTATTTTCTAAATATATTGTAGATTAACTTCAAAATATTGTTAATACATTTTATTATTATCATTTTAACATGTTATCTTGTAAGTAATGGCATAAATTAGAAAAAAATTATCTTAATACTTTAATTTTATTTTTTCTATACTTTAACTTTTAGTCCAAAATTTTTATTAATATTTTTATAATTTATGTATATGGCATTAACTCTTCTTATTTAATTTTTATTTCATTTTCATGCTGTCAAATACATAAAAGTCATTTTTAAGATATGACCATGATATAAGTACAATAATATATTTTTGAAGTACATAATAACACCCATAAAAGATAGTGTATAATAAAAATAAAGTAAGAGAACATTACCATAAATTTAATTCTAAATTACCTGATTTATTGTTTTAATATATCTGGATAATATTTGTTTTTTTTTTTCTTTAAATTATTTATATCTTTTAAATATAATTTTAAGAAAAGTTTTTTATTTTTTTAATTTTTATTTTAACTTTAATGTTTTAAGAAATTTTATAAGTATAATTTTTTTTAAATAAACAAAACATTTTCTATTAAAGTTTCATTAAAAACTAGTGTATTTTAAAAAAGATTATTTAACTAGTTCTAACCTTGATAAAAATGATGCTTAAAAATGTTTCCTATTCCGATTATAATTAACAATTTACAAGTAGGAAAAAAAAACTGACAACATTTTGTAATACTTGTATTATAAAGATAATATAACATGATAACTTTCTTAAGAATAAAAGTAATATTGTTATATATATATATATATTTTCTTTTTATATACATATAATTTTTGTTTAATATAATTTATTTTCTAACATAGTTAGGAATAGATTATTAAATTTATTATCTATTGAAAATAAAAAGTACAATAATAGGATTTCTTATTGTTAATATAGAGTTATTTCATGTCTATACTTGAAAATTTACATACCAAGTTTGTTGTATTTTATTACCATTTCATATATACATATTATATTTATGTGAAAAATCATTTTTTATCACTGGAGACATATTTATTATTACTAAAAAGTAGATATAAGAAATATTTAAAATTCATTCCTAATAAATTTATTCAATTTGTATCTTTAGTTATTTCATTAGTAATTTGCTAAGTAAACTATCATGATACTACAAGGTCCAGTATCACGGAGGATAATTTATTATTTTGAAAAAGAAAAGATAAAATAAAACTTTGTAAACTTTAGTAATTCAATCTTATAATATATTGTTTTACTACTATTTTTTTTTTTGATAGTTACTAAAAATGAATGTATAATTGTTTCACAATTTTTATTTAAAATCTGAATCATGAATATTTATAAAATATACTTATTATCTTAACCAACTTTTATTTATTATTCTTTGTCAAAGTTTATAATAAAATAGAATTGTTATTACATATAAATATATACTTTAACATTTATATATAAAATAATTTAGTTATTTTTTGTAGTAAATAATAGTCTATAAAATTTTTTTTTTCTAAAAACTTTTATAAAGTATATTTTTATAATTAATTAAAATATATGTAACGGATTTCAATATTAAATTTTTCTGTGACACATAAATTAATCCTATTTTTTTTGAACAAATTATTCATTTTTATTTCTGTTGTTAAATTTTGCGGCATACTTTTTATATACACTTTTTTTTTTGTAATAAAAAATTTGTGATTCATTAAGATTGACTCACCATATGTAACCAAGTGAAACTAATTTAAAATGTTAAAAATAAAATTTCTTTTATTTTAAAAGTTTGTACTTTAACATTTAAACATAAAAATAATTCTACCTTTCTTTGTTAACTATTTTTTATTGGTGGTAAAAACAATTTATTAACTATTAATAAATATATAAATTTTCTCATAGACATTTATTAATAAATTCATATATATGATTATAATTTCATTTAATCATACTTATTTTTAAAGATAAAAAGTTATGATTTTAAGATGATTAAATGAATATATTCTATTTGTCATATTATTCCCCAAAGCTAATTTCTATAATTTTCTTTTCTATTTTTATAATTAAGGATAATTGATATTTAAGATTATATAAATATATTTTAAGAAAATTTATCCTTTCCTTTAATATTAATAAAGTTAAATTAGTTAAAATGATTCATCTCCAATTATAATCACATGAATCTTTTATATTAATAAATCTTATAATTGCCTCATATTGCTGTCCACTTTTATTCTATTTCCGATTACACAACATCAATTTATTTTTCAATTCTTATAATTTACTTTGTTCCTATTTCTATATTTTTCTTCTTTTAACTTTAACAGTTTTATTTTATATGTTCGATTTTAAATTATATTTTTATCCTATATCATTATAATACTAAATAATCATAATCACTACCTAATTAAATATATAACATTGAAATAAATATTTAAATAAGGAACAAAATTTTATCTTATTCAATTTGAAGTACTTCATATCTTATTTACAAATGGCAGTGAATAGCTTGTAATTTATACTGTATTTTCTATATATTTCCTTTTTCAAATCTTTTATATTAGATGAATATAAGAAGGAAACAAAATTAAAGATAAATTTTATAAAGAAGTACACGGTGATCTTATTATATGATGAGATTTTTTCTATCTAAATTAACTGTAAAACAAGTATAAAGTTACATTATTTAATTTAAAATGTAAAAAAAATTAAATTTTCTTTTTTATAATTTCATACTTTTATAATATGTTTCTTTTTATATATTTTATATTAATCCATGTCTATGTGATATAAAAGAGAAAATGTAATTATTAGTTAAAAATTTATTTAATGTTTTAACAATTTTGTAACTTAACATTAATTTATAAATTAAAGAGTGTTTTTTTTATTCACTTATCAAAATAACATTACTACACTCTCTACTTATATTATTTTATTATGGGACTTCTTTACATTTTTATTCTTTTTATAAAATAGTATTGAAGATGTTAGCAGTAGTAATAAAGGTATATATAAAGATACCCACTTAAAATCTAATTTCTGAATCATCATTATCTATTGTTTTGTAAAAATCTCTTCAAAAATTTTTATATTGTTAATGTAACGCACTAAATACTTGAGACATTTTGATAAAAATTTTATATAAAAATAATTCTAATTAACATGGCAAAGTGTGTTTTTAAAAATTTTATTTTTGTTTTATATCTATTATTTTTATCATTCATTTTTATGTTTTTATAATCATCTTAAAGTACTTTGAAAAGTAATCTTGCCATTAATTAACTAGTCAATTATTAAAACCACTTAAAAATATTTTTAATAATATAAGTATTTTAAACTTGGTAGTAGTTTGATAAAAATTTAACCATTTAATTTCTTTATTTTATTCTTTTTACCAAAAAACTTTTTTTTAGAATTTATCTTTTCTTAAAAATAGTTAAAAATAAAGCAATGATTTTTATAACTACATTATTTTAACATATTCATTCATATCCTCCTGTCCAAATATTTTTATTTTTACTTATCTTTCATCAAACATTATTAATATTAAAAGTTCTCTTTTTCAACATCATAATAATAATAATAAAAATAATAATAATAATAAATAGTAAGGCATCTTAAAATAAAGTTGGAGAAAAATAGAGTGACCAGAAATAGTAGAATAACAAACAAGAAATATATATATACATATATATTTAAAAGTTGTAACATAATAATTTGTTGATTTAAAAATATACAAATTTACAATATTTTAAATTATTATCAAAAAGGAACATATTTAAAAATAGAGAATATTCATAATGTACTTTTCGTTTTTATTAAACTTTTATTTTATGCTTTATATTTATTATAAAATTTTAAAACTCATATGAATGTATATTTTTATCTATAAATGTTTATGTTTTTAAATTATTGTTGTAAATTTAATTTAATTTTTTTATTTAATTTTTTTGTTTTTAAATGAATAAACAAAAGAATTAAATCAAAAATTTTTTAAATCTTTTTAATTTTTTTATGGTATAAAAACTTAAGATTACCCATATATTTAAGGAATGTTTCAGAGGTCCCAACGGAATGATAAGAAAAATTGACAAAGTAAAAGTAAATATATTATAAATAGAAAATTATATAACTTTAAAACAACTTGTAAGAATATAACTATTTATTCTTTAACCGTTATAATCTTATAAAATCTGTTTTATTTAATTTAACAAAAAAAAAATTATAGTTCTTTTCAAAATAAATAAAAGTAGATTTTTTTAATAAATTTTCTCTTTAGGTATTTATACCAATTCCCTTATATGTAAAGCCTAATTTAAAAAATAAGATATATTAAAAGATAGATGACATTTTTTTTTATCCAACTTTTGATTTAAAAATAAATTAACATTAAAAAATTCATCAATCTTTATAATTTATACTTCCTATCTTTTTTTATAATATTAAAACTTCTAGTTTTCATTGGAAAAATAAAAAAAAAGCTTATGAAAAAGTCTTAGTTAGATAATTAATGGCAAAAGACAATATATTTTTAAAGTTACTGTAAATAATATTAATCTTCAATAAAATCTTTTGAACACATTATATTTAACGTTCTCTGTTCAATGAAAAATAAAGCTTCATCAATCTCAAATCTAAAAAAAAGAGTATGAGCTTTTTATTTCTTATTTTGGTTTTATCTAATTCCCTATTCTATTATGCGATAGTTCAATTTATCATGAACACCATTTTTTTTTATTGCCATTCCTTTGCTTTCTGTGTCATTTTAAATTGCCATACATTATAGAAGCAAATAAAATGTTTAAAGAAAAATAAATCTGTTAATCTTTTATTGTTTGCCATTCTTAATATGCCTAAATGACTATAAATGACCTTATAAATTGAAAATATTCTCATATTTGATGTTATTATATTTTAAAACATTCACTTTTCTTTAAGCTACATTTTAGTATATAATTTTTTATAATATAATTAAGATAAATAAGGTAATGTTTTAAGAAACAATTTTTTTTCACATAACTCTATAATAATAAGTAGTCATTTTGTTTGATTTAGATACTGTATACAAAAAAAAAGTTATATAGTAATATATTATATAGAAGAAGTACTCATTATTATATAAGGAGTCCATAAACATATGTTCAAGAATATATTTACTCAATTATTTGTTACATCCCATGTGGTACTTTTTAAAGATTCCAATAAAGATATCTTCTGTACTTGAATTGATAAGTCACCATTTAAACTACTTAAATGTGACATTTCATGACTTTTTGAATTACATTCCCATTGGAAATGTTATTACATGAGTATTATTCTTGAATAACAATTTAATATTATGTCAATGAATAACTTATATATTTTTACTTATTCATTTATAAAATCATCTTGAAATTCAATCTTCATATGGTTACTCCAAAAAGTCCATTATCTTTCTATTCATTTTACATCTCTCATTACCCAAAATCATATTGTAGTGGTAGTTAATAGAAGGAGGGGGGATGTTGTTGTTTGTTGACAATTTCATTAAATTCTCCTTCCTATTAAAAAGTTAGATAATAATAAAATATATATCCAAAATTGTTTCTCTCTCTCTCCCCTTCATACTCAATTTATTATTACATAATGTAATTTGGAGCTATTCATAATATATATATATATTATATCTACAACTTTATTCTTGATAATATTCAAGAGTTTATCTAATTGTCTTTTAGTTCTAATAATGGAACCTCATTAGATGTTCTTCCTTCAAAATATGTCCTTTTAATAAAAATAATATAAAGGCAAATAGATTGATGAACTTTTATCAGATTGTGTGATAATAACTTCTTTATATAAAAAGGCAAAATTTATTTTGATTATTTAACAATTTTGTTAATTTTATTATCAAAATATATGAGGAAATATGATGACAATTCTTGTAACATTAATTTATACATTTTCTTCTAATCATTATCTTTCTCAATATAATTAAAATTTTTCCTTGTTATTTAGAAAATATAATAAACTTACTTTTTAAAAATTATATTATTCCTTTAACATATAAATTAATGTTAACACATATAAAATAAACTTTATCATTTTCTTTTCTTTTCTTATTTTTTTTTTTTTAAATTTCTAAAATATTTTTTAATAATATTTATTATTTTAGTTCCTAAAGTAATGCAAAAAATTTCATCCTGGTTTGAAGATCATTTACCATTACGAAGGAGGAGATCATATGCAAGGAGGAGTGATTCATCTAAAAATAATACTCATATAAAATCATCAAAATCAGCAACACCAGCTTATAGGATTTCACCATCATATGATTTATCTCAATCATGTTATGGAGGGTATCCTTCAAATTGTCCTCCAAAAACTTTATGTAACAATTATAGTTGCTGTTGTCATCAAGATTTAAATAATATTAATATTAGTGATAGTTATAGTTCTCAACAATATGTGGAGCATCATAAAAATATTCAACAGTCAAATGAAGATAAATATGGAGGTAGAATGGCAACAAGTTTTGCTGGTATTTCTTTTAATAATGATAATAGAAAATTAATTAACTGTTCTGAAGAGATTGATAAAAATAAATTAGAAGATGAGGATGAGTATATATTAAGTCCAATTTCATTATCAAAAGGAAATTATTTTCATAATAGGTATATTTATCCTTCTTCATCAAATAAAATAATGAATCATTCAATGGGGCATAACTCATTATCCTTAGGATACTCAAACACTCTTCATTCAACTGCCTCATTTAGACAGGTTTGTTAATATTAATTATTTTTATATATTATAAATATATATATATATATTTTTTTTTAAGAATATTCGTACAAATCCATGGATTCATCGATCTAAACCAGCAATTCTTAATAATAATAATATGTTTATTGTACAACAATCAAGAAATAATATTAAAAATATAAATGAAAATATTATATCACAAGGGGAAAAAAATAAATTATCAAATACAAATATAATAAAAAAACCAAATCTTGAAATTTTATATGCTTCAATGGATAGAGGAGCATCACTACGTGTTAAATCCTTAGATGAGTCAACATGCAGTTCTGGTTATGGTTCACAAGATAGCAGGTTAGTATATATTGATATCATTTAATTCCTACAACCCTATTTTCTCATTTAACACATTATTTCCTATTTTCTTTTTTATTATATCATCAAAATAATTCCTATTTTATACAATATATATATATATATTGGAATAGAAAAATTTCTCTATTAACAAATATTTAGTAATTGTATATATATATATATATATAGTAGTATAGATATTGTACCTCACATTTCATTTACATCAATTTTCTTTTTATGGAAAAATATTTTAAAAGAAAAGTATATTATTTTGAAAATATATATATATATATAATGTAAGAGGTGAATGCTACTATTTTTATCTTTTCAATTACACTAGTTTAATCTATTTCTAAGACATCCATTAATTAAAAAAAAAAATTAAATATATATATATTTTTTTATTTTAGTCCTGAAAGTTCTGTTCATTCTCCTAACTGGCAACAATCTTTAAATAAAGAAATAAAACAAAGTGACAGTCAAACTTCCGGTCTTTTGACAGGATCGGAGTCTGAATTTACATTATATGCCGCTACAAGATTAAAACAAATATCAAATAATATGGATGGAAAAAATATAACAAACTCATCGTCGTTTGTTAATTATCCTTTATGTAATAAAGATGAAAGTTTTACTTCTGGAATAAGTAGTGGCTATAGTGAAGAACCTATTTATCATGAACTTGAGGTAAAAAATTTAAAAAAAAATTTTCTTTTATTTATTAATAATATTTTTTAGATTATTAAACGTTTATCAATGCTTGAAATAGATGAAGATTCAGAAGAATTTGGAGGTTGTTGTAGTGATACAGAACTTTTAATGATGGATACAGCATCATCCTCCTCATTTGACTGTACATCTCCAATTTATGCTGTTCCATTTGAAGGTGATTCGACCCGTCCATCGAAAAATAAGTCATTCTACGATGATGACGAACCTATCTATGCAGATGTCGTTTCACTTAAAATTTCCCCTGATAGGAGTACTCCATCACCCCAACCAATTATTGATGAGAAGGCACATCTTGAAACAGCAAAACAAATAGCCGCCACAAGTAAGGCGGAATTTGAATTTTTGGAACAATTAGATAGACAGATAGCAGATCTTCAACAACAATCTGAAGCTATGAGGAAATTAGTTGAGGAAGCAAAGGAAAGAGATGAAATAAGGCAAAAGAATAGACAAATATGTTTAAAAGAACTTTCTCAATTAAAAAATATGAAATGGATAGTTAGAAACAATTTTGAACTTTGCTTATAAAAAAAAAGTCTACAATATATAAATATTTTTAAAGAAAGCCAAAATTTTTATTTTTACAGTTGGTATTATAACAATATAAAAACTAGAATTATTATAATAATATAAATATATATTAGAGGAAAATACTTACTCTTCTCCAAGGTGAATGTATAAAATAGTACAAAATGTTTATCAATACAATATAAAAATTAATTACAACAATTTTTTTTCTTTATAAATTTTCAATTTACTTATGAAATATTTTAATAATTTTTATATTAAATAAAGAGACAGTCACTTGTGGGAATTGTTTTTAATTATTTTTATAAAACATTACTTCTTTTTGTTATTATTTGTCATTTCAATGTTATTATTACTTCCTTCTAAAGCTTCAAAATAATTTTTATCTAATAAATATTCATATGCACTTTTTACAATCCTTTGAAACCATATACATACTAAGGAACCAACAAAACCTACTCCTGAAATATTAAAAGGCCATATTGGGCCAAAATTCTTTTCAGCCTCAGGAACATTAATAAAAAAATTAAAGAGATAATTTGTAACACCAATTCCACAAGACATACTAAAAATTGATAATATTGCTATTAAAACAAAAACAGTAATTTCTATTTGAAGGATAGCTATTTGAGGCAATATTAATTTTGGATTTTCATTTACAATTCCATACATCATTAAGATAGATGCAATAAAAACCATAACACCAATTACTAAAACAAATACAGTGGACCATAATCCTGTTATTTTATAAACTGTTTGTAATACTAAACTAATAAAAAAAATAAAAAAAATTATATTGTTAACTGAAAAAAAAACAATAGATAAACAAACTAATAGAGATAAAGATAATTCCAGATAATGTTAGTATTTCTAAAACACTACCAACAATTGCGGCATTACGATAATGAACTAAACCAAATAACTCTGGACCATAATAGAAAGAATCATTTTTATTAAAACAATTAACCATTTTTATTTATAAAATATATTTATCAAAAAGAAGATGCTTAATACTATAAGATGAAAAAAAAGAAATTTTTTTTTGTTTGATTAAATTTAAAATTTAAAATAAAACTCTTCCATATAAGAATATAAATTTTCTTTTGACCCAATATCCTATTTTTTTATACAATTAATTTTGCAATAAATTGTTGTGTAATAAAATTAATCATTAATGAAAGTATTAAATACATTTATTTATCAGTAAAAAAAGGTTTAAATATTATTCTATTTATTTATAAATAAATTCATTCTTTGATATATTAAATTTAACTGGATTTATTATCATAATATTTTAAAATAACTTTAATTATATGTAACAAAAAAATTAAAAATTATTTTATAGAATAAAAATAGATTTAAAAAACGTTTCAAGGAAATAAAAAGAAATTACACTTTTGCAGATAATAAGAAATTTATCTTCTTTTTTTTAATTTGAAAATTAAAAGCAATTGAAATTTTAATGAAGGTAACTTTTTAGTAAATAATTTTTGATTAGAAAACCATTTTTTTTTAATATACAGATAAAAATATTTTTTGTTATTGACACTAAAAATAACACTGTTTAAATATTTTTAAGAACTACAAAGTATTATTTATACTCTTTAAAATTGAATAAATATTTATGTTAGAATTAAATATGACTTAGTAATTATATATAAAAAACAATCTTAAAAGTTTATTATAGAATAAAGTTAAAAAATGAAATTCAAAATAATTTCTATTTTGCAATGCCTTTTTGTAGTTTCAAGTGCTTTTTATTATTTTCCTTATTATTTAGGCATTCCAATGTATAAAGTAAGTTTTTTTCTTTAATTTTTTTTCTTATATTTTAATACTTGTAGTATGCTCATGTTAATCCTTTCTATACTTACTAATATTATTTTGGTTTTTGAGATAATAAAACGAAGGGACTTAAAAACAAGTTAACTACAAAATCTATAAAATTAACAAATAAAAATTAAAAACAAATAATTTAAAAAAATATATAAAAATGTATTTTTATTATTGACAATAAAAGATATTATAAATCAAATTTTTCAATAGCTTTTTCTGATACTATATTTGCTATAGCTAAACTACTTGTTGCAGCTGGACTAGGGGCATTACGAACATGTAAAACACGTTCAGCAACCTTTCCTACACCACCATCAAATATAAAATCATCAACTAAATTTCCATTTTCATCAAGTGCTTGAGCTCTAACGCCTGCTGGACCATATTCTACATCAGAAGCTTGAAGAGATGGAACAAATCTTTGAAGTTGTTGAACTTGAGCTTTCTTTATAATACCCTTATACATTTCATTTATTCCAAATGTAAAATATTTAAAAATTAATTTTTGCATTCCTTTAAAAGCTAAAGAATCTATTAAATCTTTTATTGAAATATCTGTATAACGATATCCTTCTCTTTTGTATGCTAAAACAGCATTTGGTCCAAGCCAAATATCTAAAATATATAAATATTATTATTATTAATAAAAATAAAAAATATACCTCCATTCATTCGAGGTGTAAAATGGACTCCTAAAAATGGAAATCTAGGATCAGGAACAGGATAAATATTTGTCTTAACTAAATCACTTTTTTCTTTTTTTAATTTTAAATATTCTCCTCTGAAAGGTAAAATTTTTGGTATTGATGAGCATCCAGTCATTTGAGCAACACGATCAGACTGTAATCCACTAGCAGTTATAATATATTTTGCTTCAACTATTGTAGGGTTATTTTTAAATTTTAAATTTACTGGATAATTAGGATTACTACCTAAATAAACATCACAAAGTTCATGATTAAGATTAATACTACCACCAGCTTCCTCAAAATCTTTGGCATATTGTCGGGAGACAACACCAAAATCAACAATTCCTGTATATGGTGACCATATAGCTTTTAATCCTCTACATTTACTTTCAATTTCTGTTATCTTCTTACTATCAACTAATTCAATTTCTTTACAATTATTTTGTTGTGCTCTTTTATATAAATTATCTAAAATAGGAATTTCATGAGGCTCAACAGCAACAATTAATTTTCCAACTTTTTTATAAGGAATATTTTTTTCATCACAATATTTGTAGGCAAGATCAATTCCTTCAACACAAAGTTTGGCTTTTAATGTTCCAGGTTTATAATAAATACCAGCATGAAGAACACCACTATTATGACCAGTTTGGTGTTTGGCAAGAGTTGATTCCTTCTCATATAATGCTATTTTTAAGTGAGGTTTGATTAGTTTTAATTTTCTTGCTGTGGCAGAACCAATAATTCCTCCACCAATAACAGCAATATCAACATTGTTACTAGTGTTTAATCTTAATATTATTGATGATTATTAATTAAAAAAAAAATTAAAAACCAACATGGAACTGGAGAATAATCTATGTTGTAAAGTAACATTTCGAAATAACATTTTCTAAAAAAATAGATTAATTTTTTTTGTTTTTTTTTATTAAATAGTTTTAAAAAATAAAGTTAATAGTCACGTTTAATAGTGTTGATGTATTTAATAAATCTTAATAACTATTAAAGACATTTTACCAAGTTTGCAGTAGTTTGTGTTTTAAGTATGTTATATTAATTAATAAAACAATAAATTTGTCAATTTATTACTAATTATTTTAATCAGATATAGTTAAAAATTTGTTTTAAAAAAATTATGTTTACCAATTTTTAGTGTAACTGTATTTCATTTTTTTTTTATAAATTTTTAAAATAAAACATTTAATTATTGTACAAGTATTTTAATTAAATTTTTTTTAAATAAAAAAATTACTATTTACAAAATTAACTAATTATTTTAATGTAATTACAAATAAATATCATTTCTAGAAATTATAATAAATGAATGTATTTATTTTTATACTTTAAAGTATGACGTAACTATTTATATTATTATGATTTTTATTAATTTAAATTGTATCATCATTTTTAAATAAAAAAAAAAGCAAAATATGACATAATATAAATAAAATATTATATTAAAAAAAATTTCTTAATTTTGTTAAATATTATTTATGATATTTAATAATAATATCTAAAAAAAATATTACTATACTTTATTATATTATTAAAGTAAGACAATGTTTAGAAATATACTAAATAATGAAAAGAAATTTATTTTATTTAAAAAAATTATTACCAAAAAAATTGGATAATATGTCTAAAAATAAAATTTTTAAATTTTAAATAATAAACACATTTACAGATTCCATCTTCAAGTTCTGGATACATATCAATACGATGGCAAGGGAAACAATATGATGGTGGTGTTGTACTGTGTATTAAAGAAATGTAAAAGTTTATAAAAATAAAATTGAATAATAAAAATGCTAGTAATTTTTTCATTATTGTAATGATAATTAATTTCTTCCAAAAAAATTAAATTTGTTAATAAAAATATTAAAGAATCAAAAAATCAAGACTATTATTGTATAATTTTTTAAATAATACAAAATCATTTAACTCTTTATAAAGGTGAAAATTTTAATTGATAAATTAAGAATATTATAAAATTATTACTTTTTATTTTATATTATATTATTTATCATAATTTTTCCCTCTTAATTATATATATATAATTCTAAAAATAACAATAATTTACTACATAATTATTAAGATATTTCGTTATTAAATATAATAATAATTAAATATTGTTTAACCATCTTATTGAATGCTTCAATTATTTTTTATAAATAACTTATAATAAACTATTATAGAACAAAGATTATTTAAAAAATTAATAATTAAGTTTTTTTTTTTCGTTTAATTTAAACGCTAAAAATATTTCCATTCAATCATTTGATTTTTTAGTTAATAGAATTTTTAAAAAGATATAGTGTAAATAAAAATATTAATATGATGTTATAAATATTGTCATATTGATAAGAAAAAATTGATAAGAGAAACATCACTCCAAGTTTATTACTCTATTTATATTTTACTATTGAAAAAATGGTTAACATATTATTTGGTGGTGGTTGTATAGAAGCAGGAGAAAAGGAATGCCTTAAAACAACAACAATATTTAATACTGATACATTTGATTTTGAAGAAAATTCTCCTTTTACTATTCCTAGAAGAGGAAGTCAATTTCATATACTAGAAAATGATCTTTTTGTTATTGGAGGATGTGAAGGGTATAGACAACATTTAGATAGTATAGAAAAATATAATAATAAAAAATGGAATATACTTAATGATATAAAATTACCTAATAAAAATAGTTGTTTTACTTCAATAAATGTTAATAAAACTTCTGTAATAATATTTGGTGGTTTTAATGGTCTTGAATGCTTAAATGATGTTAGTCAAATTGTCAATCAAAATAATCAGATGAAGGTTAATAAATTACCAAATTTATCAACAAGATTAAAAAATTCAACTTCATGTTATAAAGAAAATCAATCAACTGATCCTTTACTATTTGGAGGTTGGGATGAAGGAAGAACGTTAAAAACTATTTTTGAGTATAATTTAGAAAAACAAAAACTTTTTATGGATGGATTAATGTGTGTACCTTTAGAAGGTCATACTATTACAAAAATTTCTTATAAAAAAGTTGCAATTATTATTGGTGGTTATGATGGTATTTGTGTTTTAAATAGTATTTTTTTATATAATTTTGAGGAAAAAAGTATGAAAAAGTTGAATGTTTGTTTGAAAATTCCAAGAGAAAATCATTGTACTATATATGATGATGAAAAAAAATTATTATTTATAGCAAATGGATGGAATGGTTTTAAAGCATTGAATAGTATAGAAATTTTTGAAGTAATTTCTCAAGAACCATGGTTAATTCCAAGAAATGAAATATTTTCCCCAATTGAAGGTAATAAACTTTGTACAATAATGTTTTAACATTTGTTATTTTTGTTTTTTTTTAAATTTTTTATAAATTATATTAAATTTATTTTAAAAACAATATCTATATATTTAAAAGTGCAAATTGATAAATTCGCGTACACGTTGTTAATAGTATGTCAAGAATCAAAAAAATAGATTTTAATGTTAATTAAAATTTGGCTAAAAAAACATCATATTTGACGTCAAACTAAGTGAATATTAAAAATTAAAAAGTATCTTATTTATCAATTTAGAAAAATAAAAGATTGATGAGATGTAATAAGTAAAGATAGGGAGGTTTATTTCTCACATTAACACTCATTTGATTAGTTATAGTGATTTTGCAAAATCCATCTATTTTCTAATATTTTTTCCTTAATAATTATGATGAAAATAAGCAGATTGTCTTTTTAGTAAACACAAAAACAAAATTTTGTTTTTTTTAATTATAATTTTATTATATATATATACTAAAAAATCATTTTATTATAAAGTTAAAAAAAAATAATCTAAATTTTTTTTTTTCAATAAATTTTTTTGTTTGATATTTTTCTTAATATTAAACCAATTTTTATGTTATTTTAGTGTTTGATTGATCATCTGAAACTTATTTAACATTTGATATTATTTATATTATACAAAAACATTATAATTTATTAACTTTAAATATGCCATAATACATGTGCTATTTATAAAGAAGATGTCTAAAGCGCAAAGTACTTTTAGTATAACTTTATGATTTATTTTTATTATATATAAAATATAATATATATATTTTAACCTTACATCTGTAAGAAGAAATATAAAATAGAATCTCTTGATTGACAAGATAATTTTAAATAATGATTTTAATAATTTCTCAATTGATCTTAACTATAGTACTTTATGATTTTTTTTTCTTCCTTAATCTTATATTTAAATGAATTTTAAGTAACTATCTTTGTCAATTAATAATATTATTTTAACCAAAAGCATTTCTCAATGATTTTGATTTATAGTTAATAAATAATTACTCAATCATATAACCACTAATATCTAATAGTTGTCTGGGAAGTCATATTATACTAAAAATAAGTATTTTTTAATATACATTTTTTTTTTCAAAATAAAAAATTATTATTATTATTTTTAAAGTAAATAAAATTTTATATATACATAATATTAAAAAAAATAAACTATTTATTTAATAATATTTATAAAAATTATACAATTATTTTATGTTTAGAAAGTTATATATTATTTTTAATAATATACCAATGATACGATATGTCAAGACAGATTTCCTATAACATATATTATTTATTTATAATTTTAACTTATTTTGTTTCTCTAATTAAAACAAATTTTCATCATACTGATCCATCTCAAGCAGAGGTAGAATATGTTGATTGGGTAACGGGTGTTCAAGTAGTCTTTTGTAAAGACACATTTGTTACTCAAGCAGATATAGAAAATAATTTTAAAAAAGCAATAGTTAATGTACTTAATAAGCATTGTCATAATAGTACGGCTTGTGGTTTAAAAAAACCGTATGTTTTTATTTTATTATAATAAAAAAAAATTCATTTTATTAATAGTGTAACATTTACTCCACAAAATATTATTTTTATGGAAGGTTTTCCAAGAAGAGAATATGAAGCGATAAATTTTCGTTTTCTTATTGTACTACCAACAGAGTCAATACCTATGAAAAAAATATCAAAACCTTTACTTCATAAACAATACTCTTCTGATGCTTTTAAAAAATTTCTAGTTGAAGAGATCACAAATAAGTTAGGATGGCACGTATTATATTTTGAAAAATATCCGAAATATGATAGGATTACTGAATTTATGAATATTGCATTGATACCAATAGCATTAACTGCAGGTTTGTTAATGATATGTTTAGCATACTGGTCCACTTGTTTAAATTCCATTGCATTTAATAATGGAGATTGGATAGTTAGTGGAGCGAGTGGTGGAAAAAATGCAGCATTACGTAGGACTATGGAAATTATTAGTGAACAAGAAGCATTCTTTGATCAATATTTAAAAGAGAAACAATATTATGAAAATTTTAGTAATAAGGATAATGAAGATAAAAAAAAAGATAATCAAATAATGACTATAACAAATATTTCTCAATTTTCCAAAGGAAAAGATAAGAAGGATAGTCGTAGTGTGAAAAATTTTCCAGGGTAAATTTTAAAATATTTATATGTTTTCTTAATCAAATTGATAAACATCTGTTTGTTTTTTTTACCATTTTTAAATAACATTAATTGTATTAATTTGTATGTAAAAATTACATTAAAAAAATGATAACTTTTTATATTTCCAAATTTACTAACTAAAAAGTAGAATGTAAAATGTAATTTTCTTCTCCTTTAACTAATGTATTATGAAAATTAACTAGAAAACTTCAAAAAGTCATTTTGATAGACATAAAAAGTTTCTAGAAAAGAATGCTACGAGATGGAAGAAAGGATAAATGAGGATAATTATCTAACAAAAGAAAATATATTTAATGATAAATTTGAAGAATGTATGGATAAAAAAAACATTGAAGATAAAAAAGTTAATAAAGATGTTGTTATAACTATAACTCATAAAGACAGTGATAGTTCATTATTAACTCAAGAACAAGAAGCACAATTAATTGCTAAAATTAATGAAAGGTATTTAAAAAAATTGAATAAATATTTTAGTTATTTTTAGAGATAAACGTAGAGCTTCTCTATTAAATTGTAACCCAGATGTTATTAAAGAAATAAAACGAATAAAACGTCATCATGCCACTAGAAATAGTATATTTTCATTACCATCACCTAAAAGGAAATCAATTTGTTCTCCTGGTAAAAAGCAATGGAAAACAGGAAGTATAATGTTTAATTTTATGAGAAAAAAATAATCTTCAATTCTTTTATTTTTGTATTATCAATAATAAATTTTACTAAGGTAGAAGATATTATAAAAAAAAACAATATTTCTTTGAAAATTACTTCATTTCATAACCTATCTTTCGAGAGCCACCCATGGTATCAATAACTAATCTATCCACTGTTGCTTCAGCTTCCTTGTATAGATTAATTCTATTTTGTGTTTCTATATCACATTCTAATGAAGGTAATTTGATAATATTTTGTTGTTGAAAAGTTTTAATAACAGTTTTACCTGGTTTTCCATTAAAAAAATCTGCCTCAGAACGTGTCTTACCAACTTTTCCAAGAAATTTTTTTAAATTTTTATGTGTTATATTTTTAACATTATCTTCATCACCAAGAATATTGTCAAAATCTAAAATTAAAATTAAATGTAGAGTTAAAAAAAAATATAATTATTTACTATCCCCGTTTGGCATGGATTTAGTTGAGCTTGTTGATTGTACACTATCAGTGGTCAAAGTACTGTCGTTTCTACATAAAATATTCTTATCTTTTTTTATCATTTTATTAATTTCAGATAATGATAAAGAAGATTCTAAAAAAAAAAGTATAAAGTAAATATAATAAATGTTAATAAGTAAATATAAAAATGTATTATGAAAGCATTATAATATTATATTCAATGAAAAATAAATATAAATTATTAAATAATAATTTCTTATTATAAAAATAAAAACATCCTAGCACTTTCCACTAGTATTTTTGTTTTATTTAAATGAAAAAATGAATGAATAATATTTTTTACCTTTATTGTTTGCACTAACAGTATTATAATTGTTAATTAATATATTTCTAGTTTTTTCATTAAATCCGTGATGAGATTTATATGATGATAATTTCATTTTGTTAATAAAAAAATATTAATATAGAATCTAATGTTATTAGACAAAATTGAAACCTTTAAATTAATTTATTAAAAATTTTTAAGTTATTTAAATATCTTTTTTAATAAAAATAATTTAAATTAAAAAAAAAAGTGTACTAATGTTAAACGAATCGTTTAATGAAATAAAGTGTGTTATTATTAAAAGAATATATTATACATATTCTTGTAAATTAAAGCTATCTTTAACTTCCTATTATTTTGATGATTCTTGATGACATTTTAGTTTCCATAGCTACTAATAAAAAAAAACAAAAAAAACTTTTTGATTTTTGTTAAAAGTTTCACTTTTTATATAAAAAATAAATAATCTTTTTTTTTTAAAAATTTGTAGAAAAACCAAGAATTTTTTAACATATATATTATAAAATTAAAAATATATTTCTTAGTTTAATAAGTAAAAGATTTAATTAATGCAAAGTGTAAAAAAAGTTTTTTTTTTATAGTACCTGCTTATTAAAAATAAAGTATATTATTTAAAAAATACTTAAATTGCATATACCATTTTGAGGAAAATAACAAGCTTAAATACATATTTCATTCACATTCATAAAGACTTTTTATAAAATTTATTTTATTGTACTTTTTTTTGACTTTTTACAGAAAATAAATTGATGTATTTTCATATATAAAAAAAAAATTGTCTATTACCATAATATTTTAATTGTTATTAGTGACTACTTTTAATATAATAAATTTCACCATAAAATTTAATTTTCTATAAAAAAATAAAAAAAATGAACTTTAATATTTAACTGTTATAATTAATAACTTTTTTAAATATTATAATTTTTGTTAAGTACTTTTTTTATTAAAAATAAAAATGTTTTATTACTTTTTTCAATTTTTAACAATGTCTTGAATTGTGTTTTTGCATTAAAGCAAACAAATATTAAAAATAATTTTATGTTAACATAATATTATTAAATTCGCATTTTCAATGTTTAACAATATTATTAAAAATGTTAACATAGTTGTTAAAATACTTGTTTAATAATCACTTTTCATCCACGCAAATTTTTTTTTAGACTTTTTCAATAAGTTCAAATATTCTAAAATAAAATTTTTTATAAGAACTTTGAAATTTAAAATATTTGAGGATAAGATTAATTTTTTAAATCTTTTTGGGGTAATCTATTTTTAAATGATGTAAAAGGTATTTAAGAAAGTTTGAAACATTTGAAAAATCAAATATTTTTATTAAAAATACTTAACAATCTTAAATAATCATGAATATCAATCTTTTCTTTATCTTGGCTTTCTTAGTAGTATCTTCAAGTGCTTTTTATTACTATAATCCTTATAATATCTACTCAAGTTACTATCCCTCATCATACAATGTAAGTTATAAAATTTATTAAAAAAAATATATTTTTCTTATAGTATGGTTATTCTGGATATTATCCATCTTATTATGGATATCCTACTACTTCATATTATCCATCTTACTATGGATACTATGGATTTGGAAGTAATCAAAATAAAAATGAAATTAATAATGCTCAAGCTCAAGAAAGTAATCCAAATTTAAGCCTTACAAATAATTACAAAAATAGATTGTAAATAAATTCTTACATAATTTTTACCATAAATTAGATGTGAAATAAAATTTTTTTTTTGATAAAGTGCTTATAATTATTTTTTATATCTGTAAATTAAAAATTTCAAAAAAGTTAACTTTGTAATAAATGTTATTATTTTTTATTATATATTTTCAAGGCTACAATTAAAAATTTTTTTAGGTTTATTATATAGTTATAAAAAAATTATTTTTATATTATTATCATTTTATATATAAAATTTTTTTTTATAAAAGTAATTTGAATAAAATTATTCGTAGTTAATAAACTTGATCTATATAATATATGTCAAATATATTTTTCTATTATCAATTACTACAAACTTTTAAAATAATCAATTTGTTTCTTAAAATAGTACAATAACATTAAAAAAAATCATTTATTAAAGTGAATAAATATTTTTATTTCAATGTGTTACTTTATAATATAGTATATACTTATCAATTCAAACTATAAAATATTTGATTAAAACATATTTTAAAAAATTTACGTTAAACACTTTTTAAAATGATTTAAAAAATTAGTGGTATTATTGATAGATTAAAAATAATATTATAAAAATAAGGCAAAAAAAATTTTTTTTTTAATTATAAAAATAAACTTCTTTTAAAATAAGAATAAAATATTTCCCAGAATTTAAGGCTCTCTTGACACTATTTTACTAATCTTTTTTTATCCTACAATTTTAGTACGACCAAGGAAGCAGAAACTAAACCAGAAAATGAATTAAATATTTTACTTAGAAAACCAATTAAAGATACTTTAAATTTCTTAAAAACATAAAATTTTTTATAAACATTTTTTTTAATATCAATTTTTCTTTGCCATACTATGAAAGCAATATATATGTGCTTTAACACTTACTCAAGCATAATATAAAGTTTTAAAAATTCAGATATAATTGCCTCTATCCTTTTTACATAAACTATTATCATTTTTTATTAAGATTAGAGTATCTTTAATTGTTTTTAAAAAGTGATGAATATTGATAACTTTTTATTATACTTCATAAAATATTAAATATTTTTGATATTTTTTTTTAGTATTTGTTATAAAAATATTAATAATATACTTAATTTTTTTACTAAGTTTTATTTTTTTTTTAATTTATGAGAAAATAAGACATTTCAGAATATATTAAACATATTTTTAAAGAAATTTTTTTTAATAATAAAACATTATTTTAAAACAAAATGAATCCAAATAATAATTTTAAAACTTTTTCTATCAGTGTTGAAAAAATTGTTTTTATA
Organism: Strongyloides stercoralis; assembly: GCA_029582065.1. Classification (NCBI taxonomy): domain Eukaryota; kingdom Metazoa; phylum Nematoda; class Chromadorea; order Rhabditida; family Strongyloididae; genus Strongyloides; species Strongyloides stercoralis. The sequence goes on along the minus strand of CM055866.1, from coordinate 6,011,373 downwards.
TTTTGTATTTTGGAAATGAGTTTGATTATTTATTTTTATCAATCAGGTACGTTAGTTAACAATAGTGATATAAATCTATTTCAATATATTGATAACAAAAAAAAGTACAACTTTTTAGATTAAAGAATATTATATTATATATTTTTATTTTAGATATTTATCATCCATTGGCAAATTGTCAAAAAGTCAATGCTACTGATGTAGAAGAAATTTATACTGGACGTGGACCAGGAAAAATGATAACTGTTGAAAAAGAGATATGTACTACAAATATTTTTGTAAATTTTTTTGTTATTGCACATTTTGCAGCAGATGTTTTATGTTTATGTTCATTTCCAACTTATCGAGCAACTTTGATTTTTCCATTATTAATTATTCTTATTGCTAATATATTTTCATCAACAATATTTTTAATATTTAATTTAGGATATGTTGTTTTTAAAGAAAAACATGAATGGGTAAGATTTTTATTTAAAATTTTATTTAATTTTACATTGTTATATTGAAATATTGAAATAATCTTTTGTTAATGGAAGGAATGTACAATGCAATTTTCTCTATTGTATTCGTTACATTATATTGTAATATATATTATAAAAAAAATGTGTTTTGAAAAAAAATTTGAAATGTAAAATAATTCTTTTGTTGTCTTAAAAAAAATAAATTATCAAAAGATATAAATGTTTAAATCATTTTTGATCAAATCAAAAATCAACTATTAATCTTTTTCCTTTTTTATTCTATTATACAAAACAAAGTTATTTAAAACTTTTCTTCATTAATCATTTTTATTTTATGTCTTATTTTTTTCAGTTTACTTCAATATTTATCTTATTACAACTTTTTTTACGCCTGTATCAATTTACTGTAGCAAGAAGATATTACTGGTACAAAAGTTGGCAAGATGAAAATAAACATGTTCCTGTAAATAATCTTCTTACAGAAGATGATTACCCTTTTCAATTTTAATTTATCTTTTATGATGAAATAATTGTTCTGTACTTTATTTAATTTTATCTTTCATCAATTCTTTTAAATAATTGAATTAATATATGTCCATTTAATTAATAATATTATTATGCTCTATAATTTTCTTCGCTTCAATATTTTTTAAAATTAGTTGATCTCATTTTTATAACATTTTTTTTTAATATATTTAACAATAAAATTATTTATGAGAACATCAATTATTTTAACAACAATTTAATTTTCTTTTACTCTATTTATTAAACTTTATATTAATATATATGGAATAATTAAAAAAAAATATGTATAAGTAAATATATTTCATTATATAAATACATATATTGATATTCCTGAAGATGTAATCTTTTTTTCTTTTTTTTCTTCTAAAAACCACACTTTAAATATATCTCGCTCTTTTTGGGGAACACTATTAATTACCAAAAAAAGCATGCATTGACGTGTAGGAATATTTAATGAAAAATGGTTTTTGCGCAAATAAAATCAGTTTTCTTTATAGGCACAAAGATTGAAGAATAAAAATCGGAAAAATTATGGTTAATGAGAAAAATAAAAATTTAACTGTATTTATAATTGTAAGATTTAATTATTCTTTTTTTATTACATGTTTCTTTACTAAAATCAACAAATTATAAACTTTTATTATGATAAAATAATAGTTTTTATATATATTATTAATTTAGTTTAATATTTAATATGAAATAAAAATTTATTTATTCTATAATAAAAAAAATAACTTTTTATTTAAAAAAAAAAATAATATGATTGTACTAATTGATTTTTATAAAAAAAAATTTTTAATCCGTATATCATAGGATATTTGTTAAATTATATTTAAATGTTCTTTAATTTATTAACTATTTATTATTAACTATATTTATAATAAAATGTATGATATCAAAATCATGAAAATATATCTTCTTCTATAATTCTTTATATGTATAAATATATATTTATATCACTGCTAAAGTCATTGATGTGTATATTTAATATTTGTTTTGATAAAATTATTTCGTTATGTATAGTGAAATATTTTAAATGTCGTTAAAAATAATTTTATTAATAAAGAAACTTTTAATTTTTGATTTAAGGAATAACATTTTACATTCCATCGAAATTAATTTTTATTATTACTCATAAATATTAGAAAAAAAATTTTTTTTAATATAGCTGAAGTTAATTCTTCAAAAATTAATGATGGAAGAGATCAATTTATCCAATGAAGATAATCAAAAAAAAGTAAGTTTTTAAACAAAATCTATGTATTATTATTATTTTTTATAATTGTTAGACTGTAAAACCAATTTATCAATCAAAATATGATAATTATCCAGCATCATTATTTCAACAAGCAAAAACTCCTGTACCCGGAGTTTCTTTTAATGATGCAGATAATGCAGTATTAATATCGTCAGACAATAATTCTGTTGACTCAAATAGTAATTATGGTGATAAAAGAGTAAAAAGTTCTACACATGATATGGGAAGACAAGGAACATATCATCCTAAAAAAAAAGAAGATAAAGGATCAACAGCAAAAATTTCAACTTTACCTAATGGTCCTATTATTATTGATGATTCTAAGGGTAAAGAGTATAATAAAAATAAAGAAAAAAAGTATGGTGGAAATGCCATTGCTTGCCTACTAACATTTGCCATTCTTGCAGCATTAACTTCTGCACTTATAACACATTTTGTTACATTAGAACAATGCCCAGTTGGCTTTCCAAATAAAACAATTGTTTTAGATGATAGATTTGGACCGTAAGTATTTATTAAAGCAAATTTTATTTTTTTAATTAATTTTATAAAAAATATTTAAGTGATTTTTTTAAAAATAAAACAATTGAACAAGAAACAGAGGATGAGGAGGCGTCAATTTTAGGGCAACCAACAGCAGAAGAATTAAGATTACCTAAAAGTTTAAGGCCATTATTTTATGATTTAAAATTAAAAGTTTTTCTTCCTGGATATGTTGAAATACCAAAGAATAAAAATCTTACTTTTGATGGTTCTATACAAATAAAATTTGTAGTTGATGAAGATACCAACGAAATTGTGTTAAATGCTGATAAATTAAATTTTGACAGTAATGACCTTGAAAACAAGTACAAACTTTTTAAATCTGATTCATCAAAAAATATTAAAAAAAATATTAATGTTGTTAAGAAACGTAATGTTAGAAGTATTAATAACGATACTGCAGAAGAATTTCCATTGACAACTATTAAACCAACTAATAATGAAAATACAACAGAATTACAAGTTCCTTTAGAAGAATCAAATTCAACTTTAGCTAATATTAATTTTACTACTACTGATATGACTAGTGAAATAACAACTACAACATCACAACTTTCAACTCTTGAATTAATTGGAACTGAAAAAGAAATTGACACTACAACTAAAACATTAATTTTACAAACAACTGAAGCAACAACTACAGAAGAAGAAATGATTCCAAGTGGAATAAATATAATTGAAGTTGCTTTAAATAGTACATTAAAAAAAGTTACTTTTAAATTAAGTAACAGTTTAAAAAAGGGTGAAACATATATTTTTGCAATTCAATATAGTGGTAAAATAAATAATTATCTTAGTGGCCTTTATTTAACAAAATATACATCAAATAAAAAAACAGTACTTGCTGCTGTTACACAAATGGAACCAGATGATGCTAGACAATTAGCTGTATGTTTTGATGAACCTGAATTTAAAGCAAAATGGAAAGTTTCTGTTCAACATCCAACTGGAACAGTTGCTTTAAGTAATGGAATAGAAATTGATAATTCAATTGATACTAATGATAAGGATTGGAAACTTACAACATTTAAAGAAACACCACCAATGAGTTCATATTTATTAGCATTAATTATTGGTAACTTTACATATATTGAGGGAAAAACAAAAACTGGAGTAAGAGTTAGAGTTTGGTCAAGACCCGAAACTATTAAAAGTACCAAATATGCTTTAGAAGCAGGTATAAAAGTTTTAGAATTTTATGAAAATTATTTTGATGAACCATTTCCATTGGAAAAACAAGATTTAATAGGATTAACAGACTTTTCTGCTGGAGCTATGGAAAATTGGGGTCTTATTACTTATCGTGAGACAGACCTTTTATATGATCCAAAAGTTCAATTTCCATTTCAAAAAATTAGAGTATCCCTTGTGATAGCTCATGAAATGGCTCATCAAGTTTTTGGTAATCAAATAACATTAAAATTTTGGGATGATCTTTGGATTCAAGAAGGTTTTGCAGCATTCCTTGAACATATTGGAAGTGATGCTATTTCTGATGGCAAATTTAGGCAAGATGAATATGTTATATCTGAAGTAATATATAATGCAATGAGATATGATGCCAAAGCAACTTCTCATCCACTTTTCTTTTCTATAACTAAAGCTGAAGATATTTCACAAATATTTGATACTATTACTTATGATAAAGGGGCTGCATTTATTAGAATGCTTAAAAGTATAATGGGTGAGGATAATTTTACAAATGGAGTTAGAGAATATATTAATATAAATAAATATAATAATACTGATCATAAAGGTTTATGGAAAGCATTACAAACAACAGTACCTAAAGATTTAAAATCATGGGATGGAAGTCCATTTGATGTTTCTGAATTTAGTAATAAATGGGTTGAACAAATGGGATATCCAGTAGTTTATGTACGTAGAATTGATGAGACAAGTGTTGAATTGTTACAAAAACGTTTTAAATTAGATGACAATACTATTGAAGATAAAAAATTTAGAAATGCAAAATATTGGTATAAATGGGATGTTCCAATATGGTATTCTATTAATGGTGAAGAAAAAAATATGACATGGCTTCATGAATCAAACACAATTAATACAACACTTAAAGATACCCTTATTATTAATACTGATTCAAAAGGATTTTATAGAGTAAATTATGATAAATTTGGATGGAAAGCAATTATAAATCAATTAAATACTGATCATACAAAAATTTCTATTAAAACAAGAGCTAAAATTATTGATGATGCTTTTGCTTTGGCAGAAGCTAATTTAATACCATATTCTGTTCCTTTAAATATAACAAATTATCTTTTTAAAGAAACTGAATATATTCCATGGGAAATAGCATTTAATAATCTTGATGATATTTTAGATAAATTTGATGACGATCCAATGGTTGAAGTAGTAGAAAAGTATTACGCAAAATTATTGGAGCCATTATATAATTCTATAAAATGGGAAGATTTAAATTCATTTTTAGAAGACGATTCAAAAATATTTGAAAAGTAAGTTAATAATTCTTAATAATTGAATTTTTATTTGAATATTTTAGCCAATTAAAATCATCCGTTATCAATACATATTGTCGTGTAAATAGAAAAAGATGTGCATCAAAAATTTTAGAATTATTTAAAAATGATTTTGTTAAAAAATGTAATGATACTGATGCTGTTAGTAGTGAATGTAGTACAATTTCACCTATGATAAGAAAACTAGTTTATTGTAATGGTGTAAAATATGGAACAGAAGATGATTGGGAGTTTGTTTTTGAAAAATTAAATAATGAAATTTCACAAGTTGAACAAAAAAGATTATTAGTAGCTTTAGGATGTACTAGAGATAGTATTACAAAGAAAAAAATGTTAAATGATTCAATTTCAATTGATAAAGATGTATATAGACTTCAAGATATTTCATATTTAATCTCTTCATTAAGCGCTGATCCATTAGGAAGTAGAGTTTCATTTGAATTTTTAATAGATAATTGGAGATTAATCGAAAAAACATTAAAAAAAGTACATTCTATTTTAAGTCATTTTATTTATAGTTCTATCCAAATTCATAGAAAAGTAGATATTGATGTATATGAAAAATTCTTAACAAAATACAAAAGAACAACAAATAAATATGATGACTTTAAAGAGAGACTTGAGGCTGCCAAACAAAAAAGAGAATGGAAAGATAAACATATGGAACCATTATACAATTGGTTTTCTAAAAATATTTAAATAAATATAAAAGAAAAGATAAATATATATGCTATATTTTTATTATTTGTTAGAGAAAAAAAATTTTTTATATTATTATTAATTAAGGATGAATTTCTTATTTTTATCATATATATTTTATAAATTTTTATTATACTTTTTTAGGAAGATATTAAAGTATTACGGTTCATAAAATAAATAACAAAACCATTTACTAGTTATATTTTTTTTTAATCTTTTTTATATATTAAACATTTTATTTTTATTTTAAAAATAAACATTAAATTTTAATTATAAATATTTTGTTACTTAATTTATTCCTGTTTTGATCTATTATATTAAGTATATTTATTTATAAAATCATTGATTTATTTATTTTTAAAAAAATTACTTTAAAATAATACAGTATTCTAAGTTATGTATTCCATTTATTAACATGTAAAACAAGTGAATTCATTTTTTTATACTTTAAAAAAATAAAAAAAATTATAGTTTTATTATTAAATTAGTTAAAAATTGTAATTATAATGTTTTAAAGAATTAGACTTGTTTATACTTAAAAAATCAAGAAAATATAAATAAAATTAGGCATTAATTTAATAAAATAAATAATGTTTTTTTAAAAACAAAATTAATATTATTTATTAAATAAGGAGTGTTTTATAATAGTTGGTTGCAAAATAAATTATGATATAACATTTTACTTAAAGGTTATTTTTAGTTCTTAAAAAATGATATTTTTGTCAAATTAAAAAAAGGACTAAAGCTTTTTATAAAATAATAAAAAAAAACTGTTTAATTTTTGTCAAAAATATTTTAACTTTTATATTCTTATAAACAAATGGTTTTATAAATTTTTTTATTAAATATTATTAAATATAAAAATAGATTTAATTATAAACATTAATTATAAACATAAATGATATTTAAAAAAAATTTATTTAAAAAAGTCAATATATTTAATTTATACTAAGTTAATTGATTTTAAAAATAAATATATTATAAATGTAAAGATTGTTTTACAAATAAATTTATTTATCTTAAATAAGTAATTGTTATCAATTGTTTATACGATATATATTTTAAAAAAATGATGTAATACTTGTTAATTTTTTAATTATTAAAGCATACATTTATATCACAAAACACTGATGTATTTCTTTTTTTAAATACAATATAATACAAAATAAAGTTAATAAGTTGACATCATTATTTATCAATATATTTTTGACTTTGAAAGTATATGTTTACCCTATAATATTATTTTATTGATATCTTGTTGAATTCTTGTAAGATATGATTAATGTTTAATAATACTTTCTTAATACAATAGTTGTTATTAACATATTATGATAAATACACTACATTTATAACTTTTATTTTAACTATTTTAAAGTATTTTTATTTAAAAATAATAAACTTAATAATGTGCTTTGTTATGTTTTTATACATTGCGTGTGATTAACTCATTCAACTAACACTTGTATTATTTATTGTTTAAATATATTTTTTAAAAAAATTTTATACATTTAAATTGAATAAATTTTGCAAATTTATAATAATAGTTAAAAAAAATAAAAAATTTCTAAGTGATTTTTTTTGAAGAACATTACATTTTTCTCCAAAGAAAATATTTTAACACATAATAATCAATACTTGATAATGTCATTTGTTTTTATTTTATTTTGAAAAAAGATTTTTTACTATTACTACATTTATTTAACAATATATATAAGTTTAAATTTTACTAACTTCACTTTTTCTTTTAATAAATATATTTTAAATTCTATGAATTGACTTTATATTTTATTTTTATTATTTTAATAAGTTTTATATTAATGTATTTGAAATTATTTTTAAAAAAAATTTCTTTTTAAATTTTCTTCAATAAAAATACTTTTTTTTTTTATTATTTTTGACAATAAATAAAGAAAGATGTCTAGACATTAAATTTTGAAATCGTTTTATATTATAACATTAAATTTCTATTTATTATAGATTATATGTTATAAATATAATTACATCTTATTGACCTTGGTTGTAATTTTGTATAAACAATAATTTAAAATCATACAACAAACACTTTTAATTTAATAAATGAAGCTTACATTATACAATGAACGTTTTATTAATTAGATATTATTTAAATATACCTAAAAAATAAATTTAATTTAAAATGTATTGTTAGTATTTTTTTATGCCATTTATTAATCATTTATCACCATACTCTTATAACGATTTTTGAAGTTAAATATATTTTTTAATATTTTTATAATTGTATAATTTCAGTTTTATAACATATATATTTATATTTTTTATTTTTTTTAATTTTATCAATAAATTTTATCATAATGAATAAGCATGATTTGATGATATTTTGCTTTACCGAACCTGGAATTTCAAAAAACATTTTTAATTACATTTCTTCTTATGAAGATACGATTAATTTATCTTCATCCTGTAAATTTTTTAAAACCCTCCTAAATCTTACACCAAAAAATATGGTATCACATAATGAGAATTGCTTTTATGAAATTTCACTTGATAGAAATATTAAAACAAATGAAAATTTTGCCATATGTTATAATCCATTTTCAAGGACAAAAAGGTCGTCTTATTTGTTTGATGATGAAATCACTTATTTATCAACATTACCAAATAATTATTTTACCTTCCAAACAGAAATTACAACTGAAATTGATTTAAATTTTGATAATATTTCAATTGACTCTGCTAATATCATAATTGATAATTTAGGAAGTTTTATTAATAGATTATCTTTACTTTTTAAAAATGCAAAAATATTAAATTTATCCCTATCATATCCAACATATAATTATTTAGGTAGATTACTTTTAAAGATTAAAAGTGATAAAATTGAAACAATAAAATTTAGTGTTCAAGATTTGTTTCAAAAAATTCCTCAAGATAGTTTATTAGGAAATAAAAAACTTTTTGATGGATTACCAAATTTTAAAGAAATTTATGTTAGTGGTTTTTTAAGTTCAGCATATCATTATGGATTTAATGCTCACAATAGTGTTTTAACACACTTTATAAAATGTCTTTCTAATCGTAGTAATTGTTTATTTAATATTAGTGAATTAAATTACTCCTCCATTCATCAAGAAGTTATTGCTGAGTATATGGAATTAGTTTCAAATAATGGTTTTTCAATTAAATATAAAGATGAATTTGACTTTCCATCAACAATATATGTACCATTACGTGAAAGAGAATTTTTTGCTAAAAGTAATATTTTAGATAGCCTATCATCAATATCAATAAAAATAAGAACCCATCAACTTTTTTTTCCAATTGTAAAAAGTATTGAAAAGTTAACAAAATTAAAAGAGATACATGTTACGATGTTAAATATTAATATAAATAATGTTTCAAATGTTTCATGGGAAGGCATTACAAATCTTCAACTTTTTAATTTAGATTTTTGTTTAACTGAAGAAGTTCATCCAATAATAGCTAAAAATGCTGATTATAGTTATCAATTAAATGTAATTAAATTTTTTGCCTCAATATTACCTTGTAATGTGAAAAAATTAAGATTACATAATATTTATTGTATGACTGATGATGTTTCAAACTTTATTAATAAATCATTACCAAATATACAATTTTTGTGGATTCAATGTGGTATATTTCAAAAAGAGACGTGCCTTGACAATTTTAAAAATATCAAATATTTAATATTATTAAATGTTCATGATATTAAAATTCCTAAATCCGTTGAGATATTTATTATGGAACAAAAATGGGTAATAAGAACACTTGATGATGTTGAAAAAATTTTTAAAAAATATTCTGAATCTTTTCCATATTGTATTCTTCAAAAGCCTTCATTATGTAGGGTGTATTTTAAAAATTTACATGAATCAAAACAACTTTTTGATATTGTAAAATATTATCATACTAATAATCCACCATCATTATTTACAAAAATTCCCCGATTTTAAGTATGGCAAATTTATTGTAAAAATATTATTATTTTTTTATTAATTTTTTTTTATAAAACTAGTTATTATTTTATTCTTAGTAAATAACTCGTAAGGTGCAAATAAATTTTTTTAATAATATATTACCCATAAAAATATATTTGCTTCTAATTTATTTAATATAAAAATAACTTATTTTTAAAATAAAAATTTTTGTTAATTTTATAAAATTTATAAATAAAAAAAATATTTGGCAATTTATTAAATTATATATACAAAAAAAATTAACTATCCATATAATTCATATCAATATTATTAGAATCACGAAAATCATATTCTAAGTCAAGATATTCAACAGATGGTAGTTTATATGAATTTCCACCAGCCTGCCAACATAAAATTGTTCCATTATTATAAGCAATAAAAAGACGTTTTCCAGAATTTGTACATATTACACTAGTAACTTCACTATTTAAAATTAAATTTGTATTTTTATCAAAAGATTTTACACGTTTTAATAGACGACAAAACTCTGAATCCGACTTACTTCTTTCACAATTTTGATCTAAATTTAATGAATGATAAGGATGTTCTTCATAACTAAATTCTCTTATTACACTTAATGTCCACATTTCTATCATTTGTACTTTACCATTTTCTAAACCTATTATTAATGAGTTAACACTCACACCTTCAGGAAGATTTGTCATTCCCATACTTGTAACAGCAAACTTAGAATCAATAGAACCAATTAAATCACCATTTATTGTAAAAAGATATATTTTTGTTAATTCCACATCATTTTTATAAGATTTATTTTTTTTTCCATTACTTACAATAGCAATATCACCAGAAGTTTGTGATATCATTGTAAGTTGAACACCATTATTTTGTATTTTTTTATTATCATCATCTGGAAATTTAACTTTTCTAATAAAAGTATTTTTATTACTATCCCATATTATAACATAACCATTTTGACATGATGAAATTATAATACTATAATTATCTGATATTGAAAGACATGTTATAGGAGAACAATGACCTAACAATTGATTATAATGACATGTTACATGACATCTTTTATCAGTAAAATTAAGTTGTAATATTTTAATAACACCACTTTTAAAACCAACAAATAATCTATTATTACATATTGAGTATGTTACACATGTAGGAGTTTCATATCCCATATGCCAAAAATTTTGCCAAGGAGAACCTTCCTCATTATTATAATTTTTTGATATATTTATTCCTACTGAAGTATATCCACAACCTACTAAGAAACGAATCCTAAGTACATTTGCTTTATTTTTCCAATTAATTGCTGCAATAACTTCATTATCAGATTCTTTAGAATAAAATAATCTTTTTTTTGTATCATTATGTTGTCTTAATAATATTATTCCTTCTGGTACTCCTATAGCTGGAGAGACAAATGTTGATGGAGATTCATATAAAATTATTTTATTAAATTTATTATCTTTTATATCATTATCTTCACATTTTTTATTATATTTTCCTTTAACAATATATGGTGAATCTTCAGATATAAAAAAATTTGGACTACCTACATAATCACCCCATTTAATACCACTAACAGAAGGTATTGGTGATGGTATAGGTACTTGATTTAAATTAATAGTATTACTTAATCTTGGTAAATGGCTTGTTAAAAATAATTGGTCTGGCATTTGCCCATACGTTTTAATCATTGTTTTTAATGCTACCTTTAAAATAACATCATCATCTCTTTCAGCATCATCTTCTAATGTGGTAACATTTAAATTGGCTACTGCTTTACTTGTATTTGTACCAAAACGATATGTTAATGGATGAAATACATTAATAGCTTTAACTGCTGCCTCTCCAGATTGTTTATATCCAAAAATAAGATCAATCCAATAATGAAGATTTGCTGAGACAATCGAACTTTCAAGTGTTTGCCTATGAATTAATGTAAAAAGGCGTGCATTATTATTTGGTACCCATGGAGGTAATATAACATTATTAACTCTAGCTCCATCTTGCCTTATACCAAGATCTAAATTACTTTTATTCATTAAAAATTCAGGAAAATAAAAAAATTCAGGTATTAATTCTTTAAAGTCAGTTGTTGATCTAGAAGAGGCAAGTGCCCATGTAGTTTCAAGTGAATTAAATAATCTATCAGCAATATCAAAATGATTATCTTGATATTCTAATGCAACAGATGTAAATGGTGATAATCTAACTAAAAAATGTGTTATAATTCCAGAATTTGAATAATGTGATCCATAATGATAAGGACCAAATTTCATTGGCATCCCTGTAAAAGTTATAGTTTCAGAATTAGAATTTGCCTTAAATCTTTTATATTCATTATCAAGATCATTATAATAATTTATATAATATTCTTCTTTACTTTTATCTTGTACAGCAATAGGTTTTTGAAGAACTCTATATGAATTAGGATTATTAAGATTAAGTGTTTCTGAAGTATAATCACTAAGAATAAAAGGAAAGACAGGATATTGCATTAAATCATTATAACTTCTACCAGCTAATTTATTAAGTAACATTAAATATTCGAAAGTTGTAATAATACCTTGCCTCCATGTTTGTGTAATATTTTTTAATTGATCTTCTAAATTAACAATTAAATTAGGTAATTCTAATGATAATATTTGTTCTAGGGCATGTTCTCTTTCTTTTTTTGATACAAATGATAATAATAATGTTTCACCATCAGTAAAAAATAATTCTAATGCTGTATCTTTAAGAAGATATTGCCTTTTATATATTTCTTTAATTTTAGAACATTCAAAATATAATCTAAATGGATCACATTCAAGGCCTTTTTGACTAGTCTTAGCAGATTCACCAAAAAAATAAATACAATTTGAAGCTAATATAAGTTCACCAAAACATTCTAAATTTGGCATAACAACTGTTACTGTAACTGATTGCCTAACATCATCTATATTTTTAACATAATCCATTGATATAGCTGCTTGATTAAAACTTTGTAAAACACCATTTTTTTTGTTTTGATCTTTACCTACTCTATCATTTAATAATAAATTATTTAATGGTTTTGTTTTTGCTTTTATCATTAGTGATTTTTGTTCATTTAATACATAATTTTCATCATAATTATAGTCATATGGGCATAGGCGAATTCTTTCTCTTAAACCATTTTCAGTCCTTTCTAAAGCCCACCCTTTTGGCCAACATTCAATTTTTTGAACAGGACCTTCAGGATGTGTGAGACATGATGAAATGTTAAGTAAATTTTGTTCTGCTTCATATAAATTTTTTAAAATAGTTTCTAAAAATTTACCAAATAATTTTCTAATACCATGATGATATTCATTAACCATTCGTGTTATTGTAAAAGCAAAATCTGTTGTTTGTGAAACATAAACTTGAAGTTTATCATAATATAATGTAGCTTTTGATCTTAATTCAGAAAGATATTTCTTCTTTAAAGCTATATAACATTTATAACAATATATTTCTTCATTAACTAAATTTTCAGCTGAGTCAATAGATAAATCACTAAAAGGACTTTTAATATTAACTGATCTTAATAAATCCATAATTTTTGTTAAACTTTTATTAAATTCTTGATATTCAGCATGCTCTTTAAATAATGCTACTTTTGATAATGCTATTTCATGAATACCAATATTTAAACAATACTGTAAATCAAGATCAATATCAATTAATTTTTTAAGATAATCTTTTTTATCAGGTATATCTTTAGCAATAATTTGAATTAATCTTATCTGTTTAGCAATTAATGGTGGTTTTCTTTCAAAATGAATAGTTGTATTAATATTACCAATTTTTTTACATTGAGATAATTTATTGTCAATACTACAAAGAGTACATGCTAAAATTCTTAAAATTAATATTCCTATTCTTGGTTTACACATTACTAATAATTTATGCCAATTTGCACTACCAGTTTTAGTTATAGATGATTTATTTCTCATTGATCCATAAGTTTCATATTCATTACCAAGAATCCAAATATAATACATAAATTGAAAATTTAAAATAAAAGAATCTAACTCTTCAGCAGGTATAAAATAATCCCTATTTCCTTGTTCTCCATTATTTCCATGAAAAAGATAATATTTTGCCAAAAGTTCTAATGCAAATAATAATCTTTCACTTAAATTTTCCATACATTCTGGTGTTGTTTGTGACTTCCACCTATAAACACATTTTTCATTTTTTCCATTTTCTATGTTATGTTTAAAAGCAATAAAAGTAAAATATGTTGGATTTTCAGGAATAAATTCAAATTGATTTTTATTCTCCTCATCATCAATAATATTAAAATCTTCTGGTGAAGTTCTTCCTGATGCAGAGGTATTAACATAATTATCTCCAAAAACTTCTCTTATACTTTCAAGCCACCATTTCATAAATGAAGAAAATAATTCTCGAAGTTTTCTTGAAGCATTCAATATTAATGTTATATTATTTCCATTTTCAATTTTTTCTTCCCCATCTAATGTTTCATTATGTAAAGTTGCTGTTGATATATATCCTTGAAAAGTATATTCTAATAATAAACAATTCCATGCAAAACCTTTACATTTTTCATAAAAAATTGTATTATCATATGGTATAGAATTTATGGCTATATATCTTAAAAATGAAACAAATGTTTCAAGAAGAAGAATATTAGGACTTGACTTATCACTTTTCTCAATTCTATATAAATCTTTTCTTATTAACATATTTCTCATAACATTAAAAATACATTCCATTAAACCACATTCCATCATGACTTGCCGTAACATAGGATTAGAAAGAAAAATTTTTATAAAAGCACTAATAAGTTTTATAAAATCAACTTCACTACCAATTTCACTAGTCTTTTCTAATAAAGCAAATAATGCTGGAAATGAGGCAAATGTCATATTATTTGGTGGTATATTTTTAATATGACTTTCATCTAATCCTTGAGAAATATCAACACTCTCCAAACACATTAATGAAAATAATGAATTAATAATTGTTATATTTATAACAGTTAAATTATTTATTTGACTACCAATAATATAAAAGCCTCCTTGTTTAATAAAATTCATCTTAGAATCTTCAGGTAGTCTAAAAATAAATTTTGCCAACAACATAAATATATTTGTTTGAATATCAGGATCAGTTTGTTTTGAATTAAGAACAAGTATTGAAAACCAATGAATTGCATCATATATTTGAATCATTACACTATCAGAACAAATGACAAAAGAAGATGCTAAAAATTCAATTATTAATGATCTTAATTTTGTCATCCATCTTGAGGTATTAGGAGAAGCCTCTTGAATTACTTCATTTTGAGAAATTTTTGGATTAGTAATTTTATTAATAAAATTTTTATAATCTTCATATAATTTTGAATCATCCTGTTTGACATCAAAATTTTCATCTACTCCAAGTAGTAATTCTCTACATTTAGTAACATCTTCAAGCATATCTGGTGTAATAATTCCTTGACAAATATCATCACGAAACTTTAAAATAAAATCATTTAAAAGTTTTGACATAATTGTTTCTTCTAATGGAAATTCTAAATTTACACGTTCATTAAAATCAGTAAAATCTATCCAATTATTTCCACCATTTTTTAAAATATGATTTATACTTCCTTTAAAATCAATCATTGAATTTGAAGGATGGCCAAGTTCTTTAATATAAAAACAAAAATTTGTTGCTGGATGTGTCATAAATAAAAATCTCCATAAAGAAAATAAAGCAGAAAAATTGTCATCTAAGGTACATAATTCTTTAAAAAGATATATTGAATTTTCAATAAAACTTGTTGGTGTAAGTATAGAATTATTAATTGAAATATTATTAGAATTTTCAATAGAATTATTATCATACCAAAATTCTTCTTCTGGTAACGTTTCATTAGATACAGAAGAATAGGTATCAAGAATAGTTCTTATTAAATTATTTCTAACAATTTCATTTTTATTATTTTTAGCAAAAATACATTTATTTTCTGCTATACAATCAGAAACTATTTTAACTAATAATACAAGAGCTTCTAATTTACATAAACCATAAAGATTCCATAAATGAAGTGAATGAAATATATATAAAAGCATCTGTGCATCTCTAATAATTGAATATGCTGTTGATGAAATTATTATATTTTTATCATGATCTTTATCTTCTGATTTAATATAAATAAGATCTGATATAGCTAAACTTAAAACATTAAAAATATCTTTTTTAGTAACTTTAGAAGATTTTGATGCAAATATTCTTAATGGTATAAATACTCCACCAGTAATGTCAAATTCAGACAATGATATAACATTATTTTTAACAGCATTAATAAGCATCCTAAGAACAATAGATTGTGAAAATTCTTTAGCTAAAATTTTTTCATCAATTATTGTTTCTTTCATACTTTCATCAAAGTTTAATTCAACTGTTCTTGCATAAAGATATATCAATGTTTTTGTGGGACATATAGATGCTAAATCATTTATAAAAGAAAAATTTTTTATCACTCGTGGTTGTGAATTCCATTTTATAGGTATATCTATAAGTTCTATTAATGATAATAAGTATGAAAGATTTGTTGTTATTGTTGTAGATGAATTAAAATTATGTATATTGTCAGAATTTTTTGATGATTGAAAATTAAATCCAAATGATGAGGTTGAATTGACATTATAATAAATATTTGCTAATTTTAAAGCATTAGGATTTAATGTTGAAACAGAATATACATGTGGACATTCAGCATCAATAATAAAAACAATCTTTTTTTGAAGAAGTCGTAAGGATGGTTCAGGAGATTCAATTATTTTGAATATACTTTGAATATATTTTTTTTTATTTTTTAAAAAATTTCCATTTAAAAGTGGATAAAAGTTATAAAATTGATATGGTATATTAGAACTTGTTCTCATAAAATTCTTCACATTTGATGTTAAAGAATTTAAAATAAATAAATTTTCAAATTGTAAAAGTCCTTTAAATGAAAAAATATTTGCTAATTGATATTGAATTAAATTTTTCTCTAAAAATTCCATAAATCCAAAATTAATTGTAAAAGGTTTGTTTATAAATTCATTAATATTAATTTTTGAGAGAATTAAATCTTTTTCTAAATAAATTATATCAAATATTTTACAGTTTACAGAAAATCGACAAATTAATTTTTTGATATTTTTTAATTGATTATCCATATCATTCATATACATAATTTGAAAAGATATTGATCTCCATTCATTTTTTTCCCATTTTGATAAAGAAATTTTATCCTCTTTTACTATTTGATTATTAAAAATTAAGTTTATATAAAAATTTCCTGAAGTTACATTTATAAAAAGTTTTAAAATTAAATGTTTATCTTCTTCATTTGTTAATAAAATACTTGCAATATGAATTTTATTATTTTTATATCTTCTTACTTCTTCCCAAGTATTTACTTTGATTTTAAATGTTAAACTAATTCCTGTTTCAAGATTAATATTATACTTTGAATCTAGTATAATACTAAAACCTTCTTTATTAATACCATTTAAATCATTAGTATAAACAGGAAATAGAAATGAATAATTTGGATTTATTGGATCTTCTAAATTTGGTTTAAGTGTAAATTTTTGAAAAGCTTTCAAAAATGCTTTATGATATTGTTTAGATTCAAAAAAATGTAAAAGAAGAAATTTAAAAAATTGAGGTTGATGTGATAACAAATTCATAAGAGGTAATAAAATATTTTCAATACAATTTGTATCATTTACAAAATCTGTATTTTTAATATTTAACAAAATATTTTCAATTTTCGGTAACAAAAATGATGATGTAAAATTATTTTTTCTAATTGATATGTTATCCATAGGATTTATGTTAAATGAAGTTGATAAATTATAACAAATTCTTGTCGCAATTTTTGAGATCTTTAACATCATTTTAATAATACTATCTTTTGGTAATATTTTTAAATTATTAGCTAAAATTATTATCATAAATTTAAAGATATCATAACAAGTTTCATTTGAAAATAAATTTGATAATCTTTTTAAAATTTTCTCATTATGTACTACAACTTCATTATTAGCATAATCTGTTGTTGTAGACTCATCCATATCAGATGCATTGCCATCTGTTGATAAAACCAAATTATAATCAGAATTATTTGTATAATCTTCCCTAAAATCACCAACAAGATAATTAACTAATGAATCAATCAAATTCAATTTTATTTTTAAATGTATTTTTTTTTCTATATCCTCAAAAATATGATCCTTTTGATTTTCATGAATATTCTTTGATAAAAGTAATATTATACAAGATCCTAAACATCGTGAAAGTTGATATGTTAAATGATAACTAATCTCATTGTCATTAGAAAATAATTCATCACATAAAGTGTTAATTAAATTAAATAATATTGTTAATAATTCATATAAATATTTATAAATATTTTGATTGTGTATACATATATTTATAAAAATTCCTGCTTCAAAAAATATAGATAAAATATAATTGATTTTTTCTAATGATTCTAATGTATTATCTTTTATATTTTTTATCATTTCATTTAAATATTGTAGCAGACTGTTAACTAAAGGTTTACCAGTAATAACAATATTTTTTTGATCATTTATAGATAAATTAGCAGTAGACAACAATGGTAAATCACCTTCATAAATAAGAAGTTCCTTGAGAAAATTTGAAAGACTTTGTAATAAAAATAATTCTTTAATATCTAATAAACTTGATATAATATTTTGTTTTTTTCCAACAATAATAGAATATATAAATTGAAGTTTTTCTTTTTTTTTACATTTACTCAAACATTCTAAAGAATTGTTTAGAATTTTTATAGAATATTCTAAAGAATTTGGAGATAAATTATCATGATATGTTGTGATTGTATTTGTTATAGATGCTATAATTGCTAATATAAATTCTTTTGAATCATCAAATGATAATATCCGTAAAAAAATTTTATATACATGAAATAAAGGTTCTTCCTTATCTTCAAGTAACCGGTCATTTAAAAATTTATATGAAATATTCATTGTATTATATATTATAGCTTTTTTTAAATGTTTCTTACCACATTCTAAAGCATTCCAAATATCATCAGTAGATATTGAACAATAATATAAATATTCAAATCCCATAATAAAATATAATTCTGATGATGTTATACATTCACAAAATGATGGCCGAAATTTTTTTAATAAATTATAATACATTGAAGGTTTTCCATTAATAGAAACATCAAAAAAAGCCTGATAAATAATAGAAAATAATTTAAAATGAAAATTATTTGGACAATTTAAATGAGAATGCATTAAAGAATTTTTTTTTATCATTAAAAGTATATTTTCACCACAATCAATTAATTCTTCAGCTGTAAAAATGTTTGTAAATATTGTTTTTAATGATTGAAAAAAATTTTCCCTTCTATCAGTACTAAAATCTTCTTTTGTAATCCATCTTTCAAATGCTGTTATAGTAATAATATCAATAATCTTTTTTATTGTTACTTTTATTATATCTAATGTTTCTTTAACAGTATCAATATTATCATCTTCATAATTTCCTTCATCAATTTTAAAGTATATATTTTTTAAAAAATATGTGAATTTAGCTATTTCTTCTACATTACCTAATAAATAGTCAAAACATTTTATCTTAGTTTTTTTTATATCTTCTTTATCAATATGTAAAATCCTACCATTATCATCAATCATCATATTACATTTAACAATAATTGTGGCATACAAAACACAAACTATCCAATTTTTAGTTTGATTAATATTATTTTCTACCAAACCATTTTGAAACTTAAATTTTTCACATATTAATAATGTTGCCTCTGACCAATAATTTTCAGTACAATATTTAGCAATAATTTTTAAAACAATAAATGCTATATCAAAGCAAAGTAGTGGAGGTGATGGTGGATGTTGACCAGTCATTAATTTAAAAAAAAGACATATATCATCAAAGTAGGCAAATGGTTTTTCATCAAAAAAATCATTTGAATCCTCATTAATTGTAGATATTTTATTTAATGGTTGTGGAAGAGGATATATAAAATTTATCCATTCCTTACTTTCATCTAAAGACATTTTATTATTTATTATAAAATATTTTGTTCTATTTCTAAAATTTCTTTCACTCTTTAAAATATCTTTCCTAATAAGTTTAATTGTATATGGTACTAAAAAGGTATCTGCAGGATTTTCAACACACCATTCAGTTAAAAAATTAAGAAATTCTTTACAAACAATCTCACAACATGATGGATCAACTAAATAATCATAAAAAAAAAACCTTAAAAACATATTAATGAAAAAAAAACATACGCTTATCTAAAGGAAATGTAGATATAATAACCATAACACAATACCTTGACTCATGATAACTATTATCCTTTAAACATTTGAACTTTTTTAAAAGTTTTAATAAAAAACGAGCTTTATTTCCTTTTGAAATCATGAATAACAATATAATATGTTGTTGAAAATCATAAAGAAATAATCTAAAAAATAACAAAAAGAAATATATAATATTTATATAATACAAACAATTGATAAAATAATAATTTCAAAACCAATACCAAAGTAATCATTAAGAATAGACAAAAAGTATTTTTAAAAAGATAACAAGTATATAAAAATAATTATGATAAAAAAGTATCATTTTTATTATTTTTAAAAAAATATTAAATACAAATTAAATGCTTGATAAAAACATTAATATAACTAGTACTAGTAATTTATAAATTTATCAACTAAGTAAAAAATTTATAACCATATTAATAGGTAGTGTAAACGTTAGAAAAATAATTTTTTAATACATATATATATTTTTTTAATAAAATTTTAAATTTTCAAATTTTCAAACTTTTTGTACGCATAGATATTTTTAAAAAAATCAGAAAAAAAAAAAATCAATTTAGAAGTTAGAAATTTTATCTTTTTGTATAAATATTTTAATTACAAAAAGATTATATTGTTACATGGTAGACATCACATTTATGTATTGAACTTAATTCTGATAATTTTAATAAAAGTTAAGTTTATAAAAGAAATGATAAGATAAGAAGTCAAAAAAATGTTTATACAAATTAATAGAAGAATGTACAAATAAATTGTATAAAAATATTTAATAATTTAAGTAGTTAGAAAGTTAAAATAAATTATGTTTGTTAAAATATATTATTATAAAATATATATTTTTCCTATAATTCCTTAACGTACTTAAGTTAGATATTTGTGCACATAATAATAGAAAAAAAATAATAAATGTCTTTTAAATAAAATTGGTTCAAATATATTTATATTTAGCTATTGAAAAAGAAAAAATATAATTAAAAAATGCTATTATTTAATTGACATTTTTATAAGTTAAAAAATAAAGTTTAGCTTATAAATTATTAATTAAAATTAAAATTAAAAATTACTAATAGTCATTGTTATAATAAAGATAATCATTATAATTTAATAATTTAAAAATATAAGAAAATTTTTAATTATGATAAAAAAAATTAAGTGTAACAAAACGCAAAAAAAGTTCAATTATTTTATAAATGCATCTAAAAACAAAAAATGGGTATTTAAAAGTGGTTTGACTATAAAAGTGATAAGAAAAACACGTATAGTAATATACTAAAAGAAAGAAACTTCTTATCATGATGCTTGTTTAGTGATAATATATAAATAACTACAAATAAAATTGTAAAATATTAGGAAGGAAAAAAAGATAAAGGAACTTGAAATTAGAAAAAAATAAAAATAACATTAAAAATTAAAAAATACAAGACGCACAGTATTTTAAAAGTAGATAAAATATCTTTACAAACATTTTCCCAATGTTTTATCTTTTAAAGATTTGATAACGTATCATAGCTTAACTTCCCTTTTTGTTCATAACAACAATAAATTAATTTTATCAATTCTTTTCTTTTTTAATGTAAAAAATGTAGTGAATTTGTTTGATATATAATGTAAAAATGATATATTATTATTAAAAATTAAATTTTTTTTTGATTTAACAAATAAAGAAAAAAAGATAATAATAAAATAACTTTAAAAATAGTTCTTCTTAATGATTAAAAGTTCTTTATATTTTTTTAAATAATTACACTTTCTATTATATTAATTTTCTTTGGTTTCATTAGTTAAATGACATAATCTATCTCATTTAGATTATTGCTTTGTCATTTTTATATTTTTACTCTAACATCTCTTTCTCAACTTTTAATAATATACACCATTGATACATTTTTTCTTCAAAACAATATATTGATTAAAAATAATTTCAAAAGAATTGAATTGTATTAATTTTATTTTTAAACAAATATGATGCGCCGAAAGAATAATGGCCATTATTCATCTGATGATGAAAAATATGACGGAAAAGGATTTAGTGGCGGTATTAGTTTTGTTGAAGATAAATTAAGTAAACATAAAAGTAAGCAATCTTTATAATTAATATTTAATTTTTAGAATTTTATGATAATGGAAAAAATACAATGAATCGTGTGTATAAAGCATTATCAAGAAAAAGTGATGATAATGGAAGTGGAAAATCACGATTTAGAGATTTACTTTATGATTTGGAAGTTAATGATAAGTTAACAGAGGAACAAATTTTAGATAAATATTTTAAAACTGCTGAAATTGAAGAGATGTTAAAAGAGTCATTTGATCAAGGTGATGAAGAAAATGATGGTGGTGATAAAGATTCTATTAATGATGAATTTGACATTTTTACAAAATCAAATCGTGGAATTTTTTCTATTGATAATTTTGTTGATTATCTTTTGTCAAAATTACAATTACAATGGAGAACATTATTATATGCTTTGTTTCCTCTTCATCAAATTCAAACATTAGCATTTATATGTCTTGTACAATTCATAAATGTTACTGTATTGTTTAAGTATCTTCCAATGATTATATGTTATTTTTCATTTGTTGGAATGGTATATTTTACATTAAAAATGTTTCATTGTAAAACTATTTTAAGAAAAGAAAAAGTATGGAGACGTGTTATTGGAATATTTGAAGATATTTATGAACGTAAAAATAAAAAAAATGAAGGTGAGGAAGAAAATAATACAATAGAAAAAAGAAAACTATCAGATTATGAATATAGTATGTATAATCGTAACAATTGGGAACCATATTCGAATTTCTTTTTTTGTTTAGTAATTTTTATTTTATCTATTGGATTTTCTGATGCCAAAATAACTAATTCAATTATTCTTTGTGGTATAAGTGGATTTTTTGCAATATTTTGTTTTGTTGCTTTAGCAGATAACCATGATTTTTGGGCATTAATTGGAATTACAGCAAATTTTATTTCATGCTTACCTTATATGTTTTCAAGAATGGGAATATATTCTACAAAAATGATTATTTTTAAATCATGGTTTGAGTATAGATTTGGTTATGTTTTATTTTCTTTTTCAATTCCATCATTAGCATTTATGTTGATTCCAATAATATATTATATTGCTTTAAAATCACGAAAATATAGAACTGGAATTCTTCAAGAAATTGTTCCTCATATTGTTTGTATAATATGGAGTCATGTATCAATTATGATGTGGTGTATTGGATGGAAAACATTTACATTATCAGGAGTGGCTTTAACAAGTTTTGTAATTACTTTTATGCTTTATCCATCTCCAATAATTGCTTCAATAGCGGTTGCAATTGGATTTTCTCAAATAAAAGGATCAATAGCAGTGTTAACATTTATTAAAACAATTGTAACTGTCTTTGTATTATGTTTACCATTTATTGCTAGAAGTATTTTATTAAAACTTAATAAAACAAAAAGATTCAAAGAAATATATTCCAAATTTGAAGATAAACAATGGTTTCTTTTAGGATTATATCTTATTGCATTAATAATAGGTGTTTCTCTTTTATATCAAAGTAATAGAACAGTAGATTTTAAAAATGATGTAACAAATATGACATGGTCATCATTTGAAGATTATTGTAAACTTTCACAAGCAAATACAATAAAAAAACAAGTACAATGTTCTCAATTAAAAGGTACTGCTATTAATTGGAAAGGTACAGTACAATCAGTAAGAATTGTTGCTATTGATAATTCTTTTGAAACATTATTAGATTATTTACCAGATTCAATAGATCAAGCTATTCGGTGTTTTTATGACCATGATCAATCAGATACTTCTAATATTTCACCAATAAAACCTAATCAATGTTCAATGACAAATTATAATGTATATACATATGAAATAGAAGTAGCAGGACCATATGGTGAAAGTAAAATAAATAGTAATAAAGGATCTATAATTTTATCAACTGGAGATGTATTTGGAGAAATTTTACAAATTTTAGAAGAAGGAGATGTTATAAATTTTATCGGTTATTTTGATCAATATCCTGTTTTTAGATACCCACCAAAGTTACAATTAGCACAACTTGAGTGTATAACATGTAAACAATTATTCAAGAACAAACAAAATAAAAGATTAAAAATAACAAGAGCAGATTCTCAAAAAAGAAGAATATGGTATAATATATTACAATCATTTAAATTTATGTTTAACTTTATTTTTGCACCAACTTTGACAATGAAATTGTAAATAATTTATATATACAATATGACTTTATTTTCTTTTTATTTGTTTTCTTTTAAAAGACATTTTTTTACAAAAATAAACTATTAAAATAATTGTTAGAAATAAAAAAGTAAATGTTAAGATGATGATAAACAATCCAATAGCGTATTTGTTGTTAAAATAGTCAGAATAATTAACATTCATAGAAAATTTTGGATTTATATTTTTATTATATCCATTTAAATCACTTGATAAATCACTAATAGATTGTTTGCAATGTATCTTACAATAATCATTCAGTGTACATAAAGTATTTCCTTCCAATGAAAATGGTGATTCAAATATATCAAGGAAATTAAATGTATTAAAAAGTACATCATCATTAAAGTGTAATTTCATAGTGGTTAGTATAGAGTAAAATATTGATATCACGTAACTATATATAATAAAATGATATAAAAAATGAAAGTATTAAAATTACCTTAAGTAATTTTAACAATTAAATACAGCAATATAACGTTAAAATATCAATTTAAATCCTTATCACTAATCCTGGAATTAAATATATATTATTAGAAGAAATACATTTTCGATTACATTTAAATTTCATCAAATAACATTTTTCATTTATTATAATATTTTATATTAAAATGCTGTCATTATTTTTATCTCAATAATGATAGTATAAACGTTTTTTATAATTACTTGTTTTTTATATGCATTGATAATATCTTAAGTTTAAAATATTTAGCTTGAAGTTATATTATTTTTCAAGGTTGGAAATAAAGCAGATATTATGATTATCTATATATGCATCTGTTACAAAACGATTAATAGCTTTAAAAAATAAACTTCATTTTACTAGATATATTTAAATGCTATAAAACTATAATTTTATGCTTATAATACTTTTTCAATTTGATAAATAATAAGAAATATGCCTGCAAACTGTTTTAAATAAATTAAACTTTTAAAAGCATTGAAATGATACTCTAAATATATATTAATTTTTACTCTATTGATATATTTAAAAGTTTTTCAAACGTCATATGTATTTGAAATATAATATATGATACTTTTTTATTATTAATTATTGATCAATATTTTTTTTATCTCAAAAATACTTTGAAATATTAAAATGTTTTTAAAGTAAACTTTAAATTAAAAAATAAATAAATAATGAGTTTGAAAAATTGCTTAAAATTATGAATTTTATAAGCTGAAACAATCCATTTCAAGAAATCTTGCAGAAAACTACTTTTATAAAAAATTTATCTTTTTTAAAATTATGTCTTTTGACTTTATTTATCACTATTTAACTTTTTTTAACTTACAAGATAACATGGAAATAAAATTTTGCAATTATAAAAAAAAGTTAAAATGATATTGTTTAACATATTATACTTTTTCTTAAAAAATTATAAGAATTATAGAGTGTTAAATGTTTTTAATATTAATATTAAAATATTTCAATTTTTTTTTGATTGACAAAAAAATATTTATGAAGAAAAAACTCATGTAAAATGAAGAGCACATTAATACTATTTCTATAGATAATATAATTTAAATAAAAAAAAACGTTAAATGCTGTAAAAAAAGTTTTTATCAACAAAACTAAAAATATAAAAAAACAAAATTTTATTTTATAAACTAAACAATTAAATTGGAAAAAAATTTTGTCGAAACATAATCAGTAGAAAACTTTTTTATTTTTCTTTAAATAAGTCAATTATTAAAACTTTATTTAAATATTAAAGAAAATGTTTTGAAATAAATATGCTATTGAAATTGATTATAAAAATTTAATATTTTAAAAATACATATTAAATTACCAATTAAAATATTATTATTTTTAGATTTGTATAAAAATTTTATGTTTTAATAATTTCTATTAAGACCTTTATATATTAAAAAAACAGTTATTAAAATAGTTGAATTAATGATAATAAAAGATTTTTATAAAAAAAGTTATCAAATATGCAATATTATATCGTTATATCTTGATCAAATATATTAAATTTTATTACAACTAAAAATTATGATTAAAGCAAAAACTAAATTAAAAATTTTTATTAATTCTAATAGATAGTTTATCAGTACATTATATAAATATTTACAATTATATTATTCAGCTTAATCAGTGAATAAATCATACATGGTATAAATAAAACCTTATCTTAATAATTGATACAATATTTAAATCAAACTCATAAAATTTTTATATATTGCATAAAAATTTTTGTTAAAGCGTTTAACTTTTTATTTATATTTAAAATAAAAAAATTAAATTGTTATATATAAAAAATCTTTTTTTTATTTACTTATCATTATTATTATTCGCCATCTTTATAATATAATATTATGATATATTGAAAAATATTTATTTTTCAAGTAACAGTTAAAACTTGTAATAAATTCTTTGAATAGAATTTTTTTAAATTGCTTGATAAATTCATTTTTTATTTCTATTAACTATAAATGATAAAAAGAAATTTATTATTACTTTTATTTTAAATATTTATTAATATTTTTGTCTTTATTTAAAAAATATTACTATAATAATATATGTTTAAATTAAAAAAAACATTTTATTAAATTTTCAAAGATAATTTTTCTAATATAAACTAAAATTGGTTAAAGAACAAAATTAAAAAATACATAAATGTATTGAAAAATTGAAAAATTAAAAAATCATTATCTATCATATTCTTTTAGTAATTATTATCAAAATTTTTAAAAAGAATAAATAATTTAAAGATCATAAAAAATTTATTTTCTTACACTTTATTTTACCAAAAAAATCATATATCTTATTATGTAATATAAAAGTTATTTTTAATAGCAATTAATTTAAATCTAAAATAAAATTATCATAACATAAACAGTCTTCTTTATATTTATATAAAATCTCATACTCAACTATTAAATTTAAGTAATAAATGTTTAAAATAAAAGATGTATTTAAAATTTGTTATCGTTTATTTATTTAGTAAATACATTAATATACTATTTGATTATTAAAATATTTTTTTTTTGACTAATATTTTTTTAAAAATAAAATTAATTTTAAATTAAAAAAATATATTGTTTTTTATTACTATAATTGTTTTTTAAATAGTAAATGAATAATACAAATATTCTTAAACTAAGATTGCATTAATTTTAAAACCAAAAGTGGATAGTATATTTTGTTTTTTTTAACTTCATGAAATAAATTTATTTGTCTCCAATTTTACTATATCATTCATCTTTTTAAAATAGTAAAGATATTTCAAAACTATAAACATGGAAAAATTTCTAATATACTTCCTTTGAAGATATCTATGTATATTTATAATTCTAATAATAAACCATTTCTTATCTTAATTAATTAATATTTACATTATTTTATTTTAATTTTGTTTGAAAAATTTCATAAAAAAAATAGAATTTTTTTAATGGCATGTCAAATTATATAAAATGTTTAATTATTCCAATTTGATCGTTATTAAAATTCTTCTTATATATGAAATAAATAGAAAATATGTCTTTGTAGTTTATATTTTATTCCTTCATTTTATAAAAGACAAATTAATTTTAAAATGATTTATATGAAAAAAAAATAATTTTTTGTATTGTTTAATCTTTAATTAATGTTATAATTTATACTTTACTTCAAATAAAATATAACTTTTAAATTAATTTTATTATAAACAACTTTAATAGTATATTTTTTAATTTCTTAAACTACATTCATTAAGATTATTGTAGTAAAATAAGATATATTATCCATGTATTTACAAACTATTATAACTAATTTTCAATATTTTAAATGTATAATATTAATTTATAGTTTACAAGTGAGACAAATATATAACATCAACGTAAAAAGTTAAACTTTGAAAGTTATTTTTAACAGATTGATAGTTTAACAACCAAAAAATGTGTATAGTAGTTGTTGGGGTAGTACTATAGAATAAATTAAATTCCTACAATTCTTATTACTTTTCATCGTAATTATTATACTTTTTTTAACCCATAAAACTAGACATTTTAAAAAAAAATAAATCATATTCATTATAAAGTTTTGTTTTGTACATTTTTCATTTCAATTGAATTATTAAATGTATTTATTACTATTATTATAGTAAAATAAACAAATTGTTTGTATGATTTTATATTTTATTTAGTTGATATCAAGTTAATCTATAGAATTTATATTAGATTAGATATCTACTAATAAATAAGGACATTTAAAATAACCACTTAATTAACTAATTAATACTAATTTTTAATAATAACACTATATAAAAAATTTTTCTAACAACATATATGAAGAAGTAATATTTTCTAATATTTAATTTTTTTGTTGTAAATTTTTTTTATTTAAAATTATATATTAGTTAATAGAAAAAAATATTTTAAAATAAAAAAAAGAAAATTACTAATTTTTGATATAATATTAAGTTGAAATAAAGCAAAAAATGGAATATTAACAATTTTTAATATAATTATTAATATTATTTGTATTACATTTATTTTATATATGTGATTGTTTTTGAAAAAAAAATTTCAAATATTGTTCTTATTATTATTATTTAATTTATAGATATATGATCATATATACATTCTAATATTATTTTGTTTTTAAAAAATTTTTTAAAATATATTTTTAAGTTACAATAAATCAGAGGGATGTCTTTAATAAAAATACGAAGAGTATTTGTTTGCCTCCCAAGATCATTCAATTTTTTTTTATTTATTATTTTTATTACATTATTTTATTTGTTTCTTATCATATTTTTAAAAAAATCTTCTCATTCTTTGGTGGAACATACAAATATTAATGAAACAAATTTAAGAATATATTTAACAAATAAAACATTATCAAAATTTAATAATGAAAAATGTATAATTCCTAAACTTGACTTATGGTCAGAAAAAATAAATAAATTTTATGAAGAAAAAAATATTATTAATTGTGGAAATAGTACTAAAGATTGGATTATATTTAAAGAACAACAACTTATTATTAATAAAGATATTCCTTTGAATGATAAGGATTTTTATTGTACTATTACAAGTATTATTTTAATTGATGATTATAATATTAAAAAAAATACAAAATCAATTAATACATTTCCTTTTACTGATTTTGAAAGTGATTTTTTTCATGTTTATTGTTATTCTAAAATTAATTATGATAAATGGTAATAATAATTTATATAATATAAAATATAATTATTTTTTTTAGGAATAAATATTTTATGAGAGCTATTGTAAATAAGGAAAATATTAAAAAATTAGATAAAAGAAGTGATGAAAAGTTAAATGTTCATATAATTAGTTATGATTCATTGTCACAAATGGCTTTTAGAAGACTTTTACCAAAAACTGTTAAATATTTTGAAGAAATTATGGAAGGAGTTGTTTTAAATGGTTATAATATTGTTGGTGATGGTACGCCACAAGCATTTATACCTATTTTGACTGGAAAAACAGAAATTGAACTTCCAAATACAAGGAAAAGTGAGGCAAACTCAGTGTATGTTGATGAAGCATATGATTTTATATGGAATTCATTTGCTAAACATAACTATGTTACGGCATACGGAGAAGATGCTTTTGATATTGGAACTTTTCAATATAGATTGAAAGGTTTTAAAAATAAACCAGTAACTCATTATACAAGACCAAGTTTTCAATATACAGAATCATTATTTGGAAATGATTGTTTTGGTAAAACACCTCAACATAAAGAATGGTTAGATTATTCTACTAGTATAATAGAAGCTTACAATCAAATTAATATTTCTCGATTTACTTTACTTCATCATAGTGCATTGTCACATGATTTTACAACAAAAGCTTCAAATGGTGATGAAGATTTGTATAATAATATAAAGTATAACTTTGAAAATAATAATTTTGAGAATGATATTGTAATATTGATGGCTGATCATGGTCATAGATTTGCTAAATTTAGAGAAACACATCAAGGACAATTAGAAGAAAGATTGCCATTTATGGGTATTTATTTACCAAAAAAATTTAGAAATACTTTAAAAGGGAAATTATTTTTTAGAAATTTAAAAATTAATCAAAATAGGTTGACGACACCTTTTGACTTACATGAATCATTGTTTGATATTTTATCACCTCCTAATATCTCAGTTTTAGAAAAAATTCATGAGACTAAAAAAAGAGGATTATCGTTTTTTAAAGAAATACCAGAAAATCGAAATTGTTTTGATGTAAAAAAAAATTTATTTTAATTTTTTAATACTTTATTTTTTTTAGGCTGGAATAGAAATACATTGGTGTACTTGTTTACAATGGACAAATATTTGGAATAAACCATTATATCAATCAGCAATTCGAATTATAGGAAAAACATTTGTTCAAGAAGCAAACAAACTTCTTAAACCAGAAATTTCACTTTGTTCCCCATTAAAATTTGACTCTATCTTAGAGTCATCATGGCTTATTCCTAATTCAAGAATGATTCATTATAAAGGTTCATTAGATAATGACGGTTTCGTACCAGATGTTACGGGTAAAACAGTTATCTCAAAAGCTTTTATAAAAGTTAAATTGTTAACACAACCTAATGGAGGTATTTATGAATTAACAGTAATGTTTAATTTTGAAAGTAATGAAATGGAAATTAATATGTGGGCTGTTAGTCATATAAATAAATACGGAGATAATCCACATTGTATTATAGATAGGATTTATAAATTAGCAACTTTTTGTGTATGTTATGATAAGATTAATAATGTTTAAAGTGTTATATAATAAAATTAATTTATTTTATTTAATATTTTTACATCAAAATTTTATGATTAATCAAAGATTAAATTAAACTTTCTCTAATCACATACAAAATTAGAGAAAATTTGGGTAAATAAAGTTTGATTATAACAAAAATATACATATGATAATTATTTTAAAATCGTTATTAAAAAATATGCGAACTATAAATGAATTATATGTGAATGAAACAATTTTTAAAATTAATAAAAAAAACTAATTTAAATATTGATATAGATAAAATGAAATTTAAAATAAACTTATAATATTAATTAATAAGTATTTTAGATAAAAAGTAATAAAAAATTATATATTATAAACAATCGTATTTATTAAATTTTTTTTGTAAACAATTATGATATACCTGTTCTAAATATAATTTTGAAAACACATAGTGATGAAATTATTCGTTTATATTAAGTTGTTAAATTTTTAATATAAATATTTTATATTAATTAATTTTTTAATATATAAAAAGACTTATAAATATTAGTTAGATTTTAAAATTTCTTTTGCTGGTAATGTATCATTATTTTTTTTAGAAACTTCTTGAATATTTTTAAAATACTCTGCCTTCAAACTTTCATTATCTTCATGTTCTATACATGTTTCTTGAAGAATTAATTCAAAATTTTCAACAGATTTACACATTTGTGAATTTTTATCTTAAAAAATAATTTTATATTTTATTATTTAAACATACCACCAGCTGATTGGATAGTACTTTTATTATCCATAATTTATTTATAATCCTATATATCTAAATGTAAAGATTAAAATAACTGTTACTTTATATATTGTGTACAAAATAGTCTAAATTTCTTTTATAAAAATTTAAAAAGAAATTAGATTTTAATATATTTTTATAAGCACTAAAATAATGGAAAAAAAATAAAATTTACTAAAGACATAAATAAATAAATAAACAAAATTTAGTTTACAACAGATTTAATTAAATAAAAGATAAAATAGTTTAAAACCTAAAAGTAAAATCAAAAAAGAGAATAAATTTTTTTTAAATTAAATTAAATTAAAAAAAAAAATAATAAATGTTGCATAAATTTATGAAACCTTATACATTTTCTTTAGTTTAAAAGACGTCTTACTTATATATAAATGACGTTTCTTATCTTTTTAACCTAATCATAAATCTTTTACAACTTAAATTTACTGGCTTGGTTTCCTTTTAAATTAAAACAAGAGAGAGTTTCATTTTTTAATATTCCCAATAGAAAATATAAATAAATGGCATTTTATTATGAAAAAGAAACAAAAAGATTATATAAATTGATTCATGCCTTTATCAAAACTTTGACAGATAAAAAAAATTGAAATCAAGTAGTAAATTTATAGAAACAAATTTTTAATTGTAAAAATAAATGGTAAAATACCAGATGTATAAGAAATAGCATACACATAAAAGAAATAACTAAAAAATGGAATAAAATAAAGTTTAATTTGTTTTAAAAGATTTTAAATAATTATTTAGAAATGTATTAAATTTAATTAATAAATTTATTTAATTAAATAAAAGTAAAAACAAAAATATTTATTTGATATTATTGTTTAAGTAAGAGTTTATATAATGAATAGCAGGCTCAATACATACACCAGAAGATCTTTCGTGTTTCTTAGTTCCAGCTGAGGCATACACAACATAATCATCCTTTTTTACTATTTCCCCAATTTGTTTATCAGAAATAATATAATTTATTATTGGAGGAATATACTTAAGTTTCTTTTTTAATAATTCTTTACTATTAAATGTAGCATCAGTTAATACAATACATTTAATATTCTTATTAAAATCATCATATGTTTCTAATAATTTTTGAGTAACTGTTCCTCCATAACTGTGAGCAATAATAACTATTTTAGAAAAATTATATGGAATAATAAATTTTTTATAAGCAAATAAAGCATGCTCAATAGCATCTTTACTATTCTAAAAAATAATATAGAATAAATTTATAAAAAAAATTACCATTTTCATTTTTCCACTTTTTAAAGTGTTATCATTGGTGTTAAAGATTATAACACTTCTGTCATTGGTTAATAGTTTTTTATAATATTCAAACTGAGTTCCCATATTTATATTTTCATTTATAATAATACTCCTAGCCCATTGACCGGCACGAACGACACCACTTCCGTTAATAAAAATTATTATTTCACTAGAATTAGTATAATTTTGAGAAGCATAAATAAAAGAACTTTCTTCAATATTATTATCATCAAAATATAACTTATTAAAATTAAATTCTTTTTCAAGTATTTCATATACATAATCAGTTATTGCTTCCCCTAAAACTTCATAATCTTTTTGCGTAGTAAAAACAAACTTTTCATTATTTTTATCAACAAGAATTCCAGAATTATTAAAAGAATATCCTAATTCTTCAAGTTTTTTTGACATTTTAAAAAATTCTTCAAAAATAATCAAGAAATAGAAATATATTTAAAATATACTTTTTATAAATTTGATAGTACTAAAAATATCAAATAAACTAAGAACTTTTTCTTGATAAAAAAAAAAGTTTACGTATATGCTTTCTTTGCAGGACCACAATTTTCAACACGGTAAACATAAATAAAAAAAAATATTAAAAAGTTTTAATAAAAATTAATTTGTTAAAAAAAGACAATATTTATTTTTACAAAAATTTAAAAATTTTATTGTTAAAAAAATCTTTACGTATTTATTTTTTAAGAGAAAAAGTTTTGGAATTTATTCTGTATAATCAAGATTATTTACACAGTCATAGTTCTAGGACTTTTACTATGTAACTGAGGTAATATTTTGTCAAACCTATTATTAGGAAAAATTTTTACAAGAAGTCTTTCAAATATTACATAAAGAAGTCTCCTATTTAAATGTCTATTTTGTAAACAATCTGACATATTTGATATACCACAAACAGCAACATTTGTTCCTATAAAAATTTTTAATTCATCAGGAATAGAAGCATACATTTGTGTTCTAGCAAATAATCTTGTTCTTAAAGAATAACTTAATGAACGCATATCTTGTTTTGTATTTAATATTCCATTTGGCCACATACTTTCTCTAAAAGCAATAAGATATTGTACAATTTGTTCTGAAGATGTTAACCAATCTACAAGGTCAATTATTTTTTTATTTATTGAACCACCTAGAGTTGCTGAAATAATTTGATGTAATAAATTTGTCAATTGCCTCCTAAACCATTGTCCTCTTCCTCGAAGTCCAAAAACTTCATCAAAAAATAAGAGTAAAACTTGTAATGGAATGTTATCTGAAAATGTTTCATTTTGTATGTCTGCTGCAACTCGATTATAATCAGATAAGTCATCTGATTTACTTCCCATAGTATTTAATACTTGAGATGCTGCTTTATTTAAACCAGTACCAACTTTTGTTACACCATCTATAACTTGATCAGGAACAGATGTTACAGCAGTTCCAAAAGCTTTAACACCAGTTACTACTGGATTAAATAAATTACTAATAACTTTTTTTGAAAGTCCTTCTTTAATACCTGTATATGTTTTCTGTGTTAAAAAATCATTAATAATATTATCTAAACCACTATTAGCTTCAAGTATGTTTGTTTCTAGTATTGTATTTATATATGTATTAAGTGCTGCACTTCTTTTTTCTAAAAACATTGAATCAAAATTATTAAATGCTTTCTTTCCTGGAAATGATATATGTTTAAGTTTTGGATATTTTTCTTTTATAATTTGATTTAATTTATAAAAATCAGAATATCTTCTTATTACATTCCATTCAGATGCATTTGACTCTTCATTACCTTCTTTTTTAATTTTTATATTATAAAGTGTAAATGATTTTTGATCTTGATGCCCTATTCCTAAATGTTCAACAGACACAGAAATAGGTAAATTTTTTTTAAAACATTCTGTTGGTATTTGATTAAATTCTAATGATGTAAAAGATCCAAGACTACTAAGTGATTTGACATCCTCTTCATCAACCATACTTTCATCATCTTTATTTAAACTTGATGAAAGTAATATTCCAAGTTCAATAAGTAAATCAACATATTCATTTGATTTTTTAAATGCTGGATAAAATTGACTTTCTTTATTTAATATATCAATAAGTTTTTCTTCAATAACTTCAAACCAAGTATCTGCAGGTTCATCATTTCGAAGGCGTGCCAAAAATTTATTAACAACAGTCTCATCTAAGATTACTCTTGTTTTTGCTTCCTGTGAAAGAAATTGATGATATAAAAATAATGCTGAATCTTTAACCACTTTTATAACATCTTTTTCTTGAATTTCCCCCCCAGCTAATGCTCTAAATTGTTGTCCAGTACTTACTTTAAAACCTTCTATAGCTAAGAAGCAATCAATATAATTTTGACCACCACTTTTTTTTAAAAATTTTGTAAAATAAGATAATGCTACATTATTTGTTAAAATTACAGTAATTGGTAATTGAACTATATCACTAGTAATTTGTTCTCCAATCTCAATGTCATTTAATATTTCTAAACTTGGATGAGAAGTTAAAATAATCATTCTTTTTTTAATTATTTCTGCAGCAAATTCTAAACTAGCTATTTGTTGCTGAACTATGTCTAAAAATTCTCTTCCTCTATCTTTAGATCTTAAACCATTAATCTCTTCATCTATTGATTCTAGTATAGCTTCTAATTCAGGAACGGAATGTGATGTTTCAAGAGACAATATAAATGCATCTGTATCTATATTTACTTCACTAAGAAGCCAAACTATCATATAATTTACATAATCTGGATTTGAAAGTTTATTGAAACATGGAATAAATATTCGATTTACTAATGTATCTCTTAAGACAAATCTTAATGGTCTACATCTAAAGTCTTCAGCAGGCATTAATAAATGTAGAAGAATATCTACAACATCCTTAAAATATGCTATTTCATATTGAGGTGTTGTAGATACAAGATCTCTACAATAATTTTTTTCCATCTCTAATTCAACATCAAAAAATAGGGATTCTAAATTATTATATTTCATTTCTTTTTTAACATCTAATCTTTCTTTAGCCTTTCTAAATAATCTAAAATGTGATGCTACATCATCAACAATATCTCTTGTAAATAACTCTTGCCAATCTACTTTACTTAAACAAAAACTAAATACAGCAACAGTCCTTCGTATCATTCTTTTTAAACTTTCTTGAAAAATGTTATCAGAAGTAATATTAGAATACCAGTTATCAATAAAATCTCTTACAAAATATGTTAAAATTTGTTCTAAGATTGCATCAACTTCTGGGGATGAAGCCATTGAATGCCTCTCTTTATAACAATTATTCCGTTCAAAGGAATCTTTTAATTCTTTTAAAAAAGAATTAACTCCTGGGGAAAATTTATATTTATCTACATCTTCCTCTAAATTAAAGTGCCGTGGTTGGATAATTACATTTGATTGATAAAAAATAACATAAAATAATCTATAAAAGTATAAAAATTGTCATTTTATTTCTTACCCAATAAAGAAACATAATATTACATATAAATTGATATATAAAAGTTTTAAATAAAATAAAATACTAATAATACAAATTATTGTTCCATATACATAAATAGTTTTTCGGTTATTGGTTAGTAAATCCATTTTGTTAAGTTAAACAACAATTATTAGCTAGAGATTAACAAAATTGTTATACTATCATTTTAAGACATAGACTTTTATCCTATCAATATAAAAATAAATTTTGATAAAATTTTTTATAAGTATACTATTTGTCTTTTATAAATATAATTTCAAAAACTTTGCCATGTGATTTCTTGAGACGATAAATAAGTTTATAAAGCTAACGATATTCCAAAAATATTTAAACTTCATTTATTTTTTAAATTTATTAATACTATAAAATGAGTGATAATATAAAATATAGTGATATTATCAAAAGTTTAACTTTTGGTATTAAAAGAAAACATAACTGTCAAAGTGAAAAAAAAGATGGCAATGAATTAAGAATGAGAATTATTCCAGAAAATGTTTCTGAGACTAAAAAAATAAAAATTGAAGAAGAAAGTGATTCTTCTGATGGAGAAGGTATGTTTATAGTTATAAAAAAAAGTTTTTAATAAAAAAAAATTTAGGTGTAATGATATTTTCTAATGGCAATGTAAAATCAAAAGATACAGATGCGGAAAAAAATCAAAAAATCATAGAAGATGAGAGAATAAATGAATTACGTAGAGTTAATAAAATTTTCACCTGGGGTAATGATATACCACCTCCATTTATAAATTTTACTGATCTTAATTTACCGGAACAATTTTTAAAAAATCTAGAAACATATAAAATAATTGAGCCATCACCAATACAAATGCAATCTATACCAATTATGATGGCAAATCGTGAAATAATGGCTAGTGCTCCAACAGGTTCTGGTAAAACTTTATCATTTATAATACCAATAATGTTATCTATATTGAAGGAACATGATATTAAAAAAAAACACCAATTCATGAAGGCATTAATTATACAGCCTACAAAAATTTTAGCAAAACAAACATATTTAAACTTTGTAAAATTTACAGATGGCCTTAATATTAAAATACAAAATTTAGAAGATGACAAAATTTTAGAAGATACGGAAGTATTAATAACAACACCAAACAAATTTATTTTTACAATGAAAAATTATAAAAAAAAAATTTTGAAAAATTTACAATGGTTGGTTGTTGATGAAAGTGATAGACTTTTTGAAAATACAGAAAAAGAAAAAGATTGTGATTTTAGAAGTCAACTTGCTGAAATATATAATATTTGTGATGGTTTATCAGTAAAGCATGCCTTTTTTTCTGCCACTTTTTCAGGATCTGTTGAAAATTGGTGTAAAGAAAACTTAAATGATGTTGTACATGTTTGTATTGGTATGAAGAATTCTTCAAATACTAATGTTGTACAAGAACTTGTTTTTGCTGGAACTGAACAAGGAAAAATTAGTACAATGAAAAGTATGCTTCGTAAAGGTTTTAATCCTCCTGCAATTGTTTTTGTTCAAAGTAAAGATCGTGCCAAACAATTATATATTGAATTAAAAGAAACTTTTAAAAATTTTAATATAGCATTAATGACTTCAAAAGTATCTGATAAAGATGTAAGTTTTTTTTAACACTAGTATAATTTTCTTTTTTTTTAGAAAAATTTTATTCTTGAAAAATTTCGTCTTGGAAGTATTTATATTTTAATATGTACAGAATTATTGGGTCGTGGTCTTGATGTCGTTGGTGTTAATCTTGTAGTTAATTATGATTTACCAACTTCAATTATTAGTTATATTCATAGAGTTGGAAGGACTGGAAGAGCAGGAAATACTGGAAGAGCTATTACATATTTTACAGAAGATGATATTGAAAGAATTCGCCCAATTGCAACTGTTATTCATCAAGCTGGATATGAAGTACCTGAATACACTTTACAAGTTAAAAAATTGTCACGGTAAGATTATTTATTATTATTATTTTTATTATTAAAAATATATTTATAGAAGAACTATTACTTCATTAAAAAAGAAAGCTCCTAAAAGGAAGAATATAAGATATTTACGTATGTTATTTTATGTACATATATTTTTTTAATATTTATAAATTATTTTCAGGTCCTGATAAAAGTAAAAAATCAAATACTAAAAAGAAATCAGAATAATTAGTTTTACTGTTATATTTTGTTGTTATTATTGTTATTAATTTTTTGTTAATTAAATTGATGATTATAAAAATGTTACTAAAAAGATTTAAAAAATATTGTCTTATAATTTGGTACAAATATATATATTTTAAAATTTTACAATATATTATTTAATTAAAATTTAATTAAAATAAGTATATAAAAAAATTATTTGCAATAAAAGGTTATTTACTAAATTTTGTTTTTTTATTTAACCATTTATTTTAACAAATATTTCCAATTAAGTCTATCAAGAACAAATATAAGTAATAAAAATTGTTTACAGAATACTTAAATCACGTTTTACATCCATACTTAAAATTTTATGTAAGATAATTTTACTATATATAGTTAATAAAAACAATTTTTATTAATAAAAACAGGATATACATTATATAATATATTTTTTGTATTCAATTTAATTGTTCAATTAATTACTAAGCACTAGATGACTATTTTTTTGCCACTACAATTAATTATTTGTAAAAATAAAGGATGTGTAAAAAATTGATATATATTAGATTTTAAGATAATAGTAAATGAACCTTGAAATTTTTTGATATTTATCTATTTAAAATGAAGCATCAAATTTTCGTAATATACTTCAAATTTAACATTACAGGTCAATAGTCATTTTTATCATTTTTAATGAATCAATTTAAAATATTTATATAAATGTTTTGTTACACTTTAAAAGTAAAAAATATTTTTTTGATTTATTTTTTTATATTTTATGTTATTTTTAAAAGACAAAATTCTTTGTCTATTTTATAGGTCTACCAAAAAATAAAAATTTAACATATAGTGTATAATTTAAAATGATTAAAAAAAATATATATTAACATTGTTTATTACATAGTAATTATTTTAAAGGTGTTTAATCTTTCTTAATGTTTGCCTTTTTTTTATTACAATCATTTAAATAACTTTTATATACAAAATTAAAAAAAAAATAGTAAAAAATAAAACATAAATTATTAATAATAAATAGATTCTCTTTCTCTTCATATAGAACCCGTAAAGTGTAGTATTGTAAAATTTCTACACTTTAATATTTAAATATCAAAATAAAAATAAAAAAAAAACTTTCCTATTTTTATACTTTTAATTGTACCATAGATATTGGAGTTGGAGATTTGAGTGTTGAATTATTTCTTAAAGACTCTTCTACTTGAATTGAACAAGATGAATGTTCATTATTAGAATTTGTAGAAATATTCATATCACTAACTTCTGTTAATGCTTTTGAATCATTAAAAATTTTTATATTGGCATTTCTTATAATAATAAAACATCTTCTTAAAATATTGAAATAAAAAAATTGAAAGATAAAAAATATTATTGCAATACCAAAAGTTAGGTAAAGTATTGTTTTAAAATTACCAACTTTTTTACCAATATCAATATTATCAGAATCATGCATGATAGAAGACAGAGATCCTGCATTGTGATCAATTTTTCTTATTAATATATTAACATTGATTGAAATACCACCAATAATTAATATAAAAATATATATGGCAATAAAAAAAGTAAGAATAATAAATGATAAATGAAGAATTATATTTGGTATTAGTAATAAATGTTTCCTTCTAACTAATCCAACGATATATAGTAGTATGGCAATAATTATTAATATATGAGAAAGACATAGTATTGAAAAACCAAACTCATCTGCCTCCTGTGTATATTGAATTTCTAAACCAAAATAGAATAAGGAAATTGTTGAGTATATAAAAAATATAAATTGTAAAATTGAAAGTATAAATGAAAAGCCAAGGTAAGAAATACTTGAAAAACAAAATGTCTCTTTCATTGGTTTTTCTATAATTCTTGTAAAATACTAAAATTTTAAAATTATCAATATATATATATAAGTATTATTATTTTAAACAATGATGTAATGTTTTTACAGATTTTTTTATTAATTTTTTTTTTAAAAAAAAAATAAAACAGGTTTATGTAAAAGTGAAATGATATATTAAAATTGTAAATAAAACTGTAAATAATATTATCTTATGTTCATATATTATAATAAATCTAACTTTTTTAATAGTTACTCCTTGGAATGGAGGAAGATGAAAAAAGAATAAATGAGGGAAGATTAAATAAAAAAAATTAAAAGTATAGTTGACCTTCAGATTTCTATATATATTAACTGTCTTTTATATAATTTTATTATACAATCAGAAACATGTGTATAATGGGAGTAACATCAAACATAAATTTATTACAAAAAAGTTATATGAGTAAAATTGGTATATTATAAAAGAAATATATCAAATGTTATTATTTATTTATTAATATGTTAAAACAATTTTTTTAAATATCATAATATTTTTGGAGGATTATATTACATAATAAGAAATGTAGACTACTTATATAAATAAGAATCATTGTTTGATTGTATGGTGATAAGAATTATTATAAAGTAGAATAGATTACATGATGGATAGAGTTATTAAAAAAAATGTATGATAATTGTAAGATATTAAATGTAAATAAATATTTCTGGTAATATAATAATTAAAAGAAAAATTTTTAAGATTAGTAATAATGTCAAAGATATATAATATATTTATTTATGTGAATTTAACATTAAAATGTTGTTAAAAGACTATACAATCATACGATCATTAACATCTTTTACAATAATAAGGAGACATCATAAGTTAAATTTTAGTTTCCAAAAGAAAAATTAATTGATGAATGTAAATACTATATATAAAATAAAAATATAAGGAGGGGGGTAAATGGTATATAAAATATGCTTTTGTAACCAGTTAATATTTATTTTTATTATTAAAAAAAATATAATTATAAAACTATTAAAATAAATGTATCTTTGATTAAAAAAAAAGTTTATAATTTCTTAGTAAATTTTTATAATAACATCATAACAATTATATACAAACAAATAGAATAATTGTATATTTAAATTATAAAAAGTATAAATTTTAAAATAAACATATTTAAAGAAAAATATTTTAAAAGTAAAAGTGACAAAAGATGAACTAAATTTATAGCAATTTGTCACATTTATTTTAAATATTTTTATACTTTTGTAATTGTATTTTATCATATAACAAAATCATGGATGGATAAATATTTCAATTGAATTTTAAAGCATTTAAATTTATATAAAAGTATAATATACCTTTTTATATTATTTATATAAAAGTGAATGGATGAAGATTAAGAACAAAAGATAATATATAAGTATTTAATTTTAATTTCAGATGAAACAAATATCACATTCCAAAAATGTAATAAGAAATTAAGATGGAGATAATAATAATGTAGTTAAAATAAATCCCATTATACTAGAGTTTTATTACTTAATATATCTGATTTGACCTCTTTAAAGTAAAGAATATTAATTTTATCTATAGGAAGCAATAATATTTTTAATATTATTACAAAATAAGAACAAGAATAACGGGGTTTTTGTGTGATAATAATGAATATTAATTTAATAAAATTTATCTTTATATTATCTTTAAAAATATTTATCAATCTATTTTATAATAACAAATTGTGAATTGATATTTCAAACTTACCTCTTCAATCAAACTAGTCTTTCCAATTAAAGGAACATTTGGATCTTTCTCGTCTATCATTGCTATGGAAGTTCCATTATTATTTTCATTAGTATAATATTCACCACTCCAACGATGTATAATACCATGAAGAAGTTGATTTTTCATTCTAAAAAAGAAATAAATAAGATTATTATCATTTTTATAAGAAATATTAAAAGACATTATAATAATAAAATTTGATGAGAAAAAAATAATTAAATATTTCATATTAAGTTGTTATTTTTAATTTTTTTTACTTATATTAATATCAAATTTAAAATATAATAAAAAGATGGAGATTATAAAGATAATTGTAATAACAAAAAAACAGTTTAAAGTAATATATGGAATATTTTTTTAAAATATCTGGTAGTTTATACAAAAGAATTTTATTTAAAATCACTCAAATGAATAAAAAAAAATAAATAGTTAACTAGTCTGCTTTTAAAAATTAGAAAAAAAAATATATTATGAATGAGTAAAATTAAAAATCTTTTTTAATTAATTAATAATGACTAAAATAATACGTAATAACTAGTTATGTACTTTAAAAATTAAATTTTAATTCTCACTTCCTATGTTCTCGCGGTCCATCATTCTTATTGTTATTAAATCAAACAAAAAAGTCATATATAAAGTTAGCAGAAAACTAATGATATCATTTTAAATAAAAATATTGATGGAAATTTATCATATTTAGTAAAATGATAAACAGAAAACTTCCTTATGTATGATTAAATATAAAAGTTTTAAAGAATAAAATATATTAATACAGGTGTATTAACATTAATGTTAGAAAAAAATCCTAAAGAATTTAATTAGAAAAATTTGTAAATAAATATTTTTTGATAATGTTTAAAGATAAAATATATAACAGATTAACTAAATGATAAATTACAACATCTCAAACAGTTATTGAATATGTGATATCATAACAACAAAACATCTTTAATGTTCCTTCTTTCAATATGAATAATCTAATAAAAGTTAATTTTTCTTTTAAATATTTAAATGATTAATTAAGAATGATAGTATTTATTACATGAAAAAAAAACCAGAGCCAAAATCAAAATAAAAATATTTAGTAAGTAAGGAAAAAAAAAAGAATTTTGACAACACATTGATAATCTAATCATAAATAGTATTTATTTATTTCAAAACAGAAGTAAACAAAAGAATATAATATAACATGTCGGTAAGGTATATAAATGTCATATTATCTTTTCTATAAATTACTTCTAATACGCTTTGACGGTTATAAGACATATCAAAATTTTCTAAAATAATACGAGAAAGAGGTGCATGTTTAAATTAACTACTACTAATCATTACTAATTTATTTCATGACACCAAAATGTTAGTTTAAATAAGAAAGTATCAGTTATTGAATGATTGATATTGTACAAAATGATAGGTACAATTAAATATTTATCATCAAATATCTACTAAATTGCCTTATAGAACAGTTGGTGTCTAGAAAAAGATATTAAATAATTACACATATATAATGGTAGTAGAACATTTATTTTAAAAATATAAAAAATAA
The DNA here is from genome assembly GCA_029582065.1 of Strongyloides stercoralis. NCBI lineage: Eukaryota > Metazoa > Nematoda > Chromadorea > Rhabditida > Strongyloididae > Strongyloides > Strongyloides stercoralis. The sequence continues at coordinate 5,967,265 of CM055866.1, read as the reverse complement.
TTTAAAGATTAATATATATTTAAAAGTTGAGAATAAATATTAAATGTGAGGAAGTAGTATGTGGTATTTTTTGTATTTGGGATTATAAATCAAAGTCTATAGACCCAGTATTCTTTCCTTTTCTTAAAAGAGGTTTTTTTTCTCCTTTAAAACTTCTACAAAAAAAAGAAATACGACTTCTTTCAACGTAAAACTTTTTGTAGAGAGTTTTTAATAAGAAAATTATTGGGAACATAAGAAAATATGAACATATTCCCGAAAGTAATCCAATATAGAAAGCGTGGCGATTTGCTTCTTTTCTCATTTCTCTCTAAAAATTCATATACAAAAAGTGGATTAAAAAAAATAATTAACTAAAAACTTACAACAACATATTCAAACTCCTCTTGTGTATAAAGAAATAAATCATGTGCTTTATTAGCTACTGTTTCTTCTGTCTTCACAAATTGATCTTTTGATACAAGATAAACATCATGAGTTTTATGAGAGATATCAGCTATCTTTCCTGCAGCTACATGTGCACCATCTGCTAAAGAATTAGTAATATGATTCAATGCCTCTGCTAAATGGCCAAAGTATACAAGAAAGCCACCTAACACACTAGATTTCATCCCATTTACCACTACCTCATCTTCCAAATCATCTTCGTTATCGTTATTATCAAGAATATGCCCAACAGTAGAATTATCCAAGTCAACTTTACCACTCCCCTTCATTACAATTTCAATACTAATATCATCACCATCGTCTTTTTTAAGACTAACATTTTTGTCATCATTAGAAGACATATTATGTTTGTCATTTGTAGAAGGATGCATGTTCTTACCATCTGTTGAAATTTCATTTTTCCCATGTTCCTTCGATTTATGTGTGGGAGTGGCAAATAACGGGACCGTTAAAAAAGCAATTAGTAAAATTGTTAAAATATTTCTAAACATGTTAGTGGTCTAAGAAAGAATAACTACCGATGACAAATTGGATAGGGTAAATAAAAAAAAATTCTTTTAAAAAAAATGACTTAATCCTTTGCAGATTTCTTTTATACTTATTAAAAAAAAGTGACTTTGTTAGATTTTTGATAGCTTGATAAATTTATATTATTTAATTTTAATTATTGATTTTAGAATTATTTTAAAATAGTTCAAAGGTAATGTGAAAAAAAAATATTTTTTTATTTTATTTTATTGCTTTTTTTTATAATAACATACATGTATATTGTTTGAAAAATTAAAAATAATTACAATAATATTTTTTTTATATAATTATTTTTTTATTATAGCAAACAAAATTATATAAAAGTTGAAAGAAATAATGAATTGAAATATAAAAATTTATGTAATGAAATATTTATTTTTTGTAAGTTTTTTCTTTCCTTTTTTTCAATATAACAGTCTTATTTTTAATAGATATTAATTTTCATTTTTATAAACACTATCACAGCAAGTAAAGAGAAGGATAAAGTTATTACCCTTCGTGGCAAGGAGGCTGAGGAATATATAAAATATTTTCGTGGAGGTCAACACTTTGTCTGCCCAGGAAAACATGAAATTTGGTCACATTGCCCTCCATTATGTACCCCAACATGCCATAATCCATCACCTAATTGTACAATGCATTTAAATAAAAAATTTCATTCTAAATGTCCCCCATCACAGTGTATATGTGAGGCTGGATTCATAAGAAATTGTGACTATGAATGTATTCCTACTAAAAATTGTAAAAATTCAACACATACACAAATTTGTAATAAAAATATTATTACATCAAAACTTGATTTTCTTGAAAAAGAAAAATGCCATCCCCATGAGATATTTAAAAAATGTTCCTCTAATTGTGAACCTTCCTGTGATAACCGTAATCCAAGGTGTAACAAAAAATGTGGTAAACCTAAGTGTGAATGTCGACCAGATTTCTATCGTAATCATATGAATGTATGTGTTCCTCTTCATAATTGTCCACATAATGTAACATATATATCAAAAATATCTTACTCACCTAAATATATCGAAACAATACAAATAATGAATGATGGAGTCAATGGTACTTGTAATGAAAATGAAGTTTGGTCAGAATGTTCTTCATCATGTGAACCAACATGTGGTGTAACCAGAACAATTTGCCCAATGAATTGTGGTCCTCCAAAATGTCAATGTAATGTTGGATTTTCTAGATATATGGGAAGGTGTATTAGGAGCGATAGATGTCCAAGTATTAGTACTGAAACAATATTTTCTGAACCTTCTGAAAAATATTATAAAAAGTTTACTATTATTAGTGAAATGAGGAAAAGATGTGGAATTAATGAACAATTTGTTCAATGTTCTAGTAATTGTGAACCAACGTGTTTTGAAAAGAAAAAAAAATGTAACAGAGCTTGTGGGCCACCAACATGCCAATGTAAAAAAGGATATTTTAGAAACGGTGGTATGTGTATTAGTGAAAATGAATGTAAAACAACATTTCAAGTAACAGAAAATTATTTGATTAGAGGACAGTGTAGAAGAAATGAAGAATTTGTTACTTGCTCCAGTTTATGTGAACCTACCTGTGGAGAATCAAATCAAAAACCATGTTTACTTAAATGTGGAGAACCAAAATGTCAATGTAAGAAAGGATATTCAAGAATTAATGGTATTTGTATAGAAACTGACAAATGTTTTGATAGAAAATTTATAGAATATGAAATGAAAATATTTGCTTATGAATTTGGCTTTCTTAATCTAATAAGCAAAAGAAATAGTTGTAAAATACCTGAAATTCTTGAGAAATGTCTTGAGAAACCAATTAATTATAGCTGTCCAGAAAATGAAGAATTTAAATGTTGTGGACCATTTCAGGAAGAGACATGTGCTAGCAATTTATTAAAGAAAAAAGTTAAAAATAGTTGTGGTCCAAGTAAATGCGTGTGTAAAGAAAAGTTTTATAGAAATTCTTTTGGCAAATGTATTTCAGTAAAAGATTGTAAAAAAGAATTAAAAAGAGTATCAAAAAATATTTTAAAACATCTTAAAAAAAGACAAATGATTTCAAGGTAATATATATACATTATATTATTATTAAAAAGTTTATTTTTTATTTACCTAATCCTTTGATGTCTAAATTGTATTTTTTAAAGATTTATAAGAATAAAACACTAAAAAACTATTTATTAACTTTATCAGTGCAATAAATAAATAAATTATTCATAATAATATTATATTTAAAATAAAAATTTAATTTAGATACATACATATATTTTTTTTTATTATTAATAAAATATAGAAATTTTGTATGATAGCTAAATAAGATTAAAAAAAGATAAGATTGAAATATTAAAAAAAATAAAAAGTAATACGATTAATATATGTTAAATGTAAAAAAAGCTTATAAAAAATAATATTTAATTTATAATGATCCCTCATATTTATTAATCTTTTGTGTGTACAAAAAGTTTAAATAAAATAAAAATAATTTTATTGAAGCACTTAAATTAATCATTTTTTGATGTATATATTTATTTTCTTACAAAAAAAGTATAAATGTTATTTCAAAAGATAAAAATAAATTTGTCTATTAAGATTTTAATACTTTTTTTTTAAAAATAAAATAGCTTATTAATTTTTAAGATAAAAAAATTTTTAATTTATATATGTAATGTAAAAGCATATTTTAGTATTATTTTTTATGGTAAAAAATTTAAAAATTCTATTAATTAAATATAAAAACGATTGAGAAAAATAAAAAAACAACATTACACTTTTGTGTTATATGAATAGAAAAGTGTTGACGTTTAATTTTTATTTTAATTATACATCGCAAATTTTATATATAATTTAAATAATTAAAATAAAAATTACTACTAAAAAATTGTTCAATGAAAAAATTTACGGCATCAGTTTGAATGTATGAAAGATTTGTACCAAAAACTTAAACTGGTTTTTTAAGTATTTACCATTAAACAATAAATATAAAATATTGTTAATTAACAATTAATGAATGTTGAAAATAAAATTAAATATAAATTTGATAAATATATCTTGTTAAAAAAATTTTATCGTTAAAGTACATAGTAATTATATAAGTTTACTTATTCATAATGTATTATATTACGTAATAAAATACTTTATAATGATTAACTTTTTTGTTATATTAAATAAATTTAAAATAATAAAATATTAAACAATTATAAAAAATTAAAATAATATTAATTTTCTTTTTTTTCCTCAACTATTTGTCTTCTTCTTCTACATACATTAAGATATTTTTTCATATATACATTGCACCGTTTTCTTTCTTCTTCTAATTTATTAATTAAATAATTTTGATGTGACATTACATCTGAAACTTTAGAAATACCTTCAATAATAATATCCATTTTTTCATAATGTTGTTTAAATGTATTATCAGCTTGTTCAATTATTGATGATAATTTTCCTATTAAAAATTCAATTGAAGCACCATTAGAATTTTTATTACTTCTAGAATTATTTCCATTTGTATAGTCATCACTACTACCTGATGAACCACGATCAGTAAAATTAGATTTTATTGAATCACACGTTTCAATAGATGAATGAGAATTTGGTTCAGAATTTATAATTGTATTTTTTGTTGAAGTATTTGAGGTAGATGAATTATTTTCTTGATTTTTTTTACTATCATTTTTTTCAGAGAAGAATGATGAAAATGTTCTTAAAAAAATTATTAATGAATATATATAATATTTTGTTTAATTAACTTACTTAGTATCATCATTACTATCTTTGCTTTGATTTTGACATGAAGCTGACTGTGATTCATTATTATCCTCATTATCTTTACACTCAACATTAATATATTTTTCGTTCCACATTTGTGTTTTATCATTTTGCATTGTATTTTCATTTCTATTTCTAATATCTTTATTATTTTGTACTCTTCCTACATTAGATGCTACCAACATTTGTTGAAAAAGTAGTTGTTGATGAAAAATGGCATTCATAATATTTTGATTATTTACATTAGATGTACTAGAGTTTTGGCATTCATCAGAGCTTACAGCAACCTTACTACATGTCTCTTTTTCTTCAAATTTATCCCTTTTACTAGCCCATTGATCCATTGATAGAAGTCTTTTTGGTGGCCTACCTGGTCTTGCTTCAAGGCATGTACAATCCTCATAAAGTGTATCAAAATCTTCAACTCTCATTAATTTACACCTATTCACACCTGGCTGAATCGCCCCCATATTTCTAAGTTCCCTAACTTGTTCAACATTACAGATAATCGGTTGAATATTAAGACGCTTTAATTTTGTATAAACAGTATGTAAACCACCTACGAGATTTTTTAAAAAAATATCAAAAGCTTGAGGTATACAAATATATTTTTCACCGTTAAGTTCAAAACCAGCAATTCTATGATTTCGATAGACAAAATGTTGTGCTTGAAGATTTAAATCATCAGGTATCATGTGTAAAGGAAAAATATCTCCACGAAATATTGGATTACCAAAATTAAAATTATACTCCATATTATATAATAATAGATATAAATTAATAATAATTTTATGAATTAATATAAAAAATAAAAAATCTAAGTAATCAAAAAAATATATAATAAAAAATGTATTTAAAAAAAATTAATATGTATAAAGTTTTTTTAAAAAAAAAATCTTAAATATATATTTTTAATTGTAAAACTTTGTATATATATCCAGAAAAATAAATGTTTACTAATTTATTATAAGCTAAAACAGAATTTTACAAAATATAAAGGAATGAAGGATAATCGTAAGAATTATATCAGTAATCAAATGTTAATCAATTATAACAAAAAAAGGTGTTAAATCTCTTTTTTAATAAAACTAAAATATTATTTACAGAGATTAGAATATTTAACTAATTAGAAATATTAATATCATATGATTTAAGAGGAAAATATAGTTGTAATGATGAAAACCTCATTTAGAATGAAAGTTTTAAATTTATTTTTTTCGCAATTTATATATTAAAAAAGACACTTATAGTAATTAAAATTTATATTCTATCTTTATCTTTTTGAAGAATATAATATTTTAATAATCTTTAAATATATGGAGATGAAAAGGTATCAATGAAAAAAAGAAGGGGGGAAATGGAAGAGGTCTTCTAATTTAAAATATATATATTGAATATGTAGTAGGCATGATCTTCTAAACTATTACTTCAATAAGAAGAAACTATAAATAAAACTTCTTATTACATCATATATTCATAATTAAAAAAATATAGTTAAAAGAAGGCTTTACCAAAATTTTGATTAATAGAGAAGGTGAAAATAATAAAAATTATATAAAATGAAACAAATAGTTTCATATTTATTATCCAAATTAACATATCATATAATTTGCCTTTCTCTTCTTTAGAAATCAACTTTCTCTCTTTCTCCTAACGTTGTCTTTTTTTTCAATTAGAAACTTAATATAAAAAAAAATATTCGACATTTTGTAAATTTGTTAGTAAATCATGAAGTGATTAAAGCATACCAAAGGTTACCTTATTTTTATTATAAACCAGTATAATTAAAATATTTTCTATAACTCTTAAACATTATTGTTAATTAAAAAAATATTTTAAAAGTGCTTTTTTTTATTTTTAAAAACTTAAATAAAAATTATTTAATAAAAATTAGTTTAAAAAATCTGAAATAAATTTTATATGTAAATAATTAATGATAAAATAATTTTAATATTAAAAGTTAAAATATTACCAATTCTAGAAAGGCATTTATTAATAGATCCTTTAAATATCTCTCTTTTGTCATTAATAAAATATAATTTTTGTTACGTATTATTTTATATAAAATAGAAAGAAAATAAAATTTATTATTTAAAAAAAAATATTAGAAACAAAACGAGAAATTAATTTTGATATTATCTTCTATGATATTCTAACCTTAAAAATAAATAAAATGTTTTTAAACCCATTCGATGATATCTTTTTTTTTTTTGCTTTACAATGAACAATATTAAATATATATATATATATATATATATATATATATATATGTTTAATTATATATATTTTTACCTTTGGTGATGGGTTAGAAAATTTTTATATAATGTTGTTGTAGAACATGTATATATAAATAATGATATGGATAAGAAGAAAATGGTTTCTTATCAAAGAACAAAATAATAAAGGTAATTTTATAAATTAAGATTAAACAAAAGGGTAATAGGATTTAATTTTTAATAATTATGTTACTTTATTTGAAAGTTAATTTTTTATTTTTTGATAAGAAATATAAAAATAATTTTTTAAGTTTAATAAATAATACAAAATGGCAAAGTTTGTTTTTAAAATATATTTTAAAAAATACCTATTTAGAAAATTTATAATATGTCAATGAAAATGATGATGATAGTTGAAGAATATTATAAAAAGAAGATATGCTTATTTTAGTACCTTTATACTGAATAAGCAATTAGGAAAGCTGCATAAAGTATTAATAACACATTTTAATCCTTTCTCAATTAACAAAACTGATATTATTTAAAAATTTGATAGATTATCTTTTGTTTATTTCACTTTTTTGAGATATATCTATATCTTTGTTTTATTCAATCCAAATTTTTTTAAAATTTTGTTAAGAATTACAATATTTTATCTATTACTCTTTTAAAATATATGTAATAAAAACTTTTTTAAATACTTAATTGAAATATTTTAATTATACAAAAATTTTCAACATTTTTTAAAATTAAAATATATGTTTTTAAAATTAAAAAAAAACTTTTTAAAACTTATATTTTGTATCTTTTTTCATTATATTTTATAGAACATTTTTGAAAAAAAAAAACAAAATATTATATCATCTTAATAACACAATCATTTCTTATAGTATTTTTTTTACGTTTAGACTAATAGTTTTACCATTTAATTTATATATATTTATACACACGCCCACAATGATACACATAATAGTGTATTAATGATACATACATTAAAGCTATCCAATAAGAATAAAGATACAGGAGAAAATAAGATTGTTTTTAATTAATAATTTACAAATATAATACAAAAATTTATAAAATTTAGAATGCAAACTAAAATCATAAAATTATATTAGTAGTTCATAATAATTATAAATTTTGTCAAAAAGCATTTATAATTATAGAAATATTTAAAAAATTAAAAAAACAAAACAAGTTTAAAAATAATCACTTAAAATATATTGACTATCAATTAAACAAAAAGGTAGCCACATTAAAAATAATTATAAAGTTTAAAAAAAATAAAATTCATAACTTTTGTTAATAAGATATGCATAAAATTAAAAGAGAAAAGATAAATAATTAAATATCATTTTTATTTATTTTCGTAAAAGCACAAATAAAGAGAGAAAGACTGGAATAATATTTTAATTTAATAATTATTGGTATTTAAAAAAATTTCTCCGAAATAGTTTTTTTTTTATTTTATATAATTACAACTTTTACTTTTAATGATATCTTTTAAAAAAAAAGATAGAGAGAGAGAAAAATTAAAAAATAATTTTTATGCAATACAATATATTTTTACCCGTAAATTACGACTTTTCTATCATTGTCATTAATCAGAAGGAATGTTTTGAAACGAAGATAAATTTTTTATTACAGTACTTTGGAGTTATGACTTTTATTTTAGGTATAAGAAGTTAATATTTTTATATATCTTAATTAATTGAAGGAGAAAATTATGTCTGATAAGGATTCTAATAGTGTCGCTTTAACAGAAATCACTAGCAATCATTCTGTTACAGTTAAAAGTGATGGAGAAGTAGAAGCAAACATGATTAGAAGGTATACTTTGGAGTCAATCAAAAACCAACTTCCTGATGAAAATTGTCATCAGATTTGTAGTGACGAAATTACTAGAACATCCAGTATGCCACTTCAATCATTATTACAACTTGTTATTGATAATCAAAATTATTACTCAAGTTTATATTTAAAATGTATTGAAGAATCTACAAATTTTATCAATCAACTTAAAGCATCAACAAATGTATTAATTGATTCATCTAATCTTGAAAAAGAAAAAGATAGAATAATGAAAGAAATAAATAGTAAAAATATTATAAATAATAATAATAGTGATTGTAAGACAATTTCAGAATATGTAGAAAATGTAATGTTTAAAAATTTTTTAATTTTAATATTTATTTTTCTAGATTTATGAAGAATTTGAAATTTCTCAAAAAAAATATGAAGATGTAAAAAATTTAACAGATAGTTTGAAAAATTTGTTAAATATTTTAGAGTAATAATTATAAAAACTTTAATTTATTTTTTAAATAAAATATTGTTCGATTGTATTAAAAACACTAGAATAAAATATTTTATACCCTACGGTTAGATATGTCATGAGACCAATCACTTCCACGAGTTAGCTGTTGGACTAGCCTTCTGGAGGAGGCACCATAGTTAGGTAGTACTTCACATGCTTTTTTTGGATCTGTTTTAAGATATATCGTTGCTTGAGTACCATACCCATGAATAGAATGCAATGTTAAATCACCTTGGAAATATTTAGCATATAGTTTTGATAATGATAACCCATATCCATAACCTGCCATTGGTGTTTGCTCACTACCATCTCTAGCAGGTGGTGGAGCTGTTGAATAAGTGTACATAAAAAGTTGTTCAATTTTTTCTTGTTCTACACCACCTCCCTTATCACTAATTCTAATACTTAAATCATCTTTTGATAATACTATTAATACACATATTGGTGGTAAGTTATCATCATCCTTACAATGTTCCACGACAGCTCTCATAGAATTTTTTAATAATTCAAAAGCTATATGATATAAATGTGCAGGAACAGCTGTTATATGAATTTTTTGTTCTGGTACAACAGTATTAATACTTTTAAATACAATATCAGGTGATCCACAATAATATAAATCACATAAATGTTTAGCATTAGCATATGCTTGTTCAATAATATTTTGAATATCACAAGAAGGATCTATGCAACCAATATATTTAGGAGAATCAGGTATCATATCACCAAAAATTGAAAGATGTTGATACTGTAACATACGTATAGAAATTCTATTAAGATAAAATCTATTTAAAAAATATTGTACACCCCAATAATTTGCTGGATTTATTCCATCAGCTTCCTTCATTTCAGTAATAGCATCAGCCATTGTTTGAACAACAGTTGAGTGTCGTTTTAAAATCGTTTGCAAAGTATCATTAAAACTAAAGTACAATTATTAAAATTTAATTTAAATAAATAATTAAATTAACTTTTTTATGTAAAAAAATTATTTTTACTTAAATTTTATTTTGTTATCTTTTTAATTTTTAAAGTTTTGAATTAAAGTCAAATAAATTACATCTTCACTTATACAATAAAAATATATTTTTAAATATTAGTCAATAAAATTATTTAATATTTATTTTGTAGCAAAAAAAAAAAAATAACTTTACAAATTTAGCATGTATTAGTAAAAATTTATAATCTATAAAATTATTTTTCTGAATTTTTTATTTTAAGTTTGAAAGACATTGTTTTGTGTTAACTTGCACAAAATCTGTACTTTAGTCTTTTAAACTTCTCTTATAGATTATGTTTAAAAAGTATTTAAATTAAAAATTTATTTTTTTAAATATTAATTTTTCTAAAAAAAAAAAAAACAATCACATTTTTATCTGGCTGCGCAAATGTTTGCGTAATAATATTTTATAATAGTCAAAAAGTACGCACTTCCTTGATTCTAAATAAAAAAAAATAGAACCTGATATTTTCATTTTTATTCTTATTTAAAAAAATTTAAAGTTCAAAAAAATTAAAGTTAATGTTTTGCCATTAACAGTAAATATAACGATAAAAATTTAACTTCTTAAATTAAAATTCACAATTTTATTTGTATTTGGTTATATTTAATACTTTTAGAATGTCCTAATTTTAAAAATCAAATTACAGTAAAATGAACAAATAATATAATAAGTTTAACAGAAATAATACTTTAATTTTCAAAACTTTTATTATAAATATTACTTACTATCACTCCTTTGAATAATCCCTTAGTTAATATCTTTCATAATTTTAAATTATGCATTATTAATTTTTAATACAAATTGTAAATTATTTAAAATTATTTGATGCTAAATAATTTTTTAAGAATTAGAAATTTTAAAAATCATAAATTAATTAAGTAACTTTTATTCTAATGTTGGCTTACAAATTAATTTATCATTATATTTAAATAATATTATTTTTATTAAAACATACCTCATTAATGTTGAAGTGTCAGCTGAAGCATGCTCAAATTCCATTAATTCTCTAAAAGTCGTCTCATACCAATTAATGAGAAGTTGTGTTGATCTCATTTCTAGCAACCTATCTGGTAAATAAACAAATTCAGCCATTATATTAGCTAATCTAGTTGGAAGTTCTTTTCTAATAAAATAAAAAGAACTTTGTGGAGAGCCAACAACACCAAAATCCATGAATTGTTGCATTGTCAAAGAATTAGGTACATAATTTGAGTAACATTGTAATTTTTTAGGATTTTCTGGTATATAAGGTTTCTGAACAATTCTTGTAAAATAAGCAAAGCAATTTCTAGACAGTCTCATAATTTTCTTTTCGAATATTTGTTAGTAAAATAAAAAATAGAAAATTAATATAAAAAATTTTATTTCCACTATAAAAATTTAAAACGTTAATATTAATTTAAAATATTAAATTTCTTTTTTTCATGAAAAAGCATTTAATATATAAATACTTATACCAAAAGAAAAAATTATGATAATTTAACAATTAATAATAAAGAAACTTTAAAGAAATTTAAATACATTGTTAACTTGCTTTCTATATTCACATATTTTTCTTCTAAAATAATTTTCATGGGTGCATTTTTCTTAATAATAGTAATATCATTATTTCGAATCAGAAGATGAAAAAGAATAGAAAAAAAATTTACCATAAGATTAAGATAATATAAAAATAGTGTAACTATGTACAAATTTTTTTTTTTGAAAAATAGAGTTATATGTAAAAAACAATAATAAAATAAATATTGTTATATTTACTAAGATAAATTTCATTGTTAACGTTAAGTAAAGATTAGAAACAACACTTCTGTTAATTCCGTATAATTATTAATTATATAATAAGATTATATATAAGAATAAATATAATTGATAAGATATGCTGTATATTTTGAATTAAGAAAAAATCGATTTTCTTCTTTGATGCTAAAATCTTAATACTTAAATTAAATGGTGTTGTAATATTAGCAAACTTACATTTTATGATATAATATATATAAAAAATAAAAGTAATAAAGATGTAACAATAATATAAAATTTAACCCGTAATACAAAAAAATAAACAAGATATTAATTATTGTTTAGAGAAAAGATGTTTTTTTTTAAAAATTATACAATACAGATTAAAAAAATAGACAAAAAAAAAGAGTAATCTTGCGATGTGTGGTATAAAAATTTCAGTAAGAAATAAAAATATATTTTATAGACACTATTATTTATTTATAATATAAATAAAAATTTGTCATATTAAGGCATACATTACAAGAATAAATTTAGAAATTTAAAATAAACAAAAACACTAGTATTTTAATTTTTTTAGCTGACAATTATTTTTCTAAAAATTACATTTTTAATTTTTCAATCAATAGATTGTATTTTTTAATAAAGTAAAGGAAACATTTCTAAAATACTTTGATAAAAAAAATGTAGGTCAATTAAATAATTCCATATTAATCAATAATTAAAAAATAAAGTGTATGATAAAAACTTGAGTATTTTTAATCACACAGAAAATCTAATGAAGAGAACTTTTGTTAATTTTACTATCATAATGTACTTTATTCCAACATTGAATATTGGATTACCAAGAATAATTGTAAAAAAAATGACTTCTTTTTCAAATCATTATTTACAAGAATTTTCCTCATTCTAAGTTATTATAATATAGATGAAATTTTTAAGAATTGATCAATTAAAAAAAATCTTTGTTCAAATTATTAACTACTTATAAGGAAAAATATCAATACTTAAAAATAAAAATTATTTAAATTATTTAAAAAAAAAAATAGAAGTTTAAAACTTTCTGATTTTTGAAAACTTGAACATTAATCAAAATATTTTTTTTCTTTTTTTTTGTTTTCCTCTCTCTGAGTGGAATTAAAAAAAAAGAGGTCTATTTTAATGAATTAATTTAAAATAATTATTAAAAAAAAGAATCACTTATATTCTACATCTCTTAAAGTTTTTGGAAATCCTGCCTTTTGATTTTTTTGGTTTGCCCGGTGAGAGACAAATTCTAACAGTCTCTTCTTTATATCTTTTTTTTACACGCCCTTTCAACGGAATCTAAATCACAGGTAAGCTAAGTTTAAGGTTTCGTTGAGTAGAATACATTGCCTTCTAAAGAATATCACCTTAATTACAACTATGATTTTTATTCAATTTTTTCACAAATCCGGATTTTAGTATTAAAAGTGTTGTTGATCCTCTAGATATTGTTAAATTTTTGTTTTGACAAAATTCTTTGATGCATTAAAAATTGTATATGTTGGTTTAATAAAAAATACGTTGTAAAGTTTCTCAAATCCTAGAGTAGCATCAATATTTTTTAGATTAATAATTTCATAAGAATTTTCAAGTTTTTTTATTAAATGACTTTATTATTAATTAAATACTTTTTTATGCTTTAATTTTTAAACAATCTTCTTTCTTAGTAAAACCGATACACATAATATAAAAAGATTTCTTTTAATTTTTTTCATAAAAAAACCAATATTCAAAGTGAAATATTCAAATAGGGTATTATTAAATAAAAATGATGTTTCTTCCATGTATTTTTCATTATATACTTTTTTATTTTAATTCCACATACGTCAAACTATGCTAATCGCATAACGTTTAAAAATTTCAAAAAAAAATTAATTTTATATTATTATAATGTTTTAGTCATAATTCACAAAGTGATGTATTTGAAAGATTTATATTAAAAATATTGTAGTATATAGTTATTTTTTTCTAATTTTATTTAAGAAAACATGTTTTTTTAACTTTTTTTATTTGTTTAATTTTAAAAATTGAAAAAAAACTTCTACTACATTAAGGTAAAATTGTAGATCAAATTAAACTTAAAAAATAATGAATTAATTTACAAATTTTTATAAAAAAACTATGTCATTAACTTGAATAAAATCTCCAAATCTTAAATCGCAAAATAACAGCAATAACTGATTTTAAAATAAATAATAAAATATCACAAAAAATTTATTGAAAACAATTACTTATTTGTAGTAAAACATTAAAAAACATTTAAACAAAATTCTTTTCAATTTTTTAATTAATTAATTCAAACATTTCTAGTACTTTTAAAAAAAAACTTTACCCTTTTTTTCTCTAAGCTGTCAATTGTTAATTAAGTTATGATATAACTTTCTATTTTTAATAAATGTTACTTTAGAATGAGGAAGTTAATTTGTTTTTCTAAAAATAGAAACAACACTGATACTATTAAAAAAATAGTACATTTCTCTATCATAACAATTTCTATGATTTCCAAGGTACACACCATCCCATAGCGAATTGGTAAGATATAACTAAATTATTTTATAATAATATTAAAAAACTTTTTTTTATTATTATTTAATTAAAGATGGCTAAATATTGTTTAAGTAAGTTTGATTTTTTTTGATAAAAATATTTTTAATTTTTTAGATAAGGCAAGTAAGCGTGTAACATGCCGTCAACGATATAAAATTGAAAAAAAAGTTCGTGAACATAATAGAAAAGTTAGAAAGGAAGCAAAGAAGAAAGGTTTACATAAAAAAGCTAGAAAGCCTGATGTTATACCAAATAATTGTCCATTTAAAAGTGAAATGTTGGCAATGGCTGAGATAAGACGTGAGGAAATCAAAGCTGAAGCTGACAAGAGGAGAGCTCAAAAAAAACTTGAAAAAACAAAGAAAAAAAAAGTTGGCATATCAGAGGCAGGAGTTAAAAGAAAGTTAAACACAATTGGTAGTATTGATTCAATTGCTCAGAAAGCATTAGTTAATGGTGAGGCATATGATATGGATGTATTGAAAGATTTTGATGAAATAAATAATTGTAACAGTGCAACAACAGATACTTCATATAAAAAGTATGCCTCTGAAGTTAAAAAGACAATTGAGGTTTCAGATGTTTTATTAGAAATTCTTGATGCAAGAAATCCACTAGGATCACGAAATATAAATCTTGAGAAAAGTATTTTAGGTGGAGGGAAACGATTGGTTCTCGTTCTTAATAAAATAGATCTCATTCCTAAGGATAATGCTGCAGCATGGTTAAAATATCTACGTAAAATTGCTCCTACAGTTGCATTTAAAGCTTCAACACAAGAACAAGTACAAAATGTTGGTAGGACTAGATCCTCAAATTTATCAATGAGTACATCAAAATGTATTGGTGCTGATTTAATAATGAAATTACTTGGAAATTATTGTAGAAATCAAGGAATTAAACAGAGTATTCGTGTTGGAGTTATTGGTTATCCTAACGTTGGTAAAAGTAGTGTTATTAATAGTTTAAAAAGAAAGAAAAGTTGTCAAGTTGGTAATCTTCCAGGAATGACAAAACATATACAAGAAGTTGAGTTGGATAAAAATATTAGATTAATTGATTCACCAGGAGTTGTTATGGATTTAGGTAAAGATCTTGATGAAGTTGAACTTATTCTTAAGAATGCTGTATCTGTTGAAAATGTTAAGGATCCTGAATTGGCTGTAACTGGAATTTTACGTAGATGTTCTTTAGATGTTTTAATGATTCATTATAAAATTCCTGAATTCTCAACACCTATACAATTTTTAGATTTAATTGCACGAAGAATTGGTCGTATTGGTAAAGGAGGAATTACAGATAAAGTAGCTGCAGCCAAATTTGTTCTTCATGAATGGCATGATGGTAAACTTCCTTATCATACAATTCCACCAGAAAATAACTCTAATGATAAGAATGAAGAATCAATTTGTGATAATAAACTTTTAACTACAATGTCAAAAGAATTTTCACTAGATGATATTGATGAGGAACAAATTAAAGTTGTTGAAAGTATGGATGATTCTACACATGTTTCTTGTTTATTAGATACCACGAAAGATGTTACTGAAGATGAAGCTATGGAAACAGATAGTATGGCTCCAAATTTTTCTGTTGGTGTTGGAATAAATCAAAAGAAAGAAAAAAATATTGAAGTAGAAGAAGATATTATTAAAGCTCCTAGAAGTTATAAACATGATGGAAATGTACAATTAAATAAAGCTATTTCAAAGGTAGCTAAGAAAAACAAGAAACGAGCACAGAAAACAGAGAAAAGAATGAATAAAATAGCCGATAATATGGGCAATTTTGGTATATAAAAAAAAATTTTTTTTGTTATTTTGTTAAACAGTTAGTTTTATTATTTTCTATGAATAAATTGTTGATTTAAAAAATTTTATTTTTTTAAACATTCTCCCTTAGAAGTACACATATATCCTGGGGCGCAGCAAGAGTTTCTACAACAATCGCCATTTTTGAAAGGACAACATCGATACTGTAATGTTTCACTATCATCCTCATAAGGGCAACAAGTTTGATTATTTTCACATATTGTTCCATCATTACAAACATTTGAATTATCTAAAACTTTTTTTAATGCTAATGTAGTGTTTATAATTGGGGTGTAAAATTCTCCAATTTCTGTTTTTAAAACAGCTTTTCCTGTATTAGCATCATATGTATAATCAGATTCATAACACCCATAACCACTTGGATCACATTTTCCTTGACTTTTAGGACAACAATGACCAAAACCATCATAACCTCTGCAGCACATTTGTTCTTGAGTACAATAACTACTGTCATAACATTGTATATAACCTAACTTCAAATTAAAGGCTTTTTTTAAGGAAATTTTTGTTGCTTTTATTTTTTTATTCTTGAAATTTTTTCTAACAAATCCCTTATTAACACATTTTCCAGTAAGAATGTTACATTTTTGTGTTGATGGACAACAATTATAACTTCCATTAACCTGTTTACAACATTCATATTTATTAGGACACTCATATTTATTTCCTGGACATACATTTTCAACATCATTATTATATTTTGTACCTATATTTATTCCATTTATTTTTTTAAACAACTTCATTTTTTTCCCAGTTAAACTTTCTTCACAACTTTCTTCTACCAAATTGCATTTAAAACCAAATGGACAACAATGATAATGATCATTACAACAAACAGCATCTTCAAATGGACAGCAACCATACATACCTGAATTTAAAAGGCAACATGTAGCATCATCTGGACATACGGTCTTCTTATCATCACACAAATTATTTGATGTGTATTTAGAAAAATTACTAAACTTCTTATTATCAAAAGAAGATAACTTTAATTTTACTCCAGATATAATTTTATCATTATTTTTTAAACATTTCCCTTTAATACAAGTTGAGTTTTGTGGGCAACAATGTAGGCGATCACTACAGCAAACGGCATCTTTCAATGGACAACAACCATAACCTTGTGGATTAATTTTACAACATGTATTATTATTAAAACATTCTGTCATTTTATCATCACACATATGTGTTGAAGTATTTTTACTTGTTTTTTCTATAAAATTAATCTTGTTATCTAATAAGGCAAATTTTAATTTGATCCCAGAGATACTTTTTTTATTTTCACTATAACATCTTCCTTTATTACAAATAGTATTATGAGGACAACAATGTTCATGATCACTACAACAAACAGCTAAAGGCATAGGACAACATCCATATGTTGTATTTCCTAATTGACAACAAGTATCACCAGTTGGACAAAAAAATTGTGTATCGTCACATTCTTCTTTTCTAGAATATGTTAAAATAACAAATAATAATAAAATAAGAACGATATATCTATTAAAAAATATCATAGTAAAAGAATAATATTAAATAGATATAAAAATAAAGTTGTGTAAAGAATGCAAAGGTATATATATAACTACTTTTAACGTATACAAACATCTGTATTAAAAGAGTTAATAAGTTATTGGAAGTAAGAATAGACGACGTTTTGTTTTTACTATTTCATTTTTGAACAGAAAATTAAAGGTCGTTTTAATGAAAAAGATAGTATTTTTATTATTTTTTTTAAGAACAATAATAAATTAACAATTTTTATATATACTTTAAATACATCTTTGTACAAATATAAAATGTCAATATATTTTTAAAAAGAAATTTACTAAAAAAAAAATAATAGCCAAATAGAAAAGAGAAAAATAAATAATAAAAGTATAAATTAAATTTATTTTACATTTATGAATCAACATTTCTGAGAATACAAAAAAATGAATTTATTTTAAACTAATTAATAACTCTTATTTAATCTTAGTTTTTCTAAAATCATTTAATAAATCAGCAACTTGAGACATAGAATTATTTACAGCTTCCCTCATTGAAGTCATATACTCAGCATACCCATATCCATATTGTAAATAAGATAAACTTTCTTTATCATTTGATCCTTTTGGTTCACCATTAAACATTCTATCAAGTCTTGTCTGAGTTTTAGATGCCTCTTGAAGAACATTAATATGTGACTCTATACGATCTATAACTATAAAAAAGTTACTCATTGCATCCATATATAAATTATGTGCATCTTTACATTTTTGACTCATACTTTTATTTTCCATATTTTCTATTACTGAAACTGTAGAATCATCAATCGACTCCATAAAATCATCCTCCTCCACATTTTCTTTTTCATTTGTTGTTGATAACTCTGTATTACGTTTAGCCTCTTCAAGGCGAATTTCTACAAGTTTTGCACATGTATCATTAACATTTTTCAATGATAATCTAAGATCTTTTAAAATTGCTATTTTAATACATGCAATAGGATCAGTTGTAATATATTCATACGATGTTGGATAGACTACTTGTGACATCAAATTTTCATCTGGAATTCTTCTTTTAGTAATTGGTTGAATTCTATTATCAATATCAAACATATCCCTACCCTCATCATTTCTTATATTATTATATTCTTGATGTTGCCTATGAGCCACCAAATTTGGACTTAATTTTTGTTGATTCATCATATTTACCATAGATGGATTTGATGAATGATACATACCTTGATTATGAACCATATTATACATCTGTTCATTACTTCCAGGATGATTTATAGGTAAATTCATTGAAGAATTCATATTCATTGATTGATTAGATTGTGCATTAACACTCATTGGTTGATTGGATGGTGGATTTACATTCATTGGTTGATTTGATGGTGGATTAATACTCATTGACTGATTGGAGGGTGGATTAACACTCATTGGTTGATTTGATGGTGGATTCATATTTATTTGTTGATTTGATGGAGGATTTATATTCATAGATTGATTTGATGAAGGATTCATATTCATTGATTGACTTGAAGGATGACTGTTATTTATAGATTGATTTGATGATACATTATGATTTATACCTTGATTAGATGCAGGATTCATATTAATACCTTGATTAGATGATGGATTCATATTTATACCTTGATTAGATGATGGATTCATATTTATACCTTGATTAGATGGTGGATTCATATTAATTCCTTGATTAGATGATGGATTCATATTAATACCTTGATTAGATGATGGATTCATATTAATTCCTTGATTGGACGATGGATTCATATTAATTCCTTGATTTGATGATGGATTCATATTAACGCCTTGATTAGAAGGTGGATTCATATTAATACCTTGATTAGATAATGGATTCATATTAATACCTTGATTAGAAGGTGGTGCATTAGAACCAGGATTCATAATACTTTGTGGGGTACGAGGTTGATTAGAAATAGAACCAACAGATGCAGGATTAGGTATTTGTTGTTTTATATTATGTTGATTATGTATATTTTGAAATACTCCCATAGGACTTCTTGGTTGCCCTTGACTACTCCTTTGTTGAACAATATTAAATTGTTGATGGTGTGCTTGTTGCTGAGGGTGAAAATTTTGTTGTTGACTTCCGGAATGTTGCATTTGTGGAGTTCTAGGATTTCCAATTTGTTGTCCTTGTTGATAAACATTTCCTGGTATCATTTGATTAGGATTTATTCCACTTCCTGGTCTTGGTATTTGTTGATGGCGAATTTGTTGATTATGTCCTTGAGATAATGGTGTTCCTGGTTGGGGAATTTGTATTGGTGTACCTGGTTGTCCATGTTGTAACTGAACATTTTGAGGATTTTGTTGCATTCTAATTAATTGTGGTTGCCCTTGTTGAAACATTCCCTATGAAAAGTATATTTATTTATATAAATATTTTAGAAAAATCACAAACCTGTTGATGCATTTGAGAATTTATATTTGCCATCATCTGATGGTGTTGCTGATTTTGTTGATCTTGATGATTATTTTGATTATACATATTTTAAAATATATATTGTCAACAAAATATAAAACTTTTGTTGTTTTTGTATTCTTTTTTTAGAAATGAAATAATTATTCTTAAATAAATTTTATTTATTGATTTTTAACAGTATAGGTAAACGATTGAAAACCAATAATCTGAAATAGTCATAACACAATAATTTTAGTTAACATTAATACATGTTAAAAAATGTACTTGTAAATAAATCTTATGCCGTAATAGTTTTTATAGTAAAAAAAAATAAATTAAATATAAATAATTTTAAAATAATGTACATAAAATTCATCTACTATTTTATTTTAAGGATATAATTTTGATTCAATTATAGTTATTATAGTAAAAGTATATTACAACTAAAATACAAAAAAAAATTTTTAAATATTTTTTAATTTAAAAGATATTCTAACTATTGACAAATATTGTTGGCATTTAACAAAAATTTTGTAAACTATATGAAAAAAATGTATTATTTAATTATTTATAGTTAATTTGTATTAAAAGGGTTTCTATAAAAATATTAAATTTATACACATTGGCATTATAATATCTCATATAAAAAATAGAACAATAAAAAATAATAAAAATAGAAACTTTGTAATAATAATTGAAAAATAAAACAATTATTTCATAAAATAAAACAGAAAATATTACATAAATATATAAATAAATAGACCAAACTTCTATTATTTTTATTTGGCAAAGTAAAAGTCAAACGTTTTTCTAAAATAACTTCGTGTCAGGATTTTGAATGTGTATCTTCAAATAGTTTTTTTATGTCTTCAAATTCAAACATTTACTGTTATTAAATCTAGAAAATTCTTATTTTGTTTACTAACATTTTTTTTTCAATTAAAAGAACAAATATTATTTTTAAATAATAATTTTTATGAAGTTTAACAAGTAGAAATCAATACTACAACGTTGTTTTTTTTTAATAAAAATGTTATTTAAAATGTTTCATTCAATCAAATAAAGAAATTTATTTTAATAATAATTTTGAAACTGTTTATAATTTATTTAATTATATATAAAATCATTAATATAAAAAAAGGATAAAAACAGATAAAAAATATTTTTTCTAAGATACAAGTTTTTATTCAAATGATTTTATCATTGTGTATTAGATGGATGAGAAAGAAAATTTTTAAAAAATAATTATAAAGAACAAATTAAGATTTTTTAAATGTTTTGATTTTATACAAAATAATTATTTAGTTTTTATATGATAATATTTTAGTTGTTGTTTTTACGGGGAAATTATTATTTATACAATTTAAATGAAATGTCATTGAAGTTTTAGATAAAAACAAATTGTATATCATTTCAACATGTTATTATCTATAAAAAAAATTTATAAATATAAAAATAAATTACAAAGAAATACTTCTTTTTGATGTATAAGGACGATTACATAACTGTAAAATGGTTTAATAATTTTTTAGCATTATTAATATTGTATTTAAAGTGTTTGTATAAGGTTATTAATGAAAAATAATATGATGTTAAATTTTATGTGTATTAAAAACTTTTACAATAAAATAATAATACTTACACTAAATAGATGCACAAATAAATATTATTAAATTAATTTTATTTATGTTAAACAATATTAATACAATATACTTAATACAAATTCTTAATATTTAATCATGAAATCAGATATAATAAATGTAGTGTTTCCCTATTACCACATGAGATCCAAGACCAAATATATTTTACATCCCCACAAGTTTTTTAAGTGTCATAAGAACAAATATATTAATTTTCTATTGTACATTTTATGTCATCAACATTATTAGTAGTACCCTTCTTTGAATGATGCTTGCCTTTACCTCTTACAAAAAAATTTGAAATATTTAAATCTTCTTTTTTTATATTTTTTATTTTGTTTTGCTCTGTCAATGTACCCTGAGTATTATTCTTTTCATTGGAATTACATTTACCATACATATTTAATTCATCAATATTGGTTTTGTTTCCATTAATTGGAGCCAAACCAAATTCTGTAATATCAATATGACCAGTCTTTAATGCCATTGATACATTTCCATTATTCTTTTTTCCATTATTATCTTCAATCTTTTGTTGTTCATAATTATTTATTGCATTAAAAGAAGTCTTAGATTTTGAAACACTAGATGACGATCCACCCCTTCTATTTGTTTTTTTTCCAATTTCATCTAATGAACTTGATTTTGATATACTATTATCAGATAATATTTCAGAGGTGTTTGTATTAAATTCATTACTACTCTCTTCCTGACTACTATTTGACAATGAAATTTCAGGACTAGAATATACCATAGAAGCATTTGATGTTAGTTGATTAGTTCCATTTTGACGTGGAGCATTATATATTACTCCTCCTGGTGGAATTAAAGTATAACCACCAAGAACATCTTTGATTGATCTTCCACTAAGAAATACATCAAAGTCACTAGTATTTTTAAGATGTTCATATGTCTCAACAAAACATTTCTTAATCGCTTCAAAAACGACACTATCAAAGACTGAATGAGCAGTATTCATAAGAGTAAAAGGTTCTTCAATACATACACATCCCCATTGTGATTTAGAATTATGAGGAGCATCATTTCTCATGACTTCCTTTCTTGATAATCTCTTCCCACATCGGATACTAATAACATCATTCTCAAAATCAAAAATTTCTGCGTAATATTTTAAAAATCCAATGAGGAGCTCACCAAGGGTAGCCTTTGATTCATATGGCCATATTTCTTTGTTAGGTTTTTCTAAGGAAACAACTACATTTAAATTTCTGACATCACATTTATTATTAAAACGATCTTGATATAACTCTTGTAAAGAAGGCAATATAGGTACATCTAACCCGCATTGAAGATAATGTAGGCACATTAATACCAATGAATATGAAGTAAATGTTGATTGATTTGCATCATTAATACCCCTCCTTTTGGCCCATTCTTTAACAGCAGAAACTAATGGACGTACCCTCCAATCAACTAAAAAGTATTATTAATTTATTAAAATCTTCATAAGGCTAATTTATAATGTAACTTACAGTTTGAATATGCACATAATAAATGAGTATTTTTTATAGCAACAGAATTATTTGCATTAAGATCAACAGTAATGTTGGAAAATGGAGCATTAAAGGTAATTCTTAATATAGGAACTTTAGCAACAATTAAATGGAGATCACGAATCCAGTCTATTGATGACATTTTTGTTTTTATAGCATTAAGAATGGCTACAGCATCCCTTCTTTGATCTAATTCTTTATTTGTCAACATTAAACAAAGATCCATATCAGAACCATTATTTCCAAAACCATTTAATGACGACCCAACGATATAAAGGCCAGAGGTAGGAAACAATGGACAAATAGTGTAATAAATCATATCACGAAGATATAATTTTCTATTAAGATGTGCTTGACTTTGCATTACTGTTGTATGAAAGTCAAAAATTCTTTCACTTAATGAATCCATTTGTGAAATAAATAATTTTCCTGTTGAATCTATTCCTGGGTGTATTAAATTTTCAGAAAAATTAGATTGATTTTGTTGTAAGCCTATGTTATAAACTAATGCTTGTCCCTTAGGACGATTATTTTCTTTTTGTTCAGGACTTTTATTTTTTCTATTTTTTTTAACAATTACATCATCTTGTTTTTTTTGTTCCCAATTAACATTATTTTCTTTGTTTTTTTCATCCTTTTCAGGATTAGATTTATTGGATTCAGATGACTTGAATAAATACTGAGATTCTTTATCATTACAAAAATATTTCTTTCTATCTTTATCGAATGATAACCTTGATTCTGAGTCATTAAGTGACAGGTATGAAGTTGATGTTATTTCATCCTTAACATGTGTAAGTTGGCTAAAATCACTTCCCTCCAAAGGGCTGATTGCTTTTACTTGTTGTTTCATTTGACTAGTATTAACATTTAAATCTTCCTCTGAATATGATACATCCTCATTAGTTGGTGTTTTAATATTAATTGTATTTGTTGGTTGTGAACCTCCCTCTGTATAATATCCACATTCACCTTAAAATATAATAGATAATAAAAAAAAGATAATAATAACAAATATTATATAAATAAAATTTAATTGTCTTATCACTGTACCAACCTTCGATAAACTTTTGACATTTAGATTTCACTTTACAATCACATTTTCTAACCCTACAATTACATTCTTCATCATCATCATCAAAATAAAATGAATCACTAACTATATAGCTAGAGGAGACATGTGAATTGTCAAATGAATCATCAGAAATAGTAGACTCAGGATATAGACAAGAGGAACAAGAGGATGATGTTGTATTAATATTAGATAAAAAATGAATTGTAGGATCAAAATGAATAAATGCTGAGGAGGCATAAACTTTTTTAAGTTTCATCCAAAATCGACTTTGCCAACAAGGTAATCCAACGACACCAACAATATAAGCTTTACTATAAAATCCAAACTTAGGTAAACCTAATTTGAACATATTTGGTAGAACAAACGAAGGCTGTTCATTCCCATGATAAGCTTTTAAAGATAAAAAAAATTTATCTCTACTAATCGACTCCATAATACTTTCCTCTCCTATCTTTTTCAAAACTTATCATATAAGGCGAATTCTTTTTTTTGTAAACTGATTTATTCTAGTGCTCCTAGCAGCAATAAAAAATCTTGTTAAAGCAATAAACCTTACTAAAAAAATTTTTCTACACAAATTTGCTACTAACTTCCTATTACTAGTTTTCAAAATGGCTTTACTTGATATAATTCTACCGTGAAGTAACGTTGAATATTGTTTTGAATATGATACAGAAAAATATTCAGAGTTATACATTGAATTATATAATTAAGTGTGATAATCACACAAGATATCAAAAAAAATCTACCGGAGCAATTAAACACCGATCAGAACTAAAAGAAGTCCTAAAACAAAAATATGTTTAAAATGATATACCTAGAAAAAGGGTATAATTTTCTCTATGATGTGAATATGAACGACGTGGAGAAAAGAGAGAAATTGAGAGATTGGATTAAAAAATGCGCAAACGACGATAAAACAAAGCCAACAAAGTCATATAATAATATTTAAAATGTTAAGAGATAGAGAAATAACTGAGCACAAAATTCGTCCTTTTAAAAATGTGTCTTTTTCTTACATTATATGCATACCACTTGATCGTCTCATTATTAAAACAAATCAATTTTTCCAATATTAAATGTGTCTGTATAAGAAAGAAGAAAGAAGGAAGAAAAAGACTGTATAATATAGGTAAAATAATATCTTCATTATAAAAAAGTAAAAGAAAACTACAATATATAATTTAATAAAAAAAATATATGGCTCTTTCTCACATACACTTTTTTTATTATATTATATCAATACATATTAAGTACAAAAATTTTGGTAAGACTACTATTTGCACTTTTAAATACTAGCGAAATAAACCATAAAAAGTGTACTTTTTTTGCTATAAATGAAAATTGCAAATGGAATGCCATACAAAGTCCTCTTCATAATTTATGATAATTATAAAAAAAATAGTTATAAAATACTTATGTTAAAAATTAATTAATATTGTTAAAAAAATATATTAAATATAGTGATGATATATTTTTATTTAATCTTAGAAATTGATATAATTTTACACTAACATTTACGCGCAACTTGATTTTGAATATATTATTATTATTGAAACGTAAAATGAAACATAGAATTCGTCAATATGTCAATTACTATAAACACATATATAGGTATAATATATATGTATTCATGCTATATTAGTAAATGAATGTAGCCTTCGTAATAATAGTAATACTAAACTGATAAGCATAAATGCATGTTAAATAATGGTATTTAAATTAATATATAATAGCAACCTTGGATTGATAATTTTATGTTTTGCTAAGTAAAAAAAACCAAATATTATATATACAGTTTAGCAAAAAAAAAAAAGATCAAAATAAATGTCAAAAACTTGATAATCGAAAAGTCACAAGTTTGATAAGACTTAATTAACTATTTTAAAAAATAAAACTAACCTTTGCCATTACTATTAGATGGTTGTTGAAATTTTCCAGTAACTGCAGGTCGATTCTTATCAATGGTTTTACAGTCCTCAAGAAACATAAAACAAAGTGATTGAATTGCAGCAGCATTTTTATTATTATGTGGATCACACTCTTGAACATAAGCATACTGTTGTGGAACTGTATTACAACAAGAAGGTAATTGTAAAGAAGGTTGGTAATTAGGAAGATTCAATGGTAAAGAATATTGGCTATTGTTACAATTTTGTGAAACAGGATTAGGAGGAGGAACAAATCCATTAATATGTGTCGGTTGGAAAAAATATTGATCATTAGACACGACATTACTTGGTATTCCCATATTTACTGAAATATCTGGATGTGGCAATTCAAAATCATTTGTATTTTGAACTGCCTCCTTATACGACATAACCATTGGTAGGCATTTTGCCATATGTTGCTCTTTCAAATTATCCTCCTTAAAATTAATAGTACTTTTTTCTTTTTTTAAATTTTTTGAATAGTTTATACATTTATCATCATGATATGGGTAATTTATTTTTTTTGTCTTCTCTGGACAACAATCATATTGACCAAAAGAATCATTTTTTTCTTCTACTTTTGATGTTGTGTATTTCATTACACCAACATCAGTAAGGTTTTCTATTTTAGGAGGTGGAATATTGTATTGATTTTGTAGGCTTCTAAAAAAAAATATATATTAAAATAGAACTAATTAATTAAAATATTTTCTAACCCTTCATAAAAATAACATGGCTGGTTAAAATTTTCAACATTATAAAAATGACTAGTAGTATCCAAACATTCAAAATATTTTTTGTTAGGATAATAATGTAACAAAGGATTTTCATCTACCATATGTTTGTAGAAAAATTCTAGTACTTTAGAATTTGTTATAGGATATTGTTCAATAACATGATTATACATTTCTTTGGCTTTGTTAACAATTTCATGATAATGATAAAATAGCGGTGGTTGTATAGGTAGTGGAGGTAGTCCTAAATGACAATGTGGGATATTTGAGTCACGACGAAAACCATTTAAAAGTTGATATTTTAAATCTTCTGATACCGGTAAATCTGCGTAAAATTGTTGTACTGGAGTTATACTATAAGAATATTTATTTCTACGATTATTATACCCAAGTTGGCGCTTTGAAAAAGAATTTTTTGGTGAACGACTCCATTTAGGAAGTCGGCTTGCTGGTTTGCAACTGACTTCAACATGCCCAAGAATACTATCTTGAACTGTTACATTTGACAAGCTTTCCAATCTTTTTGGATCACCATCATTTGAAGAAGCAGAGGAGGTTGAATTTGTATGCATCCCACTATCAGAACCTTCATTCCGATTGTCAAAATGGTTATGCGGTGTGTTGGTTGAGTTGAATTGAATAATAGTTGTCTGAAGATTAAGATTCATTGGCGTAATATCAAATTATAGGAAGTCAAATAAATTCTCCGGTCTTCTACGAAAGAAGATCGTGAAAGAAGATAAGCGCTAAAGTAGAATAAATGTACAAGTAGTAAAAACGGAATATTAAGAAAAATTAAAAGTTTATGTAATCACACGTCTACAAAAATATAAATAAATGTAACACTACTATCAAAAATATTATTATAAGAAATTATATATATATAAATCGATATGAAAAAGATTAATTTAGTAATTAATTTAATAATATAAAGTCGTTTGCAAATTTTATAATAATAATAACGTTTCCGTAGGATAGCGATCAACTAAATCACCCTTCTTTAATATTGATAATTGTATAGAAGAGATTAACAACAGCCGATTGTTAAAAAATAACTAGACTCTTTTACTTGTGATATAATATAACAACTGAACAAATAATATACAAAGGGTACAAACAAAAAAATACTATCATTTTAGAAGAAAGAATCATGGATTTATTAGATGACCTAAAAAAAAAAAAATAAAAAAGAGGTACATGTAATAAATAGTAAATGTTAAAAATAGTTATGTGCTAAAAGTATATAAAATTATAAAACGATACTGATAAGAAATGTTGGGTATAAATTTATTAACAATATAAATAAAGCAGATGCAAATTTTTTTACGAACCTGTAAAAGAAATTTTGTCACTTCTATTAGACGAGAGTACAGTATTGTATTACTATCAACGTTTCCCCAAAGGTGTTTAGAAAAATAGGAATAATAGGTTTTAAAAATCAACGGCGCCTAGAATAAGAATAGCCCTCCTTGTATTGTTTCAAAAAGAATATTGTGATCTTTCAACAATTTATAAAGTGTAGTATAATTGTCGTCAAAAGTTTTAGAAAATAAAATTAAATTTGGATAGTCAATTTTCTCAAAAAGTTTAGAAAAATTCTTTAAAATATTTTTTTAATGTGAATAATAATTAGTTTTTAATATATAGGATTTTGTTGTTGGAATATAATAAATACACACATCAAATTCTGAAAGTTAGAATAAATAATCCAATTTCTATATATATTTTTATTTACAACAAGAGGGGTGAAAAAAAAAGTGCGTTTCAGACCGGATTGTTAAAGATGACCAGTAATTTATATATATAATATATATATAATAATTTTATGAGCAGTTAATATGAAACATAGTAGCTTGCTGTATTTGATTAATAAAAAAAAATGTATTAATAACTTACAAATGAATGTGAATGTACATGTTTGCATTAAGTAAGTAAATATATTTTTATACATGTGTACATTTTTTTTTCTTGAACTGTAGAAAAAAAAAGTTCTAAAGCAAGTGTAGTAAGAAAATTTTTATTTACAACTATTTTGATTGATAATATAAGTTGAGTCAGTTTCCAATTTTGAACAGTTTAAGAATACTCACTTTAATTTATTTAAAGTATTAAATATACCAATGTTACAATAATGTTACACACTACTTCAACAAAAATACTATCTCAATATTTATACTAAATATAATAATAATCATATATCTATCAAATACGATCACAAAACAACATAGAAAAGATAAATAGTAGAATAAGCAAAATAATAACTAAAATATATCACGTTCAGGATATAAAAAGATAAAAAAAGTACATTATCTATTGAACAATGAAAAAAATTTTTGTTGCAAAAGACATGCACATATAATAAATATTTAACTGTACATAAAAACATTCGATATTTAATAATCCTAAATCAATTTACTTTTGTCAACAATATTGCTATAAGAATATAAAAATTAATTTCACTAGTCAAAAACTTCTAATCCTTAAAGAAGTCACATGACCATGAAAACATTTGTTCATAATTTTAAATAAAAAAATCCAATGTTTAAATATAAAATGCATCAAGGTAAAAAAAAAAAATAATGTAACTTTTTAAAATAAATTTAGTAAATATGTGTGTAATGACTTTACAACAATTTTTAATCAGTAAGATATAAATAGGCAATAAAAAAATAGTACTTTTAATAATTGGCAATAAATATTAAATTATAATAATATAATAGATAAAATTTGAAGACATATGGAAACTAAATTTTTATAATGGGGTATTTTCCTACTTGTAAAATGCACCTATGAAATTAGCAAGATAACGAGTAAATTTCTAAGAGCTGGTAATTCTAGTTTAATATCAGTTAAAAAATCAGGATTTGAAGGAAAGGAATAACTTTTGATTACCCCTACTACATATTAAAGAAATGTCAATAAAATGTGCGCAAAGTTTGTTAAAAATAATATAAAAATATTTGACAAATTTGAAATAAGATGATAATTTTATTTTTATCATCGTAATACAATATATTACACAGGAGTGATGAACAGAACGGCTATCTCGCCTATTCAAAAGATAACCCTTAGGCTATATGGAACTTTGAGCTTGTTTGTGTTTCTCAGTAATGTATACAACTTCTAATTATTGTGTTATTAGAAAATTAACAAAACTATTTTTTGACAAAAAAAAAAAAAACAATAAATATTTATCCAAGTTTTATAACCAGCCATGTATGTAAAACAAATTCAATTTCTTAATCAAAACTTACATTTTATTTTCTTGTCCCATATTTTCCTCACAAACACGACATTTATCACCATTAAACATTTTTTTTGTGTTTGTATTATTACAAATACATATCTTATTATTTACTTCAGGCATGGTATACGTTACATTACCTTTGACAATCGTAGATGGATTTGTGTTATTGCCATTTGGTAGTAACGAAAAAGAATCTTTTTTTTCTATTTTTTTGTAATTTTGTATTTGATCTGATTTATTAGTAAGTTGGATGTTATTTGATTGGAGGGATGAATTAAAATCCCTTGGTGAGTGAGAATTTTCAGAATGAATTCTGACACGAGGATTCCTTTCATTCATATACATGTCATTTGATTGAGAATTCCTTGATAGATGAGAATTACGATAAGAACGACCATTGTAATTGTTGTAAAAATTTCGTTGGTTAAATTGTCCAGGATAAAAATCTCCCTGGTAATTGTTATATCGATTTAGCTGCCCATTAGATTGTTTATGACTTCCCTTATAAGAATATCTATTTTTGTAATATCTAAAAAAAAGTTTGACGCTCATTTCTTTTTTAAACTAGCTAATTACCTTGTACCTCCTGCATTATAAAATACCCCATTGATATTTTTAGTACTCCTTTTGTTACCAAAATCATTTTTTTTCATTCCCGTTTGACCATCCTTTCTTTCAAGCATAATATTAGGTTGACTATCTTTGCTGTTAGTAGTATCATTTGATGTCTTATGCTTCAAGTTATTTCCCATCATTTTAATATAACTTTATAATATAATAGAAAAAAAATCCAACAAGCTTATTGACTGCAGTACAAAAAAATAACAACAACTAAGCAATGTTAAACCTATCCAAATTTACAAAGAAATTAGTTTAAATAATGAATCCTGAAAAAAGGCAAAAAAAAAACTCTCTACATTAAAGGGAAATATTAAAAATTTAATTAATAATATTATTAAAAAAAAAAAGAAAACAATTCCAAACAATAAATAATATACGATGATATATTATAAAAGTCAGAAAAAAAAAGATAGTGGTAAATAAAATGCTTTATACTCATTACTTTTAGTAAAATTTTAAAATCATCAAAATAGGGATATTTAAAAATGACAATAAAGCAATAAGCATTACAAAAGTTGCTGTAAGCAGATGATAATTTCACACCAGGAAAATTTGTTTCACTTATAATTTAAAAGATCAAAATTCGATCGCTATTTGCAGTCGTAGCTATACCTTTAGCGACACTGGCCTATAATACAAGGAAACAAAGGTCGCTATGTGATCATTTGTTGTCTCAACTAACTGAATATTTTTTTTTTCTTGCAGAAACAAGATAATATGGTACAAAATTCATTATATAAGTAATTTATCCTATTCTTAAACAATAACATTTAACAAAAAAGTTTAGGATTTAGTTAGTTAATTAAGAATTTTTGTCATACTTTCCTTCTTTAAAGTTTTTTCTCACTTCCTCAGCATAGAACAAGTCAAATAAAGTCTTTGCCTTCATTGGTGGTGGTGGCCATCTATCTTCTTCTTGTGTGGACAAATCAGCTAACTCTGCACTGCCTAATTTTTTAACCTTCTCACGATATTTGGTTTTTAAAGTCTCTATTTCAATATCAGTTTTAAATGAAACATAAGGTTTTAACTTGAAATTGGTTAAGTCCGGAACAACTAATTCAGGAACCATTTCTTCGATGGCAACAAATTCGTCTGTTACCTCATCACGATAACCGGTGGGGTGAACTCCAGTATAATCTAAAAGTAATTTTAAAAAAGCACAAAAATAAATAAAACTTACTATGTAGTTTCTCTGGATTAAGCTTCATAAATTTAGGGGAAAGCTCTGGAAATTCTCTATTTTGCCCTGGCCATTGACTATTCTCTTTATACATAGGACCTACTTTTCGTTGTCCTTTTGAACCTTTTTTGAAAAAGAAGTATGGAGCTTTAAAGTGGAATGGATTTAAGGAACGAACACCCCTTTTTGGAACATAAGATATCAATGAATTCATCCTTCTCAAAAAAAGGAAGCTTATTTCAAACTACGTACATATATTACAAATTTGTGTAAGAAAATTCCCTTTAGAATACAAAGTAATTTACAATTGTTTATTTATCAAACAAATAAAAGTTAAGAATTTTACAATTTAAAAGATTCAAGAAACAAAAAAAAAATCACAAGAATTAGGTTTCAATGAATTCTAGAAAACTCTTCAATTAAAAGCAAGTAGTACTTCATATTTCTTGTTTTAAGTTAATTTTTACATAGAAAATGTATCAGTAGAAAAAAATAAATTTAATTTGAAAAGTTTTTTTGTTTTATTGTTGTCCAATGTTTTTAAATTTTTTTGGTATTTGTTGTCATTTAAAAAGTTGCATACTTTATATTTCTTTTTTCTTAAGAAATGATCTATACTACTGTGCTTCAATATCAAGTACTAAAATTCAATGAAATCTAAAAAATACAAATATAGAAGCATAAATGAATAAGAGGAGAATGCCGTTACAAAAAAAAACAATCTAAAATACATAAAGAAAGGATGATGCTAATAAATACAATAAAGAAATTCAAAGTGTAGATCAAATGATTAACAAAATGATTGCAATAATTACACAAAAAGTCGGCATTCTCAGTAAACTAAAAATATAAAAACAAAGTTTTCACTTTCAATTTTCCCTAAGATTTTTGTTAAGTTTGTCCTATTAAATTAATTTTTATCGTTGTAATAATAATCCAAAGAAATCCTTCCAGTGAATTCAAATTTATTGTGATTTAATAAAAATTTTGTTAAAAAGTTTCTTTCTTCTTCATTTGACTTAACATTGTTTTTAAATATATAATATTTTCAATTATTTTTTTTTAATTCTTAATCATTTACCTATAAGATAGCAAAATAAAATGTGAACACAGGAAAAGTACATCAAAATATTAAAAATTGTCATTTTGCAAAAGCTTCAGCAGGAATTTCATTCTTTAGACTTAAAAATCTATCACCTGCAAGAGAATAATTCCAATTAGAATCTTCAAGGCAACGTTTACTCCAAACTTCATTCATACCACTTTGTTCCATGAATGATTTAACCATTGCATTTCGAATTTCAGGATCATCAGTATTTATTGATGAGGTAGATGATTGATTGAGGGTAGATGCATTTCCCAAAGTAGCTGACAAATCATTTACTGTTGCAGATGTGTCAAGAGAAGGTTGTTCATTCTTTAATTTCATACAATATGCCTCATATTTTGATGCACCTTCTGGGTCAATAGGATGAATAGTTAAAATATCTGATATTATAGAAAGAGCTCTAAAAGTTAAACATTAATTACATACATAAAAATGATAAAAAAAACAACTTACGTTCCTCCTCTTGGAAGGCAAACAAAACTACGAGTGAAGTATTTTAAGTTACTTATCGATCTTGAAGAAGTAAAATATGTCTCTCCATCATTTAACATTCCTTGGAGTGTGAATGTAACAATGGTGTCCTTAAAAAATTTGACTTAATTCAAATGAATTTTCAAAACATACCGTCGTCATAGAGACATCCATCACAAAACTTTCACGAATATGTTCTGTTGGAGGAAGTCGACAAAGCATTGCTAAAACTTCAAGATTACCCTTTCCATATGTTCGTGTTTTAAAATTACGCCATTTCTCTTCATACTTAAAATTATGTGAAATAGATCTATATATTTTATATTCTGGTTCACGAAGTTTTGCCCTATTTTTTAGTACGGAATTATGATTCCCATCATCAATTACATCGCAAACTAGGGAAAACATAGCATTCTCATCATAAGCTTCTGCAAGTTGTTTTCTATTTGTCCTACCGTCAGGCCCATCAAAAATATCAAAATATTGTGAAATAAACATTTCTAGAACAGTTTTAATTTCTGGGGATGGACAAAATCCTGGTTTAACAGCAACGCTAGCTTCATTCTCAAAAGTCGAAGAATTTTCAAGAGGACTTAATTGTATTCCGTCCTAAAATCGGTTAACAACTAAATTTTTTTTAAAACCTACCAAATTTGTTAAATAAGGAAAGTATTCTTGTACACTTCTGAAATAAATTTCAATATGTCATGAGATTTTCTGAATCATTTGATGTCATCTCCATCCTCCGCATCCGAATGAATACAGAACTGGAATAAAGAAATCAGATAATAAAACTAACCTGGAATAGTCTGCTGCTACTGTAAATGCATTTGCTGCTCCAGTGTTCTCTAGAAATAGCCCTTCTAGCTTCCAAGAACGAATTCTATTTAATTCTGAAATTTTATCTATCATATTACATGATAAATCAAGGACTTTTATCATTGGTGCAGCGTGAACCATTGACGCTACAACATCTAATCGTTTCAATCCAGTGCTTTT
This sequence comes from Strongyloides stercoralis, assembly GCA_029582065.1. NCBI lineage: Eukaryota > Metazoa > Nematoda > Chromadorea > Rhabditida > Strongyloididae > Strongyloides > Strongyloides stercoralis. Next base: position 5,932,390 of record CM055866.1, on the reverse strand, counting down.
TAGTGATAAATTAATAATTTCTTGACATGCTTCAAAAACAAAATCAATAACAGCTATCATAACTTCTGTTCTTTGAAGTGATACCATAATACCTTTAGATTTAAAATATGGATCAGAACTGAAGTTAGACAAATCCAAAGACTTTCTATCATCTGAAATTCTACTTTTACAAACTGATTCTATTATTTCTTTATGCCCATTAGGTAATTTATTCCATGAACATAAACTTTTTGAAGTCATAATCATCATATTTAAATTTGTCTTAGGATTTTTAACTCTTCTTGAAAGTTGATGCAAACTAGTTGCAATTTCAGCATCTTTAACATAAAATTGAATATCGCCTTTTTCTGTTTTTGACGGCAAATAGGGTAAAAATGCAGTGGTAAATCCTTGAATTTCTGTAATTATTTCATCAGGTGTACATTGATGGCATCCTTTTACCTAAAATTAATTTTTAAAATAATAAAACATGAAAAATTTTTACTTTTAAAACATACCACTACACAATGCATAATTTGTTTTGAAACTATACGTCCAGACTTTGCATAAGAATCTTTTTGAAATTTTCTATTATCATGTCCTTTACTAATATTTTGAGAACCTTTATTTTTACTTCCATAACGATTACTATGTAGTTGAAAAGAATCATAGTTATCGTCATCATCATAAGCACTAGTAATATCAGCATCAAATTGAGCAAAACGATTTCTACCCTGAGATTTTACATCTGTTCTCCTAGCCATTATTTTAAATTGTGAAATATTCTAACGAAATGCAGAGTAAAAACCAAAAAATTCTATAAAAAACAGAGAATAACAGTATTCCAACAGTGTGACTTTTCGTGTTAAGAAATAACTAAAATTAAAAAGAACAAACTTTACTTTAAAAAAGTGTTTAGAATATGCTTAAACATATTAAATATTTTATTTATAAAATACAATTAAAAGTAATCTTTAAAATAATGATTCTTCTTCAAAATCTTTTGAAATAATTGAAATGGAAGGGTTTTTTTCTTCTCTCCTTCTTATGTTGTCATTTTCTTTTTGATAATTATTTCTTACAATTTCGTTTATTGGCATTTCTTGATGTTTACAGGAAGGAATTGTAGGATAACATATGTAACAACAATCTACATTTTTTTCATCTTCTTCATCAATTTTTTGCAAATATCCACTTCCTAATAGTTTGCATTGTAAGCACTTTTGTCTTTGTTTTTTTCTTTTTTCAAAACTTCTACTTCTTAATACTCCTTCAATAAATGGAATAATGATAAGGAGAAGAAAAATTATAAAACAACAAGATATAATAATAAAATATCTCATTGGCTTTGAAGCATTCCCTGTTTGGTTAATTTATTTATAATAAACTTTTGTAATATTTACGCTACTATTATAATACCGTTCAAATTGAAAGTTAAAAAAATTAATTATTATTTTATTTTTATCAAATTAAATTAAACCATACTCAAATTTTGATTTATTTGATTATTTTTTTATTATAACCTAGTTAATATATTATTCTTAATAATAAATATTTTTTGTTTAATGAAATATTAAAAACACTTTATTTAAATAATAAATTATATAATGAATGGGCATATCTTATTTTTATCTTGTTGATTATGTTATCCGGAATACCCGAATAATGAGTGGGACCTTCGTGAGGTCCCGAGGAATTATAATATACTTTTATGTAACCTTTATTTAGATGTTATATAATATTACAAATGTACGACTTATAAATTGGTATCCTCGAAAGTGACTAAATATTATACGAGATGTTTCCTTTTTATACTTGCGTTCTGCGTCTATGATATTCTGTAGTTTCTCTCTGACATGGCATATATTATCTCCTTATTACAATTTCAAAGTTTAATTTTTTAAAACTTTATTTTTTTTTGAATTTCTATTATTAAAATTAACTTGTTGTTCAAAATTTTAAATATTTGGTATAATGATTTAAGTGATCATTTCAATGATCAAAAAAGTTCAAATTTTTTAAAAATTTAAACATTTAAATTGCTAGAAAGATGAATAGTTCTAATATCATATTTATAAAAAAATCAAATTTATTATGTAAATCAAATTTTTCATTTTTAATGCAATAGACTGAACAAAAAATATTTTATTTATTTAGTAAACAAAAAAAATATTTTTTTCAATTATACCATTTTAACACATTGAATTTTCAGTTTTTTGTAATATTAATAATTTGATTTTTTTTATTATTTAAGACAAATAAATCTTTTGTATGTTTAGCTATGTAACAATTTTTATTCTAATTTTATTAAAAATTTTTTCTGTTAATTAATGACAATTATAAATAAAAAAAAATTTATTATTTAAAAAATTTGAATTAGGACAAGCAAATTGTGTGTATTTAATTTTTCTAATTAATCGATGTAATTTTTTATTTTTATAATATTGTATTAAAATTTTTTTACTTTTAGGGGTATTAAACCAATAGAAATTTTTACTCAACATAGTAAATTTAATTTCAAGAAGATATGGTGGATGCTGTTGAAAATATGAAAGAACAATATCAAGAAATGCTAGAAGATATGGAGGAGGCTCTTGAAAATATGAAAGAACAATATCAAGAAATGCTAACAGATATTGATGTTAAACGACTTCTTATCGAACAGTTAAAGAGAAAACAACTAGATCAACAGGAGATAAAAGATAAATATTAGCAGAAGATACAAATTTTCCAAAGAAATATTCGTTGGCTAGAGGAATATTTACGTAAAGAAGAATTAAAAATTGACTCCATAAAAAGGTCATTTAGTGCTGATGAGGTAAAGAAATACCAATTACGCCTTCAAGAAAAAGAAAAAGAGATTCGTGAGGAGAAGAGTAGTTTAAAAAAATATGAACGTGAATTAAAAAAACTCCATCAAGAGAAGGAACGTAATGCAATTGCACTTGGCAAAGTTCAACAACAGGTTGAAGCCTTAAAGTGTGAAAAAGTTTTACTATCACAAAAGATTAAAGAAGGAGTTGCTGAAAGGAAGAGTGAAAGAATGGAGAATCAAAAGAAATTAGCTACCGATGGAAAATGAAACATTTAAAATTTTTTCAATTTTTTTTAACGTATTTTTAAAAATAAATTTTTAAACTAATAAAATGTTTCTAAATCTTATTTTTTAAAACAGTTTAAAATCATTTTTTAATCTAAAAAGTGACTGTATTTAGAAAATTTTTTAAGAGAATATTTTAACATAAAAATTGTTAAATTTACTAGTTTTAAAATTATAACTTTTTATATTGTTTCTTCTATCTCTTTATTTTAATACCTATAAATTAGATAAGTAACTGTATGGCGTAGTACTACATCAAAATGAATTGCTGGTCAATATTTCTGAAGATTAAAATAATAAAACAGTTACAGTAAATATTTTTTCATATAGCTAAAGAAGCTTTTTTTTTATAAAAATTAATTTTTGATAACAAACTAATATCTAAAAAAGAGATATTAATCGATCATTGCGATTGTTAGATATCTGCATTTGATTTTTTATAAATTAGTCAAAAACATTAGATAATGTTAAAAATAATATTAAAAAAGAAATTGCATATATGAAACAAAATACTCCAAAAAAAAGTTGTAAAAAGTGTTTCTTAAAAGGCACAAAAATGTTTCCAATTACTTGGAAAACATTAAGATGACGTTATTGTTCATACTTAATATAATAAAATTTGAAAATAGATACACAAGGAGAAAAAACAATCATTTTCCGTCCTCTCAAGAACGGGAATCGCCCTAAAAAGATCATTTTCTGTTCTGCTATTTTTAATATTCAAGATTGAATAAAAAGGACTACCCTAAAGTATTAATACATTTTTTAAAACTTCAATAACTTTTTTCTACTCGATATTTTTTATGATTTTTTTATCTGATAGCAAATCACTTAAAAAATTACATTAATATCATTAAAAAATTGTTTTTCATTTAAACAAGTGAGAAAAATGAAGCTTTTGAAATGTTTTCAATTCTATTATATCTACATCTCAATCTAACAACAAAAAAATGACTTTTTTAATTAAGAAAAATTTTGGTTTTTATTTTTTTCATTGAACGGAAAATGATCATCGGACAAAAAATGTGCTCGTAGGACGGAAAATGTTCGTTTTTCTTCTGTGTGTAATTATTTCTTTACTAAGCATAATATTTTTTTTTAAATTATAAATAAGAAATTAAATTTATAAAAATATTAAATCAAAACGTTACAATAACATTAAAAAAATATAGTTAATCTCAAGTGCGGTCTTCTTTTTTTTTAATTTTTTTTTTTAATTTCTGATAATATATTTTTAATTTCTTTGAATATAGTACGGTCATAGAAGCATTATTTGATATGCGCTTTATGAAACACAAACTTATGAATAAACTACTTCAAAAACATTAAATAATTCTTGGAGTTCCTCCATTTTATCATCATCATCTTCATACTCTTCTGATGATGCGATGGAATAAACATCATCAATTGATCCCACAACATTTTCATTTGGAAATACTCCATCATACAATGCTTCAATAGATGTTTGATTATTTATTTTATTGGAAGAATTTATTATATCTTGCCAATCATCATTTGAAACATAGTAAAATACTAGTGGTTGAATTGCCTCCGATGATTCCATTTCAAATGGCTCTTCGTAATTTGATAATGAATATGCTCCCATATTTTCCCAAATTAACCATTCACCAACATTCATTTTTCTAAAATGACAAACTTCTTGAATTACATCACTTTGACAATCAGATGGTCCAATAACACTTCCATAAAAATATTGCCCATCCTCAGAATCATTTTCATCAAATAATGGGGAACATTTAGGTGTTATTGTATTGTTTATTTTACATGAAAATGATCCATAACATCCTTCATTTACTTTGTAGATGTAAGCAGAACGGGGTGTTGAAACATTTTTATGAACAATAGAATCAGCATCAACGATATCTTTAGAAATAATATTTGTTAAAAGTGAAAAAGCAGATGCAGCAAAAAATTTTCCTGGATTTGCAGTTATATAAAGATTATGATAATCAGTTGATTGAAAGAAGTAATCAATAGAAGCATTAATTTCATCAGCGATATTTTTAAATTGACGTATCTCTAGATTATTTGATGCAGAAAAACCAGAGCCAATATTTATAAATGACATTTTTCCTAATCCAAAGTCTTCTGCCATCTCAAAAAGATTACGTACAATGGAGAAGGCGTTACGATAAGCCATTGGATGTTGTCTATCCTGTCCAACTGTAAAAGAAAATCCAACCAAATGAAGGTTTAATTTGTAGACTGCTGCAAGGATTGAAGGAACCTCCTCAATAGATGCTCCCATATAAGCAGATGGATCTTCAGATGGCATTTCATTTTGTATATTAACTTCAAGAACAATTTTTACTTCAGGACATTGTAATGAAATTTTCTTTAAATCATTCAATGAATAAAAAGTTATGTAAGAAATATTTCTTTTGACAGCAATATTAAGACTATTTCCAGTTAATAATGGATTGCCATAAAAAATTCTTGATGAATCATCAGTAAATTCAAAAATTTTTTCAATCATCTCCTTAGAATTAGCAAAAAATCCAATTGATGGTGATGAAGCAAGGATATTCATTAATACAGGATCGTAGTTACAATTAACAGCATAAAAAGGATGAACACGTGGTAAATTAGTTGTCCAAAAATTAATAAGATTTTGAACTCTTCCTAAATCCATTACATAAAATGGTTTTGAATCACCACTAACATTTTTGATGTTGGCGATGTCTCTAGCAAATGACTCAGAACTTTGACGGTTATTGAAAACACTTATAGGTTTCTTATCAATTATTTCAAGGCGATTATTATTTTTAAAATTCATGTTTTTTTTATAAAAAATTTTTTTTTAAAACTAAAAATTCGATTTTAATGTAAACTTGTAAAATTATATGACTGTTAATTTGTTTTAGGGGTGCTAAGGTGGTCTTCCTGAGCGACAAACACAGATAGCCAATCTACAGTCTGTTGTCCAGGAGCTAATATCAGCAATGAAAACTTTTACAAGCTCTGGGGAAGACCGCACTTGAGGTGTAGTTTTCTTTAAAGAGGGAATTTTAAATAATAAAAAGCACCGGCAATATTTAAACCGGAGCCTAAATGTTTTTGACTTTCTGAAATGGTTTAATAACTCAGAAAAGTAGATTTATAAATATTTTGGATCAGGATCCCAAGGAGGCTCTGCGTTATTATTTAATTGCAATTGTCCAGATCTAAGTTTTGGCTCGTTGTAACAAGTTAATGTTACTGATTGATCAGCAAGCTATAAATAGAAATTTCTTTACACAAAATTAAAAAAAATTAACTTACCAATTGAAGAAATTCACTAAAAGAAAAGTCTTCGGCAACTTCTTCTACGGAGGAAATGATTGCAATCTTTTTAGGGACAGATATCTGTCAACAAGTCCGTATACGCACTATCCCGTATAGCGTATTAGACTTAATAATAATTAAAAAAAATAATATTAAACTTTTAGAGTCAAAATCTTATTTGAAATAAAACAGCAGCCTAAAAATAAAATGATAAGTTCAAGGAAATTGATCAAATTATATTAAATTTTCCATATTTCCCATTTAAATGAAGTTTCATTGAAAAGTATTATAAAATATTCACGAGATAAAATATTACATAAGTGTCACATGATTTGGGATAGAGAGAAATTTTAAAATTATTTACAAAAGAAATAGAATGATAAATTATCAATTAAATAATCTATTAATATGATATTTTAATATATTTATAGTTTAATCACTTATCAGTGTCTTTGTTAAATACATAAATAGAATTGAATACTTGTCATTTAAACTATTATAAATTCCTATATACTAACTGATAAAACTGTAATATGTAAAGTAAAAAAAAATAACATTATTAGTATTTATACATAAAAAAAATAAATTTTAAAGTGTTTACTGTTAGATAAAATATATAATTTTATAATAATAATTTGAAAAAAACTTAAACTTCTGTCTTTTTTATAAATCTAATGCAGTTCTAAATCATTTTTATATATTGTTTACATAATTTATGTACAGATAAGATGGTTTTTTTTAAACAATTGCTAACTTTCTAACATTATAATATATAATTGTAATTTAAAAGTCAATATATATTTTATTGACTTTTTAATAAAAATTTAATCTCCAAAATACATAATAAAAAGTCTCAACTTACTTAACGATTAAACGTAAAAAATGTTAGAAATAAACACGTATAATAATTGCAATTTTTGTATAATATTCTATTTATAATAAGGTAAGATAAAAAATAAAACAAAAAATGTTAAGATTGTAGCATGATGATGTGGTAAAACAAGCAAATAAAAAACATGAAATGATAAGGGTAAAATGTAGAAAGTATCCTATTTGGAATTACAAATCTTTAGTGGAAGAACGCTTAACTAATAAATTAATGACAGCCAATATAAATGTGTTTAAAGAATGGAACTTGTTATAAAATGTTTAAATTTATAAAAGTTGGTGTAAGTTTAATTTATAAGCGGAAGTATGAATAAATTTGTAAAGTAAAATTACGGTTAATCATAAGATCAATTATAATTGTTTCAACAAGTTTTTTACCCGGTTAACAAAATTTTGGAAATTTAGACTAGCTACAGGAATCATACAGTCAGGGATAGAGTAGGTGCTATATGGCTTTTTAGCCAATGTGTAATCTATATATCAATATAGACTTGAAGAGCTAACATATAGTTAATTTAGATACATATATGTGAACTGTAAAGAGTCTATATGATATCATAACATTTATAAAATATAGTTATTATATATGTAATATTTATTGTATAGTTAAAAAAAAATTAAATTATAGTAAATTTTTTATTAATAATAAAAAACATAAAAATAAGCAAACAATTAAAAAATATTTAAAATTATTACAAATTATATGATATTATTTATCTTCAATTACCATCATTGTGCCTTCATTTCCCATCAAAACATTTCATATATCTAAAATTAAAATTAATTAATAAAAATTAAACATATTTAAAAACTTACCATATATCCTGTTTTTACATTTTTTTTTCACTAGTAGCCTTTCATTTGCCTTCCAATAAACTGTGGATAATGTAATATTTTGGTTATATTGATATTAAAATATTCATCCACAATATCACCATCATTAGCCAAAATATTAATCTAAAATTAGCTTACAATAATTAATAAAATCTTCAAACATACCTAAGTCATATTTGCCTTCATGTTCCTTTTATTCTCCTTCATAACAACCTGATCCATACATTCAGACATTCTTTTCCGTTACTGGAGACATCTTTGAAATCCTTCTTAACAGCGTAATATTAGACATTGCTTAATAAAATTAAAATAATGTCAAAAAAGTAAAATAACGTAAGAAAAAAAACCCATGTTATATATATACATTACTGACACTAAGCTTAATTATCGATAAAAACCGCCAATTAAGCTTGAGGTCATGTAAAAAAAAATTATTTTCTTAATTTAATATATTAAAAATATATGTATTAGTGGGTTTTACTTTATAACAATGAACAATTTTAAGCGAAAAAAGAATATTACGTTGTTCACCCAAGAAATATATTTTTTTTACTTGAAGATGATAAAAGAAGTGATGAAGGGTTAATGATGGGAATTTTAAATAATTAAGGGATATGATGGAAATTGATGAAAAAAAAAAATATATTTTTTAATATTTCTATTTTTACATAGGATTAAAAAAATTTATTTTTATAATTATTTACTTTTACATAATTAAAAATTAAAATTTATTTTTATATTTTTTTTATTTATAACTAATTTTTAGTAAAATTTAACTTTGTACTGTTATTATTTTTACAAAATCTTTAAAAAAATTATTTTTGTATTTTTTTTATTTTAAACATAACTTATTTAAAATAAAACTCTATTAACTAAATATTAATATCTTTTTTTACTTAATTTAAAGTTTTTTTAAATAATTTTTAATTTACAACCTATACTCTTTATGCAAATAGGGTAGCTTTTGTAACGCGTACAGTTTATAGTCTTCCTATACGTATTATACACCTTTACTGCTTTCACAAAGGGTTATAGATATATGAGGTATAGCTTACAGCTTGTAAGCTAGCTGTACCCATGTCGTGTTAACCGGGTAACACTAACTATTTTCAATCAAATGACAAATGAAGAGATATTTAATTGTTTGTCAAAAATATTAAAACTATAGTTTTTAAATAATTTTTGTTGCTTTAGAAAGTTTTATATAGTAAAAGCTTAAAGAATAGCAAAAAAGATATATAAATAGAAAGAAAAAATTTATATAATCTTTAATTAACATAAATTATTGATTAAATAAATATGTAAGTGCTTGTATTATTTACAAAAATTATAAACATCCATTTTTAATGTTAACTGATCAAGCAAAGCTAGATTAGAAGTCCACTTTTAAGTAAAATTTTTTAAATTTAAATGATCACATATTTTGATTAAAAAATAATTTTTTTTCTTGATTTTATTTACTATAAATAAATTAAACATGTAATTTTTCTAGAAACTTAAAAATTTCTAGATACACATTCTTAGGGTCATTCTTACTTAATAAATATTTATTACTTTTGGCTTTAACCTTAATTGGCTATAACTTTTAAAGTTTTAAAATTTTTTGTAGTCATAATTATATTTAAATTTAATCGTATTTGTTAGATTTTATTATTGATAATGAAACTTAATTTTTTTTATATATATTTTTATAATTTAGTAAAATAAAGTCAAACACTATAAATACTTTCTTTAACTAATATTAATATTGTGAATAACATGGATTAAAAAGAAAAATAAAAGCACTAAAAGATTAATATTTAATTTATAATTTATATTAAAATAATAATTAATAAGTTTTATATTATTATTGTATATTTTAGTATGTATGTTAAATTTTACAAATGTAATTAAATAAAAGCAACTTTCTATGTAATTTTTTAATAATTATTTTTCTATTTTCTTATAAACTTTTTGTTTCTATACCATATATTATTTGTAATCATTAATTTTTCTTTCTATTGAATTAGATGAACTTGTTTCTCTTTGAGTCCTCTCTTCAAATATTTCATTTACACGAATTTTGTCGTTTAATTTTTGCAGCGTGTTATCTTTAAAACGTTTCTTAATTTTAGCCACCATATTTGGATCATAATTAACAGCTGGCAATTTTTTGATATGCCTTCGACGTTTGACATATTTTTTATGTGGTAATAAAGTTGGGTTTTTGGTAAAACTTTCATTATTATGGCCATTTTTATATTTAATTGTTATTTTATTTTGTTGTTGTTTTAAAACAACAATTTTTTCAATACTTTTTTGTTGTTTGTTTGTTTTTATTTCTTCAGTAATTAATATTTTTTTGTTTGACCCGTCTTTTTGATTTTCATCATTAACATTTTCTTTTTTTTTACCATGACGATTTTTGAGACACCCAACAGTATGCCTTTTTGATGAAGATTTTTTTTCATTAAAATTTTTATCTTTTATATTGTCATTTAATAATCTTCTCTTTTTATTTATTTTTAATTCAATACTTGCATTTTTCTTAGTATTTTTTTTATCCTTAACTTCTTTTGTTGAGTCATCTTCTTGTGTAACTTCTAAATCAAGTTCTTTTAAGTTTGTCTTTTCTTGTTGTTGACATATAGTTTTATTATTTTTTCCTATTGCTATTAAACTTTCAATAGGGTGACCAACTTTTGATTCATTGTTTAAAATATCGAGTCTCTGTTTCATATTCTCATAAATTGATGGTAATTTTGATTGAGAATCATTTGAAAGTCTTAATATTTCTTTTGTTTCAATTGGTAGATTTTCCCATTGATATGGGTCCGTTATCTTTATATTTTCATCTTTTATAATAAGAAGAAGTTGTGTAAAGCAAAGTTCATAATCTGGATAATCATAAGTACCAAGTTTCATTATATGATTAATAATTATATCACAATGTTTTGGAAGAAAATCACAATAAAGTTGGTATGTTGCAGACTTTTTAAAATTCTCAATTTCTTGTTCATCTTGTAATTCTCTCCATGGTAATTCATTATACAAATCAATACACATAAATAACCAACTCCACATATCATCACGTCTTGACAATTCAATTCGTGAATGTGCATATGGACTACAATGAGTTACTGTTCCAACATACTCAATTCCTTGTTTTGGAGCATTATATGTAGGAACCATAGGTTTTGTACGTGACCCATATTTTCGTGATAATCCAAAATCAAGAAGATGTATAACTTGACAACGGATTGGATCATTTTTGTGGCCAAGAGCAAAATTGGCAGGCTTAATATCTAAATGTATATATTTTATTTCATGTAATGATTGAATAGCTGATAATGCTTGGTAAACAACACGAACCCATGTTCCAATCTCCATTTTTTCTCCTGGAAGAAAAGCACAAATATCAAAAAGATTTGGTCCTAATAATGTCATAACCATATAATTAAAATTTTTCCTTTTTCCAGTGTTATATAATAATGTAAAATTTTCCATATTTTTATTTTTTATAAGTTTCAATAAAATACTACATTCTATTTTGAGAAAAGATGCATCATTAGATGGTTGCTTTTTTTCACATTTTATTGCAGCTTCCTGAATGGTTCCATCTTTTGTTTTTGTTGAACATCTATATACACAACCAAATGCTCCTTTACCAATAATTTCATGAATATTCCAATTATCAATAGTTGTTCCTTCTATATTTTCAAGTTCATCAACATTATTTTCTAATATTACAGGTTCATGTGATGATAATTGTAACGGAGTTTTATCACTCATTTCAATTATTTTAACATTTACAATGTAATAATTTTTAAAATAAATTTTAATCGAAATTATTATTAATTTTATATTAATTAATTATAAAAATATTTGTTAATTAATGTTAATATTTTATACACAAAATTTATTAAATCTTCTAATTATGTTTTTTAATAATTTTTAAAGTAAAATAAAATTATTATATTATAAAAAATTTCATTTCAAAATTTTATAAATATTGTTATTATCACTTAATTGCCATTCTCCATTATGAAATTTCATAAATTCACTTTCTATACACTCTTTATATCCTGCCCTTTTTTCTTCATTAATTTGAAGTAATTTATTTAGTAATAATGATGCTCTACCACTTGGAAAGTGATTAAAAAAACGTAAATCATCCATTCCTAATTTCATCCTGTCAATTGGATTCATTGGAAATTCACCTGTTAGCATTACAAATAAAACAACCCCAACAGAATACCAATCTCCAGCAAATGGACAGTATGGTTTTTGTAATAAAACATTTGCTGTAGTATAATTAGGACTACCACAATATGAAGTAGACTTATCAAAAAGCTTCATTTCTCTTGAAAATCCAAAATCAACTAATTTTAAATTTTTATTTTCATCAAATAAAATATTTAATGGTTTGATGTCACGGTGGACGACTCCTCTTTGATGAAGGTAATTGACAGCTTCAATAAGTTGACGAAATATAATAGAACATACCTTTTCAGGAAGTTTTTTATTTTTGTTGATAAGATCTTGCAATGTACCACTATTATAGTATTCAGAAATAATAACAATTTTTGAATCATTTGGTTTGGAAATGTAAAGACATTTACCAAGATTTGGATGATTAGCAGCTTTTGTAACAAATAATTCTCTTGGTAAAAATGTTTCACGACATGATTCAGGTATTTTATTTTTATGTATTATTTTAATAGCAACAATCTTATTATATCTATAAATAAATAAAAAGAAATTTTTTATCATTATTTAATATAAAAAAAATTTAACTTACCTTTTAGAATATCCTTTATAAACAGTACTATGTCCAGTATGATATATATAAGGTAATTCTAATTCAATTAAAGCATTCTTTATAATATCTTTATAAGCTACATAAAATGAATTAGTTTCAGTTGGAAAATTTTGTATAAAAAAACTAGATTTTTCGGTTGATTCTTGCATAATATCACTGTCACTTACAATTGTTTCATTTTGATAGTCAAAAACAAATTCTGATTTAATTGTTTCTTCACACATATTTTAATAATTAGAAAAAAAAATTATTTAGTAGTAAAGAGGAATGATTTATTATGCTTATATCATAAAAATTTATTTAAATATTACATAATGTTATATTGGTTCGTTTAACAAAAAAAAAATTAGCATTCATTAAATAATTATACATCCATTAATAATAATAATAACAAAAAATAAAAAAGAGAGATAGAGATACATTGTAGTAAGTTGTTATATAAATAATTAATAATTTTTTTTAATTATTGTACTAAAGTTTTGTTGTTTTTATATAATTTTTTGAATTTAATTTATTACTTCTTTCAATTAACTCACCACATCGTGGTAATACTTGTTTATTTCCATTAAATGTTACATTTTTAACTTTCTTATTGAATGTTTTATCTTTATCAGTTACTACTGTTCCATAAAAATTACTATTTCCTGGAGAGTGTTTTTCAAAATAATCCATAACTGTTATTCTTCTTAATTTTTTTGGAGATTTATTTGAAAGATAATTTTTGTGATTTATTGGGGGACTTGAGTTACTTAAACCTGAAACTGTACTTGAAATATATCCTGAATCAATCAAATTATCATAATTTTCAAGTTTTTTAGGTTCTTTTCTTTGGCATGTATTATAGGATGATAGAAGTGTTTCATAAATACTAAATGGTGACTCTAAAGTATGAGATTTTTTTAAATTTTTAAATCCTTTTGTTATAATTGTATAGTAATCTTTTGATGCAGCATCACCATAAATTTTGGTATCAACAATTTGTGTACTTAATGACTTACACCATTCTAAAATTTCTTCATTTTTATTAACATCTATAATAACTTCTTTTATCATTTCATTTTTTGAAACGACTGCTGATAAAACAATAGAATCAGTTCTTCTATCTATATGAATTACAGTATCAACATTAACAGGAATTTCAATTGTTCCATCTTTATGATGTAATGGTGCTGTATTAAAAATAGTTAAATTACCACCTTTCAATATACAATAAACATTTCTTAATATTCTATTTTGAAGGCAAAGTGTGATGTTAGCAAAACCTTGCTTTATTGGTGTAAGTAAACTTTGAGGTTGAAGTATCATTGATAATGATATTGTTCCAAATAAAGGGGGAAATAATTCAGAGTCAAGTGAAAAGTTATCATTTCTTTTTAATCGATAAACAGTTTCTTTAATATGATTTACATTTTTTAATGTTAACTTTATTTTTGCTACATTTTGTAATAAAACATTTTGATCATCTGGATAATCATATACAAAATGTGGTGTTACTGTTCCATATTTAGAATTATAAGTAGCATTCTTATCAAAAGTATTTCCTCCAATACTTTTTGTAAGTGTTGATGTTAACTTATCAAAAATGTTACTTCCTTTTCCAATTGTAAAATCAGGGCGTAATGATAAGACGGATATGGTAAGTGAAAAATTAGAAGGTACATTATTACTTAAAAAAAATTAAATAATGGAATAACTTTTTTTAAACATACAAAATATATTCATCTGGAAATTCTATATTCATCATTTTGGCTGAAAGATTTTCTACAATTGGTGTTAAAAGTTCTTTATCCCCACATTTTATGGAGAGACGGAGGCGAAAAATTCTTTTATCAGTTTTATAATTTTTTCCATCTTTAGGATATGAATCGACAAGTGGAATGTTAATATTTCTAAGAATTATTCTAGCATTACTTTCAGCGTATGGTACCACAACCATTGGAGCATGTTATAAGGTAATATTTCAATATGAAATTACCTAAAAAAAAATTTTTACTAGAAATTTGACATATATAATAAATAATTTTAAATCAAATAGATATCAGATTAAAAATTATTATGTTAATATATATATTTTAAAATACTAATCAAAAAAAAATTAGTTAAATTTGATTCAAAAAAAAAAGTATTGATAGTTAGAATTATAAAATTTTTAACATTGTATGACTAATAAGTTTGGTGACAGGTAAAATATTTAAAAAAGTGATTGTTAAGTTGATAGAAAATTAAAACAAATAATGAAAGTTATTTTTATAAATAATACAAATAAATGGGTACGTTAAGTAAAAGTAATATTAGTTTTTTAAATGTAAAAGTAATGTAATAAAGACCAAAAAAAGAAAAAAAATAATCTTTTTAACGTCAATTTTTACAAATATTTACTAATTATTTTTTACAAACATTTTATTTTTAAATTATCAGTAAGGTTCTTTTATTAAAATAAATATAAATTAATATATTAATAAAAAGTAATAATTTCTATTTAAAATATATTTATAGAAATTATAACATTTGAATAACAAAGTATATACATTATAAATTATTTTTAAAGTATTACTAGTTAAGCTATTTATTTGATTAAGTTTAATTAAAATATATAAATGTTTGTAATTTTATATTTAAATGTACAATACATGATTGTAATCTTCAAGTTAATTTGATAAGCAATATAATATGTTATTAATAGTTATATAGAAGATAAATGATAGTAAAAATTTATAACGTTATACAGAGAAAATTGTATTTATATAGTAACATAAAAATTTTTATACTCATTTTTAAAATAAAAAAGATATCAAGTTTAACATGTATATAGTTGATAGTAAAAAACTAATTTAACTTTAATTATTATGTGAATTTGTAGAATGATTAAAAAATAAACAAGATATAATTATTTCAAAATATGTTTTTTAAAAAAAAACTTACATAAATTTAATGATGAATTTTTTTTTTATATTTGAATAATTTTTATTTTTAGCCATTATAATTAAATTCTTTGCACTTTAATATATGTGTATAACTAAAATTTAAAATATTAATATAATATATATCATATTTTAAAAAAAAAAGTTTAATAAATGTTGGTTTAAAGATTAATGATATATCAATATTATAATATTTACAAAGTGTGGAGCAAAAATTTGATCAATTAATCTAAAAATTTGTCACCTTAAACAATTTCTTTATTGTTAGTCTGAATAAAGTAAACATGATAAATAAAAGTGATTGCAAACCAACATTTTTCTAAAACAATTCTTCTATCATATGATGTAAACTATTAGTAATTTTTTAAAGAAAGTATTTTAAATAAATGTTAATTCTCTCATTGATAAGCAAAGGCATTTTATTATAAAGCATTTCTTTACTTAATAGAAGTTTGTTATTATAATAATCACATACAACTGCCATCTTTCTCTTCCATTCAATTATTTTATAATTATATTTTTATTATCAAAAGTAAATACATATATAATTTTATATAATAATACTCTATTTTATTCAATAAATATTTTTAGATATGTATTCTTGTAGATCTCATGATACTCTTACACCTTCAACAGAATCTATTAATCTATTTTGGGATGATCAACTTAATCAAAGATTATATATGATTTTTTTATATTTTTCTAATTCATTATCACCTGAAGAATTTGACTTAGTTGCAATTGAAAATGAAAAAAATGATAAGAAACATATTAATGTAGATGAACCATTTTATAAAAAACATTATCATCAGATTTTTCAATATACTAATGTATCATTATCTCCTAATACTGCTTATTTTTTAATTAATCGAATATTTCGCCTTATTAATCCAACAAAAGCTGAAAATATAGAATTTCCAGAAGAATATAATCATGATAATATAATTACTTTTGATGTTTTTATATATCTTATTAGAATATTTTTTCATGATAGAATAAGTTTAGAACCAGCAGTAGACAAAGTTTATGAACGTTTTGTTATTCAAATAATCTTTAAAGTAAAAAAAAAAATATATTTAATAAATTAATAAATCAATTTATTTTAAGGGATTCGTTTTATGTGAAAAAATAAAAGAAAAATATTCATGTATTCCAATCAATTTATTTGCTTCTAATTCAAAAGTTTATTGGTGTACTATATTACCAGGTTCAATTTTTTTATGGGAACTAACTAAAAGACCATCCCCTTCAAAAAGGCATTTTATAAATTTAACAAAAAATACAGATGTTCCAGAGACGTCTTTTTTTAAAAAAGATAGATTTGAATTTACCATAAAAATTCACATTCATTCATCATTTACCACCTATAATTTTGCACATTTTGATGAGTTATGTTCAAAAAAAATTGTAGAATCTATTCGCCTTGCAGTAGAATGTAATAATAGGGATGAGTTGACAAAATTTGACATGAATCATGCTTCATTGACAGAATGTAAGAAGCAAAAAAATAAATTAATGACATGGAAAACTGCCTTAGAAATGGAAAATGAAAGATTGACAAAAGTTTTATTGGAGGAAAAAGAAAAATTGAGAGATGAAGAGATTGTAAGAACTATGACTACAAGAATGTTATTTGATGAAAAGGATAAAGTTAAACTTCTTAAGAAAGAACTTTTTGAGTTAAAAAAAATTATAGATAGTCAAAATTTATATAATGGATATCAAAATAATAAACACTTATCATTAAAAAAGAAAAATAAACGTTTTTTAAAAAGAAGATATAAAAAGTAATTAAATATTTATTTTGATAGAATGTATTTAATTTTTTTTTTATAGAAAAAATTGTAATCCTAACAATAATAATTTTTCGTCATCAGATAGCACATCTGATATGGAGAATGAATTGAATGAAATAATACTAAAAGTTCCTTGTAATGAATTTTCAGAAGATTTTTCAGTTACTGATGCTTTTAGAAATATTAAAATTGGCCCAAGAGTTAAGGAAAGTATGGCTTCAAGTTTAACGTCATCCTACTTATCAAATTGTTCATATTAAAGAGATTAATCAATTTATATTTTCTTTCAATATTCTTAATGAATATACTAATCTTTAAAATAGTAAAAAAAAATAAACGTTTCATAAATTTTTAGCTGATAAATGTTTGGCATATTTTTAATAATATGTTAAAAAATATATCAAAAGTTATGTCGTAATAAACTATTGAATTAACAATATAATAAGTTAAACATAATCTTTGGTAATTAAAAATATAATTACATAATTTTAAATTTCTTATACTAAAAGAAATATTAAAATTCAAAAGTTTTCAACAACAATTTATTTAAATATATATACTTAAAATCATTCTTTTTATTATAAAATTTCAATCTATATATTTCTAATTTTTTGTAAAACTTGGCCCTAATAAATGTATAAATTAAAAAAACTACATTGATATTACACAAATGGCGATCGCTGCTGATGTAAGAATTGAAATGAAAAACTCTCCTCTTGATGGAAATTCATTAATTGACAATTTTACTTCTTTATTTAAACTTTCATTTGTTTGTTTCATATTTTCATTAACTTCTTTTATTATTTCTTTAAAAGATTTTGAATCTTCTTCAAATTTAACTCTTATATCTGGAGGCCTAGCAATAACTTCCTGCTTTTTATTTGTAAATTTAAGCATTAAATTTGTCTTAAACTGGTCTTTTTGAGATAATTTTGAGTTTTGAAGTTTTTCCTCAAGATACACATCTGCTATCGAAAATGGTACCTGATAAATTATCGAAGAGACTTTACCCTCCAATAAATATTTGTTAAGAAAATCTTGAAATGATATTGTATCCACTAATGAGTCTGTTTTTTTATTTTCGTTTCTTCTACGTAGATAAAAGACACCATGTGTTATTAAAAATGCACTAGTTACAGATATTCCATAAATTAATTTTTGGCTTTCATTATCTCCTACAAAATTAATGGAAAAAAAGTGTAAAAATTATTTACCTTTTTCATTTTTTTTCTCTTTTAAAATATCTGAGAAGTGCCTTTTACAATGCACTTTGTTAAGATTTCTAGATATTATTCGTAACATCAACTTAATCTAAAATAAATAATTGAATCTATATATATTATTTAAAAAAATAGTTTAATAACGAGAAAAATAAAAAAAAATTTAAACGATTTTAGAAGGGTCCCAACAAAATTTTTGTTGATTTTTTTTAATTAATGATTTTATCTCAGAATCAGTTAATTTTAAATTGGTACTTTCAAAATTTTCAATAATATGACTAGAACATTTACTTCTTGGAAGAACACTAATTCCCTGTGATAAAGACCAAGCTAAAAGAACTTGAGAAATAGTTTTATTTTTTAATTTAGCAAATTCTTTAATTTGTTCATCTTCCATCAAAACATGCTTGTTTGAAGCACTTCCAAAACTACTGTAAGCTTGAAAATGAATGTCATTTTTTTTACAATAAGAAACTAAATCATCTGTGTAAAAATATGGATGATATTCACATTGATTAACTTCTGGTTTTACTTTACAATAAGACAATAATTCTTCTAAATGGACAATATTATAATTTGACACCCCAATTGATCGTACTTTTTTTTCATAATAACATTCTTCTAACTCTTCCCATGACTCCTTTCTATTTTTAGAATTTTTAATGTTATTTGAGGAAAGATTTGCTGTACCCGGCCAATGTATTAAAACTAAATCTATATAATCTGTTTGTAATTTTTCAAGAGACTTTAAAACTGACTTTCGACACTTATTTTTTCCTTGAAATTTTGGTGCTACTTTTGTTGTAATAAATATATCACTTCTATAAATGTCAGTTATTTAATATTTCATCCTAAACATACCTTTCCAATTTATATTTTGGTAATAAAAGTTGTAATGCATCACCAATAGCTTTTTCATTACCATAACATTGAGCTGTATCTATAAAACGGTAACCTGTCTGTAAAGCTACATCAAGACAGTCATAAATATCTGAAGATTTGATTTGAAAAGTTCCAAATCCTAGTAAAGGCATCTTATCACTAACATATCCCATTTTTTAATAAAAAAAAGTAAAGTTATTTAACTTATTTAAACTTTTTCGTACTCATATTACAAATAATTTTCTTTTTAAAACTTTTTCTGATTTTAAAAATATTTTTATTAAATTATTAATAATTCTAATTATATTTATAAACAATGTCTCGCCTACCCCCTTTACCGTCATTAAAAAGTTTTATTTATATGTATAAATTACGTGCCAAAAAAATTCTTTCACAAAATTATTTAATGGATATGAATTTAACAAGAAAAATTGTTAGAAAAATGGGTAAAATTGAAGATGCACATGTAATTGAAATTGGACCAGGTCCTGGTGGTATAACAAGAGCTATACTTGAAAATAATATAAAAAGTTTAGATGTTATTGAAATAGATTCGAAATTTATTCCACCTTTAGAAGTATGTTTTTACCATATAAATAGTTAATTATATAATTGTTATATTAAGTATTTAGCTCAAGCTTCTGGAAACAGAATGAAAATTCATAGAAATGATATTCTTAAAACTAATATTGAAGATGTATGGAAGGATTATCGTACTGAAACAAATACCTGGATAGATGATTGTAAAAATTTTTTTATTGTTGGTAATCTTCCTTTTAATATAGCAAGTCCATTAATTATTAAATTTTTAAAAGATATGTCTTATAAACGTGGAGCTTTCTCATTTGGTAGGGTTCCACTAGTTTTAACTTTTCAAAAAGAGGTTGGAAAAAGAATTTGTTCCCCAATTGATAGTGATAGTCGTTCAAGAATATCAATTGTATCTCAATACATTTCACAACCAGAATATCTTTTTGAAATTCCTGGAAAATGTTTTGTCCCACAACCGGATGTTGATGTTGGTGTTGTTAAATTTGTTCCAAGAATTGAACCATTAATTCCTTGTTCTTTTGAATTGGTGGAAAAAATTGCACGACATCTCTTTCATTATAGAAGAAAATATATTGACAAATGTATTAAAACGTTATATCCAAAGGATTTGGCAAATGATTTAACTAATAGTTTACTTAAAAGTTGTAATATTGATAGTCAAAGTGTTTCTTTTCAACTTGGAATGAGTGATTTTTCAAGGATATGTGAAGAATATGAAAAACAATGTTTACAAATTCCAGGATTATTTCAATTTGATTACAGAAATAACAATAAATCTTTGGAAGAATTAGAAAAGTTAAAAGAAAATACTCCACCACTATTAAAAAATTCACATAAAGCTTTACAGGATGGTATTACATTGAAAAATTCAAAAAACATTGTTTTGTAAATAATTTAAAAAATTATTAAGAAATTTATTTAAAAAAAAAAAATAATAAAATACAAAGAGTTAACAAATTTTCAAATGTTTTATACAGAATCATGTTGTTACTTCTCGTTTTTTTTTTCTTTTAGAATCATCTTCACTCTCTCTTCTATGGCGTCTTCTTTTTCTTTCACGGTCACCATCATCCTCCTTCCTTCTCCTTTCACGATCTTTTTCTCGTTCTTTATCACGATCTCGTGCCCGATCCCGCTCACTATCTTTATGTTTATCACGGTCTTTATCTCTATCACTACGTCTAGAAGATTCTCTATGTTTATCACTTTTTCTTCTATCAGAATCATCGTCTCTTCCCCTATCTTTACGATCATACCTTTTACGAGAAGAACTCCTACTTCTAGATCTCCTGTTTCTTCTTTCTCTTGAATTATCTTCACTTGAATCCCTATTTGGACTCCTTGATTCATTTCCTATATCATTAAATCTACCTCTAGTTGGATTAATCATATTACCAGTTGGTAAAGGATGCCTAATTAAAGGTTGTTTACCAGTATTGCCACCAAAAGTAGGGGGCATAAAATTATTAAACATAGGATTTTTTACGAAATTGTTAGGAAACATATTAGGGAGATTCGGAGGTGGTCTCATAGGATTAAAGGAAAGATTATTACCCTGAATCATCATGTTTCCACCTTGTTGAGAGGGTAACATATTACCATTTGTAGTTGTATTATTATTTTGTTGAATGTCATTTTCTAATTTAATTGATGATGATCCTTCCTCTTCATGTATTAAAGGATCATTAGAGACATTGCCTGAGTCAAACATTGGTGGAGGTTTTGAAAAGTCCATACCAATAGGCATATTTATGGAATTATTTTGTGTTTGATCAACAGATTCTGAAGTATTATTATCATTGCTATTTGTCTTTTTAGTTAAATCAGTTGTTATAATAATTCTATTGTTAGAATTCAATAATGGATTTGCATTATTATGAGGATTTTCAGCACCTACTAAACTAACTAATTGTCTACCACCTGAAGTTGTATTAGAATTTGATGTAGATGAATTTCCATTTCCTGTACCATTCATCTGTGAAAATAGCACTTGATTTACTTGTGCTTGATTATTTCCATACTCTAATCGTAATTTACGTTGCCTTTCACAATATAAATTCCAAGTATCTTCAACAAAACCATAGTTAAAATAATCTGAAAGATCAGTACCAGGTTTTCTCCAAGGTTTATCTTCAATATTATTAAGATCAACATCATATATATTTTCACCATTAACTAAAGGTACACCATCTATATTAATTTTACCAACAATTCCTTTTCTACGAATGTCTGTTGGCTTGATATCACCAATTTTAACAACAACACCATCATCCTCTGAATCAGAATCTGACCCATCACTATTTGTACTTTCTGCTTCCTGTCTACTACCATCTTCAATATCTGTATCTTTTTTAATTCCAGAATCTATTTCTGAATCACGTACTGACTGTACACTTGTAGGCCTTGATATACCTTCATCAAAATTATCATCATCATCATCTTCAGCCTCATTTTGTAAAGCATTATTGTTTATAAAACTTTCCTATACATAAAAAAAATAAAGAATAACATTAATAAGTTACCTGTTCTTCATCCATTGGATATTCATCCTGAAAAGGATTTAATGAGTCATCTTCTGGAAGAACATCATATGATTCATATGATCCTCCATCCATTGAATAATATATATTTTAGTCTTATCCTAATTATATTGTGTACTAGACGATAACAAACAAATACAAAAATAGATATATTAAAGCAATTTAATATCTCAAACAATATACCAAATATTTTCTTTTAAAGATGATTTGTTTTTAAAAATTGGAGTTTTGCTAATAATATGTTATAAATAATATAAAAAATTTCTAGCTATAAAGTTTAGAGAAAATAAGAGTCTCCTCCTATACTTTATAATTTTTTTTTATAATTTTAATTATTGCAATATTCATAGTTAAATATAGTAAATGATATATATTTGATTTAAAAGTATGGTGCAAAATTATTATATATATATGTCAAAATTTTTGCAACATAATTAGTCTTAATTTTTTAGAATAAAAAAAAATAATAATAATCTTTTCATATCTTTTTCTTCAATTGTCAAGAAAAGGAATAAATTTCTTGATCTACTCAATTATTCAAATTGTTAAATTTTCTATATAAAGGTATTGTAATAATGATGATTTGTATGTTATCAATCCAGCATATAAAGAATAACACGTTACTGTAAACAGCTCATTTTTTAAATTTTGTCATTTTGAGTTAATTATTTTGACACTAATTATCCAACGTTTATTATTTAAATAATCATAATATGAATAATAATGAAATGTATGAGGACAATGAAGTTGGCAGCCCATGGCTCCAAAATATGGGAACACAAATGGAGAAGAATGATTCTAAAGAGAATGTTAATAGAACAAATATAACAATTTGTAATTCTCCTAATCTTCAAAAAAGTAATTTTGTTAAAGAAAATTCTATGGAAATGATGCCTGACTACCTGAAATCATACTACTATCCAAGAAGTCCAAGTCCAATGGTAATTTTTGGGGAAATGAATGAAGTTTATCATACTAAATCTCCAAGAAATGATAATAATAATAGTAATAATAATGCTGACAATCATTCAATTGTAAATTCTGATAATGGAACTCTTCCAATGATGACTTATGATCATTATTCAGGAATGTACTCAACAGGTCTTATATCAAATGTTACCTCTGACAGTTATAGATTTCAACAAGATGAAATGGAAGAGATTGAAAATAAACTTTCATCATCACAAATGGAAGAATCAAATCATCAGGAGAATACTACTTTATGGCTTAGACATGAAGAAAATAATAATAATAATTGCAAGAATAGTAGTATGGAAACAGATTATATGGAGCAAAAAGTTTATGCAGAATTGACAAATGTCAATCAAGATGTTTTAAAATCTTCTGAAGCTAGTAAAAGTAATATGTCTATTGTTCCTCTTATAAGACATGTTAACATTTCAAATAATTTGGTAGAAATTGATCCCACAAATCCATCATCATTAACATACAAAAGTAATAGTTTAATGAAACATTTTAATGATATTATGGAGAAATCAAAGATTCAATATTCATATAATCCAAATGGTATGTTAAATATTTTGTAAAAATTATTTATTTTTTTTTTTAGCAATTAATGAAGGCTTAACTGAAATGCATAATTTTTTTTCTCATCATAAAGCTATTATTCTTATGAAAAGTCATGAAGAAATGAAGAATCAAATTTCAATAAAGATGGACAGTACCACAGAAAGTGGTGAAAATAATTTTAATCCTCCCCCTACTCATACGGAAGAATGTTGTAATGATGAAAATTTTACTGAAGGTTATTGTAAAGATATTAGTCATGATAATGTACATTTAATGGATCTTGAAAATTTTGCTTTACACTTTAAAAATAGTAGAATTAGATATGGATTTACACAGGGAGATGTTGGCCATCAATTAGGACACATTTTTGGTGGTGAAGTTTCACAAACTACTATATCAAGATTTGAAGCTTTAAATTTGTCATACAAAAATATGATTAAACAAAAACCATTTTTAGAAGAGTGGCTTAGGATTACCCAACAATTGATGATTGAAGGACATTCTATTGAAGATATAATGAAAAATAAACTTCATTGTAAGGTATGTTTTAATATTTTTTTATATAATAATTTAAAGTTTTAGTACTCCATTAATGGAAAAAGCAATGAAATTAAAAATTTAGAAGCAAATTCGTATTTTGAAGAAAACAAAGATAAAAATATAAATAGTAAAAGTGATTTTAAAACTTTTCAAAATCCGATTTTAAAAAAACGTCGTAAACGTACAAATTTAGATATTACACAAAGAGAATATTTAAATCGTACTTTTAATATTGAGCCAAATCCAGATCATGGTAAGATGGAAGAAATAGCACTTGATCTTGGACTTGATAAAGAAATTGTTAGAGTTTGGTTTTGTAATAAGCGTCAAAAAATGAGAAAGTTTTCGTTGGTAAATGGTGTTTTGTTATCAAGTAGATTATTTTAAATGTGATATGTTGAAAAATGACATTTGGACCTAATGGTTAAAACTGGTTTTTATATTAATTTTTATATATGTAATAAATAAAAAAATATTTTTTAAAGTTGGTTAGTAAATTCTATGATACATCTAAAAAATAAAATAAAAAAAATTTGTTCATAATTAAAGTTAGTATTGAAGTATAGGACTTTGATTATACTCCATCGGAGCAATAAAAATTTCATTAAGCCACTCAAGTTTTTGTAGTGGTTCTTTAAATGCAATACAATATCCAATAAATTTACTTTTATACTTAAATTTAGTAGATGTAACAAGTAATGTTAGTGTATGTTCATATGGTGGTTTTCTGTCACTTTCATGTCCATCAAACCAAAGAAGATCTTTAATGTTAAAATTGCCGATAGGCTTCATAGATTTATTTAATTGTATCACATATACTTCATTATTCATAGTTTCAAGTTTTAAATGACATGTTTTAAAATTTTTTGATCCAGGGTCAGCAATTTTAACATCATCTACATAAGATTTATGATTTGTTAATGATAATGGATATAAATCAGGGGCATATAAAAGAAAGCATTCTTTATGATCATAATCTAACCATCTTTTAGCAACTATTGGAGCTAACGTTTCATCAGAACGAATTTTTCTTTTTAATGCACCACCTTTAATTACTTCAAAGAGATCATATTTTTCCGTAGAATTTTGTATATTTATTTTTCCAGATGCATAAGAGCAAACTTCAGCAGCTTTTATTGTAGCTTGAACATTGAAACATTGATTATCTTTATGATATAAATGTATTGGAACTAGCAATCCAACTGGTAATGCTTTTATAGTATTAATTTCTTCAATAGCTTTTTCAATTTTAGCTGCAGTTTTATTGTTTTCATCATTTATAGGAAAAATAAGTTTATAATTATTAAGAAGATCCCGAAGTACAATCATTTGTATAGTTGTTTGAGTAAAAGTTTGTAAAGAAATATCTTCATCATGTTTGTCAACAGAAAATAATGTTGGAGCAAATATTTTTGAAATATTATCAATAGTGGCAAAATTTTTATCTGAATTATCAGTAATTTCTCTTAAATGGCAAATTAAATTTTTTAGTGTATTGTAATTTACTAGTTCTAATTTTTTTAATGTTTCTGAGTATCTTTGATTTTTTTTTTCAAAAAGTAAACTATTTTCATTAATATTAGAAATATTATATAATTCTTGATGAATATTTGTAGATATTACAGGTTTATCTAATTGTCTAAGAAAACCTCTTAAAGCATCAGCTACAGCAAAAACTGTCTCTTCACGTTCACGTAATATTTGATAATTTGGAGGGTCTTTTCTTAAACCTTCAGCAATAGTTCTAGTTTCTAGTGTACTACCATTTCTTCTATAAAGACCTTTAACAGTTTTACCATATGTAGAAATAAATTTCATACATTTATCAACAATGTATGGAATATTATCATCAGTTAAACGTTGCCCCTCCAAAGTATTATCAGATACCAAAAGTTCATTTGATATATTTTCATACCATAAATCTGTACAAATATCATTTTCACCTTGCATATAAAAAGAACTATAATATAAATAAAATTAAATATTAATATAAATATTTAAAAATAAACATACTTTCCACCTTGTGAACATACAATTGGACCATCATTAGTGTTATAGACAAATGGACACCAATCTGTTTTGCAAATATTTTTTTTTAAACATCTTATCTTCCTAATATCAATTTTTTTATTATACACCATATTAAGTTTCATATAATTTAATGTTTTTTTACTAATATAAAGCCATCCTTGGCTCCATTGAGCTGTAGTTCCTTCTTTAAACCATACAATACCACCAAAATCTAAATCACTAAATTCATCATTATCATATTTTATTGATGGTACAACGGATCTTGCTAGTAAATGTGTCCATGTTTTAAATTGATCCTCCTCTGTTATCATTTCAATTCTTCCCCAAACTGCAGCTTTATCTTTGGAACGTAGGAGAACAATAATACAATATGGGATGGATATATTTTTTCCAACATATACTAAATCAGCTAAATTATATGAAAATATTGGATTATTTGAACATTCTTCATTATCATAAAATTTAAGATAACCATCTTTTAATGCACCCCAATACTTCTTAGTTTTTCTTCCATTTTTATACTCTATCCATCCATAAAAAGTAATCTTCTCACCATCATACCTATCTGGAAGACCCATAATTGGATCTGCCCGAATACTAACTCTACTATCTATATCTTTTTCATCATTTTGTAATACAAAAACAGGTTCTAAGGTACTTTCATGGTTTCCTTTCAAATCACTATAACACTCTGAAGTATCAATAGATTGTTCTTTTTGTGACTTTATACTAAATGCTTCATCTTCAGAGTCATCAGAAATGCTACTACAAATTTTCAAATTTTCAATACTAACATATTCAGGATTTTGAAATAAAACACTTCCACTATCTCCCTTTGATGACATAGAATATTCACTTTCATGAATTGTCTCACTACTAGATGAAAGAACAAATTCAGAAGACAAATTATTTATTTTATCATAAAATAAATTTTTATGTCTTGGAGGAATTGGTGGTGGTTTTAAAATATTTTTAGGCCTTTCAGGAATTGGAGGAGGAGTAAGAGAATGAACTAATTCTTTTTTCTTTAACAATGAAGTTCTTGGTAATGGTATAGGTTTGCCTTCCATCCTCTAAAAATAAAATGATTTTATTTACAACATAAAATTTCCCTTTCTAAACATAAGGTTATAAATAAAAAATTATTAAGACATTAAAAAGCAATGAAAGTTTTGTTAAATAAAAATAAGTTGTATTTGTCGCCATTCAATAATTATATATATATATATATATATATATATATATATATATATATATATAATGTATAAAACAATGATAAAACTTTATTTTATGATGATTCATCACAATTTATATCAATTTTATTTTTTTTTTTGTTTTTTTAGTACTAAAATAAATAACTTCTTACTTCTTTTATACAATAATAATAATAAAAACAAATGTATTAAACCGAAAAAAAAAATGTATATAGTAGCAATTATGAAGAGTTAAACAAATTAAAAAAGTTTAAAAAATAATAATCATCAGTCAAAATAATTACCTATTTAAGAGGGCGATTATCAATTCTTATCATAAAAAATAATAAGAATCAATTCTTAAAAAAATATATTCTTTAAATCATGTAAAGAAAAAGACACAACTCGTTCAAATTGAAAGATCATTATATGATCTATCTTTAAACATAAAATATAAACAATCTTTTAGTGCTAAAAATAAAAAGTATCACAGTTAGGAAAATATGAGTCACAAACTAATTTCTTTATTAGTTTCATTTAAAATGAAGAATTTTAGGAATATAATAAGTGACATAAAATTGTGTGCATTGTTAAAATTAAGAGAAAAACAGTTTATAGTGCGATGTTAACTTTTTTTTTAACAAATACTTGTAGGCCCACCCACTTTATAAACGACTTACCAAATATATAGACCTATTCTAGGTAAGAATAATTTAATAAAAAAAAAAATTCTACCTTAACAAGTATTGTATTTTTTTAATTCTATTAATAATTATTATTTACTACTAATTATTTATCAGATTTTAAAATGAAGTATGTTGAGTAATAAACTTATAAATTATAATTATTTTTAGTATCAATGTAGATGGTTTAGAAGTAATATTTCCTTACAAATCTATATATCCTGAACAAATATTATATATGCAAGAATTTAAGAAAGCTATAGATAGTAGGGGCCATGGATTAATAGAAATGCCATCAGGAACAGGTAAAACAAGTACAATTTTATCATTATCAGTAGCATATATGAATAAATATCCAAGTTCAGTTGATAAAATAGTATATTGTACAAGAACAATTCCTGAAATGCATAAAACAGCAGAGGAGTTAAGAAAACTTTTAACATTATATAAAACTAAGAAAAATTATGAAATTCCAATTACAGCTGTTACAATGGCTTCAAGAAAATTTATGTGTTTAAATGAAAATGTTATTTCATTAAAAGAAGGATCACTTATTGATGGTGCTTGTAGTAAATTAACAGCATCATTTGTTAGGGCTAGAAGAAAAATAGAAAATAATCAGGATCCAAATTCATTTTGTGAATATTATGAAAATTATATTGAAAAAGGGGATAAAATTAAATTAAATTATGGTGTATATACATTAGATGATTCTAAAGGATTAGGATTTGAACAAAAAGTTTGCCCTTATTTTTATATTAGAAGTGTCCTTAATAGGGCACATATTATTATTTTCTCCTACCATTATATGCTTGATCCTAAAATTGCAGAAATTGTTTCAAAAAGTTTTTCACCCAAATCTATTGTAATATTTGATGAAGCTCATAATATTGATAATGTATGTATAGAAAGTATGAGTGTATCTTTGACTAATAGGCTACTTGAAAGAGCATCTAAAAATTTAACTTTTCTTGAAAATCATGTTAAAAATTTAAGAAAAAATAATGATGTAAAATTACAAAATGAATATGAAAAATTGGTTCAAGGTTTGAAGTTAGAGGCTGAAAAAAGGAAAGAAGAAAATTTTTGGGCTAGTCCTGTACTTCCATCTGAAATATTGAATGAAGTTGTTCCAGGTAGTATAAGGAAGGCAGAACATTTTGTAATTTTTATGAAAAGAGTTTGTGAATTTGTAAAACATATGGCAAAGTGTAAACAAATTTTTAAAGAAAGTCCAGCGATTTTCTTAAGAGATATTGGAAATACAATGAATATTGAAAGGAAACCATTAAGATTTGCTGCTGAAAGAATGCAAGAATTAATGAGAACTTTAGAATTAGCTGATATTTCTGATTTTGGACCTTTAATAAAGTTATGTAATTTTTCAACCCTTATTAGTACATATACAAGAGGATTTTCATTAATTGTTGAACCTTTAGATGAAAGAGGATGGGCTATTCAGAATGCTGTTTTAAATAATCCTAATGCAGCTCATAAAAATTTTGATACTGTTGTTCATTTATCATGTTTAGATGCATCAATAGCTATTAGACCAGTATTAGAACGTTTTCAAACTGTTTTAATAACCTCTGGTACTTTATCTCCAATGGAAATGTTCCCAAAAGTTCTTGATTTTGATCCTGTAATTATGGCTTCATTAACAATGACAATGTCTAGACCTTGTATTCTTCCAATGATTATTAGTAGAGGTAATGATCAAATAGAAATTTCTTCTAGATTTGAAAATCGTGAAGAACCTTCAGTTGTTAGAAATTATGGAAATTTAATTCTTGATCTCGCACAAATGGTACCTGATGGTATGGTTGTATTTTTTACTAGTTATGGGTATATGGAAAATGTTGTCTCATTATGGTATGATCAACGTATTATTGATGAATTAGTCAAGTATAAACTTTTATTTATTGAGACTCAAGATCCCCTTGAAACTGCTGCAGCACATCGACATTATCAACATGCTTGTGATCGTGGACGTGGAGCCGTATTTTTTTGTGTTGCAAGAGGTAAAGTTTCTGAAGGAATAGATTTTATGGATCATTATGGAAGAGCTGTTGTAATGCTTGGAATTCCATATGTAAATACAGAAAGTCGTGTTCTTCGTGCAAGATTAGAATTTTTAAGAGATCAATACAATGTTCGTGAGAATGATTTCTTAACTTTTGATGCTTTAAGGCATGCAGCACAATGTGCAGGTCGTGTATTAAGAGGTAAAAGTGATTATGGAATTATGATTTTTGCTGATAAAAGATATGTACGTAATGATAAAAGAAAAAAACTTCCAAAATGGATTCAAGAATGTATGTCTGATGGTCAAGTTAATTTAACTATTGATGAAGCATGTGCTCATGCTAGAGCTTGGCTTCCATTAATGGGACAGCCTTTTAGTATAAAAGGTTCAGCCGGTGTTAGTCTTCTTACTCAAGAACTTTTAGAATCAAATCCAAACATCTTGGAAAAGTTTCAAGGTGTTGTTACAGAATATGATTAATCTATTTTTATATATATTTATTTTATTCTTTCTAACATTAAGTTAAAAAAGTTTTTTATTAATGTGTTATTTCACAAATTTATCTTTTGTTTTTATTTATAATAAAGTAAATTTTTTTAGGTCAAATGTTTCATATCCGTCATCTTACTAGTAATCTTTCATTAAAATTAAATGCTGCATTATCAGTCTCAGGAATTAACACGATCAATTTACTTCATTCGTCGCCAATTTTTTTAAAAGGCCATTCAAAATGGCAAAATATAAAAGATACTAAAGGAAAAAATGACAGTATTAAGGCTCAAAAAATTAATTTTCTTCTTAGTAAAGTTAAGCTGGCTATTAAAGATGGTGGATATGATATAAATAGTAATCAAAAGTTAAGTAGTTTGCTAGCAGACTTTAAAGCTAATGGATTGCCATTAGATTCATTTCATAATTATTTAAAAAGAATGAAAGAAAAACCTGAAGTAACATTGAATTTTGATGTTATTGGACCTTCAGGGGCAATGTTTATTATTGAATGTGAAACAACTAGCCCAAAAGCACTAGAAAGCTTATGCCAAAAAAATTTTTCTAGAGTAGGAGGATTTCGTTTTGCTACTAGTTCAATAAAAAATAATTTTGAAGAAAAGGGTGTTATTACAATTTCAGGTGTTGACAAAAATAATAAAAAATTATCATTAAGTGAAGTAGAGGAAGCAGCAATTGAATATGACGTTGAAGAAGTAGAAGAGCTTGAGAGTGGTAATGAAGGAGAAGGTAAACAGTATGAATTATATTGTGATAAGAAAGACTTTTACAGTATTGAATCAAAAATTTCAGAAAGCAATTTTATTATAGAAAATGCTATGATTAAAATGAAAGCAGTTTTTCCAATATCTCTTTCAGAAGAAGATATGAAAAAAGTTGAAGCATTTTATAAGGCATTTACACAATTAGAAGATGTGAAAAATATTTTTGATAATATTAAACAAGAATAGAAATATTAGTTTGTTATATTTAAATATAAATTTTATTGTTAATTTGAGATCTGAGATGATTGTTCAATTTTATCTTCTTTCATTTCCATTGGAATTTGATCAAATGAAGTTAAAGGCATCGTTTCATTCATAGAATCTTCATTAATTTTTTTAGGCATAGATAAACGTTTAAGATGTGTTTCTTCTTTATTTGGTGAATCAATAATTGCACTAGTTACTGTTATAGGTGAGCGTTCTCTTGAAAATTCTCTATTAAAAACTGGAAATGAATTAAATGCTCCTGAATTTAATTCATTTTTTTGGTAAATATTATTTCTTCTATTATTTTGATTTAAAAATCTTTCTATCATTTGATTACTTCTATCATTTCCTCTAAATCGTTCATCTTCTCCTAATATTCCTCTACTTTGTCCTTGAAACATAATACTTTGTATTTGTGCTAAGTGATCTTTTTCTCGTTGAATAAGAAATCTTTGTAAAAGTTCTGGAATTCCATGTACATCCTCTTTTGGATAATTTGTACCAGGTTTTGTTCCATTTTTTACTGGATCCCTTGCAATACTAGCACGTCTAGCTGCAGCAAGTGTACTCATATGTGCTATAAATGCATTTTCCTTAAGATGAATAAGATTAGAAAAAAAAAAGTTATAATTTAATTTTAACACAACTGACCTGGTTTTGTCGAATGACGGCAGCCTTTGTGTACGCTTCAATGTCAAATGGAGTTAGACGTGATGGAGTAATAGAAGCAAAGTCAAACATAGTCGATTCATTTGACAATACAAGTTTAATTAAAGTTAGAATTATCAAACACCTACTCATCTTATAAATAATAATTTAAAATTATACAAAAATTTAAAAATGTCTATTATTAAATGTCTTCTTAATATGTATATGTATTTATATAAATACAAAATAATTTTATACTTTGGATCCTTTCACATTTTTTCTTTATAGTTCCCACCTCCAAAAACAGGTTAATCGCCTAATGTAGGAATCATCTATTCTTACAAAAGATTGTATAAGAACAAGTTACTTTTATCTAACAATATTATTTTCAAATATAAATATATATTAATATTTAATAATGGCATTAAAAAGTAAAATTTAGAGATAATCTTCAGAATGTGAAATTTATATTTTATTCATAAATTATGTGTTAATTGATTACGTTTAAAGAAACATCCATATAAATGTTCATTCATAAATATAAAAAAAAAGTTAATGGTAAATAACTTCCGCAAAATAACAAAAAAAAAGGAAAAACAAGAGTATTAATAGTTGTTAAAATAAGGTTCCAATTCAGAAACAAGTTTCTTAATTTCACTTTTTATAGATGGATGATTAAAAAAAGAGTCGGAATTTATTTCATTAAATAATTCCTTAACGATTGTATTAATTTCTGTACAAGCTTTACTTTTATCATGATAAATCCTTCGAAGTTTATCACGTTCCATATTAAGATGGGCAAGTTTTCGATATCTTTCATCACGTTCCTCAATAAGCTATAAAGATATATAAATTTAAAATTTTTTAAATTTAAAACATACATTTAATAAAGTTTCACGTTCTTCATTTGCCTTCACAACATCATAATCAGTAATCAGTGGTTCGTAAAGTATTGTACTAGCTAACACTGGTGTTAATTTATCCCTCCTCCCAGTAAGATAATCTTTTATAATTTTTTTATGCTTTTCAACGGTTGAATTTTTATCTTCATATTCAAAAGCATAAATTGACTTTGGATTACAATAAGTATTATCTGAATCGACAACGTTCGGTGGGGAAGCTTTAAGTGGATGCACTTTTCGATATTTAATATAATTTTGTAAAATATTTAATATATTTTCAATAGCACTTTTAGAGTATGACATTTTCTAAAAAAAATATTTTGAATTATTAAAAAAAAATTAAACATACATTAAGTTTTTCATAATTAATTTTAGACAACTCTTCTAATGTCACATTTTTTGTTTGAAGTAATTCGTCAAGGATGTATTTTTGTGTATTAAAATTAGTAGTACTAATTAGTTTGTTAATAACTCTTGTGTTAAACATATTAATAGTAGAGTAATAAAAAAATAATAAAATTTGATGATTATATTTTAATGAAAAAACATTAGATGTTTAAATATCATAAAATACGATGACATTTTACTATAATAATATTTTAAAAGTATTACTTGTTTATTATCTCATCTATTAACCATTAACTTTTTATAAATATATTTTTTTTTCAATTTTTTTTTTGTAATTATAATAGTAATCAAAATGATTAAAAAAAAGTTAACAGCTAAAATTAGTGATATATCTAAAAAACCTAAGAATTCATGGATTAATGATTCATGTTATGAGTACACTTTTAATGAAGAAGTAGAAAAGTGTTATAAGAAGGAGGAAAAGAAAAATGAAATAGTACTGATGAATGTCAAAAAATTTAATTCCACTGTTTGCCGAGAGATTCTTTCCCCACAAAGTCAAATTCAATCTCATAATAATTCTAATACATTTGAATCATCCAGTTATTCTACTACAATAACAAGAAATGACATTTGTGTAAGTTTTTATTTTTTAAAATAGTTTCATTTTTTTCCATTCTATTTGTAGGTATATTGTTTAAATAAAAGGAAAGATCATGATATGAAAGATTGCATAAATAATGCAACTATGAATTCAATAGATTTAAAAATACCAGAAAAATTAAAAACATCCTCTGAGACAATGGAAGTTTCACTAATCAATTTGAATGAAACTGAAATAGTTGTAAAAAAGGATAGACTAATTCGATCATTAATCGTAGAAATAGCAAATGGAAATATTATAGCTGTTAAAAAATATATTAAAGATTATCATATCAAGATAGATGACCATTGTTCTCAGGATATACCAATACTTTTTTATGCTATTAAATATGATCGTACATCAATATTAGAATATATGTTATCAAAAGGTGTGGATATTTATAAAAATACCCCTAAACAAAGAAATATTTTACATTTTACTATTAGGTATGACAAAATAAAATGTTTCAAAGTGATTTGTCGCCACATCCTAGAGATTATACAAAAGTGTAAAAAAAAAAGTAGAATTTTTAGTTTAGTTTCTAAAAAAGGAAAAAGTAATATGATGGCTAAATTGATTTCTCTTGTTAAACAAAAAGATTCTGATGGAAATACACCTTTACATTTGGCTTGCCGTCTCACTAATTCAGATGTCCTCCAAAAATTGTTAACAATTTATTTTAAAATTTTTAAAGACCCCTCCGAGTTGGTAGATATTTTTCAGGAAAGAAATTATGAAAATGAAACTATCCTTCATGTAGCAGCAGCTTTTCGTAGTGCTGAAGTTATATTTATATTATTTGAAAAACTTGGAAATATTTATTTTTCCTCAGCATTTGAAAAGTCAGAGGCAACCCTTAAAAGGATAAAAGAATCTTTAATTCAAATTATTTCATGGAATAATATAACAGGAGAAAATTTACTATTTATTTTGTGTAAAAGTACATGTATATGTATAAAAAATGAGGAAGAAAATAAGAAGAATAAGCCAGTCCCATCATGTGTAATAAAAAATGAAAATTATGAAGAAACACTTTATAATAATGATAAAGATAATTGTGAAAAATGTTTTATTTCATTAGCAACATTTATTAAAATAATATTTAAATATCGTTCTGAAATTTTTCATACTTTTGATAATCAAGGAAGGCATATAATATCAGCTGCTGCAATTTATGGAAATTTATTATTATTAAAACAACTTATAGAATTAATTAAATTAGATCCAAATACGGTGGATAGATATAACAGGACACCATTACATCATGCTTCTTCACGTGGATTTACTTCTATAGTGAAATATTTAACTAAAAAATGTAAAGTTAATATGTTTATAAAAGATGACCATGGTGTTACTGCATTACATTATGCTACAATTAAAGATTATTGTGATATTATTGAAATTCTTTTAATTGCTAATCGTAGATGTGATATTAAAAATTCATATGGTCATACTTCTTTGATGTGGGCTGTAATAAATGGATGTTTAAAAGCATTAGAAAAGATTATACTACTTGATCCAATACATTGTAGAAAAGAATTTGACTATGATGGATTTAACGCTATCCATTTAGCTGTTAAATATGGACAAGTTAAAGCATTTAAAATGCTTCTTGAACATGGATGGGATATATTTACAAAAACATTACATGGATTAAATGTTATTCAAGTAGCAATAAAAGCAAATAGTGTAAATATGTTAGAAATATTATTAAATGATTATATACCTATAGAGGAGTGTGATGATTTTGGTAATACCCTCCTTCATACAGCAGCATCAAATAAAAAATATTTACCAATTTTGGAATATATTCTTAAAAGAAGGGATATAAAATCAAAGTTATTAAATTATGTTAATAAACAAGGTCAAACTCCAATAAATTATGCTGCTTTACTTGGGTGTACGGGTGCATTTAAACTTTTATTAATTAATGATGCAAATGTAAATATTCAAGATAATGATGGTTATAATGCTTTTATGAGGGCAGCAAAAAATAATATGTGGAGTATATTAACTTTAGTATATGATTGTAAAATTGATTATAATGCTGTAAATGAAATTGAAAAAAAAACATTATTAGATTATGTTCTTGAAACCTCGAATTATCCTGTAGCTATGTTTCTTCGTCAACAAAATAGCAAAACAATAGAAGAACTGGATAGATAATTTATATCTAATAACAATGTTATATATAACATATGATTATTTTGAGTATGATACAAAAATTTTCTATATTTATTTCTAAACTAGAAAATTACGTTATTAATTTATTTGAATACCAAACATATTATTATATACTTGTATTAAGTTTTATTTAAGTTGTATTTTTAATTATGAATTTATATAATTTTTTTTTTATTTTATAGAAATGTTAACATATTAGTGATAGATGATAATATTCTACATGTTTTGCAAAAGCAACAAAAATTAAACAATTAACAGTATTCTTTGTTTTTAAAGATTGATAGAAGCTCTGTTACCATATATTAAATTCGGGGTTGAAACGATTATTAGAGTTTGTATCGTAATTTTTTTGTGTATTTGGATCGGAGGCAAAAGCTCGGAATAAATCCGAATAACTGGAAGAATATTCATTATGAAGAAGATGATTAGAAACATCTGGTGAAAGTGAAGCTGTAGGTAGCATAACATTGTCATATGATGCATTTCGATTTGATGGATAAAATATTTGTTCTTGTGTCCATCTTGTATTAATTGTTTCTTGATCATGATTATAATTTGTATCCATTTGTTCAGTTGATTGTGATGAATATGAATTGACTTTGTCATTATTATTTATTTGATTTGGATTCCAATAATTTGATCTACTCATTGTATATTGTCCTGGTGGAGAAATATTTGTATTATTTGGAGAATATTGATTTCCTTGATTGTATGAAGTACCAGGTCCTGGAGAACTAGAAGGGAATTTTTCATATCCATGTTCTTGTGAAAAATATTTGCTTCTACTGCAACGAGAGTTAAATTGTGGTGTTGAATTGTCAAAAATACGGCCATTACTAGTGAAATTATTAGAATTATAATTATAAAGATTTAAGTTTCTTTCGTGGCTATTAACACTAGAAATTCTTTTTGGTTTAATTGTATCTTTTTTAGAAAGAGTAGTCATTTTTGGACGTAATTGAGAAGATTGAAGAAAACTTGTTTTACGTGGAGGTAAAGGTTGTAATTTTGGCATTTGATCACGTACTTCAATTTTATATTTACCAATTTGTGATAAACATTTTCCTTCTTCAATTTCTTTATAATAACCTTCATAAGTTGTTGTCCACGTTTTTATATCTTCTCCTAATTTATTAATATATTCATCTAAATCGTTAATGTTAGATTGTATTACATTAGGTGAACTATACTCTTGTGAAATGGAATATTTAACCCATTTTTCACGTTCTCTTTGAGCTTCACCAATCAAAATTTCAATATCTTTAATACCACATTGAAGATTTTTTTCTAAAAACATAATTTCAGCACGTTTACATCGTTCTTGAAGACGTTTACTTTCTTTTTCTGAATTATTCTTTAATGAAGATAAATTTTCATTAACTTTTTTAAGTTCTTGTTTTTTTTCCTCAAGTCTTTTTTCAATATGTCTATTAGCTTCTTTAGAATTTTCTAATTTTTTTGTTAAATTTTTTTTAATATCATTAATGGCTTGTTTTAATTTTTCATTTTCTCCAACTACAGCAGAACAAGTAGCTATATCTGTTCTTGCTCTAATTAATTCATCCCTTGTCAATTTTAATTCTTTTTCTAACTCTTCATTTTGCATTTTATTTATATTTTCTTTTTTATTATCATGTGCACGAAGTTCAGCACACCTTCTTTCCCAATTCTTAAGTTCTTGTGTGGCAAATTCTTTATATGCTATTAATTGCCTATTTTCATCTTCTAAATCTAGCATTCTTCTTTTCATATTTTTGGCAAATTCAAAAAAATCACAAATAGTTAAATCTTCTCCTTCAAATGTTATATCAACAGTATCAACAACCATCTCAAAAAATCTTAACCATCTATGAGTGACTTCAGCTGTTAATTTAACAAAATGAATTGGCACAATACAAAAATCTTTAGAATTAAAAATTTTTTTCTGTATTTTATCTAGACAAAAAGGAAGAGGATCTCTAGCTGGATGATAATCTAATTTTTGATCATCAAATAATGCCATTTCACATAATGAAAATAATTCATGTTCCTCCATTTGAGCAATAGATTCATACTGACAATGATATGCTTCATTAATAATTTCATTAGACATCTTAAAAGACATATTTTTTACAAAATTTTCAACATCTTGACAAAGTTTTACACATGTCATAAAACAATAAGGAATTAATAATTGAGCTTCATCAATTGTAATTTTTCTAGTATCAATAACACCACTTCTAGCATCATCAATTAACTTTTCAATAAATTGATACATTTTACTTTCATTATCTGATATTTCAGAAAAAAAATTAAATTTTTGATTATCTCCATATACTTGAATAATATTTAAAACATTTTTTAATAGCATAGGCATATAAGCATTCATT
Source organism: Strongyloides stercoralis (assembly GCA_029582065.1). NCBI lineage: Eukaryota > Metazoa > Nematoda > Chromadorea > Rhabditida > Strongyloididae > Strongyloides > Strongyloides stercoralis. The sequence continues at coordinate 5,893,014 of CM055866.1, read as the reverse complement.
TCAGTTATATTCGCAGCAAAAATTTTAAAATCATTTTGTGTTTTACAAAAATTTGTCTCTATATCACTGTTCAAAATTTTATTACACACATCTTCATTATTAATAAAAAATTTTTCAATTTCAGAATCTGATTTAATTACTTTTAAAATACTTTCCATTTTTGTATATTTTATAAATTGATTGTAATTTTTTTCAGGAAATGGTGGATTAATATCTTTTAATTTGTCTATAAGTTAAAAAAACATTTTTATTTTATGTTTCAAAGTAACATCCTAACAATTACCTTTTTTTATAGAAACTAATGTTTTATTTAATGAATCATTATCTTTTACCGAACTTTCAGCTACCATTTTATATTGAGGAATAGTTTTATGAGAATTAATACATAATATTTCTTTAGTAGGTTTATATGTACCATCATCCTCATCTTCAAATATTATTTCATCAATAATTCCACAATCAACTAAAATAATAATATATTTAATATATAATAAAGAATTGTATACATACCACTGGATACATCACTATCATCATTATCACATTCTGTTAAAATTCCTTCACCAACATCATTACAATATGTTACTAAATCAGTTTCATCAAATAAATTCATATCTTTATATAAACATGGGCCTATAAAATAAATATATTTAAAAAAATATATAATTAAAAAAAAAAACTACTTACAGTAATATTGTCGTAGATGTACTTTATCAACATCTTTTTGCCGTTGCATAAAATAATAATAAAATACCTGTTTTCTTGGTTTATAAAAAAGCTTATTTTTAATAATATTATACTCATTAAGACAACGGTTACAACTTTTATGATCCAATGCAGTTTTACCAACACATGAACATCGAGCACGACGATATTTAACTACTAAAATATCTTCACTCTCTTTTTTTGACTTTCCATCAGTAACAATTTTTCCTGATGGTGGACCACCAGTTCTCCTTGCAAAACCAATACATTTTTGATTATTACTATCTAATTTTTTTTTTAAATCATCAACCTTCTCTTTATCAGTACTTTTTTGTAAACTTTTTACTTTATTATTCCCTGATTTTTGACCACTTTTTTTATTTCCTTTTTTACCATCTGCAGAAATAATTGCTTTTTTTAATTGCATTGGTGTTTTCATAACTTTTTCTTTAACATTAGGATCTTTTGTTTCTAATTTTTGTATACATTCAGCTATTTTTCGTTTATTTAATATATCTATCCGATCTTCAAATTCTTTCGTTCGCTTAAAACATTTATTTTTACATAAAGCATGGGCTTTTTGAGCCATTTCCAAAGCTTTATCTATATCACCCCTAGATTCTTGAAAATTAATTATTTTCTCATACTTGTCTACTTCTTTTAAAAATTCTTCCTTTGTCCGAAGATTTCTAGGTTTCTGTGGATCAACAATAGCCTCAACAATTATCGTATCATTTATACAAAAACCATTTTTTGGATCAAATAATGTATCTAATTTCATATAACAAGAATATCCCCAATCATTTTGTGAAACCGTATAATCATGAGTTGTTTTTCTAGCATCTCTTTTATCTTTATCAGTCAAACAACGTATAGACAATTCACAATTCGCAGTCACTACCCATTTATCATCATATGAATTAGGCAGACACTGAACAAAAAATCCCAAGCAACTATCATGATTATCAGATTGATTTTTTGTAGCTTTAAACATAGCTAATATTCTCCTATAATAATAAAAAAATATATATTTTAATAAAAATTTAATATTTGATATAAAATAACATACCAATAAGATCCATTTATCCATTTTGGTGGACTTCTTAAGTTTTCTTTTATTTTACTAACTTTGTTTATTACAAAACGTATAGTATTATCACATATGACCTCATTTGAACAACTAGGCTCCACAATTTCCACATCTGGAATTGCGACAGGAGAGCTTTCAACATAATCACCGTTCTCTGTAGATAAAAAAGATTCTGGGCTTGAAAATATTTCAGACCTCCCAGATTCTGAATCACTTTTATCACACATTGAATTTTCTTCATTACTTTTAGAGCCATGAAAAAATTTTCCCTTTGAAGATTGACATCGTTCTACCATTTGACTAGGTTTCACTTTATATTCAAATGATCCTACATCTTTAATATTATCCTTATCCCTATTATTTATTCTAGAAGGATTATGCATAAAAACACTAGTAAAATTTCGAACTAACTCTTCATTTTTTTTTATATTTTTTGGATTTGTATTATAAAGAACTTTATGAAAAGCCATTTTAGCTTCAACTAGACTTGATAATTCTTTTTGATGAACATCATAATAATGTGATGATTCAGTTTGTAATTTACCATTTAATTTAATACATTCTATATCAGATGACGATCCAGGTATACTATCAGAATCATGTTTTTTTTCATCTATTTTTTGTAAACTCATACTATGTTCAATTATTGAATTTTTGAATGAGTGAAGCTTTGAAGTACAATCTGTAAGATTTTCAGATAAGGATGAATTTTTTAAATTTGAACCAGTTAAAATTTCCGCTTCAAAACTTGTATCCATATAATTGCTCTTCTCCAGTTAAAATTCTATTGTTTTCTGAAATGAGAAAATTTTTTTAAAAAAATAAGCACGTGTATGTTAAAATATTACAGATATTTGTATCATGAAGCGATGGAAAATACATAGTATGTAAAATATTCTTCACGGGAGAGAAAGATGAGTTTAAAATGTCTATCGTAATTTATTTTACGTAATTTTAATTGAAAAATTGTTATAAAATAAAAAGAGAACATGTTCACACTGGGTGGAAGTCAATCAATGCCAGTAAATAATCACCATTACTCTCTATGCTATCTAACAAAATTCAATAGGACCTTTGTCCTTACAACTTCATAAAAGTATACATATATATATTTCACTATAATATAATGTACTAGTAAAGTTATCTTATCATTTATTTTAACTGCTTAACTTTTTTTCAAATTAATTGTTACATCCTAAACAGGAAATCTTAGTACTAAATAAATCAATCATACTAAGATTAATATTAAAAAAAAACACGTAAGTTACTTTATATCTAAGTAATATCGAACACCTCTTTTCATTTAAAATAATAATAAATTAATGTTAATAAGTATATCATAGCTAAAGAGATTTAATATATTATTCCAGGGAAATATTAATTCGTCTAACATGTTCTCATCTTCACCACCATCTATTCGATTTTTTATAATTATTAAAATAAACAAAATTTTTAACAAATCACTATTACAAAAAAAAAATAATATATCTTTTTAAGAAAAGAAAAGAAGGAACTTTTTAAATGATAAATAATAATAATAAGTTAGAAATACTTTTTCTTTCCAAAACGATTATGAATCTTACAAACAATCTCTATCTTTAGAACCAATTTTACCAATAATATATTAGTAGATCATGTGTATGATATGTTGACGATCACACGTTGCCATTGTGTATAATATTATACAAATAAATCTGAAAATAATATAAATTATAGATATACAATTGAATAAACAATTTGTTAATGCAATCAGTAAACATGGTCTCTTAATTATATTAATAATAAAAAAAAAGTACAAAATAAATAATAAGAGTTAGGTAGAAAAAAAATGAGATTATTTAGTGGAATATATTTGATGCATTGCTTGTGTTACAAAACATTCTAATGAAAAGATAGGTTTAGAACCAACAATACACCGTCCTTCACTCTCCAAAGCTAAATCCCATATTATTGAATGAATTTTTTCTGGTATTAGACAAGTTAATTGGGTTACGAGCATTTTATATATTGTTGGGGGATCAATACATCTTTCTAATAATTCACTAAACTTTTTTCTGCAATCAAGAATTCTAAAATTAATTTTAAAATAATAATTAAATATTTTGAATGAAAAAAAAAGTTACCCTGATTTACTTTGACGAGTAGCAATTATTTGTGCAATATCATTAACAATTTGTACATAACTTTGTGGTACAATATTTTTTTCACCTTTTTGTTGCATCAAAGTTTGAAGAGTAATTAATGCGTTACGCATATTTCCATTAGCTTTATTAATACATAATTCTATATGTTCATCATTAATACATGATGTTCTTTCTTTTTTAATTACTTCACATAAAGCTTCACGCATCTCAGAATCGGTTGGGGATGGAACTCTTATTGTTAAACATCTACTTTTTAATGGATCAATGATTCTTCCTAAACAATCAACACACATTATTATACGACAATTATGACTATATTTTTCCATAGTCCTACGTAATGCGTGTTGTGCATCTTTTGTAAGACTATCAGCTTCAAATATTACAACAACTTTAAAAGATTTTTGTTTTGTTTCATTTAACTGTTTACATTGTGCCATTTCTTTAATTACATGCTGTACAATCATCTTATCTGCCGACCCAAGGCTACTAAAAAATGAAAAAAAAAAAAACTTTATTTTGACAGAAGTATTCATGAAACAAACCTAGCTGTTAATTCAATATGACAATTTGACGTCAGTATACTGTAGCCGACCTTCTTACCGGTTGGTGGAGCAAATTCACGTTTTTCAATTTTAACAGTTGATACACTATCTTCATAGACACCTTTCAGTAAACTTCTAATTCTTGTCCTTTTTCCCCCACCTGGTGGTCCATAAAATAAAAGATGCCCAAAATCTTGTCCTTGCACAATATTATGAAGGGTATTATTTAATTCCTTATGAAATGATAATTGTGATAATTTTGTAGAACGTTTTATGGTAGGAAATACACCTAACGTTGTCATTGTCAAAAATAATAAATTCTTGAAAAAAAAAGTGTATTGTTTTTAATGGTCAATAGGGGAGAGTTTAACAAATTCCATCTTGAAACGTCGACATTGGAGTTTTGTTTTTTACATTCGTACTAAGAGTAAGTCTAATAGACTGAACTTTGTTAGGAATTTTGTGTCTTTATTAAACTTGAAAATATGTCAGCTAAAGGGTTAAAATTAAAAAAAAAGGAGTTGGTTAAAGTTGTTCATGGTACTTTATTAAAAACAAATATTAGGTAAGTTGTAATTATTTTAGTAATTTATTTCTAACTTAATGATATAGAGCTCAATGTGCTTCAGCTGCACCACCATTAGGGCCAATGCTCGGTCAGCGTGGGTTGAATGTTGCCAATTTTTGTAAAGATTTCAATAAAGAAACAAATCATATTGTAAGTGGAGCTTTACTGCCTACGAGAATTTCAATTAAACCTGACAGAAGTTATGACTTGGAGATTTGTTCACCGGCAACAACATGGTTACTTAAGAAGGCTGCGGGGATTGAAAGAGGAAAATCATCACCTGATGAAGTTGTTGGAAAATTATCTGTTAAACACATTTATGAAATTGCAAAAGTTAAAAGTAAAGATAAAGTGATGGTGGGCGTTCCACTGAAAGAAATATGTCAACAAATTATTCGTACCTGCCGTACGATTGGTATTGAAGTACAGAAAGAGGATTTAAATCCCCAAGAATTAAAGGATTTCTTGGATCAAAGGAGAACAGAAGTTGCATCCCAATTGCAAGATTTGGCAGATAAAAAGGCAGCAAAAATGTTAAGAACTGTATAGTTGTTATTTTGTTGAAATTGAGCTTGATATATTATCAACTTTGATAAATAGTAATTGTAGTATATAATATATAAGATGTTTTGCTATTTGTTTTTTTAATTAAAAATTAAAGGTTTATTATTTTAGGATATTTGAAATTTTAAAGTAAGATATTATAAAAAGAATATATTATTTTTATAAATTTTTAAGTTTACACAAATATATTTTTATGTGTTTTTTTATGTGATTTTTTTTAAATTTCCGATGAAATCTATGTAAAAATCAAATGTCATTTTATATTTTAAAAATTTCATTTATTTTTAAAAAATTATTATTAATGGATTCAACTTTAGGATAATAATTCAATTTATTAATATCGGTTTAGCGTAATATACATTATGACATATTACATAAAATTATTAATTATAATTATTTTTAATTGAAAAATTGAAAAAAAAGAGATGCTTAAAAGTTAATATTTTTATTGTTAAACAAAGTATGAATGTATTTTCATACAATAAAGTAATATTAATTTTTTACGTAATGATTTAAAAATCTAATTATGCTACATTTTTCATACAGAATTAATTATTTACATCCCATGATAATACAATCCCATATGCTTCACTTATCACTTAAGCAAGAGAAAGTTTTTACATTTTTAAACGAAATATTTGTTACGCTAAAATGATAATACATTATTATTTTTAAAGATGACTAATAATTTTAAAATATATAATAGAAAGGCATCATCTGGTTAATATATTAAATATTACTACAATCTAAATAATATATGTATTTTTCCATATATCGGTAGTGTTTACAACAATTTATTTTTACGTCATCCCCTATAAATATTTCAACAATTTTTAAAGAAGATTTATAATAATTAAAAAAAAATTTAGAATTTTTTTAGAAAGATGAAATTTGCTCTTATTAACGTTATTGTTATTATTATTTTTGTATCAACTTTAAGTAATGGATTTTTTATTAATAAGAAAGGAGACAAGGATTTGACTGATCAATGCCCACCAGGATTAAAACGCTGCATTAGTAAGAAATCATATTCATTTCACAATTTCTTTTTTTAGATATTTTTACAGTATTAAGAAATCCATCTATACTACCATCATGGAAACCATCATATTGGACAACAGCCTATAACCAATACCGAGCAATGAGAGAACTTTTTAATAATGGTAATAAAATTTTGATATAATTAAAATTTATTATTTTTTTTTAGATGAAGTAGCTCAAATTGTTCCAATCAACCATGACTTAAGTGTTGTATGATTCTTTTATAATTGACTTTATTATAATTCTTAATCAACAATAAGGTTAATATCAAAGTATTATTATATTTTAAGAAGTCAATGTTAGCTTTAGTCATTATTTATTGGAAACAACACAAATTTTTATTTTAAAAAATGCATTTCTCTCAATTGATATACAAAAAAGTTATCTTGAAGCTAATTCCGTTTTCAGAAGTTAAACAAATTTGTAAATTTAATGTTTTTTTTTATTTTAATTAATTTTGTCAAATACAAAATGATACAAACTAATGTAATATACCCACTTTTATAATAAAATTTATATTATATTTATAAACGATTTAAGCATGAATCTATTTTTAATTAATATTATATAATTTGTAATTTTTATTTAAATTTAAAAAGTATAAATTTTTTATATAAAATGATTGAAAAGTTAGTAAATGAATGGTATGATATATTTATTATCAATATTTTTTATATGATATAATAAAATCTATTTTAAAAAGTAAATAATGACATTGTTATGATTTATTAATACTTTAATATATCAATTTTAAATAACAAAAATATCTTAACAGAAATAATAACTTTAGAGATTTATGATAATACCTTAATTCAAGAATTCGAATATAATTGATAGTTAAAAAATATTTTTTATCAAAAATAGTACAAGCAGATGTTTTTTTTACTTCTTACTATTATTTTTCTAAATCGTTTCGAAATTACAAGATGACTATAACCGTCATTTAAAATGAATAATATTTTTTAATCTATTAATCATAAAACATCCATATACGATATTAAAAAAACTATTTATTTATAGTTTTTATATATCCTATTCTTTTCATATGTTATAAAAAATATTAAAAATATTTTTTAAAATTAAAACGATCTTTAATTTTTTTGCAGTAACTTAAAATTAAATTTAATATTTTTCATGAGTAACTAAAAATTTCTATAGTATTTTTTTAAACACATGTTATCACAGATAAATATTTTTATTCTTTACTTCCTGAGTAGTTGTTATAACTATAATCATGAGCAGTAACTACAAATAACTTTTATATATTGGACTTTATTTGCCTTTTTATATTTTATTATTAATATGTTAAAAAAATGCATTTTATAAAATTATATTTAAGTGAGTAATAATTTATTAAAAATATCATAAAACTTTCAAATTTTCTTTTTTTTATAAATGTAACATTAACCTTTAAATAATTTGGTTTACAATTGTCAAATAATATTAAAAAAAGCACTTTTTTTTAAAATAATTTACAAATAAACTTATTTTAACATAAAAGTAAAATATTTCTAGTTCATTAAATAATTTTTCATAAAATAAAACTGAAATTATAAATATTTTATTACAGCAAAAGTTTTCTTTTAATTTATTACTAAATGTTATTAATAATTTATTATTATAAAAAAAATTGTTATAAAGTTTGATAACATGTGTTTTATTTAATGATTACACTTTTTTTTTAATAAATTAGAAATGTTTTTTATTTTTATTAGTAATTTATTTCAGGTTACGTAAGGTTGACAAACGTAGAAGTAAACACAAAGACCATAAATTGCTGAAGATACTACGTCAGAATACAAAAAGAAATTAAGGGATTTTGAGACACTATTATTTTTAAAATGAAAGTATGATTTTTGAGTGGTGAAAATTTAATAGTTTTGTTTTTTTAAAAAAAAATTTAATGATGAAGCATTATAGTAATTATAGTGATTGAAGATATAGTAAAATTATTCGGATTTTGCATAATTTTCTTACAAATACTCTTACTATAATTTTAAGATTAGATTATTATGAATGTAATTTTATAAAAATTTGTTTTTCAATTAAAAAGATATAACAATATTTTTCTATAAAAACAATAATACCGTAACTATTATATTATTAATAAATAAATATTTTAATTAAACTTATTATAATGCTTAGTTGTTTTACTTATTAAAAAAAATATAACTTTGAATAAACTAATTATATTAATATAAGGCAAATAATACTTAAAATTATACAATGAAATAAAATAAATTCTATGAATTACATTTATATCACATCACTATTTTTATTTTGAAACTTTTAATCAAAGATTATATATAATTGCAATGTTTAATTAATTTCATATTGTTAGTAATTAACAATTCCATATTAAACTACCTAATTTTATTTAAATTAATAAACAGCATTTGTCAGGAAAAGTACATAATATTGTTTTTAATCAACAAATTAAATTGATAGCATTTATAATTTGTAAAAACCAACTCTTAATGCATAAGCATAATAAATATTTTATAATTATGTACATAATTATTACTATATATCTTTACAACTTTATGGTTTAAAAATTATCCAAATAATTTGTCATTTTTTTTGTTTTTTATTTACAAAAAGCAATTTTTTTTACTTAATTGAAAAACAAAAATAATCTTAATAAATAACAAATACTAAAGATTTATATTTTACTTACTAAACTTTATTTTGAGAATACTTTTTTTATTATTTTTATTGAAAAAAATATTAATTTGAAACAAAGTAAACAAATATATTATTAAGAAAAAAATAATAAGTATAGAAATTTAATTTGACTTGTAAATTGACAATAATAATAAAAAATTATACTCAAAAATAATTTTAACCCAAAATAATAATTATAAAGCTTTTTGTTACAAAGATAAAATTTTTAAAATTTACTTTTTTAAAAATATTTTTATGAAATAAAATAAGTAATTTTTTAAAATTTAAACTTTTTGAAAAAATGGTATATATATAACAATAAGTAGGATATTGAAAATTAAAAATAATTGATATGTTGTAACAAAAATAATTTTGATTTTATATGATATTTAAAATGACATTATCAACCTTCAATCGTTTTGTCTGTTTGTATTTTGCTACCATCAACAAATTATATAAATTTCTGACGAAGAATTTCATCTTTGGAAATATGCACTTTGTCACTGTTTGAATTTAAAAATCATTCGCATAAGTGAATTTTTTTTTTCACTATTGTTTTATAAATTTTATAGTAAATATAATTACCATGGAAGAAAAAGAATATATTTATAAAAATAATTTAACTACCAATAATGTTAATGAAAGATACAATGAAGGTTTTGTTAAAAATGATGGAATTCAAGAGGATACAATTGATAATTCTGGATATAAACCTTATGTTCTTCAGGATGGAATTAATTATGAGACATGTTTTGGTCCTGGAACAATAGCATTGGGAGATTTTTATTTTCCTCAAAATATTGGTATGTTAGTTTCCTTTTTTATTAAAAGTTCTTTAAGGAAAGTCTATTGATAATGACTACAATCATGAGTATTATCTTTTAAATAATTCAATAACAAAAATAAATAGAATTACACGTCAAAAATTTGTTTGCAATATTTCTTTTAAAAAGAAACCTGGTAGTGGAAATAAAGTTCCACAAACATATGAATTAGGAACGACTAAACGAATTTATCCTAAAAATGGATTTCAAAGTTTTAATAATAAACATTCTTTTTTTACTTCATTTAATGATTCAACCACACAAAATTCTATTCCTAAACAAGTTCCAAAAGTTGCTTTTAAAGATTCACAACCTTCCTTAGATTTGGAACAAATACAACAAATGCTTAAAAAGCCAACAAAACCAATTACTGGAAATACAAATAGGCCTTCACATCGCTCCTCATTCTCACATTACACATATACAAGACCTTCAATTCAAACTATTGAAGTGCAAAAATTAAAAGGAACCTCCAAACAAGTGGGTAATAAAAAGCCATGTAACTGTACCAAGTCACAATGTTTGAAGTTATATTGTGAATGTTTTGCTTCAGGAGAGTATTGTAAAAATTGTAATTGTAAAGATTGTCATAATAATTTATCATATGAAGAGGAAAGAAGTCAAGCAGTTAAATCATCATTAGAAAGAAATCCAAATGCATTTAAACCAAAGATTGGAATAAGTAATAGAGTTTCTGGTCCAAAAGATATTGAAAGATTACATCAAAAAGGATGTCATTGTAAAAAAAGCGGGTGCCTAAAAAATTATTGCGAATGTTATGAGGCAAAAGTTCCATGTACTGATCGTTGTAAATGTATTGATTGTAAAAATCTTGAAGTTATTAAACCACCAACTTTGAAAGAAAAATTGGCAAATTCAGTTTTATCAGTATATGCTACAAATAGTGGGACTGATTATAGTGATACAGATGATGAAATTACTAATAATACTAATACAAATAAATTACTTATTGGACCTTGGCATTACATTACTGATGATATTGTAGAAAATTTTGCTAGAAATTGTTTTATAGATGCTGATAGGTTAATTAAACAAAATGAAAGTTTTGACAAAATTGAAGAGATTCTTTTAAAAAATTTTGGTGATATTACGAGAAGTATATTAAAAGAGTCAAAAGAAGCAAATAATGAAGCTTTGCTAAAAAAAGAAAAACATATGAAAAATTTAGACAAACAATAACAATTACTATAATGAATTGTTAAAGACATATTTTTTTTAATTTTTTAATGCTTTTTAATTAAATTTAAATGGAAAGTGAATTAAATTAATATTAAAAAGTGGTGAAAATGTTCATATTAATTGTATTTAATAAGTTTTAATTATATTAAAACACAATTTTAAGAATAAAATTTTTAGTTAAATGATTGTAAATATAAATAATAAATATCTTAATTAGATAACATATTTTTTCATTTACATTAATTTTCTTTTAAAAGATGAATTTTGAAAAAATAAAAAATACTATTAATAACCAACTTTTATAATTTATTATATTGAAAGACATTTTATCAAATTATGTAGTTTATTGTAAAAAAATGTTTAACATAAATATTGTATATAAACTTTTAAAATAAAAATAACAGTTACAAATCTAATTTTTATAATTATAAATTATTTGAAACATATAGGAAGTATTTATTTTATAAATAAATTATTTTGTGCAACATTTAAAAAAAATCTAAATCATATGATATTAATTATAAAACAATTAGATAATTTTTGATTTATCTATGAACAAATTGTATAAAATTAAATCTTGTATTAAAATTATAAAAAACTACTTTTTAAAATATTAATTAAAATATAGTATATTTAAATTAAGAAGTAGTGTTATTAATACTTTATTATTTTATTCTATATAAAAATGTTTGTAAAAAATATCCTACACCAAAGTAATTTATTTATTTCACATGATACAGTACAATTAAAGTAATGTTGTACTTTAATTTTAATAAATATAAGCATTGTATATTTTATAGTTACTATTTCTTTCAAAAATTTTATTTTTTTTTACTATTTCTATATATTTTAATTTTAAAAGCCTATAAAAAGTACTAGATAAAAAAACGGACATGAAACTTTAATTTTTGTACTATTTAAGGTTAAGGCAAAAAAATGTTAGTTAAAAAATAGTTAATATCAAATGAAAGATTCTATTACATATACTAAATTTACTAAAATTAAAGAGTAACAAAAAGTTATCTTTGTATTTTTTTTGTGTTTCTATTATGTTATCAAAAGTTTGGTATTTATGTTAAATTTTTACTATTTAAATAATCTTTTAATATGTATTTGCCATCATATACAAAATCATTGAGTTTAAATTTACTTTTCATAAAATAATTGTAATTCAAAAAATAATTTTTCTAAAATATTATGTTTGACAAAAGGATGTATAAAACATGTTTATCTATGTTACTAGTAATTAGACCTTTATATAAATTTACTTGGAAGATATTTTTGATTAGAACTGTACCAATATACTTCTAGAAAATACCAGTTCAGAGTGGATACATCATATTACCAATCTTTGCTTTTTTTTCTCATAACGAGTGTCTTTATTTAGCCTATTATGTGGAATAGAGATGGTTATTTGAGTTAAAATATTTCATAATATTTATTATCACCACCTATATCTTTATCATCATCCATTTTACATCAACTTTTTAAAATCTTTTAATGAAAAAATTTCTTAAATTAAATCTATTTCTTTTTATCCTTTTCCTACATATCTTATATACCAACCTTTTTTTTTTCTTGATTTTATTTTTTTAAAATGTGATTACAATAAATTTAGTATATAGTATGTATAGAAGCTTTATATGAGTGTAGCTTAAAAAATTATCTGTTATCTAACATATATTGTGTATCACTAAAAACTCATAAAACTTATTTAAAGTTATGTACATTTTGCTGGTATATTGGTATTACTAGTCTGTATAGGAATAATTAATGTAACATTCATAATAGTATCATATTGTAGATATTTTTTTAAGTTTATTTAAATTTAAGAAATGATGTATTTAATTATTTCTTAAATTGTCTTACGTGAAGCCTTGATTGTAATAGTTAAAGTACTTTTTTTTATATTAACGTTTTCCTTTAAATGGTTGTTTTTCTTTATGATTTTTGATAAAGAATTTTTTTTATTTCTTCAAATATAAATTTTTTTGATATATTATAAAGTTGTGTTGCTAAATTAAGCATGCAAATAATATTTTAAAATGTTAGAATTTAAATGTAAATGTATCTTTGTCAGATTTCGAAATATATTACTAGTTGGAAAATTGTTAGATATTTGTAATTAGTTTGTAAAATAAGAAGTTTAAAAATTTTTTTACATAAATTATGGTAAATTGTTTTCATAGTGCTATTTCCATTAAGTGTAAAAATTCAACTATATATATGTTTATTTTTAAATTATATTACACATTAAATAGTATTAATATCAATTTAAAATAGTGTATCAAATTTTTACTTTTTTTGTTGTTGTTGTCGTTGTAATAATATTTGTAATTTTTTTTTAACCAAAAAAATTGTTTTATTACTTTTATTACTTTTCTAGTGGTCTTTAAATTAATTTGTAATCTATTTTGATATTAATTATGAAAGCTAAGGTTAATAGTCAGTCAAAATTGGCATCATCAAACGATGCAAAGGTTATCCCGGAAGATGCTGTTTTTCAAAATCCTTATGTTTCAATATTAAATCATATGGTTGAGAAGAAAAATTTATTAACTAAAGAGTTGAAGAAACTTAGGGATATTGAGAATCAAATTATTAAAGGAAGAGAAAGTTTATTTTCTAAAGTTGAACTTGATTCTGTCAAAAATATTGGTCAAGTCTCTAAGTGTATTGAATTAATGGATGAGTCGATTGATAAAATTAATGAGCAAGTTGGGTTGTATGGAAAGAAAGTTTCTGTTTACAAGAATAGCTTGAAAACCAAGGTTGGTTCATTGAATTATTTATGTTATATATAAATTTTTTTAGAAAGCTGAAGAGGATATTGAACTTCTTCAAAACTTTATGTTTTTGAAGTCTACTATTAATAAGTTCTCTGATTCTAATTTAAGAAAATATACGGATGGTCTTACTAGTGATCTCAAAATTACAAAGGAACAAGCTGAAAATTGTGCTTTATTAGTAAATGACTTTAATTGTGAAAAATTTACTTCAAATGAGGAAGAATTTAAAGAGGAAACCAAAGCTTCTTTTGAAAAAGTTTATCGTGTAATTACTGGTTCTAAAAAAGCAGCCATTGGAGATGTTTTTGGTAGAAAGTGCAGACAAATTCTTGTAGATTTTGCTGAGAAATGTAATACTTTTGAGGGAAGTTTAGATGATGTTAAAGATAATGAGATTACAATTGATGAAGGAATTGATACTGCTACTGAAACTCCAAATCAAGTAACACCTTCCCCTGATCAAAAAATTAATAATGAAAGTAGTGAAGTAAACGATAAAGTAATTATACAAGATGTCAAAGTTGAAGAGGCAGTTGGCGAAAAAGAAATGGATAATGAAGATAAATATGAGAAAAAATCTAATGAAAGCGATGAGACACGTTATAAAGAGAATAACTATAGAAAGCACAATGGAGGACGTAAACGTTGGCAAAATAGAAACTTTAATGGCGATAAAAATGACAGTGGACTTAATACAGAAAGTACTACTGAACAAAAACAATTTGGTAGATATCGTAATGATAAAATGAAGCGAACTAACAATGAAAATGGCGAACAAAGAGGTGAGAAAAAATTTAATCAACATTTCAAACGTTCAGATGGTGATTATACTCGTAAACCTTTACGTAATGGTGGAGAAAATAGGAGTAAATTTGATGGTCAAAAACAGTATGGTGGGCGCCCTCACCACTATAACAATTTTAGACATCGTGGACAAAATAAAAAAGAACAAACATCAGGAAATGGGAATCAAAACGGGAATAGTAATTAAGTGTTAATAGTTCTTTCACAATCCTCTAATTATTTAAAATATTTTTTAAAAAATTTTTTGAGAATTGTTATTATTATATTCTATCAACCTTGCTATATATTAAATGACAAAATTTTATTTTGACTCTTTTACTTCTGTGCATTCATTATTTTTTGAAAGTATTGTTTCTTCATATTTTTGTTTTTCTTCTTCCTCCTCTTTTTTATTGCCTTCTTCAGGTGTTTGTATAGTTGGAAGAGTTTTATCTATTGTCCATGGTGCTGGATCAGTCTTAGCCCAGTAACAAAAAATAAAATTTGCTACAACAAGAACAATTGCATGAAACCAAAATACATATCTCCATTCCTCTAATCTAAAAGAAAAAAAAATTAATTTGTAGTTTAATTTTTTAACATACGTATTGTTATGATTAAATAAAGCAACAATAAATGGTTCAATGAGAATTGTTATAGCCCAAAGAGTCATTATATGTCCAACAACAAATTTACTAAATTGTCTAGAGTATAATGTGGCACATTTGTTAAATGCTGCTGCATTACATCCAAGAATACAAACATTAACAATTGAATAAATCAAAGTAACCATTTTCCAGTCAATAGGTATAAATCCAATAAATATAAATAAGAATCCAGAAATTCCTAAGGCAAGTGAATCAAAAAATCGAACTTTAAATAGTTCACTTTTTGACGTCCACTTATCACTTCCTAATCCTGAAATTAATTTAACTAAAAATTGAAAGAATATTGCAAGGCCATTTTTAAGTCCAGTATTTTTAACATCATAGTGTAATGTCTTATCCATATAAGTTGGAAAACTCATTGATACTAATTGAACTGCCAATAAATCTGCAAATGCTGCTATCCAAATTCCCCAGACAGTTTTATCTTTTAATATTGACAAGTATGGTGTTTTTACTTTTGTTTCTGAAACTATTTTATTATCCTGAATTTTTGTTAATTCATTAAAACCAACAAAATTATGATCTTCAGGGGAATCTGTAAAAAATATGGAAAATGTTATAAATAAAAATGCACAAACAGCTGCATGAACATAATAAACCATTGGCCATCCAAAATTTGAATCACAAATTGCCCCACTAACAGGCATTGTAAAGACATTTGACAATTGGGTACATGCCGTTAAAATTGCAATAAAAACACCATTTTCTTTTAAACTTGCCCAATTATGGACAACATTACCAATCATAAGAAAAGAACTTCCAAATGACATTCCTTGGCAAATTCTTACAATTGTAAATAATGCAAATGAATTATTATGTGCTGCTGGGGCCAAGGCAGTTGCTATACAAGAAATTATTCCAGAAAATGTAAAAACAGTTTTTGGTGGAAATTTTTCAAATAATATTGTAAATGGAAAAGATGCTAATAATGCTCCAATAGCAACAACACTTTGAAAAAATGCTTTTTCAGTATCTGTGTACTTACTTGGTCCATTTATTATTATACCACGTGAATTTTTATCTTTACAAATTTTGGTAAAATTATACGTGTTCATATTTGATAAAATTGATGAACAACATAGTGTACAAAGGACAAGGATCTAAAAAATCATCATTTTTATTAGCTAAAATTGTTATCAATTTACTTACTAATAGGCGAGTTTTTCCAAAAAACTCAAAAGACATTTTTGACTCTTCAAAATAAAAATTGGACCTAATTTAAATAATATGTTTTTTGACTAAAAATAAATATTTTATTATTTAATATATATTGAAAATAAATAAATATTTCACTATACTGTTATTTATTTTATAAATTGTTAAACATCGGTTTATTGTAAATCGTAAAAATAAAATTTAAAAAGTTATTAATACAACTTTATTAAAAGTAATTTAAAGTTTATAAAGCTAATTAGTTGGAATTAATGTAGTAAAATTATGTTCAAACAAACATATTTTTTGATAAGAAATAATAAAGGAGATTAGTTTATTTTATATCTAATTTTAAAAATAAAAGAATGTATTTTTCTATTATTTTCTTGTGAGATATAGGAAGAATAAAGAAATAAACACATTAGTAGTTTTAGAAGCAAAGAAATTTTACTTATAGTAAAAGTTTATTACTTTTTGTCTCTATGCCATGGGACAATTTTTAAAATTTCGTTATTTTATAAAATATAAGTGTATTATCATAAATAATAGATAGAATATTATTATAAATATGAGATAAATCTAAATAATCTTTAAAAACACAATTTAAAATTATTAAAGCATATAAATTAATATATAAATAAATATTTTATAATTCAGCATTATACTTCCATTCAATAATTAATGTCATTTTCAAGAATTCGTCATCAAATTGCGAACATAAACCTTGAAAATCAGTTTTTTCATGTCAAAAATACAAAATATGTTAGAAAATTTCAGCTACCTTAAAACAAGAATTTAGAAGCTGAATAAATTATACAATTTAGACTAAACATTTTTGGTGTGCTTTAAATTTAATTAAATATATAAAACATAATTTAATACTATCAAGAGTTTTTAAAAATAGTCTATTACAAACTTGAAATATACAATTTTCAATGCATATAATTTTTAATAGAAATTACTGTAAAT
Source organism: Strongyloides stercoralis (assembly GCA_029582065.1). Lineage (NCBI taxonomy): Eukaryota > Metazoa > Nematoda > Chromadorea > Rhabditida > Strongyloididae > Strongyloides > Strongyloides stercoralis. The sequence continues at coordinate 5,875,314 of CM055866.1, read as the reverse complement.
ACAATCTTTTTATTAAACTAATTCTGTTATTTTTTTTAAATTACTTAGTTTTATTACATTTTTTTTTATTATATATAAAAAATAGAAGAATAGCGTTTTATATATATAAACTTTTATTTGAATATTTATATTATTAATATATATATAAAACTTGAAAATAAATTTTAAAATATAATAAGAATAATAAGCTAAACAAATGAGATGCTTAGAAGATTTTTAAAAATGTAACAAAAATAAAGTATATAAATAATAGAATTTTTTTTGTTTTAAAAAGTAATAAAAATAACTCAGATTTCATTTACCTTTTTTATTTAAATTTTTAGTTTTAAAAGAATAATAAATTACATATATTTATTAAATACATAATTCAACGAATAACTTTATTTTTTGTGTAATTTCATCATCTATTTTTAAAGTATATAAAAAAAGATAAAAATAAATGAAAGTAATATTAAATTTAGAAAATAAAAAAAAATAAATGTTTGTCTTTTTTGATAAAATTATACCTTCTATCTTTTTTTTATCATAATAAACTTTTTTAATATATATCATTTTTTGAAATTAGATTACAATGTAAATAAAAAGAATGTAGAAATTATAATGATTATAATTTGTATTGAGGAGATCAAAAAAAAAGTAGGAGTAACTGTTAATTAATCATTTCAAGTGAACTCCATGCAAGATTATATCTCCATCTATTGAGATTTTATCAATATTTCTACAATTAACTTTATGATCATAAACTCCAACAGGGCAATCATCTACATAAATGACAAACTTTGTATCTTCACAATACACTAATAAATCAAAAGTACGTTTCTTTTTAAATGGAAAGAAATCTTTACCGATTCTTGTATCATTGCCCCATTTGTCTTCAGTAAATGTATTGCATAATATTTTCTAAAATTAATTAATACGATAATTATATTTTTATCTATTACCTTATCTGATAATTGCGGTTTTAATTTCAATGCAATATTATTTCCTGAATGAAATTTAATCTCAAAACTTTTTGCTATTTTTTTAACAAGACCTGATACATACAATTTACGTCCTGGATAAAAATTTCCAGGTATATCTGCCTCATATGGTACATTATAATATTTTCCCTCCCATGAAACATTATATAATTGAACTCCACCATTGATATAAACATGTGTAACTTCCGTTAATGGTTTATAATGAGCAAATTTGGCTACAAGTTTATGATCAACAAATATCTAAATTTAAAATAAAATATTATAAGTTAATGTAAACTTACTTCATATTCTTTTTCATGACATCTAATACGAATATCAAATTCATCTCCATTTTCCCAAGAATGTTTTACTGAACCAGTTTTTCCCCATTCATCATTAATACAAGCATTAAAATAAATTTTTTTTGTTGGTAAATCTACACGCATTGTTAAAAGACGATCATCTAATTTTGTTACTTCCTCATCTAATTCTACACAACCACCATTTGTAAGGTTTATGATAAAATCTTGTTTGCCAATGATAAGACCTCGTATAATTACTGACTGACCAGGTAATAATTGAAGGCCTTCTAATCTTGAAAGATATGGTACATTGAATGGGTGATTTCTTCCAGTAATTGAATTTTTTTTTGTAACGACTTTTTTATCTAATTTAAATAACTTACGAATTAAAGCAGCCATTTTTAATAAAAATTTCTAAAAAAAAAAGGAAAAATAAAAAAATGAAATGTCAAAATTTCTATTTGAATATCAATAATATATATTTAAAATAAAATAACTTTTATAAAGTTAATCAACATTTTACACTATATATGACATGTAACACATAAATTTACTACGTACAAATAAAATTAGAAAAAAATGCGTCAAATTATTTTTGCGCACTTCTTACTTCAACACATATCAAACTAATTTTTTATTTCCTTATACATACCACAATGTTAAACTTTTAAAATGATTTTAGTAATTAAAAAGTGTATCTTTTCTATACTTTCAATAACATATAAATATATAAGTTTATTTTTCAGGGAAATTTTATATTAAAATTATTGTTTAAATTATGAATTTATAATTATAATAATAATACTTTCTAATATTATTATATTTTTTTTTCATTAACTTTTATCATAAAATAACTTTTATTTATTAAAAATTAATATTTCAAAATATACCATATGCCTTTAAAAATTCAAAAAAAAAGGTTATCAATAATTAAAAACTATCTCTATAAATTATTAATAATTTTATATTACAAATAAAATTTTATTAATAAATCAAATTAATCTATTTTATTTTATCATCTTGTTTGATAATAACAAGTTTAAAATAAAAATTTAATTAAATTAAATCAACGTTTAATTAGTTAGAACCAAGTTCTTAATAATTTTAAAACTAATTGTAAACAAAAAAGTTAAAAATTAAAAATATTAAAAAAAAATTAATTAATATATTATTTTTTTTGCGCATATATACTACACATTTGCTAACACCTACATTTCTAATTCGAACATTTTTTGATCACAAAACTTGTTTAGAAGTAAAAGTCAAACAAAATTATATTGTCTTTTAAAAAAAATCTTTTTTAATTATTATTATTATGTCAAATTTATTAAATAGTGTTGTAATTAGGAAATAAGTATAATATCATTTAATAGAGTAACAATTTCCTTATAAAATATGTCAAAAGTCTTATTTTTCTTTGTTATTCATAATCTTCAAATGATTTATTGTTAAAATTTCAAAACATTTTAAAAATGAAAATATAAATTATGTATTATAATAATATACTTTATAGTTTATGACAATTACTTTGTATAAATATACAATGAAATATAACTTATATAAAAATATCTTAATTTAATGAACAAGTTAGAAATGTAAAAACTCAAAAATTCAACATTATTTTTTTATAAAAAAAAATTTTTTAATAGTCAGACGACAAGTTGAATGAATTCAAAAATAGAATAATTTTTGTTTACATTTTAATTTAAAATCTACTTTTAAAAGTAATAATATCAAAATTCATCTACGTATACACCATTTTCAATTATTTTTGTTATATAAAAAGGAACTTCCATTGTTTGATCATCAACACATACAATGTCATAATAATTCATATACTTTTGAAGAAGATTACTTTTGTCAAAATTTAAAAATCCTATCTTTAAAGTGTTACCTTTACGTTTAGAATTAACTTCCATATGAATGTCTTAAAAAAAATTACAATTAAAAAATATAAAAATTTTTACCTCCAAGTGAATCTCCCATTAATAAAACATTTTCTCTATTTTTTACAACATTAAGAAGAGGATTATTCTCTTTTATAACTGAACTGTTTTTAGAATATGTATGTATTAAGGGTTCAGAGAAGCCAACACAAACTTTATCATCATTAAATATCATTGAATTAGAAATAATATAAATATTCTCTTCAATTAATTCAAGTTTTTTTCTTAAATATATATCAATAACATCTCCAATTCCAGCAGAAAATATTACAAAAGGAATATTTAAATAGTCAAGAAGTTTTACTAATTCACAAAACTTATAACGATACTGTATATTATTAGATTTAACAATATTAACAATAAAATCATAATTAAGTTGTTCCTCAATAATAGCACTATGTGATAAATTCCACCATTTTTCCATATAAGGAATTTTTTCTTCAATACTTAAATTATTTGAAAATTCTATGGGAAAATACTTGTCATAATACTTTACAAGTTTGGGTCCCAAATTTGGATTTGAAATTTCTGTTCCTTTTTTAAATAATTGATGTGTAGTTAAATTTTGATTTCCATTATCATCACAAAAACGAGAAATAGTATAATCGAAGTCAGAAATTATTGTTAAATTTTTAGGTCCACTTTCACTTAATGCATTTATTATTCTTGAAACATACTCCTTATTTTTTATATAAATTTTTGAATTATTTATAAGAAAATCCATAATAATAAAATGGTATTTTTATTTATTTATGTATTTTGTATTATTTAATTAAAAATTTGTAATTAAAACATTTTTAAATTTTTTTAATATCAAAAATTAAATTATTAAAAAATAAAGTAATTTATCTTAAAACGAAAACATGTTTTTTTTAAACTTTTGAATAGTGTTATCCAACTTTAAAAACTTTTTTTTTTCTAAAACTATTATTATCAATGACTTCTGAGGAGCCTTTGAAAAAAAAAATAAAAACAGATCAAGTTGATCTAGAGAAGAGAAAATTAATTGTTGTTCTTGAAGATTGTTCTTTGGAAACTGCAAAAGTAAGTTATGCCTGCCTTATTTTGTAATAATTTTAAACTTTAGGTTGGTGAAAGTTATGTTATATTAAGCTCTGATAAGCATGTTAAATATTTGTTGAAACATAAGAAAGATCCAGCTGATTATCGTCCAGACATTTTACATCAATGCTTACTTAATTTACTTGATAGTCCTCTTAATCGTGCAGGTCTCCTTCAAATATATTTTAAGACAAAAAAAAATGTTCTTGTTGAAGTATCATCACAATGTCGTATTCCAAGGACTTTTGATAGATTTTGTGGATTAATGGTTCAATTATTGCATAAGTTACAAATCCGCTCAGCAGATGAAAAAACAAGATTATTACGAGTAATTAAGAATCCTATTAATGACCATCTGCCAATTGGATGTCCGAAAATATTAATGTCTGTTAAGGCAACAGAATGTATTAGGCCAAGTCAAATTCCAAAAGATAACCTTAATGATAGCTATGTTATTGTAATAGGAGGAATTAGCAAAGGTAAAATATCAACAAATTATACTGATAGAGAAGTGAAAATCAATAATTACCCTTTATCTGCAGCATTAGCATGTGCTAAAATTACAAGTGGCTTTGAAGAAGCCTGGGACATTTTATAAATCTTTTTTTTATGTTGTTATTTGTATTGTTATTTTTTTTTTGTTAATAGAATTTTAAAAATAAATCGAAAATTCATTTAAGATTTAAAAATTAACAAATTTTAGTTTAACAAATTATTTAACATCGAACCAACACCAAAAGAACAGTAAAATATAAAAAAAATTCTTAGTTTTTGGCAGCATTGTAGACTCTCCAGACACGGATAACATTGTCTGTGTATCCAGCGAAAAGAGTTTGTCCATCAGCAGACCAAGCAATAGAAGTACATTCTGGGGCACGTGCTTTAGCACCTTTAGCAGAAATGTCGATTTTAAGTTCATCAACAATACGTTTGTGTTCAAGATCCCAAATCTTAACAGTTGATCCAACAGCAGCACAAAGCCAATATCTGTTTGGTGAGAAAGCAAGTGCATTGATAACATCATTACCATCAAGAGTGTATAAATGTTTTCCTTCATTGAAGTCCCAAAGCATTGCATTTCCATCTTTACCTCCAGAGGCGCAAAGAGAACCATCAGGTGAAACGGTAACATCATTAATGTATCCTTTGTGTCCATGGTGATTAGTTCTAAGAGAACAATCAGTAAGAGACCAGACCTTTACAACATTGTCCCATCCAGCAGAAACAATAACTGGGTTGTGTGATGATGGAGAAAATCTTACAGTTGAAACCCATCCATTGTGAGCATTATCAATGGAGTGTTTGCATTCTCCAAGGGTATTCCAAAGCTTGATACTTCTGTCACGGGAAGCTGAAACAATTTGACGGTTATCAGCTGAGAAAGCAACTGAGAGAACATCATTAGTATGAGCTTGGAATGTTCTTGATGTTTTTCCAGTATTTAAATCCCAAAGGCGAAGAGTTTTGTCCCATGAACCAGTAAGAGCAAATTGTCCATCAACAGATAAGACAACATCAGAAACAAAGTGATCATGTCCAAGATAAGCCTTATTTGGTTTTCCTGTAAGATATGATCCAGTAACACCACTGAAATCTTTTTCGTAGTTTTCAAGATTCCATGAAATAATTGATTTATCTAAATTTACAGTGTAAATATAAAAATTATATCATTATATTAACATACCACGAGAAGAAGAAACAATAACATTTGGATTGGTTGGGTTTACGGCTATTTGGGTGACATGTCCTCTATGGCCAATAAGGTTACCCTCCAATTTCATTTGTTCAGACATCTTTCTGTTCTTTTTTTGCTAAAACCTAAAAAAAATTATATAAAATAGGGTTTATCAAATCAAAATTGAACGATTAAAATTCGTTTAAATCAAAAATTTCTATATCTAAAAATATTCTAAAAAGTAACATAGAAAAAGATAAAATTAATAACAATACAATTTTATCATATTTTTTTTAGTATAAAAATCAAATATTTTTTGTAAAAAAAAGCTTCAAGACCTAAATATTTAGTTCCACATAAAAATATATAAATAAAGGGTCTACGGTGTGCGTCTTGAAACGAGGAAATATTGACAAAGTTGGATTAGTGTCTATTTAAGCGCTGCGGCGTATTTTAATAGTAACATAACACACATTAATATAATGGTAGTACTTTATATATAAAAATTATTAAAAAATATACAAATAATAAAAAGTAAAATTATTAATAAGATAAATTTTATTTTTAATATGTTAAAAAAAATATTGTCGATATATTTGTACAGTTAAAAAAAAGGAGATTATATAAATAAACTGATAAAATACTGTTATAATCACGGTTAATTTAATTCATATACTTTTCTAAATTGAATTTCTGAGGATACTTCATCTTCTTCATTAAAGTTATAGTTTGCTTTTTTATCTAAAGAACCATCCATATGGAACTTTGATATGGTTGGTCTACTAATAGAGACTCCTCTTAATGATATAGATTCATCTTTTGGTGTTGTAATAAAATCACGATTACTTAAACTTCCAATAATCATTTGATCTGTTGATGTTGGTGATGTTATTTTTTTTGGCATATCTTTACATCCATAATCATCTTCAAGTCCATTATGAAGTAATACATCAACACATTCTTTATGACCATTGTTTTTAGAATACCATAATGCTGAATGTCCATTTGCATCTAAAACTTTAAAATTTGCATTTCGCCATAGAAGAAGTTGAAGAATTTCAACAGAACCCACAGCACATGCTAGATGTATTGGAGCTCTTTTATCACAATCAGTATATAATCCATTTACCTCTTTATCACTACATCTTGAAAGCACTAATAAAACATTATAGAGATCTTTTGCAATAATGGAATCAAATAATTGCCTTCCTAAAGTTCTATCAACTGGTATTGCTGGAAGAAAACGTTTTTGTTCATATTTATTTCTAATCCATGCTTCTTTAATATCTCTTGTAGAATCTGGTAATGGTTTTTTATCTTTAGGTGCATTATGTTCCCAAATTTTATTTGAAAAAGAATTACCAATTGCTTTCATTACAGCTAAATATTCAATTGGCCAATCATCTAATTCAAGTGATCGAACTTTTGATATATGTGTACCAAGATTACGATGTATACCAGAACATTCAATACATATTAATATACCTAAGTTTATTGAAGCCCATATAGGATTAGTTGCTCTACAATCGGCACATTTATCATTTCCAGGTATATTGTGAAGAGCTTTAATTTGTTCTTTCTTACCATGAACTCTAGAAGATTTTTCATTTTTTTCTGATTTATTTTCTGTTAAAGCTTTTTCAATTTGTTCCTCAATTTTTGATACCCATTCATCTCGTTCCTCAACATTAGCAGCACAAAAAGCCCATCGTTTTTGATCAAAACATATGATTTCAAATTCACAATCTTCATCTTCTTCATTTTTAGTACTTGAACCTAATCTACGATGGCCTTTTTTCTTTTTTAAAACTGAATTACTTCCTCCACTAATTGCATTTATTATAGAGGAACCAGTTCCTTTTGAGACACTTCCAGTAGTTGATGTAAGCTGATCTCCACCATCAGATCCACCAGAAGTTCCATCACCAGCTGATGGACTGACAGTACCATTTGAAGGAATATCAAGTGTTGGATTAGATAATGATGCAAGAAGTTCATCATTAGGAGCTAATGAATATCTGCCTGTCTTAAGTAATGGACCAAGATTTTCTTTACCGCTAGTTGATGGAACAGCAACTGATGCACGTTGCGTAACTCTAGGTGGACGAGGTCGACCACTTAACCTTACAGTAGCTAATCCTAAAAATACTTCTTTTCCTTGAGATCCCTTATCCATATAATCTTTAAGATTTTGATGATAACATAATCTTCCATCAGAATAAAGGCACACATATTTTTTTTTCCATTCTTTATTTAATGATTTAGTACTTCTTTTATATAATAATCCCTGTTTTACTGGTATAGCTCTTCCGCCCCCTAAATTTTGAAGCATCTGTGCAGGTGATTGTTTATCATCATGATGTCTATGAAATATGTTTGAAATACGGCGGTGTTTTCTTTGTGTATTTGGAGTAGATGATGGAGTTGGCATTTTATTATTACCAGAATGTTGTTGATTAGAGAGGAGATTGTTTGTTATTGGTGTTGAAGTAGTACCTCCCTCCAGTGAATCGTAATTAATTGGATTACTTTTAACAATACCACTATATTCTGGTGGGGCCATAGATGGCGGTTTTGAAATAGGCAATGGAGGAATAAAAGGTATTGAACAAGCTGAAGAGCCTCTATCTAATATTTTTTGATTAATTGTTGGTGATTCTTTTACTGAATTTAAAAAATTTTGTGAAGATATGTATTGTGAATGTCGTTTACTTTCACGATCTTTTTCTGTAAGAATATTACTAACACAACTATTTCTTGATGAAGAACGACTACCACGATTCAATGTTTGAGATGAATGTGGGACTGCGTAATGAATATTTTGATTTTCGTGAATAGATTCCTGATTAGGATATTGAGATGTTGAATTATTTTTTGTACCACTAACAATAGCAGGACTTCCAAATATTTTTAACCGATATAGAACAATCTTAGAACAAGCTAAAAAAAATAAAAATATAATAAATATAATAATTTTAATAAATTTGTTATATAATAAAATTAATATAAAAATTATATTTACTATTACAAAGACACTTTTAAATAGTAATATAATAATAATAATAATAATAATAATAAAAACTGTTTATATCTAATATTACGCTTGTTAACTGTGTAATATAATGGACTATATGTGTTTATGTATGTGTGTTTTATGTGAGATTCGAATTAACAGAGCAAAAGTTGATGCTTTATCAGTGGTAAGTGCCATTTTATCAGAGACACAGATGTTGAGTTTTTGCCATTAACTTATATATTTTATATATAAAGTTTAATCAATGCTTATAAATGGTAAAATTACTCACGTGGATTGTATATATTATGTAAATAAACATAAATATTATATACAAGTACTTTTTGATTTACAAAAAAATACTAAATAAAATGTTTGTATTGTGAAATATAAAATAATACATACATATTAAAGAATAAAATCAAGAATAAAAAATTATACTATTAAATTATATATATAATAGAAAAATATTACACTTAAATTACAGTAATATCAAAAATTATATATATAAAAAAGTTTAAATGCGTGTTAAATAAATAATGAATAATTTTTTAAATAAAACATACCATCTTTAAAAACATTTTCAACATTGAGACCAAATGTAGCACATGTTTCATAATAAGCACATTTTTTTATTTTAACAGCCAATGATCTAGCCTCATGTTCACTTACAACGCGTGGGCTACTAGAACTGATAGTGTCCAATGAACCAACCAAAATCATTGGACACTCCGACATATTTCTATGTTTTGAAATTGCTTGATAAAATGTATAAATATATTCAAAAGATTCTCGTGAATCAACGTTAAAGACAAATATCACACCGTCTAACCAATTAGCAAACTAAAAAAAAAATATTATTATAAAAGTAAAATACATAATTTTAATAATATATATATACTACTGTTAATTCTCAAGAAGTATATACTAAATCAATTGAGATAAAACAAATGGCACAACTTTACAAGCAATCACTATCCATCTGCACAGGTAAAAAAAAAGAAGAAAAGATTAAGTCAATTGTTCTACTATTACGATATATCTCATTCAAAAAAAAAAGTTAATAATGAACAATTATAATGTGGAAAAATAAATGTGTCGTCATTAATAAGTAATACAGTAATAAATAACTTAACAGTAATTGTAGTACTTTTTTAAGTGAATTAAATGTGTAAAATAAAAATGTAAAACAATAGAAACTAATCAAAGTCTAATTTAAAAGTTTTTCAATGACGGGATAATCACATCGATATAAAGTAAACTATGACAGATTTATGGTACACCTTAGTAAACAATAAAAACTTTAAATTTTAAATAAATAAAGATACTTTAAACTATTAAAGTTCATTTTAAAAAAAATGAATGTTATTTTATTATTATTAATAATAAAAACTTACATTTTTTCCTGGAATTACACTTCCGTCGTCTCTTAATAATAATAAATATGATTGTCCGTCTAATACAATTTGTTTTTTAAACCTTCCGCCTTCTGGTGAATCTTCTCTTGAATATGCTCCTGTTAAAAAATGATTTACAAGTGCTGTTTTTCCACTATGAGGAGTACCAACAATGCCCTATAAAATTAAAATTAAAAAAAATGTATAAATAATGATTTAGAAATATTTTCAATTTAATATTTATTTGGTGCCAAAAAGACATCTGTTATGTAGATGAAATATTTTAAAAATACTATACTAAAAAAGATTCTTGATTTATTTATAATGACAACTGTATATAATTTAAATTAAATTTTACATAAAATAAATAAACAAAAAGACTAAAAGATTAAAAATATAAACATTATAATGAATGAAAAGAAATTATAATGAATTAAATTAGAAATACTAACATTTCCGAACACTTGAACTACGCAATATTAAAAGGATTTTACATTTAAAACTTAAACTCAAGTATAGAAATACCTTCAAAGAACAGATTTTTTTTAAAAAATGTTATGTAACATTAGACCGCCAATAAATCATGCCGACATAAAACATGAGCCATATTAATTTATATTAATAATAGTATTTACCTGTATACACACCTACCGACAAAATAACTACAATTAGCAGTTTTTTGGACTTATTATAATTTAAGTTAAAGAGATATTTCTTGATGTTATAGAATAATAGTAATATCAGAATGGCAATTTAAATAGATCAACAGATATTAATAATGATTAAAATTTCTTATTGTTTATTATATTACTTTAAATCATAAACTTTTTTATATTAGTTATAATTATCAAAAGCTTTTATCTAAGTAATTAAAAAGTTATGAGAAAATGGCAACATTTATTAAAAAATATATCATTTATTTTCAAAGTCATGCTGTTTTTATTGCCAAAAGATTTCTCATGAGAAACAGGTGTAGGAGTTTTTTTTGAATTTGGTCTATACATAAAAATTTTCAATGCTTCTAAAAATTGATCAATAAAATGTAAAAGTTATTATTTTTATAAAAACAACAATAATTTACTTTTCATATGGTTTGAGAAAATTAATATATTTATTTACAACTCATTAATTTTGTTAAATCAAATGACTTAAAAAGAAAGCATAAGTTTATAACTAACTATGAAAACTCCTTATGTTAAATTTAAAATAAATTTATTTTAAAATTTAGGATTAAAAAAAAATTAATCATATATATCAATATGTTGTATATTTGTTTCTCATGTTTACAACTTCCTAGTTTTATATTTCATTAATATACAAATACTTTATAAAGTATTCAATTGCATAGCGGTTTTTTCTTTTATCAAAATTATTATTAATTAGACATTTAAAATGTATTTAATACAAAGTTTGTTAAAGAATTATGTAAAAAAGTTTACACCAATAATTAAATGTTGTAATAATAAATCAAATTATCAAGATTGCGTAAAGTAATTAAAAAAATAAACTTTGTTTAAAACTTACTAATTTCATCTCTGAAACATTTCTGCTTATTGTCCATTCATGACTGTTGACAAATGCATCTGAAATAAGTAATAAAATAATTAGCCGTTAATAAAATAAATTATAATTCACAGATTTTAAATGTTTTATAAATTGAGAATGCACAAATAAATTAAGATTTATTAACAGATTTGTTTTTTTTTTTTAATAATTATGTTACCTCACCTTGATTATATTTAAATGAATCATTTACATCAAAAGAATTTACTTTTATTTTTGGCTTTTTTTTAACTAATACAGATTTAGGTGTATAGTCATTAGATGATAGTGTATGATAATAACTTTTATCACAACTTCTTTTACCAAGAATAAATTTTCTTTTACTTTTAATAGTTCTTTTTGGTTTAGGTGTTTTAATAAATAAATCTTTTAATGAAGCAAATGAAGCTTTACTTAAAGAAAGTTTTGATTTAATACTTTCAAATTTACTAGATCTTTTTTTAGTAGTAGAAGGTTCATAAAAAGATACGGAAAGTAAATTTTTACTTTTAAAATTATTAATAGAAGAATAGGAGGTATCCTCATCATCCTCAGATGAAGAAGAATTAATAAAAAATTCTTCACATCCAGCTCCAATAGTCATATTCATATTAAATTTTGTAACAATTCCTGCTGAAGATTTAGTTACAAGGGTAGAAGAATTGTATCCAGTAAAGATTAATGGTTTTCCATTTATACCATAAACAGTCATACTTAATCTAAGTAATAGAAGAAATAAAAGTTTAATATATTATAATAGCAAAAAAAAGGATAAAATATAATAGGAAATGTACAAGATAAATAATTTAAATTAAAATCTATTAATTAGTTATGCTGTTTTATTGACAAGCCAACTGCCTAATGTAAATAAAACAATAGACTATAAATGATAGTAATAAATACTGGCAAAAAGGATTAGAAGATTATAAGGAGTTTTTAAAAAAAATTTATATGTTCTTCACACCTGCTACTTAAAAAAAAATATAAAATAAAAACTGGTGATTGTTATATAGAAGATGTTGATTACTTCTTCTAAATTAGGAACTGGCGGATTTTGTTGTTTAAAAGAGTGAACATATTATTTAGTCACTTTTAAAAGATAAATTTATTCTTATATTAATTGATGTGTTAGATCCTGGTGTGAAGAATATGGCAATTAGCGGAAGTCTTTATTTATAGAAAATAGGAAAAAAAAAAGTTTATGAATAATTAAGCTATCTTTGTAATATTAAACATTTTTAAATGTACATATAAATAAGACAAAGAAATATTTTGTTCTTTAAAAGGCTATCAATAGCATAAAAAAGTTAAAAAGAAAGTTCAAGTGGTTAACAAGTGTATTCATTAAAAAATGCCCTAGATGATCAAATAAGCGTAAATCCTTTTGAATGCCGATATAAACTTATGAAACTTAATACATATCATTAACTATAAAAAGTTACTACTAAATACAAATTATTAACTATTTATACAATATGATTATGATTAACCTAAATATACATATAAGTAAGAAGTATGGTCCAGAAATAAAGTATAAACATTAGTATATCTAAATTTAAATAATAATAAAAAAAATATATATATATGTATATAAAAGTATTGTATAAGAATGCATTTTAAGTACCATTAAATAGTACAATTCAAAAAAATAAATTAACACAAGTAAAATTAAAAAATTAATGTACTTTTTTTAATATATAATTTAAAAGAATAATAGACAAGATGTACTACAAAAATAACCTATTGTGGAGGTTGTTTATGTCAAGTACATTATTGATAATATAAGCCATTAAAAATTGAGTAATAATAATGAATTAATCTATTTAGATAGGTTAAGTATGGGTTTATCTCATAAAAAGCTTATATATAAATTTAACAAGAATGACATTAAATTTAATTAATAAAAAGTAAAGAATAAAAAATTCAAGAACAAATAAAAAAGCCTCGAGAACACATGTCATGTCAAGTAAATTATGATACACGCAAATATGTGATTTAAACCAGGTAACAGAGTTCAATAGGCAACAGATGAAAACTATTATAACATGTGTTACTATCATTAACAATAGCGGTGAGAAATTGGATACTTGAAGATTTAAACTTAAAGTGACAAAGATGTGATGAAAAAAGATATCATATGTGTAATAATAATGCAATTAAATATAAATTTAAAATTATGAAAAGTTCAAGTTATAGATATTATACATTTTTGTTATATAAATAAAATGAAAAAAGTTTATAAAAAAAAAATTTTAATATATTTAACGATGTGATGTAATTAAATATCAATTAACTTTGCCATATAATAAAAAATCTACTAGTACCCATTTTTATTGGAAATTTACTTAAATTTAAATAGTTAAGAATAAAGTAAAAAGTTTCTAATAACTATGAATTATGTGAATGTTAAGATTTAAAGGAAAAAAAATTTTGATTATAGCATGATAATCTTAAGATTAGTATTAATTTAATTATGTCATAACATAACAACACAGATATTCTTCAATTTAGAATTATTAATTATATGTTGTCATTTAAATGTCAGATGTTTTTGAAACAAGTAAAACGTTAAACGTAATATTTAAAAGTTAAATGTAACACAAAAGTTAATGAATATTATCAAGAAAGTGCTAATTAGAATAAACTTAGAGATGAAGTCTTGAATTTCAATTTCGTAATTAAGGTCATATCCTTATGTAATACATTAAATAAGGTACAGAAACCTTATTTTTCAATATAAATAAGAAAGTAAATGTCAAGTTGTAAAATTACTTCCACACTTACGAATAAATTTCCTATTTTCACATAATAAGTCATAAAATGAATCATTTTATAACCTTTTATTTTATACATTTATTTAAAAAATAATTTTAATTATATATAAAATTTTTTTTGTGCATTCACATTTATCAATAATAAAAAGATTGAAAAAAAACATTTTTTTTTAAATAGTTAGCCATATATTTATATTTATAATTTAATTTTAAATAATTGTAAATAAAAAAGTTACCTGTATTACCATTCATCTTAGTTTTTCTCCTTCTAATTAAATCAGTACTAGGTAATTGGATACCTTTAAATGTTTCAATATTTTGATAAGAACTTCTTTTTTTAAAAAATCTATTAAAAGAACTGAATATTATATCATCTTTTGTATTATTAAAAAAGTCAAAACTTCGTCTATTCTCTGTAAATATACGCGTCGGAGATCCATCAATAAGCTCAATATCATCATGATTTAATGAAAATTCATTATCACAAATAGAATTAGATTCTTTTGGAGTTGTTGGTCTTGAAGAAATAATACTATCTTTCCATGATTTCCTCCAAAATGAAGGCATAATCAATAAATAAATATAGTTAAATAATATATTATTAATTATTAATTAATATAGTTAAGATAAATAAAAAATTATAATAGTAAAATTTTCTATAATAAATTTAACAATTTCTTATTTTTATTAAATATTTCTCTTCTTTATAAAAATAAAAATTTCTATTAGAAGTAATTAAATAACTTTCTTATGATAACAATCAACTAACATTGATATATCATCAGAAGAGTTGATGTCTCACAGGTTTACACCAAAATATTTGTTAGAGTAAGAGATAAAATTAAGCAACAATCTATATAAAATTATACACTACTACATTTATATTATATATTTATTTTTAAATATAGGTATTGTAAAGTCCAATAGCTACTATATTGATAAATAATAAAATAAACCCTTATCTTATAGTGTCTTCAAAACTTATATCATAATTTTAAATAGTAAGTATAAAATATTTATTTTATATTAAACCATAAAGAATTTTTACTATGACAATATTAATTTTTAATTAACAAAATAATTTTAATTAAAAAAATAAAAAAGAATTAACTTAATATTTATAAAAATTTATATTAATAAAATTATATATAAATATATATATAAAATGTTCATTTTTAAAAATATTTTTAATGGAACAAATATTGTAATGAAATAGGATGACCATCAAAAATAAAGATAAGAATAACATAAAAGATAGAGGTCTATACTTAGTATATAAATGCCGTTTGGGAATTGATAGTATATGTAATCTTAAAGAAACAACAAATACAAAATGTATAGATTGCCGGAAAAGATAAAATATAGTATTTAAAATAAAAGTAGCTTTACATTCCATTTTTATATATTTTTAAGTTCTAAAATAATTCAATTTCACTTACTACTATATTTTTACAAAAAGAAGGAACTAAAAATTAAATGATTTTGATATATATAAAAATTTAAGTCTAGTCATAAAAGTTAGTTCAAATAAATATTATATGATATTATATATAATATTATGATAAATTTTTACTATAGTGTTACTTTCAAATATCAAAATATTTTGATACAAATAATACTATTTTTATTTAAAAAGAATAGATAATTTATTATTAATATTACTATATTGAAGTTTTTTTTTATATATATAATGATTAACTGAAAATCTATCAAACAAAACCAAATAAAACATTAATATAAATATAATATGGCTAACTATCATTCATTTATTTATATTTAAAAGTTTTTTTTTTCTTTTTTTTTTAAACGAACCTTCTAAAGTCATCATATGATCTCTTAGTTGGGCTCTTGTTGAGAGATCAGGAATAAATTCTAGTAAATCATAAATAGCATAAATACATGGATGGACAGATTCAAAACGATCGATTTCATTTCTTATCTCCTCTGATATAGACCCACTTGATTGAATAACAGTTGATGAATGCATTTGATTACTCTTAAATAATGTATCTTTATAATTCATTGATAAATATTATATAAATTTTAATACATAATTTGTTAGACAGTACACCGCCCTTCCAATTTACTTATAAATATTATTTAAAAATACAAAAAAAATGTTTGAAAACTGAAATAAATAAAAAAACAAACAAATCAATTATTGTAAAGTAATAGTTGTTTACAGGTAATAATCAAAAAAAAAATATATCGAAATGATTCGTATAAATATAATAACATGATATAGTATAATATTTAATATATAAAATATGTGTATATTTGACAAACATTAAAATAAATAAAACTTTTTAGTAATTTTTCATTAAACTACTTTTAATAAAAATATGTCATTATTAAAAGAAAAATTTTTATAAAGCTTAAAATAAATTATTTTTTTTTGTCACATTTTAATATTAAAACAGCTATGTAACATTATAATACTAATAATAATAATCTAATATAAGGTCGTATATGTCAATATAATTTAAAACTTTCAAACAAAAATATCAATGATTTTATATAATAAATAACAATATACAAAAAAAAAAGTTTTAAAATGAGGTTATATGGGAGAGATGGCAAGCCAAATCTCCATCAATTCATATATTCCGATCAATTATGTGGTAAGTATAAAATATTGTAATAGAACAATGTACATTTTTAAAATTATTATGGAAACAATAAAAATTTAGAAAGTAAAAATGTGTTAATAATTAGTGAATAAAAATTTATCAATATCTCTTGATACAAATAAGATGTAATAATTATTTAAAATATAATAAAATTTCATAAAATAAGTATATAATATGATAAGATACTAACAAATAAATATACATAAGGGAACATTTTTACAAAGTGACAATGACAACACGCATAATGTAACTGCATAGACACTCTCTTTCTTCTTACAATATAGAGGTAGTGAGGTTGTCATTTATATATTTTAAAAAATTTTTTTTAGTACCATTTGAAATAGTATAAAATGACCATTTCCACGACAAATCACCGTTTCGTAATTTATTCGAATTATAAAGGATAAAAATAATAGAAGACAAATAAAATTATAATAATAATATTTCATCAATAATTTTTTAATAAAAAAAATTTGAAATATAATATTTTATTTAATATTTTTTTTGTATAATTACATTGATATATTTAATAACATAATAGTAAATAAATATACTTATAATAATAAGTTATTATTAAAAAAAATATAATAACATTTAATTTAATAAAATTATATTACTTCAGGTTTTAAAAACATTTTATAATAAATGCCGTAATTAAAATAGGTCAAAGTGTGTACATAAAAATCAAACAAGCTATATGTTACCTTCAGCAAATTTTTAAAAATGATGTAAAGCAAAAAAAATATGTCTGATATATTAAAGTTTTATCAGATAATGCCATTTTATAAACATTTTAAATCTGTTATCATTTTTTTATTTTTTAAATGTTGTTATAAATAATAAATGCCTCTGTTTAAAATAATTTTATTCTTATATTTACAAAAATACATTTTTTTTTATCTAATAATTTATAGAAATCAATAATTTTTTAAAAACTTTTTATAGCTTTTATATAACTTTTCTAAAACATTTAATTATATAAAGAAAAAAAAATAATAACAATAATAATAGTGTGCTTAAAAAAGCAAAAATAAAAAAAATGTTTTATTAGAAATATTAATTAGAAAAAAATATATTGCAATATTATATAAATAAAAAAATATATATATGCATATATTATTCTTTTAAATAAAAAAACTTTCTTTTTAAATCTTTTATTTTATTTGTAGAATAAAATTATTAGAACTTTCGGATAATATATATTATTGAAACATAAAAAAAAATTTTATTCTCTTTAAAATATATCATCAAGTTTATGTTAGTTAAATGTATATGATAAGAATTTGATGAGAAAAACTTATATGTATATACAAATATATGAAGTAATAAAATTTTATGATATAAATGGAGTAGTTACAATGATGTATGAAACAGTAACAATATGATAAAAATTTAAAATTCTGAATAGGTAATAAATTTAAAACTCTATTGTTAAAATATAATTCTTTAATACATTAAAAATAACCGGGTTTTTATAATATTTATATTAAAAATATTTTATTGAAAGTAATAACAATAGATGGCACGATCAGAAATCATGAGCACTTAACTAAATATTTTTAAAGAACATCTTAATTAGTATGAAAAGTGAAAAAAAAATGAAAAGAATAAGTATTAATATAAATGTTTGATTTATTATGAAGATATTAATATATGTAATGCGTGATTATGGCACTATGCAATTGTTTTGAAAATTGTTGAATTATATGTATATATAATATCAATAATTTAAAATGATTGAAAAGAATAATTATATCAATGAATTGTAGTAAAACAAACATTGTCATCTTATAGAAAAGATTAAATAGATTATTTGAGAATATTTCTAAAAGAATAATGCTATTAAAATTGAAAATAATTAGTTTATATCTGGATAAATGTTATAGAAAGATTATGAATAATAAAATATTACAATAGATTAGATTAATAAATCTTCTATATATAGATGTAATGTATAAATATGTATATAGATAAAATCTAAGAAATGACTTTTATTAACAACCATATTAAGAGAATAAAAAGTAAAATAACATCTTTTATTTATTAATAAATCGGGTAAGCTTTTTATACAAAACACTGCATGACGATAACACTTATTCTATTCATTCACTCTTATAAATACTTTTACTGATACCTATTAAAACAACAAAAGTTAATTCAAGCATATGGTTAAGGTGCGAAAGACACCTTAATCAGCAGGATATTATTTAAAATTATATACATATGACATTTAAAGATGAAAGTAAATAAAATAATGTTTGCAATTCTTAAACAATATAATGGTAATTAATTATATTATAGATAAATAAAAAGAAATCGAGAATAAGATAATAATTAAAATAGTTATAAATTAAAATATTTTAATTAATCTATTTTCTTTAAATACATATTTAGAAAAATTTATTCTTTTATATTTAGAAAATTTTTGATATAAATTAATATGATTAATTTTATCACTATTACAATTAACTTTTTATTGTCAATCAAATATATTTTAATAAACTTCTTTAATTATTGTTACTCTTATAAAATATTTTATCATCTTTTATGTCTATATGTATAATATATTTAGGTAAAATCAAAATTTTATTTATCTGAAATTAAAATTAACACATTTATATACTTTAACTTTTTATTGTCATTAAATATTTATAAAATAATACATTTTATAACACAAAAATATTAGATAATTTTTTTGTAGAATTTGATATTTATATTAATGAAAGTAAAAAAATTTAAAAAAAAAATAATAACATTATTTCTTAACTATACATAAAAACTAAAAACAATTTTTTGTTATTTTGATGTTTTGTTTTAAAAATATAATGTTACTACTATTTGTCATGTCATTTTTGATTTATTAAATTAATAATAAATTACTCACTTATAACATTTTTTTTTGTTCTATTTTAAACTTGATAGTAAAATCTTTAAGCTTCTTAAAAATGTTATTTATAATTTTTAGTAAAGTATTTAAAATTGTAATTTATTTTTAAATGTTTATAGTATCAAAAAAAACTTTTTTTAAATATAATTTGAATGAACAAAAAAATGGTAAAGAGTATTATAATATTAAAACAAATGTAGATAAATATTATGTATTATCAGTAATGCAAAGTATTAATAATTTAAAAATGGTATAATTATAAGATAATAATACATATCATTCATCAAAATGTTTAGAATTTAAATAGAAATATAATGATAAATATTTTTTTTTACGTTATTATGAAAATAAAAAAACAAAAAATAAATAAAAAGTCATATTTTTGAAAATAAGATATATATTATTAATTGTTCGTTTTTATATTTAAAAAAATGAAAAGACAGTTTTGTTTGGAAGTTAGAAATTTTATTAAAAATACTTGAAAATATAATATGCATGATAATAGCTTTTCTTCCACATTGAAGTAGAAATATATTTTTACTTTTTAAAGTAAAACTATTTTTTTATCAAAAAAATTATCGTAATTTAAGAATAAAATTTTTATTTATAAATAAAAAAATCCATTAATTTTTACTTATTTCATAATTAAAACATAGTTTCTACAGAATAATAGAACGTTTATTTTTAAATTAAAAAAATTTTACAATATATATTTAATTAATTTTGACGTAATTAAAAAATAAAAAATATTCATTTTAAAACGTTTAATCATTAATATGTACAACCATTGGATGAATAAATTTCAACCGTATTTGTTTTTTTAAACATTACAAGGTCATCCTTAAGTTTGTATGATTTATAATTAATTTTTGCAGAAAGACATGAAACATTTGAAATTTTTTCAAATAAACAATAGTCATAATTTTCTATACAAACATCATCTCGAAGCCATAATCTTTCTAATAATTCTTTTTTACACGTTAATAAATTATTTTTATAAAAATAATTTGAGTTTAAATTTTTAAATGAATTTGTATTTTTTATTCTGTCGTTAAATAATCTATTAATTTCATTTACTTTTTCTATAGATAACCAATAAAATATTGTAGAGTTTTTATCTTTACTTGTATTAAAATAAATTGTCTCATTATCATTTAACAATGTAATTTTATTGTTATGGACAATATAGTTAAGTTTAGATGGAATAGAAACAACATTTGTATTTGACTTAAAGTATGAACCAAAATGTTGGTGGATTCCTTTAGTTTTACTAGGAATAACTACTGATTTTCCAAGATTTCTTTTATGTGTTGAAATTTGCATTGACATTAATGTTGATTCAATATTAAAAAGTAAAGGATTTTTATATGCATTTGAAAATGTATCATATCTTTCAAAAACAAATGAATTTGCATGTGGATTTAAAATTGAAAAATAATTTAATTCATCAATTAAATTTGTTCCTAATCTTGGAATGTATAATTCATCACTATCTATTACTAGTACAAATTTAGCATTTCTATATTTTAAAAAACAATCATTGATTGCGGTAATATAATTTCTTGTTGATATTTCTAATTGAATATCAAAACCAAGCATTTCAGTTAATTCATTACTTACAGTAGGACCAAATAAATCTAATTTTATAATACCATCTTTTTCATATTTCTAAAAATAAGTGTTTAAAAGTTTTTTTTTCTATTTATAAAAAGTTACCTTTAATAAATTATATATTTCCACTCGTCCTGATCTCCAATAAAGTTGTTGAATTGATGCACCAAAAAATTTGTATAATTCAATCGCAACAACGAGACTTTGCCACTCATCCAACATAAATGAATGCCCATAACAAACAGCAAGATCAACTGCCTTTTCAGGTTTTTTTAAAAATACTTTATCCAAAGATTTTTTAGAATTGTCTTTTCCAGATAAATATAAATATGAAGAATTTTTTTCAACCCTACACTCACTTCTAAAAACAGTCCATTGACATTTATTTTCACCAATAAATAATGGTGCTACAAGTTCAATTTTCGCTTGTGAAACTGTCCCATCCGAAGAATGGCACAATATTTCATTATAATTAGGAAAATTTACATCACCAGATAGTATGGAGACAGCCGTACTATTACCAAACATAGGATCATCGTCAAAATAATACATTTCATGGAGTAAAAAAACCCTTCTATTAATACCATTTTGTTTTTTAATTAAATTTCTTCCCTCTAAATTTTTAATAATAATAAGATATTTTTTATCATTTTTGTATAATTTAAAAAGTATAAGAATAATAATAAAAATAGAAATAGTACAAAGGTGTAGGATAAACTTAACACGCCTCATAATATTTAAAATAAAGATTATTAATATGGATTTGTAGTAAATCCCATTTCTAAGATTTTCAAAAAAATTTTATCAAATTATTTTATCATTAATTTACTATGAAAAATAGGTTAATAATAATAAAGGAATAAGATAATATCTATATCAAATAAATGTAATCTACATTTGATTTTAAAATATTAGATAAAATTCACTATTAATTTCTAATGTTTACTTTTTTTTTCTTGCACATTTTTATTTATGTAAAAAGTATTTTAAATTAAATACTTAGAAAATAAAAAAAGTATAAATGAATGTCAAGTCTTAATTTGTAACTTGTTGGTAAAATATTTTGTATTAATAACTTTATAATAGAATTGTAAATAACTGTTTGTTTGTAATGTTTGCGGGATTAACAAAAAAATAATAAAAGCATGTTGTTTGTTAATTGAAGAAATGTTTCATTATTTATTCAAATTTAAAATCAAATTTGAAAACTAGTAACAATAAAACTGTTGAATGTTTTATTTCCTTTATTACACAAAAATTAATATAAAAAAAAAGATTGTTTATTGATAAATTTATTAATATACACTTTCAAGTTTCCTTTTTCAGGTAGTTAGTTAGCTTTAATGTTTTAAGACGAAGATAAACAAACGAATATAAATTGGAATATTACTACTCTAGTTTGAATTATTTATTAACTATATTATATCATGAGTAATACATCCTGCTGTAGTCAAAGCAGTTGTGTTTCTGTGACTTCAAATTATTCAAAAGTTCACAATTTACTTCTATCTCCATTTACGACAATCAAAAGTTCAACACCAATTAAAAGTAGAAAAATTTCAAGATTAGTAACACCATTAAGGCGTAGCATTCTACGTAACCATTCATGTTCATGTACTGAAAATCCTTTCTCTCCTGGAATATATGATGGTTCATTTGGTTTACATATAAATGGAAATGATTTTAGTCCCAGAATGTTTGAATATAAACCTGATGATGAAGATAGTGAAAATTTGTTTGGTTGGAATATAGATCAAATGTCTAAGTTACATCCAATAGCAATTTCTGAAGAAAATATATGCTGTCACAGTTCACCGTAAGCCGATCTAATTATAATTTCATAGTAAAAAGATCCTTTTTTTTAGAAATGTTGCACAATACCTAGAGTTACGTGAAAAAGCGATGAAATATTTTAAAGAAAATCACCATATTCCATCACCAAACACATCTAGTTGCCTTGGATATAGTAAGGATTTAACAAGAACTCCACTAACATCTAAAAAACTTCGTAATCCTAATACATCAATAACTTTGTCAGGTTCAAGGAGTATCTGTCTTTACAGACGTCGAAGTAAATCATATACAGAAATTATTCCTTGTACTATAGATTCGGGAAAAACAACACCAAAATTGTCAAGACGGATTTTAGAAATAATTCAATCACCTATTAATAAAACTTCTTCTAAGAATCAAGAGGAAAATGGAAATTCATCTGAAGTGCTGTTATATTTTCCAGATGAAGATCCTAATTATAATAATGAAATATCTTTAACTGAGGGTAGTTCTTATGTACCAATTATAAAAGCTGGTGGATTTTTAGATACTGATGATTCTTTTTTAGAATTAAATAGTGAAGAAGATTGTTTTAATCAAAAAGCTGATCTTGATATAAGTTCTATTGAATATGATTCTTTCCGCCTTAACCTTGAGGTATCTCCAATTTCTTCAAATTCTAAAATTGATTTAAACGATCTTACAGAACTTTAATTTTAATTAAATGTTTTACAACTATTTTTTATTTACTTATAATTTTAATTTTGTAAAATTTTGTGTACAACTATGTTACTTATTGTTATTTATTTTTTGTAAATCAAATAAAATTATGATTCTAGATTTAAGTGTTATATTTTTGTATAAAATTTAAAATAAAAAAAGATAAACAATGATAATTGTTAAGATCAATTAAACAATGATAATTGTTAAGATCAATAGATGAAAGAATAATATTTATACAGTTAATGAGGATGGAACAATATTTTGTTTTGGTGGTACTCCTCCTGGATATACAGGTTCTCCACCAATTGATTCAAAGAATTGTTTGTTCAAATTTTGAGTATCTAAAATTCTTTGCGGATCTGTGTATTTATCACCTCTATAGTCTGGAAGATAGCCAGGATTTGCTGATTTCCATAATGGTTCATTAATAATTTGACTATTAGGAGAAATTGGATTATATCTAATAGTTGTAGTTGAAGAAGGATAACCATTATTAAGAAGACCATAATTTACAGTACTAGTTTCATAGGTATTTGGAACAAAATAATCTCTTTGAATCTGATATGGATTTACACTTTGAGTGTATGAAGGATTTTGAACATTATAATTATTTTCATTAATCATTTGATTTTCATTTGTTAAATATGGATTAGAAATTTTATTATTATCCTGTGAAGTGGGTGAATTTAAATATTGTTGATCATATTGATATGTATTTGTTGAATTAATATTATTAGTTTTTGGTGGAACACCTCCAGGATATACAGGTTCACCACCAATACTATCAAAAAATGGTTTATTTAATGCTTGTGTATCTTTAATTCTTTGTGGATCTGTATATTTATCACCTCTATAATCAGGAAGATAGCCAGGTTCAGTATTATTACTATTCAATTGAACACTAGTTTGCCTTCTAAATCTATCTTTTGGAAGTAAAAATTCATGAGTATCTTGAAGGAATATGATTAATTGAAAAACAAGAAATAGTCTAAAAGATATTTTTAATAATAATAATAATTTTTATGGACAAATTTAACTTACTTCATCTTATAACAAATAAAATAAGAAAGAATCGTATGATGGTATTTTTTTTGGTAAACTTTTAAAGTTTTCCTTTATTTTATATAGGAAAAATATAGCTTTAAGAATATATTTTAAGGCGGGTATGTTTACTTTCTTTTTGTAGTTGTAGCATAATCCAACAAATAATAATTTGTTTTAAGGAAAAAAAAAATTAAGAAAATATAAGAAAGTTTATAAATAGAAAAATCCATTTGATAAATTGTTTGATCTACATAAATGTTAAGGTATTAAGAATATATACTACTACAATATTTCAATTGTTTGATTGAGGTTACATTATAAAATATTTGAAATTAAAATATAGACAAGTAAATATATTTAAATAATAAAAGTTAAATATGTTTATATTAATTGATTTAAATTTTTTGATTTAATATAATATTTATTTAAAAATCCTTTTTTTTTGTTGATAATCTTCACTTAAAAGTAATGTTATTAGTTAATGTTAATTGAATTTTTAATAATTTTAAGTATACAATATATGAGTAATTAATCATGTTTAAGTTGGTTTTAATCAAACAAAATCTATTATTCTTAAGAATTTGATGTTTAATATTTACTCCTCCACCAACGCTAAATAGAGATATTAATATTGTCACGTGTTGTGAAAAAATTTTACAACAACAATACTAAAATATTTTACCTTTCACTTTGAAATTTAAAAGAATATATTTTATTTGTATAAAAAATTTATTTATATATTTTTTTTATTGTTATACATTATTTGGAAAGTTTTGTGGAGAAAAAAAATTGTATTTATTAAAAGTATTAATATTTATTAATAATTATTTAATGTTGTTTTAATATTTTAAAAAGTAATTTTTAATGATAAATAAATAAATAAATATTTATGGTTGATTTTAACAACAAAAACACTCTAAGAATTTGTAAAATAATACTAACCAACACAATATATCATAAAATGGACCGGCTGTTCTCGTTGTCTCTTACTTTACCCTATCGCCAGCTGTAATGCCAATCAATGAATATATAAATGCAATGTTTCTATATTGAAGTCTTTGAAGATGAATGTTATAATAGCTTAGAATAAGTATTATAGTGTTTTGTTAACATCTTATTGTGGCAAATATATTTATCAAATATTGATAGGCATATATATTTTCTAGATTAAAATATTTTATTTTCAAAAATTTGTGATTAACTTTTAAAGTACAATTTTAGTTATGTCATATTTGGTTGATCATAGAAATCAACATCATCATAGTAAAGTAAGATTAATTATACATATTTATATATATTTTAATTTCTATAAATTATTATTATTTTAGGATGATGATACAAATCGTTCAAATAGTGGAACATTACTTTCAAAAATTAGTACTTTAGGAAGGAGAAAAAAAACTCCAAAGGAAGGGACTATTGATACAAGAGATGGTTATCGTCATGAAAAAGAAGAAGAACCTGTACAAATAAATCTTGATCAAGAAGCTAAAGAAGTTATTGATTCACCAGCATTTCTTAAACAACAAGAATATGAAATGGATGATGGTGAACAGAGAAGATTTATGACTATTGAATCAAAAAATGATATAAGAGTAAGAGAAATATTTGATCTTTTAAAAACATGGCTTAATCAAGAACTTGCTAGAGAAAGAATTGTTGTTAGAGATCTTCAAGAAGATTTATATGATGGGCAAATTATTCAAAAATTAATTGAAAAATTAGCTGATATTAGAATTGAAGTACCAGAAGTATGCCAATCTGAAGAAGGTCAAAGACAAAAACTTCAAATAATTATTAATGAAGTTAATAGTCAATTAGGTGGATTTTCAAAAGAAATTCGTTGGACAGCCGAATTAATACATAAGAAGGATCTTCTTGCAATCGTTCAACTCCTAATTCAAATAGCACTTTTTTATCGTGCTCCTATACGTTTTCCAGAAGATGTACATGCTCAAGTTTTAGTTGTTCAAAAAGAAAATGGTCATTTTAGTAGTGGATATCAAACTGAACAACTTACAACACGTCAAAAAGAGTTAGCTCCAAAAGGTGAAAGGGATGCATTTGATACATTATTTGATTATGGTCCTGATAAATTAGCTCATGTTAAAAGCTCTCTTATTGCATTTTGTAATAGACATCTAAATAAGATTAATCTTGAAGTTACTGATTTAGATTACCAATTTCAAGATGGTGTCTTTTTAATCTTGTTAATGGGATTGTTAGAGGGATATTTTGTCCCATTATACTCATTTCATCTTCAAGTTACAGATCATAAAGAAAAAATTAAAAATGTTGAATTTGCTTTCTTTTTAATGGAAGAAGCTGGAATGGCTAAACCAAAATCACGAGCAGCAGATATAGTTAATGGAGATGTTAAAAGTACTTTAAGAATTCTTCATTCTCTTTTTACTAAATACAAGCACGTTTAAAATAAAATTTCTATATTAATTATCATAATTAACATGCCTTATAAATAAAGATAAAAAAAGTGTTTCATTCTAGTTAATAATAAAATAAAACTATTAAAATAATTTACTAATTTTTCTTTTACGCTAAAATGAAATAAATATATATTTTACTATTTAAAGTTTCACTTTTAAAATGATCATGATCAATCAAAGCAACCTCTTTTATATAGGTAAATACATTTTTATCGTTTAAAAAGTTAAAAAAAAAGTTACAAATAATGTTATAGATAAATTCTTAATAAAAATAAATATTAATGTCAATGAAAAATTTTAATAAAAAAACTACCAAGGTCCTTTTATCTACTTAATTCTTCCGTAAACGAGTTTTTATTTTTCTCAATGATATGTTAAACAAGTTTTAAAAGTTTAACATAAGGTGTATATAAAGAAAATTTTTAATTAAATATTATCATTTTCTTACTAACAGTTAGAAATATGGCAAAGTTTTTAGTTGGCTTAGCTTCATTCGGTACCACAGCCGTTATTATTGGTGCTATCTTTATTTGTGGAAATCTTTTCAATGAGATTAACACTATGTATGATGATGTCATGTCTGATATGGCAGAATTCAAAACTATTGCTAATGATGCTTGGAGTGATATGGTTAGAATTAATGCTGAACGTAAACCAATTACCTTTGATATGTTAATTGGAAGAAACAAACGTCAAGTTGCATGTAATTGTGGTGCTCGTGCTGCTAACTGTCCACCAGGACCACCAGGACCACCAGGATTACCAGGAAGAGATGGAGATGATGGTTTACCAGGACAAGATGGTAACCCAGGAACTGACGGTATTGCTGTTGGAAACCCATTAATGAATGAAGGAGGATGTATTAAATGCCCACAAGGACCACCAGGACCAGCTGGACCAGACGGACAACCAGGACCAGCCGGACCTGATGGACAACCAGGAGCTCCAGGAGCACCAGGAAATGATGGACAACCAGGAGCCCCAGGACCACAAGGAGATGCTGGAGCACCAGGAGCCCCAGGATCTGATGGACAACCAGGACCAGCAGGAGCACCAGGAACAAGAGGTAAAGGAAGACCAGGCCCACCAGGACCAGCTGGTGCTCCAGGAGCTCCAGGAAAAGATGGTGCTCCAGGTAATGCTGGTGCCCCAGGACAAGACGGAGCCCCAGGACCACAAGGACCAGCAGGAAATCCAGGTGCCCCAGGACAAGATGGAGCTCCAGGAGTCCCAGGTGGTCCAGGAATTGTTGGATCAGATGCCGCTTATTGTCCATGCCCACCAAGAAGCGCTGCCATTGAATCTAGCCCACAATCTCAATACAGACTCAGAAGAGCTTAAATTTAATTTTTTTACTTTTTTTAAAGAAAAAAAAAATGAAATTTTTAAAACAATAAAATGTATTGAGTATCATATTTATATTATTTTTATTCTTAAAGTTTAACCTTTACAATTATAATTACTTCATACTTTAATGTCGAAAAAAATTATACTACTTAAGATTATTTATTTTAGAAAGCAATTTAATTTAGATACATGTTTTATAAGTACAAAATAACTTGTGAAGTTTATGGTGATGGTGTAGGACTAATGTTTCCGTAATAAAAAACCGTTATTTGTAAACAAGAAACCATCTTTTATAATAATCTTTTATATAAAGATTTTTTGCTTCAATATTTTTTTTATTAAAATTCTTAAATTATAGTCTACTAAATACATAAAAAAATATAACATCAGAAACTCTTGAAGTTTATCTAAAACTAATTGTATAATATTATATGATCATGTTGTTTATATGTGCATATTATTAATTTATGATTTAAAATATATGGATTATATAAATAAATAATAATTTATTACTTTTTAATTAATAATATTATAATTGAAAAATACATTTTATTAATTTTTATACCAAATTGTATTTTTTAATTATAAATAACATTTATTAATGTTTAAATGCATACAAAATTATATTAACAATTTTTTATTTATATATGGTATAATATATTTTTTATAATATCAAAATTTTATTATTATTTCAGTTTATACTAAAGTTTAAAAATAGGAAAGAGAGAAAAAAGATTGTGATAATATGTTTTCTTGAAAAATTTTATAAAAAAAATGTCAATATTTTTATAAAATATATCTTTTGAAAGTAAAATAAAAGGAAAAAAATAAATTACTTTGAAAAAGAAAAAATATAATATCCGGAAAAAAATATATAAAATCTTTTTGACAAATAAAAAACTACATAACAACGTTTAAATATATTAATTAGTTTTATTAGAATTTTACAAAAAAAATTAGATCAGTTTTATAGTTATCTTATTAATTATATAAATTGTATCTTTAAATTTTTAAATATAATAAATCTGGTTGAATTAAACTTTGTATCATTTTTTCTTGTTTCAATATTTGGTTTTCTAATAAAGTCAATCTTCTTTCTAATTCTTCATTTTTAGCTTTCTCTTCTGCTACTTTATATTGATAAACTATAATAAAAAAAAATACTAACATAGTTTATTTTTTAAAACTTACTCCGTACTATTGAATTTAATTTTTCTATTTCCATATGAAGGTGATTAAACATGATAAAATTTTGTTCTTGAATAAATTTTATTTGAGATTCTTCATGTTGTCTCCATAATTCATCTCTTTCAGCTCTTTCCTGTTTTTATTTTATTGTTTTAAAATAATAAAAGTAATATAAAACTTACTAAAACTTACTTGTAGCGCATCCATAGATATTTAAAGATGAATGAATGCTTTCAATAAAAACAACATATATAAGTTTTTAGTTGCTATAGATTATATATATTATATATTTAGATACACATTTCTACTATTATATATGGAGATGGAAAATAAAGAAAGAAGATGTAGAGAATATATAAATATAAGTATAAATTTATTGTGCAGAGAAATTAAATAAAAATGTATAAAAATGGTTACATATTTTCATATTGGTCAATTCTTCTTTTTGTATTTCCTCCACGAATTTGTCTTAATGTTTTATATTTATCTCTTCCTGCTCGTCTATTTTCCTGATGAAGCAAGTCGAAGTCTGTCATGTGCCCTCTATCTTTAAGTGGATCTAATTCTTCTGTCAACATAGCTAATTTTTCTTTAATTGAAACATGAGCTTCACGATCTAATTCATCATGAACAGAAGACATATTAACACCTTCATCAACAATTAATTCCATATGAGCATCAGAAGACTCTTCATCAATTTCTCTAATAAAGTGTTGTGAATTTGTATTTGTTGTTTTTATGGCATCGAGATCTGTCTGTAAGCGGTTTGCCTCAGATGTTTTTGCCTCAACTATTTGTCTCATTTCCATAACTTGACTTTCACGTAAATGTATTTCTCGAATAAGCATATTTTTTTCCTCCTCTGTCATCTGTTTTTGAGATAACAATTTTTCATTTAACTCTTCCATTTCTCTTTCTTTTCCTTCAAGTAATGCTTTAGCTTTATTTAATTCATCATATTGCACTTCTAATTGTCTATACTTTTCATGCATCATATTCAATTCCTCTTTTGTTCTATTTACAACTTCAACCATTCTTCTTATTTCTTCCTCTGCTTCACGTTGTTTTTGTTCAGCACGTTCTCTAGCATCAACCTCTTTAGATAACCTTTCAAGTTCAAGCATTCTTAATTTTTTCTCTTCAGCAGCTTGACTTCTCATTTGTTGAATTTCAATTGTATCAGGTTTTCTTCTTCTCATATAAAGTTCATGATTTCCCATACATAAAGCTAAGATTCTTTTATTAATACGAAGGCGAGGTGCATAAAATATAAAATCTGTTGCTTTCTTATCAATAGGTTTAATAACAAATTTTTTGTCATTAAATGATATGTTTCTTATCTCAGACCAAGGAAAACCAACACGTGGAGATAACTTATCAGTTTTATCATAAATATTTAAACCAAGAGCATCAACACCTAGATACAATTCTGTTCCTTTTTTATTTTTAATTTCAAAAAAGTTAACACCATACATTTCTAGATCTTGAGCAAGTTTTAAGTATTCCATCATTGCTGTCTCCTTACTCATTCCACGATGATCTGCCCACCAAACCATTATACGTTTCTCCCAATCCTCTGCATTAAGTTTAAATTGCCCAAGAACACGTTGTGGTAATAGCCTATCATTAGCAAGAAAGCCTGATGTATGATAAGTACTATCATAATCACCATACTTTGCTTGCATTGCATATGAAGCAAGGAGTACTGATGACTCAGGGGAACAATAAATATCATCACTTAAAATTGAATCTTTAACCTGAAGATAAAAAAGTCTAATAGTAATATCTTGAATTAACTCTTCAGAAGCATCTTCTGGAAAAAATTTTGCCCTAAATTTAAAATTTAGTGGTTGTTCTTTTCCAATATCTTGAGATGTGACTTTTTTATTTAATTTTAACCATGTTGGGAAACCTTTGTTGTCAATATATTGTAAACCAAAGTACCATACTTCACGAAGGCCAATTGTTTTAACAACTTGATCAAACAATTGTTTTCCAGTTATTGATGTTTGAATGGCAAATTCAAGTTCAGCATCCATTGTAGTGACACGTACATTTATCTGAAAGATAAAAAAGGATATATAATAATTAAATATTTAAGAACACTTTATATTAGTTGTTAAAAAAAAAATAAAATATTAATCTTACATATCCTCTTCCCAAAGTTTTAGAATAATCATGATAAATATTGTTAGTAGAAATAGCTTCAGTTGGAGGCATTGTATGAGAAATAAAAGTTTATACTTCTCACTTTGAATATATATATTTTAAATAACATGAAAACTTACACATTTTTTCGACATGATCAAAGGAATAATTGATTATTGTATATTTTGTATAGATTGATAAATACAGATAATTCTATATAAAGAGTAACACACGATAAGTATTTAATTTTGAAGGTCTAAAAAGGAATAACGCGATTATTAAAAGTTAAGGAGATTATAATGTATATACATTATTTATACAGAAGGAATATAAAACATCTCTCCACATGGAGTCGCTATGAAAAAAGTTCTGCTAATTACTATTCATATCGACGAAATCGCGACAAAAAATTCTTAACCACGCCCAACGCCCATTTTTTGATGGCACAATTCATTTGATTTAAACAATTAATTAATACCTTAATAACTATTTACATATTTTTAATTTTTAACCCTAAGTTATCTTATTTTTTTTAAAAACTGTATAAATTAATTTCCAATATAAGGAATGGGACAAAAAAAAAATAACTTACAAAATTTGACAAGAATTTTATAAAAAAAATTGTAAATATTAAAATTTTTAGTTACAATTATTTGACTTTTTTTTACTAACTTTTAATTCTCTTAAATTGTAATATATAAAATTTTTTATAATTAGCAAATGAAAAAAAAAAATACATAAAAAAGAAATTAAAAAAAAAAATTTTTTTTTAATTTATCTCAAAAATATCAAATTTTATAACTTTCATAAAACAAATTTTATTTTAAATATAATCTTTTTTGATTAAAGATAAAAACAAACAAATAATTTAGCGTATTAGTATGTTATTAAAAAAATTTTTAAAAATATATATATTAGAAACCAAAAGTTTAAACTAAAATAATATTTACTATACTTATTTTTTTATCTATAATATATCATTTTAATATTAAACATTCATAGAATGAAGAAATTTCTTTCTTTTTTTTTTTACTTTTTAATATCTTTAAAGAACAGTATTTATAAAAGATATCATTAGTTTTTAAAATTCTTATTAATACTTCTCTACTTGTTAACATTATTAATAATCATTTTGTACCTCTATAATGTATAAGGTATGATAAGCTTATATATTATGATGATGATGATTGGTATAAAAAGAATTCAAAGATTTTAAATAATAAATATTTTATTATAATAGTAAAAATACCTATATGAATGGAGGGTTATATTTTATTAATAGTATAAAATTATTGAAAGATAAATGCTTGATTTAACTTTCTATTTATTTATGCTATCTTTAGTTTAAAAAAAATTAATATGTATATTTTATATATCATATTTTATTATTAAAAAACTTAGTTATTATCTATATAGAATATAATTTTACAAATATTATACAATATTTGATCATATAATTAACAATTGATTATAATTTAAAAATTCTAATTATAACAAACAAGAAGAAAAAAGTAACAAAAAAAAGGAGTAGTTTAAAAAGAAAATAATATTTGACAAAAAAAAAAGAAGTCAATCTTAATATATACTCAATATTATATTAAAGATAAAATAATTAAAGGTACTGTTTATAAAAAGTTAAAGAACTATTTTTAAATAATAAATTAAGAAAATTGTTTATAAAATCTTTTTATATATTTTCAAAATATTTACAGAATTTATTAAAAAAAAATGATGTTGGGCGTTTCTATTTTTGGGATACTAATTTTAATAAAAATTTGTACTAGATTTTATCAAAGTGACTATTATATATATTATGTAACATTTCTTTTTGATATTTAATTCAAAGGTTAAAGAATGGTTATGTCTTTATAATTTTAACATAAAGAAGTGCCCTTTTTTTGTAAAGTTTTTCAGTACTTGTAAAAGTATATGTTTTAGTTATATTTAATATTAATGCCTTACCATCTTAATAATTTACTTTTTTTAATTTAAAGTGTAAAATATCAAAAAAAAATGTTTTAATTGAATTATAAAAAAATAAAGTGGTGATAAGAAAAATTTTATATATATAGTTGTTTATAAATTTAGTTTAACATAAGAAAAATTATAGCCATTTTATTTGATTAAAAAAAAATTATCTATTAATCAAAAAAGAAAAAGAAAAATTAATAGTTTGAAATTATCTTAAATTTGAAAAAAAAAAATTTTTTTTTACTTTGATTTGTAAAAAGTTTTTGCCATATTTCTTGTATATAATAATTATATGTTTTCTATATTAATAAGGTATATTTTATATATATTTAAAAGGAATGTAAGAAATGAATATTCCATTTATAATATATTATATATTATTACAAGTATAAGGGAAAAAAAGAAAGATTTTTGCGATAAAAAAGATGATAAGATTAGATATTATATATTAAATTATATTATATATATTTATAGTATAGATCATCAAGATATAAGACAAAAAAAAAGAAAAAGTTATTATGATCGATGAGCACCAACAAATATAGTACAAGTAATGGTGCTTACAAAATAAGCACCGATACGATCATTTTAATAATATGTATATATATGTATAAGAGATTTTAATGGTTTGTGAAAAATACAATTCTTTAAGCAAATAGAAAAAGGGACACAATAAGATATCGTGTAAATATTACACAAAAATAATTAAAATGGATCGATTACAAAATTTATTAGTACATAAAATGCACAGGTATTGCCTGTATATTTCTCTCTATCTTATGAAGGACACTAACAGTACAATGGCATACTATATATATTTATATATAATATATATATATGTATAAATATATTAAGAGTAATGTATTATATATTATACATAAGATGTTAAATTAAAAGAATGAGGTTGTTTAAGATTGATGAAATAGTTTTTATAAAAGTTATGATTCATATAGATAAAACACTTTTTTTTTTTAATCATAAATACATTTTTACAAAATGACTAATAAATAAAATTATAATAGTTTATTATGACATTATAATAAATAATAAAATTTTATAAGAAGACTGGAGCATTGTTAGATCTGGTGAATGGTATAGAATCATCATCACAATCACCTCTACTACAATGTCCTCCACGTAATTTTGTATACCCAATATTAAAGGGAAGTTTAGAACATAAATTTGGCCTATGAGAACGTATTGTAAAGTATGCTCCTAAAAATATTGAAGAAAGAAGAAGAAGGATTAAAAGTTTAAATATTCTTCCAGATGATACATGTGAACAATCTTGTTTTTTAAGATCAAAAATTGACTTTCCAGCAAATTGTATTGGGGAATGACATAATGTTTTACCCTATAATAATAATAGTATATTAATAATAATTAATAATAATAATAAAAAAACATACAGAATCAATAAAATCTTCTGCATACTTTGAGGCAAAATTTAATAAATCTTTATTTTCACAACTACAAGTTAATGGATTTCCAGCAATATCAAGATCATGTAAATTTTCAATATCCTCCCACATATGAGATGAAACTATTTCTATTTTATTATTGGTTAAATCCAAAAATTCTAATCCTGTTAAGCAATTTTTACCATTAAAGTCAAATGACTTTAATTTGTTATTTTTTAATTCTAATCTAACCAAACCTTTTATTGGGCAAAAAGTTTCTGGATGAAGAAATTCAATATCATTATCATTTAATATAACTTTGTTTAAATCTACAAAATCATTTTTTTTAGTTATAAATAAATCTCTTATCAAATCAGCCTTCTCCTTTGATGACAATTTTTTTGAAATAGCATTTGTAAGGTCAATAATTTTTAAATTTTTTTGATACTCTAATGGTGTCTCCCCTACATGAAGTATTGCATTATTAGCTAAATAAAAATATTCAACTTTTGGAAATCCTATTAATGTTTTGTGACCGATTGCTGTAATATTATTGGAAGAAATATTGACCCATGTAACTTTTATATGACGTATATTATTGTGATCAAAAAAACTTGTATCAGATAAGTCTCCAATATTATTTCCAGTAATTTCCAATGTATCAAGATTAGGATAAAGCTTAGGTGAAGCAGCTAAAAACATTGAATGACCTACTTTATGAGTATTTTTACAAATAAAATGTGTCTGATTACATTGGCATTTAGTAGGACAATTAAAATCATATTGACTTTTTCTACCACCACATTTAGAATATTTGATTAATATTAATAATAAAAGTATATTAAGAAGATGTGTAAAACGCATTGTATTATACTAAAAGACACTTTATTTATTATATATATTAAGATGTTAGGTGGTTAAAGAAAAAATAAATATTAATCGATTATATACTTTTATTATAAATCAAATAACCTTACACCGCAATAAATATATAATATATTAAATCAACAAAAATAATTTTTACACTTTATTAAAATAATTTTTAAGAAATAGAAAGTAAAAATAATTAAAAAAAAAAAACTATACAATTATAAGTAGTTGGACATTTATTAGTTAAAATAAGGATTAGTTAATTATAAAGTATATAGTAATTTTATATATACATATTTTCTTCTCACTTATCAACGGCATTCTCTTCTGTTGATTGAGCTGTTGCTGGTGTTTGTGGGGGCGCTGCCGTTGAAACTAAGTGTGGAGTAGTAGTAGAAAGAGGAATAGTTGTTTTAACGGTAAAATGAGATCGCGATGTACCAGCCGCTAATTGTGGAGATATTGCTTCTTGAGATGAATCGGAAATAAATACCATATCAAATGTGGGAAAACTTTTTAATAATTCTGAGTACATTTCATCTTTTATATCAACAAGAGATAATTCATTTTTTGACAAGTCATCTTCATCACTCCCAGAAGAAGAGGAAATGTCCTCATATTCACACTTTAGAGATGAATGATG
Organism: Strongyloides stercoralis; assembly: GCA_029582065.1. Classification (NCBI taxonomy): domain Eukaryota; kingdom Metazoa; phylum Nematoda; class Chromadorea; order Rhabditida; family Strongyloididae; genus Strongyloides; species Strongyloides stercoralis. Next base: position 5,837,965 of record CM055866.1, on the reverse strand, counting down.
ATTGTGATGTTCTTGTAACATCAAAGGCACAGGTGGTTTTGGAGGTTTTGGGGAAAGCAACACTATTTCTGATATGATTGGAAGATCATTATTTATAGAAGATATTGATGAGGATGATGTTGTAGGTAATAAAGGTGGTGATGGTGGTGGTGGTGGTAATTCTGTTGGAACCGTAATACTTGGAGGTTTAGGTGGAGATGGAATACCACTTGGTAAAAACATTGGTGTTTTCATTATTAACATGTCACTTTTATCTAAATCTTCTCTTGCCATTTCAACATTAGAAGAGTCATCATCTACGGGCGGTGGTGTAAATTGAGGTACAGGAAAACCAGAAGGTGAAGGCTTTGCATCATTTGACGTTGAAAGACCATCTGGAATTGAAATTTTTATCGAAGGGCTAGATAATAAACTTGGTGGTTGTTTTATTTCTATAATAGATGGAGATACATTTTTACCAATATCAAATGGTGGTAATGGTGGTGGTTCTATAATAAGTTCTGGAGGCCTCGGTGGTGGAAAAGAATCATCTAAAAAAGAAAAATCACTTTTTTTTTCATCATCTTTTTTATCTTCAACTGAAGGTGTAACATTTTTTGTAGATTCACATGGTGATAATAATGTACTTAATAATTCATCATTTCCAGAATCTTTCATTAATTCATCATTTATAATAGATGTTACAGTTTCATCAAGATTTGTCTTTTTTCTTTTTGGTGGAGCTTCTTTTGTCATTTCATCACGTACTATTTTATCAATTTGTTTATTAATTAAACTTTGTTGACTTTCATTTAAAATAGATTCTTGATTAACATTACTACTAGCTGGTTGATTATTAGTTGGTATTTCTGTTATTGAAAGAGTAGTTGTTGGTTTCTTAGGCTTAAAAGTACCGGGTATTAAATGTGTTGGATCAGATAGCATTGAAGGGGAATGATTAATTTGAGGCAACATTTGTGTTCCAAGACCTGTTTTTCTTTTTCTACCTGATTCTGATGCTGCTTGTGATTCTGTTGCTGGTGATAATAAATTTTCAACCATAATAGAATTATTATGATTTGCCTCAACTTGTTGTGGTTGGGGTTGTTGTGATAATAAATTTGGATGTTGTTTAGCAGCTTCCATATCATTTCCAATTTTTCTTAAAAATGCCACAGGACCACAGAAAAATTTATCAGCCGTTGAACTGTCTTGTTTAAAAAGAGCTTGTAATAAATCACAAACATCAGGTCTTACATTAAGATAATCCATAGCCCAAGTTATTTGACTTTTTTGATCTGGTGAAAAGTCACTAATTTCTGTTAAACTTGCTAAAAATTTAATAATTTCAATATTACCACTTCCTTGTCGTTGATGATTTTGTTGTTGTTGTTGTTGTTGCTGAGTATTAGGACGTTGAATATCTTGTTGTTTTACAAGTTGTTGTTGAAGAAAAATTTCTTGCCCTTGACTTTTTGCCTTTCTTAAAGGATCCTCATATACTGGTATATTATTAGTACAAACAACATTACAACTACTACTTGTTGATGTTCCAATTTTCTTTTTTTGTTCTTGAACTTTTTGTTCCATTAATTTTTGCTCCTGAGCTTTTTGTTCAGTTAATTTTTGTTCATACAATCTTTGTTCTTGTAACAATTTTTGTTCCTGTAAATATTGTTGTTGTATTTGTTGATAATTTTGTTGCATTTGTGATTGTGCCAATTGATTTTTAATTTGTTGAACAATATTTTGTTGTTCTCGAGCTTGTTCCTCTAAATGAGCTATAACTAAAGGAACTGATTGGCGTGGTAATGTTGGAGGTAAAACTTTTAAATTTCTAATATTTTCAAGTTGTTGTTGAATTGTTAGTAATTTTTGTTGTTCATTATTAAATCTCATAAGTTGTTCACAAAGAGCTTGAGATAATTGCTGCTGTTGTTGTTGTTGTTGTTGCTGTTGTTGTTGAATTATTTGTTCTGGTATATTTATTTTTGATATCAAATACTGTCTAATAGCTGGATGTAAATGAGCATAATTTGGATTAGCAAGAATATTTTTAGCATCCTCTTCATTAATATTAAAGGTTGCAGTATGACCTTCATCCATTTTTGAAGAAGATGGTATAATTTGTTGTTGATTTTGTTGTTGAGGTACCTGAACTTGATGGGATATTGGCAAAGAAGGATGAACAATTTTTTGAAGAAGTGGTGATTCTGATTTTTTATAATCTGAAGCTGCTGTAGAAACAAAACTTTTAACAGAAAAAGGTGAAGAAATTTTGTTACTGACAGTTGGTTTCGTTATAACAGCATTACTACTATTATTACTTTGACTATTTCTTACCGGTGTTCCAAGTGTTATAGAACCAGCATTACTACTAGGAGGTAGAACTTTTTCTACAACAGTAACAACATTATTAATATTAGTATTTGTATTAGTAGAATTAATATTATTAATTAAAGCTGATTGTTCTTTTTCAAATTCTTTAACTTTCATACAACGTTCCTTCTCCATTTCTTCCTCCTTCTTTTTTCTTTCAGCTTCTTCTGCTTTTGATTGAAGATACATTAAATGATCATAATTACTTCTACATGCATAACTATTTGCCTTTTTATTTTCAAATTGTTTAGAAATAAAATTCCAATCCTCCCCGTGTTCCTCAACAAGTTTTAACAATTTTTCATTCATTTTATCATCCCATTCAAATGGAGATAATTCAAAATCACGTTTCTTTCGAAATACCTTTACCTCATCATCTAATGCACCATCAAAAAATAATTCAATATCTTTTTGAATTTTTTTTGCACAAGCAGAACAACTTTTAGTGATTAATATACCAAATTTAAATCTTTCACGGAAAAATTCTTTTTCATCTTCACTTAATTCATTCCATCTATTAGAAAATGTCTTTAAAGCTTTTATCTTTTTTTGCTCATTTTGACAAACACCAATCATACATTTTTTAAATCCTCTTGGATTTCTATTTGGTTGACCTAACTGAATACATTCTTCACAAAGATAAGCATCATTACACTCACCAATTTCAGTACCACATGTTGAATGGTGACATTTATTAATAGATGTTTTGGTTAATGAACCATCATTTGAATCAACTTTCTTTTTACATAACCAACACTCTAATGATAATGAAAATAATGTTTTTGGCTTATCCTTTCCTCTTTTTTGATTTGTTAAATAATTATCTACCTCTTCTTGTAAAGGCATTGGGGCACCAAGTGCTTTTCTTGCTTTATTATTTTTACGTTTAATAAAAATTCTTTTATACTCCTCAGTATGTTTAGTTAAATAATAATAATAAACACATTGTTGAGCAGTTTTTTTAGGTAAAAATAATTTAATAGCAGCAAAATTTTTTGGATATTGAGCTATAACCTCTTTAAAAGTTTTTTTTTCATCATCATCCCATAAAGACAGTTCATGTTTAACCCGTTTACGATGATTCTCCAGTATTGGTTGTTGTACAATCCTATTTCTATTAATAAAATGAACTTTTTCAGGTAACTGCATTAAAGGAACAAATACAGCACTCCTCTGAGCTTTCTCTCTCACTGCTGGATCAATATTATCAATACCATAACTTCTTCTTTTTGAGGCACGATTAGCTCTTTCTTCATTTTCACGAAGACTTCTTAATGTATCAAATGTTTTTTCAAATATTATACTTCTTTCTTTATCTTTTAATTTTTTTTCTGCACTATTTTCAAAAGCATCAACCTTCTCCTTCCAGGCAGCATAATTTTTTTCATACTCTTTACGATACTTCTCTACAATTTCATTTTCCTCTTGACGAAGTTTTTTAATATGTGCACGAAGTTTTGGGGCAAAAGTTTCATGATTTTTTATAACCTCTTTAACAAGTGGATAATCCATTATATCAAAATATAAAGGTGCTGGATCTACAAGCTTATTTTGATTAAGAACTAATATCTTACTTTTACTTGCTTCAACACGTAAAAGATTAGCTTTACGTACTTGATCAATTAAACATTCGATATCTTTATCTTTACCTCCTATTCCAGAAGATCCATCTTCTTTAGAAATTGTACTATCAATAGTTATTTTTTCTTTTATTTGTTGAAGTTTCTCATTGGCTATAATAAAATCCTGTTTTGCTTTTGATATGTTTTTTTCATAAACAGCAATTTGTTCATCAATTTCCCGAATTTCATCTTGAGTTTTAATCATTTTATCTTCTAAATCTTTTCGCTTACGCTCAATTTGTTCAGAGTCAGCAGCATGCTGTTTCTTCTTATCATTTATCATTTTATTAAAAAGTTTTTGTTGATGAAGAATTAATCCACCCATTGCTTGGGCATTTCCAACAGACTGACTTGCTTGTTGTTGAGCCAATAATTGATTCTGTTGTTGTTGTTGTTGTTGTTGCTGCTGCTGATGTTGCTGTTGCTGTTGTTGCTGCTGTTGTTGTTGCTGTACTAATAGTTGATTTTGCTGTTGAATCTGTTGCTGCTGTTGTTGTTGTTGCTGTTGTTGAAGTGCAGCTAAAATTAAAGCTTGATTATTAAAGCCAGCATTCATTTGAAGTCTGGCAGCCTCTTGAAGAACTTTTTGTTGTTGCATTTGTAAAAAAGCTGGATTATTTTGAAATGCTTTTAACTCATTTACAAAAGTAGGATTAGTTAATAGCGCTGGATTATTTGATATCATATTTAGCATATCATTACACAACCTTTCATTTGCTGCAAATTGTTGCTGTTGCTGTTGTTGACGTAATGCAGCAGCTGCAACCTGATCTTGTCGTTTTACCTGTTCCATCAATAAACGTTGTGTTTCATTTTGTTGTTGTTGATTTATTAATTGTTGAAGCTGTTGAATATAAGCGATATTATTATTAGAATTCATAGAGCTTGCATTGTTTGCTGCTAGCAATTGCAGCGCTCTTAACTGTTGTGGAGGTATATTGCCAATATGAGGAACTCCTACATTTGGAAAATTATTTGGTAACATTTCCTAAAAAAGAAATATGTATAAAGATTACTACAATTATCACAACCACGTATAAATAAAAAAAAAGTGCATTAATCAAATGTTCAGAAGTTTATATAAATATTTTCTCGTGGCATTCTCAAGATTATTTATCAATCTATTTAAACAGATAGAGAGAGAGAAGTTGAATATATTGACAGGGAGTCGGGACATATAAAGTGGATAATCAATTTTTATTACAAACAAAAAAAAATTATGACTGTAGGTGGTTAGAAAAATAGTATTTTCGTTTTGAAGAATAAACAACGTAATTGTAAAAAAACAAATTCTAAAGAGAAATCAAGCATGTGCATCTTTCATACATACACATATAATATACATTATCACACACAACACAAAAGACAACAATATTCGCTTTAAGATTTATGCGCATTATTCCAAGTTCACAAATTGTGCTTGTTTTTTTTTAAACTGTTATTATATTAATTAATTTGGTAATTAATAAATTTTTCATTTTTAAAATGGAAAATAATGAGAATCGTACGCCGAGGTCTTGTGGACCAAGACCTTTTCTTAAAAAGGGGGAAGGTGCTACAGGAAAGTACAAAGTATGTGTGTCTTCTTAAGTAAATATAAAAATTTTATTATTTAATAAACAACTTTTTTTTATTATTTATTTTAGGTTACCTATTCACAAATTGGTAATGCTATAGCAACTTCTACACCTAAAACAAATAATTATTTTGAAGAAAATCAAGAGAATCAGGAAAACAAGAATCATGATACATTTGAATTTGAAAAAGAGGAACAAAAAATTAAAGAAAAATTGGATTTTGAAGTTGAAAGAGAGAAAGAAAGGTCAAAAGAATGTGATATCGTAGATTTTGAAATTTCTGATTTACCAATTAAAGACAATTTAAAGAGTGTAGATGAATTTATATCTCAAAAAAAAGATCTCCCTAAAGTATATACACCTACTAATATTACAAACAGTAGTAGTGCTTCTACAATGGGTTTTATAAAAAGTAGATATGCACATTTATTAAGTAGTGGATCATCAACAACCCCATCAACAAATACTCATAGTTCTTTTTCTTCATCCAATAATAGAAAATATTTAGATGTTGTCATGGAGGAACAATCTCCTCCAAAGGCAAATAAGGACAATATTGTTGTTAATTTAGCTAACCAATTACGTGATCTCATAGTTCATATTGACTATGCTTCTCTTCAACTTCGAAGTAGGCAAGATTTGTATGAAACAATGAGACAACAAAAATTTGAAGCACAAGTTGCAGAATTAGATAAACAAATGGAGACATTTCAACATGAAAAAATTGGTTTGTTAGAAAAACAGACAAAATATCAAAAATTAGTACAAAAACAAAGAGAACAAATTGAGACGTTAACAAAAGATAAGGATGGTCTTCAAAGTTTATCAGATAAATATAAAGACATTGTGTCAACAAAAGATACAAGAATTGCTAATTTAAGAAGCAAAATTACACAGCTTGAAAATTCTTTAAAAGAAAAAGAAAATTTTATTAAGGAAAATGAAAAAAAACAGGCACGACGATCACTTCCATTGTCACTTAGAAACAGTATAAAATGTACTTCTCCAACAATAGATCTCCTTCAAAGGTCATCAGTTGTATCTGATATTAAGGACATTGTACGTAATGAAATACTTAATCAACAAAAACGACATAACACTTCAGATACAGTTAAAAATGTACGCTGGAAAAGTCCAGTAGTTGATTTTAAGGAAAAGGCTATAGATGATGGTATGTCAATGAAACTTGTCAATTTTGATGTTGATTCAATGGGTAATTGTAAATCCATTTATAGTGATAATAAATATACTACAGAACATATTGTAAGAAACTGTGAATGTGAACACTATGAATACTCTAATGGTGATAGAAGGTGGGAACATTCTACAGGAAAATTTCATATGTATTATTATGGGGATGAAGGGGTGACGTCACTCATATTAACTGATGAATGGAAATTACTATATCATTCAAATTCAGGACAGATAGACCTTTATAAAAGTGATGGACAAGTGATATTAATACAATCATCTGGTGATAGAGTCGAGTTTTCGAGAAGTGATAACGCTGCGATAATTTATATGGGTAAGGAGAATAAATATATTGTTACACCGACAACGATAACACCTGTTACTGACAACATTCAAGAGTCGCATTATGCTGATGGTAGTTACATAGCAAGGCGAAGTGATAACTCAGTTGAATTTATCTCCCCTGTCTTTGCTTTGCGACGTGATCCAATAGGAAATGCTAAACTTACCGTCCTCCTTCTAGACATTCAAATATCTCTAGTGATACATGATATTGTTTGTATTAAACATATCAAAAAAACATCCTATGGAACTACAAAAACGGTTTGTTGTTTATGGGGCAAAAATAAACATCTAGTTTGTTAATTTAATTTTAAATAAAACTAACTTTTTTTCTAAAAAAAGCCTATTTTCTAATTTTTTTTGTCAATATATTGTATATTTAATTGTAATTTAATAAAATGTTAAATACTAGAATTTTATATATTAATAATAAGAAATTTTTTTAATACTATTTAAATTAACTATTGTAAAAAGTATTTTTTTAGTTTAACTATAAAAAATATGTTTTACTTGTTTTTCCACAAACTAAAGTCAAATCAATTTATATAAAAGTTATAAATAATTAAATAAAATATTTACTTTTACAATTGTCTAAAAAAAGTATAAATGAAATAATCCTTTTAAAAGATTTTAGAATAGTATTTCAACTAAAAACATTAAATTTTAGAAAAAAAATGTTGGTAAATATAAATATATATGACGTCAAAATTATTGTTATTAAATAATATTTGTGTATACAAGTATAAATATAATCTCCAGACCACATATACTATGACAAATGGATTTATTAAAATTTATAATACAATATATTTAATTGTTTACATTATTTTTTTTAGTTAAGTTTTTATTAAATATTATGGTTAAATAATAAATTTAAAGCAATATGCAAACTGGTAGATTTACACATAAATAATAACTTTATATTCTGTTTTTTTTTATGGTTTTTAAATGTTTTTTTTAATAAAAAAAATATTCAATCTATTTTAAAATTGAAATTATTTTTAATATTTTTTATAACTTTATGAAGTAGTAAAAAGTATCTAATTTTAGTGTAAAGAATCTCTTTTTAATTTATTGAACAAATTTTATTTATATTTTATTTATAAAAAGTTTATTTTTACAGCAATTATATATTAATTAAAATTTTATTATAGTATAAAGTTTTTTTTACTATATGAAATGTATGCGTATAATAATAATTTTACAACATATAATATTAATGAATTTTTTATGCTAATGTATATTAATTTTATACAAAATTAATTAGTTTAATGTACATTTAAATAACATTATTTAAAATAAAAAAAAACATAAGCTAGACTAAGTGTTTTATAAACATTTATTGTTTAATAAATTGAATTTTTTTTATTTTATATATAATTTTTGTTCTACATCTTAAAGCATTATTTTTTTTTCATCTAAAAGAAAATACTTATAAAATGAAAGTTTTAAGATTATTAGTCATACTTTAATATGTATTATACACAAAAACCTTTCAAACTATTTACTACTAGATTGAATTTTTTTTATTATAAATTGGGTTTTTAAAAAATTTTTTATTTTTAAAATTAAATATATACACAGATTATTTTTATACTTTGATGTATAAACATTATTTTTAGAATACCATCTATGAATTTAAAATAACAATCAAATCCTTAAATATCTAAATGTAGATGTATTATAAAAAAAAGGAATGATCCTGTTTCCATGGATACTTAAATATTACTAAATATAGATAATGCCTATTAAAATAGTAGAAAAGTTACAATAATGTTATATCTTTCTACCTTATTATTTTTAATAATACAAGAAATTTTCGAAATTCCAGAACAATTTTATATTTCATTAAATCTATTTAAAATTATTGGAGGCCATTCTCCTATTATAAATGAGATGTATAATGCTAATGATTTTTATAAAATAATTGCAAACTTTCAAATAGATAAAATAATGGACTCTGTACTTTTATTTGATAATGCTAATATTATTCTTTCACATCCAACAAATATTACCTCAACTTCAAATACTAGCCAATGCTTAGAGATAGGAAAAGAAATTAATCAAATAAATAGTAGTTTTCCTCATAAACTTTATTTTGGTATTAATGAAATTATTTACAATTATAATTATACTTTTACGTCACAATCTTTACAATGGTGTATTTGTGATAAGTGTGGAAATATAAAAAAAAACTATAATAATAATAGCAATGATATACAAATATTAGTCTATGCTAATAGTACTGATGTCAACCATATTAATTTAATACTTCCAAACAATACTTTAAAAGATCAGTCAACAACTATTGAAATATTATATGATTTACATTATCAAGATATATCAATGATTACACATTTTGATTCTCAAAAAGGAATTTTTTATTGTCCCTCTGAAACAAGATGCCTATGGGAACTTCTATATTTTTTCTTTGAAGTTATAAACTTTTATAATATTTATAGTACTATATTCACTTTATCACTCTCATTTATTCTTATAATTTTTATTTTTATTAGTGTAGATGATGAAGTATTTAAAAATATATTACTATTTTAATAACAATAACAAAATAATAAATAAAAAAAAACCCGAAAAACACTTTTGTTAATTTACAATTTTATGGCAAATCATTAGTTAGTACTCCTGCCCAAATATCGGATTGATGAACGTCAAAAACTACTCCAATAATTTTGTCCTCAAATTCAATTCTTTCTGCCTCACTCCTTTTAGTCTTCAACCAATACAAGTCAGAGGAACGACTAAGATGCTCCTCATCAACTGGTTCACTTTCTAAAGCTTCACAATTTGGTACAAATGCATTAAAAGTAATGTCTTTTTCAAACTTCTTCTCTTGAGCGGTCTTATTTTCAATTTCTTTTCCTGTTGTTGGATCATATAGTAGGAGAGTTTTAATAGATTTCATAACTATATACTCATCCCATTTTAAAAAGTCTTCCTTTGTCAAGTTACTTAAATCATATATCTTAACATTACATTCTAATTCTTAAAAAAATAATTGATTATATTATTGATAAAAAAAAAAAATTAACTAACCCAAAAAGGCTTTAAATTTATAAATAGTTTCTTGTGTTATAGAAACATAAACATGATCCGCCAAATCCTCTTGTGGAAAGACTAATGGACCATTAATGATAAAAGAATCTTTCTGTTTACTTTGATCATTAACACTAATGCCATTGTTATGTATAGTTGAGATAAAAAAATTTCCATTTCCAGGATTAGTATCTTGATTATAGGAAGATGGTAGTACTATAATCCCTAATATATATAATAATAATAATAAATTATTTTTCATTAGAATCAGTTAGTAGTAGTGTAATATTAATAGTAAATTTTAAAAGTACTTTTCATATTCAAATAGGGTTAACAAAAGTATAATCAATAGTTTTTATTTTACTTTTACCCTATCCAATGGAGTTGTGTAACCCTTCAAATGTGCTAAGATAAGTGCGCGTTTTCTTTCTCCTTCTTCTTTTGTTATATATGTGACTGTAAATTGTTTTTTTTCCTTGTTTATGTTGGATTCAATAATAGATATTGCTAATTATCAATAAGAAGTTTTTTCTTTTTTTAATAATAATGTATATTAAAGAGGTATTTTTTTTCTTTTATTAATAACTTATGAAGATTAATTTTTTTTTTAGATTTGTATACATAACTTTAGAAGTTATAAAGACAAAACTGTAATTAATGATTTGTCAAAGAGGCATAATGTTGTTGTGGGAAGGAATGGTTCTGGAAAGAGTAATTTTTTCTTTGCAATACAATTTTTATTAAGTGATGACTTTGCCAATCTTTCACAGGATGCAAGGCTAAACTTACTCCATGAAGGGGCTGGTGAAAAAGTTAGAAGTGCTAGAGTTGATATTGTATTTGACAATTCTGATAGAAGAATAATGAGTTACGATATTAATGATCTTAAAATTTCAAGAGAAATTTCTGAAAGAAAAGATACCTTTTACATTGATGGAAAGATTGTTTCAAGATCTGAAATTGTTAATTTAATGGAATCAGCAGGTTTTTCAAAGTCCAATCCTTATTATATTGTTAAACAAGGTAAGATTATGGAACTTGCAACATCTACAGATGCGCAAAGGCTAGCATTAATTAAAGAAGTTGCTGGAACTCGTGTTTATGATGAAAAAAAACAGGACAGTGCTAAGTTGTTGAAAGAAAATATGGATAAATTAGAAAAAATTGAAGAAACAATTGAATTTATTAATGAAAGATTAAAGACGCTAGAGGAGGAGTCAAATGATTTACGAGAATATCAAAAGTATGACAAAATGAAAAGGGCACTTGAATATACAATATATGAACAGGAAGCAACTGATTCTAGGAAAAAGTTAGATAATCTATCTCATGAAAGGGAAGAATTAAATTCTCAACAAAATGAAATTGAATCATCTCTTCTTCAATATAAACAGCAATCAATGAAAAGGGAAACTGATTTAAGGCGCCTTGAAGCAACCTTTAAAGGTGTTAAAGAGGAAAGAGAAGTTTTATTGGAGGAACAAAATGTTTTGGTTGAAAAAAAAACTAATCTTGAGTTATGTATTGCTGATCTTCGTGAGGAGGCTGATAGAGAAAGAAAAAATCGTGCTAGGGCAGAGGAGGAAATGTCTAGTGTTGGTAGAATAATTAATGATAGAGAAATTGAATTAGAAGAATTAGAACCTTCATATAAAGATGTTGTAGAAAGAGAAAATAATCTTTTAACTGATATAAAAATTTGTGAACAAAAAAGGAAAGATCTTTACATACGTCAAGGGCAACAAGATCAATTTAGAACTACAGAGGATCGTGATAATTATTTAAGAAGAGAGTGTAAAAAAATGGATAGATATCTTTCAGAGTTACGTGAAAGAGTTGCTGAAAGTGAAGGATTAATTGAACAAGATAGAGTAGAAACTGAAGAAATTCAAAAAAATATTATGAGTTTAAAATTAAAATTGGATAGAGTTATGGATAGGATGGATAGATTGTCAGGTGATCAAAATCAAGCTAAAGCTCACCTTGAAAAATGCACCATTCGCCAAGGTGAAATTCAACGAGAAGAAAAAAATTGGCATGAAAGTATGATGAATTTAAATCAAGAAAAAAGTCAAGTTGAGACAGATATAAGGCGAATGATTCCTCCATCTTTGATGCATGGAATGAATTCAATTAAAAAAGCAATTGAACATTTTAAAAAAAATAATAAAAATGGAAAGTATGACTATATTATTAATGGTTACTATGGAGCGTTAGTTGATCTCATTGATGCAGATGATATTTTTTATCATGCTATTGAAACGACTGCTGGTAACAGTATATATTATAGTGTTGTTGAAGATGATCGAATTGCTTCAGAAATAACATCATACATTAATTCATCAAATTTACCTGGAGAGTGTAATTTTTGTCCATTGAATCGTATTGTTGCTAAACCAAGAAAATTAATTACTGATCCTGATGCTAAACATATAATGGATTGTATGAAGTATGATCCTAAATTTGAAACTATAATTAGAAGTTTCTTTGGACAGACAGCTGTTGTTGGTTCATTAGATGTTGGTGGGAGAGTTTCAAGAACAGATAATGTTAATTGCGTAACACTTGATGGTGATAAAATATCACGTAGGGGTCCTTTAACTGGTGGTTATAGAGAAATGAAGAGATCTAAACTTGAACTTAACAATGTTTTACGTCAATTAAATGGAAATGAAATAGATATGAAGAAACGATCTGATGAAATAAGTAAACGTGCTAATGATGCATCAATTAGTACAGCTCAAGCAGCACAAGCTCTTGAAAATATTACTGAAGAAATAAAAAGACTTCGTCGTGAGCATCATTTATGTAATGAAGAGTTATCTCACAAAACTGAAGCCCTTAATAGAATGGGAATGAATATTGAACCACAAAGGCAACACCTTCAAACACATAAAAATAAGATACGTGAAATTGAGGCGAAAAAAGAGATACTTCAAAATCAAATTGGTACACCACTCCATTCAACATTAACAGATGAGGAGCAAGCTATGTTGGAGCTTTTAGAGAAAGATATGAAGGTAAAAAAAGAGAAATTAGATAATATTATAAAGGAACGTTCTATTATTGAATCTAAAAAACACAAAATTGAGAATGAACTTCAAAACTACCTTAGAAGGAGACGTGAAAAGTTACGATGTGAACTTCAAGATATATCTATGGAAGATAAGAAACATAAACTTTCTTCAACAAATTCAGAATTAAAGTCTACTAATGAAAGGTTATCTAATATTATGGAAAAAATAAATGATATTGATACAAGTCTTATTGATTATAAGATTCAAAAAGATAATCTTATCAAAATTAAAGAAGAACAACAAGAGAGGATAAAGATACTTGAAAATCAATTAAATGACGTTGGTAAACGTGCCGATGTTGTTTGTACTAAATTAGCAACAATAAGAGCTACCAATGAAGAGGTAACTAAGAAAATGGCTGAACTTGGAACATTACCACAAGATGCATTTAAGAAATTTCAAAATTTATCAAGAAAAAAACTTGATGAGAAATTAACAGAATGTCTTGTAGAACTTAAAAAATATTCAAATGTTAATAAACGTGCTTTGGATCAATTTTTACGTGCTTCACAACAAAAGGAAGATCTCGTTAAAAGAGTTCAAGAACAGAAGAAGAGCAAAAAAGCAATTGAAAATTTAATAGAAGTTTTAGATAACAGAAAAAATGAAGCATTAAATATGACATTTAAAATGGTGACAAAACATTTTCATACAGTATTTCAGCAATTAATACCTGAAGGTAAGGCTGATTTAATTTTAAAATTGAAAGATGATGATGGTCCTGTACCAAGTGGAAATGAATTGATATCAGTAGACCGGTTTGTTGGTGTTAAAATAAAATGTACATTTCGTGGTGATGCGGAGAGTGTTGAAATGAATCATCTTTCTGGGGGTCAAAAAACATTGATTGCACTTGCACTTATTTTTGCCATTCAAAAATGTGACCCTGCTCCATTTTATTTGTTTGATGAAATTGATGCTGCTTTAGATGCTGCACATAGAAGTAGTGTAGCTAGTATGATACATGAATTATCGGAGAATGCTCAATTTATTACAACAACATTTAGACCACAGTTACTTGAACATGCCGAAAAGTATTATGGTGTCCGATTTAGAAATCGTGTTTCACATATTGATCCAGTAACTAAGGAACAAGCATATGATTTTATTACTGATGCTGAAAAAAGAAATTAATTTTTTTGTTTAAATAAATAAATTATTATTATTATAATTGTGAATAAAATTATTAATATTTTTTTTGTTTTTTCGAATTCGAAGTTGAATATAAAGCTATTTTAGCATTACGTAAAATTTTAAAGACATCTTCCTCAATACCACCTGCTGCCATCATTAGCCTTTCCTGATAATCTTGAGCTAATCTTTCAAATTCTGTGTTATATCTTGTTGGTGGTAGACGACGACGAATTAAATTAAGAATAGGAGGGGGAGTAGATTTATTTTCAGGAAATGTTTCTGGAGCTTCTGTAGTAGTTGTTGTTGTAGTTGTAATTAATGTTGTTGAAGTAGAGACTTTTTCTTTTGTTTTTGAATTAATAAATCTATCAAATTCATTTTGTTCACTTATTTTATAATTATCTTCATCATCATCCTCCTTTTTTGAAGTATTTTCTATTTCTTCTTCATTAACTGGTAAACTTTTTTCAGCTGTATTAATACTTCTTTCTTTTTCTACATCTAAATATTTTTCAATAGCCTTTGAAATTGAGTCTAAATCTTTTAATAACTCTTTTGAATTAACATTATTTTCATTATTTTCAATTATTTTTGTCCCTTGAGCTTTAAAAGATTCATTTGATACAGGTGTAAGTATAGTAGTAGTATTTGTTGTTGTAGTTAAAGTTGACTCAGTAATATTTTTAGATTCATTATCAATTTCTGTCCCAGTTGTCTTAATAATTAACTTTTTTTTTTGCCTTTTTTCTACTTCTTTTTCAATAAATGATTGAAAATTTTTTAAAAAATCTTCCTTCTCTTTTTCATCTAAATTAATATTTTTTAACAATCCATCAATATTTAATGTTGATGGGGGTAAATTTTGATTAATTTTATTTATTTTTATTAATTCATTTTTTTCTATAAAATAAAATTAGAAAATTAATAAGAAAAAAATATATTTATTTATACCTTTAAGTTTTTTACCAACATCTTTTTCTTCTTTTAAAAAAGATGTATCCATTAATGATGGTGGTGATAGTGATCTTGTTGTGGTACTACTAGTGATCAGTGTTGATGATTGTGTTGGTGATTGTGTTGGTGATTGTGTTGATGTCATGATCATTGCCATTGTCGGGTAATGACGAAAAGGGTGATGACTAAAGTCAGATGATCCAAATAAATTGTTTATATATTGTTCATGAAGATGATTAAAATGTTGTGTAATTTGCTCATGAGATAAATGTAAGCTATTAACAGCAGGGGAAATAAAATTTAATGGAATGGTAGGTGATGAAAGATAATGATTAATGAATGGATTGTTATAGTAATATGCATGGTGATTTAATAAATTTAAAACAGGAGAAATTGTTGTTGTTGATGGGTATGAATATACCACATTTAAATAAAAAAATAACCAAGCAATAATAAAAGCTTTTATTTGTGAAGACATCTAAATAAAAAATATTATTTAAAATATAAAAAAAAAATATATATATATTTATTAATAAAAAAAAAAGTTTAATATTTAAAACTCAATATAAATTAAAATAATTAAAATATATCTATCTATAGATCTACATATATTTAATTATTTTACATTTTATTTTATAAAACTATATCTAAAAAATAATAAAAATTAATTGTATCTAGATTTAATTATATGACTATTTGTGGTTATATATATTTAACAATATACATCATTAAAAGTTAAATATTTCTAATATATGAATGAAGAAATAATGAACAATTATAGTTTTAAGACACTTAATATATCTTATCACCTATTATTTTAGAGATAATCCTATACTAGTTAAACTTGCTTCTTTTCCTTGATTGATATATCCATTTATACATACATGAATAAATATTTTTGTCAAGATAGATATAATTAAAGGTAACATGTCATTGACTACTATTTTTATTTTTTTTATTAAATAATTAATCCTGTTTTAATTGAATGTAATTATAATTTTTAAAATTATTTTATAAATAAAAAAACCTATAAAATTTTAGTTAACATTGTATATAAAAATATATAATATATTTAAAAAAAGTGAATATATTTGAAAATATTTTACTTTGAAGGCTTTCAAAATTTTGATAAGGCAAATATCTTTTAATTATATATAAAAGATCATTATTATCAGTAGAAGTGTGGTACTCTCCTTCGATATGTTAAATTAAATTATTTGTTGGTTTTTTGTTTGTTTGTTTGTTTATATATTAATTTTAATCAAATTATTAATATGGAGAATATCTTTTTTTATGATTTCCACCATTAGCATATCCAGTTGAAGATGTAGTAGTAGTATTTGATGATGCTCCTCCTCCTCCTGTTGAGGGAGGATTTGGTGATGCTTTTCTTTTTAATCCTCCAACATATGGATTAACTGACATTAAATAACCTTGATAATAGTCTGTTTCTTTATTTTCTCCCATATAACTTATAACATTTCCACCAGTAGGAGTATGTAATGTTTGTCCACCTCCTGGAACAGTTAACATTCCAGAAACATTAGGTTGCCACATTAAAGGATTCCCAGTTAAAGATGCTTGAGAAAGATAATATGAGGCTTGAGATGGATCAACAGTTGAGGGAATATTTGCTGAACCACTAGTAGAATTTGATGATGTAGAAGGTTGCTGATAGCTACTTATTAACTGAGACATGTCTAAAAAGATTTTTTTCATAATAAATACATTTGAAGATAAAAAAACTATATACAAAATTTTTCATGCAACAAAAAAATTAATAATAAATATATATATATATAAACATGTATATATATATATTTTTTTTTTTTTGAAATATATATTTTAATAATAACAAAGTAAAAAGAAAAAAAAATTCATACCTGTAGAAGTTTGTGGGATTCTGGTGGGAGCAGCATGATAGGGTTGCAGTCTGGTAAGCTGAAATAAAGCACAGTAGGTAAAGAAATTTCTTGGAAAAGATATAAGAAGTTAAAGTGTTACAATAAAAAACCCACATATAAAAGGTTATTAACATTCAAACATTTCCATCATATTAGCATTATCATACAAAAAAAGTTTTATGTATATGAATATGGAAATGTGAATTGAAAAAAAAAGGTTTAAAAAATATATATAAAAAAATTTTTTTTTTTACTTTTTTTTTGTAAAAGTGCTAAAAAATTTTTATTTCTGCTTACCTCTCCAGCAACTAAAGCAGGATTGAATTGGTGTGTTGCTATATGTGGGGCAATTGTCGAAAGATTTGGAATTCCAATTAATGGATTTGTACCATATGCTTGTTGAAGAAGATTTTGTGCTTGTTGTTGTATTAAAGCACTATATCCAGCACCATTTTGTTGTGATGCTGCAGCAGCAGCCGCTACAACAGCAGCATTTTGAGCAACTAATACAGGATTAATTGATGATTTTGGTCTATATGGTATATTTGTACCTCGTGGTGGTGCTTCTAAAAGTATTTTACATACCTCACCCATACATAATGTAATTGCTTTTGCAGATCCACTAATAGTTACGGCACGTTCTGTTGATGTTGGTAACATTTCACTAGCAACTTGAATTGAAGCACCTGTTCTTTCACGAATTTCTTTAATTTTTGAGCCTTGTTTACCAATAACTGAACCACATTGTGTTGCTGGTACAATAAGTCGAAGGGTTATTGGAGGTTTTGATACACTATCAGGCATTTGTTTTAAATCTTCCTCAAATTTGTCACAAATCATGGTAAATGCTTTATTTATTGTTACTTCATTACCCGTTATTGTAACAATTCTTTCTGGACAAGATCCATCTGAAATATTAATTTTAGCTTGTGATTTTTCTCTAATTTTTCTTATTTGATCACCACCTCTACCAATAATACTTCCAACTTCTTTTCCTTGCATTAGAAGTCTAACTGTTAATAACATTGACATTTGTGGTGCATTATTTGTAGTATTTGTTATATTATTAGATGAAATATTTGCTTGATTATTATCAATAGAATTTGTATGATTTTTAGAATTTAACCCAAAATCCATATTTAATAAATTTTCGTTTGTTGATAACAAATGATGCTGAGAGAATGAATCTCTACAAAAAGAAAAAGACAATTTTATAAAAGTTTTATAATTTAATTAAGAAAATGTCAAGATGCTTTAGAATTAAATTTGATAAAATTTATATGTTAAAAGAAAAATTGTTTTTGAAGAGGGAGAAAAAGATATTGAAAGTGTTATAAAGTCATTATACAAAATATATTAGTAAATAAACTTTTAAAAGTTTTAATTAAGAATATTTTAAAATATTTGACACCAATTTAAGTTAAATAAATTATTTTTAAAAAAATAAAAAAGATAATTGAAGGAAATAATGTTAGCTTCTAATTAAAATGTTGTTTATCTATCTTTGTATATAAATATATTATAATATAAAATTTTACATATGGACAAATTGTCGGTTTTTTTTTTTGTTTAGCATAAAATTAATAAATAATAGCTTAAATTTTTAATAGTCATTAAAAATTAAAAATCATCAAAGTATAAGGAAGATCATATCACGCAAAAGTTGTCCTATTATCTTATATATATATATTTATACTATAAAAGATAAAAGAAAAACAAAATTTTGGAAAGAAAAATTTTGAACTAAAATTACTAAATATGGGATATATAATATAATATATATATATATTGAGGAGATGGTAAAATGAGCGTTAAAAGATAAAAGTAAGAAAGTTGACTTAATGATAAAGTTAAAACTTTTCATGAAAATTGGATGAAGGGAAAAGCTGTAGTATGTAACGTTTTAATGTTGTTGTTGCTATCATAATTAATGAAGAAAAAAGTATTTGTAAGAATATACATATGTCACGAACTATGATAGAATTTTTAAAAATATATATATATTTAAGTATATATTTATATATGTACAAATATATATATATATAAGGTGATCATTAATATTGAATACTTATTATCCTCCTTTATCTTATTTAATAAAATATACCTATAACTATTAGAATATGAAAAATGATATAAAATATTTGTATAGAAAAAAAAAGATTACTTATGATATAGAAATTGAAGTAAAATATATATATATTTATATTATAACGTATAGTATGATTATTGTAATTGTGAAGTAAAGAAACACAATCTTGGACCGATCATTGAAAGAATGGGTATAGCATTTTTACATATACGAAAGAGCGTATGTCATATACCGATAAAAAGTAAATATTTGATTAAGGAGATGTTTTGCCTGTTGTCCTATAGAGGAAGAAGAAGTAAAGAAAATTGACATGTCAATAAGGTTTGGTACCACAAACTAAATAACTTTTTGAGATGAGTAACTTTTTGATAATATTTCTAAGCAATTATCATAATTTTATAAATTATTTTTATAAACAAAATTGTTTTTATGTACTTTAATCACATGAAACCAACATTAACAGTAAATAATATATAATATTATATAATAAATTTTACTACAAACAAAAGACTGGCAAGCTAAAAGTTTTTCTAAAAAATGTATAATATAAATATATATATATATATATATATATATATATAAAGAGACAAGAGCTTTTACATTTATTTTGATAAAATCATTGATATTAATGTTAAAAAGTAAATAATAATATATCTATCAAGAAATAAAAGATGCAAATGAATGTGAATGTATAAATAAAAATTAATGAATCTAGCAATTTAAAGTTGTTTTCTTAATTTGGAGTACTAAGAAAATAATAAAAATGATCTAATAAAACTTTTATGGTATAATATTTTATTCAATTGATTTTAAAAATAAAACTATAATTCTCAAAATATCATTAAAGACTTTTTTTTTCTAATTATACAGAAAACTTATATAATTGCCTCCATCTAACAATTTCTTATCTTATATTTTGTTATTATAAAACTGTTATCATTCAATCTTACATTTATATTTTAAAGTATTCTCAAATCACTTTAAAAAATGACTCATTAAATATATTATTATTAGATATAAAGAATTATTATGATTAATAATTTATTACTATCTTAAATATTATTAAAATTAAAAAAATGCATTAAAAAAATATTTAATTTTTAGAAAAAAAAAATTGAAAAAACATTAATACGTGTAAAAATTTTTTTTTATATTAATATTATAGATTTTTAAGTTAAACAATACCTTCAAAAAGTTTATTTATTATATTAGCATTTTTCAATAAAATGAGTAATAGTAATTGAAAGGAAGTCTTAAAATATAAATATTTAAAGTTACATAAAAATAAAAAAATAATATAACTTTTTTAATTAAATTGTAAAAAAATAAATATTAAAAAAAAATTTATTTTAATAGATAAAATTTAAAAAAAGAAAAAAATACTAAGAATGGAAAGCAAGTACTAGATAGTTTAATTAACTTATAAATATTGTACTAAAATATATGCCTATCAAGAGATAAAAAAATAAAAAAAAAATAAATATAAATAAATAAAAAGTTAAAATGAATACTAACATTATAAAAAAAATGTATACAAATTAAATTTAAATTTTTTTTTTTAAAAAAAAGTTTTTTTTAAGTAAACAAACTTACAACAGTATGTTATCAGTGAATATTTGATTAAACAACAACATCATTTCATTTTCATCACTTGAAAACATTGGAGAATTTACATTAAATAACGTTGCACTTTCCATAATTTAGAAATCTAAAAATGTTTATTATTAATAACTTTATAGATATTTTGTCTTATTTTATGATTATTTTCATAACAATGGTAAAATATGATGAAAGATGAATAAAGAAGATTTAATTATTGATTTTAATTTTTAAAATTTATTAATAATATATATTTCTTTACTAACTATATCAGATTTCAGGCATTTATAGTTTTAACTATATATTTTCTTATTTCTCTTTTCAAAATTATTACACGTTAATAAAAATTTTAACATTTTACTGACATTTTTTAACATATAAAAATATATGTTTATGATCGAATAAGCAGCTTATTTCTTCGAATGATAAGTTAGGCAAAGACAATGAAACTATTAAATTTCGTTATGTTTAAATTTTTAAATTAATTTTAAAGTATATATTTTTATTTTTTTGAAAAAATTTTTAATATAAATTCTATTAATATATGATATATAATATTTTTTCTTTTCTATTACACAAAAAAAAAGTTATTTCAAATATTTACAATTATGAATGTATATTGTTTATGAGCGGCTTGAAGAACGGGATCTATATGGAGGTGGAGGTTCATTATTAGAATAACATGGTGGTTGATTATTTATACTTCCCAAAGATATATTAGAAGACGGTACATTTGTCTATAATTTAAAAAGAAAAAAAAAACATTAAAATAAATGATAATAGAGTAATTAAAAATAACTTACATATCCATTTTGTCTTGAGTTATATTCATTGATAGCACGTAAAC
This sequence comes from Strongyloides stercoralis, assembly GCA_029582065.1. Taxonomy (NCBI): domain Eukaryota; kingdom Metazoa; phylum Nematoda; class Chromadorea; order Rhabditida; family Strongyloididae; genus Strongyloides; species Strongyloides stercoralis. The sequence continues at coordinate 5,816,217 of CM055866.1, read as the reverse complement.
ATGCATTAATAGTTTCTGGAGGTAATGGTTTTGAATATTTATCAACTCTAGAAGATCCAAAAAAGTCAATACCCCAGCCCATTATAAATTTGATATAGAAATTAAATCTAAATAAAATAAAATTATAAAATTTTTCAATTTAAACACTCTAATATTACAACAAATTGTTAAATTTTAAAATTAATAAATTCAATTAATATAAAGTTTATTAAATGGCGGATGTAAATTAATGGAGACAAAAGGTATTTATAGGTATAAAAATAAATATAACAGTTGTCATACTAGAGTATATTAAAGTTTTTAAAAAGCCACATTTTTACACATTCTTTTATCATTAATATTATTTAAATATATATTATTTAAAATAACATTATATATCGTTATCAATATTACGGCAAAATGTTAAAATAAAAATATAAAATAACAAAATATTGCTAGAAAATATATATATATATATATATAAAATACATGTATTAACAAAAATTGAATAGTTAAGTGAAATAAAAGATAAAGCAGCTATATATTTATATGGTAGTAGTGTTTTGGCAAAGAATGATACAGAAAAAAAAAATTATTTTAAAACTACTCTATCTTTATTTCTTTATATAACATTTATTACTCAATGTGGTTATTTTTACAAATTGCTTCCATATTTTATAAGTAAAGAATTTTTAGTATAAGCTAGGCAACAAAGTAAAAACTAAATATATAATATTTAAAAAGAAGTAAACACAAGTATATAATTAAAAAAATATATTTTATATAAATTTCCATTGTTAATTTAAACAATCCAATTTAAAAAAAATTGCTTTAACATTAAATGGATAGTTCTCAAATAAAAAGTTTAATATAATATTTATTTTATTTAAAATATATTAAAAAGTATCAAGAATTAAATTTTTGGCCATCAACGCTATCACAGCTTTTCATATACAATTAAAATATATAACATCTTCTCTAAATAGAAAGAAAAAAAATTAATTTAATATAAACATTTTAAATTCTCAAAAATAATTCAGTTTTATCTTTTTAAAATATATGTTTGTTTTATCTATAATATATAAAAATAATTTTTAAAAAATTTTTTGAAAATACTTTCTTTGAAGCGTACAATTATTAAATCTTTTAAATATTATATTAATATTATCATTGTTTAAAACAAGACAAAAAATAATAGAAAAGCTACACGTACTTATTTAAGATGAGAATCTTTTATCTTTTAAACAATAAAATAATATTTTTCATCTTTTTAATAATATAACTTTAAAAACTCAAGATTATCAATGTTACTTAAGAGCGAGAAGATGCTAAACAATGTATATTTTAAAGCATTTAAAATATAATAAATATCTGGAAAAGATATTTTATTAGCATCTAGTTTATTATATTAATATATGAATGTCATATGTAAACTCAAGTTTTTCTCAAAAAGCAAGTGTACTTATGATGATAAAATAATATGGTTTATTTAATATCTGGGGTTTATTACTTTACATAGTCATTATATAATAATTTTAAAAAGTTACTTCCTTAACAAAGAATCATAAAATAATGTATTTTTGATAAGACAATGAATGACTCAATTTTTATGGACACTTTTTAATTTTTATATCATTTCAACTTTATCAGTCAAAAGGATGTACTTTTATGATTACATTCTTTAATCTTATATGTACATAAATGTTAATTAACATTACAAGAAAAAATACAACATTTATTTGATCTTCTTAAATTTTTTTTATAACAATTTTACATCCTACACATTTAATCATGCTTAATTTTATATGATTAAATTTTAGTTAAATAAAAAAGTTGACATTAAAAAAAAGTTTTATTTATTTTTATATTTAGATAAAAATTGATAAAAAATACAATTTTTAAGAACAGTGTAATCTTTAACATTATAATAATATAAATAAAATAATTATTTTTATAAATAATTTTATTCAAAAAGATGCCTCATGCTGGAATCGAACCAGCGACCTTCTGTTTACTAGACAGACGCTCTGCCCCTGAGCCAATGAGGCACGTTCTTGAGAATGTCTACTTGTTTTATAGAAAATTGATTTTAGCATTAAAATTTTTGCTTTAAATTATTATTATTACAATAATATACTACTGTATTTTTCAAGTATAATATGTAACATCATATAAAATCAATACCTCTAATACCTTGTTCTAATAAAAAAATTAGTTTTAAAAACTTTTGTTATTTATTATATATAAAGTATATTTAAATACACATCATTTTATAATCTTTTTGTATATTTCTATTCCAAAATATTTAAGAAAATAATACATAATTTTGTAAAAATATAGTTAAACAGATTTACAAACTTTATCAATGTTTTCTTATTTTACCATTTTGTAATATAAAGATTTTTATTTTTAAGCAAATAAAAGAATCTAAAAAATAACAATGTGTACTTTTTTTTTGTAAAAAAATGTACGAAGTGTTGTAAATAATAATTTTCCTAACTTAAAAAGAAATTAATAAAGTTTTTTGTAAATATTTTTTTTTCTAAAGTTGTGATTAACATTTAAAAAAAATAAATTTGATATATAGTTGATTATAACAAAGATTATATGATATTTAATTTTTAAAAGATAAAAGACTATAATATTTTTATATAAAATGTAAAGTGTAAATAATAATTACAAATGTTAAAATGCACCTTAAATGTAAATATAAAATTTCAACAAAAAAAAATTATAAAATAATAAAAATTATAAATAGTTGATTTATTAATTTTTAATAAAAATTTTTTTATTTATTACTATTACAATCTTATTAATTTTTTTTATCTTCTACCTGATGACCTTCCTTTTCCATACATTTGAAGTGTACTTTTTCTTCCACATGATGATCTTGTTGAGGAGTATAGTAAAAAATTATCTTGATCATCATTATCATCATAATTATCTTCATCATATCTTTTATGTTTAGATAAAACTTGACTTAAAAATAAACTTGATTTGCCTTTACCTCTGGCTGTTGCGAGGTGGGTACTACGTGAACCTAAATTAGAATTAGACTTCGTAGTACCCAATAATTCCTATTTATTTTTACATAAAGGCACAGAAGAATTATTTCTATTACAATTAGAAATTTTTGATCTTTCTTTATTTACAGAACTTGTAAATTCTGGTAATTGTAATGTTGTATCATGTAATATAGGAGAGGATACAGATGGTAATACATATGGTTCATCAATTGTAACTAATGGTACTAACATAGATGTTTTACGTTTCTGAAAATGTGGATACAATGAGTCACTCTTTACTTCATCTTCAAATGGACTTTCTACAACTTGTTTTTTTGACTCTAAAAATATATCCCACATTTTATCAACAACTTCACAACAAACTAAAATTCCACTATGAATTGTTAACATTTTTAATACAAAAACTCCATCCATTTTAATATGATCTCGGACAAACTAAAAAAAAAATAAATTTATTAACAATAAAAATAAAATTTATTAACCTCTTCTACATCATCTTTTGATTGTTTTTCATTAAAATTAACATCAGCTAATTCAAGTCTTCTTACAATAAATCTTCTTCGTGATTCATAAAATACAGATGACCATATCCATGATATTAATGAAATAATTGATGTTACTGTAAGAAGGGTATACCAAAGCCATAGTAAGATAAATACTTTTTCAGTAAAAATATTTATAACAAGAACACATTGAACTGTATGCCTTTGAACTACTCCCATTATTCTAATATCCAAATCACAATATGTTACTCGAGGAAAATTTCCAGATTCAGCCCATGGTTTACCAAATATTAAATCTTTTATTACACTCAATCCATATATACCATATCCATCTGTTTGAAGAAATTTATTCATTAAATACATTTGAAATAAAACATTTATTAGGAATAATATTTTAATTCCAAGATAAAGGAATGTTAGAAATGATGCACAAAATCGTAAATTAAGAAGTTTTGAGAGTAATTTAAGATGATAACTATGTTGACTACCAAAACAAAATCGATGACGAAAGATAGATGTTAAATGAGCTGCCAAACCATTTACATTTTTTTGCCTCATTGCTGGTTGAATATTGGCTCGATCATTCCCAAATGCCATAATATCTTTTAATCTTATTCCACTACGATCATACATTATTCTCCATATTAAACATGGACTATAAAATAAGAATGCTGAAATGACTAAAAAGAATGGTGTCCATTGATAATAACTAATCATTCTTTCTTCCCTATCCTCTTTTTCATCAGGAATAGTTTCAGAAAATGGTACATAATATGTATTTCTAGCCCAACAATACATTTCTGTATAATCTTCCCATGCTGGTTTATATTCAGCTGGTAGCCAACATTCTATAGGCCTTCCACCAAACATTTTTAATGATATTAAAACTGCAGTTACTAATAAAAATGTTGATGTATAATAATAATGTAATCTATCTGAGATATCATCATCTGCCTGAGGTTGAAGGAATGACAATGTTCCTACAATTTCGGCAAAAACCATAATTTTTATTCATATAATTCTTATTATAATAAACAAGGATAAAAAAAAAATATATATAGAAAAATTTTATTTCATTAATCTTAAATAATATGTGATATAATTCTACTTTAAAATAAGATATAAAATATATATCACAAATTTGACAAATTGTAAATAATATAGTACTTAGTTAGTTAGAAATAAAGCTTCTTATAATTTTATAATATTGTAAAGTTTACAATAAAATCATAGACTGTATTGAATTTCTCTTTTAATATAAAAATTGGTAATAGGTGAGAATGGGTATTTTTATAGAAAAGAATAATGAATCTTCTACCATTATTGTAAGTTTTTGAAGAAAAGAACTGTAATAAAAATAAAGTTAACAGTTTGTAAAGATTATAATTTTGTTTTAAATAATAAAAGCAACTGATTGCTATTATTTGCTTTACTAAATGTTTTCATTTTAATAATAACAAATTTTTAATTATTGTAAAACATTATACTATTAAAAAAAAATATTTTTTTTTATATTTATATAAGTGTAATATTTTTTTATTCATACCATACAAAAAAGTTTTTATTTTTTTTTATAACATTTAAACTCATTTCTTCCGTTATCAATAAAATATTGCTACCTCAACACAAAATTATCATTATTTTATAAATAATTTTTTATGATTACAAAAAAAAGAAAGTAATTCACCTCCATGAAACATATATAAATATAAATATATTTATTTATATAAAAATGTTTTATGTCCATATTTTTCTTCAAATAAATTTGATATATTTATTAAATATATATCAAAGTGATTCAAAAAATATTTCTATTTATTTTTATGTGTATAAAATTAATTGCTAAATTTTAAAAAAAAAATGTATAAAATAACTTTTTATTATTTAATATTTATTATTTGTATAATCAATCTTTTATATCCTACTTTTCAGCATGTTCAAACATTAAAAATTAAAAATAAGGTAGTTATATAATTATATATTAATTAAATAATTTTATTTTTATAATATTTTTACTTATATAGAATAAGACAAAAAAATTTTTAAATTTTCAATTTAAAAATGACATAACTTTTAATAAATCTGATATTAAAATACTTTTTAATAAAAATGATAATTCAAAAAGTGCAAAAAAAATTTTGTCTCAAGATAACAAATTAATAGCATTGTTTACTGCATTAGCACCAAATAATCCAAAAAAATGGGTGACATATTTTGACAATGGAACATATTACATTCCATACAATTTTGATATAACAATTAAAAATTATGAAAAAAATTTAGTCATAAAATGTATGAATATAATTGAACAACATACATGTATCAAATTTAGACAACGAACTATTGAAAGTAATTATTTAGATATTCAATCAAAAATTGAACAAGGCTGTTTTTCATATGTTGGAATGAGAGGTGGAAAACAAATCATTCAACTTGGAAGTAAAGAATCATCAACATGTTTTTTAAAAAGAATAGTAACTCATGAATTGTTACATTCTGTAGGTTTATATCATGAACATATGAGAAAAGATAGAGATGATTATGTTATTATTCATAAAGAAAATATAAAAGAAGGAACTGAGGTACAGTTTCAAAAAATAATAGGATCAGGTGTTTCTACATATAATACACCATACGACTATTTAAGTATAATGCATTACGGGAAAAATTTCTTTGCAAAAAATGATAAATTAGTTACAATTGAACCTAAAGATAAAAGATTTCTAAATATGATTGGAAAGAGAGAAACACCATCATTCTATGATTGGGAAAAAGTTTGTAAAATGTATCAATGTGAAATTTGCAATAATAATTCTTATAAAATATCAAATAAATTTGTATATTTTTTAAATTATTCTATTCTTACACTTATAAAAATATCTCTTTTTTAAAATTAAAAATAAAAAAAAAAGTTTAGTAGTGTAATTAATATGTACAATACAATCCGTAAACATACTTATAAAAAAATTATGTATATTATTATAGTTATTTTCATTTATCCAATATATTATTTTATATTACAACTTCTTAATCAGAATCGATAATAATAGGTATTGATGTTTTTCTTACTGTTTTAATATCATTTATTTTGATAGTTGGAAGAAAAAAATCTTCATCTAAAACTTTACAATTTGAGCCATCTAATATTAAGAAATCATTATTATCTACTTCCAATTGACCATTAATTAGTAATTTTATTCCAGGAATTAAATGACCTTTATTGCAAGTATTACATTTAATTGGTTTTCTAATAATTGCATCATAATATTTATTTCCATCATTTAATTTGTATCGAAGCTTTTCCTCCATTGTATATTTTTCATTTTTAGTATTATCTTTTTTTGATAGATAAATTGAATCAATTTCCATTAATAATGATGTTTCTATCATTTGATTTCCTTTCCTAAATTCTGGTGATGAACCTATCAGACAGGAACTTATATCACTTTGTAAAAAAAGTTTAAAAATGTATTTGATTTGTTCATTTTGATCTAAATATTTATCACTAACAGTTTGAATTATTTTAGAAATCCAATTTTCATTAAGAAAGATATGAAGCTTGAAAAAGTAATCAAAAATTTCAGAGATTGTAAGTTTTTTTACTTCTTTATTTATACAATTATTTGAACCATTTACTACTTTCATATTTAAACTTGTATTAGCATTACAAATCTTTTTTTCAATAGTTGAAACATTACTTTCATTAAAATTAATAGTTGAAGTACAATCTAAAGATTTTTCTTTTTCTTCAAAGTTAACATTTTCATTTTCTTTATTTAAAATTTCATTTCCTCCACTCAACTCTTCAGGTAAATCATTTGAAGTATCTAAGAAATCCACCAAATTACTTGTATATCCTTGATTCAAAATATCATCTACTACTTTCATTTTATCATTACAAATTTTTTTTGCTTGCATCTTATCTTTTTCTGAAAAATTATTCTTAGGCAACAGTTTAAATAAAGTTATATCTAAAGTATTTTGACTAAAATCATCACTAACTTCTCCCCCAATAACTTGACAATTTTTTTTTGTTAAATGAATTATTCCATTTGCTATTTTGCACTCCCCAAAAATGTATATTTTTATTCCAGGCCTAAAATACTCACTCAAAAAAGGAATATACTCACTTTCAATTGCAATAAAATTATTCTTTCCATCAGTAACATTTAACATTAACATTCCCCTTGGTGAATATTTATTTTTGTAATTACTTGAATTAGTACTTTCACTATTATTAGATTGTAAGTCAAAATCTCCAATAGAAATACAATTTTGAAAACTCATCTCCAAATATTGTTCAAGTGCCGGTCTTGAAATATTGTAAACACTCTTTAATTGAACAAACAAATTAATCCTTTCTTGACATAACTTTTTATTCTCATTCCAAGGAAAAGTTTTTTTAACAACAATTGAATTACACAAATTGGAGTATATAAGTTGATAAAAAATAAAATCCTTATATTTATCAAAATTTATATCTATCTAAATGATAATTAAATTAACATTGAAATAAAACATACATTTTGAGATTTTAAATATTTTGTAGCATCTTGTAGCCAACTATTATTAAGATCAATGTGAAGTTTTGAAAAAAAAAGTATTAAAGAATCATTAGTTTCTTTCAAATCCATGGTTTAAAGAAAAGTAAGATTAATAGTAAGGTAAATAATGTTTTTATTGTTAAAACAGTTTGTTATTATTTACATAATAAAAGTGGTATATGGCTGGATGTTTAAAAACTTTCCATGCGAGAATCAGAAGTTGTAACTTATCATATCTCAAGAATATATAAAAATAATGGCATGAAATTTTTTCTATTGTTATTTTGAGGGAAAACTTCAACATATACACCTTTTAAAACATCTGAAAAATTAAAATTTTTAAATTGTTTTATCACAAAGACAAGCCTAACTTATTATTAAATACAAATTTCTAAGTTTCAATCCTGATACACACATTTTTACACTATTTAAAAGTTGCGCTTTTTTCTTTGTTATCGTACAAAAAAATTTTCAAAATCAAACATTCAATTAATGCAATGTGTTATCAGTACAATAAGAAAACATAGACAATAAAAAGTGAAAATTAATTTAAAAATAATGCTATACTATATATTTATAGTTATATTTTATTATTGATAAATATCAACTAACAATGAATATTGAAAAAAGTTTGATTGTCCTATCATTAACAGCTATTTCATCCTATATTATTATAAAATTTTTTAATAAAGAAAAAAAAAAGAAACTTCACAATGTTGGAAAGATTCATTCATTGTATATTTATCCTATCAAATCTATGAAAGGTATAGAAGTATGTTTATTAATTTTTTATCACATAAATTATACATTTAAAAAAGGTTAAAATTGGTGAATGTACCAAGAGAGGATTAAAATGTGGAGAATTAGAAGATAGAAATTTTTTAGTTATGGATGAATCTTTGAAAAAGTATGTTACTGCAAAGGATTATAAAAAAATGTTAACTATTCAGCCATCTATAAAAAATGGAATCTTAAATTTATACTCATGTTTGACTCAAAAAGATATCAATATAGTAATAGATGATGTCACTGAAAAAAGGCATATTATTAAAGTTGAATGTTATGAAAAAGGTATATGTGAAGGTTTGGATTGTGGAGATGATGTGAGTGACTTTTTGAAAGAAGCTCTTGGAACTTCTAATAATCTTCGTCTAATAAAGTATTCAAGTAGTTTGTTTAATCAGAGAAAAGCAATTGTTCATAAAAATCAAACATTAAATTATCCAATAAAAAAAGATCATGATGTTCAGTATCAAGATGAGGGTCCATTTATGATTATGACAACCAATTCTTTAGATGATCTCAATAATAAGATTAAAGACGATGTAATGTCTATTGAAAGATTCAGACCAACCATTATGATTGAATGTAATGAAAACATTTCTCCATTTAATGAAGATTATTGGAATGATATTTATGTTGAAGATGTCAAATTCTACCATATGAAACCATGCACTCGTTGTGTCATTACAATGATTAACTCAAATACAGGATCATTAAGTAAAAATGGAGAACCATTAAAAACACTAAGAACATATCGTCTTTCTCCTGAAAAATTGAGAAAAGTATATGGAGAAAGTCCTGTAATGGGTGTTGTTGTTGGAATTCTAAATGGAGGTATTATAAAAGAAGGAGATACAGTTTATGCTTCATACAAAAATCTTCCATGTTAAAATTTATTAATTAAAGAAAAATAAAAATGGTAGAGATAAAATAAGAAAAGAAGATAAATAATTGAATCATTGTACATGAATAACTGTTTTTTGACCTTCCTTTATTCTCTTCTTTTTATCGCTAAATAAATCTTTTGTATACATTAAATTGATGGGAGATCAAAAAATAAAAATAAAACAAATTACTTTACAAGTTTGTAGAAATAAATAAAATTAATCGTAACCTTTTTTGTTATCTCCACACGTTATTCCATTTTGTGCATCACAAGCATCAATCCAAGCATTGTAAACATCAATAGCTTCATGAAGATGATTGACAGTCATTTGAAAATTTTCGTTACACAAACGGCAATAAATTTTTCCAATGCTAGTGTTGTGATCAATTTTGCATTCCACACAAAGTTCTTGTTGGCAAAAGGGACAGTCAAATATTTTGGGTAAAGGAACGACTGGCTTCACTTTAGCCGGACCTTTTCTTGATGATGATTTACGTTTTCCCATTACTAGAATATAGTGAAAATTTTTCAATAACAAAAAAAAAATTTATGAAAGCAAGAACTGAAGGTCAGTGACTACTTTCAATATTCGTTTTGAGATTGCTAGTTCATTGTCTGCCTTAGTTGGTATGATGAAGTATGGGTATATTTGTATTTTTTTGATTAAAAATACTTTTAATCACTTTTGTAAATAAAGCCATTAATTTATATATAATTATATTATTTTATGATATTTTATGATATAAAGGTTTTTTTTTCATTTTTTAAAGTTTTAAAGAACACTGATTATTAATAATATAAAACATTAAAAATGTAATTTGAGTCATCTAAAAATTATTAAAATCATATAAATGATAATATTTCTATCGATATATAAATTTTTTTTAAAAATAAAATGTTATTTTAATTTTTCATATATCCCTTCAAAGTTAAATGATAAAAAGAAGTTATTAAAACAAGATGTAAGTAATTTTTAATTTTCTTAATGTATGTAAAATAATTTTTAATTTAATAAATACTTTTTAAAACAATACAAAGATGAAATATTTTTTATAAATATTCATTAACATTTTTTCTTAGGGCTATTTCAAATGCTGTTAATATTATATTCATTTTAATAATTTTCATAGTATAGTAAAATAAAGCATAAAATAATTAGTTTTCAAAAAAAGTAGTTTTCTTAATCACACATATTTTAATTTTTTTATACACTTGTTTTATAAAAATAAAAATTTGTTAAAATATGTAATTTTAAAAATTATTAAATTCTTTTATAAAATAACCAAGAGGTATTTATTGTGGAAAAAAAGCTGTTTGTTGCTTTTATTTTATCAATATTATTAATCTTTTAAAAGAAGATTTAATAGAACAAATTGACAAAATGAAATTAATTTGGCCACTTCCGCCCCATTAGCGCAGTTGGTTAGCGCGTGGTACTTATAAGTTTACTGAGAAATGCCAAGGTCACCAGTTCGAGCCTGGTATGGGGCAGAGCTAGATTTTGTTAATTTTCAGAAACGCAAGAATTTTACCTTCAAAAAAATATTTTTATTTGAATACCATAAAATTTAACACATAAAGCTTTTTATAACCAAGTATACTCTTTCAAATAATTATTTTATATAATAAAATAAATTGAAAAAAAATATGTACATTTTTTAAAGTTAAAAAAAAAAACTATAATAATGTAAAATTGTAAATATTTGTTTTTTTGCCAATATAATTGTATATCAAAAAAAATATGTTTATAAAATGAAATAAACTAAGAAATTTTTTAATTTTAAATTTAGTAAATTACTAAGAAATTAGTGTTAAGCTTAAAAAAAACGTTTATAAAAAGAATAAATAAAGAAAGAATTGTCAAAATTGTTAGTACTAATGACATACAATCATATACACAATTGACTTGATTAAAAAATAACTCTAGTTTTTAATAATGTACCAAGATATAAATTATGATAAAAATAATGATTTTTAAATTTTACTGTATAAAATTTTCGAAGTAGACAAACTAAAAAAATTAATAATTTCATATTAGTTGCTTGGAGAATGATAATGAAGAAGATACTTTTAATGTTTTTTAATAATTACATTTTTTTTACAAGAATTAGTATAAAAATTAAAGTTTTTTTAATAAAATATTTTGTTAAAATATATAAGTTCAATTAATAGTAATGTATAGTTATTATTAAAATAATTTACTTTTAATTACCATTTACATAATTATTTAAAAATTAAGTTAAATTTTTTCTTATTCAACATAAAATACATTATTTAAAAACTTATTTTTTATATATAGAAAAGTTTATTTAAAATCTTAATTTTTGTGTTTCTTTATATTGAATGAAGATATTGGCGTCATTTTTATCTAATATTAAATAAATGCCTTCTATATGTATATACACATAAAAATATATATATCTTTAAAGAGTAAACTAAAATGGCAACATATAGACTATTTATTGAAAATTTTATTGAATGAGCTCGAAGTACCAAGATGTGTTTTATTTTAATGATACTTTCATTTCATTGTTATTTTTATTTAAAAAATTTTCTTTTAATATCAAATTTATTATAATATAGATGAATAAAAATATTACTCCATTATTTATTCTATTAATTTTCTTTGTCTATTTTTTTTTCTAATTTTAGAAATCAAGAATAAACCGGATGTTGAGTAAAAGAATAACACAAAAGCCTATTTAATTTGAAAAATTATCATACATTTTTAATTAAATCATTCTATTTTTAAAAAAGAAAATTTATGAAAAGGGCGTAAAAGGGTGGTAGAATTTATAGAATAAGAAGAACAGTAAAAATGTCAACTACAAGAGCAGCTACTTGTAAGTTTTTCTAACGTTATCATAAAATAATGAATAATATAAATTAATGGCCATAGAATTGTAGTATTTTTATGTTTATGCCAAAAATGTGCTTAATAAAAATAATGTAAAAAAAAGAATAGAAAAATAAATTTAGTCTTAATAATAAAACAATTTTATCTTTGACTTATAATTATTTATAACATTTTAAAACAATCGCACTAATTTTTGTTTATATTCTTTTTAAAAAGATTATTAGTACAATAAAGTGTATAAATATTTTTTAAATGGATTTTTTTTTTATAAGATATTAAGGATACTATAATATTTATTAGGTGCGTACATTTTAAATAATAAGTCAAATATAGCGTAAAAAGAAAAATAATTTTTTATATTGTTTAATGTAACAATCAGCATCTTAGTTTTCTATAGAAAAAAATATTATAAAAATAAAAATTATTGTTTTAAAATATTTTAACTAATAAGAAACAAAAATAGAATAACAATAATATGAACATTTTAATAAAATAAGTGGTAAAAGCATACTTACAAAAATTAGTAAATTATTTTATTTTTCATTTCCTAACAATATCTTATAATGGTTCCTAAAGGCGTTGAAAATTTTATTTAAAGAAATTTTGATATCATAATTTAGGAAGAGCAATAGAAAAACTTTTATTTCCCTAAATTCTAATATTACTATTTATAAAGTAAATATAAACCAAAATAAAATTCTTTATTTTCCATTAACACACTATTTAATTTTTTTATTTTATTATATAGTTTAAAAATTTTTCATTATCATTAAATTTTTGCCTTCTAGATATTAATCATTTTTTAACTATAAAAGGTAAAATTTATAAATGGCCTATTTGCTAAAATATTATACATGTAAGAAAATAATTTTTATTATAACAATAAAGATATTAATTAATATTTTTAAATATTATAGTTTCTGCAAAGATTAAAACTTTAAGTGAATTTCATACAAGAATTGTAACTAACCAACAAATACCAAGTAATGCTGAAATAATAACAACATTACGATACTTTCAACAAACTCTCGTTGGGTAAGGATAAAATTCAATGTTTATTAATTCAATTTTTAAGATTTTTAAAAGATATTCCTCAAGATAAACGGTATATATTAAAAAAATATACTCCTGAAGTAAGCAGGCAATCAGTTTTTCCTAATTTAAATTATTCTGGATTGCTGTATGGATTATTAAATTTTTTAGATATTTTTCCACAAATAACATCAGGTCAACAAGGTAAATTTAAAAAATTTTAATATTAGTAATATGAATATTATTTTACACAATAATAATAAACATATATAAATATATAATTTTGTATGTAAAAATTATTATTATTGTTTTTTAATTTTTATTATCAATTTAAAAAATATTTAACCGGCCAAAGTCGCGCCCCATTAGCGCAGTTGGTTAGCGCGTGGTACTTATAAGTTTACTGAGACATGCCAAGGTCACCAGTTCGAGCCTGGTATGGGGCAAATTCTTTGCTTCAATCAACTTGTATTTTTTTTTATTTTTCTAATTTTTGATAATTTTAGCAATTGGAGAAGCTATTCTGGATGTCTTTCGAACATTATACTTCTTTTTGGAACGTGAAAATCTTGATCAATTACCATATGCTATCAGTTCATTACTAGAAACATTTCCTGATGAATTAGGAAAAAAAATTATACATGTTATTTGTGATTGTATTATGCCATATTTATTAACTGATGATGGAGCAGGAGAGCCAAATATTTTAATTGTACTTTTAATGATATTTCAGTATAATAAAAATAGATCATTTCATACTTGGGCATTAGAATCATTTATGGGATTAAAAGAAGATTTATATAGTGATGTTATAAAAGTTATTGCTAAAGGATCATCTGAATCAAGGATTACTGCTGCAAATTTGTTATTCCATTATTGGCCAATAAATAATCCAAATATTTTACATAGAAAACAAATTCAATATCGTGTTCAAGCATGGAGTCCAGTCAAATGTGAAGTATTAAATTGTAATGAAAAAGCATTAAGTGTAAAAGTTTGTTATGATCCAGAGGTTTGTGCAAAATATGGAGATTTAGCACCACCATTATTTATTTGTAAAGGATGCTCCTCTGATATTCAATCAGAAGTTTCATTAAAATATATTCAACAACCAATGACTTCTGCTAATATAACTATATGTCAAAATAAAGGTTGTGAATCATCAAATAGAATGGTAGTAGGTACATGTTTTGATGAAGATTGTGTTCGTGCTCATTCTTTTGTTCCAATAAGATTATGTGAAGAATGTATAACATGCCTTCATGAAGGAAAAACTTCTAAACATAGAAGACAAATGTCTATTAAAAATATTTGGGGAAGTCAAATAGAATTTTTGATGATTGAAGCAATTGTTAAATTATTAAAAGAAACCTCTTATCAATTAGAATCATCAGAAGGGGATATTAAACGACCTAAATGGCTTCGTCAATTGGAAGCTGGGCAAACAATAGGAACAGATGTTGATACAATGAATGATGAAAGAAGGATGTTAAGTCGATTTGGTGTTTGGATGATGTCTGCATTATGTCCACCAACAAAAGAAGCTACTAAAGAATCTGTTGGATATGTATTAGCAATGTTATTTCAATGGTTTACAACAACGGCTCTTTTACCTAATGATACTATGGGTTCACAACTAGAACAATTAAAAGTTGACTTTGTTTCTAATTGGGTAAATATGGCATTAACAAATCATTATGATGTATTTATAAAAATTTTAAGCCCAAATTTACCAGAATATGGTAAAGTTGGTGGAGTTTGGGATAAATTATGTCATAAAAAAGAACAAATGAAAGAAGGATTATCCAAATTATTAGCTTTAATGCCATATGATATTATTTCACTTGATGCATGGAATAAATTAATGCCATTATGGCTTCAAACAATGTGTCAAGATATAAGTGATGATGAAATTAATGATTTAAAAATTTTATTATGTAAAATTTTTGAACCAGATTTATGTCCATTACCATTTGAAACTGAAAAAGTTTATGGTTTTATGTCAGATCGTTTAGAAAATGGCAATAAAGAAGATATTTTAAATGTTTTACAATGGTTACATTTTTTAACAAGAATAGATATAACAATTCAAATAAATATGCTTCTTGATATGTTTTATAAATGTGCTTTACAATTAGTAAAAGAAAAATTTTTTATTTGTGTTAATCCTATTCCTGAAGATGAAATAAATGACTTAGAACCAGCTGATAGTCCATTATTAATTCAAGTTATAATGTCAGATATTTTATTAAAACAAATGGAATTAAATGGTAGTAATGAAATTTGTTTAAATGATATAACAAAACGAATATTTTATGTAGAAGGTTTACTTTTAGATTATCCTATTGTAAAAGTAAATGATTCAGAAGGTACTATAAAAAATGGTCATACATGTCAAAATCCAGAAACAGATCAATTTGCTGATTGTGATTTTTGTCAACAAGCTGTATTTTTATATCAATCATTAATGGAACTTTTAATAAAAATTGTACCAGAAAATGAAATTGATTTTAAAAAATTAGAAGAAGAAGAAATGGATAAAAATAATTATAATATGGATCAACATCTTACAACTGATGCTAATACTAAACAATCTAAAGGTTCTAGTGCATTATCACCTTTATTATCATTTGATGCTTCTGGAACAATAATAAATACTTCTCTTATGTCAACATTATCTGGAGGTGTAATAACACAAGGAAATATTTTATCTCCTGGTAGTGGAAATACTGAATTAACTGATGCTGTTTTATCATCATCAGATGTTGTAGAGCTAGCTGAACCTCCACCATTACAAGTGGCAGATGATGATGATATTTCAAAAAATGGAGGTAAAGTAGATTCATTGTCAACTGGAGATGAAAATAAAACTGAAAATAGTTCTAATTATGATGGCGATGATTTTGATAATATAAACAACAAACAAATATGGAAAACTGCTGCTGGAAAGTTTAAATTTAAATTATGTGAATTACCATCACAACTTCGATTAATTTTTTCTTTATTAAAAAATATTGATAAAGAAGTTGATCCTGATGCACAATATTTTTTATTAGAATGTTTAAGGTATCTTTGTTTACATTATGATTCATTTAGTAAACTTAAAAAAGAACATCGTGGTTTTGTTATATGGCTTCAAGAAAATTTATTAATACCAAAACTTTATACATTACTTCGTAGTGATTATTCACAAGTAGGTCAATTAGCTGTTAAATTAATAAGTTATGCTATAACTTTACCATATGGTGAGGAAGTTTTTTGGAATATAATAAATGAAGATTTTACTAGTGAAGATTGGAAAATACGTTTTAAAGCTGTAGAAAGAGTTTTTATTTTGGCACATTTTATTCCTATAAAACTTTTAAAATCAAATAAATTACTTATGACAAGTTTGTCATGTGCATTTTGTCATTTTATAATTAGTGCTAATGATCCTAATTGTTCTGTATCACAAAAAGCAATTTTATCAATACAAGCATTACCATCAACATCTCTTCAAATTATAAGCTTATGTTTAGAAGCTCAATTTGATTCATGTATTATTGATAGGCCTCTTATTATTCAAAGACTACAACTTTTAACACAACTTATTCCAAATGAACAACAAATATTAACATGGGACTTTTTTATTCAACATTTTGAAACATTAGCTTTAGAGGCACAAATAAAAAATCATGGAGGTGATAATACTTTTGTACAAGATTTATTACATACAAATCCAACATCAGATTTATATCAAAAAAAGGTAACTAAAGCACGGAAAAGTTTAAATGAAGCTAGTCATGTTAGAAGTATTGTAAAATCATTAAAAGATACTTCATTAAAACATCAATTATCAACAAGTATTAAAGACAATGGTATGTTTTTTTAAAAATATATGTAATATGTATATTTAATTAATAATAATCCTTATTTTCCTGCGCTTTCTATCCTTATTAATGTTTAATTAATCAGTAATTTTATGTTTTTTCCTAATAATTGATATATTATTAATATATCACTGTACATAAAATTATCCTTTTAATTTACCATAATAACTAACAATGTAACTTTTAATTTATACAATTATTTATAAAATAAATAATTGCGCTTTATAATAAATCCCATTTCATAGATATTCAAAAGGAGGAAGCTGCAAAAGCTTCAAGTCGACGAGGTCGTAGAAGTGCTCTTCGTGGTAGTACATTAAGTACAACAGCACGCTTCAAATTGAAAAAAGTTTTAATGTATCTTAGAGTAATAGGAGCTTTTAAAAAAGTGGGAGGCTCTTTTTCAGCAGCAAATTTTTTTTCTAATAATATATTTTCAAGAAGAAGTCCATCCCCAGGACCTGAGCATAAAGAGATTTATATTGAGGGAGAAAATAATAATGGAAGAAGTAATTTATTTGTATTTTCAAATGGTTTACCTACAACTGATGAAAGAATTAATTCAAAAAATGATGGAAAATCTTTTATTTGTCAGGATTCTGGGGAAGGCATTAATGAGAAAACTTCAATGATGCATTATAAAAGTGAGAAGGTTTTCGTTTTTATAATAAAGAGTGTTTTTTTGTTTATAATAATTGATTTTTCTTTAATGAGTGATATTACTAATTTATTTTTTTTTAATTTATTTCTTAATAACATGTTTGTTTTTCATTTCACAACACTTTTTTTTAAATTAATTTTAATTTCACAAACAATTATTTATGCAACTAATTTTGGTTTCTAATTAATTAATTTTTTTTTAATTTTTATTTTTATTTTAACTATAATCTTATTTTATTTTTTAGGTGATCAAAATGAAAATTCTCCTTGTTCTAAAGAGGGTATAACTGAAGGTAGTGGTAAAATGAATAATAAGAAATATAATTATGGAAGTGGGGCAAAAGATTACTCAGAGGAAGAAACAAATTTATGTTTACTATTAAATCGTGTTGTAGATCTTGAAAATCCAGAAAGACATACATTATATCTAATTATTTCTTTATTTTGTGATTTTCTTTCTAATAATAAATCAACATCTGATGAAAAATCAGCTGCAAAAAAACAAAGTATACTTTTACGTCATTTTAATACATTACTTGGATATTCGCATTCTGAAAAATGTTTTATTGTTCCAGCTTCAAGATTAAGAAAATCTGCAGTATGTAATGCTTTTTTAAATGGTTTACCAGAAATATTAGATTGTAATCTTCTTATTGGTAATCAGATGCTCCTTATAATAGTTCAACTTTTACATCATTTACCATCACCTAACATTTCAATGAATCAAACACAAAATGATCAATATAGTTTATCACTTCTTACTCCATTAGTTAGACAGACATGGTTAAATACTTTAATATTAATTTTATATAAATATCGTTTTGATAATCCCCCAATATCAGATATAATGATTAAATTAATTAATATTGTTCTTGCAACATTAGATCTTCAATGTCATACTTGTGTAGTAGGAAAAATTAATAATGATGATTTAATTGATTGGAGTGAGTATTCTGATGACTCTGGAACATCAGATGTAGAGGAATATTCTATCAATCCTGCATCTGAAACAATATTAGAAGAAGTTGAGGAAGGAACAAGTACATATTCACTTACAAAAAATGTTGATGATGAGGAGTATGAAAAAAATTTGAAAACATCAGGTGTTACTGATGAAAATGTACCAGAAAAATTATCAATCAGTAGGCCAAATTCATTGACAGCAATATCTATCAAATCTAAAGATTTTACTTCAACAAATACATTTTCTGACAAAGTTGAATATCAAAAACTTAAAGATAGAAGTTTAAATTATAGAAAAAAGAAAGATCATATTATAATGAAAAAGTCAAAAAAAGTTAAAAATGTTGCTTCACAATTAAATTTTAATGAGCTAGTGGAATTTCGTTGTGGAAATTGCAATGAACCATTGAAAAATTTTGATGAAGAAAGTTTATCATTATGTGTTATTGCGTTAGAAACATTTTGCCAACGTGAACCAACAATGGCTGCACCAATATTATTAAAAATTTTAATGACTGTAAGTAAATTTATTGAAACTCCCCTTTATTCTTGGCATGAAACAACATTATTTGTTCCTGGAAATTCAAGATCAACGTCAAAACAACTTTTAAGGGTAATCTTTCATCAAGTAAGTTTTATTTATTCTTCTATTATATAAGACTTATTCATTTGTGTTTGTGAAAGAAATAATTATTAAAAAGTTACTATTCACAACATTAAAAGTTCGAAGTCACATTAAAATGTTAAACGGCAATTCCTCGGTTAGATGTATTTCAATGTACCACTAGCCTACATTAGTAGCCGGATAAAAAATTGAAGTCTAAAATCAGTTGGAATTTATTCTTATAAAATTCTAACCACATAACTTCGAACACTTCTTTTACAATTTTTAAATAATATTTTTTTAGCTATCAAATTGTGGAATTGCTTATCAATTATTTGATAGTAAAATTGAAAATCCTATACGTTTTTGGACAACAGTATCATTTTCATTAACAGATTTTAATGAATTAAATCCAATATCATTAATAAATTGTTTATTAGAAGATTTATTAAATGATTGGCCTCAAAATAATAGATTAGATAGGGCATTATTTAATTTAGCTGCTTATGTTCAAACATTACCAACAGATAATTATTTAAATACCTGGTCAACAACTGTATCACATTTAGAAACTTTTTTTAGAAAATATTATTCTAGTATAACATATAATGTAGATAATGGAAATCAAGGTGAAGAAAAAATTACAACAGAATTAAAATGTTCTATTATTGTAATGAAAAAAGTTATGAAAATTCAAAATTTTTCAACATTTAAAAGTTCTGCTTTATTAGTTGAAGCATACTCTAAATGGTTAACTGAAAGTCTTCATCATACTAAGATTGACTTAATTGATTTACTTGGAATTTGTACTGCATGTAATAGAGCTTTAATACGTGAAAGGGATAAACAATGTATAACTAAAGCTGTTGTTTTTGAATTAATTCAAGCTATTAAATTTAAAGTTAAATTACATGAAAATAATTATCTTAGAATTGTTGATTTAATTCTTCAAGATACTGGTGAATTAATATCTATTGAAATTACAGATGATCAATATAATACAGGAGCATCAGATGCTGTAAAACCTTATATGAGTGATATTTTAGAATTTGTTGCTGAAATACATGTATTATCACGATTAAAAAAACAGACAAAGACTGATTCTGTTGGTGGGGAATTTAAGGCAGGATTAGCAAAAATTGTAGCTGTAGAGATGTCAAGAAATTCAGGAAAAGATAATAGACCTGTTATTAGATATATTCCATGGTTATTATCACCACCAAATGTAACACAAGCTGCACCAGGTGCATTTGCTGAATCTGTAACAAATGTTAGAATATTATCATGGCTTTTACTTGGAGCTCTCCATTCAAAGGCAGGCTGTACTCCTATTCCAATTGAATCATCAAATCAAATGGCTGATTATATTCATTTTGTTTTAGCTGGATTTGCTGATCAATCTAAACAATCAGTTGTTCATATGTCAGCATTATTTCATGCCTTCCATTTATGCCAAATATGGACAGTTTATTGTGAACAACATGCTATAACATGTAATTCTTCTGAAATAGCTACAAAGACAATGAATTATATATTAGATTTTTGGAGTCGTGTAACACCAGCCATCCTTCAACTTCTTTCTCATTCAAAAGTATTAGCAGATATGGTTAATCTTCATTTTGTAAATACAATGCAAGCACTTCAACAAGTAAATTCAGCTGTCCTCTGCCAATTATATCCAATGTGGCAACCAATACTTACAGCATACCATAATCAAATACCTACACAATTAAGAGTAAAATTGGAAGCATGTGAAAATCAACCTTCACTTCAAATACATGATATTTATTCATGGATAAAAAAAGTTAGATTTAAAATAAGTCAAATAGAACTTCAGACCAGTGCAGCATCACCATTTTATAATGTTTAGAGAAAAAGAAAAACCATTTACATACATTAATTCCATCTTTAAATAACCTTTTTTATTACATTTTTTATTAATTGTTTATATTTTATTTAAAAAATAAATAAAAATTTTATTCAAATAATTATTTATATTAAAGAAATTTTTTTATTTGTTTAATAGAATTTTTCTCCACGTGTTATATTTTGGAAGAGAATATTCTACTCATAATATGAAGTTTATCATTTGCTTATAATACACAAGTATACCCCTTACCAATATTAATTATTAAATGATAAAGTATGGACTTTAAATATTACAAAAATATAGGGGAGTGTTTTAAAAATTATATAAATATGTCTACGTCATTAATCTAGAAATATGATATCATCAATATAGTATATATTTTTATGTATTAAACTTTTAAAAAATTATTTTAGATTATAGCAATGTCTAATGAATTAAAACATCGAACTGGAGTTTTTGTTAATGATTATAATTTTAAAGAAAATAAGTATCATGAAGAGGAGGATAATAATATTGATAGAAAAAAAAATGGATGGTATAAAAATTGGATTAAACAATATCATGGAGATGAATCTTCAATAACATTACTATTATTACTATATTTTTTACAAGGAATTCCTCTTGGAATTATTGGATGTATACCATTTATTTTAAGCGAAAGAAATATTTCATTAACAGATTTGTCCTTTTTCTCCTTCTGTTCCTATCCATTTAGTGCAAAATTGTTATGGGCTCCAATTGTTGATTCGATATGGATTAAAAGTATTGGGAGGCGGAAGACATGGCTAATTCCAACCCAATTATTAATTTCAATTTATTTAATAATAATATCTACTTTTATTAATGATATCATTCCTGAGGAACAAATTCATGGAATATCAATAAATATTAAAGTTTTAACTGCAATCTTCTTACCATTAAACTTTTTAGCTGCCACACAAGATATTGCTGTAGATGGGTGGGCATTAACAATGTTATCAAGAAAAAATGTTGGCCTTGCTTCAACATGTAATGCTATAGGACAATATCTTGGTGTCTTTTTTGGATATAATATGTTTATGTTTTTGTCATCTGAAAAGTATGCAAATAAATTCTTTCGAAACACCCCAACTCATGGTGGTTTAGTATCATTTTCCTCATTTTTATTTTTTTGGGGACTTATTTTTGGTTTAGTAACTATTTTGGTACTTATATTTAAAACAGAAGTTGACAATTCAATTGAAGAAAAGTAAGTTTAATAAAAAATTTCAAATTTATTAAATTAAAAATTAATTTTTTTACAGAAAAAATGATAAAAAAAATGAAGATGGAGATGAGGAGAGTGAACTTGAATTAGGTATAGGTGAAACATATACAACATTATGGAAAATTATTACATTAAAACCAATGTGGATTCTTCTTCTAATATTATTTACTAATAAATTTTCATTTGCTGCATCAGATAATACAACAGCAATTAGATTAATTGAATTAGGAATGCCAAAAGAAGACTTAGCTATGATTAATGTATTTTTATATCCTCTTCAAATATTTTTCCCAATTTTAATTGGTAAATTTATTGTTGGAAAAAATCCATTAAATCTTTTTATCTATGCATATCCATTTAGAATGATTATGAATATTGTTTATAGTTTATTTTTATATATCTCTTCAACAGTAATTCAAAATGGAACTTATCCATATTATATTTATATTATGTGGTTATTTGGAATGTTAATAAATGACTCCCTTCAAATAACAATGTTTTTATCTATAATGTCATTTTTTGCCAACATTTCTGATCCAAAAATTGGAGGAACATATATGACTCTTCTAAATACAATAACAAATCTTGGTGGAACAATGTCAGGAACAGTCATTTTAATTATTATTGATATGTTAACAATTCAAAATTGTATTGATAAAAAGACTGGAGAAACGATAGGAGAATGTAAGACAAGTCAAGCACATCAACTTTGTGTTGATAATGGAAATACATGTTCATTTATAATTGATGGATATTATTTATCTATAGCTTTAGGATGCATTTTTGGTATTGTATGGTTATTAATTCTTTGGAAACCAATAAAAAATCTTCAAAAAATTCCACGTGAAGAGTGGTTGATATTTAAGAAAAAAAAAGAATAATTATATTTATTTAACAAAAATTTATACTTGTATATAATTTTTCAATAAATTTCGAGCAAATTTAATTAGAATTAATTTTTTTAACATTGAAATTATTATACTATATATTTAATTAAAAATAGAACAAAATTATTATAAAAATTTTATTTGTAATATTAAATAATGTTGTTAAACTTTAATAATGTATTAGAAGTTAAATAATAAAAAAATACTCAAAAATATTGCCCTCTACATATAAACTTCAAATAATGGATAACTTTTTTTTGCATATACATATATTTTTATTGATATATATTATATATCATTATACAATAAGAGCTGTTGAAGTATTATTGGTATTATTGTTGATAGTGTTACTATTTCTTAAATCATTTACAATAATTTCACCACTATCCAAAGTATTTGCTCTACTATTATCACTACTACTAATCATACTACTACTACCATCACTTGATATCTCTCTACCATGAATATTAGAAGAAGATGTTGATATATTTTTCATTAAAACATTTGCCTGTAATGCTAATGTATCAAGGACTGCTAATTGATGTCTTGCTTGACTTAACCGGTCTTCCATTTGTCGTTTTTCTGTTAATAATCTTACTAAAGAATCTTTATAAAATCTCCATTCTTCCATTTGTTCTGATTGTAAAAAGTATTTAGTAGATAACATATTTTCAATTTCTATATCTCTAGATCTATGTAAATTTCGTAACATTGATGAATCACTTAATTGTTCAGTTAATCTATTTTTTCTAGATTGACAAAATTCAAGAAGTGATGGATCTACATCATTCTCATTTGTTAAATAATTTTCAACTCTTTCTAATTGAAGATTAACCTTTGTCTCTAGTAATGAGAGAGTCTTAGCTTGAGCAATATGATTATTAAGGCGCATCAACATTTGTGGATCTAAGTCAATTTTTTGAAAGAAACGTTTTTTAAATTCTTCATTTTCATAAATATCCTCATCAATCATTACCTTCTCCTCCTCCAATACCCGCATTTTTCTACTTAAACTTTCAACTAAATTTTTGCGTTTCTCTTCAAGTATTTCAAGGTCCTGTTCTGTCATCAATGGACAATTTTTGTAAGCATTTTGTAATGATAACATTGATGGACTTGTAAATAATTGATTTAATGATTCTGTTGATTGAGCTGATGATACACTTGTTGAAGTTGACATAAAATTAGAGGAATAAAGATTTGATGTTGACATAGATAATGAAGATGTACCATTTTGATTTTTAATAAATAAATTATTGTATGTTGATTCTTTTTCATTACTACTTTCATTATTTCTTTCATTTTCTTTATTATTACCATGAGGTGTATTGGATAATGAAAGAGATGGTAAGGAATCAAAACGTTGCCTAACTACATAACTACTTTCTTTGAATTGATCATTCACTTTGAATGATGGTGATGGGGAGGAGGAATTTAATTGTTTTTGATTATAGTATGGTTCTGATGTTTTAAATACTATAGGTGAATTTGATTCTGTTTTAAATATAAATTTACTAGGTTTTTTAGGAAGAGGAGGGGGAGTTTTTTTATCATTACCCTTCTCTAAATTTGATAGACTTTCTTCACATTGAATTTGATGTTTTCGAGGTGCAGGCATAGGGTGTACCTCAATAATTGGTTTATGGTCATTTGAAATATTATTGTTAACTATACCAGTAGTTTTTGTACTATATGAGTAAGAAGAATTATCACTTGAAGATGCTATTGAAGTACGTTTTGGTGGAATAGGTGGTACTATTACTTTAGATTGATTATACTCGTCATTCATTGTAGTAGTAGTAGTAGTAGAAGTAGTAGTATTAGACAATAAAGATGAAAAATCCACTTTATCCAAAAACTTGTTTGATTCCAATGTAACAATATTATGATCTACTTCCTGATATTGTGATGTTGATGTATTTATTGTTTCAGGATATGATTGTTCTTCTGAGATAGATTCTTCTGTCTTACTAGCATTAGATGTAAAAGATGAATTGTTACAAAGAATTCTAAAATTAAAGAAAAAAAAATTATTATATGTATATGTAAATATTAAAGAAAGATAGGAAAAAAGAGAATTTTTTTTTAAAAACTTTTTGATGTTAAATTTAGGCAATAAAAAATCAGACCTATAAATAAAATGAAAAAACATAATGTAAACATTCTTTAAAACTTTATGTAATCTTTGAATTGTTTTTATTGGTAAAACGGTAATATTTTTTTGATACAATGAATGACTACTTTCTAAACTCTTCGTCGACTCATTATCGTCATCCTCAGAAACCTCAAAAATTGTTGACAAATGAATATCGTTATTGTTAATATCATCATTATGACATATTTCAAATTGATTACTTGTTTTAGGTGTTTTTTTTCTTTTCTCTGATAGATAGTAATCATGTAAAAAAAGTGAGGGATCAAGGTGTATGATACCCTCTCTTTTTTCACACTTTTTTAATTTTAACATTAAAACTTATTTAATGTATAATAAAAAAAATATATGTATATATATGGAGTATAAAATAACAATTATAATTAAATAATAAAGTGGGGTATTACATATTTTGAAGAAAAAAAAAGTTTTTTTTTTCAAAGAAAACTCCACCTAAAAAATCTTGTTTTTAATTGTGAAAAATAATCTTTAAAAATAAAACTATCAGTATTGAAAAAGGATTAAGTTAAAAAAAAGTAATAGTATTAAAAGGACAATAGAATGACATAATGTGTCAGGCATTATTTATTTTAATAAACAATTTTACATTCTCATTTTGTATTGAAGAGAAAACAAAATATAATAAGAATCTTAATGGAGAGTTAGTTTAAACTTTTAATTGGTAATATCTAAAAATGTGTTAAATAAAAGCAATTTTTTTTTATTATAAACTAGACCTGATTTTTTTTTTATTTAATTTAACATTTTTATTTTTTTATAGAAATAATAAAATTTACCTACCTTTGTGGGGGACGTGAATAAGAGATATTCAAGTCATCTTCTGGAAGAATAGATTTATAGGAAGATGAATTCATTAAATCACGATAATCCATCTGTAATGAATCATTTCTTAAACAATCATTGTTTCCTTCAATCATAGTTTCTCTTTGTGGTAGTGTACCTACTGTAGGTTCAGATGAAAAAGATCTATTATTAAATGAGGATGAATTTGGAGATGATAAAATTGGAAATTGACGTTGAGAACTGTAAATAAAAAAATATTATTATAAATTAAACAAAAAAAATTATAGCATTTTATAATATTTATGTGTATGAATATATATATTAAAAATATTTATAAAAGTTGTTGGTACATACAATATGTAGAAATATTAGATGTTCAAAAATTTTATGATAACATCAAACATTCCAATAAACC
This sequence comes from Strongyloides stercoralis, assembly GCA_029582065.1. Taxonomy (NCBI): domain Eukaryota; kingdom Metazoa; phylum Nematoda; class Chromadorea; order Rhabditida; family Strongyloididae; genus Strongyloides; species Strongyloides stercoralis. The sequence goes on along the minus strand of CM055866.1, from coordinate 5,789,137 downwards.
AGGTTTCACCTTTTATAGAACAGGTGTAAAAATAAATATTTTAAAAACTTACTTTTCTTCTCTTCTTTGTCGTATACGCCTAGCTGCTCCAGAAGGACTTCTATGTAACATGTTTAAAGATGATTCTAAAAAAAATTATATAAATAAAAAAATAAAAAATATATAATATTTTGTAATTATAAATTATTTAAGATATTGAAAATGAAATGTATTTCAAAAAAATTGAAGGCTACCTTACGAATTGAATAATCAAAATAAAAATTATATGTTAAATGATGAATTTTTTTTAATGTCCTTTGATTATACGAAATATATATATATTTTAAATAATTTTCAAGGATATATATATTTTTTTTTATTAATTAAAAATGTATATATTTATAAATTGAGTATTTTTAATAGTAACAATGATAGTATATTTTTTTTTAAAATGATACTCAAAACTGATAAGAGAAATTACTAATAGATAATAGGAACAAGTATAAACAATTGTATGTCTGATAAAACAATAATAAATACACGTCAATACAAAAATAAAATTCTTTAATATTTCTTAACTAATATATTATGTATAATAAAAATTGAATATAGTATGAGTTTAAGTATTAGAGAGGTTAAAAATGTATGAAGTATATCAATACTCTAAATTTTTACAAATCACTCATCAATGAGTCATCAACAAGATGAATTGTATCTTTATTATAATACTACGGAACATGTATGATGTTAAGAAATCACAAATAGATATTTGATAAATAAATAAAAAAAAAATGTCAAAAAAAAATCTTTTTAGAAATAGTTTTAATGAAACTATAAAAGTAAATGTAATAATTAAAAGTAAAATATTAAGATAGTATAGTTTATTTGCTTACATATATGAGGATAGATACCATATAAACAAATAAAAATGAAAAGACATTATAATTATAAAACTTACGAATAACAGGTCTTGTGATATTATTATTATTTTCTTCTTCTAATTTATTTTCAATTTCCTTTGATATTAAAAATGATGTATTAATATTTGAAGGAACCGAATTATTAGAAAATGTTGTACTTGAATTATTTCTAATAGGTAAATATGATTTTTGTAAAATATTACAATTTTCTAACAATTTAGTTGAATTATTTGTAATTGGAAATGTAGTGACTTTTGCTGATTGAGTATAGGAAGGTATAATATTTGATGAATCAGCAGATAAACTATTCTTAGTGATAGGAAATTTTGACTGATGATGTAATAATAACTTTTCTTTTCTTAAATTAAAATTCGTTGATGTTTGAAAATTATCTAAATTCTAAAAAAAAAAAAATAATTATATTATATATGGAAAAAAAAGTATAAATTAAAAAGTAATAGTATTAAATTTCTTAAAAAAAAAAGTTTTAACCTTGTAAAAAGAAACCTTCAGATTGGCATAATAATTTTAAAATTGTATTGATACATTATTACTATAAATTAAAAATTTATATTAAAATAAAAGTTATATATATACGATATAAAGAAACAAATATATATATTATAATAACATGTATTATATATTTAATAAAACTACTCTCTTATTATTAAAAGAAAAGACTTTTGTACCCAAATAGATATTTACCTCTTATAATGATAATAATTGAAAGTTGTAGGTGGATAGGTTATATATAGTAAAATTATAAAAACATTTCTGGCATATAATCAATGTATATATATTATATATATAATATACTATAAAAGGCCAGTATCTATATATGCATATAGTTGTGATAGAAAATCAAATGTAAACGAAATTATATTAAAAATTGATTTATGTATCAATAGATATACATTTATTTATTAACTTTACAATTATCTTTATTATAAGATTAAAATATTTCCTTAAAAATATTAAAATAAAACAAAAGAATGTATCCCAAAAATGTAATTCTTTTAAAAACAAAAGAGAAATTTTATTACACTAAAATGAATGTGAGACTTCATAAGGACAAGGTCATATATAAGAAGTATATGTTGCATGCCTGATGATAGCTTTGATTTAATCTAAAATTAGTTGCCATTCATAGTAATAAAATGTCTTTAAATTGTAAGATTAAACAGTAATACTATCTATTATTAAATATTAAATCAATTTTTATTTTATATAATTTTTTTTTCATATGATTGTATAACTAGAAATTGATAATATAGTTTTATTAATAAATAACAGAAAATTTAAGTTATATTATTGTAAAACAAAATTTTTTAAGATGTTTTTGTAATATTAAGAAAAAAATTATGAAAACATGATTTACTTTTCAAGGTAAAAGTCATTTATTTTAAAATATCTAAATATTTCTTTAAAATTAAAGTAGAAAAAATATTTTAAAATAAATATAATATGATTGTGAAAGTAAACTAATCTTCTTTATTCAAAAATTTTATAGTAAAGACAAAGAAGACTGGAGCAAGGTCAGAATCCTATTAATTTTTATATTTTAATAACTCATGTAGGTATCATAAATGTTCCATTTTTAAAAATTGAATCTTTTAAATGTTTCTTTCTTAAAAATTTTTATATGCCGCTTTATTAATATATTAAATAATTATATTAGGAACATGTAAAGCTAGACAAAAAAAACATCTTGAAAAAGATAAATATAAAATACTAAAAAAGCAATTAAATATATATAAAAGATCCTTTCAAAATATAATAATCTTGTTTACACAATCATAAAATGACTAAATTCTTTCCCATTTTATTGTATTAACTTTTAAAGAAAAAAGTACCTCTTATCAAATTTTAATAAATACTTCTTTTTCTTGTAACAATTTAAAAGATTAAATAAAGATGGTATTTTAAAATTATTGTTATTATTAAATTACAAAATAATTAAAATTAATTGTTATTACTTTATATGAAGAAATTAACTTTTAAAAAAATTGAAGAAAAATTATTATTCTAAATAAATAAAAAGGATTTTTTTTTTCAAAATAAATATTAATAGAGTATTATTATTTCATATAAAGAAAAAAAAAATACATATTTTAAAAAAAAATTATCTATAAAAATATATTTTGAAATTAATATGATAAATAATTTGGTCAATTATATAGAACAATCTTATTAAATTTTTACTGATTTAACATAGAAAAATGTAACAAAGTTACAAAAATAAATATCAAGTCATTTTTCTGTAATATCAATATATATTTATATATATAAGTGTTAAATAAGAATGACACCTGTCAGAATGAGATGAACAGAAAATGAAAAAAGAGTTTATTGATGGAGGACTTTGATAAATAATAATAAAAGAAAAAATATAAGCATCAGTCTTATTGATATATTATTTTGATTTCAATAATAAAAATAATTTAAAGTCTAGAAGAATTACAAATATTTAAAATTATTTTTCTAAACTTTGATAACATCGTAAAAAAGAAATTTTATATACGGGTAATAAAAATTTATTTACACTTTTTTATATCAAAATTTTAGTTTCCTATTTAATGAATATTTATATATAGTAATAAGTAAAAATTGTTAATTATAATAAGATAATAATTTCTAAATAAATAAAATTTTTTTATTAAACTTACGCTACATCTTGATTGACAATAATTTTTCAATAATTTTTGACTTGCTATTCTATTTTCATTAGCACAAATTTTTTTATAATTATCAGAATCTAAATAGTTATCGTATATTTGAGAAGTAATACCATACATATGATTCATATTTTAAAAATACCACATCGACTATTTTAACTTCAATTTAATATTAATTTAACAAAAATTTCTTTTATTATTTTGTCAAAAAATAAAAGAATTTTTTTCTCTTCTAAAAATAAATGGATTAATGTAATTTTATGTAAATATGAAAATTGATAATATTATTATAATACTTTTATAAATAAATTAAATTATTCATTAGTATTTTTATATAAATATAATTAACTAAAAACATAAATGTTTTTTTAGAGTAATGAAAAAAAGTAGACCAATCACTTAAAATAATTATACGAATCAGTAATTTTGAGTTTTTATTGAATCAAAAGAAAAATGAGGTTAATTTATAAAGTATTACTATCACATATATATTATAAGCTAACTCTAATGGATTAATATTTGCATGAATATACATCTGCTAACAAAAGAGGTCTTTTCTCAATAAATATGTACATATAAGAAAAATAAACTTTTACAATTGATATATATATATAATAAATATTATATATTCAAGATAAAAAGACTAAAGTAAATAAGGAATTTTAAAGGTATCTTTAATAGAAAACATAATTTAGTTACATTTAAAATACATTTTTCTATATTTGTATTATTTCAATTTAACTAATGTTTCAAAAATATTTAAGAAAAGATTTAAAAAAATGTAAAGTTTGATAAATAAAAATAAATATAGTTTTAAATATAAACGAAATCATGTTTTTAAGAGATTTATACAAAGCTACCATTTTGTACAATCTTTATAACAGATTTAAAAAAAAAAAGAAAATTTTGTTAAGATAAAAAAAAAGAAAATATATATATTTTACAGTCATATACTGTAATAATCATTCAAATGTTATTAAGTATTTATGAGAAATTATTTATATAGTAATTTGATAAAATCTTCATTCCATTATAATATAGTATAATACATAGTTTTACTTATTAAGGTGAAATTTAAAATTTCAAACGAATCACCTAAATTTCAGTTTAAAATATCAAAATAATTAAGTTAAAATTTTTAAACTATAGAATAATATTTTATGAAGTATGTCAATAAATAATAAATACATGTAGCAATTTTTAAAGTTATTTATTTTTGCACTGAGAAAATGAAAAGAAAGATAAACAATTTATCAACTTTATTGATAAGAGGTAAACTACAATTTTTATACATACCTTATTGTCAAAAATCTATAACTATCTAGAAATTATTTTGAGGATTTCAAGTGGTTATTGGTTATACATACATTGTACAATATTAAGATAAAATTGATAAGAATACTTTCAACGAATTATATTTAATTATTTCGACGTTTAATATAAACATTTAACAATGCCTCATGTAATTATTTAGTTAGTTGATAAAATATATTAATATTAAATTTTATAAAATGAAAATATATGATAATGAGATTTATTTAACACTACTATAACAAAACAACTACAAAAATCATTTATAAATAACCGTCACTCTTCAATAATAGATGGATCAACAAATATAGAATTTATTCTTAATGTAGTTTGTTCTCTAGATAACCCTAAAAATATTAATAATACATTTAAAATTATAACTCTTACATGTTAAATGTTTAACATTTTTTCCATCATATTTTACATAATCAGCCTCCGGGGATGAAATATTTTTTTCCACAACAGTTGCATTGACATAAACTTTATTTTTATTTAATAATGGTCTTCCAATCATAGTAAATTCACTACCACCTATAGCTAAAACTTTTTCTAACTTAATTTTATCTCCAATTTCAATTGGTTGATTATTGTCTAGTACTATAAGATCATTTTGAGAAATTTTAAATTGCCTTCCATTTACATGAACTATAGCAAAAAGTTTAGTAAATTTATCTGCCAATTTTTTTGATATAAGAGATGAAACAATATCTACATTTTTGGTTGATACAAGTTCACTTTTTGCAGTTGAAAATGTACGACTACTTATATAACGCAACATAATTTTTCTAAAATAATAATATTTTAAATAAATTGTAAATAAAAAAAATAAAAAAATGGAATTAACCATAAAAATTTCACGAAAAGTAATAATATTATTTTTTAAAACATGATTTTGAAACTCCTGATAAGGACATTTGATACTCTTCAAATAATAAATTAAAAGCCTTCTGTTCTTCAGGTGTCAATTTTGAATATAAATTATTCATACTCCTTTCATCATCCCCTTCAATAACATTTAAACCATTAGAAGTTAACTTTGCATCAATATCAGTCATTGACAAATTATTAAAATCCTTTGTTGTATCTTTTACAACATCATCTAGATATGTTAAATCATCATCATCAGAATCAAAGTTATTTTCCTCCCCCTCATCAACATTAATTGGCATGTCTACTTTTTCAACATTATCATCTTGATACTTCATATACTCCTCAAAAGGTAATATTGGAGGATTATCTTTTTTGTTATTGTGTAGATTAATCCATTCTTTATAAAATTGTTCTGAGCAAAAGTGTTTTTGACATTTATAACATTTTAATGAGCAAAAATTTTTTCCACATCTTGGGCACTTGTTCATACTTGTTGAATTACAACTACAAAAAAAACAAACTTCCATAGTATTTCTAAAAATAAAATAGTTAAAGTATTGTAAAAAAACAAATATGATATTATGCATAGTAAATAAATATAATAAAATAAAAAACTTAAATGAAAACATACCTTGAATTATATGTACAAATCAGATATAAAATTATTAATTATTTATTACAAATTTTGAGTAAACTTAATTGTAGAAACTCCATGTAATGGTTCCACAAAGAATTTTGGTAAATAGTTAATTGGGGGAAAGAATATTAATATTAATATGGTCCAAATGAAGTGCAGTTTTTTAGATGCATAATGTTTGACGCCATATATTTCAAATAGTTATTCAATTATTTGCTTAGAAAATTATACCATTAAATTCTATTTAATTTCCTCTACAATTTGATACATAAATCATTTTTATTATCTTTAATTAACATTATTTTATTTTAGAATTAAACTATGTTGACGAAACGTGACATTCGTGTTATTATGCTTTATGAGTTTAAATGTGGCACTAATGCTACAAAAACAGCTCAAAATATAAATGAAATTTTTGGAGAGGAACTTGTAAGTGTTTCAACCGTACAAAGATGGTTTAAAAAATTCAAGGAAGGAAACGAAGATCTTGAAAATGAAGATCGTGGAAAGCCTCCCACCATCATAAATAACGATGAATTGCAAGCAGCTGTGGAAGCCAATCCAAATCAAAGTGTTAGGGAATTAGCAGAAATCTTTAATGTGTCAAAGTCAACGATTTCTCGTCATTTAAGAGAAATAGGAAAACCAAAAAATGCTGGTAAATAAATTATTATGAATTCCTAAAATCTGATAAGATCATAACTGAAAAGTTTTATTGTCAAAATGGAAAAAACACTATAAATTGGACAAACAACTGTTTGTTATCAAAAAAAAAGAACTGATACTACTAAATAACAATGCGAGGCCGCAACTTTTAAAACGGATTCCTAGGATGTGAAACAAATCCAGAATTTTAATGCAAATAAAATTGTATTTTCTAACAACAATATTTTGATTATAATAACTCTTGATTAAATAAAAAAATTTTTTAAATTAATTTATTGCCATTTGAAGTTTGGTTAAAAAACTGCATTTTATGTGAAACAATCTAATATATTTGTAGTAGATAACACAAATAATAAAAAAAATTTTTATTTCACTAAATTAATAGAAAATATATATGTTTCAAAAATAAATAAAAACACTGCATTATAGTAATTTGAAATACGCTTTCTTCAAAATTACTTTTGCTGATTTACGCAACAATCTTCACTTTCGTATTCATCATCGGCATCTCCGTCTTCGACTGAAGAAGGCATATTTTTAGAAATAGCTAACATTTTTCTTCGAACTTCCTTTATCGACATTATATCTTTAAGAGTAAGTTCACTACTACCAGAAGTATCCGATCTTTCATCATCAGCAATAAATACTCTTAAACATTTTTTATAAGGACCACCACTTGAGGCACCATCATCAGAATCGACGACTAACACGTAACCAGCAAATCTGGATTTAGTAGGTTTATCTGGAACATCATCATCATCATTTTCGAAAACGGAGAAACTATCTGATTCAGATCCAGAGAGCTCATCTGAAGAAGCTGAGTGTTGATTAATTTCTATGACACTAATTGATGCTTCACTTGAACTTGATTCATCATTTGAATTTGATTCATTACTTGAACTTGATGTGTCACTTGAATTTAATTCACCACTAACTGCCTCATCTGTGTAACCTGAATCACTATTAACTACTGAATTGTGAGAAGTGTCGCTGCCGCTGTCATTGTTAGTATCATCATCGTTATTCCCAATACTTCTGTTACTAGCATATCCCTCACTTTCAGACATAGTAGGATGGGGATCATTAAATCTAGGAAGGTTTCCTTCATTAAGCAAAAATTCTAAAAACCCTCTGTCATCTATTTGAAAATTATGATCCATTTCTCTTTTAAATAAAAAATTTCATCAAAAAAAAACCTTACGCCTAGTTAGTATCGTTAATCTGCAAAAACAAAATTTTTAGCTACATATATTTCACAAAAAATTCAAGTAAAAAAAACCAATTAATAATCAGTATGACTTGCGCTTTTAAAAAAAACAAAATTTTATTAACGAACTAAAATTGTGAATTTTAATCTAAAACATAAACAAAAAAAAAGTAATAATTATTATACAACAACACACAAAAAATAAATGACACTGAAAAATGTATGATAGTGACATTTCATTTTAAACAAAAATAAAATGATAGAAATCATTATGTCATTAATATACTCTATTGTAAAAATAAAAGTACAGAAAAAATGGTAAGGTGCATACATGAATTTCTTTTAAATAAAAGCAATATTTAAGGAAAAAAGTACATTTGATGTACGGGAATGTTTCTTATTCAAAAAAAATTCTATTGCTATCAGGTACAATTTGTTTACACATTTTCAACTAAATCATTAAAAAATCCATTAGAGTTGTCTTCTTTAATTAGCTTCTTAGTGTCTTTAACATTATCTCGTGTTATTAAAGGAATGTCATTAGTCATTTCTGCAATTGAAGAATGATAGAAATTTTCACACATCCCATAACCAATAAAAGACTTTCTACTAGTACTAAGAATAATTTTACCAATAGGAAAAGGCACTGATTTTTTCTTTAAAACTTTATTAGGTTGAACATTAACAAACTTAACATAATCTTCCAACATTGAGGCACACATTAATAAATTATCACGAACTTCAGCAATTGAATCTACTCCATATTTCATTTTTGTATCAATTCTCTCCAACATATATCCATACTCACCGTTTTTATATACATCTATCACACCATTTCCTGTTCCAATATATGTTCTGTCATTTGAAATACAAATACTATTATATTCAGATTCAGCTTGTTCTGACTTGACAATAAACTTTTTTTTACGGAGATCATATACACATAAAAAGCCATCAGAAGATGTAGCTAAAATAGTTCCTTGATTAAATTTGAGATCTGTTATTGTTTCATCTTGTTCTTTAAATTCTAAAATTGCTCCTTCCTGTGTACGAAAGTCAAACATTTTAATATGCCCATCATCATCACCAACAACTGTTTGGATGCCTTTGTCACCACCAAGTGTCAATAAAGCAGAAGGTTTACTTTCAATTGCGTTTTTAATCCAATGATAGGGTTCCATTGTAACTGTATCCATTAATGCTAATGAACTATCTGATGTTGTTAGGGTAAATTTTTTTCCATCACCCATATATGATACATCACGAACATAACTATCATTATCCAACTTAAAACTTCCAAGAGAATTTAAATTTTTTAACTTCATCTCATACATTGTAAAAATTCCATCTAATTGACCAATAATTACCTGCCTTGAGTCTTTTGGATTCATAGCTATGCAAGAAATTTCTTGCTCCAAATAAAAATGTGTCATTTTTTAAGTAGTGCTAAAAAAAAATTTTAAAATTTAAAATAATAATTGTTACTATACTCCAAGATTTATCATATATTCTTTTTAGGAATATTTTGACTGTTTATACTTGTAGTACATACTTGTTTACAATTGTAAAAGAAATTTAAAGTATCTGTTTATGTTAAAAATTATAACTTTTTTGTTGACAGGAGGAGCCAACTACATATAAAGTATAATATTCTTATCAGATTAATTTTTTACAATTTGTATAGATAAAAATAATTTATTTTCTTCATATAAATAAATTATTAGTAAAAAAACGATAAATAATATATTATTTTCTTTTTAACTTTATAAAAATTGAACATCAAATGAAGATCTTAAATTCTTATTTAAAAAAATAAAATTATTATAATAAAATTTTTATTAATTTGCATTGAATAAAAAAATATACATATGTAAATAAGAAACAAATCTTAAAATACAAATAACTTTATAAGATTATTTATTAAAGAAAATATATGTAAAATAAAAATGATTGAAGCATTGAAGAAAATTGATATGCACAAATTGATTATTAAAAATTATACTATTTATCTAATATCAATTGACTTTAATTTTCTGAATTTTATTCTCAATATTATTCTGTATATCAAACTTTTGAAAACATTTTTCCAATTTGGTTTCTCCAACAAAAATTAGTTGTGAATATACATTTGCAACCTACATACATGTCTACACAAACATTCAGAGTGTACATGTAAACTTTTTCCTAGATTATTTTTGACATTCTATATAGTATTGTAAGTGTTTAAAATATTTATCATAACTTTATCTATCATTATATTGTTATACAAATATTTGTAAAAAATATTTAATATAAATGACTATTTACGAAGAATTAAATAATAAAAATGTATTTGAGGAAGAGTTTAGCTTCAATAATTTACATTGCACAGCTTTATGTTGTGCCAAAATAGATACACTATCATTGGAGGATATACAAAAAAAATTATTGGGAAAAGTTTGTAGTGGTATTGAAAATGTTGGATTGAATGATAATACAAGAAATTGCCTTATTGCAACTGCTATATTTATTGTTAATTCAAATGGAAAGGTAAGATTAAATTTCAAAAAATTATGTCTTCTTATATAATAATTATTTCATTTTTAGTTATCAGAACCTTTAACAAAATTTTTATTAGAATGCTTAGAAAAGATTTGGGAAGTTGAATGGAATGAGGAAGAGAAATGTAGTGGTGGATTATTGGAAAAAATGACAATTTATGAACGTTTTACTTTTACTTTCAATACAGCATTATCTGATATAGCAGTTAAAATACCTTCTTTAAAGGAAATGATTATTAGCAGTCAAATTAAATTGATGAATAATTTAATAACTATGATAACAAATTCATGTGATGAGTCAAAAATTTGTGATGAATTAGGAAAAATTAATTTAATGAAATTGGTATGTATTCTTCTTGGTATTGTAAGAAGTTGTGGAAGATTTAGTAATAAAAATAGTCTTTTTTTTATATCCATCTTACATCCATCAATTTTTAAAAGTCATATGAAAGAAAATTTGGTAGGTAAAATAAAACTAAGTACAGATTCTTCTAATTGGTTTGGAATAAATTTGAATGACAAAAGTAATGATGTACCAGTTGATAAAAAAATTTTTCAAAGACCAGGAAGTTCATTTTTTATTATTGATGAGGGTTCCAAAAATTCAGAAACTAATTTAACACTACAAAATATGGAAATGATAATGGAAGGAATGGAAGAACTTTTAAAAGAAAATGTATTAGAAAGATTAGATATTATTGCTGGTGAAGTTTATAAATGTAATGACTTTAAAAAATTCCATTATAAATCTGTCTCTGAAATATTAACACTTGCTTGTATAGTTGTAATACAAGAATATTTAAAGAAAAGTACAAAAAATTCTTCAGATTCTTCATCAATGCCTATTTCTTTTATTAAATACTTAAATACTTATGCTTTGAATATGTTTGAACGTGGTGAAAAAGTACTTAAAAGATTGAAAGAAGAAGATAATGATGGTGTTCAATGGAATAATAAAATTAAACAAATTATTATAGCAAATTCCATTTGTCTAAATATTATTGCTGAAAGTGCTATAGATGAAAGTGATGGAGATATTATTGTAGAAACTATTTCTGATCATATGTTTCATCCACATAGAAATGTTACTGCATATGTTCCTATTGTTATATCAGCTTTACGAGGACTTGGTATTTTATCTGAAAAATTTCCAACAATTTCTAATATTTCAATTGTTCCTTTGTTACAAAAATTTCTTCTTGAACCATGTTTATTGTTAAAGCAAATCATTGTAGATGTATATGGTTTAGGTAAATCTGTAGACAGTAGGGATTTTGATGAATTTAGCCATCATAAATATCAAGGATTGATATGTTTAAGAAATTCTGCTATTGATGCATTATGTTGTGCAGTTAATAGTGCTAAAAAAGTTGAAGAAAATAGTGAAAAATCATGTATGGCTTCATTGTCAGTTAAATTATATTTAAGTGCTAATATAACTAAGAATGCAGCAAATTATTTTGTTGCTGAAACAGCTATATTAATATTAGGAAAATTAGGTATTGTTTTTAAAGATGTTCCAAGTGTTCCTGAAAGTGTTCTCCAAATTTTTCTTCAACGATTTGCCAATCCAAAAGGAAAATTAGATATTGTTATAGTTAATTGTTTAGCAGATATGTGGTTAAATGGTGCAACATCAATCTTTGAACAAATTATGAAACTTTTTACACAAGTTATTGTTGAAAGTAGTAATCATGTCTACTCTTCAGATGGTGGTGAAAAAAGTGAAAATAAATATTCACATGTTTCTTTAGAGGTAGATAAAATTTTATCAAAAATTGCTGATTCAGAAACAATAGATGAAAGTACAAGAGAAATTTTATTAACAAGATATCTTGAGTTATTTGTTCAGTTAGCTATTGAAAGTAAAAAATCTGGAGAAAAAGTTTCAAAAGGAACAATGAAAATTACAACAAGTGCTGGAAATTTAGGTGTTCTTATTCCTAAAATTGCAAGTATATTAAGAAAATTTCCAAAATTTATTCAAACACCTAATCAAAAATTAATAAATATGTTTAGAGAATTTTGGAGTTATTGTACTGTACTTGGATTTGATGTTAGTGCAGCAAACCTTTGGCCTGAAGATTGGCATGAAGCTGTTTGTGAAATTTCTACAAAAAGTCCAATATTTATTGCTAGTGAAAATTTAAAAACTGAATTAATTGATAATGTTGGTATAAGTACAGTTATGATATCTGCTACTGAACTTCAAGAACTTCGATTGACACTTTGTAATGAGCTTCGTCAAAATACTGAAGCTGTTTCAATAATAAATAGGCTAGATTTTACATATTGTATTTATCTTTTATCAGTTATAAGAATGGAAAAAATGAGAGTTGTATATAGTAATGATGTAGAAGCTGTTCATCTTTTTTTAAAATATGTTGAAAATCCAGCTATAAAAAAAGATAAAAATGGTATGTGGACTTGTATTATGGCTGCATCACATATCATATTTGAAGAATATATTAATACAGCTAAAATAAAACAAGACTCAAATTCATTAGAACTTAAAAAACAACTAGTACATCATGCTAGATTTTTCCTTGTCCAATTTAATCATCATATGAAAGAAGTTAGAAGGATAGCTGATACATGTTTATCTAAATTAGTTGATGCATTCCCTTACCTATTATGGAATGGTGATATTTTATTTACAGGACTTCAATTACTTCAATCATTATCAACAAATCTTAAAAATGATAATGAGTGTAAACAAATATTTTTACCAGTTGATGATTTACCTTGGAAAATTCAATTACAATCAACATTAGAAGAAAGAAAAGAAATAGCTAAAGATTTTACAGGGCGTTGTGAACAAATTCTTAGTGAAGCAATGCGTTGGGCTCCTGGTAGTACTCATTCTTATATTTTAGATTATATTTGTAAGACAAATTCAACAAATGACAATAGTTTACGTATTACAATTGAAGCAGTGTTAAAAAATTGTAGAAATAATTCATCAGATATTTATCATATTTCTCCATACTCTCCAGATATTTCAGAATTTTTTTTATCTCTTAATATGCGAAGTTTATATTTAGGTCAAGTTAATGGAATGCTTGAAATGTTAAAACTTTCATCTACTGATGTAGATGAAGAATTTTTGACTAAAAAATTAGTTTTCAAGTTAGAAAATGACTTTGATAAAGCATGTACCTCTAATAATAATGAAGGAATTAAAACTTCAATAATGTTAATGACAGCTTTATTTATTTCATTAAAAGAAATAAATATTTCATTACTTCAAACACTTGTTCGTGTTCCAATAAAAAGTTTTACTGAATCTACAATGAAAATATGTGTACATTCATGGAATTGGATTCTTGTAGCAAAAAAAGGAATTGAAATAAAATTTCTTCAAGAGATGTCTTCGTGTTGGCAAATGATAATACATAAAAAAATTGGGCTTTTTCAAAGAGAGGATCATTTTAAAGATCCTTTAACTGTACAATATGCTAAGAAACGCCTTAGTCCAGATGTCTCTCCACATGCTATTTGGATATCATTTATTGCTGAACGTGTCTCTCTTGCCAAATATTCCAATCAAGCAGAGATGGATTTATTTGAAATGATGTTTATGCAATCATTTTCATTAGCTATTGGTGATAAAATTACTAAAAATTCTTATTCATATGATGGAAATAATGGTAATTGTGATAGTGGAACATATCTTATAAATCATATTCCTTTAATGACAAGAAATATTGAAACAATTGGTGTAAGATTTAATATTTTAAATGCTGTTTTATCAATGATTCAAGGAGACACATCTTCTAATAGAATTTCAAAGAATGTTCTTAGGCAAAGGATTTATGCTGCTGCTTTTGATTACTTTTCTATTGCTCCACAAGTACCAACACAATCAATAGGACAATTAAAAAATGACCTAAAACAACTTATTGTATTTTGGCAATCAATTTATAGTGATTTAAAATATATTAAAAAAGAGGTAACATTTTTAAATAATCTAGATAATGGTAGTGAATTTGGTGGAAGTGTAAAAAATAGTAGTACAATTAATCCATCCATCTTAAGTGGGGCTAATTCAGGGGTATCACAAAATTTTACTTGGCATAATTTAACAAATAACAATTCATCATGGGCTAATACAATTACAATTGTAGCAGCACATAATAAAACTATAGCAAGAGGAAGTGTTATTACAGATTCTCATCAACAACAACGAAGGGATAGGACAACTAATAAGATTAATGAATATGATAAAACTATAAAAGAATCTTCAAGAAGAAGACATTTATTACTTTTACTTTTATGTAATGAAATTGAAAGATTATCAGTTTGGATTCAATCAAGTCAAGCATCTATTGATCCAATACCAACAGAACAAAGTGAACAATCAATTGATATTTGGTATAAAACAACATTTCCAGATGCTAGAACTGAACAAAAAACAATGAGAGATGTTACAAAAAATGCCTGGGAAATATCACCACAAATGGCAATATTTTTACCAGCTAGATTTAGAAAAATTCAATGTATACGTAATACATTAGAAGAGTTAACAAAAGAAAATCCTTCATATGTTTCACATTTACCAGAAGCATTACCATTACTTCTTGGTGATGGGAGTGTTTTTGAAAATGGTGGAAATGAAAATATATTATCTCATGTTCTTACTTGGGCAAAATGTTCCCCTGTAATGGCATTATCTCTTTTAAATCCACGCCTTTTTACACCACATTCTATTACTGTTCAATATGCTATTCGTGTTTTAAAAAGTTACCAACCAAATGTATTACTTTTATATATACCACAAATTGTTCAAGCAATTCGCCATGACACCATGGGATATGTTCATGATTTTATAATATGGTTAGCAGGACATTCACAATTATTAGCACATCAATTATTATGGAATATGCAAGCTAATATTTATTTAGATGAAGAGGGAGAAATAAAAGATTCAGTATTATATGAGCCTCTTACTGAAATTACTAATAAAATTTTATCCAATCTTGAGGGGGCTGCAAGAAGTTTTTATACAGCTGAATTTAACTTATTCAATAAGATAACAAGAATTTCAGGTATTATAAAAAGTTTTCCAAAAGGTCCAGAAAGGAAGAAGGCATGTTTAGCAGAGTTAGAAAAAGTCAAACTTGATACTGTTTCTTATTTACCATCCAATCCAGAGTCATTTTTACTTGAAATTGACTATACCTCAGGTACTCCAATGCAATCTGCAGCAAAAGCACCATTTCTTGCTAAATTTTTGGTATGCCAATGTGGTGTAGATAAACTTGAATCTATATGTTTAGAAAGGAATCGTTTAAATCCATATGATGAAAATTGTGATCGTGAAGAGGAGGAAAGGCGTATTAAGACATTTAATAATTTTAAAGGAAATATTAAAGTTGAGTATGATCATTCAATTCAATGGAAATGTGCCATATTTAAAGTTGGAGATGATGTAAGGCAAGATATGTTAGCACTTCAATTAATGCAATTAATGAAAAATATTTTTGATGTAAATAATATTAATGTATGTCTATTTCCATATAGGGTAGTAGCTACAGCACCTGGATGTGGTGTTATTGAATGTGTACCAAATTCAAAATCTAGAGATCAATTAGGAAGGCAAACAGATTATGGATTGTATGATTATTTTAGACAGTTATATGGTGAGGAGACTGGAGAAGCATTCCAAAAAGCTAGAAGAAATTTTATTAGATCTATGGCAGCATATAGTGTTTTTTCTTTCCTTCTTCAAATTAAAGATCGCCATAATGGTAATATAATGATAGATGATTCTGGTAATATTATACATATTGATTTTGGATTTATGTTTGAGTCTAGTCCAGGTGGAAATCTTGGATTTGAACCAGATTTTAAATTATCTCAAGAAATGGTAGCAATAATGGGTGGTAAAATGGAAGCAGCTCCATTTAAACAATTTGTACAGTATTGTATTCAATCATACTTAGCAATCAGACCATACTATGAATCATTTATAGCTTTAGTTTCATTAATGTTAGACACTGGATTGCCATGTTTTCGTGGAAAAACTATTCAACAATTTAGAGCTAGATTTTCACCTGATACTAGTGAAAGAGAAGCTGCAAGATACATGATGACTGTTATCAATAATTGCTATATGAATGTTAGAAGTAAAATGTATGATCAACTTCAGTATTTGCAAAATGATATACCTTATTAAAATTTAAATATATACATATATATTATTTTCGACTACAATAACAAAATAACATAAATTTATAACTTTTTTTTTTTATTAATTATAAAATATATTTTTTCTTTAATTGTTGATTTCCATTCTGCATCATTGTTTGAGGAGAGTTTTGATACGACTGTGAAGGTTGTTGATATGAATTTTGAGGTTGTTGATATGTATTTTGAGGTTGTTGATAAGAATTTTGTGGTTGTTGATAAGAATTTTGAGGTACTATTTGTTGGTATTGTTGTGGAATATATGAAGTTTCAGATTGTCCCATATTTATATTTCCTCCTTGAGGCATATATAATGGTGGTTGTGGTGTTGTATAAACATTATAATTAGGAGAAGGCTGTTGAACATATATAATTTTTTCTACTGGTTTTGGCGGAACATAACTTTCTGGTTCATATTCACTTTCATATCTTGGTCTAAGCCTTCTTGCTTTAGAAATATAACGTGGTCTTTCCTCTTCAGACTCATCTTCATATGGTACTTCTTTAATTATAGTTTTTCTATGTAATATTATAAGTGGATTTGTAGAGTCATCTTGAATTTGTTGATTAGGTATTCTTTGAAAGATTGGAAAATTTAAATAGCTATAAGTTGGTTGATAAGCCATTCCATTACAACCTGAGCATCCATTACAACAACCCCACCAAAATGAAGATAGTAATTTGATTAAATTAATTCCAATAAATAAATGTAGAAATTTCATTATAATAAAATTATTAATGGAATTATTGTGATAAAATTTATATAAAAAGGAAAAAATCTTTATAATCGTTTCACTTATTACTTAAAAAATCTTGAAATACTTTTAAAAAAATGTCATACTTTCAATTGTCTAGTAATAATAACATGATTTTTATGTAATTAATTTATTAATAACTAAATAAATATTTATGTAAACAATATTTCACAGTTTCCTAAACCTGTTATTGGAACCCATCCATTAATAGTACATGTGACAAGAGGATTACCTCTTATTTTATATCCTTTTTTACATTGTAACACTCCTTGTGTTCCTATTTCATTTTTGTATTCCTCTGATGATTCAATAAATTTAATTATCCCATTTTTTGGAACTATTAATTCTTTACAACTTGTAGGAGAAGTTTTTTTTTCTTCAATAATTTTACATATTCCAAGTTGGGGTAACCAACTACCATCAATACAATGAGCATTATCTGATCCATACAATTGACTATTTTTACATGTTAGAAATATATAAGTATTATGTGGAAGCATTCCATTTTTTAATAATGAATTAGATAAAGAAATTTCACTATATTTATAATTATATAATAAATTTCCATCCCATGGTGGAGGGCAAGGTTTATAATTATAAATAGTTTCTGTTTTTTTAACATTACTATCAACTTCTTTTGTAACATTATTATTTTTTATCTTAGAACAAAAAACATTATTCTTAAAATCAATATCCCATTCCCCATTTTTTAGGCATTTTATTTTATTAACCCCAATCAGTTTATACCCATTATCACATTTAATTTCTATATACTCATCTAAATATTTTAATACTACTCCTTCAAAATTATTATTACCATCAATTGATATTTCATTACACTTTTTTTTTTCTAAAACACATTTACCAATATTTTTTGGTTTCCATTGACCATTATTACATGATGTCTTACCATATCCAATTGGATTATAATTAAAATAACAAAATAAGTAAGCCGTAGTACCATGAGAGTATGAATTATTATTTTTATATATATCATTACCTTCATAAGTAATAATTCCATTTTCAATTTCTTCTATCCCTTTACAGTTAACTTTTTTTATTACAAATTCTAAATTTAAACAATATAATTATAAATTTAAAAAAAAAATATTTATTAGTAAAAGAAAAAAGCTAGTGAGGTTATAATTGAGTATAAAAATAGTAAATTCTTTCTTTTCACATTTAATACAAACAAACAGAAAAACAATATAAAATGATTCTATTGTTTAAGAATACATATATAAATATATGTTTATATATATATATATATATTTATATTGATATCTTAATAAAAAAAATTTATCCTGAAGCAACACATAATCCTAAACCAAAAGGTTTCCAACCAGTCGTTTCACATGTACTTGTTAATGTTCCACTTGGAGTGAAACCTACATTACAAACTAATGTTGCAATAGTTCCAGAAGGATATTGCTGTGTAGTGCTTGAAATTGGTAAAGAATATTCTATTGTGCCTGATAATGGTGCTGCTAAGGCAAAGCATGAACCTATAAATTATTAGTCATATTTTGATTTAAATAAATAATATTTTAAAGCATCATTGGGGGAAGCAAAAGCAAAGCATTTTATGTTTAAAAAAAAACTTTCAAATACCGTTTAATTGTCCTGTATTATTGGAAATAGAAGTTGAGATACATGTTGGAACTGTTGATTGTTGAGGAAATACACCAGATGTACATACTGAAGTAAAAGGTGTTAATGGTACATATCCTTCATTACAAATTAATGTTGCTATTGTTCCAGCTGGAAAAGGACCAAATGTAGCACCATTTGAATATGAAATTCTACCATTTAATGGATCAATTACACCATAAACACATTGCCCAACAGTTGTTGAAGGTAATGTTGGAGTTATAAAATTATTTAATCCAGGAGATGTTGATCCAATTAAATTATTTGTACCAGGTAAAATACATTTTCCAAGAGCAGATGGTGTCCATATTCCATTCATACATGTTGTTGTTGAAGCACCTAATACTGTTGATCCTAAATCACAAACTAAAGTAGCTATAGTCATATGTGGAAATGGTCCATATGATGCACCTTGTGTATATGTAATATATCCTCCAAGTTCACTTCCAACTGGAATTGTACATGATGATTGTGATAGTAATGGTAATCCAGATATGCCTAAATTATTTGTAGTATTACATGTTCCAAGACTTGAAACACTCCATACCCCATTTTCACATGTAGCTGATGAAATTCCTTGAACAAGTCCACTGTTACATGTTAATGTTGCTATAGTACCAGAAGAGTATGGTGGTAAAATTTGATTATTACTATAACTAATAGTACCACCTAAAACCATTGGTAATGGAAAATAACATACTCCTGATGGTAATCCTAAACTAGGAACAGTAGGAAAAATTATCTGCCTTCTATTTCTTGTTACATCCCCTAAAGGAATTAACGTTGAAATTTGTAAAAATTGATTATTATTTTCTTCTATTTTACATGATCCAATTATTGGATTCCATATACCATTAGTACATAAACATGAAGTTACTCCAACAGCTTCATAACCAGATTCACATGAAAGTATAGCTGTAGTTCCAGAAGGATAATTGCCATTGTTTGTTGTACCATCATAATAATATTGTATTATACCATGATCAACATTTAATTGTATACATGTAAGTTGTGTATTAATATTTGATATCTAAAAGTATTAATTTAATAAACTTTTAATTTATTAAAAAATTAAATATTATTTCAAGGTTAATATTAATATAATGCTTCAAAGTTTAAAACTTACACTATTTAATTCCCTTTTTAATCTTTCATCCTACAATAAATTTTGTTTTTAATTAAATATTAAATTAACTATAACATACATCATTTTTTAATAAACATTTACCAAAAGTAGCACTTTTATCCCAACCATCACTATTACATTTAATTTCTGTAACTCCTGTTGGAGAAGATTTTGAATTACAAACTAATTTAGCAATTGTACCACTTTTCATTAAATTACCATTGGATGGGGCAACATAAATTATATATCCATTTTCATGACTTACATCCATTGGCCGACAATCCATTGTATCAATTTTTACACAACTACCAATTTTTGTCCAATTCGTACCTTCACGACATGTTGAAATAAGATCACCAATATGTTGATATCCATCATTACATGTCAATGTTGCAATAGTCCCATGAATATACGAATTATTAGTAAGTGAATTGGAAAATCTTAACGATCCATTTGGAACATTTTGTATAGGAGAGCAATATGTAACATTTTTAATGTTACCATTATTTAACGAAGTTAATGGAATTAATGTAGTATTTGTAGTTGAGTTACTTGGTATCTGTACACCATAGATTATACATTTATTAATAATTAATATAACCAATAAAAGGAAATTAAAAATTAAAGATTTTCCTGGACATGACATCATTTTTTTAGAATTATTATATATATTTAAATCTAAAATAATTTTTATTTAATATTAATATATAAAATAGAAGGAAAAAAAAGTTTATTTTTATAAAAATAAAAAAATTTTCTTTTTTATAAAAAATATATAAATATATTATTATTTTATAAATTCTATAGAGTTAAATTATTAATTTAGCATTGTAGTTAAGGAAATTTATGATTAACTTTAATTTGTCTACATAATTTTTTATAAAAAATTAAAAGATATAATAACAGAAGTTGAAGTGAAATTAAAACCTGTAATTATCAATGATAGACAATTAAAAAGATAATAGAAAAAATGAAAGATAATTAAACAATAGTATTTATTTTAAAAAATATTTTAACAATGATAAATTAAATGAAAAATCTTTGAATTTAAATGATTAATATTTAAACTTATATATTACGGATAAACCTTAAATAGTTGAAAATCTGCTTACCATTTTAACTATTTTTATTACATTGAAATATGATACGCTTCAATTGATAGGATCATGAAAGTTATTTTTAATAATTGTACGTCTATATACTAAATGTTTATCAATATTTTACCTGTTCGCTCTATATCTTTCCATCAAATTACCTTTGAAAATGAGGAAAAATATTGAAAGGATCTTTGAACTTCGATTGTTACATTAAATTACCATAAAAAATTTTATTAACCTTCTTGAAAATAAAAACATTAATTGAGATAAAAAATGTTTTAATAATGTACTAAATTTCACATAACTTTCCATCAAAAAGCTCATTATATTTTTGCTTACAAATTATTAACATGAATATTATTTGGATTATACAGAATAATATTAAAAATACTTGTTTCCGTTATCAATTCATTTGAAGGTGAAAGTTGTTTTGTCTGTTTAAAAAAAAACACCTATTTTTTTGTATAAGTTTTAGTTGAAAAAAAAAGATAAAAAAAACAACTTTATATTGTATTATACATATAAATTTACCATATTTCAATTAACAGGATATATAGTATATATAAATTCTTATAAATTATATAACTATATATAATAAATTTGTTCTTTAATACTAAGATATATAATTACTATTTTGTTTCCCTTTCATAATTATACTAGTACACTTTTTTTATTCAAAAAAAAAATATATATATATATAATATAGAATAGGTATATAATAATTAGGTAAATTTTTAATTTAAGGATATCTTTTAAATCTTTGTATTTATTTATTGGTATATTTGAATATATATTGGTAACAAAAATAATTATTTATAAAAATTAAATATATATTTTAACTATATAACTTCGATTTTATGAAATCCTACTCTAAGAACACCATAATTAAATTATCTATTTTCTGTGTATTAAAGTTAAACTTTTATAATTAATTATTTTCCATGTGAATAACAAATTTATATTTTTTCACCTCATATAAATTAAATTTCACATACATTTTTTCAAAACTTTAATTTCATTTTCTTAATAAGGTAAAAAAGCCAAAAATATAATTGTAATAGAAGCAGATTATTTTGCCATTAAAGAATATATATATATATATATATATATATATGTATTAATATATATATATGTTTATAAAGAATGGAAACTTATTATTACTTGTAAAAAAATTTTTTATTAAAATATATATATATATAGATTAAAGAGTGATATCATAAAAATGAAAGAAATTTAGTAAAAAAAAGTTATCAATTATATTTGTAATTTTTAAATAATATGTCTCGATAATTTATTTAAAAAGTGGTTGCATAAAATTTTTATCTTTAAGTATTATATTATATAATAAATAATATTTATTTTTTTTTATTTTTCTACTTTAAGAAAAACATACGGTATATTCTTATTACATTCCTATATTATTTTACCTATTTTTATAAGAAAGATAAATAATATTCTATTAAATGACATATTTTGCTATATTTGTTCAATCAAACTATTATTATACTATAATACGATTTTATAATATTGTTTATCAAAGGAGTAATATTTTAAATCCATATATTGTAATATCATTTTAAATATCTTTTTTTTTTAATATTTTCAAATTACTATTTTTTTGTTATTGTTGTATAGATAAGCAGTAGTATAAAGTTAACTTAGTGTATATAATTTTAATTTTAATCTTACTAAGGTATGTATAATAATATATAATTATTTGATAAAAAATAAACTTTTAGAAGTGCCTCAAATCAAAATATATTAATATTTTACAAATATGTTTCGTTTTTTACCATGTTGTTTTGATTCAAAAAGTGATGTCATTTCTGGAACTTTTATAAAGAATAGTTTGTTTGTCATTATACTTTATAAATTATACAATAATCTTTTTTTTTCTAGAAATAGAACCAGAAACAGAAAAAGTTAACAATAATGATAATGAGAAAGAAGATAAAAATGTAGAAAATAACGTAGAAATTGAGAATAAATTATCTGAAGGAAACAGTGGTTTTGAGGCAAAGGATGTACCAGCTAAGTCTGTACGCCAATCTGGAGAACAAGAAGCAGATCAGGTTGCATCTAATCAAAAATTGGCTTTTGTAACATAACGTTTTTATACATTTTTTTTAAATGTCTTTATTTATCATATAGTTTATAAAAGTATAGTAAGTGTTATCCCAATAATATATATTTAATATTGTAATATTTTTTATTATTTTTAAATGTTAAATGTATTTTATTTTATTATAAAACAATTTATTTAAAAGAGAGACAAACAAAAAAAAGTAATATAATTATTATATAATTTTTAAATGTATTATTATATAATTTTTTATGCATAAAAAAATGAAAGATAAAAAAAATAAATAGTAATAATTTTTAAATTTTATAATGCTTTACAAATGTACCTTTAATATAAAATATATAAGTTATATTAATGTATAATAATTAATTTTATTTAATAATTTCTATGAAATAAAAGCTAAATAATATAAAATAATTTATAACATTAATTTTAGTTATTACTTTTATTTTATAAAAATAGAAAAGTACGAAAAATAATTCTTCTTAACTGGTTATTAAATGCATAAAATTAATCCAATTCATTGAATAAAATAATTTTCTTTTAATTTTCAAAGAATACATAATTAAAAGGTGCAAGTATCACGTGTCATTTACTATTAAATAAGTTTAATAAAAAAATTTTTTTTTATTAAAATTTTTTTAAACTTATAATGTAATATGATATAAATTTAATTATTTATCAATTATAATAGTTACTTTAATTTTATACTTGTAATGTTCAAATAAAAAAATATATTTTATAACAACAATTTCAATTAAGCAATAAAACTTTGAAAACAAATATAATTTTTTTTATTATTTAGAAAATTTGTATATTCTTAACAATAATAACATAAAAGAATTTTTATTTTTTTAACCAACTTTAATTAAAAATATAATAATATTATTTCTTATTGAAAAAAAATTTTTCTTTATAAAAAAATAGATAAAGAAATGTTTTTTTTTATTAAATGAAAAAGAAAATGTATATTAAAGAATAATATAATAATTAATTATTTATTTGAACAATACATTTCATCAGAATTGTCTAAACATTCAGAAATACCATTGCAAAGTTCT
Source organism: Strongyloides stercoralis (assembly GCA_029582065.1). Lineage (NCBI taxonomy): Eukaryota > Metazoa > Nematoda > Chromadorea > Rhabditida > Strongyloididae > Strongyloides > Strongyloides stercoralis. Next base: position 5,764,371 of record CM055866.1, on the reverse strand, counting down.
TTTTCAGAAATACATTTTTTGTTGTCATGACATTGAAATTGATTTGGAAGGCATAATCTTGGATCGCAGTTTTCTTCATCTTTTGAATCTTTACAATGAACAATTCCATCACAAAGATAACGTTTACTAATACAACGTGGATCACTTCCACCACAAAGAATTTCAGTTTGATTATCACAATTAGAATTACATGTTTTACCATCATCATTAAGTGTAAATCCATCACTACAACTACAAACAGCTAATGTAGCATTTTCTTTTAATAAACAAAGTTGAGAACATTTCATATCATCACATGGATTTTTAATTTCAGGTTGTACAGATTTATGATATATTTTTATTGAATAAGGTAAAAGTGCTGTTTGTGCAAGTACTGTAACATTATTTCCATCTATTTTATTTGCCTTTAATATTCCTCTATAAGTCCAGTCAGTCCAATAAATATAATCATTATAAATTGTCATACCAAATACATGTGGTACGGAAGCTGGATCAGAAATGATTGTCTTTCTTGATGATCCATCTAAATTGGCTGATTGTATTGTATCTAAAAATGCATCAGCCCAGTATATTTTATTACTATAAATATCTATTGTTAAAGCATTTGGCCATACAATTCCATCAGTTATAATTTTTTTAAAATTACTTCCATCCATATTTGCAGAGGCAATGAAGGCATTTGATGACCAATCAGTACCAAAAATTTTTCCAATTAATGAATGGCATGCAAGGGCTCTTGGTGTTGTAAAAATATTTTTATACAATTTTTTTCTAAATCTTCCATCAAGTGTTTGGACGAACATGTCAGACTTTCTAACAGTATATAAATTTCTACCAATCCAATCAACAGTTATTCCTTCAACACCATCAACTTCAAATGTTTGAACAGCCTCAGGAAATGCCCCATCAATATCAATTTTTTCAATTATTTTTGTCTCTATATCAACATAAAATAATTTTTTATCCCTAATATCGACATCTATCATAGCTGCTTTTTGTAAACCAGAACGTTGAAGTTGAAAATTTTTTCCATCATCAGAGATATTCCAAATACTTTGTCCATGGGCAAAGAAAAGCCAAGGTTGGGTATCTTTATCAATAAGACTACATGATTTACCATCTTCATCAAGTTTAAATAAATTTTCATAACAACCACATACATATGATCCTTTTGTATTAATACATTTTTGTGAACATAAATGTTTCCCTTCAACACATTCATCTATATCTTCACATTTCATTGTTATATTATTTCCACGATATCCATTAACACATATGCATGTTCCATTCTTATTACATGATCCAATACTTTTTTCTATTTCAACTTCTTCAAATCTTTTTAATATATGATTAAATTTTTCAACACCACAATTATCTTTTTGACTAATTTTATCAGAAATAAATGTTAAAATATCATGCTCTACATTACTTGCTTTAGGACATTCTTTTAAAAATTGATTTTGTGTATAACAATTAGATATACTTTTAATTATTCTACAAATTTCATCTTTACCTTCCTCATGATTTGTTGTAGTATTCAAGTTAACCCCACTATCATAATGAAAAAGTGAATTAGATGTAGAAGAATTGTCATAATTATAAGTTATATTATTCAAACAATTAACCATATATTCTTCATTTTTTACCTTCATAAAGCAATCTTTCTCTGTAAGAATAGAATCTTTAACTGGAAATTGGCAAAGGTATTCAAAAAGATGGACTTGTTTTGGTGCTATAGATTCTCTATAATAATAGTAATTTAATATATTTAAATTTTTTTTATATTTTAAAACTTACAAACAACTTTTTTTAATATTTTTAGAACATTTTTTATAAATATTTAATTTTTCACATACAATATCAATGTCACTTAAAAATGGATGAAGTGAAACTTTTTTAATATTAATATAATCTAATAAAGTAGCACTACAATTTATAGCAATTCCTTCTTCAATTATGTTACATGATGATTTTAATAATGGTACTTTATCAATTGTAGTTTGAGGAATAATTATAGTATTTCCAGTAACTTGAAGAAATAATAATTTAATAATAAAAATATTTAATAAATTATTAATCACCATACTTGGATATTTTATAATAAATTATTAAAATACTTTTTATATTAAAATTTTATAACTTTTAAGGTACTTAAAAAGTTATGAAGGAGTGGATATTTAAAAAGTATAATAATCTCCTCCTAAGTAAAGTTCATTTTAAATACAAAATTGGTCAAATATTATAAAGAATCAACATAATATTAAGAAGGATAATATTGTACATGTAATCTATCATATATTACAAATAAGATTTAAGAAATAATATTGACTATTTTTTTATTTACACAACGGCATTCTAACATTTCTGTAAACACTTCTCTATCCATAGGAGTGTGATTGACCTTTACGGCATTTAATATTACCATGAAACATAATACTTAAAAAGTTAATAACTTTTCATATTTGTAAAATGGATTTTGGTTACAATAAACTTATGAATAGAAAAGAACACATATTTACAAACTAAATCTTTGTTCAAATAAATTATAAATGTTTAAAATAAATTTTATTAATTTAATTCAACTTATTTGATTTATTTTCCCTAAATACTTCTTAACATTTAAAGTATTCGAAGGCTAATTATCTTATTAGAAATTATTCAAAAAAAAGTAAAAAAAAAAACTTTATTTGATTCTTTAAGAAACATATATAAAAATATATTTTTTTTCTGTTTAATTTTCATACATATATATATTTTTTTACTAATTAGTAAAATATAAAAATTATTCTCTTCTTAATGATATCAATGTTATCTCACAAGAGTTCCATCGTTTAATTGGAGGTCCCCAAAAATTTGTACCTAAAAAATATTTTATTAATTATTTTAACAAAAAAAAATAATAAAAATATCATACCTGCTGAAACGTATATTTGTGAATTTCCTATTACTGTATGAAGGCCATATAAATAGGTATTTAAAAGCCAAGCTATTGGATATACAACATAAAATTGTCCTGCATGAGTGTGACCAGAAAGTGTAAGATGAACCGGTTTTGTACGTATCAATGGAGACCTTAATATTTTATTTGCTGCATTTGGTTGATGGACTAATAAAATATTAGTTGAATTAGTATCAGGACATCCCTCTAAAGCCTTCTTAGCATCCGTTCCATGACCAGGAACATTAATATTAGTTGAAAATATATCATCAACCCCAGCAACACAAATGACATGATTTGAATTGTCCCTTCTAATAATTCCCCTTGAATTTCTTAATATAGTCATATTTACATTTTTTTTAAAAAACTCCATCCACCTATCAATGTGATCCTGATAATATTCATGATTTCCAGTTACAAAAAATGTTCCATATTTTGATTTTAAATTATTTATTAATTTTACTCTTTCACCTAAATATTCCACATACCCATCAACTAAATCACCGGATATAGCTATCATATGAGGATTTAATTTATTTACACTATCAACCATCTTTTTGACACGATCTTTATAGACAGTTGGACCAATATGAATATCTGTAAGGAGGGCAATAGAAAAATGTTCATACTCTGGGGGAAGATTATCAATTTTTACATCAATTTTTTTTAATGTATAATCAGAGTTAGTTACAGTAAATCCATGAATAGTAAGTATAATAGAGAAAAAGATTCCAAATATAGTAATAATATTTCTATAATATTCAGGAATAAATTTTGTCACCACCTGTTGTGATGTTAATGAAATGACAAATAAAATAATATACTCAGCAATTAATAAAAATAGTATTAACAAATTAAAATGTAAATAGATAGAAAATGCCATAAAACATAAAGTAATAAATGTAGAATTTTCAGGAGATTTCATATAAAATGTTAACCAACAAAAATGTGTCATCAAACAAATTGTTAAAGCTAAAATACGTGAAGACACTTTAAACCATATTGGGGAATGCCTTCCAAGGAGAATAATTTTTTTCATCGTAATTGTGGAGCCAATAAACATTCCAAATTGTGCCAATATAATTATTTGTAATCTTTTTATCATTGCTTTTTTGTTATCATCAGCAAATATCAAAAATAGGGTGATGATAAGAAACATTGAAACACCAAGTATTGTAAAATTTCTCCAATATATAAACATTCCCATTATATCAAATTTTTGTCCTTTCCTCTTACCCAAACAACTACACTCTTCAATATCTTCCTCCTCTTTATTTTCAATTAAAGGAATTTTTTTTTCATCATCTACTACTCTTCTTGAGATAGAGGATGTAGATGGGGAATTTATTATACGATTACTCTCCGTATAATATTTCTCTGGTGATCCAATATTATTCTTAATGATTGCAATAGCCTATATATATATATATATAGTTATTTTATTAATATAATTAGTAAAATATATCAATAAAGAAATAAAATAATAATAATAATAATAATGGAGTTAACCAATTTTATAAAATGTTGAAAATGAAATTTTATTAATAAAAATATATGTCATTAATATTAATTTTGATAATCATAAATTACATAATCATATTTAATGATAAGATAAATTATTAAAAACTAAAATAAATGTATTTCATAATTTAATCTACTGAATTTTTTTTCTTTTTTTTTATCTCTACTAATATGTATTCTATATTATTATATTTAGAAGTATTATATATAGTAAAAAATTTGAAGAATAACATTTTGTAAAAATCATGATGTATAATTGATTATGTTTATTATCATTTGAGAAATGTCTGTTTGCTTATCGCAATATAGTATTACTAATAGAGTGTAAACTTTTTTTTAATAATTTTAAAATATCAATAATCATAGGATTAAACCTTCTTTAGCTTTTTTATACTTAAAAATAGTTTTTAAAATAAATTATATACCATTTTTTTACTTTTATAAATTAAAAAAATAGTATATCATATTATAATTAAATTTGTTAAAAAAAAAGAATATAAAAAATGGTATAAAATTTTGATTTAGTTTTCAAAATTAAAAAAAAAATTTTTTTTAAGGTATCTATGGTATTTATCAATAAATATAATATATTTTTTATTAAATAATAAAAAAAAATAATAAAAAATTTTTATACAATTTCTTTATACTTTAAAAAATAAAAAATATTTTCTTTTAAAATATAGTAATTATTTATTCCTTGAAATGAATTAATTAATTAAATTTTTACTATCTAAATTATTTATTTATTTAAAGTTTTAAAGATGAAAGTTATTATATCTATATTTGGGAGGATTGACAATAAAGGGATAAAATAAAATTATAAGAATTATTATTATGTATATGAGGAGGTTGACAATCTAAGGAAGGAGGATAATTCTAAATTTTTATTTTATATAGAAGAATATTGGAGTGATATATATATTATAAGTAAATGCATCATTTTTAACCTTGAAAAATGGGTAGACTATTTTTTTTTCCATCAAAATACTTTCTTTTTTTAAAATATATTTTTAAAATAATATATTGTCAATTTTTATTTCAAATCAAATGGTATATTAATAATACATCAATTCAAAAATAACTAAATAGTTATTGATTTTTAAACTTTATACTACTTCTTTTTTCCTATTATATTTGGTATGATTGTTTGGTAATAATAGTTTGTTTTTTTTTTTAGAAAATGGCTAAAAATACTTCAAATACTAATTATAGAAAGTTAGATGTGGATGCTTTTGATCCAGAAAAATTTGATGAAAATGATGAGATGTTTAATGAAAATCCTTCAGCTGTTGGTCCTGATGATAAATTAGTACAACAATTATTAAATAGTGGAAAGAATGCAGAGGCATTAAAAGCTGCATTATGTAATGCTCCTTTAAATGTTAAAAATACGGTAATTTTAAAAAGTTTAATAATATATATATATAATATTATATAGAATGGAATATTAGAGAAAGCTGTGGAGACAGTCGTTAAGACATTAACAAATCATAGAAATGCTGAAATTGGAGAATCTATAAAAGAATTGAATGATGACGAAGTGGATATTTTAATGAAATACATTTATAAAGGAATGGAAATTATGCCTGATGGAAGTGTGTGTAATTCATTACTATCATGGCATTCTCATGCCTTTGAACGTTGTGGACATGGTGGTATAATGAGAGTTTTTAGTGATAGAACCCGCTTTTAAATAAAATTAAATTTAACTTTGAACAATCAAAAAAAAAAAATTAAATTATTATTTTTAAAAATAAAATTTTTACTTATGAATTTGTTATATTGATATATTATATAAATATTTATTAAATTATACACTTTCTTTATTTATTTTTTCATCTTCTAGTAATGAATCTTGTAATTGAAAGAATATTCTTATATTAGGACAATCCCAAAGCATAAATACATTAGATATATTTAAAAGAATAAAAACAAGAAATGACAAAGTTATAGAGATAAGATAATTAGATAAAGCTACTCCTATTTCTATCCATGTCCCTTCATCTTTAAGGTTAAGAAACATGAAAAATGCTAATATATTAGATATTATCATAATGAGAATTGAAAATCTATATAAGGCACCAGCTTTTCTAGCTAATGTACCAGAAATAGATAATGTTACAATAAATATAGGTATTATTTTTTTAAGAATTAATAAAGAATATATGTATGTTGATGGGAGAATTTTAAAATATGATGGAATAGTTATATTAAGATTACAAATTTTAAATGAATTTATACTATCAATTGAAAAGAATGCTATAAGAAATAGAGACATAGCTATATATGCTCTTTGATATTCTTGATTAGAAAATCTACCAAAAATTGCATCATCTGAGGATGATGGTATTGAAATTAATTTTATATTTAAAAATTCATGTTCAAAGAATATACTATGCTCTAATCTTACATAACAATAAAGAATAATTATAAAAATTAAAAGAAATAATAATTCAAATGATATAGTTAAAATGGAATATGATAAAAAAAGTCCTGTAAAAGATATTACAAGTTTATCTGATAAATTTAAAATTGATAAAAATGGAAATGTTATAATAAATAGGGGTAAAGTTAATAGAATAATAGAAGTAAGTATTGTTGATTCAATCCAATATGTTATTATTAATACAATAGGAAAAATTATAAGAATACATGATATATATATTTTTAATTTCTTTTGTATTAAAGAGTGTTTAAATGAATAGTAAATAAATAATATTGTTCCAAAAATAAAAGTTATATAAAGGATGATTTTTGAGTAATCTTGAGATATGGGTAATGGTAAAAATGGAAATATTGATAAAAATAAACACCCAGCAGACCAAATAATATTATATGGATAAGTCTTATTATTATGCAAGTAGGGGAGTAAACTTAATGTTAATAAGATTAATGAAAGAAAGCGTCGATCATAAAATGAGCACAAAAATATAGCTAAAGGAATTATTTTTGTAACAAAACTTATAAATATTTCTATAAGGTATTGTTTTGCTGTTTGTAGTGGAATTTTAAATATAAATCCAATATATGAAGTTATTGAAAAAATATTATTAAAAAGAGAAAGAAGGTAAATTGGAGTTAAGTGATGTAATAAATATGAAAATGATTTTCCTAAATATATATTAAATATTATTACTATAATAAAATAAATTTGAAATAATGGCTTTGGAATTAAATCTCGATATTCAATTGAATTAAAATAATTATATCTACCAATAATTTCATGAATTATAAAGACCCATAAAATAAATGTTACTGAGAGGCAGTATGTTAGAAAATTTCTATCATAATTATGAAAATAGTATAAAGCTTTTTTTACCCTTGGAATCATATTGAGACACATTGATGCAGCAACATCATATCGTCGATTTTCAACTAATCTTGTTATTTCTTTTGTTAATGTTGATAATGTTTTTTTTGTAAATTGAATATCCTCTTTAAAAAATAGTGTATGATTATAAACTTGTTCTCTTTTTATTAAATATTGCTCAACCATTTGTTTTAAATTTCCACATGATGCTTGATATTTATATTTAGGTGAAGATTTAAGATATTGTTGAGGGACAACTCCAAGATTATTTTTTGGAATAGCTATACCAATTAAACTTGATAAAAATGATGGAATATCTATTTGTTTAATATATTGTTTTCTTTTATAAACTTGAATACCTGATCCCCATGCAATAAAAGGAATTTGTTTTTCATATTCAGAATTTTCACCATGCTTTCCTAAATCTGAAATTCCATGATCTGAAGTAAAGATATAGGCTGTTGAACGGTCAGGATATCTTTCTTCAATTAATTTATAAATATCTGATATATTTTTGTCAATCTCAATAAGCATATCAAGATACTCTTTAGAAGTAGGCTTATAAATATGCCCCACAATATCTGTACTTTCTAAATGTAAAAATGTAATTGTTTTACTTTCTTGATTTTGATGTGAAAAGTTTTTATAAAAATTTTTAACATTTTCAAAAACCCATTGTGATGATAATTGATAATTTTGAAATTTTTTACTTTTTTGAACAAAAGGAAAAGTTTGGATTTTATTATTATCTTTATCAAATAACTTTACAATATTCTGACTACCAAAAATGTATGATTTTTTTGATCTATCAAAAATTGTATCAATATTAATTGGAGTTGTTTGTAATATCATTTCTAAAATATCTCCATATGAACCAGTTGTTGAAGCAATATAATTTCCTCTTGTATCATGAGTTAATAGCCTAGTTTCACTAATGCCAAATAATGCTTTTCCTTCTAAAATAATTTTATTTAAAAATGTTATACTTGGTAAGTTTTGATAAAATACATTCTCTCTTACTCCACCTAAAAATATTTATGATAAAAAATAAACTATATAATTTACCAACACTAAATATAACTAATCTTTTGGCTATTCCTTGAATTGAAATTTCATGAGATCTATTAATATTTAATATTGGAGATGTAAAAAAAATTGTAAATGGAGCAAATATAAGGATTTGATGAGCAATTATAACTCCAATTGTAACTAGTAATAGTTTCATTGAATAAATATTATATTTTATAATAAAAAAATTAAAATTTTATTTTATAATATTAGATATATATATAATCTAATATAATGCCAACAATATCTTGGCCAAATCGTTCTGGGAGTAGTTAAGATTAATCCTACAAAACGTCTCTGGCCAGATATTTTTAAACATTATTATGTTGATTGTTTAAACCAGAAGTTGTAATTAGTTAGAATTTATTACAATAAAAAGGGTTAACTTTAAGTGTAAAGACAAATATATTAACTAAATATTATATAATAAAAAAAATTTATAAAAATATTATCATATCTAATTTTATTAATAAATGTTTTTATAAAAAAATACGTCATCATAATTTTCTTTTAATTTCTTTTCTAATTCATCAACATGTTGGTGATTTCTAGTTTCAACAATAAACTTTACACGAACACAAAAAATGTCTTTTTTTAACCAAGCACGTTCATGAAATATTTCTTTAATACCAGCACCTGCATCTCCTATTACTTTACATAACTCTGCCATACATCCTGGTCTATCAGAAATGACTACATTAAAACGAATTAATCTTGAATCATGAGATAATGCACGATCAACACACCTTCCAAGAGATGTTGTATCAATATTTCCACCACTAATAATAACAACTACATTTTTTCCTTCAATTTCTTTTACAAATTCATGATCAAATAATGCTGCTAGCCCAGTTGCACCAGCACCCTCTGATACAACTTTTTCACCCTCAATTAAACGAAGTATAGCAATAGCAATTTGTTCCTCATTTACAGTTACAATTTTTTCAATCAAATCTTTAGATGATTCAAATGAATTACACCCTATAACAGGGACAGCAAGCCCATCAGCTAATGTTGGCTTTGTCTGTGTTAATGTTGGCTTTCCATGTTCAAGTGAATTTTTAAATCCTGGACATGTCTCTGGTTCAACACCAATAATTTTGACTTGTGGAGCTATAGCTTTAACAGCAACAGAAATTCCAGATAACAAACCACCACCACCAACAGGAATTAGTATTACATCAGTACTTGGAAGTTGTTCCATAATTTCAACACCTATACTTCCTGCTCCAGCAAGAATATCAATATGATCATAACCATTAATATATTTTCCCCCTTTTTCTTCAGCCATTTTAAGGGCAATATTTCTAGATTCAGCTAAATTTTCACCCTCAACTATAACATTAGCCCCATAACTAATACAATTATCAATTTTCATTAATGGTGCTATTTTTGGCATAACAACAGTAACAGGAATGTCAAGTTGTTGTCCATGATAACATAAAGCTAAAGCATGATTACCAGCTGATGCAGCAAATACCCCAATTTTTTTTTCATTTTCATTCAATTTTAATAAGGCATTCCTTCCTCCTCTTTCTTTAAAACTACCAGTTACTTGATTAACTTCCATCTTTAAGTATACCTTGGCATTTGTTAATTTTGATAATTTATGACTATATCTCAAGTCAGTCTTTAAAATTCCACTTTTTATTCTATCATAAGCTTCATTAACATCATCATATTCTAATTTTAATGGATTATTAGGATCACAATAAATGTCGTAACGTGGGCTTTCCATAACTTTATAATAGATTAGTACTTTGAAGATAAAAAAAAGTAGTATAAAATAAAAAAGTGGAAATAGTAAAATATTTTATATTGACACTCTTTATATAAAATATTCTTTTAAGTATAAAGGAAAGGATTGTAAAAATATGAGAATATGAAGAAGAAGAAGAAGACTGAAAGGGGTGTAATTTTATTTAAATTGCAAGACAACGTTATATAAAGTTTATAGAAAAAAAGAAAAAAGGAAGTCGGAATGTATTTTTTTTTAATAAAATGTTTCTTTCTCTGTGGTAGGCCTTAATATATTAAAAATTACATTTTTATTAAAATAATTTTTCAAAGTATTAAAGCAATCAAAAGAAAATGTATAATTAATTATTAATAAATAAAAATAAAATATCATTGATTAAATGCTCCAAGACCAATGACCAAATTTCGTCTAGTAAAGTGAATTCCTAACATTGGTGTATTTTTAGTTGCATATGAATATAAATGAAAACCTTTAGGATTTACTCTTTGATCTGTTAATGTTGTATCATTTGATTGATTAATAAGGGAATGTCGTAAGGCTTCCATTCCATAAAAACTAATACCATGATAAGGAGAATTAACTGCAACAACTTCAGAGTCTCTTGAGAAAGTTATAGCACCCATTGAATTAGTAGGTTCTATTGACTGATGTGCTATCATTTTACTTGTTGACAAATCCCATATAATAAGTGTCCCATCGGAACTTGTTGAAGCGATAAACCTTCCATCTGGTGATACTTTCACTCCAGTTATACTTCCTTTATGTCCAGCAAACGTTTTCACACAACCTCCTGTTAAAATATCCCATACTCTTACATATCTATCATCACTACCACCAATTAAATAACTACAATTTGGATGATAATCTATACATGTTACATCTGATAATGGTTCAGCAAAAATTCTTAACGGTTGAAGCCTATCAGTACTCCATATCATTGCGGTGTTTCCAGCACATGCTGTAGCAAAATATCCACCCCGTTGACAAAATTGAGCCTGATAAACAGGAGTAGTTGTATGATAAACAACAAGATTCTTTTTAACACCTAAACACCATAATCTTACAGTATTATCATGAGAACTAGATAGTAATAATTTTTTGTCTGGAGAAAAATTTACAGAATACACTGGACCATAATGACCATACATATAAAAATTTTTTTGGGTATGATTATTATCATATAAATCATCGTCTTTTATCAAATCATCTTGATCTAATTCTTCTAATTCAGATATTGGTTTGATTAATTTTAATTCATTATCTCCTATAGAAGTTACATAAATTCTAGAATCAAAAAGGCCTGCACTAACAATTTGTGAATCTTCTGTAATATCAACAGAACATACCCCTTTTCTACCATTTAAAAATGTATACATACATATTGTTGGAGGTTGATCTTTTCCCAGTCTACATCTTTTTTGATACTCTTTTTGGGCTGCCCTCCTGTCAGATTTCATGTTTTCTGTCAATGCTGGTAGGGGTATTCGATCAATAGCAGGTGTTATATTATCTTTTTTTTTATTATCCTTTCCCTCTTTTATTTTTTGCCTTTTTTTATCAGAAGCAAAACTATCTGTTATGTCTTCTTTTAATGTACCATATAATACTTTATATTTTTTATCACCTTTTTCTCCTGTAGCAGATTGCCCTAAAAAACCACCCAATTCACATTCAAGTGTTGATATATGTTTTTGCCCCTGATCATAACTTTCAATTTTTAATTTTTCTTTCTCTATTTTTTGTAACATTGGAAATAAATTCATCAAATTTTCAATATTCTTTAAACATTGCTTCGACACTCGAACAGTAAATCGACTATTACATAAAATTTTAATAAGTTCACAATTTTGAGCTTGAATTTTTGACTTTACCCTTGAAAGGGTATATATTTGTTCTTGATACCATTCTGGTACATTAGCTTTATATTTTTCAAAAAAAATAACACTAATATTTGCCTTATCATCCATAATCATGTCAATAAAAAGGTAAACAAACATTGGATATATAAGAATGGCTAAGTCTCCCTTCAAGTAGTCAGGGGTCTTTTGTATATGATCTAGGAGGCCCTCAAATTCAGATGAAACTTTGTCTAAATATATCTCCTCATCTTGAGCATCATCACCAGTACCAAAATTTTTTAGTAAATGACGGGCTTCTTTTGTTAGAGATTCTTCTGTTTGCTAAAACCACATTATATCTTGGGGATAAAAAATTAATTTAAACTTACTACTAAGCCATTTTTTCTTAATAAATTAATAATACTTTGTAAATTTTCTGGGGTTAAAGTTAACTCATCTAGTGGAGGGTTGACTGATAAAACTTCGTTTGAAGACATCCTTCTAATTATGAACTTCTAAACACATTAAAACCTTTATTAAATAATATACAGTTACATACTATAACAAGAAGTATTTCTCCAATTGTTGGGTAGAGTCTTTGCAAGATATGAAGATATTATAATGCAAAGTAATAACTTATCTTTAAGACTTTTTTGCTTACTTCCTTTGATTTTATTGTTTTACACTTTTTTTTCAGAACTTTTATTATGTTTAGTATGTTTATATTAAAAAAAATTGTTCGCTTTTACTGTTTTTTAATGTATTAAACTTTATGCATTTTTTTAATATTATATAATGACAACTCAAAAGTAAATTATTATAATATTACTTCTTTTTTTTTTATCACATTATCTTTTCTGTACCGTTATTTTTTTTGTTTGTTTGATTTATTGCCCATTATAGTTATATATAATTTATTTGTTTAATAACATTTTTTTTCAGTAATTATTGTGTAAATGACTATGGAGATAAATGATAAAGAAGAAGGATTAAATAACACTGATAGTAGTAAAAATGTAGTAAAAAGAAAAACACTTAGAACTTCTGATTTAAGTGAAGATGAAAAAATGATTTTAAAAACGTTACGCTCTTACTACAAAATTTTACAAGAAACTAAAGATGTTTCTTATTTTTTAGAGGTATCTTTTATTATATTAATTTATATATATTTAGACAAATCTATTTATAGGATGATACTTTTAATAATATTCTGGTAACATTAATGGATGATAGAAGGCATTCAATTATTACATATTTAACAAAAGTAAGGCCACATTTATATAATTTATATATTTTTATATAATTTTTTTTAAAGATACTTCTTATTTTAACTGAAAAAGTTGATAATGCCAGAAAAATTGCATCAATATCAGGGTTACAATCAAAATTAGCTTCTGCAACAGAGTATGACTTTCCTCCTAAGGTATTAAAATACTTACTTGTTGTTCAGTCACGTTTAGAATCAAGTAAATTACAACGTAATACAACTTGTAGAAATTTAAATAGAAAAATGTTTTATTTGAAGGATGCCAAACAATTAGTTTATCAATTTGATGAACTTAATGAAAAACAAAGAGATGATGTTGAGAAGGCTCTTCTAAGTCTTAAAGGTGTATTATCTGTCTCGGTAGACACTGAAGATTTAAAATGTATTGTTAGAGTGAAGGAAATAGTGGAGTCAAGAGAAGTTGCCTATAGAATTTTAACTGCAGGCTTTGATATGATTAAACAGATTATTAACACTTCTGATGGAGAAATGGAGGTCTTTGAATTTTATAAAGATCAACTTCAAGATGATAATTTAATTAACAATTTACCTCAATATTTGGATGAACATGTTGATATATTTAACCCTGAAAATTGTATTATCACAAATGATGATCTTAGAAAGGCTGAATCATCATCAAAAGGATGGTTTTCTACTATAACTTCATATTTATGGTAATAAATTATTATTTTGTTTAGTATAAAAAATAGTTTAGTTAGAAATAAACAACAATTAAATTATTATAATTAATTTTAATTTACTCAAATACAAAATAATTAACATAGAAAATACCATGCGAAGTGATAAAAATATTCTTCAATGCGCGATATAACATGTGGAAAATGTTGTTGAAAATTTTGAAAAATAGAATCTCTCAAAAAAATAATTAACATATGTCAGTCACCTTGGTATAATATAATTCTATGTGTTCCAATGATGTGAGTTATAATTAGATTTAGGTTGCATCATTCTTTCGTTTTGATGATTTTGTGTTTGTTGATGATGCCCACCACTGCTACCACTTCCTCTCATTTGATTATACGATTGTGAAGTGTAAGAATTTTGTACGGAACTACCCACATTTGAGTTTGATCCACGTTCCCTATCACGATTGTTACTAACGTTAGATGAATAGTCAACTGGTCCTTGGTGATGTCCACCATATGTATTGCGTTTTGGTTGTTGATTACCACCTGAAGGTGTTGACGATAACCTTATATCATTACTTTCTTCAACTTGATGAGGTACCATTTGATTTGCTGTCAATTTAGGACCACCCCCTGGAAACATCATATTAAATGGATATTGTTGATGTTGATGAAACGCCGCTGGAGGGTATTGAAACAAATTTTGGTAATTACTATGTTGTGTAAAATATGCTGCACTTCCTGCTGCCATATTACCTGGTGGACCATTGAAACCAGGTGGTGGAGCAACACTTGTAGAAGTGTCAATACCTCTTTGTTGTGTATTATTCGTAACAGGGGCAACAGATGTAGCTGTTGTATTAGGGATATTAGATGTATATGATCGGAAGTCATTAAAGCTGTTACTAGAATCATTATGTCGTTGATGGGATGGTCCTGCAGATGGAATATTATTCTGACTATGTGCAGCAGATTGACCACCAGAATTTGAATTCATTGTAGGTACTAAATTTGATAATGAATTTAAATCTAAATGTGCCATATTGAGAGGAAATTGAAACATAGTATATTGTGGATCATCAGCTCTCATTGAAGAAACCGGGTTAAATAAATTCATGTTATAATATGGAACATTAGAATAAGGTGAATAAGCTTGTTGTGCTGGTGGATTATACAATTGATGTTGTTGAGGTTGTTGTTGACTTTGCTGCGTTTGTGGTTGACTGTTACCAGGTTGTGTACCGTATACAGCTTTGTTAGAATTAGAAAGAGATCTTTCATTTGGTGGAAAACTCATCGTAGATGTATCAACATATGACAATGCAGTTGGTGCACGATGAGATACTGCTTGTTGGTGAATGTTATTTGGATAAGTATTAGAAGATAAATTTCCTTGTTTTTGAGAGTTATTATCAACACCAACTTGACTATTATTACCTCCAACATCTTGTTGTTGAATGTGTCGTCGTGACAAAACAGAATCATTTACATTTTTAGGTGCATCGTTACTATTAAAAGCTTCAAATTGTCCGCCGTAAATATTACCAGTAGCTGTTTCATTTACATATTCAAGTGTTTTTTGAGTCTTAGGAGACTTAACCGTACTTGAAGTCTGACCTGGAATCCCAAGATCTTTTTTAAGTTGATTTGTCCACGCATGAGCTTGTTGTTGATGCCCAGTACTTGTGACAACTCCATCATCTATCATTCCAGTTGATTTAGGTGAAGTAATCGGTGATGCTTCCTTTCGTCGTGATTCGTGTTGTTTTTCTACATTATTCACAGAAGTAAGACTTTCATCATAAACAGATTGATTTGAGATCTTTGAGTTATCAGATTCACTAGGCAATTTGTCAGTGTGTTTACATTGATCAACATTTTTATCTTTACAAATTACTGTTGGTACTTTAGGTTTAGAAGCCAATACTTGTGCAAATGATAAAGTGCCTGCCTTGTTCGGTAAAGAATTATTCGCTGACGATTGAGTAGAACCTTGAGTGGAAATCGGTGTTGTTTTAACGTTACTTGCAGTGAATGTCATGTACTGTTGTTGTTGTTGTGCAGAAGTTTGTTTTGGCTTTAAAACTGACGAATAAGATATAGGATCATTGGTAAGTTTTCTGTTATTTGATGTTCCAACAGATTCGCTTTCTTCTTCCTTTGATTTCTCATCATCCTTTTTAGTAAAAACAAGTGGACCGGAGGACCAATTTAATTCTTCATTTTCTTCTGTTACATTATTACTGTCAGTGTTGTTATCTTTTGTAAAATTATTTGTATAATTTTTAGAACCACCTCTACCGTTACTGGGACCACCACGTCCACCGCGTCCTGAAAATCCACGACCACGGCCACGTCCACCTCTAAATGTTGTTGTAGTTGTTCCTGATGTAGGGCCCTGATTTTCATCTGACGGTTGAGCATCAAAGTTAACATCCTTACTAGTCTTCCAATCAATATTGGAAGAATCTTCACGGCTAGTTGTCCTATCATTTATCAAACCACCACGTCCACGACGACTTGAACCTCTATTACTATTTCCTGTTGTATTAACTTTATCTCCTCTACTAGATCGATCATATCTAGGCCCATCTGATTCTTCTTGAGTATCTTGTTTTTTCGTTTTCTTAGATTTCTTCTCCACCCAAGATTCTTGTCCATTTTCCGCGACAATCTCAAGAATGGCGTCTTCTAAACACATTTGATGGTCTCTTAATGCTGCTTCGGCTCGCTCATCTGAACATCCAGCAGTCTCAACAACCTTTAAAATAAAATTATTAATTTAAAAAAAAATTCCTCCTCCAAACTTACACTTTTAATCAGCTCCTTCATTGTTTTAGGTTGATTATTTCTGTTTCTGACACCTTTATTAGACTTCATATCTGAAAATTCGTTTTTTGCGCCCATCGCAAATATAGACTGACAACAAAAAACTACAAAAATTAAAAATAAATATACTTAATAATGGATGAATAAAATAAATACGATTGTCACGAATTTTTTTTGATGTAAACAAGTAATTACATAACAAGCTACACAAGATACAACACCTAAGTTCATAGAATTTTTTTTTATTGTAACGAAAATTGCAATGAAATCGCTCGTCATAAGACAAAGCACACAAGTGACAGTTTTCGTCTCCGTCACAATGGGGTAACTAATGATCGTTTTTTTTAGTACTCCTAACGCATAGTGGTGTGGAGTTTACATTCGCGTTATAAGATATTTAAAGAATTTAAAAATAATTATTTTTTTTTTCACAAAATATATATATTTTATTATATGGTAGTTGATTAAGGATGATAGTAATAGTAGTAAAAAAAAAATTTTAAAATTTGAAAGTACCTTTTAAGTAATACTTTTTTAATCAAATAATTCATCATAGATCAGGGGGGGCTGGAGAATGTCATCATTGAGGGATAAAACTTTTTCAACTAACAATACAATAGAAAAATATAGAATTTAGATTAAAAAAAAAATTAAAGGAATAAGTTTAACAACTACTTTAAAACTTTCAACACTTATGTTATCATTATATGCATGTGACAATCAAAAATTTATTCGAAAAAAATTTATTTAAAATAAAAATATTAAAAGCTACTATGCGCTGATAAGCAATCCGTCTTTTATAAGTTAAAAAAATTTCTAAATCACATGTTTTTATTAACATTATATGGAAATATTTATAAACACGTCATTTCTATCATTTGAAATATAACATTGACAGAGGGCATGTTTGAAATTATAAAGGATACAATAATTTTTTTGAAATATTTGAGAATATGACATCCTAAACATATCTCTATTTGTACAAGATTAAAATAAAAAGATTTCAATATAATTTTTAAAATTTATTGTTTAAAATAATATATTTATCTTAAGCCCTATTGTTAAGTGTTATAAAAAAAGAAAAGAAAATTTTTCTAAAGTATTATTATCATCCAATTATCATTAATAATAAATATATAGTACTATTTTTATTATAACTAATAAAAAATATATATATCTAGTAAACTAAAATTTAAATTTAACAAAACAATTAAAAAAAAAAAACAAATTAAAAAAAAGATATATATATATATAATTTAAAATTGATTGAATTGTATATAAAAATATATAATAGACGAAAAAAAAATCAGTAGTTATTTATTAATAAAACTGTATTAAAAAAATCTTATATAAAAAAAGTTGGTAAAGAGAAGACTTTACTGTAGGAAAAGTAAAAACGTTACAAGTGTGGGTGGTATTTCTTTCTAATCTGTCAATGTTTTTCTTTTAATAAAATTAAAGTAGAAAAAGTCCGTTACTTCTTGTAAGTAATTGGGTATATTATATTAATATTCCTAAAATTGGGTTTATTTTTAACAGTAAATTCATTAAATTTGGGTTACTAAATTACTACATTTTTTTCTACATAAATAAATGTTCTACAAACTTTTTTTTGTCTATCTATTGTACGCGTGGAAGCATTTCCTCTTTTAAAATAGGAACAATTATTTACTAGTCTATGTATTATATGTATAAAAAAAACAATAACAAAATAGCTTCATGACAAAATAATTATTAATCCTACCAAAAAAGTAGTTTAAAAATATTAAAGTTTAATTATAAGTTAAAGGAAATATATAGTTAGTAACAATATCTGTGATATGATAAAACACTAGGGGAAGTTTTTAATCAAAACTTTCATCTATCCCCACTAATATATTTTTATTAATAAAAGCTGTTTAAATAAATTAAATAAGTTGTTGTTACCAAAAAAATAAACACACTAAAATAAAAATTGCTTGTAAGCTTTTCATCATCATGGTAACAGTGTAACAAAAAACAAAATTGATAATGAATGCGATAAATTGACAGAAGCGCACGTTATACTATATTCTTTTCTCGCTACACATTTATGTTATAGTAATGTAGATAAAGAAAGACCTAGATATACAGAGAGGCATATGTTGACCTCTTACACTTTCTTAAGTCCACTTTCAACATAGCACCCTCATAATAATATGTCTGATAAAATATGTATCGAATGTAAAGGTATATATGCTATAACAAAGTTTGCCAAAAATGGCAGCTTGCGCACTATAACTTATTGATTTAAAAGAAATTATAAAGAACGCATTCTAGTGTATTTTTTTCAATCAAAAAGATGTTGTGAGGTAAAGCGTTTTTGTCTTGACTGTGGTCAGAAAATGATGATGAGTAAAAATTATACTTTATCGCTTAATATTTACTACTACAAAAAAAAAAAATTATATAATGATAAAAAAAAGTGAAACGCCTTAAAATGTAGGTCAATATCACACGCGTGTAATATGAATCATGAATCAATGAAAATTTATTGTATTAAATTTTTCCCTTGTACATTCATTCCTATTATTATCATTATTACTATTATTATTTATATTTATATCTTTTTAAATTACATAAATTTAAAATACGTTTAAAGTATATTAGTTGTAATTTTAAAACTTCTCTATAGATTATTACTAAAACATTCTTTGACAAAATATTTTAAATAAATGTAATATAATGCCATTATGAATGTATATTATGTTTATAATTTTCTCCCTTCTATATTATCATTAATACTATAGTACAAGAAAGTACTAAAAATTGATAAAAAGATAAGGCCATCCAAATGGCACTTTTCCCAAAATATTTAAAAAGTAAATGTAAATATTACATTAGTAATATAAATGATCTGTTATTACTAAGAATATATGATTAGAAAGTTTGTTCGTTATCACGTGGTATATAAAAGTTAATAGAACATGTAACTCTATCTGTTTTTTTTTTAGAATATATAAGATGTATGACGCTACAGTGTCATCATTCAATTTTAATGGAACACTCACTTCTGACTGTAGTAATATTGGTATAGAAGAAATGGATGAATATGATATAATTAGAGCTGATAGGATAAGAAAATTTATGTTTCCTGAATTTTCTATAGATTCAGGATTTGAGGAACAAAATGATGTAATTGAAGGTCCCACAACAAGTCTTGTTGCTCAATTAGGAAGACCTGCATTATATTTGAAAGAATCAATAGTAGAATTATTATGCCTTAGGGATGGTGTTGAAGTTACAACAAAAGCAATACCTGAATTAATTGCTCTATTAAATGATAGAGATCCTGATGTAGTTAGTCGTGCTGCACATATGGTATATCTATTATCAAGAGAAGAAAAATTTATTGGAACTCTTGCAACAAATAACAAATTAATTAGAGCATTACTTGATGCAGCTGCCTGTACAGAGGATAATAATACAAAAAGAGAGACAGCTGCAACAATAAGTCATATAAGTGATCATAATGAAGGTCGAATGCATATCTTTAGATCTGGAGGCATTCCTGAATTAGTTAGAATGCTAACATGGCCAATTGAACAAGTAGTTCATTATGCAGTAACCACTCTTCATAATTTACTTTTATACCTTGAAAGTAGTAAACAAGAGATTTTATCATGTGGTGGATTAGAAGCTTTAACACCCCACTTAAGATCTTCTAATGTTAAATTGCAAGCATTAGTTGCAGATTCTATTTATTTTCTTGTTTTGGATCGTCCATATACAAAACAATTATTTTTATCATTACAAGGTCCTGTTGCATTAATTGATATTCTTAAGACTCCAACAAATTATTCAAAGTTATATGCTACTGTAATTAGAGTAATTAGAAGTATCAGTACATGTCCTTTAACAAAAACGGCTCTTATCCAATTAGGAGCTTTAGAAACACTTCATTATCATCTTGTTAAAACTTCTATAGATATTAAAAGGCAACTAGCAATACTTAATGGTATGAGAAATTTATCTGATGTTGCCACAAGTTTGGATAGTTTAAAAGAATTAATTATGGATTTATTGTCATTAATTGAAACATCATTTAATGAAGAGATAGTAGCTTGCGCATCAGGAATTCTATCTAATCTTACATGTAATAATATACATAATAAACATGCTGTCTGTGCTAGTGGTGGTGTAAAACTTTTATCACAAATTTTAAATCGCTTTCCAAATATTGAAGATGTAACTGAGCCTGTCTTATGTACCTTACGTCACTGTACCGCTAGACATTCTTTAGCTGTTGATGCACAAAAAGAAGTTAAAAATAGTAATGCATTTCCAATTATTTTATCACTTCTTGCTACAAGAAGGGCACCTGTTGTAAAAGCAGCATTAGGATTATTAAGAAATTGTGCCTTATTACAAGAAAATTTACAATCAATGCTTAAAGAAGTTACTGAGGATGGTGAGAATATTGTAGCAATTGCAGTTGAAGTTTTATCTAGATCTGGTATGCAACTTAGAATGGATTTTACGGCAATGGAAGATGGGGTTTCACAAATGGAAATGGTTGAAGGTAGTGTTTCAGCTCTCCATCAACTTGCTACGAATCATGATGTAGCTGTATTTTTATTAGAATCCTCACAAATAATATCATTGCTAGGAGATTTAGTTTCAATGGAACAAATAAATAATAATGATGATGATTTAATGATGCGTGAATTAATGGGATTATTTTATCAATTGACAAAGTCACCTGAAGGTGCCCGAATCATAGAACGTATTGGGCCAATGGAAATTTTTAAAGAAGCACTAAGATCAAGACATAAATCTGTCTCAACCTACGCCTATGGAGTAATTAAAAATATTGAACTTGAAACTGGAGATTATCAAAATTATAGAAATTATGAACAACATAACATTTCATCTAATATGATTCCTCCACCAGCTCCAGGTTCTGACTATGGAGGATGGGGCCATGATGGTTTGGAGCCTGAATTATTCAATGAAATGTATCATAGTAGTAGTATCACAGATATAAAACATGAAAACATTGCTACTAATTCATGGTTCGATACTGACCTTTAATTATTATCATTTTTTTTTTATTTTTATTTAATAAATTTGATTTTTTTTTATTCAAAACTACATTTTTATTATTAATTAATGATTAAATAAATTTATTATTATTTTTAATATATATAATGAATACAACAATTTCATGGGTATGTTCTAAAAATTTTAGTGATGTAAGTCTTTTTTTCTAACAATTTAATAATATATAATAATCAAACATTTTTAAGTTTGTAAAACTTCCAGATATAGAAAAGTATAAAAAAGAATGTAATTATTATGACATTAATGGAAATTTATACATAAAAATTAGACCTAAAGGTTGCAAAGTTTCATTATTAAATAAAAATTATCAAAAACAATTTTGTTCAATAAATATGCATAAACAGCTAATTATATATTTCACAAAAAATAGAGGATTAGTATTATCACTAAATGATATTATTGGAATTCAAAATAATTGTAAATTTATCAAGACAAAAAAAGCCGTATGGAGTATAGAAGGTGTTATAATATTTTCATTTGGTAAAATAAAAATTGCCACTCATCATTATAATATATTAAATTTAAAGTATAAATTATCAATGTTGTTTTGTAAAATTTCCCCTGAACATATTAAAAATAAGAAGGAAAGAGGGGATGGCAATATTTCTCAAGATAATATTGTATATGAAAGAAATATTTATGATATTTCATACGACTACAACATTATTAATGATGAATTTTTAAAAAAAGAAGTTGATGATATTTGTTATAAGATAGAAAAACTTCAATTGAAAGATTCAATAAAATATTCTCAATTAACATTTTTAAAACAATCTTCATGCTGATAAATATAATCATTTCTTATACTATATTTATTATTTATAATTATACAAGAATTTTTAGATACATAATCGAACGTGAGATACTAAATATGATACTAAAATTTAACATTGTTTAATATTTTTTAACTACTAACTTTTTAAACTTATTAATGCAATAAAACCAATTATTTATATAACATAATAATTAGTATTAATAAATATTATATCTTTGAATTTATCACAAAAAAAAGTAAGCGTAATTCTAAAAAGAATCTTGTTGAAAGTTAATTACATTTTTTTGTTATGGAAAATATTGCAAATGCTATAAAAAATGCTACAAAAAATAGAATTTACAATGCGTTAGTTTGTGAAACATTTGAATTAGCTGAAAGGCAAGCTGCTGAAGCAATTAAAAATGGTTTAGTGCCATTTCCTATAGTTGTTAAAGATTGCTTTGCGTATGTCCTTTTTTTTTTGAAAATGATTAATATTTTTTTTAGAGTTAAAGATTTACCTTTAACATGTGCATCAAATATGTTAAAAAATTTTAAAGCTCCATATACGGCAACTGTTGTTGATAGACTACTTAAGAATGGTGGATGTATTATTGGAAAATCAAATATGGATGAATTTGCTATGGGAGCAGCATCAAGTGACTCAATTTTTGGTGAAGTAAAAAATGGATTTACTAAAGTTGAAGATTTAAATGATAATTGGTTAATTGCTGGGGGATCTTCTGGTGGGTCTGCTGTTGCTGTTCAACTAGGAATGGCTGATGTAGGTATTGGTTCAGATACTGGTGGATCATCAAGAAATCCAGCAGCATTTTGTGGTTTGATTGGTTTCAAACCATCATTTGGTGCCTTATCAAGATATGGTCTTGTTCCATTAGTTAATTCATTAGACTGCCCCTCTATAATGGCAAATAATGTGGAATCAGCAAAGAAATATTTTAATATGATGAAGGGTGTTTGTAAAAATGATAGTACTTCATTGGACTTATCATTAAATAAAGGTGATTTAAATACCAAAAAATTACGTGTGGGAATTCCAATAGAGTACTTTCCTGAATCTTTAACAGAAGAGGCTAAAAATGCTGTAAATATTGTTGCAAATATATTTGATAATATGGGGTATGAAGTAAAACATATTTCTTTACCTCATACTGAATATTCTATTGTCTGTTATCATATAATTAATGAAGTTGATGTAACATCAAATATGGCACGTTATACAGGTTTATATTATGGTGAATCGACAGACTACAACATGAATGGCAATAATTTATCTGCTAACGAATGGATTGCTAATAATAGGACAAAAAACTTAAATGAAACTGTTAAAAGAAGGATATTTGCCGGGAATTATTTTACCATGAAAAAACAGAATAGGAAACATTATATTGAAGCACTTAAAGTACGAAGATTAATTTACAACGACTTTAAAAGTGCATTTTTAAATGAATGTGACGTTATATTGACACCAGTCACCTCTTCAACATCCCCTTCCCATAAATCTTATTATAAAGATAAAATTAATTGCGAAAGAAGGGATGACTATTATACACAATCTGCAAACATGGCTGGAATACCCGCTATTTCATTGCCTGTAATTAAGGATCCGATAAACAACCTTCCACTTTCTGTTCAATTAATGATGTACTTTGGTATGGATGATAAGTTACTTGATATTTCAATGTTATTAGAAAAGTGTCTTTTAACATAATAAATTAAATCATACATTATTGATTGTTATTTATAAACCATTTTACTTTTTTTTTCTATTGGTCTTTATTAAATAATAAAAACTATGGATGATACAATGCTTAGCAGCTGTTTTCTGGAGGATTATTTGAAGCCGGAGGATTATTTTTTAAATGATGAAGTAATGTTTGATGAAGACAACACAACCTGTGAAAGTACAATAACCTCCGACGCTAAGTCATTAGACAACAATACTGTCTTTGAAAGCATTGAATTAAGTGAAATAAGCCCAAAAGATGAATACACTAGCTCTGAAAGTAGCTTTCAACTTGACATTGATAATGAATGTAGACTTAACTTTTCATCTTGTATCGAGAAGGAAGCTCAATTGCTTAATTTTTCTTTTGTAAACCATGTTAATGATTCAAATATTGTAAACAAGGAAAAAATGAAACTGTTGGAAAGATTTATGAATGAAAAAGATTTTGAAGAGGATAATTTTTATATTTCTGATTCAAAAAGAAATGATTTATTTGACATTGATACTGAACTTGTTACTCCAGCTAATTTCAGTTTTAAGATAAATAATGAAGTCCAATCATCTATTAAGTATGACACTAGAAGAAAAAAAGGCCGAATATCAATGGTAGAAAGATATTGGAAGACTAAAGTTGATCCTAATAAGAAATATTCTGCTAAAATGATTAAGAAATGTCTGGATATGGTTATAATAGATGATATGGAACATATTATAACAGAACTTGTTGATGGTTCCTCTGTTCCTATTCCTTGGAATTACTTTCCTCTTCATGCTCTTAAGAAGTTATGTCCTATTAAAAAGTTTTTTAAAGAAAAGGCTAATGATAGAAAAAAAAGACAAAATAAATTGTACAAAAATATGATTAAAGGTACGGATGATTCAAAAGAATCGGTAGAAACCATGGAATAAGTTTTTTATATTAATTGATTATAATAATATGAAAAATAAAATTTTTTTTATTAAACTTTTTTGTAAATAATTTTCAGTTTGAAAATTAAGTATTTACGGATAATCTTTAGAGCCAACTAAAACTTCTAGTGTTTCATCAGATAAATGTAATAGATTATCTATCTTAACTCTTTAAGTAGCTAAAATTGGTCTTTTTATTACTATATGTTATTTTTAAAAAATAATAACTATATTTTAACTGTTTCGAAGTCCGTTTTGAATCTTTTAGATAAAATCTAATAAAAAGTAAGACAGTTTTAATAGTTCAAGAGGCTTTATTTTCAAATTAAAAACAAAAAAGACACAAATTTCTTTACAAAGTTAGATGAATTCTTATTGGAATACAGTAGGTACTTTATTCTTGATCAGCCTCAGACTCCTCATCATCCAACATGGCTTCGTTAAAAATTTCTACAGCAGCTTCCATTTCTCTTTTAATTTCAACTATAGATTCATTTAATTCATCAATTGTAATATCTAAACCAAAACTTTCCTCTACCAGAGAATTATAACTTTCCTCCAAAGAATTTACTTGGTTCAATAGATAATTTATAGATGGCTCATCGGAAAACATATCTTTTAATGCCTCTTCCTCTGTATAGTCTACTGATGTCATAGCCAAATCTGTCTGCGTTCCACAGGAACTAGTTAAGGTACTCTTACTAGCTAGTTCATTCTTTAAAACTCGATCATTGCTGTTTGATTTAACCAATGTTACAATATTTTGAATTTTCCCTTTCTTAAAAGGACTACAGTTGGAATTTTTAAAAAAATTCTCTTTCTTAGTAATAGCCTCCTTTCCTCCTGTAAGGCAAATATTTTGATTTGCCTTCAATTCAGAACGACTTTTATTTATTATCATCTCTGTGTTATTTAATACTAAAATAAAAATTGTTATAAATAATTCTAGTGTGCGATATTTAAATGATTACAACATAAAAAACATTTAAAAAAAAAGACAAGAAGATACTACTCTTTTTAAATACAAAAACATAAATAAAAAAACCCAGAGTCTAATTTATCTTATATATATTATAACTATACAACTTATTCTTCATCTGTTCTTTCATTATCTGCTTTTTTACTATGTTCAATTTCACTATCTTCATTGTCATGAGAACCACCTCCCTCTCCATCATCTAGTACATTTTGTAACTCATTCAAAAATTCATCTCGCGCCTCCTTAGCTTCTTCTATTTGATTTTCCAAACTTGAAATTATTTCCTTCTTTTGATCAATCTCCTCTTGAGTCCTACTAATAAGTTTTTTATAATGATCAACCATTCTTTTTAAGGAGGCTATTGCCAATTCCTCACTAGTAATAGATTTAGAAATTTCATCTTCATCAAATGGTATCGTAATGTCAGTTTCAATACCTATATCTGAAGATCCAATATTATCATTTAAATCATTCGTCTAATAAAGAATATTACTAGGTAAAGAAAAAATAATTAAAATTACTTACATCTAACTCTAAAGTTTTATTTTCATTTGTGACTAGTCGTGAAATAGAAAGTGGCTTACATCCAGATGCTGCTTTTTGTTGAAGATTTAACAGTTGACTTTTAAGAATTGACGATCCAGCATTTTCATCCCCTGACATAGTAAAATAA
Source organism: Strongyloides stercoralis (assembly GCA_029582065.1). Taxonomy (NCBI): domain Eukaryota; kingdom Metazoa; phylum Nematoda; class Chromadorea; order Rhabditida; family Strongyloididae; genus Strongyloides; species Strongyloides stercoralis. The sequence goes on along the minus strand of CM055866.1, from coordinate 5,737,047 downwards.
ATACTTAGGTAAAAGTTCCTTTTTGTGGAAAAATGTGAACAATAACAAATAAAGTTGACAAACAATTTAAATACTATGTCATTGAAACACGCGCCTATGCTATCTAAATAGGACAATTTTTTATAACAACGTTTTTCCAATGTTAGGAATGGCAAAAAAAGTACAAATTGGAAAGTTAATACGAAATGGTAAGAGGAAGTTTGTAATTTATCAAGGTAGGATTTTATTATTAATATAATATAATAAAGAAAATGATATTTGTTTTGTTTAATGTAATCATTTAACGTACTTTCTTACTTACCAACTGATAAGACATAGATAACGGTATTGTATGTTCTATTGATAATAGTTAAAAGTTATACAAAGTTACATCGAAATAATACTTTTATTTTTTATAAAGAATACTTCTTATTGTAAGTGTTACTTTCAGATATTTCGCAATTTTAAACCATATCTAGGTTTTTATTGACAACTCTTTTGAATCATCCTCTGTTATTGGTTTTCTTTCACTATTAATTGTCAATTAATATATATCATTTTAATTATATTTAATGGACTTTCTTTGACCTACTTAACAATCAGCTAAAATTTGATATATGTAAACAAAGGACATTTATACGGAATTCCATGACTTTCCAATATTTCCCTAATTTGATAAGGATTTTTTCTCAAAAATTTATGGAAGTTATTTATTTTATCCTTAATAATCTTACATTCCATCATTGTTTTTTGATCAAGAAATTTATAATAACTTTTTGCAGTTCTATTTTATTCATTTCTAAAAATTCAGGTAATAGAAAGTTTGTTGTTTTTTAAAGACATTAGAAGACATACCTTAAGTAATATAAATTGTAAAAAGAAATAATTAATTTATTATATAAACAGTTTTAGAAATAGATATTAAAATAAATTTTAAAATGAATCCAAAAAATCATAAATTATTAAATTTATATAGTAAATTAACTAACCTATTAATAAAATATCCTTGGCATCACAATTTAAATTGGCATTTGAAATATAAAACAATAAAATATAAGACAATATAATTAATATTAAATTGTAAATAGAAACCCATCAACAAATTATCAATAGGAGCACTCAAGAAGATCTTTTTTTTTGTCCTCTAACACCTTAATATTATCATTGTACATTTAATATTTTTAAGTTTTACTATAACACGTATTTTAAAGATAACAAGTACCACTTTGCTAATTAAGGCAAATAAAAAAAGAATCTTTCAATATAAGTCATTGACCTTAAAGTTAATAATAATACAAATAAAAAAAATTAGAAGTACATTTCAGGATATTAGTTATCATATTTTAAATATTATACTATTATGTATATATTTTTAATTATGCTTTATAATTAATTATGTTATTGTTTTTTTTAATATTATTATTGGTAATTTTTAAAACTTCTCTTCATAAGGTAAAGGATAAGGAGTGTACCGTTCATGAGGATTGCCCTAATAGTGGAGCTTATTGTAATGAGGGATATTGTAGGTGTTTTAAAAATTATATTGAAATAGATAATCATTGTTGGAAAGGTAAGTTTTTAATATGATTTTAATAATATATTTTTTAAAGCCCTTAATCCTGAGGAGTATGGTTGTTTTTATAATGAACAATGTAACTCAGCATGGCCTGGTGCTACATGTGAGTTGTCAAAATGTTCCTGTCCTGATGGGGAAATTTCAACAAAAACACGATATGGCTATGTTTGTCATAAAAAAATGCATTGCCCTTTTAATGGGGATATGGATATTCTTTATGAGGGTGGTATTAATTTACCCTCAAAATGTAAAACAATATCATTATCAAATGATGGGGTATTAAAAAATAAAAATTCTTCACCTATTAATGAAAATAAATTACATTATTTGGGGTGTGATATAAATCAAAAGATGTATGATTGTATTGATGAAAAATGTTGCCCATCCCCAGAATTAACTTGTACCCAACCATTAGATCATGGTTTTTCTGATAACTCAACTCCAGTTGAAAGATATTATTATCATAAAATTACTGGATCATGCCAAAAATTTTACTATAAAGGAAGTGGTGGTAATTCAAATAATTTTATTAATAAATTAACGTGTGAAATTTATTGTAAAAGCATTGCAACTAAAAGTATAAGTTTAAAAGTTGATTCTAATTTTTTGTCTAATGAAAAAAGTTTAATAACAAAAGAAATATTATGTATGAATAAGGGTAAATTAGGTGATTTTCAATTAAAATATAAAGAAATAACTTTATACTCACATGGTATACAAAAATATTTAAAAAAATCTACCATACGATGGTATTGGGATAAAAATACTAGAAATTGTTTACCTTTCTCTTATTATGGCCAACCTGATGATTTAAATAATTTTGTCTCCCTCTCTGATTGTGAAGAATTTTGTTTTCCATTATTATGTCCTAGTGGGAGGCCTTTAAAAATTGATGGTGTTGGTAATGTCAAATGTTCAACAAACAAAAATTGTCCTGATTCATATTTTTGTTATGATAAAGTATGCTGTCCAACCCCAATAACTATATGTAACCAGAAGAAATTAGAGGGATCTAAATGTTTGACAAATTCAATAAAAAGATTCTTTTATAATGTAGATTCTGAAAGTTGTGAAGAATTTTATTATAATGGTTGTCAAAAAAATGATAATAATTTTGAAAATATTGAAGATTGTATTAAAACATGTGAAAATGTTGAAAGACACAGACAATGCCCTTATGGGGAACCTTTTAAATCAAGAGGGGGTGTTTCATTGAGATGTCAAGTTAATTTATTATCTAATCATAATAAAAATGGTAAAAGAAAAAATGTTTCTTCCCTAAATCATACTATAAAAAAGTTGGAATATAATAAACTTAATACTATTGTCAATTTATCATGTCCAAAAAATTATTATTGTTATAATGATTTTAATTTATCTGATTATCAAATTTGTTGTCCAACACCAACCCTTACCTGTAAATTACCAGTTGATGAAGGAATCTTTTGCCTTCCAACACCTATTATAAAGTATTTTTATAACTTTGAACTTAAACAATGTTTACCTTTTTTATTTCGTGGATGTGGAGGAAATTCAAATAGGTTTAATACAAAGTATGAATGCTATAATTATTGTGAAAAGAATAATTTTATTGATAAAAACTTTGCCAAGATATATAGAGATACTACAATATTAAAAAGAAGAAGAAAAAAAGTTACAAAAAAGTTACAAAAATTGACATTTGAACAAAAAATTTATAAATTGTTTTTTAAAAAATATTTTTCTTTAGTTAATTTTTTAAATTAATTATATGTATAATATTTAACATAATATTGTATCTTTAAAAGAATTTATCTTATCATTCAGCCAATTTCTATGTAATCCAACGCTACTTCCTAACATCATATCTGTCTTTTCACAAAATTCTTCTGGTGAGGCATTTGGTGGGGCTACAGAACTTGCCTCACTAACGACTCCAACTATATAATTATGTGATTTATGGCCTACAATTTTTTGGCATATTATTGGCCCTCCACTGTCACCATTACAAGGAGCATCATTAGAATTGACAACATTATTTAATAACATAGTTTGTCTAAATGCCCTCTGAGCATTTATATCATCCCTCATCATTAACTTTTTAATCTTTTTTTTATTTAATTTATTATTTTCAATTGATATATTTGGTGAACCCCAACCCAAAAAGAAACATTTATCATATTTTGGAAATGATTTTAATCTAAATTTTCCTCCAATATTCACAATATCAAATTTTGGTTCTATCAAATAATGATTCTTATTACAAAAGTTTGAAACACTTTTTTGTAAAACTATTATTCCAATATCAAATTCAGAATAAGTAAAGTGATAATTTTCATGTAAAATAACCTTCTTAACTTTTTGTTTTCCCTTTCCAAGATAATAGTTATTTACAACTGGTAAGCCTAAATAAACTTCAACATGTTTTGGATTTATCAAACTTTCTGGGGATTGACTAAAGCTACCATAATTAAATAACTAACTTTCTACCTACTTATTTTCAAAACAATGAGCAGCTGTTAAAATAATATTTGGAGAAATTAATAAACCTGAACATCGTAGATTGGTTAATTCATCAGGATTATAATAAATCAAAGCAACATCATGTTCATATATCTTATTAGAGGAATGAAAACTCCAACATGATACAATGGTTGGTATTATAATAAGAAGAAAAAAAATAGTCATTTGTTAAAAATATTTTTTTTCATAAAATAACATTAATTGAAAAAAATTACATTTTGCAAATTGTTAAATATAAATGAAAAACTTTCAAATATTCTTAAATTATTCAGTGGCATGATTCATAAATTTGGGCTCTTAAAAACAATTTTTAAGAAACAACTAATTTTCAGGTAAAGTTCGATTGGAAATGAATAAACATCAGTCATATACAGTATCAAATTTTGGAACAACCTTTAAGAAAAATTAATTATTAAGAATAATTGAAACTTACATATAATTCAAAACTTGCAGTGGTACCTTTTATATCTTTAGCATATATAGTAGTTTTAATTAAACCATTTTTATAAATACATAGATTAACTTCATTACCTACTCTTAAAGCTTTTTGAATTTTAAAAAATGGAGATATAGGATATCCTATATTGATATCCTTTAGACGAGACACTTTATAAACGTAAGTTGGATCATTGTAACAAACATTAATTTGTCTTACTAAATTTCCATTTTCCAGAATAATTTCAAAAGTATCAGTTAAGAAACTAAATACAATATCTTTTATATACTTATCAGTTGACTTTAAAACTCTTAACAATAACATTGGACTAATAATAATTTCAAGTTCCTTTTCAACTTCCAATAAACTTAACTCTTTATATTCAGTACAAGATATTGTAGGAATGTATTCTGATTTAAATTCACCACATCCTAATACATCAATTATTAAATCAGAACCCTCTCCATTGTAAAAAAATCGCATCAAATCATTGTCATTTTTAAGTTCATTTATTATATGGAGAAATAACTTTGAAGATATACTTATAAGAACATTATCAGTATTAATATTATAAACATCAAATACATCCCTTTCCATTGTCACTGAAAATGAGTAAGTTTTGGTTTGCTCAATAATTGCATCCATCTTATCTTTCTTAAATTGAAATTGGATAATCTAAAAGTGGATATTTATATATTTAAAATATATACATAAATACTAGGAAAAAAAACTTACTTTTGACAATGGAAAAGCTTTAAAAACTCTTTTAAAAAAAGATTTACCATTCAAGTCAAAATGAACTATTGCTTCATCCCTCTTATTTTTATTAAAAATAAATTAAATTTTCAAATAGCCTACCTTGAATGGGGAAACATATTGATAATTGGTAATACTATATTGTGTTTCAGGTACCATATTATCATCTAATTCATTATCATCACAATTTACAAAACCATTATCATTCCACCTGACTGGTTTGAATACCTCTGGACTATCTGGGGTAACAAAACCATATCTACCACACCCCTCTGACATGTTTTCTTTCTTTTTTTTTAAATTTTTATTAAAAAACAAATAAATAAATAAATAAAAACTTTTCAAATGTTATGTTTTATATTGATAAATACACTACCAATTCCTTATATCTTTAAGCGAATAGGATAGGGGTATATTTAAATAAGAAAAAAAAGTACCATTTATGTTTAAAGTATTTAATTACTTATTTTGAAATATTTTATTTAAAGAATTTATATATTTAATAGATAGATAGAAGGATGTCAGGAAGAATTCAAACACCTACAAATCAAAAATTATTAACTAATGTTGCTGTTGTACGATATAAAAAGTGTGGAAAAAGATTTGAAATAGCATGTTATAAGAATAAAGTTTTAAATTGGAGAAATAAAGTTGAGAAGAATATTGATGAGGTTCTTCAAATTCCAACTGTATTTACAAATGTTTCTAAAGGCCAAGTTGCTAAGAGGGATGAGTTAGTTAAGGTATTTGAGATAGATGATATGTTAGAAATTTGTAAAATTGTAAGTTTTATAAAATTAAATTAATTTTTTTAGATTTTAGAGAAAGGTGATTTACAAGTTTCAGACAAAGAACGAGCCGTTCAGGCTAACTCAGCTTATAAAGAGTTAGCAAATCTTATTTCAAATATGTGTGTTAATCCAGAGACAAATCGACCTTACTCAGTGAATGCAATTGAAAAAGGATTGAAAGATGCCCATATTGCAATTAAGCCTAATAAATCAGTAAAACAACAAGCTTTAGAAGTTATTCCAAAATTAAAAGAAAGTTTGAAAATTGATAGAGCTCAAATGAGAATTCGTTGTGCTATTCCTGCAAAAGAGGCAAAAAAACTTTGTAAACAGATGAAAGATATGTTTGGAACTATTGAAATGGAAGATTGGGAAGATGGAACAGGAAACTTAGAAATAGTTGGATTAATTGAACCAGGAATGTATAAAAATATTGAAAGTTTTATTAAAAAAGAAGCTAGAGAAGGAGGAGAAATTGAACTTCTTAGTTTAAAAGTAGTTAATGATGGAGATATTGAGATAAAATAATAAAAATTAATTTATTTTTAAACCTTCTCTTAATTATTCTATTAAATTTTCTTATTAAAATTAAAGTTTGCTTAAAAAACATATAATATTTTTTATTATTTGGGAAAATGTCGTTTGCTTATAAAGTTTTATTTATGATTAAAATATACTTCTTAACAACTTTTTTTTATTATAATCATTACTGATTTCAAAAAGGTCAGAGAAGTAATTTATTTATTTTGTTAAAATATTTCTTCTTTTGATATCATAAATTACATTACCAATAAGATTTAAACTAATAATATATTTGTAAATATTTTTTTTTACACTTTTTAATTTAATTTTTTACAGTATATTTTGTGTAATTTTAATATCACAAATAAAATCGATTAAAAACTTATAAAATAAATAGACATAGTTGTTAAAATTTATTATATACAATAAATATCAATCGATGTATTTATATTTACCAGTTATCCTCTATTTTCTGTACAATTTTCTAGATTTAATGACCATATACGTTAATCCTTGCAATTGTAGACTTGGCGTTCTCCAATTTTAGTGGTCATCCTTATAACAATTGCTATTTCTAGCTCTTACTTACTTACTACAACTTTATTACATATATTATATATCTCTTATTCAATTTTTTCTATTTCTCTCTTTTATAACCGCAGTAGTTAGTAGAGCTTTTATTGAACAAATATACTGGCATGAGTTTATTAATGTTAACATATAGTAATATATTGAGGGAATAGAAATACACTGCGTCCGCCGCATATTTACAATATATTTATATGAAATAAATAATTCTATATACTGATATATTTAGTTTCAACTTGTATTACTATTTATTAAGAAGTTAAACTATTAATAGTATATATGTATATAAATTAAATAATAAATATAAATTATTCATACAATTTTTAACAAATAAATTAAATATTTTTTATTTACCAACTAATTATTGTTCTATTTTATAGAAAAATTTTTAATACAGCTGTCTTTTTTTTTAAAAAGCGTCTATTCTTATTTAGAGATAAAAGAGATATATTTATATTGTATTAAAAAAATATAAATGATAGATTGAATTTGTGGTACCAACTTGTCAATAGTATTGTACAATATTAACTATTATTTTTAAATATTACTATTATTTACTTATAATTTAACTTTATTTATGTATTTCTTTAAAATTTCTTTGAATATTTTTTTAAAAATGTTTATTTAAAGTAAAAAAGATTATCTATTATATCTTAAAATTAATATTTGTTATTAAAATTTTACTTACATTTAATTTATTCAAATAGATCAATATGTTGAAATACATGAAGTATATTAAAAAGATAATTTATATAAATTAAAATTTTTTTTTCTTAAATTAAATTTTTTATATTTGATATGAATGTATAAAGTGCAGTGTATTATTTCAAAAATTGTAATTTACATTTTTAAAGAATATATATATATTTAATATTACTTTTAAAATAATTTTTCTACTATAGTATGTAGTTTAATCTATATAAAATCTGGCATAAATCTATAGAAACTTTTTTTTGGTATTTCAAAATTTTGTTAGAAGATACATACAATATTCTACTTATATAGTCATTTTAACTAACAACTTCTTTTTTACTACACAAACAAAACGTCTTTAATTTTTCGATACAACACTGTGGCTATGTTTTTAGTTTCATCAATGACTAGTATTAGTTTTCATTTATGTTCTATTTCTTAGTTAACAATAAACTCAATACATTAAAATTTTCAATGATTTACCAAATAACCGACACATCATCATATTTTAATTGTTAACGATAAAATTTTTATATATTTTTCAATCATCAAATAATCATTTTTTTTTATTTATTTTATTGCATTTTATACATTGATGCAACGTGGCATACAAATGTATCATGATTTATTTAAGGAGATATTGATACCTTTCTTGAATTTATATACCTTTTACTTAATCGTGATTATCTTTTTTTTGTCAAATTAATTCTTTTTTTTTTTTTAATAAATTAATTTAATTTAGGAATGGCTCAGCATCAGCCACCTTCGGAATGTTGCATTCAAGTTTGTTGCCGTATTAGGCCTTTAAATGAGACAGAAAAAAAAAATGGATATCAATTTATACCTAAATTTCCTTCAAAAGAATCAATTATAGTTGGGGGGAAGACATACAACTTTGATAGGGTATTTGATCCTTCCTGTAATCAACAACAGGTATATGAAGGGTCAGCTTATCATATTGTTCAGGATGTCCTTTCTGGATATAATGGGACAGTCTTTGCATATGGTCAAACCTCTTCTGGTAAAACTCATACTATGGAAGGAATTATTGGTGATAATGAGAAACAAGGTATTATTCCCAGAATTATAAATGATATTTTTACTCATATTTATAATATGGATGAACCAGATTTGGAGTTTGTTCTTAAAGTTTCATATTTTGAAATATATAATGAAAAAATTAGAGATCTTTTTGATGTTTCTAAGACAAATTTAGCTATACATGAAGATAAAAATAGAATTCCTTATGTTAAAGGTGCAACAGAACAATTCGTTTCAACACCAGAAGAAGTTTTACAAGCAATCGAAGAAGGTAAAAATAATAGAATGGTTGCTGTTACTAATATGAATGAACATTCTTCACGTTCTCATTCTGTCTTTCTAATAACTGTTAATCAAGAGAATAAAAATACAAATAAAAAGTTATCTGGAAAGTTGTATCTTGTTGATTTAGCTGGATCTGAAAAAGTTTCTAAGACAGGAGCTGAAGGAATGGTATTAGAGGAGGCTAAAAATATTAATAAATCATTATCTGCATTAGGTAATGTTATTGCTGCCTTAGCAGAAGGAACAAAATCTCATGTTCCATATCGTGATAGTAAATTAACTAGAATACTTCAAGAATCATTAGGAGGTAATTCTAGAACAACTATTGTTATTTGTGCTTCACCAGCTAGTTTTAATGAAGGTGAAACAAAATCTACATTGTTATTTGGTCAACGGGCTAAAACTATTAAAAATGTTGTTGTTGTTAATGAGGAATTAAGTGCTGAAGAATGGAAAAGAAGATATGAAAGAGAGAGGGATAAAGTTGTACGACTTAAAAATCATTTATTATTAGTAGAAGCTGAGCTTAAAAGATGGAGAAGTGGTGAAAAAGTTCCAGAATCTGAGTGGACTCAAATTCTTGGTGGTGATATTATTCAAATGGGTGATGTTGGAAATAGTTCATTAACTCCATCTATATCAGATTCAATGATGGCATCAATGGATAGAAGTATAATGAATGCTAAAGTTATTGGAAGTGGTGATACTGGCCCAATTACAGATGAAGAAAGGAGGAAATATGAAGAAGAAAGAAGTAAGTTATATCAACAACTTGATGATAAAGATGATGAAATTCAACAACATAGTCAAATTGCTGCTCGATTACAACAACAAATTTCTGAGCAAGATGAGCTTATCAAAAATCTTAGAGCTGATTATGAAAGTGTTTTATCTGAATTAACTCTTACCCAAACAGAGAATGATACTTCTAAAGGTGAATGTAAAGAAGTTATGGAAGCATTAGAAGAAGTTGTACTTTCACTTGAACAAAAGAAAGCAGAAGTTGATCACAAAGCTAAAGAAAATGAAAGTTTATCTGAGGAACTTAATAAAAAGACATTACAAATAATAGAGCTTAATTCAAAAATGGATGAAATTAAAGAACAAGCAGATATTCAAAGAAAAAAGATACAAGAACATTTCCAAAATATGATTCGTGAACTTCAAGAAAGTGGTGATGATAGCATTGTATTAAAAGATCTCGAAAATCAGGCAACAGATGAACTTTTAACACATACCCGTTTAGCAATAACAAAGTTAACTTCTGATTTTAAAGCAGCTCAAATAAAAGTTTCTTCCTTAGAAACGGGATCAGATGATGTTGCTAAAAAAGTTGAACAATATGAAAAAGAATTAAGTGAGATTAAAATTAATCTTCAACAACATGAGATTAAAAATAAAAGTCTCAATGAGAAGTGTGATGAATTGGAGAAGGCTAAGCGTGCATTGGAGGAGACTGTTGATTCATTAAATGCAACATTAGCATCTGCATCAACTAGTAACTCTAGTGGTGTTGTTAATGAGGAAGCAAAAGAACAACATCAAAAATTAGTAGCACAACTTCGTGATCAATTAGCTGAAAGAAATAATGAATTAGTAAATGTTCAAGATGAATTAAAAAATCTTCAAGTTGTTAAAGATCAGTTACAGGCAGATTTTGATAAATTAAAACATGAAGAAAATGAGAAAGAAAATATTATTAAAAATATGAGTACAATGGGTGATCGTAAAGAGAAAGCTTTACAAAGTCTTAGATCACTTCAAGGGGCTATGGGTAAAGAATTGTCTTCACTTTCAAATCTTAGAAAATTCTTTGCACAAGATATGCTTATGAAAACTAAGAAAGGACCAATGGCTCCAGATGGTGAGGAAGAATATTATTCTCCAGTTGCACAAAAACAAAAAATTATTTTCCTTGAAAATAATCTTGATCAATTAACAAAAGTTCATAAACAACTTGTAAGGGATAATGCTGATTTAAGATATGAATTACCAAAATTAGAAAAGAGATTACGTGCTAGTATGGAAAGAATTAAAACTTTAGAAATGGCTTTGAAAGAGACTAAAGAAAATGCAATGAAAGATAGAAAACGATATCAAATGGAGGTAGAAAGAATTAAAGAAGCTGTAAGGCAAAGAAATTTAGCAAGACGTGGTATTGCTCCAAATATTGCTAAGCCAATTAGACCTGGCCAACATTATCCAACTCAACCATCAATTGCTAGAACAGCTACTAGTAATAATAATGTAACAGGTAAGTATTATTATTATTATTTTATTATCACAGTGCAGGATTTTAGAGTAAAATAAGAAAAAAAAAGTAATTTGATCTTTGCTATTAATAACAATCTACTAGATCTATTTATAATAATTAACGTATGGATTTTAAGACTTTTTATAAAATTATAAAAATAAATAAATATTTTAAAAATAATTTTTACTAAATAATAATTAAATTACAAATTAAAATTACAACATAATTAGTTAGTATAAATATTAGTTATAAGAATTTAACATAAGTAAGAGAATTAATTAATTATTATTATTATTAAAAAAAATGTGTAGAATTTTACTAAATATTATTTTTTTTGATATTGTAAATATTAACTTTTTTTAGTTAATAAAATATTATAATAATTTTTAAATTTATACAAAAATACCATACGTCATTAATTATTTAAAATTCTGCACTGTGTCATGTTTAATTATATGTATTACCTTATTATTGTATAACTTTTGTAATGTCAGGATCTGGAATGTAAAATTTAATTGTTTGGAGAACCCTGAATTTTAAACTTTGAAGCCTTAACAAATATTTATGGTTCTGTATTAATAAATATTGATATATGTGTGTTATAGTAAATATATTATGTTATTTATCAAAAACAAAGCAGATAATTTATAAAAATTTTACAATCAAAACTAAAATATTTTTATATTTCTTTATTGAATGCTGACTATTAAAGTGTTAATCTTTTTTTTTTATCTAACAATTTTTAAAATTATTAATGCTTGCTTTGCAATTTTACAAATTGATTTTTTTATACAATTTTCAACAAGTTACAGTTTATTGAAGGTCAAAGTAATGAATTTTATTGTCTTTTGAAATCATTTGAGAATGCTCAACTAACTTATTTAAATACTAAAAAATACTAAATTTTGTAAATACCTTTTTTTTGCTATGAAACTTTTAAAATTTGATGATGCGGCTATGTATAATACAATTAGAGTAGTAAGCTAAAAAAATATGAAATAGTTTATTATTTTTAAAATGCTTATTTATTTTTTTTTTAACAAAAAAAATTATTTTTATTGTAGAAATAACTTGAAGTTTATGAACCTAAGGATTTATATTTTTATCTATTGTAACATTTTATATAATCCAAGTTATGAATGTTTAGTTTTAATACATAATAAATTATAAATTAAAATAAAACTAGTAACTTATTTAACGTGCAAAAAAAAAATTAATTTTTTAATCTATATTTTTTTTTAGAAAACGAAAGCATTTATGTTCCTGAAATAATTATTACATCTTTAATTGCACATGTATAAAAAAACATTCTTTTTATAAATACAATAAATATATTTTTAGTATTTTTTTTTTTCTTTTATTAATTTTTTAAAACATGCAATTTATAAATTTAAAAAAATTATTTAACAAAGAAAAACATTTATGATTGTGCTATAATGGAAATAATTGAATTTTTATTAATGGCCAAATATCTTATAATAGTAATAAAAAATATATATGAATATTATATAATAATATCGTTTGTAAAAAAATAGAACAATTAAAAAAAAAATAAAAAATATTTTTATTACTAAATTAGGATTAATAAATTTATTTAAATTATTATGACCACACTATAGAATTAGTCTTAATATTTCAACCAAAGATTTTTAAATTTATTTAGCTGAAACAGGCATAACAAGTTCTCCCATTGCTGGACCTTCCTTAAAGAGAGCTGAAGCATCAGCAGCATCAGGTGCAGCTTCCTTATATTGAATGATTAATTTATCTTCCTTTGGTGCTCCAGCAAGTCTAGTAATTTCTAAGTCTACAGCAGCTCCTGGTTCAATAAAGCCAAAAACTGGTTTAATACGAATTTGATTATTGTTTGAAGATTTGACTTTAAAAGCAAGTCTTGAGGCAACAATATTTCCTATTTTATGAGCACTTTTTCCTCCTGCTGCAGGAACTTCACAACCTGGTGGGTCAACACTAATTGCAGCCATTATAAATAAAATTAAACTATTTTTAATGAGAAAAAATATAATATTTTGTATATAAATATAAAAAAATAATTTGTTTTTAATATCTTATTATAATATTTAAAAAAAAAATTAAAATTTTTATATTTCTATGTTAGATAAAAATGAGAATATATTTATAATTTTTATTTAATATAAATTTATTATTATTTTTCTACCATGACAGCTTCACCAGATGTTATTAAAAGTATTGAAAATGGATTTATCAAGCTTCAAGAGGCAAAAGAATGCAAATCACTACTTAAAAAATATCTAACTAAACAAGTAGTAGACAAACTTAAAATGAAAAAAACAAGACTTGGTGCAACACTCCTTGATGTTATTCAATCAGGAGTTGCTAATCTTGATTCTGGTGTTGGTGTTTATGCACCAGATGCTGAATCTTATACACTTTTTAAAGATCTTTTTGATCCAATTATTGAAGAATATCATGGAGGATTTAAGGCAACTGATGTACATCCACCATTAGATTTTGGTAAAGATAAATTAAGTGAATTTACTGACCTTGATCCTGAAGGAAAATTTATAATATCATCAAGAATAAGATGTGGAAGATCAGTTGCTGGATATCCTCTTAATCCATGCCTTACTGAACTTAACTATATAAATATTGAAAAAAGAATAGTAGAAGCATTTAATAAAATTACTGATCCTGAACTTAAGGGTACTTATTATCCATTAACAGGAATGCAAAAGGATGTTCAGGATAAACTTATTGCAGATCATTTTCTTTTTAAGGAAGGTGATAGATTTCTCCAAGCAGCTAATGCTTCAAGATTTTGGCCAACAGGTCGAGGAATATTTCATAATGATAAAAAAACTTTCCTCGTATGGGTTAATGAGGAAGATCATCTTCGTATTATTTCTATGCAACCAGGTGGAAAGATTGGAGAAATTCTTGGAAGACTTATTAAAGGAGTTGAAGCAATTGAATCAAAAACTCCATTCTCAAGAGATAGTAGACTTGGTGGTATTACATTCTGCCCCACTAATCTTGGCTCTACAATAAGAGCATCTGTACACATTAAGTTACCTAAACTTTCATCTAAAATGGATGAATTTAAAAAACATTGTGATGAGTTAAAACTTCAAATTCGTGGAATACATGGAGAACATTCAGAGTCAAATGAAGGAATTTATGATGTTTCTAATAAGCAACGTTTAGGTTTAACTGAATATCAAGCTGTTAAACAAATGTATGATGGAGTCAAAAAATTAATCGAAATTGAATCATCTCTTTAAAATTATAATACATATAATATTTATTGTATTATAATATGATATTAAAATAACAAAAAGTATTATATATATTGTAAAGAAAATTAAATAAGTTTTTAATAAATAGAATATATTAAAAATATATATACACTTTTTTTTTGTCATCGAATATTATAAAATAAACCGTAATAATTTCATTATTATTAAATGTATTTTTTTTTAATCTCTTAGAAATATATGTACTTTTTCAAATTTTTTTTTATTATCACATGAATTTATCTCCTAATAAATTTTTACATATTTTTACATGTTTTCATATATTTATATATATCACTTTAAAAATTGTTTTATACTTTATTAGTCATGGTTAAAAAAAGAAATTTAATAACAACTTTTTTTACCATATTATGTTATTTATTTTAAATATTTTATAAATAGAACGTGATTAGTTTAAATGTGCCTTGATTTCAAAATAATTGTTTTTGATAATAATTATTTTTTTCATAAATTTAATAATAAATTATATGACTAAATAATTCTATACTAATATGAGTATTGAAAAAATATTATATATGTTAAAGAAATTTATAGTTAGTAATTACTTGATACTCTATTTGTATTCATTATTTTATCAGATAAAAAATAATTTTTTTTAACTTTATAAAAGTAATAAAAAAATTTAAGTTTAAAGTTGTAATTTATAGAAAATGATAAAAAGAATTTTTGCATTAAATCAAACTACAAAGTATACAATCACTCCATAAGGAATTAAGTAAAAAGGCTATAGTTAGTTTGAAAAAATTTATATAACAAAAGTTGTTAAGAACATTTAAAATAATACTATTCATATCACAATATAGAGTACTATATATAAATTTAAAAATTTTTAAAATGAATGTGACAGTTATTTGTAATGATTAGCATTTTTTATTGACATTATATTTTTTTTCAAGTATTATTATTTACTAAAATTAAATTAGTATTAAAAATTAAAACAACTATTTTGTTTTAATTTATCAAATATTTAGCCATTTTTATGTAAAGCATGAATATTTATATAAAAAATTTGTTTTTTTTAATATTTTGACTAACTCTTTGTAAGTATATTTTTCAGAATATTTAAAAATAATTTTGTTATATGATTAATTAAACTAATTTAAAAGTTCCAATAACTTCAAAATATTTTCTATATATATTGTATAGAAAAATTTTTATTATCAATTCTTTTTAGTAAAATATAAGCTTTGTATAATAAAAGATTATTTAAAAAAAAAGACAAAACATTATATAAACGCATCTTTTTAATGTTTAATTTTACTTAGTCTATCCATTAGATGCTTTTATCTCGTTCTTGGAACTACGTTTATTGATATATACATATAACATAAACAAATAAAAATATTAAAGTATAACAATTAAAAAATTTGTAAATTATTCTATTATTTAAAAATATATTATTTAAAGAAAATATTTAGTTTACGTAAATAATTTAATATTCATTGGTTTATGTAAAAAAAAAGTTATACGACCGTTAAACTTTATTCTAAACATTGTAACATTTAATAACTATGATTTTTATGAAGTAAATATTTATTGTCATTGTAAAAATTTATTTTTTATAAATGGAAAAATAAAATAAATTTTATATAGTTAACTACTTTGAAATAAATGAGTATAACTTAATTTATCTAATCAATTTTTATACTTACATTTACATGATTCTTCATTAGTAAAGTTTTTTAAATTTTAAATATATAAATTATAGGATAAAATATAACTTTAATTTATTTTATATTGTCGAAATTTAACTTTTTTCTTTTATATAATTCAATTAATTTTACATTATATTATTTTGTAATTGTATTGTAATTTGTTTTTAATTTTATTTATTATTTTCTTACAATTTATAAAAACTCAAAGTTAATATTTTAAAAGTTTATTTTAGGTCAATAATGGATAATAAAAATGTCATGTTAAATAATTCAGTTCTTCTTTTACAAAATTATTGTAGAAAAAGGTTAAGTAAATCAAAACATATAGATGATATAAAAAAAGAACTACAAACATTTATTAATCCATCTATAATTAAAAATGATGATATTGCTAAAAGTAATACTGTAAGCAGTTTAAAAAATGTTCAAATGTTAAATTATACAATTTATTTTCTTTACTTAGAACGGAAGAACGAATTAAAAGTATATTCAGATAGTTTTATTTTATTAATACGAGCAATTATTAAAAGTTTAGAATATACTGATCCAAAAATTTCTTTTGCTGCTTTATTTTTATCAAAAGTTTATTTAAAAAAGGCAAATAATGTGGTCAAAAAATTATTTGAATATATTCCAAAATTTTTAAATTCATTAGACGTCTCCATTTACGGTTATTCTAAAAGTTACGCCACAATGGTTCATTTTTTAATTTCATTTACAAGTACCTCAAGCTGGAGGATTATTCAGGGAAATCAAACAATTCAAATTGCATTATCTTCTATGTTTCCACAATTATTAACAATCTTATTTTTACCAGAATCTTTTGACAATTTAAGTAATACTTTAAAAAAAAGTTTTTCTGAAAAAAAAATAATCCTAGGAAATGAGTGTGTTGATGGAATATTTTTATTATTCTTAAAGTCACTAAGCTCAACTGACATTAATTGTAAAAAAACTGTAAATATTTTTATAGAATTAATGAAAATTCCTTCCTTAATTCAATGTCTCTCAAATATTTCATTTAAAAAGATGATGGATGACAAAGTTTACACAAAATTATTATTATTTTATTATGATAACTCTGAATTTTTTATCAATTCTTTACATCAATCAAACTATTTATCATACTTTGCTAATTTTATTGATCTTTCAAACCATTTTCAAGACGAGGTGATTGAAAATTTATTAAAATGGCTTCATCATGTACATTTGTGTTTAAAATTATTTCAAGAACTTGTTCCAAGTGTTAAAAATGCTACCAAAAATAGGACAACATATTGGCATCCACTGTTTGGTAATATTATTTATAATTTAGAAAATACAAATACTGATGCTTTTAAACTTATGAGAAAACAATTATCCTTACTTTGGAGTAAACAATTTCTTAAACTTTTATTTTTTAATTTACTAGAAAAACGGGAATCTAATAATGGGAAAAAAAATTCTATTGGATTTTTGAAGAAGGCTGATTTAGACACTACCAATTTAGGATTATCCTTAGGAGATGTTAGAAATTCTATTCAAGGTAAGAAAAAAATCTTTTATAAATATAAAATGTATCCTCTTTTAAGGGTTATTTAAAAATTTTGTTAAAAATTGTAACGCTACATCAATTCCTCCTCCTGGTATTAGTACATTAATATGTGATTTATATTATACTATTTTGGAAACATTTCAAAATATTCAGCTAGATATATTAGCAGCAATAACAAGTGACGACTTAATATTACCTGCATTATGGAATCATATTAATAGAGATAGTAGATCTTTAAATTTTTATTTCAAAATTTTACCACAATATAAAGAATTTGAATCCCCTCATTTTTCAGTTTTAATACTCTTTTCTAAGGCAACAGTTAGTATTTTAAATTTATTAGATGAAAAAGAGATGTATGAGATACAGAAACCTTTTACTTTAAATGAATTATGTGAAATTGGAAGATTTGCAAATCATTTTTGTTTTAAAGTAATTTGGGGTAAAATTATTAAAATTGAACAACCAAAAGATCATCCAGTTTATGAAGCTATGTATAAACTTCTTAATGTTTTATATAATAGGGATTGGAGGAGAAGTTTTACAAATAATTATAAAAAATTTTGGATTGCTCCAGATACAAAAGGTACTAGTATAATAAATATGTATGAGAATGATGATAAAGAGGCTAAATTTATTATGACATATTTGCCACATCTAATTCCCCTAATGGATAGGGTAGAATATTTTCGTAAAATAGTTGGAAAAGAAAAAGATGCATATGCTTCACCAGCAAAATCAATTACAATTGAAAGAACTCATATAATAGAAGATGGTTATAGGCAATTAAATGGAATGAATCCAAAAGACTTAAAAAATACAATACGAGTAAAATTTGTAAATGCTCAAGGCCTAGATGAGGCTGGAATTGATCGTGATGGAGTTTTTAAAGAATTTTTAGAGCTTACATTAAGACAAGTTTTTGATCCACAATTAAATTTATTTCATACAACAGAAAATAATTATATTATGCCATCACCAACATCTTACTTTCATGAAGACCATTTACAGTTATTTCTTTTTGTTGGTAAAATGTTGGCCAAATCCGTCTATGAAGGTATTGTTACTGATTTAAAAATTGCACCAGTATTATTAGCAATAATGACAGGAAAAAAATTGTCTGCATTTGATGAATTGTCAAAACTTGATCCAAATTTATATAAATCATTAACTTATATAAAATATTATAATGATTCAGATGATATAGGGGATCTTGATTTAACATTTTCTATTGATGAACAAGAATTAGGTGTTATTAAGACTATTGATTTGATACCTGGTGGACGCCATATAGCAGTAACAAATGAAAATAAAATTCGGTACATACATACCATGGCTCAATATCGTGTTTATGTTCAAACAAAAGAACAAAATGCAGCATTTGTAAAAGGATTTACTTCCGTCCTCGATCAAACATGGTTAAATTTTTTTTCCCCACATGAGATACAATTTTTAATTTCAGGTAATAATGATGATATTAATATTGCGGATTTAAAAATGCATGTCCATTATTATGGAGGTTTTCATAGTCAACATAGGGTTATCAAATGGTTATGGGAAATATTAGAAAAAGACTTGGAGCCTGAGGAACGTCGACTATTTTTAAAATTTGTAACATCATGTTCACAGGCACCATTACAAGGCTTCAAACACCTATATCCACAATTTAGTATAAGATGTGTTGAGTATGGTGATGATGATGATCCTGGTGATACAATAGGAAGTGTTGTACGAGGATTTTTTGCAATAAAAAAAAAGTGTAACAATGATAGACTACCAACATCCTCGACATGCTTCAATTTACTAAAGTTACCAAATTATTCAAAAAAATCAATTTTATTGGAAAAACTTCGTTATGCAATTCATGCAGGAACAGGATTTGAATTAAGTTAAAATTTTATAACAAATATAACGATAAAATTTTATTTATTGATAAGTTTAAAATTATATATGATTTTAATTTTTTTTACACTATTATGTATTTAGTAATTTGTTCAAAAATAATAATGGTGATACATCATGACTTATAGTTTCACCTATTATATATGACATATTTCTCCAACATTATTTGTGTAGTTACATTAGAAGTTATAAAACATTCCTAATTTTTAATGAATAACGTTTTTTAAAAAAAAAAAAGAATGATTGTTTAATTTAGTAATCATTATTTTTATTTTTTTTATAACATTTATTTGATTTGAATCTTAATATGGTTAATGATCAAAAGTATTATCTGAATATTAATAATATGCTTACTAATATTTTTGTACTTAACTTTTATTTTGAAATATACCTATTTTTTTTATTGTAATTAATAATTTTAATTAAAAATACCAATCGTTAAACGATATTTAATACTTTTTAATTCATTTTATTTATTTATTTGATATTATTATTATTATTGTTATTATTATAGAATTATGTCAGATCTTTTTGGTAAACACCTTAAAAAGAAAACAGCTAGAGCTAAAGAAAAATTACTAGGTGGATTAGGTAAAGGTAAAACAACAACAGATGAAGAATTTGATAGGAATGTTTGTAATGTTAATAGGCAAGCCAAAGTATCAGAAAAATTGTATAGAGATTTGAAAAATTATGCCACTGCCTTAAAAGCTCTTCATAATGCAGAAGAGCAATTAAGAGGTTCCATAAAAGATATGTATGAGGAGGAATGGCCAAATGGAAATCATTTTATTGCTGGCCTTCAAGGTATTAGTTGTGCTGAGGAGGAGTATGAAAGAAAGTTAAATGATGAAATTTTAAAATCTGTATACGATTATAAGACACAATTTTCAGAAATTCAAAAAAAAATTGAAAAAAGAGGAAGGAAATTGGTTGATTTTGATGCTGCAACAAGAGAATATGAGCACACTAAACATGGAGGAAAAAAAAGTGATGATGATCCAAAAGTTGTCAAAGCAAAAGAAGAAATGACAAATGCTGAGGATAAATATAACAAAATTAACAATGAGCTTAATGAAATATTACCTGTATTATTTGATTCTAGAATTACATTTTTTGTTGACACTTTTCAAACATTTTTTGATACTCAAGCAGTTAAAGATAGTGAAGCTTCTAAACAAAAAAAATCTATTGTTGTTGAATTAGATAAATTAGGGATGGATCTTCAAAATCTTCGAGTTGCTAGAACAGACTCACCAACAGGAAGTGATATAAGTTCA
This sequence comes from Strongyloides stercoralis, assembly GCA_029582065.1. Taxonomy (NCBI): domain Eukaryota; kingdom Metazoa; phylum Nematoda; class Chromadorea; order Rhabditida; family Strongyloididae; genus Strongyloides; species Strongyloides stercoralis. Next base: position 5,715,957 of record CM055866.1, on the reverse strand, counting down.
AATGTAATGAGTAAAGAAAATTCATTTGTAGATAATCAAACACCTGATAAAAATAACTTAAGTAACAATAAAACATATACTGATTTAAATACTTCAAAAGTTTCACAAAATTTGGTAGAGGAAGAAAAAAGTGTTTCAATGACACCACCACCAAAACCAAAGAGACAAAGAGATCCTTTAAATCCCTTCGACGACAGTGAAAATGAGGAAGATTTTTAAACTATATATATAATATAACATTATTTGATAAAAAGAATTTAACTTTATAAAATAAAAAGATTATTTTGAAAAAAAAAAAACAAAATTTTTAAAATGTACAAATAATTAATTAATATATATTCAGAGGAGTGTATAGTTTTATCTCATTGTAAATCCTATAACAGTTTCACTGATGTTATCTCTACTATAAATTTGACGAATAGGTTGAAAATAGCCAAATTCTGATAAGAAAGTAATATTTAATTTATTAGACATCATATTTTTTCCAACCATTATACCATTTTGAACAGTTATATAAGCAATTGAATTCCATGGATATTGAAATAAAGTTTTTAATTTAGTTCTTAATCTTACAGTATCACAATCAACACGATGAAATTCATATAGTCTAGGGGAATTATATCCAATTGTTCCATCAGGATAAATAATTTTAATACAAAAATTCATCAAATCATCATCAGAGAAGTGTTTTAAAATAACAACATATGGAATTGTAACTGGCATCTTCAGGACTGCTACCCTCATTTTTTCACTTTGTTTATTTGGAACTTCAATATTTGCCATCATCATCCTCATATCAGCATTAAATGTAATATCACTTTTTTTAATATGTAGTTTAAATTTTTTTACAATATCATAAATTAAACTTTTAACCAAACCATCATCAATAATTTCTTCTTTATTAATTTCTTTGAAACATTTTTTAAATTGATTCGACAACTCCACCACTATTTCCTCATTTTTATTTTGAAAATAAATATTTGATATCTTAAGTTTATCCAAACCTAATAGGATATTATAAAAAATTTTGTCTGAAGATAGATTAAGACACTTAGTCCATTCAACTATTTTTGTTAAAAAATGAATATGAATTAAATAGTGATGGAGACGGGGACTTTTAAATGTAAAAGAAATTTCCAACTCCTTTATTTCACTTAAAATATTTTTTACCAAAAGTATAGTCTTTTTTTCCTCCTCATTCATTGTCATCATAAATTTGAGGGAACGAATAACTCGGCAAAATTTATTAAAAAATCTCATATTTGCTGAGACACTCTCATCAAAATCCATTGATTTATAAAATTGTTCCAAATGTTCATCAATACAATTAATTGATCCTGGAGTGTTAGGTAAATTTAAAAGAATATATAATTCTTTAAACATCGTTGAGAAGTATTCAAATACAGAATTTGAAAGTTTTGTAACATAATTTCCACTATAATGAAATCCAGACTCATCTTCAAATGACCGAATAGGAGGTACGAGATCAGGCATTGAGGAATGTAGTGATTTATATTGTCTTATCATATAATCAGGTAATAATGAAGCAATTACTTCACATTCAACCGTTGCATTAAGTACCATAATAAGACTTGCTACATGAGATGCTTCTTGAAATGTACGTTCTGTCAATTTAAATACAGGATCAATGTCAAGTATTTTATATAAAATTCCAGGGACAAATTGATGATGAGATCTACCAATAAATGAAAAACATCTATATATTGATAATTTATCCTCTGGAAATCTAGCTAAACTTTGCTGTAAACGTTGATATAATAAAAGTAAACAATCAGCATTTTCTAAATTTGCTTTACAAAGCAAATCATGTAATGTAAGTCTTGAATCTGGAAGAGCATCATCAAGAACAGTACATATTGTAATTAATTGATCTCTTGAAATTTTACCATAAACAAGTAATGGTGTTAATGCAGTAATAGCATCTATTCTAACTTGATCAATATCATCATTAAACATATCAGCAAGATGATCTAATGCTAAACATGCTATATTTGGTTGACCTTTAGCTAAAATTCCTAAACTAGTTACAGCACCCTTTCTTACAGACATATATTCATCTTCTAATGCTGTAACAAAAGCACCACATGCTTGAGGTGGAATATATGATTTTGATTCTTCAGATTTTGATTCACATGGAATATCCTCGGCTAAAGACATTCCAGTTGACCATTGATAAAAGTATGGTGAATCTCTACCCTTATTTTCATCTTGTTTTATCATACTTGGAATAAGTTTTTTATCTAAAGTTTGTAATAAAAAGTTTGAAGAAACATTTTCAAATTTTCCAATAACTATAGCAGCTTCAGTTCTTACCAATGTATCAGCATCATTGAATGCTTCACATAATATTGCAAATGCCTCATCATTTAATGATATTTCAAAATTATTATGAGACTTGACTGTCATCTTTCCATATTTATGAGCCATTTTTTGAATAACTCTTAAGGCAATTTTTCTTGTCTCAACATTAGAATCTTTACATAAATCTTTAATAATAGAATAAAATTCAATACCAACTAAATTTTTATCCGTCAATTGTTCTAAAAATTTTATAGAAATTTCTCTCATAATATAATCATAATGTCCAGCCATATCTCTCATAAACTTTTTTAAAAACTCTGTTGGTACTTGTTCATTTGGTTTACTAATAATTAATTTGACTAAACAACTAAATGCTGAGGCTCTCCTTTCACGGTCTGAGGCATTTAAATTACCCTGTAATAATTTATATATGATAATATCTTCATCATCAGAGTATGTACCTTGTGTGATACATGATTCAACAATCTTCATCAATTGAACTGTATAAGTTCTACAACAAAAACTTTTATTTTCTAAGGGAATACGAAATAATTCTAATAATTTTGACCATAACTTCATATTTGCTGTTGTACATTGAACCATATATTGGAGAATTTCAAATGAAACATCAATTAACTCATCCATCTCTGCTCCTGATTCTTTTAAAACATTAATTACAATTTCAGCTGTATCAGGATAAATATCTACAGGTATATTCATAATGTCAACTGTTAAAAAAGTTACAAATAAATCATAGCATCTAAAAATTATGTATATAAAAATTTTGTATAAATATTTTTACCTTATTAAATCGTTATTTTTTATAAAGTTTTGTCCATCATACAACAATTTTAATGGTTGATCGATTCTTGTATAAGAATTTAAAAAGATAAGAGCATATTGTTTTCCGGGATGACGATATAAAAAATTAGCTGCTATTTGTTGTTTGGTTAGGCCCATAATAACCAAGTTAAATGTTAATTTTCACTCTTATAGACCAAAAATTTCAACTTCATAAAGTGTTTTTTATACTAGTATTGGAATAATGTACATTTATTCTAACTATTTTTAGTAAAATTTTGAATGATGTATTTTTATTCGTTTATTTTTTTTATTTTATAATTAATAATTTGCATTAATTTTTATAATAATACATAATATGGTTTAAAAATTAACTTTTTACTTAATATATTATAAATTTGAATTATTAAATATATATTTATTTTATATATAGTATAATTTATTTATACACTTTGTTGAAAAATAAAAAAAAGATTTTTTTTAACAAAAGAAATTGTAAATAATATTTTGATATAAAAAATTATAATTAAATTTGGTTTTTCTAAATTATAATATTAATGAAGTTGTTCTTATAATACATTAAAATTAGTAAAAAATAATTTTGATCTATTTTTTATTTTAATTTTCTTGTTTTAGTATTATAAAATAAAAAGTGGGTCAAATTTTACTTAAAAATAAGTTTATTGTTAATTTTTAATTAAATTTTAAACAACACCTAAGACAAAAAACTTTTTTATATTTTTTTTATAAATATTTGGTAATAGAATAAAGTAAAAAATATTCATATGGTTATTTTTATTCAAAATATTTATTTTTAAATAATTTTTAGAAATGTTTCATACTTTTTTTTTGGTTTTTCATGGTTGTATTTTTTGAATTCAATTCCTTTAAACTTATTTAGTAATTATGAAAAAGAGAATTTTGTTAATTGTTTTTGATAATCATATAAAACACATTGATTTTTAAAAAATAATAATCCTAAATTTAATTAAATTTTTAAACAACTATATTATTATGTATAATGCAATTATTTGATAACACTACAAAATCACTTTTATTTGTGACAAAAAAATGATAAATTTAAAAATATATCAGTTGTAATTACAAGTTTTTATTTCAAAATAATGACAACATAAAGAATGGTGTTTATAAATACAATTTAAAATATTGATAAAAAACTTTATTATGCTATGATATTTAATATATAAAATATATCCTAAATCATTTTAGTAATAACTGTTAGAATAAAAAATGACAATAATTATAAAATTTTGTAAATACTTCATTAATTTATAGGTCACGTTGATTATTTGATTAAATGCTTAATATGGATTCTTTAAATTTTTTACAATTAGTAAATTAAAACGCATAAAAATATAATTTTTATAACAATCTTTTATGATAATAACTTTTTTGTTAAAATTATAAAAGATATTTCTTAAGTAATGGACCTTCAAAATCAACTGTCATAGGATTTTTTAAATCTCTATTCTTGCTGCCAAAATGGTCAATATTAATTTTGTTATTAGCTTTTTCTGAAATTTTAGTAAGAAATTCATGAGTAGGTTCTTCAAAAGGGATCATTTCAGGTGGAGCAGTTCCAACATCCATATCACCTTCCTCAGTAGGATTAATTACTTTTGGTGAGTCATTTAAAACATTTGCAGATCTAATAAATCTTAAAGTATTATATACATGTCTTTTAGGAGAATTTTTTACAATAGAAGCTTTTATTGGATCTTTATACCATTTTGGAGTACGGTCAATAAAAAAATCATCTGAATCTTAAAAATTTATAAAACTAAAAAAATTACATACCTCTTTTTCCAATATTTTTAGCTTCAAATAAAGATACAGTCATCCAAAGAAAAAATAAAGCAATTAATTGAAAGTATAACATTTTAAAAAAGATTAAAAAATATGACTGTGAGCGATATGTGTTATCCTTTTAAAAATGGTCCTGAAAAAAGGTCAAGAAAGAATAAAAATAATTTATTAATTAGGTCATGGTCTTACATTTTACAGCTGTGCATGAAATATTTCTCTAAACTATTACTATTTACATTATTTTTATATTTGAAACAAAATTGATACGACTTTATCTGGATAATTTCATGTACAAAAATAAATTAAAAACGTCGTCTTTTTGGTAGTGGGTTTCCAGAAGGTTCCCTTCTATCAATATCATCATCTTCAAAAATAATTCTATCAATAGGATATGAACGTCCTCTTTCAAATGAAGATGATTGAACATCATCATCAAAAGGTGAATGTGGGGAACCGAATGGTGTTTGGCGAACAAATGTAACTTGCCCATAATATGGAATGCTTCCAGGACTATCTTCATCAAATCCACTTTTTAAGGAAGAAAATCTATCAAGACTTTCTGAAAAACTGTTGTTAGGAGAACTTCTGAAGTTTAAAACTTTTTCCAATACTTCATTTGCTAATTCACTATTACTTTTTTTTAATTCTTTCCAATCACATGATTCCAATATTTCTTTATATCGATGTGCAATAAAATTTATACAATGCTTTAAAAATGTATATAAATAAAGTTTAAAAAAAAGTAATCTTACCTGCTTTAATATTAAAGCTGAATGTGTATCGGCAAAAATTATAAGTTTTGTGACATTTCGAACATTTATATTTTTAGCCAATAACTGTTCACAATGTTCTTTTAAAGGCAATACAGCATACTTATCCGCCACAACCAAAACATCATCAGCAAAATCTTCAATTCCACTAGTACATCCTGTATATATAAAGTTTAGTAAAGCTTTAAAACTTTCACAATTGGCATCATTAATATATATTACTCCTTCTTTTCCTTCTGTCATATCACCTTGATTTAGCATTGAACGAAAAACTTCACTATGTTGTCCCAATATACATCTATGTGCTTTAAATTCTTTATTTTCAACAACTATCACACAATCTGTAAATAATTCTGATTCATACATTCTTCTAACATTATCAAATACATTATATATTGGACTATTTACAAATTCAAGTTTGTCAAATCGTCTACTTGTACTTTCTTCTACAATAATTTTGGAATCAGGAGGAAGATATTCTACCTCACAAACAAGATCTAATGATCCATCAATTTTTATTGATGGCATCATTTTTTCACGAGATACTTGAAATTTACCACGTCCTTGTTGGCTAACGAAGTCTTTAGTATCCCTACATACACTAACTCTTGAATTTCCTCCTGCTAAAGCATATATTTGAAATTCAGTCATTAATGGATCATCATTTCTTAAACCTGTTTGCCTCAAAAAAAATGAAACATTCCCAATATCTTCTTCACGTTTCCCATTTGGATATATATGAAGTTCCCAAATAATGTTAGGAGCTTGAGGACAAGAGAATTGTTTACTAACAAGACTTTGCCCATTTTTAAAAAGTTTCATTAATTTTTCAAACTAAAAGTTAGTTTATTAAAAATAAATTTTAATAAATTTTTATTTACCTGATCAATTTTCCACTCTAATTTTGCACATACAGCAATAACCTTAGTCGTTTGTTTACTAATAACCTCAAGTTTTCCAGTTTGACTCATGTGACTTTCTTCAGCTACAAATAAAAATAAAGTTTTTAAATTATAAAAACATACATATCCCATAATTTTGTTGATTAAACATTATTTATTATTAATAGGGAGAAGAAGGAATTGTGTAATTAACAGAAAACCGAAAATTAAAATTTTGTAATTTAAGATACAAGTACGTCTAATTTTATATATCAATCAAAATAATAACACTCTCTGAAATAGATAATAGTAATAAACAAGCGAATTTTGAAAAAGAAAAGATTATTATATCGTCTCCCTATACATCATATATGATAATTGTATACAAGAGTATTGGGAAAATGTTTCTTACAATAAACCAAATTTTTAAAATATATTACTCTACTTGTTAGTAAAAGTGAATTTTTTACGTAATATTAAAGTGCAATTTTTGAACTATTTTTAGATATATTGATATAAATGTATCAGATGAATGAAGACGTAACCGCTATTGTTATGAAGAAAGCGCAGGAACATATTCAGAAACATAAAGGTGATACATTTATAGGAGTAAGTTAACTTTTTATTATATATTGTTTATTAATTATATTTTAGAATGATGTAAGATTTGAAGAGAAACGCCTTGATCGACATGCTGCAACCGAATACTTAAATAAATCTATGACAATTGCAGAAAAAAAGAAAAGACTAGAGGAAATTAAAGCAAAAACAAACCAAAGACTATCACAGAACGGTCTTTTATCATCCATTGTAAAGACAGAGATTGAAAGTGATGTTTCCTTATCAAAAAATAATCTCTTAATAAAAAACGATAATGTAGTTCCCAAAACGGAGATTTCCACTATTAAGGAAGATATAGTTGAGAAAGAAATTGTTAGTGAAGTATCAACAAAAGATCTCAAAAATGAAAGTATGTATGATCCATCTTTACAAGTTCGTAAACCACATTCTAGTAGGAAACGTGAACCTTTTAGATTTTTTAAACCAGGTGAAATTGTTAAAAAGGCAATGCTTGCTAGGGCAAAATTTAAACTTCAACATGATTTAAGTGAAATTCCAGTTCTTTTGGATGAAAAAAAAATTGATGTACCTAGTATTGAATGGTGGGATAAATTTATTTTAGAAAGAGATAATTATAATAAATTGCCTACTGTTGATGAATTATTAAGTGAGGAATATTCTCATATGATTACAGAATTAGTAGAACATCCTGTTAAAAAGAAACCACCAAATGAACCGGAAAAAGAAATTTATCCTGTTGCTTATTTAACTAAAAAAGAACAAAAAAAAATTAGAAGACAAAATAGAAAAGAAATTCAAAAAGAGCAAGCTGAAAGGGTTAGACTTGGTTTGGAGAAACCTCCTGAACCAAAAGTGAAACTTTCAAATTTGATGAGAGTCCTAGGAACTGAAGCAGTTCAAGATCCAACAAAAATGGAAGCTCATGTTAAAAAACAAGTTGCTGAAAGATTGAAGAAACATATTGATGCAAATGAATCTCGTAAGCTAACAGATGAAGAGAGGGCTGAAAAGAAACGTAGAAAGATAGCTGAAGATACAAGTTTAGGTGTACATGTTTCTATATATAAAGTTAAATCACTACAGAATCCTTCAAAAAAATATAAAGTTGAAACAAATGCAAAACAATGCCAAATGACAGGAATTGTAATATGCACCGAAAATTTTTCAATTGTTGTTGTTGAAGGTGGACCTAAACAACAAAAATATTATAAAAGATTAATGCTTCATAGAATTAAATGGAATGAAGAAGAAATAGGTGAAAGTTCTTCAGACACTAAAGATGTTCCCTCCTCTTCAAAAGTTAATCTTAATGATTGTAATTTAATTTGGGAAGGCGTTGTTTTGAAAAGAAATTTTATAGGAATGAAAACTATTTTTGCCGAAAATCCTAAACAAGCTCGAGATTTGCTTGAAAAACATAAGGTTGCTCATTATTGGGATTATGTTATTAATTTTTCAAATATATCTGTAAATGAATTGTAACAAAAATAAGATATTACTAACTTTGTTTTTGTTGTAGCAATTTATTAATATTATTAAGTATTTATTTTTTCAACTCTTTAAAAATTATGTATATGATGGTGGTATATTTTTCAAATAAAAAAATTTTTTAAAAATATTTATTTGATTTATGTAGAAAAATAAATTTATCAATTTGTTGCAATACTATATAAGTTTTAAAAGTGTATACATTTAGACATAAAATCAATTTATTATATTGACAAAATTGACAAATTCTATTAATATCTATTTTATAACCTAAAGTTAAAATAATATTAAAATACATCTGTCTATAAAAGTTTAACCCTTAAAAGCTATCATCTAAATAAAATTACATAAAATTACATTGTTTATGGGGTGAAATTTCACCCATGATATCGTTTAAGGGTTAAATTAGTAAAATTTTTTCAAAACTAAAATAATTATTAGTAAAATTTACTATACTTATAGTACAATGATGTTTCTGTTGCAGAGAAGCAAACACTTTGATTATCAACTTGTAGGCAAATGTTCTAAGAACATCACGATCCACATGAAGATATCTAACAGCGTGATAATATTATTATATAAAATGATCGCTAATTGTCATAGTTACTCAGATGGGTCTTCCTAATTCATTTGTTTTTAAAAAAAGTTTAATACAATATTTTTATCTAATATAATATTATTCATGGTAGTTTATTGTATTTTAATTTTCACGGTTGTCTTTTTCAAATTACAAATGCAAGTTGTTCCAAATAGGTATTTTAAAAAAAATTGATAATGGTTGGAAGTTGATATATCCTATATTTAATATAATTTCTAATCTACACAACAAGTTAGATTTTTATATTTAATGTTCTCCTCATAAATTAATAAATACTTAAGTTTAAAGTCCCTTTTTGTTACTTAATATTATTATCAAATAAAAGATTATTTATTTAAGCCATTTATTTTTTTTACAAAATTACAAGGTATAAAACAAGAAAATTTATTAATAAAATAAAAAAAAAATACTTTTTTTATTTTTATTATTTATCCTACATCACTATCAATATTTAAAAAAATATTTTTAACAAATATATAAAATCAACAAATTTATTCCCTCTTATTTTTATTGAAACCAACGTGGTTTATTCTTTCAGCAACAACATAAGCCTTTTTTATTCTATCACCAGATGGAGAAAAACGTTCACTGTAGCTTAATCTTCCTGTTACAAAAAGTCTATCACCTAAAAAACTAAATTTTTAACTTAAAAAATTAATACCAACCTTTTTTACAATTATTTTTGATATAAGCAGACATTCCTCCAAAAGCCATAACATCATGAAAATCAACATATACCCTAGGTTCAGAAGAATTTGAATTTCTTTGAGCAATGTTTGTTGCCAATATAAAAGTAGTAAATTCAACGTTTCTACTGGATACACGTTGAATGGGATCGTTAGCAACACCACCAATTAATTCTAACCTATTCATTGAATAAGCTCCCTTTCTAGGTGAATTTGATCTTTTTACATCTTCATGCTTATCTTCCTCATTAAAAAGTTTATTTACCTCTTCTGCTTTAGGTTTAACAACATTTTCCTCCATCATTTTGACACCACTCATAGAGAGGGGTCGGAAAATTTTGAATGATGATTTAGTAGATAAAAATAATTTAAGTCCGTTAGAAGCCATGGTTCTAGAAGAAAATTTAATAAATAATAAAAAAGATCTTTTTGAAATAAGCACAATGAATAACGATAAAAAAAATCTCTCCAATGTTTTTTCTTTCTAAGATACAAAAAGTTTGGAAAAACATTTATTCAAATGTATAGATAAAAAAAAAACTTTTACTGTAAAACTTGGGAAAAGTCAATAAATTAAATGAATATTATGTTTTAATAAGATATAAAAAAATACAAATCAAGTATCAATTTATTATTATTACAAATAAAAATGAAGTATACATTATTGCACATTGTTTTCTTTTTTTTTTCTCAATAAGATAAAAAAATAAAGTGCATTTGAAAATGATAAAGTTTTAATAAAATGTTTCTAATTTGCAGGATAAATTTTCTTTATATTTGTTTATATTGAAAAATTGCCTAAGAAAGTTAGATATAATTTTTTGTAAAATATATAAAATTTTACTAATTTTAATTTAAACTTTTTATAAAACAATTATTTCAAAAATATTAATAAATTTCAATGTAAATTAATTATTAATGAAACGGATTAGAGGATACAATGCACATTATTTAAGTATACTATGTTATTATTTTTATAATTAATTAAAAATATAAATAATTACTTTTTAAGATTTCATTTTTTTTATGAACAAGAAGAAAAAAAATTCTCAACGTAAAATAACTTGTTTAATAACATTATTTAAACTATTTTTTATAATAAATTTCATTTGTCCATAGTATTATTGTTATAGTTATATGTATAAAAATACTTATAAACTTCATTGAATAATGTATCGTTTTAATAAAAGTATATAAAATTTGATTTGTTCCACAATTTTTTTTATAATTTCAATTTTTATTTAATATAACTTTTTTTTTGACTAAATTTTAAAATATTACACATATATTTGTGATAATATTATACTAAATAAAACTTTATATAAAGAAAATAGTGCAAAAGTAAGTTACTGATTTGACGTGCCTCTTTAAAAATATGATAACAATAAGTCACGAAAAACAGTAAATGATCCTTGAGAATGTGTGATTTTATTATATGCTAAGAATATACTGTTTTATATGGTACACGTTTACTTTTTAAAAATTTATTATGAAAAGGAAAGTTGATTTACTTTCATTTTATTTTCAAAATGTTTATTAAAATAATTTACTATATTTTTATTTTGAATATTTTTGTATATGGACAACTTATGGATTATTCTTTACTTTATAATAATAATATGAATTATGGAAGTTTATTTGGTGGTATGTTTCAATTTCAATAATTATTGTTTTAAATTTATTTTTAGCTTACAATCCATACTATAATATGTTTGGAAACTATGGAATGAATTCTCCTTTTTATGATTATAAAAGTATGTACAATTCATGGCCTTATTATCAAAATGGAATGCTTAATGATGGAATGAATAATGGATATTCAAATGGGATGATGAATTCAATGAATACAAATGGAATGATGAATTCAATGAGTACAAATGGAATGATGAGTTCAATGAATACAAACGGAATGATGAATTCAATGAATACAAACGGAATGATGAATTCAATGAATACAAATGGATTAACCTCAAATAATAATATGTTTGGAACAACTATGACTTCTCCTGAACTTGCACTAAATACAAGACACATTAATTTTGGTAGTGCTGGTTATCGTAGTAGTTCACCATTAAATAAATATCAGAGTCTTCTAAAAATGAAAGGTACTACAACAATTAATAGTGACAATTGCCTTCTAAGTATGGGGTGCATATCAAATCAGTGGGGGCAGACAAAAAAGAAATCTTAAAATATTTATATCTAAATAAATATATGTGTTAAAAATTTTTATTGTATTATTTGTTTTAGTTAATAATAATAAATATTTTTTAATCTATAAAAGAAAAATTGTTAGTTATTGTGAATATCTTTATTTTTTTGTATAATATCTAATACATCCATTATTGTATCATTGAATTCACTAACATTATCAACATAAACATGATGTCCAGCATGATTAATTATAATTACATCAGTATATGATTTTGTTCTATTACATTGAATATCATATGCTGGAGCTGGATCTATCCAACTTTTACTACCATATATAAATGTTACAGGTACATTAGAATCTAAATTTTCAAATCTATGTATCATTGGACGTTTAGCCCAAGCAAAACTAGACATCATATTTTTAAATGCAACTTCACCAGTTGGATTTCTAGCATTACATTGATAAATATAATTATAAATACTAAATGGATCTTCTGTTCCATACCTATGACCTAAATCTGGTCTCATTTTTTGTATTAAATATGGTCCTAAACCACCAGATGCTCGTAAAGTAGATAATGGATTAAATAAAGATAATACAGTTCCAACTGCCTTCATCCATGCTGGAACATTAATATGTCTTTCAGATTTTGGTGGTTTTTCTGAAAAACCCCATGGATCAAGTAATATTAAATGCCTAACTCTTGAGGGATGTTCTAAAGCATATGATGCTGATAGAAATGCACCAAATGAATGTCCTACAAGAATCATTTTTTCAATACCCATATTTTTTCTCCAATCCTCGATACTTTGAACATATTCTAATTCAGCTAATGTTGCATCTGTATCAAAATTTGGCCTAGAAGACCTACCAAAACCTAATAAGTCAAAAGCATGTACAATTCTTTTTTGAGCAAATTGCTTTAAATTTTTACTCCATAATGCTACTCCTGCAGCAAATCCATGAACTAAGACTAATGGTATTTCACTTTTATATTCAACATCTTCATCCTTTAAAGTTATCGTATGAATAGAACTATTTTCCATTGTTACTGGAACATTTTGTTGAATCAATTTAGAGTATAATGCTTCACCGAATAATTTTTTTTCTGCCTTTATTAATTCATCATAACTTCTTTTAACATATCTTATGGCTCTAAAAATAAAAATTTGTAAAAAATTGTTATTTTTAAACTTGCTTTAAGAAATAAAATGCCTCGTCATTAGTAGTATTTATAGTATCAATATTATTACCTTTATCAAGCATCTAAAAAAAGAAAATTAATATAGTATATTTAATTAAATATTTTAAAGTAGATGAAAAAAAATTTAATTAGTATATGTCTTTTCTAAGAATTTAATATCTTTATTAATTAAAAATTTTTTTTACAATATCATAGATGTAAGATATATCTTAATAATATTATTATCTATAAATATGTAAAGAAAAATCTTAAAATATACTTCAGAAAGATGAAAGATGACGTGATTAATTTCTAGTAATAAATAACTCATAAATATTTATGTAATTTATTATAAAAACAAATAATTATTTCTGGAATTATAATATAGATTTTTTTTTGATGATTTTGTAATAACGTTTAAATAATAAGTATAAAAATATCACAAAGTTGATAGCGATTATAACTTATCTTTAATTTCACATTAAATGATATGAAAATTTAATTTCAAATATTTCAACTAATTCTTAAAAAATAAATAAATAGAAGGTGTAGTTGATTGATAAGAGACCAATATATTATTTATTTTGCTATTTTAAAATATCTTTAGCAAACGAGAAATTTCTTATAAACTTTTGTTACAATCTGCTCCATTAAAAAAGTATTTTAGAATAAAATTTACAAAACATATAAAGATGAAGTTAATTTAAAAAAAATTTTTTTAACAAAAATAAAACTTGCAAAAAGTTTTTAAAAAAGCAATAATGCTATGCAACTTATTAAAAAATAAATTATTTTAATAAAAGCAATTACATTATAATTATCAAATTAATTTTTTACAGTACTTTTGTCAAAAATATTAAATTATACATTAATTTTACCCAATTCGTAAAAATGATTTAGTTACGAAATAGTAAATTAACTATTATATTCTTTCTTAATTATATATATACATATATATCATAAAGTTTTAAAAGATAATTATGTCCTTGTGAAATTCACGACACCTCTCAAGATAACAATGATAACATTTTTTATTAAAACTAAAAAAAATATACCATAATAAACTTTTTCAACACCATATAATTATATTTTTAATAAAAAATGTTTTTATTATATTTTTAATTATTTAAGATTTCTTTCTTTTTTGCTACCTATTCAGATACATTACATATAACTTTTATAATTATCATGTGATAAAAATATCAGTCATTTGAAATAATTTTTAAAAAAAATTGCTTTTAAAGAATAAAAAAATTCTCCAACCATACTATTTGATGTATAGAAATTTATTTTGAAAATAATTAATAATTAGAAATGTAAAAAGAATTATTTTAGTTAAAACAATGGAGTTACTTTTTTGGTATTAATAATAACAATAGCACATTTTAATAAGTTTCAATTAGAAGATGTTTCTCCAAAATAATTTTTCTCATTGGGAGTATTGTTAACGTGGCTTGATCATCTTTTTCACCCTATACTTTAATAGGAAAAAGTTTATAATTGAAAAAAAAAAGTAAAAAAATAGTCAACATTGTGATATATTAATAATAATGGATTCTTTTTTGGAAAGTACTATTTTTAAAGTTGTAGATCCACCAAGAATAAAATTAACTATTCCATCATATGTTAGGGTATGTTTTTAAATATCTATTTATACAATGTATTTTTTATTTAAGCTTCTTAAACCAATGGAAACATTTATATTTGTTATGGTTTTATATTTTATTATGACTGCTGGGACAGTTTTTAATATTTTAAATGACATTCCAAGTATAGGGTCAGCTCCAGATGGAAAAGGTGGATATAAGCCAGTTGTTATAATGCCAAATCGTTTAAATGCTCAATATGGTTTTGAGGGAATGTTAGCTAGTTTTATGTATATTATTGGAGCAGGAGGATTTATATTATTAGATAAATTTCATGAAGCAAAAAATACTAGAACAAAAATTATTTTAGGTTCTGCTGGAGCAAGTAGTATGATAATCTCATTTCTTGCTTTAAGATCATTTATGTTTATGAAAATGCCATCCTATATGCATTAATCAAAATACTTACTATTTTTTTTATAATTTTTATTTAATTTTGTATTTCCATTAATGGGTACACTAATTATTTTTCAATAAAAGTATTTGTTGTTTTAATGTTAAAATAATAAAAATTTTTAACCACAAAAAGAGAATTAATATATTTATTGTTAGAAATTATGATAAATTAAAGAGAAGTAATACTAATTTTGTACTCCTTGTTTAGTAATAATATTGCAATTATACTGATAAATAAAATAAAATGATGTGTTAAAAATTTAAAGATATATGTGGTGTAAAACAAAACATTATCTCTCTTTTTCAGTGAATATATTTAGTTTGTAAAAACTAATTGAGCAAGATTTTATTTAATTTCCGCGCAATAATAAAAAATTTATTCTTACAAAAACTAAAATAATAGGCCAAAAGGAAACTCCACCCTATTTATTATGAAAAATTACAATGAAAATTCAAATATTATGCTTAAATATATATTATTATAAATATATATTAACAAAAATATAGAAATTTGGTACTTTTTTAAAAAATTATCATTTAATATTTGACAATTTTATACAATTTTAAATAAAGTAATAATATCTTTTAGAGATTTAAATTTAAATAATCTTTAAAAACTATTTCCTAAAACTGATTGCTAATTTTATTATTTTTTAAAAAGAATTTTCTTTTTATTGAAATAAAAGAACAGATAATTGGTAAAAAATAGAGGGCAAAATCAAATATAACTTTAGAAATTGCAAATTATACATTTGATACCATTAAAAAGTTTATCATTCTTACCATTTTTATTATTTCCTGCCTTTTATAACATATAATACTTATGTATATATACGTATATATTTATAAAAATAAACTGACTTCAAATATTAAAGGACAGCAAAAGTGACTTCAAGAAGTTTTTCGTTTATTTTTATAACCCTCCTCTATTCTTGCAAATATTATTTTAAATACATATTAAAATTATTTTTTTTTTAAACTTCTTGAACTAATTTCTTTTCCATTTAAAGATAAAACAAGGAAAATGTCA
The DNA here is from genome assembly GCA_029582065.1 of Strongyloides stercoralis. Classification (NCBI taxonomy): domain Eukaryota; kingdom Metazoa; phylum Nematoda; class Chromadorea; order Rhabditida; family Strongyloididae; genus Strongyloides; species Strongyloides stercoralis. The sequence continues at coordinate 5,699,592 of CM055866.1, read as the reverse complement.
AAAAATTTATTTTTATTAAATATTTTAGAACATAAATATATATTGTATAAATTACTTTCTTTTTCTAATTTTATATGATTAAACTTTTTTTTTTGCTTTTCTTTGGTACATTATTAAACTTCCCTTTTATTATTTTAAAAGAAAGAAAATTATTTCTTTTTTTTAATTTGTTCTTTATAAAATTTGTAAAAAAAGAAAATTTTTACTTCTATTTTTAAATAGGAAATAGCTTAACAAATCTTTAATGTTTTCTAAACCATAATAATAATTATTATTAATATTATAAAGAATCTATCACTTGAATGATTTTGATTATTAAAATAAAAGTTTTACCTTTACCGGCTTACTCTATTATTTTTAAAAACTAATTTATTTATAAATAAAAATAATTTTAACTATTAATATATATAAAATTAATGAACCAATGTAGTAAATATTTTTACATATTATTTATAAATAATTATTTTTATTCTATTATGGTTCAAAGAAGTTATTAATTCTTTCAATTTATTCACATATAAACCTGACATTTTACCTCTCCACTGTTAGTATAAAACTTTGTTATGACTTCTTCTTCTTCTTCTTCTTCTTCTGCATTGTCGTCACAAATATTATTTAGAAGAATGGAAGACAGATGCATTTATTTAATACTTCAAAAAGCCTTTTTTTTTCTTACCTTTTTATTTATTATAACATTTTTATATACATAATTTAAAGAAAAAAAAAATCTTTTTTTTATATTAAAGCAATTATTATTTAAACTTTATTATTATGTTTTTCTAAACATTGTATATCAAAGTTAAAGTACTCTTTTAAGTTTATTTTTAATTGATTTACAAAATTTTTTTAGACTAATTCTTTTTCTTTAATTTTTGGTTTTTATGGATTTTTCAAATTCTAGAGTTAAATGTCAACTACATCATAATGATAATTTTAGAGAGGAAGAGTAAGTTTAATTTTTAATTAAAAATAAATATATTTAACATATGATATAAAGAGATTTATAAGAGTAAAGTTAATTGTTATAATAATAAATTTATTACTACTATTTTTAGACCTTTTCTTGAAAAACAAACTAGATTAATTCAAAGTACCAGTTATAAAAAAAATAATGAAAAATGGGCAGAGAGGAATGTATTAATTATTATTGTTATTATTCAAATATGTGTTGTATTTCTTTGGATTCTTCATGGTAAATTTTTTTAATACTAAATCTATTAATATAAATATATTTGTAATTGTATATTTTTATTTATCCTTTTTTTTTCTAGAAGCTATAAGATTTGATCATTCATGCTCCTCCCAATTGTCTTCTTCAATGTCAAATACTTATCCTATTTCAATTGATTCAGGAAGTTTGAATAGGATATCTCGTAGTTTGAATAATAAAACAACTAAAGAACCAGAAATTATTACCCTACCAAATGGGACATTAGTTAAAGTTATTTCAAGAAAAAGAAAAATATTAGTTTATAAAAAGATTGATGATGTTAATTTGGATAAACAGCCAGGTGATAAAAATTCTAGAGGAATATTAGTTGGGAGAAAAAAAGTTCGTATACGTGTAACGACACCTTCAACAAATATTTCAAACAATAATAACAACTTAACATATGGAAATGAAAATAAACGTCGTCCTATACAAAGAAGATACCACCTACTGACAGGGGCTAATAATAAAAATTTGAAAAACCATTATACTTCAACAAAAAAAGAAAGTACTTTAAATGGAAAAGTCAATACATGGCTTCATGGTATTGTTAATCCAAATGATCCACAATTTACTAATAAAGGAGAGATAAGAGCTGTTAAGGTAAAAGTAGCTAAAAAGAAACCAAGAATAGATTTGGAAGAGATTGTATCTAACAAAGGACATCCGAATAATTATAATTTTAATCATAATTTAGATATTAATAAAGAGAATGAAAATGTAGATAACAGTCAAAGTCAGGCACAGGATACAGAAAAAAAGGTGTTAAATGACGTAATTAGTAATAATATTGATAAAGGAAATAATATTAAAGGAAATGAGAATAAGTATGATAAAGATTCTTTACTATTACCATATGGCCATCCTTTAAAGAATGAAGAAGAAATTATTAACCATAAGAAAAATGAAGAGAATTTAAAATATATTAATATTAATGATATACACCCAACAGGAAATCATGAAAAGGAAAAGATAAATGATATAAAAAGTAATAATTTAATGGAAAATAATTTAGTAAAACAAACTTATGATAAAGAGGAAGAGGAACAAAGATTTGAAGAAGTTCCATCAAATTATTTTACCTCAATATCTCCAATGACATATTTTGATAATAAAGATTATTATCATAATGAAAAAGAGGAAAAAGAAATTATTGATGCTTTTGTACTGTCTACAACAATTGATACAATATCACGTAATATACAGGGTTCTAGTAATTTTACTACAGAATTAAGTCGATTTTCAGCAAATACAATTTGTATATTACGTACATTATTAGCATTTTGGTGCCTTGGCCAACTATCAACATTAATATTTTTTTTAATAGGACTTATTTTAAATTATTCAAATATTCGTTGCTTATTTATTCCTCAAATAATATCAGAAGGCTTATTTACTATAATTGCTTCAATATATTGTATTACAATTACTTTGTTTAGTATAGTTTTATACTTTTTGGTAACTGGTAAAGAAATGATATTTGAAAAGTTATTAAAATGGTTAGCATTATCTTTTATTATTCTTTTACTTGTCCTAGGACACGCTTGGATATTAGATAAAAAGATAAAATATTTTAAAAAATGTCAATATAATGATGAGATAAAAAATAATGTTATCAAAATTTTAAATAATGATGATCAAGAAAATATTATAGATAGTGGGAAGAAAACACCAAATATAATTATAGGCAGTTGTAGTAGTAATGATAGTAACTATGGTAGTAATAATGGTAGCTTAGTAAAATTATATAGTCATGGAGATTATGGAAGAAGACTTCAGATATCTGGAAGAATGGCTGTTCTTTAAAAAAGAAAATGTTGCTTAGTTATAACATTTTTCAGATATGGTCATATAAAAATAATTATCATTTAAATATATCATTATTGTATTGAGCAATTTTTAATTTTAATATGGGTTCAGGTGTTACAAAAAATACTGAAAAAAATGATAATAAAAGTAAGTTATTAAATAATATTAAAGATATTTATTTTGAAGAAGTAATAGAAAATTTTAATAAAGAAGAAAATAATGTTGAAACAGAAATAATTCATAAAATGTATCCATGGGCAGATGTAACAATTGGAGCAAATCCAATTTTTCCAGACAATCACGTTGAACATTTACGCCGTTCACTTGAGTTAAATGAAAAAACATACCAATCATGGATTAATGCTATATCTGATAGTGAAGAAGAGGACAAATTATTTAAGTCAAATAAAAAGAAAAAAGTACAAAAAAAATTAGCTAAACCAAAAAAGAAAATCAAAAAGTCAAAAAATTCAATTGAGCCAAGTAAAAGTTTAGGTGATATAAATACATCTTCAAACAAATTTAAAAGATCTCTTAATAATTCTAACAAATTACAACCTTTTACTTTTACAAGAGTACCTACACCACAATCAAAATTTTTGGCATCAAAAAATTATCAACATTTATAATTATCTTACCAGTTATGTGATTGTAAAGTAGGCTATTTCCGTAACATTTTTTTGAAACATTTTTTTAACTATTTTTTATTTAAAAGAAAAAACCAAATATTTAAATACATTGTAACTAAAACATTTTATATAATAATCTTTCATCTCCACTATCAATATATTTCAGTACAAATTAAGAAAAAAAAAACCATAAATTTTACGTGACAATATAAAAATATTTTTTATTTGTAAAATGTGTTTTTGACAAGAAAATGCATTTCCTTTTTAATAAAAATACATTAAAAAACTTTTTCACCTTTCATAATTGTTATTAATATGAATAATAATAAAAAATTAATACACATTTATGCTTATAAAATTATTAAACGTACAAATTAATAATACATTACCAAATAACAACATAATTATGTATTATATTTTAACTTATTAGAACAATTTTTAAACTATTAAATATATTTTATAAATTAAAAATTTCTTCTTTAACATCTATTTGTCTATTTTTGCATTTGACGGTAAAAGAAAAGTTTGACGAATAATTGTTGAATGTAAGTTTCAACGATTAAATCTTTTTCATGCATACATAGAAAAATGTTTATATAATATATCAAACTGTATATTATCAAAATATTAAATTATTTATTATATAACACTTAAAATGTTTAATTTTAGATATTTTTATGTTTACATTACTAATATTAAGCACACATATTTTTTTGTACTAACTTTTTTTTCTTACATCAATAAAAATAGATAAAAATAAATATATTGTAAAAAATAAAAATAAAAATTATAGTTGAAGTTATTAGCGTGACATTTGAATGTCTATAAAATAATATGTAACTTTTTGATTGTTTTATTAAAATGATAGGAGTTGATTGTATAGCTATCAATTTTATCTTACATTAAAAATGACTTTTTGATGCGACATTAATTTCACTTTATTTGTTACTCTTTTTGATTAGGTCATTCTGATATTAGTGTATGTATATATATTGAACATTTATAGATAAATCTTTAAATGTTTGTATTATTTTAAATGTAATTAGATGGTATTATTTATTTTGTAACTTTTCTTATCACACATTTTGTTTCATTCTTATATTGATTGTTATTGTTATAGATTGAATTTAATCATGGTTGAAGTTGGTGGATCATACTCTACTTATCTTACAAAAGGACAAGAGGATGAACTTAGGGGTATTTGTGCTAAAATTCTTGCACCAGGCAAAGGAATTTTGGCTGCTGATGAGTCTACTGGTACTATTGGAAAACGCCTTGATACCATCAAACTTGAAAATAATGTAACTAATAGAATTAAATATCGTGAACTTCTCTTTACAACACCAAATCTTGGTGAAAATATTTCTGGTGTTATTCTTTATGAAGAAACATACAATCAAACTGCTTCTAATGGAGAAAGATTTGTTGATATTTTAAAGAAAAAAGGTGTTGTTCCTGGAATTAAACTTGATCTTGGTGTTGTTCCATTGGCTGGAACTATTAATGAGGGTACTACTCAAGGTCTTGATAATCTTGCTAAGAGATGTGCTGAATTTAAAAAAGGAGGTTGTGATTTTGCTAAATGGCGTTGTGTTTTAAAAATTCAATCTCACACACCATCTAATGTTGCTTTATTAGAAAATGCTAATGTTCTTGCCCGTTATGCTTCTATTTGCCAACAAAATGGATTAGTACCAATTGTTGAGCCAGAGGTTCTTTGTGATGGTGATCATGATCTTGCTAGATGTCAAAAAGTTACAGAACAAACACTTGCCTACGTCTATAAAGCCCTCTCTGATCATCATGTCTTCTTAGAAGGAACTCTTTTAAAACCAAATATGGTTACTCCAGGACAATCTTACAAAGGAAAATGTACTCCAGAAGAGATTGGTCACGCTACCGTAACAGCCCTTCGTCGTGCCCTCCCATCAGCTGTTCCGGGGGTTGTCTTCTTGTCTGGTGGTCAATCAGAATTGGAAGCTTCAAAAAATTTGAATGCTATTAATCAATGTAAACTTCTCAAACCATGGGTCTTAACATTTAGTTTTGGAAGAGCTCTTCAAGCTTCTGTTTTAAAGGCATGGGGTGGAAAAGATTCAAACATTAGTGAGGCTCAAAAAACTCTTTTAACAAGAGCTAAAGCTAATGGTGATGCTTCATTAGGAAAGTATGCAGGAGAATCCTCCTCAAGTGCTGCTGCAGAAAGTCTTTTTGTAGCTAATCATTCATATTGATATTTTAAATTTTTACTATCGTTACTTCTTTTTAAAAACATTTTATGATAAAAATTTTTTTTACATTAAAAAAGGTGTTGTTTAAATGTGTAAGGAAAATATTTCAAAGAAACAATTAATATTTTGATAAAAAAGAAAAGTGTAATTTTTTATTTTATTACACAGTATTACTACTGTAAAAAGAATGGTAGGAGGTTAATTTTAAACTTCTTAAATATTGTGCAAAAAAAATTATTTATTTTAAAGCAAAAAAATATTTATTTAAGTTTTTGTATAAAAGTAGTAGTAAAAGAAGAGAAGAATAATATTATATTAAATTTGTTGGTAGGAGAAAAAGAAGGAACGTGTTTTTAAATACTTTTCATTGAAACAATTACAAATATAGTATTATAATTTCGATTTGTCTTCTTGTCACTTCATATTGCCTTCTGTTATACATTAAAGATTTTTTTTATTTTAAATTTCTTATATCTATAATCGTCCTTATAATAATTAGATATTTAGACATGATAAAAAATTAGGTATATAAAATAAAGTTTTATTATTTAGGATTGTAATTTTCGATATTTATCTTTTAAATGGTTTAATAACTGTTGTATATAATTGATTTATTGTGATTATTTTATGACATCTTGTATATTAATAATGTTTAATTATTAACTTTTATATTTAAATAATAAATTTTAAAGTTTGATTTTATTAAATGATTAATTAATTAATTATTTTTTATGATTTTGTTTGGTCTGCCTTTTGCTTATAAAGTTTTGTATATAAAGCAAAGAATGAAATATGTTATTAATTATATAAAACTTTTTAATTATAGGTTTTTAAATATATAAAGAAAAATTAAAATGAGTAGTGGTGGTTGTCCTTATTTTGAAGGACTTTTAAATACTAAAAAAAGTAATGAAAATAGCGTTGTATTTGAAGCCGGGTACAATGATGAGGAAGATGAAGCACAAAAAGGAGTTAATAAACTTGAAAATAGTCATGAACCATTATCTTATTCAACTTATTTAAAGGTAATTTTTTTATAAATTATTTTGATATTTATTTTTTATTTATAGTTGGATAAACTTTTAGATGCTCAAGAGCTTCGTTCTGCAAATAATCAGGGTGAAGTTGTCCATGATGAGCATCTTTTTATCATCGTTCACCAAGCCTATGAATTATGGTTCAAACAAATCATATTTGATGTTGATGTTATTAGAGAACTATTAAATAGAAGTTTTGTTGATGAGACAAAAACTTTAAAAATTGTTAGTTATCTTGAAAGAATTGTTCGTATTTTAAAATTATTAGTAGATCAAATGTTAATTCTTGAAACAATGTCACCATTAGATTTTATTGAATTTAGAAGTTTTTTAACTTCAAGTTCAGGTTTTCAAAGTTTACAATTTAGATTATTAGAAAATAAACTTGGAATTGATCCAAGAAATCGTGTTAAATATAATGCTCAACATTATAAGAATGCATTTGATACAAATGAAGAAAGAATTAAAGTTGAAAAATCAGAACAAGAACCATCATTATTTACTTTAGTTGAAAAATGGTTAGAAAGAACTCCTGGTATTCATCCAACAGGAAAAGAACCTGGATTTTGGGCTCAATATGAGGAAGGGGTCCAAAAGTATCTTAATCATATGAAAAATGAAGCTGCAAATTATACAGAAGGGTCTGAAGGGTACAAAATTGCAATAGCAGAGTATGAAAAAACAAAAAATAGTTATGAAACAATTTTAAATAAAGATTATCATGAAGCAGCTATTGAAAAAAGAGAAAGAAGATTAAGTTATGATGCCATAAAAGGAGCTATGATGATTTGTTTACATAGGGAAATGCCTAGATTTTCACAACCATATCAAATATTGGTTTATCTTATGGATATTGATTCATTATTTACTAAATGGAGATGTATGTTTTATAAATATCTTTTCATAAATTTTTTTTCTAATATTAAATTATAGATAATCATTTATTAACAGTTCAAAGAATGATAGGAAATAAAATGGGAAGTGGTGGAAGTAGTGGATATTTATATCTAAGAAGTACAATAGCAGATAAATATAAAGTTTTTCTTGATTTATTTAATTTAAGTACATGGATAATACCAAGAATTTATATATCAAAACCAACAAGAGGAATGATTGAATCTGTTAGTCAACATAAAACTTTATACTCAGCTAACATTGATGATCAAAAAAATGATTTAAACGATTCATAAAAATAAACCCTTTATATCTTTCAAAAAAAAATTAAACTTTTTTCATAATTAATTATAAAAATTATACACTTTCTGTTTCATTATTTTTGTTCTCTTCATAATAAATTTTTTCAAAAAAAGCAGCATTTTTACAATTTTTAAGGCATTCTTTGTCAAATAATGTCATAAATAAATCCTAAAAAAAAATTATATATATAAAATAATTAAATAATAATTCTTACATAATCATTTTCTTCAACCTCCCCATTATATAAATCATTAATTAAATCATATGAAAATATTTTTTTTAAACATGCTTCAATGTAAGGAATGACTTCTTTAATAAACATTACTTCTGCTAATGGTTCATTATTTCTGTATTCTTCACCAATAAAATTATCCAACCATTCAAAGATTTGTCTAAATGAATTCTTTAATACCATTATTATTGAATTTAAATTAGAAGGTAAAAGAAAATGCCTCATATCATTAAGAATAGCTACAATTTCATTTGCATATACAGTTCCATCATCCCATCTATAAAGTGACCAATTTGTTTTTAAATTATTTAAATGAACAGCAAGAAATTCACTTTCAACCAAAGGTTTTGTAGCATTTTCATAATTTTCATCTACATTAATAATATTTAATTTTGTTGCTGAAGTTAATTTTACTGTACAAGTATCAATATTATGAAAAGTATATTTAATCATTATTTGACTAAACTTATCAGCAACTGTATTTCTAAAATCTAATCCAATTCTGGCAAATGAAGAAGCACAACTGACAAGTTTCATGTAAATAGCTTCAATATCAATTAAACTTTTATTTTTTTCTATATTATTTAAATTATCAAACATCCTATCAATATTATGAAGTGCCCATGAATGGAGGAGAAATGTTTGTGATCCTTTATTCCATTGTTCCCATTTAATTTTTTCATTTTTTCTTGAAACTACCCTTTCAGGAAATACAGAAATGTATAAAACAATTGTATCATGAATACAATCTCTAAATATATCAATCATTTTCATATAAAAATCTTGATCCTCTATAATGTTTGCTAATAATTTATCCAAATAAAGATCTCTATATTGAAGAAGTGAAACTTTCATTTGAACATTTGTCACAAAAGGAATTTGTTTAATACTACTAATAACTTTGATACTTGTCGCTAAGTCTATTGAAAAAGCAAATTTATTAAAAAGTTCATCTAATAATTTATGCCTAGATTCCATCAAATTTTCTGCCACAACTTTTACAATTGGCTTTTCTGTCAATCTATTTCTTGTTAAATCCAATCCAAATTTAGTTAACATATATGCTGATTCATACTGTCCATCTCTAACACAATCATCCATCATTTTAGGTAATGATATCAATTGCCTTCCTACAGATTCTGAAGAGTGAAGTTTTCTAAGTGTATCAAAATTACTATGTATTTCTTTACTTTTTTCAGAAAATTCTTTTACACTATTAATTATTTGATTAATTTCTGATGATGAAGATTTTAAAAAATCATCCAACTGTGTTATCTAAAAATCTTTTTTTTTAATAAAGATTTTTTTTTAATTATTAAAACATACCGTTGTGGTACATTCTTGAGAAGTTCTACTAGCATCAGCATACGTTTTGTAATTAGAAAAAGCTAATTGGTTAAGAGATTCTTTTAAATTTTCCCAACAATGTGATAAGAATAATTTTTCATTTTCTTAGAAAAATATATTTTAAATTCAAAACAAATATAAACTTACTTAAATCATTATAATTCCAATTAACATATTCATTCATATTCTGGAATAATTTAAAAAAAAAAAAACTTTATAGATATGTAAACAATATAATAACGCGTGGCAATATAATACTCGTAACATTAACAAACCGCGACTTTCTTAAACGTTGAAAAAATGGATTTTTTAAAATAAATTGATAGTAATTCAATAGACAATCATTTAAAAAAAATAACTGATAGAAATATATTTATTATATTTAACAAATCTCTGAAGAAATAAGTTTCTTCTCATCATCAGTAGTATTTTTTTTGTTGTTGGATGGATAAATCCAAAATAAAGCTAATTGTAATAAACATATAATAACAGATAAACCGTTTGGAATTTGTAAATAAATATCGTTTAAAAGAAAACCATAAAAGTACCATTGTATACTACCAGCCAATGCAGCTAGTATTATTGGTAATGGCATAGACTCTGTAGATTTATTTTTAATAATAGTATGCAAATCAACTAAAGGTGCACTATTTGTAAGAATATTAAAAATAACACAAATTGTACCAAGATTTTCTATTTTATCCTCCATCTCTCCATCATGATTAATATAATACAACATAGATAAAATAATGAAACATTCAATAAATAATATTTTATGAAATCTTCTTCTATTTCTAGTTTTAATATTATAATACCATATATATACACCTTCCATCATACAACCAATAAAATTAACCATAATAACAGCATGGTCATCTTTAAGAACCCCATATTGAAGCCAAAAAGCACAACTTAAAAAAGTTACTAAAAATGGTGCAGAACCTATTCCATCAGTGTTTCCTTTTTTTTTAATTCTAATACATATTTCTGCACCCGCAAAGAATAATGAAATTGATGTTGTAATTGCAGTTATTGATAAAACTGATAAAATAGTATCATGATTAAATAAAAAAACCTGCAAAATATATTAATTTTAATAAATATTTCATTAAACTATATACATACCATTAGTTTTGTAAATGATTAGTACTAATTTTTTTTGTTTAAAAAGTAAATTAACAAATATTATTTGTACCACTACAATTGACAATATTTGTTTTATGGAATTTTTTTGTTATCAAAAGATACAAATTGCAATAATAACGTCTTAAAAAGAAGAATATGAAAACTTTTTTTGGAGTTTTGTTGTGAGTGTTTGTTTTGCATTTTTAATTTTTTTCTAAACTTTTATAATTATTATTATTTTTATTATTATAATAAATAAACAATAATGTCTATTCCTACAGCAGCAACAACTTCTGAAGTATTGTCATCTATTGCACAAGGTCAGTTAGAAAATATTAAAAAAGCATCTACACCGCAAGCTTCACGTTCTGGGACACCTGGTGGAACACCACAACCACAAACACCATCAAATGAGACATCTTCAAATACTAATAAATATGATGAATTGACTAAATTAATAGAAGAAATGTCTAAGGATATTAAACCATGTTATGCTGGAAATAAAAATTCAACAGAACGTCTGAAAAGGCACATTGTCCATGCTAGAATTTTAATTCGTGAATGTAACCTTGAATTAGATAATAAGAAATAACTAACACTCAATTTTTTTTTATAATTTATTACTTTTTAAGCAAATAAATCTTGTAAAATTTATAATATATTAAAATTTTATTGTAAAACTAATCCAACTTTTGAAGAAGGCATTTCAGGGCATTTCCAGTTATATAAATAGTAATGAAGATTACCATCTCCAATTCCAAACTTAAGTTCTTTAAATATTTCCTCACTATTATCCATAACATTGAGGGCATTCAAAACATCAAATTTATTTGCTGCAGCAAAAATGAGAGCATCATTAAATAATTGGGTGTATGGGACTGTTGTTGCAACATTATAAAAACTATAAGCTGCCCTAATTTCTTTATGTTTAGGATGAGAGACGACAGTAGATGGAAGATTGTAAAAAGAACACATATCAGTGACATTGCCTTCATTATCCTCAACAACATAACAATAGACGACATCCTCTACTGGTGTGAAGAAGTGCCTAAACTCATCCTCACTCATTACTGGAGCAAGATCAAATTTTTCTAAATATTTTGAAAGAAGTTTGAAAGCAGATGGTACATGTTTATCCTCCATAGCTTTAATATTTGCTGTCTTTGGTTTATCAGGTAATTTATAAAGTTTCATTTGCCTTTGAATAGTTGAATTTCTTGGAAGGTGTGAAAAACCAACATCAATAAGTTTTTTAGGATTAAGTGATCTATGCCAGTACCGGCAAACTGCAATTGGCTTTGGAATAATTATTCCAGCAGTAAAACATGCTTGATAGATCTTTTGGAGATGGACACGTCTTGTAATTTCACGTATTAAGACTGGAGCAACACGTTTGGAACGCAGTTTTTTATGAACACATAGGAAGTTAACCTCAGCCATAGGATTTGTCTTGTCATATGTTCTCATTGTAACTGGGATTGCACTAATAAAAGCAAGAAGTTTCTTACTAGATGTTGCTCTTACACCACAATGCCATGCCTTTAACCATTTTGGTGGTGTTAAAGCCCATCTAAGAAACTTAGGCCCATAGTCAAAACGAAACATACAATCGTCATCTTCAACATAATTTTCATTTAATAATGTATAAACTTCATTTAATTCATTGTCATTATTAATATCAATATCAGACCATTCAAATCCTTTTGGTAAAGAAAATGGTTCTGCTCTGGTATTTTTACTATAATAATCATTTGAATGAATAAATGTATTCTCTGTTACAACTTCATCTTAAAATAAATAAATAATATATTTTTTATTAGTTATAAATTAAACATACCAAGTCCTGGAACTGGTTGAGTTTTCCAAAATTCATAAGTATGGTTCTTTGCTTCATCAATATCCTTAATCCCGCCTCCTTCAGTTGCAGCCATTAACTGTTTTGGATCAATTCCTAATTCTTTCATTTTTTTAAGAGCTTCTCCTAATTTTTTTGCATCCATGGTCAATCTTTTTTTAACTTAAACTAGAAAAAAGTATTTAGAAGAAGATTAAATTATAAGGAAAAATGAACACGTATATTAGTTAATTAAAAAGAGATAAAGTAACATGCAAAAAAAAAGCCATTCTAAAAAGACAAGTCGTTTTAAAACAAAATTTTGGGAGATTGTCAATCTTTTTTTAAGTTGAGATTAACCAGATCAGAAAAAAATTATTAAATAACAAATATTAATGTTATGGAAAAGTATATTTTATATATATTTAAATATAGTTATTTTATAAAAAACAAAATATGTAATGAAAAAAAAAATTCTTTTTGTATAATATGATTTATTATATATAATTTTCTCACAGAAATTCATCACCATTTAAAACTATTATTAAAGTATAACTTATGATTATAAAAAATTAAAGTATAGTTTATTAAATTAATTTTTAATAATTACATGAAAATATTAAGCTTTTTTTTAAATTAATTACTATAGAAAATAAATGAAAAGTTCTATTTAAAATGAAAAAAAATGGATTTTAATTAGTTTAATGTAAAAACTTCAAGATATTTTGTGAAATACACGCAAAAATTAAGTTTTTTTGTGTAATATATTTTTACATAGCAACAATTTTTGCTTTTAAATATATTATATATCATAATTAGAAAGTTTGTTAACATACACGTGTATTTATAAAAATAATATAAATTTTTTGTTATTCTTTAGAAAATTTTTACGATAATTTTTATACCATATAAAAGAAAAATTTTTTTTGAAGAGGATATGTTAATAATATTACTATAACTATAATAATATCAAAATATAAGATATTGATGTTTGTCACAATATTAATATTAAAAAAATTAAATATTTATATATCTTTAATACTCTGTTATATTAGATATATGCTAACATATATTATTTATGTTTATAGATATTTTTTTATACAAAATATAATTTTTATAATGTTAATTAAAATTTAATTTATATTTGAAGTAATTTTAAATATACCTATTGCGTTTTTATTATTTTTTAAATACAAATTTCTTTATTTTACTAAATATTTTTTAATCCAATTATTAAAAATACTAACTTTAGATTTTTTTAAAAAATTACATTACTTTTATTATTATGCTAACTAAATATAAAAAATTAAAATTTTTCTATAAAAAATTATCTTTGACATATATTATTATTGATGAATAAATATACCAGTTTTGTAAGATATTTTAAAGAAAAATCTTTTTAGATAACAAGTTTTAACTTTTTTATATTTATTTTAAATTTTAACACGACGATTGTATACTTTTAGTCTTCTTTATTGGATTGTCGTTCCTTCCAACGTTGTCTTGTGCATGTATTGTGCTAGAACAGATATTTTTCTATAAGAATATATAATTTTATTTATCTAATTTATGATAAGGAAAAATACTACTATTTTTATTTTATATTTTATTCAATATATATTTTTACAGGATAAAAATTTTTTTTCTCGATATTTGTATATCATTTAATTAGTTGATCTATATATTAGTTATTTAATTAAATTTTTTTTAGTGGAACATTAATAGGAAACCATTTCCAAACATGTCCTCTTCATATTCATCACCTTTACCACCTTGTGTAACACCAGGCTGGAATGATCCTCCTGACTTAAGTAGAAGTGGAACTCGGCCTTCCTCAAATCGTTTGATGTCTAAACATAGACGACCTGTAGATCCTTCGATTCAAGTTAGTTTATTTAATAAACATCATATCTTAGTTTTTTTTTACCCTCTTCTTTAGAGTTCTACAATTGATTCCAATTCATTTAACAATTTACAACAACCTGCACAGCAACAAACCTATCCTCAACATCAACAAAATTCATTTGGGTCAAATTACGGATCAGTACCACAAATAAGTCAGCAAGTTTACACTCCAAATCAACATTCCTTTGTTAATAATACTACTATAACTCATCCTCCCAATAACGGTAGTGTTCCAGAGGGACAAAATTATCAAGGACCATCTAATAATCATACTTTTGGAGCTCCATTTTACAATCCAAATTCATCATCATTTAGTGGAAATATAACCTCAGAACATTTAACTAATTCAGCTTTCCAACCATATCATACATTTCAACAACAACAACACCAGGAAATGCCATTTAAAAACAAGAATGATGAAACAGGAATATGTAAAGGTGATGATATATTAACAAGTGTTCAAAGAATAAACAATCATAAAGGAAATCCAAATGGAACTGAAACAGTCGTCCATTCTGGTGGAAGTGTAATAAATCATGGATTATTACAACAAAACCAATTTCCTGGACAAATTTCACAACAACAACAACAACAACAGCAGCAACCACCTTATTTAGGACATAATGCAATGTACCAAAATACTGAAGTTCCCCTAGAAAATCCCTCAAATTATCTTATATTTTCTCCACCACATGCGGTTATGTCTGAGGAAAGAAGACCAATAACCCAACCAGACCCTGCTACATACATTCCACCTAAAAAGGCAGCTGGAGATGTGTCATTATCAGGTAGTCAATTGGTAGCATTTTTAATAAAAGCCACCCTACGCCTCCCACCAGGAGAGACTTGTAAAGGAATTCAATTAAGAATAGAAAATTTTAATCAAATGATTCAAAGTGATAGTATTAGTGAGGCATGTATTAAAAAGTTAAACTTTGTTGTTGATGCAATAGATAGGGATATGTTGGAAGATGCAAATGTTTTCTTTGACCAATTGATGTTGTCATATGGAAATGAAACAGGACAGTGGGGTCATGGGTTAAAATTATTGATAAATGAATTAAAAAGGGTAAGGAATGATAGAAGATTAGGAAATGATTCGTAGAGACAAAATATATAAAATGTTTCATTTATATATATATATAATTTTATTTTTATAAGAATGTGTAGTTAATTCTTTTTTTTATATATATGCTTTTCTGTCCTTATTTATTTAGAATATGAAATTACTTTTTTTTTATGCCAAATATAGAGAAAAATTTTTTGGTTAATAGAATATGGATATTGTACATGTTTAAATTTGTCTTTTTTATAACAAATGACTCTTAAAACTTATATTTTTAATTGCATTAATTGTCTTAAAAATATATGGTTATAGATTTATTTTACTTTGTAATGATAGTTCTTTTTTAAAAATGTGCTTTTAAATTAAATATACTATTAAAAATAATTTTTATACTATTTGTTTATCAATAATTAATATCTAATTAGTTGTAATAGAAAAAAATCGTAAATATATTTTAGATTTATAATGAAAATTACAAATACATTGTTTGGTAATCTTAATAAAATTCATTGGGATAGACGTGTATGGGAAATTGGATATAGAGGACCACATTTACCACAAAGAAAAGCTACTGGAAGACCACATTTACCTATTTCTTCTTATAGGGTTGGATTGTTAAGAGAAAGATTTGATAGGGAGTATAATGTTATGAGACATCTTTCTACACCATACTTGACTAGTGAAAAGGAACAACCTTATTGGAATAAATATGGCAGTCCAGAACAGTTAAGATTAGATAAACAGAAAGAAATTGAACAAAGTACTATGCCAGGAAAAGCCAAGAGAATTAGTGAATTTAAAAAAGCTGATAAAAAAGTTGCAAACATAGGTAGTATGCTTCATTATAACAGAACCGTTGAAGATTCTATGAAAGATCTTATTAGAAGAAATCGTTGGGATTAATTTGTTCATAATTTTGTTGTTTTAATATTTAAAATAGTTAGAAATGTTTTTAGAATAAAAAAAGTTTAATAATATATTTATTATAATTAAGCATAAAATATATAAAAATTCAAATTAATAAAAATAATGTATACATAATTTTTAATGTTATATGGAAGACAGTATTCTTATTAAACATATTCTAATTAAAAATTTGTCAACCAAAAATTTTGGAAAGTAATGTACACACAATTAACTGTCACTGCTTTTAAACTTGTGTTTTTTTTGTCATATTTATAGTAATATATTTAATTAACTAATTAAGGTATTTTGTCATCATGAGTAAGTTTTATTAACAATTAAAAATAAATATGTAGGAACTTTTTTTAGATTTTACTTCAAATACCAAAAAAAACTTAACTAACAACAGGATGGTATTACCATATAAGAAAGGAAACATTACTAGTGGTTTAAAAGATGTATCACGTGTGAATACAAATGATTCTAATTATGTACCAACAGGAGACGGTGACTGTTTAGCGAAAGATTTTTCAAAAATTTCTCTTCAACCTCGTGTAGATGCTCGTGAAGAAATTGTAGATTTTTTAGAATTAAAGGAACAACGAAAATTTTTATTTGATGAAGAATTAAGATTACATTTGATAGACACAGATGATATAGAAAAAGATATTGATTTAATTGAAATACCATGTCCATTAAAAGAGGAAAAATATGAAATACATAAAGATGATAATGCTAACAATACCACTGCAATAGATAATTTTTATAATCTTTTTTATGAAAATCTTTCTTTGGCTATAAATGAATATAATAATAGTGATGAATCTGAGAAATATGCATATGAATCATTAGATACTTTTGATTGTGATAGTGGACGAGGAAGCTCAATTGAAATACCAAAATATGAGTTTGATCAGATATTGGAGGATAACGGAAGTAATTGTGATATTGAAATTGAACTTTAATGAATTGATAATATAATAAGTTAAACGATTGGCTCATCTTCAAACTGTATTAAGGAACTTTGAACTATTGTTAGTTAAATAATTTTTAATGGTAAAAAAAAAGTATTCAATAAAAAATTACTATATTTGCCAGTACTAAATAAGTATTCTTTTTATTTGTATGTATTGTATTTTTTTATGTCAAAAGTTAAAAAAAATTAATTTGTAAAATTAAATATACTAGCCATATTTTACAATAGAAAAGTATTATATTATACTAAATTTAAATTGATATTACAAATTATTGATATTATATACAGTGATTATTTATTATTAATTCAATAAATTTTTATTTAACTTTAAAGATTGTTTTTATATTTTGTATCTAAAAATTACGATTATTATATTTATATATAAAAGAATTAGCTGTCATTAAAATTGATAAAAAAAGTCACAAAAAATTTTGGAACGCTTCACGATTTTGCGTGTCATCCTTGCGCAGGGGCCATGCTAATCTTCTCTGTATTGTTCCAATTTTTGTATGTGTTCATTTGGAATGAACATTAGGTAAGCAATAAAAGTTATACTTTTTTAAATATATTATTTCTCTTCACTAGCCTATCCGGGTTAAACAGACATCTATCTGTGAATGAATGTATAATATTAATATAGATAAACAAAGATTTTTTTTAATACTATTTATTGTTAAAACATTGAAGGCAAATATAACATAAAAGATTGTTTCTATTTTAGTGATATAAATATGATGTATATATTTCAACAAAATGTTTATTACAAGTTTTAATTATTTTTTGAATCTCTCTTTTTCTTTTCTAACATAAAACAATTAAATATTTTAAAATAATATATATCAAATAAATAAATTACTATATTTATATATACTCATTTTAATAAACTTGGTTTTAATATAAATTATTAATTTTTAAAAAAAATATTAAAATACTTTTCTATAAATTTATTTATTTATTTTTTTATTAAATCGAGTAATTTGAGGGGAAAAATTTATACGATATCATATTACATTAAATAATCATATTACAAATTATTTTTTCTTAAAAAAGTTTTATATTTTATTTTTATAATTCACAACAATAATAGTTTTTTTTTTGTTGATTACTTAATGATTGAAATTGATTATTAAATAAATAACTACTATAATTATTACGTGTATATTACTAAAAATAATTTACATATTCTTTTTTAAAAAAAGACTATCAGTTTGTCTAACTTTTTAATAATTATGAAAGTATTGTTCTATAATAATTATCTTCTTATTGTATTAAAACAAATTATTATATTGTAAAAATTCTTTATTTAAAAATCAATGATTATTTTTAACTTCCAAATATTTTCTTTTCTTCTAAAATTAAGTTTTGAATTATTATTACAACTATTTAAAAATGTTTCAAAAAAATCTTTTTTGATATATAAATTTGTTTAAGATTTTTAAACATGTGGGAATCATTCTTATATTTACAAGGAAAATTGTACATATTATATTTATATATAAATATGTCTTCCTATGTATATTTATATTTATAAATTGTTAATAAAAAGAAAGTTAGGATGATATTAAGTATTAATAATATTTACCTTTTAACTTTACCTTTATAAAATTGATTCTGTTAGTCAATTTTTTTAATTTTAAAAATATTTCAAAAATTTTTGCTGATGATGGAAGATAAAAATTTATTTATAAAATTTCCCTACCAACAACTCACATTGATCTTTTATTTGTAAAAATTTATTTAAGCTTCTTTTTATTGATAATAAATTTACTATACTATACCTATAGATAAATTAATTCATCAATGACATTATCTAGTTATTTTTATACTATATTTATTATTTTAAAAATAGTTTTTTTAATATAAATATGTCATTAAAACTAATCAGTTAACTGTATGTATTCTTTTTTATCATTATTTAACTCATTAAAAGTTCATAAAATATTAATGTGTATATAAAAAAAATTTTATATTACAAATTTAACACTAATTTTAAACAAACTATAGATTTATACTCTAATATTAATATGTAATATAATATATAATAAAATAAAGATTTAGAAGATTTTTCATTTATCATGAAGTAATAATAAAATTGATAAAGTTTATTTTTAATATAAAATTATTGTTTGTTATATTATATGACCTTTAAAAGATGTCTTTGTATTAATAATCATATAATATTTATTATAATCTTAAAGTTCAATCTTTTAAAATATTATTCATTCCAAGAATTTATGTTATTTTTAATAATGTGTGTTATATTTTTATTTTATTTTAATTTTTTTTTTTGACAAATTAAAAGTATTTAAAATAATTTTGAATTAAAAAAACAATAAACTAATATGGTTTACTAATCATATATTTAATAAATTAAAACAAAAATCAATATCTTATTATAATACTTGATAAAAATATTTTAAGTATTAAAAGAATTATATAGATATAAAACTAAGTGTTTTATTTTTAACTCAACTTATTTTGAAATTCTTATTATTATTTACTTTCAATTGAAATGATTTTAAGATGAGTCATATTTTTTTTGTTGGCATAAATTTTAAAACAAAGATTATATTTTTATAACAAAAGTGTATGATAAAATTTTTTTTTCTTTACTATAATATTTATAATAATTTTATATGATTTTATAGTATATTAATACTTACTTTACCACTTCCTATTTTAATAAAAATTAATTTTTTAATGAATAAATTATTTTTAATATCATTACTTATTGTTATCTTTTTAATTTTATTTTTCAAAGTTATTTATATTAATATATCCTATAGTAATAGTAATAAAGTAAAAATAT
Source organism: Strongyloides stercoralis (assembly GCA_029582065.1). Classification (NCBI taxonomy): domain Eukaryota; kingdom Metazoa; phylum Nematoda; class Chromadorea; order Rhabditida; family Strongyloididae; genus Strongyloides; species Strongyloides stercoralis. The sequence continues at coordinate 5,679,282 of CM055866.1, read as the reverse complement.
TATTCAAATCAAAGTTGTTTGGTGGGGTATAATTATTTATTTCTGGTAAATCTTTAAGATAGATATTGTACCTAGATTGATAAAACGTAGGAAATTAATATTATCCTTTTCATTGTATTATTATTTTTGATAAGATGATGAGTTGCAAGAATAAGATTGTAAAATGACAAACATTTTAAATATATAATATCATTTAATTTATATATTATAAAAAGAGAGAGAAAGAGTAAAGTAATGTTAAGATATGTCTATTTATTATATTGATAAGTTAAAGACACATTGGCACGATTATTACTTAATATACATATATATATATTTATATATACATATATACATATTTTTCTCTTATCTATTAATTTGATATTTTAAATTAATTTATAAAATACTTTTTTTTAATTATTTTATTAATTATTTTATTAATTTTTTTTTGTTAAAATATTTTAATCTACTTTTAAAGGTTAATATATTAAGATAAGGATGAGCAAAAAGTGTGCTCGTCAAGAGTGTGGAAAAACTGTTTATCCAATAGAGGAATTAAAATGTCTTGATAAAGTTTGGCATAAACAATGTTTTAAATGTACAGTTTGTGGTATGGCATTAAACATGAAAAATTATAAAGGTTATAATAAAATGCCATATTGTGAACCTCATTATCCAAAAACAAAAGCAACAATTGTTGTTGATACTCCAGAAATGAAAAGACTTGCTGATAACACTAAATTTCAATCAAAGGTTAGATAAAAATAAATCTCCTTTTTTTAACTATAAAAATAAAATAATTATATTACTATTTTTAAGGTTCAATACACAGCTGATTTTGAAAAAATGAAAGGAACAAAAATTGAAATAGTAGATGATCCTGAATTACAAAGACATTTAAAAAATACTCAAGTCGTTTCAAAAGTAGCATATCAAGGTGAACTTGAGAAAAAAAAATTGATGGAAGAAGTTAGACCTCAAAAGGAGATTGATGAAAAAAGTGATTCTGGTATTTCAAATGCATCACAATGTATTTCATCTACAAATGAAGGTAATGATATTATATATTATCCAGTAAAAGTAACCTTATATTTGAATACGTAATTGGTACCATTTTCTTATTTCTATATTTTATTTTTTTGAATGATCTTTATTTTTATATTATTTTAAAGATCTCCCTATCAGTAATTTTAATGTGTATTTGTAAAAATAAAAAAAAAGTTGCTGTTGTATATATATTTTTATTAATATATACTATTTATGATTTTAATTTTTTAGTTTCTTCATTCTTCACACCTTCCAATGGGTTTCAAATTTATTGTAGTCATTCAAATAACGAAGGTTGTTATTATAGAAAACAAAAAAAATTTTAATAATATTATTTAAATATATTTATTAATTTTTATATTTTTAGTAAATCAAGCACGCCAAGTTGGTAGCATTGCCGATTACGATCCAATTAATGGAAATTGGGGCTCAACAAATAATAATAATAATAATAATAACAACATTAAAACTAATTTTAAAAAACAAAATGGAAAAACAATTGAAAATTTAACTGATGCCTTAAGACAAACTTCAGTTACATCACCAACAAAAGTAACTAATCGTGTCGATTCTGGTATAGCTTCCCCAACAAATACTGTTTCAACACCAAGATTTAATTCAAAACAAACCGGTTTTACTGTTAAAGCTCTATATGACTATACAGCTGCAGATAATGATGAAGTAAGTTTTGTTGAAAATGATATTATTGTTAATTGCCAAAAAGTTGATGATGGTTGGATGACAGGAACTGTACAAAGAACTTTACAATGGGGAATGCTCCCAGCCAATTATGTAGAAATAGTTAAACCAGTCAAAAGAAATATTTATATTAAATAATTTATTATTTTTTCTTTTAATTAATATTAAATAAAAATTCCTTTATTTTTTTTATAATAACAAACAATTTAAATTTTTGAACATTTTTTAAAATATTATATAAATATAATGTAATTTTAGTCTTTTTTTATTATTAATCATTTTATTTGATGTATTATGCAAGTAGAATTAAAAAGCCTCACTTCTGATATATCATTAAATTCATCTTTAACTTCTATAACAAATTCCAATATTAATAGAAGGTACATTAGACCTACGAATGAAGTTAAGAAAAAATCTCATTGTAATACTTGTAAATCAAGGGTATGTTAAATATTAAATATAAATAATAATTATAATTTTTTTTAAAGATAGAATCAAATAATAAAAGATGGTTCCAAATTCTCCTTAATATTCTTTATTTAGGATTTATTTTTGTAACATTTCTTGGAGCATCGTTAATATTTAGAAAACCACTATGTTATATACTTAATGGACTTACACAATATTATAAATTGAATAAATAATCATACATTAAATATTTTGAAGATAAAATAATATAATAATTTATTTTTTTTAACTTTATTTATTAATAAAATATTTATTATTATATTTAAAATGAAGTCTATTTTGTTAAATTATTTTGAAAGTGAAACAATAATAACACCAATAATTGTTATGGAGCATGCTATAGTAAGTTTTATAATGTTTGTTTTTGATGAAATTTCATGAAAATAAAAAATACTCCATAGAGATGCTATGACACCAGGAAATGTTGTTATAATAGGAAATGATATGGATTGTGAAAGATTTTCATTTGCAACAAAAAAAGATGATTGCCCTGTTGTCCATAAAACTCCAGCTACTAATGCTGGTAAGGCAACTGATGAATTGATGTATGGCTTATTTTTCCTTAAATTAATTATAATTTTTTTTCATTTAATTTATATAAAAAGAAGGACTTACTTTATTATTGCATAAATAATAAAAACAATTGTTGCCGTTATAAAAATACCAAATGTAAATGAAAAAAAATAGTCTAAAATGTGTTTTTTGAGCTCTTCTTTTTCAGATTGTTGAAGAATAGTTATTGGTACAAATACTAAAGCATACAATGCACCTGAAATAATAGCCATTGTGACGCCAAGTATTCTATTATACAATAATGATTGTTCATTAATTGTTTTTGTTGATGTATTACTTTCTTCAACAGGAATACTTTCATAATTATTTCTTATTCTATCATTCATTAACAAATTTTCATTACATAATTGATCATTATTTTCAACTAAAGTATTATCTTCATTATTTTCAATTTCATTTTCCTTTTTAATTAATGAAAAAATAATACCACCAATAATAACAAGTAAAACTCCAACAAAATATAAGATAAAAAATGTTGGTGGTTTAGATGGCATACCAAACCAACCAAATACTGAAGAGAAAGCTCCTAAACAACAATTTACAGAATTCCATAATAATATACCAATAGATAGGCCAAGTCTATTAATAATAGGAACAGCCATAGAATTACCAAAAACCCATAATGCTCCACTAATCAAAGCATATGGTTGAAAAGGAGGAAAATTCTGAAACGAATTGATGACAAAGGAAGTTATTAATATTGCTACAGCCATAATTAATTGGGAAAAGATTCCTATAGTTAAAATACAAAAGAAATAAAAGGTTATAAATTGGGTGGTAAAAAATAAATATAACAAAACAAAAAAACAAACATACCATCACCAGCATTATATTTTTTTAATGGAACAAACATAGAACCAAAAGCTACAGAAGCTATGGCGGATGCAATTAAACCAATAATAAAAGTCATTATTTAAATATCAAATTTTAATAGAAATATTTTTAGAAATCTTAAAAAAAATATATACACAATTTTAAATAAAAATTGTCATGAATTAATCAAAAAGATTTATAATATTAAAATGAAAAATATACAATTTATATACTGTTTCACGTTAACAATTTATAAACAAAAAATATTCAAGTGATAAATTTTTAAAAATGATAAACTTAAGATATATTTAAATATCATTTTAAACATTTATATAAAATATGTTAGTAAATTAAACCTCTATATTATACTCATTTATTTTATTTCAATACAATTATTTTATAAATATAGTTATAAAACTATTTTTATTAAAAAATATCAAGAGAATTAAATATAAATAAATAAATAAACATAAAAAATCAATAATTTTTTTATAGCTAAAACATATATATAGGATGAATAAATAAATTTAAAAATAATATATATAATAAGTATATATATTTAAAAGAAGTACAAATAAAATATTAATAAAATTTACTTCTCCTTTAACAGTAATATTTATTTATTAAAATATATATTTAGAAATAAAAGATCAAAAAAAAAAAATGTAATACTTCTTTCTTTTCTCAAGTATAAGATGTATATTTATATTATATACATTTATTAGAAAGTAAAAGTTATAGTGTATTACAATTTTAGAACTTTTAAAAGATGTAAAGTAATAAAAACTTTTTGGAGTTCCGTTACCTAAATATTGTTTTGCTTATCATTTATATATCTTTATTTTCATACCAATTTTATTGTATTAAAAAAAATTTATCTATTTAATTAATAGTTAGAAAAAAAAATTTAAATTATTTATAACTATACTTTGTATAAAAAGATTCTTTAATTAAAGAACATCCATATATTTATGTTATTTTATTTAATAATAAAATATAACAAAAAATATATATTTTTTTGTTTAATTTTACTTTTTAAACATATTTATAAAATATATATATAGATAACCGTTCTATTTATGTTTTATTATACAATATCATTTTATATAAACACAACCTTTTATCAATATGATCAAATACTAGAAAACTCCATCATAAAAAATGTATTTTTTTAGGGCCTTTTAAATATTAAACTTATTTGTTATATTATAAAAAAGATCTTTTATCTTATGTTATTTTTTTCTAGTAAATAATAAAAGACCAACAGAAAAATAACATAATATGGTATATAAAAATGTTTTCTCTTTTATCTTATTTTTTTATATATAAATTAATTATCAAAAATATACTTTATTAATGTTGTTTTTATTATTAAAATATATACATTTTTAACATTACATAAAACATTTTTTTCTTTTAAAATATGTGCCATGAAATTAAATAAAAATGTTTATGTAAAAAAAATTGATATATTATTCTTTTGTTCTAAATATTTATATATATTTATATATATTTAAAATATAAATGATTTTAAAAATAATTAAGAAAAAAGAGATTTAATTAATCTTCTAAAAATGTTGTTGTGTTTTATATTATTCTTTTTTAATATTTTATTTTATATTTATTTGTTTAACACAATCAATTGAATGTTATATTGTTAAGTTAATTTTTGTTTCAAAAAGTTATTAACATTATATTAAATATATTTATATATATAATAATATAATATATATAATTATTTTAAGGTTGCAGGTGTTTCAAATAGGCAGCTTTTTGATATTGCAAAATTATATTTATTTTTATTTTAACTTTTGTCCTATATATACCAAGAGATAAAGGGAAAGTAAGTATTTGAGGAGATTTATTATTTAACTATAGTTTTAAAAGAAAGTCTTAGAAATTTTTTATTATAAGATTATTGGCATTTTTAATATATATTATATAAAATATTTTATTTAATTTATATAAAATTTTTTTTTAATTTCATAAAAAAAAAAATTTTATTATTCTTGACCTTTTTTTTTCTTTTATTATTTATATATATTTGATTATAGTTTGATGTTCAACAAATTATTAATAGCCTAATAATATATATCTATTTATATATAAGATGTCAATAAAGGACAATAGTAATTTTGATGAAAAAGAAGTCTTCTTTAATGACACTTTTCTTCTTTTATATTTCATAGATATATTTATACTAAAAATATAAATATATTTTATTCATATATGGGATATCTTTTCCACTGGTTACTCCTTTTATAAACTCAATAATACTAGCATTTATGCCTTTTTACTATAAAGTTTTAAGAAATTTATATATATATATATAAATATATTTTGTGCTAAAACCTTATCTCTATATATAATTTTATTTTCCCTCTTCATTTATATCTAATACTTCTATATGTATAAATGATAATGTCTATTTCTTTTAACATATACATATATATATAACATAATTTAAAGAAAAAAAATGTTAAAAATTACCATTAAAAGAATATATATAAAAAAAAATACCATTTTTATATTAGATATAAATTTTTTTTTACTTACTGTCCAAAAAAAAATAAATTCTTTTCTCATCTGACATCATTATTTAATATAATATATGTAGAATAAATAAGAGGGGAGATAAAAGCAAAATAATAATGTAATAATAATAATTTTTTTATTGTTTATTTATATATATATATATTGTTATTATTTTTTAAAATATATACATATGTTAAAATGTCTCATGTAATAGATAAAGTTTTTTTTTGTATGAAAAAGAACTTCTTAAATAATCCTCCAGATTATGTTATATAAATTGTATATATTATGGAACAAGATAAATAAAGATGATTGCCCTTATGGGAATTTTTACTTTATCAATATGTCTTTTTCCCTTAATTATTCCATAAGGATACATTTCTTTTCTTTTTTTTTAAATAGTTACATATTTATTATGTTTGGAAAAAGTTAAAATATTTAAAACAAAACTTTTTAAAAGTTTTTGTTAAATAGTAGTGATATTATTTTTAAAAATTAGTTTTACTCAAATTTGTATATAAAGATAGGGTATTGGTAAGAAAATGAGTACATAATGAATAGAATATTAAATTTCTATTAATTTTCTTCATCTTCAAATTTGAAATTTTTTACTTATCTATCAATTATGAAGAATGATGGAGCTAATATAAATAAATGTAATTTTTTTTTTCTTTCTTAAATTTTTAAACTGACTATTTTTTTTATTATAAAATTTATTATACATATAGATATATGTATATATATAGATAATATAAATTCTTATTATAATTTTTTTATCAAAAAAAAATTTTACTCTATTTATTTATTTATTTTATATTTTTCTAAACTTTTAAACCATAATAGTATTTCCATAAAATATATGTGTATTAAAAAGGAAACTTATGTTAATGGAATAAAGTGTTAAAAAACTTTGTTAACTACTTTTTCATGTCATTTTTGCTTTGTTGTATACATTTGCTAAACAACCCAAATTTGGTTGAAGCTTATTTATTATAATATGTTTATATAAATGAAAAAATAATAGTTATTTTCTAATTTTTTCCCTTCAATAGATTACATGAAAAAATATGGTAAAAAGAAAAAAGAGATAATACTTTTTAATGATAATGAAGTGACAAATTTAAAAAGAAAATTAAAAGTAATAAAAAAAAATTATTAAAATATTACTATAAATAAAACTTTTTTTTTATGATAATCCCTTTTATAAAGTTATTTTTTATACCATTTTTTTTTATTAATTTTTTACTACAAATTAAATATAAATTAAAAATATTTTGGATTAACTAGAATTTTTTTTGTCTAATCTTTGTACTTCTTTATTATATTATTAATAATATTTAAAAAATTTTTAGATTTTGTATACTTAATTTATATGTATTTTTTTTAAAGAAAAACTAATAATAGTATTATTATTGAAGAAAGAATAAAATATAATATTCCCTCCTATCAATATTCACTCTCTTTTTAACATTATAATTATTTCCTCAATAAAAACCCATATTGACAACAGTAGTTTGTGAGTGTGATATAAAGATTTATATATATATAAATATATATATATATAAAGTAAATGGCAGAAGAGAATATAATAAATATTAAGAAAAAAGCTCTTTTGATCTGAAGAAAAGAAAAATTTTTGTTTAATATTAATTCTTTGTCAAATATATAAAAATATATGTATAAAATTTGATATACATATTATCCGTACTTTATGAAATTAATAGTAAATATATAATTCCTTTTCTACTAATTATTTATAAATTTATTAATAAATAATAGTGATATTTTATATGATTAAATATAAGAAATGTTAAGACCAACTACTTCAAAAAAATTAGAAAATGGAGAAGAAGTTATTGGTATGTTAAGTCATGAAAATGTTTATGTTGGAACAAATGAAAGAAATCCTCTTAGTACAACACAACCTGTAAGATTTTGATTTATATAATTTTTTTTTGTTATAAATATTTTATAGTTACGAAGTACTTCCAGTCCCCATCATAGTCCTCTTTTTAAAAGAGCCTCAGCACGATGGTGGAATCCACAATTTGATTCAACAATTCTTGAAACTGAATATTGGAATTGTAGTTTTCCATTACTTAGAAAACGTTTTCGTTTAGGTTTAATATATATTCTTTTAACATCTTCAATGTGGATTACATATCTAAAAATATTTGAACAAGATACTCCTATACATTGGTCAGTTTTTACAATAAATCTTTTAATATGTGGTGGATTAATTATTTTTTCTAAATATTCTATTCATTACCAACGTTTTTATATGCCAACATCATTTTTATGTACTTTTTTAATTTTTATTACAACACAATTAATATTTTCACAACAAAAATCTTTAATAATGGGACCTGTTGCTACATTAACTACTAGTATTCAAGTTGTATTATTAGTTTATACTGTTATACCATTACCATTATATGTATCAATAATATTTACATTAATATATTCAATATTATATGAAATATTAACTAGACAACAAATATACTTAAAAGATATTGATATTCCTCCTGGTGTTAGAATGCTCCTACATATATGTATTCATCTTCTAGGAATACATTTATATATTTTAACACAAGTTAGGCAAAGAATAACTTTTTTAACAGTAGCTATTAGTTTGATGGCAAAAAATGACCTAAAACAGGAGACAGCTTTTAAAAATGCTATGATTGCTTCTGTTATGCCAGAGAAGTATGCAACTGAAATTTGTAAAGATGCTAATGAAATGAGAAGACCATCACAATCAGAACATTCAACTTATCGAATGTCTAATGCTACAACTGTTAGATCTTCTGGTGATGAGAATGGTCCATTAACATCCCCTCCAAGTGTTGGACAGGCACCTGATGTAAGAAAATTTAGACCATTTACAATGAATCTTATGAAGGATGTATCTATTTTATTTGCTGATATTGCTGGATTTACAAAAATGTCTTCTAATAAAAGTGCAGAGGAATTGGTTAATCTTTTAAATGATTTATTTGGAAGATTTGATAATTTATGTAGAACATGTAAATGTGAAAAAATTAGTACATTAGGTGATTGTTATTATTGTGTTTCTGGGTGCCCTGAACCACAACCAGATCATGCTAAATGGGTTGTTGAAATGGGATTAGCTATGATTGTAGCTATTAGACAATTTGATATTGATAGAGGGCAAGAAGTTAATATGAGAGTAGGAATTCATACTGGAAAAGTAATGTGTGGTATGGTTGGGACAAAAAGATTTAAATTCGATGTATTTTCTAATGATGTATCATTAGCAAATGAAATGGAATCAACTGGAATTGCTGGAAGGGTACATATAAGTGAAGTTACAGCAAAATTTCTTAATAATCAATATATTTTGGAGGATGGACCTATACATAATGGTATGAAAACATATTTTATTGCTGGAAGGACAAAAGAATGTGAAGAGGAATGGTTAAATTATTGGAAACAATTTCAATTACCTCAACAAATAGTACAAGAACAAAATAATATTAGTGGAACGACAACTAAAGGTGCTATTGAAACTGGAAATAGTTTTAGAAGAAAAATTGTTGGAAAATTAAAAAGTGTTCAATCAGTTGCTTCCTCTAGAGCTTCTCCAAATTCATTTACTGCTTCTGGTAGTTTTAAACATAAAAAACAAAATCAACAACAACCTAGAAAATTAATGACAACATCTAATTTAAATGTTACAACAGATGATGATATAGAATTAACTGAATCAAGAAGAAAAAGTAGTAGTTTAATAGCACTTGCTAAAACATCATTCTCATCATCTATACCAGAAAAAAATAATCCTCAAGATATGGAGGATGATGAAGCATTAATTATAGCAAGAAGAATTGGTGGTAAAATATCAATTGATTTGGCAAATGATAATAGTATTTGTAATAGTTTAAGAGGTAGTCAAAGTAGTGGTTTACAAAATCTTTCAGAATGTGCATCAATGAATGCTCTTGATACAGCAATAAGTTTACATAATAATGCAACATCACTTACAAGAGGTGGAACTGATGATAGGGAGTATGATCAAAAATTAGCTAAAGCCATCCAAAGTGATGCTGATTTTGTTAGAAATTTTTGGAAACATGGAGATTCATTAAATAAATGGACATTAACATTTAAAGATAAAGATATTGAAAAAGAATATAGGGCACATTTTAGTGAAGGAATTTATAAAGAGGAAGATGAAGAAAATAAAATTGAAGGAAATAATAATATTTCTAGTAGAAATAAAAAAAAAATAAAAAGTAAAAAATTATCTTATAATGGTATATTAGTTGATTTAGCAGTATGTGGAATAATTTATTGTATAGTGTTATTAATATTATTAGTAACATTAGATAATTATAATATTGGATTTATAATATATTCAATAATAGCTTCAATATTTCTTCTTTTAGGAATAATATTATTTTGTTCACCAATAATAGCAGATAAAGTTATTTTACCAGATATTCATAAATGGATACCTAGACATATACTTGGTTTAACATTAATAGCATTACCATTAGGATGTGTTTTAACAATAATGCCATTATGTAATAAAAATGAAACATCAGATTCTATGTGTATATCAATATCATCAATGACAGTAAGAATAGTATTTAGTTTAGTACTTCTAATAATAATATATGCTCATGTTAATTTTTCACAATTAGGATGTTGGGCAAAGACATTTCAAGGGCTAATGATAGGATTAATATTTCTTGCTGCAACATCATATTGTCAAAAAAATTTAAATGATATTATATTAAATGATTATACAGTGAAGGGAATTAATACTTTTTCATTTGATAATAAAAATAATTGTAATGGTACATTACCGGTATGGGCAAGTGAAAATTTTGGAAGCCCTTTATTTATATGGGAACTTGTTGTTGTAGTAATTTTATCTGTTATTTTAGTTGGATTTTCAAATTATCAATTTGAGGCTGCTGGAAGGATATCATTTTATGGTGATGTTGTTTCAAAAAAAGATACACATAAAATGGTTGTTGTTAGAGATCAAGCAGATTGGTTATTAACAAATATTATACCACCACATGCTTTAAAAAGATTAAATAAAGATCAAAAGTATTCTAAGAATCGTTCATTAGTTGCTGTAATGTTTGCTACAATAACCAATTGGAATGAAATGTATGAAGAAACTTTTGAAGGTGGTAGAGAATTTATTCGTGTATTAAATGAAATAATAGGTGATTTTGATGATTTATTAGATAGACCAGAATTTGATCATGTTGAAAAAATTAAAACAATAGGTAGTACATATATGGCAGCTTCGGGTTTGAATTCAGATAGAAGAAAGTTATGTCTTCATCCTTATGAACATTTATATCAATTAATAGAATTTGCTTTAGCTATTCAAAATGTTTTAGCTGAATTTAATCAAGATTTGTTAAATTTTGAATTTATTATAAAAATAGGAATAAATATAGGTCCAGTAACAGCTGGTGTTATAGGAACAACTAAACTATATTATGATATTTGGGGTGATACTGTTAATATAGCTTCAAGAATGTACTCTACAGGTGTTGATAATAGAATTCAAGTATCACAATATACTAAAGATTTATTATGTGATAGGTATGATTTTCAATTTCGTGATCATATAGAAGTAAAAGGTGTTGATGGAGGAATGGATACTTATTTACTAACAGGAAGGAAAGGTGAACCACCTTTTTATTTAAAATAAAATAAAGATAATATATAAAAAATGTTATTAAAAATTGTATACAAAATTTTTAAAATAACGTTATTTTTTATATTTCAAACAAAAAAAAAAGATCTCTTAGCTTATCTATATTTTTAACAAAAAAAAAGAAAAAAATGAAAATAGATAAAAACTAGGATAAAAAATATTTACATATATATTTATATATGTATATATTCTCGGTGACAATAAAAAAAGAAACGTAATAAAAAAGAAATAATTTTTAAATATATTTATACAAAAATTAAATTATATAATATTATATATAATAAAAATAAAGATAAATAATACTGCAAAAAAAATTCTTTCTTTTGTTCTAAATATGTTATGATAAGATTAAAAATAAAGATATATCTATATAAATATTAAATAAATTTACCTTAAATATAATAAAAAAAATCTTTTATATTATTTAACAAAAATTTTAATCATGAATAGAAAACTTTTTCTAAAAAATATATTTTTTTCTATAATAACAATATTTGTCATATTTTGGTATGATAAAAGTTTGAAGGATAATGTGAATGAAGTATTAATTGGTAGAGATGTGTTTTTAACGAGTGCTTATTATATTAAGAATGATTCCTTGTAAGTGTTTACATATTCTTTTTATCTTAAAATGTGACTTTTTATTATAAAAATTCACATTATCTAATTGAAGTTTTTTTTTTTAAAGTTTCGGAAACAATAATGGGGTTGTTATTGTTACAATATTAACAGCCAATATTAAATTATTTTCTTTTCTTTGTTTTACAAGAAATGAAAATGATACTATTTTAAGTAGAGGAAAGTTTTTTTTTAATTATGATTATACTAATAAAACTTGCCAATACACTACTTTATTTTTAGTATGTCCTGTTTTAAAAAAATCTAAAGTAGTTGGAATAATTGATGAATCAAAAAATGATAGTTTATTATTTAATTATTTTTTAAATAAACCGTCTAAACAATTTGATATTACTATTTGTTATGGTTCATTATTTATGTTTAACGATATTGAAAAATTTGTACTGACTAGTGAAATGTTTTTTTATAATAATATTGATAGGATACAAGTATATTTTAAAAGTGGAAGTTTAAAAGAATGGAATTTATTAAAAAAATATAGAGATTTTAAAAATGGTAAAATTCATATTAAAAGAATGGCTTCCTTTTTCAAAAAAGACATTAATTACAAAAATTATAAAAATACAGTACCAGATCATTTATGGTTTTCAAATAAAGAGGCAATATCAATGGATTGTTTTTTAAAATATAGAAATAGCAAGTTTGTTATTTTTTCAAACTATGATGAAATGTTAATGGATAACAATTATTTTAAAAATTTTTTAATAAAAAGTATTTATATTAATTCTGATATAAAAACACTTCCTTTAAATGTTATTAATGATAAGAACAAAAATCTTATTATTAAAAGAAAGATAATTATTAATAAAAATATCAATAATAAAGTGGGAACTTCTAAATATGTTTCTCTTAAGTATAAGCTAATTTCATTAAAATATCCTTCAACTAATTTTTATAAAAAAATTCCTCATAATGTGATTAATAATTTTCAAAATTTTTTTCAAACAAACAAAAGTATTATATCTATATTGAAACAAAAAGAAAAAGAAAACTTTTATTTAAATGAATATATGAATAAGTGTAGTTTTTATTTTGACATATCTACAAAGTGTCAAGAAATATCTTCTTGGTGTATCAAAGAATCTAAAAAAATAAAAAATTTTAAATGTATTTATATGTGGAATAATTATCAAATTCATACACCAAATATAAGGACTACTTTTAGAGAAACAACATGTTGTAAATATTTTAACTTTAATACTTCTTGTCCAATAATTCTCGATTCAAAAATAATGAAAGGAAAAGAAAAATTTTGTAAAAATGAACTATAAATAAGATAAAAATAAAATTAATAATCATTTTTATTAGTATTTTAGGTATAATTTAATTGTATATAATTTAATTGTATATTTAAGTATTATGTGTTATTATAAATCATCTGAACTTGGATCTAATGGTTTAAAAATAATGAAACTACATTTCAAGTCTTTAGATACTTTCATTACAGCAGAATTGTTATTAAATTGCCCTGTATAATGTGGGGCTGAAAAAATTGTAACTAACTTTTTATCTCCAAAAAATTCAAAGCCTTCCTGAACCATTTGATGAGCTCTAACAACTAAATCTATATTAAGAATATTCATAAATTGTTTTAATGCTGTTGAACCAAACACTCTTGCTGCTCCACGAGGTGACTCATCATACTGATCAATATTTGAATCAGGATCTGCCCATGTTAAATCAGCTAATAATCCCAAATCAGGAATATCACAAGGTCTTTCTATTTGATCAAATTGTTCAAATTCTGTCAAATCTTCCGATATCCCACCATGCATACAAAGAATTTTTTTTTCTATTAATGCAGAAAATGGCATATTAGCAAAAGCCGTTTGAAAAATATCATAAAGATGAATTGAGTATCTTTTTTTGCACTCTGATAAAAATCCATATTGTGTATTTACTGGTCTAAATAATAAATATAATTATTTATGAGAAAAAAAAAACTTACCTAGATTCATGATTACCTCTTAAAAGTATAATATCTTCAGGATACAAAATTTTTAATGAAAAAAGTAATGTTATCACCTCAATAGAAAAAGGTCCTCTATCTACATAGTCACCAAGAAAGATGTATCTAGTTTTAGGTGGATAACCATTATAATTTAATAATGCAATAAGATCCTCAAATTGTCCATGAATATCTCCGACAACAGTTATATCACCAGATGTATGAACTAATAATGGTTGCATCCAAAATGTCTCCCTAACTCTATAAATAATTTCAAGAAGTTCTTTTTCTGAAAATAAGCAGGTAGCTAAAGATGGGACCCAATCATTTGTCAATCTTTTAACATATCCCTCAATTCTTTTTTTAATAACTTCCACTTCCTCTTTGATGTTAAAGAAGGGATCTGCATCATACATTGCCATCACTCCTGGATTATTGATAAAATTTTTGCTTTCAGTACCTTCTTTTTTGGAACCCTCTACTGCAACGTCATTATTATTTTGATCACTCATTTAAAATGAATATTATTTTAATTGAAGAAGTATAATAAATCAATTTTTTATAATGTGTTATGTGAATATATTTTAAAAAAATTTTAATGTTCTATAATAATAATTTGATTTATATGTAAAATAAAATTTATTTAAAAAAATTTTTTTATATTAATTAAAATGATATTATAAAATGCTTAAAAATTTATTGATTTTTATAATTAAAAAAAATATCTGTGCTTTTTTTATAATTATAATCAATATGCGTGTTATCTTTATTATCATTATCAATGATAGTTGGTGTAGTGTTCCATGATAAGAAGTTATTTCATAATTTTATTTTATTTAAACCATGAAAACTTCAATAGCTGATTGTTTATCATTTTATGATTTTTGTGTATTTCTTGAAGATATTTCTTCAAAAAGCGATAATCAAACCAAAGAAAAATTATTTCAAGAATTTTTAAAATGGTGGTTTGATCATAAAGAAGAAGTTTTTACAATTTATCCAATTTTAAGATTGATGTCTCAAGAAAGTGATGATGAAAACTTCTTTACTTTTGAATACTCTCATCTCTCAAATATGATTAATAATGATTTAAAATTTAAAAAGACAGATTGTACCCAAATTATTGAATTACCTATTTTAATAAAAATAGATTTATTAGTAAATAAATATATAATGAAAAATATACCATCAAATTTGTCAGTACGTTCTATTAATGAATACCTTGATAAAATTTTACAAGGAAATAATACAGAAAAGCATATAACTACTTTATTAAGAGACATGAACAATTTGGAACGTAAATGGTTTCTACTTATACTTTTATCAGAGGTAGAAAATATTACAAACATGAGTTTTGCCTTACTTCTTTATCTTATAAATCCTTCTTTGGAGCAACTATTAAATAATGGTTATCATTTACAAAACTTGTTATCTCAATATAATCCAAAAACATTTTCTGAGGAAACATTTAAAAAAAATTTGAATTGTATTCAAATTGGAAAGGCATTGTTTCCAATGAAATTAAATGAATTTGGTGTAAAGAAAAATCATTTTTTGGCATTAAAAAATTTTTGTAAAGGAAAACTTTTAGCTGAAAATTATTATCAAGGAGATCATATTATGATTCATAGATATAATAGTGGAAAATGTTATAAATATTTTTCTGACACTTTGGATGATTATACAAAATTTTATCAATCTTCTAATTACAATTTTTCACAAGAAATTGAACAATTTTTTAAGGAAGACGTTAAAAATGTTATTTTAGAGGGGCAAATGTTGGTATTATGTAAAAATTCTAAAGAAGTTATTGAAAAATTTGATACTTTACTTAATGGAACATTATATGATACAAGATTTATTCATTCAAATGATTCTCAAGTAAAATTATGTTTTAATATTCTGGATATATTATATTTTAATAATATGGAATTATCTAATTCTCCCCTTGAAGAGAGATTAAAAATTTTAAATGAAAATGTTTTTCATAATATAAATAATGAAAGCATTATTATTTCTAAAAAAATAGAAGTTGAAGATTATGATGATTTTTTTAAATGTCTTTATGATTCTAATGCCTGTATGCGTAAAGGATTTATATTAAGAGATAGTGCTAGTCTTTATACTTCTGGAACAATACCAATACACCATTGTTGTTTTAAAATTAAACCAGATTACAACAAATTTATTACACTTACAATGGCTATTGTTGGTGCTGAATATCATACTGATAATACAAATCATATTAAATATTTTTTATTAGCTGCTAAGGATTCTAAAAATAATAAACCAACTATTTGTTTAAAAATTAATCCAACATCAAAATCAACAATTTATCAGTTTTTAATTGATTTATTAAATATTAATAACAGTTATTTTGTTAAATTACCAAATTGGTTACAAAGTAAATTACCACTTATCCCTAACAGTAGATTCATTTTACAAAATCATATTGTAATAGTTGAAGTTAAGTGGACTAAAATAAATCAAGAAAATAATGAACTTATGTATATTTCAAAAATTAAACGTGAAAAAAAAATAAATAATATAAGTTTGGTATCTGATGTAGAGTATTTTGATAAACGGTTAAATGAAAAATTAAATAATATTGAAGTAATGCCAAGAACATTAAAAAGTTTATATTTTGATGATTTTAATTATAGAAGAATTTTTTATAAAAATAAGCATTTAGATGATTGGAAATATTTTAAAGAAATAACTATATGTGTTCTTAATTCTTCACAACAATGTAGTAAAACAACAGCTCAAAAATTTCTTACTTTTTTAGGTGCTTCTATTGTTGCTCATCCAACAAAAGATACAAATTTTGTTATTGCTACTGATCCTTTAAATATTAGAACAGCAGCAGTGTTAAAAGAAAAATACTCACCAATTTTAGACATATCATGGGTAGTAAAATGTATGAATGATAAAAGATTGAAAAAAATTGACATACAAAATGACATAATCCTAGCCATTGGAAAAAATAAATTTTCATTAGAAAGTATAAATTTATTATTTGAGGAAAAAAATATTCCAGAAGACATATTTAATTATATATTTATGTAATTATATATAATAATTACAAATTATGAATTTTTTGTATACTCATAATCATTCTTTTCTTTGGGTATACAGCACATGAATATAAAGCGTTTCTTTTTTGGTTTATTATCATGATAGTCAGAATGATCTTCAAATGAAACAAATTTTTCAACTTGTATTTCATTATGATCCAAAGTTTCAGTTACTTCTGTATTAGTAGTATCAGACATTCTTTAAATAATGAATGAAGTTTATACCAAATTTTACAAAACTTTATATAAATATAAATTATATTAATATTTTGTTAAATTTACCATTTTATTTTATTAAATTAGCTGTATAAATTTTTCATTATTTATTAAAATAATGATTCATTCATTAAACCAGCTAAATAAACGTTATGGAAGTTTTAATATCAAAAATATTTTAAAAATAGTTAATATACAAAGTAAATAATTTTAAAAATAAATATATATACACATTAACACTACTCTAGACAGATTGGAAATGTAGATAAGCGTGATAAAATAGGTAAAATTTGATCAGTATTAAATGTTTCATGGTTACCTATCCATGCTTCTTTTAAAGATTTGTCTAACATTAAATAACAATCATTATCTATAGTGTTCACTTCAACAGTTAATATCCAAAAAGCATTCTTATTTGATGAAGTATGAATATCAGCCTCTGAATGAATAATTAATGGTAAATCCGATTCCAAATTTTGTATATTCCATAATACTACAATATTATTTGCCTTCAATCTTTTTTCTAAAGAATTTTTAAATGACTCCTTATTGTTACCGAATTTTTTAGATTCCATTTCTGAAACTATACTTTGACTATGAAAAGCTGTAATATTAGCATATTGATAGATGAAACGTTTTGCACTCCTATCCCTCTTTTCATGAATAAAAATTAAAATAGTTGGAAGGCCATGGTAACGTTTTCTAATATGATTTCTGGATAATTTAAGTAAATAATCATGTTCCTCATTTTGTTGTGAAAAAACACTACTTAAAAGAGGATTCAATTTTTCTGTGGCCAATTGTAGATTGGTAAGTGTATACTTTGACACATTACTACCCAATCCAAAAAAATTTATTGGTATAATATAGGGTAAAATAAAAAAAAATGCAAGTAAACAAAGTATTCTTCCTAAAGTTGTTTTAAAAAAAAAAGTATTCATAAAAAAAGTATCAATATATTTTATCACAGCACACCAATGCTTAAAAATCTTATCAAAAATAGGTGACACCTGACTGCCTTGGTGAAATGATGGAGCAAACATTATTTTTGGCCTTAGAACGGAGGAACTTTTTATTTTTGGCATATTTTTTAAAGCTAATATATAAAAAAAGTGTAAAAAAAATGTTTTAATAACTTACTTGTTCTACTAGTCTCTTGAATATACTTCTTAACGGATTTAAACTTCTGAATTGTTCCGTCTATATGACGATAAAACTGCTCTGTAATATAAATACTGATCACACGTTTTGACGCCATTAATTGCTATATATATTTTCAGCGTAAAATTACTGCTTTTTCGTTGTGAGAATTGTGTGTTTCTGTATCTTCAAAAATAAACTAAGAAAAGTAGCAAGAAAATTGATTTTAAAAATAAAATTTGTTTTCTTGTTAGCAATAAGTCTTTTATAAAGGTAAATGTAATAGTGTATATTAAATAAATATGACCTTTGGTTTGATTTCTTATTAAAATATGAAATATTATTACTTTTATTGTTTTGATATTGTAATTACACTTTCTATAACCAAAAAATCTTTATTTTACCTGCCTAAGGGAAATTACTAATTTATTTTATTTAAAATTAAATTTTGGTATATGTATTATTTCTATTAAATTAAAAGAGTTAACTTTTTTTTACTATACCATTGAAGTACTTCTATTTGAAAATATATAGAAAACCAGACTGAAGGTGCATAATCCCACTATGTGTTTTATAAGCGAACGTATTACATTAGATTCTAGAAGGATACAATAATTTCACTTGTCCTAGGTTATTTTTTTCTACTGAAATTATTTGTTGATATTCTAATTATGAATTCTTCAAGTATTGGTTGTAGAAGTAGTACTATGAATTTGCGAAATCGTGAACGTTTGTTACGTAACTCATTAGGTGAATCATTTGAAAATCAAGTTCAAAAATTAAAGTTAACTGAATTACATGTACATAACATTCTTATGAATATACTTCATGATGAGCCTGTTGATTCTTTTGACTTTTCTCATATATCAACAAGAAGAGTTACTAGGGCCCTTGAAAGAGAATTAGAAGAAAAAAGAAAACAGGATAGAAAAAAAGATAGAAATAAAAGTTTAAATAATACTATATTTGATATGGATTTTAGTGATGATGAAGAGTTGGATACAGAGTATAATCCTCTTCAAAACGTAAATAATATTGAAAATTCAAATTTTGTTTTACAAAATTATCATTTACAAGATTTAAACAATGATACAAATTATCCTAATACTAGATCGAGGCATAATGAATCGGCATACTACATGAGTGATGATTATCGTTTTTTTGATAATACCAACTCAATATATGATGATGATCCAATATACAGAGATTTTTTAACTAATTTAGAAAATAATGAACAGTGTGACCTTTCACAAGGTAATTACACTTTTAATTATTTTATAACTATTTAAATTTAGATGAAGAAGATGATCCTGAATTTGATCCATCTCAAGAGCCTAATTTTTTTGAAAATTTTGATGATGATGATAATGAATCAATTAAAATATCAAAATCAGAAATTAAGCAATTTGTTGAAGATCTTGATACACCAAATTTTATTACAGATGTCATTGTTGTCTCTCAATCTAATGATGCAAATGAAGATTCTAATAGTAATGTTTCAAAACAAATTATTCCCTCTACACCAAATGATCATGAAAATGAAGAACTATTAAAAAAACAGTCTACAAAGTTTGTTCATGTCTCTCCTGATGAATATAAATTTTATGACTTTTCTACTTCAGCTTCTTGTATTCATGGAAAAGGTATAATGACAAAAGATGAGGAGGAACAATTTGTCACTCAAACAGAAATGTTAACTCAATTACTTTTACAATTTATTGTCTGTTATCATTTTGATGAGATTGATGTTAGCTATATTAATTTATATAAGACAATGTTAAATAATTTATTATATTATCAAGCATCCTCATCAACCCATTCATTGATAAGAAAAGTTAGAAATATTGCTAGTGCTGTTAATCATTGTCAAACGTTAATAAATTTACGGGTAGATACATTTGATCATCAATTAATGTTTCCTGACCAATTACATCATACATCATTTAAACCAGTACACGTATACTCTGCCATAGTCTTAGCCACATCTGATGCCTTGATGTATCCAAAACTTTTACCTTTTCAAAAATTTTACAAATCCACCGTTCAAGGGAATGTATTTACAAAGTCAGAAATTAGTTTAATGAAATTTGCCCTTGTAAGAATAAAAGAATCACATAGAACTTCAAAAAATGCTAAATCTTCAAAGTATATCAAAATTATTGAAAATTATTTTCCTTTAAGGACAACTGAACAATTAAGATGGAGAATTTCAAGTGCAAGAAATTCAAAAAATAAAGAAATAAATTCAGTTCAATTTGCCTTACAAAATAAAATATCATATTTTAATGATTTTACCAAAAAACATTCAGAATTTAATGGGATTATTAGGGCTTCATTTGATGTTGGGCAAGTTTTATGCCCATTACATTGGCTAGAAAAATGGATGCCTGAATGGTTGAAAGTTTTAAAAATAAAAATATCTCAGGGTGAGTATTTAAAAACTTTTCCAAATTTGGTTATACCTCAAAATACACTTTCTGAAGTCACAAAACCTCAAAATACTACTTTACTTACTACTAATAAAGTTTCTGTAGTACCACAAATTGTAATTCCACAAGATGTTAGGGTAATTCAACCAATACAAGTTATTCATTTAAATGAAATACCACAAGTAGTTCAAGTGCCTATTGTAAATAATTTCACCCCGCAAAATACCGTTACCCCACCAAAAAGTGATAGCCTTTATGGAAATGAAAAATTGAAGCCAAATTTTGGTAATCAAATAATTGATCCTGTTGAAATTGAAAAGTATATTGCTGAAATGCAAAATATAAAAAATCAAAAAAAAAGAAATCGACGAAATAATGCTTATGGAGCTAGGAATGTGACTGATAATGATTTTGTAAATGAACCTATTAAAGAATATCAAACATCATTGGTGTCTTCAAATCAAACTTCAACAGGATCTACAGTAAAAAATTACTCAAGACATGATCTTCATAAAATAAGATTTCATTTAGGATTAAAAAAACAGGAAGCTCTTCAATCAGGGACATGGGATATTAGTAAAGATGTTTATGATCCTGATGAGGTAAATGAGGCTTGTGTCAAGTTGAATGAAGATAAGAAAAGAAAGGAAACTGAGAATGCTGAAAGGAGGAAGCGTAGATATAATTTATTGAAAAAAATATCAAATGATGATAATGGGGAGGGGCGTGATCGAAAGGAGATGAAAATATCTAATAATCAATCTCAAAAAGGTGAAGATCCATATAAAGATTTAAGTAAGCTGCAAAAAAAGATTAAAAGACAAAATGATGGTAAAATGGCAATGCATGATCCATTTTATTATAATGAAGCTATGAATAAAATAAGTATAATTATTGGAGAAGATATTCAACAAAAGTTTTCACTTCATAAGGGTATGCTAATTGAATTGGAGGAATTAATTAATCAATATGGTAATGACCAAAAAACATTTATAGAAAAATTAGAACAATCATGGGGAAGTCATTTTGAATTTATGACTCAATTAGTTTCTATGTTATTAGATGAAAGTAATTTAAGTGAAGAAATGTGTACTAATCCAACAAGAATCGTTCAAATTAATGCTTTAGAGATAATTTTAATGATATATATTTATTGTCGACATAGTAGAGGAAAAATTTCAGCTAAAAATGTTTTTAGAACAATTGAAAAAGAATTTCAAGGAGAGGGTAATGAAATAATAATAGGAAAACGTCTTTTAGAAATATTTAAAAAAGAAACCCCTTTATACAATTATTTAAAAAAGTTTGTTCAATTAGATATTGACAATGATGATATATCTGATGAAGAAGAGTTTATTGATGGTACAGTAGAAGATTTTGATTTTTCAGGTGATTCTAATCAAGTATTATATATGTAATTATTTATTAAAAGAAATGTTTATGTTTGAAAGTTTAATATATTTTTTTAAATAAATTGTAAATAATTATATTTACATTAAAGTTATACTTAGCTATTAACTTTGATTAAATCTATGTATTAATAGCTTAATAAAATAGTTTGATAATTTAATTATTTATTCAATATATTTTTTATAAATAGACTACTTTCATATGACTTTCAAATTTTACCTTATCATTCAATCGTAGTCTAATTGACTATCCAAAAAAAAAACACAATAATACTAAAAAAGTATCATTTTTATTATATAAATTAAATATAGAATAAAAAATAATCACATTTTTACAATTATTTAAACTTTAACTAAAAGTCTTTTGCACTATTTTTGTCATGAAATTTGTCAATATTATTAATTTGCAAACTTGGTGAAACTTTTATATAGTTAATAACAGCTTCAGTGTTTGGAAATTTCAACTCAATAACATTTAATTGTTGTTTTATTTTAACATGATCTGGTTGGAATAGATGAGAAAATGTTGAATAACTTTCTGAGCACTTCCCACATTTGGTCTTTGAACTTTTTAAAAGCCTTACTTTATTTTGTAATGCTTCATTTTCTTTTTTTAATTCTAATACTTTTCTATTGGCAGCAGATAAAAAATCTTCCAAATTTTCATGAAGTAAAGATGCACAGGTACTGTATGATGATAAGTTAGACTTTGATAAAGTGTTGTCCTCCATAATTTAGTTATTAAAAATTATAATTATTATTTAAAATTTATATAAAATACTTGTGTCATAGTAAAAATACACAATCACTACTCCAAAGAAATGTTAAAAGGTAAAAGTTTTAAAAGAAAGTAAAAAAGTTTAATTTATCAATGTAGTACACAATATATAAAACATAAATACAGTATGAAAAAAGGTAATTATTTTAAGAAATCTAAAATCTTATCTTTGTTTTCACCAGGAGGATAGATAGAGTCTACTAAAGAAACTAAATCACTTTTAATTGATGAATTATTAAAAATTAAATTCTTGTCAGATACTTTGAAAACATCTACATTATACTGAGCACTAGATATAATAATGGATATTTGAGAAAGTTTAGCAACAGCATCAGGACAAAGATCAGCTAATTTTGTAGAATCACAATGATCACACAAAATTCCATCAATACGTGACAAGAAGTCATCCAAGTTATAAACAATGTTATCATAGTAAATATTATCGGATAAAGCTTTCATTTTTGTGAATGTGTTAATTATATCATTCAATATTTCATCCATAATTTCACTTACAACAATTTTAAATATTCCAGAAGTTACAATAATTTTTAAGGACACAATTATTCCCTGAAGTTTATTATAAAATTGATAAAATACTGGATTTTTAGATAATGAGTATTCAGAACAATTTTCAATAAAGATATTTCCTCTGGTTAATTTAAGTGAAAGGCTACGTTTAAATCCTGCAAGATGATAGCCAAGTGCAGAGCATGCCAAATTACGAAGTTTCGCATGCATCATAGAGAAATTGTAAAATTTGTCATCAGAGAAAGAGTAATTAAGGTAAACTCCAATTCTTTTAGTTAAAAAGTAGCAACTATTGAAAAATGATGCAGCTAAACTAAATTCCTTTGTCAAGCGATCTCCATAGTTATTTTCAATGATATTAATATATGTTTCAAGAAAAGCATTGAATGTTTTCTCAACAATTTTTGTGTTGTACAAATCTGGTTTATTATGCATAATTAATAGTTGAATTGCATAATCGGTAACTTTCTCTGCTGCAACAGGAATTTGACATTGAATTAATCGGAATTTTAATGAAAGTAAGTCATCCTTTCCTTCATTAACAATTGTTTTAATATTTGATCTGTCAACTTTCCATAAAACATCATCCTTATAACTAGAAATATTATGAAGGATTGCAGATTCAGGAACTCCTACAACTTTTAAAGTGGCAAAGTCTTCTTCACAACAATTTTTCACCCAACTTAAAATTTCTCCACACATTTTTGTTGTTATTCTATCTTTTACACTAGTATCAGTACCCATGAAAGAAATCCAACTTTCCTCAGAAACTAAGCCTGATGAAATATATAACATCATAACTGTATCAACCTTCTCCAAAAATTTTGCCACATCATCAGGATTATTATAGGCCAATTTTATAACATCACTAACAGAATCATGAACTCTTTCTATGATTTTAGAAGATAATCCATGTTCTCCAATATAGCTTAATAAAGAAAAACGCCCCCCATCAGTTATATCACATGATGCAGATTTAAAAATTTCTACTACATCCTTATAAAATTGTTCCAAGAAATTAATCAAACAATCCAATTTGAAACGAGGTATGTCATCTTTATCTGTTTTTGAAATAAAATTTTTTAATTTAATCTGATATTCTACAGGAAAACCTTCCGCAAACTTCATCGTACACTTTCTTCTAATATCTCTTTCAGGTCCTGTAGACATACTGTTGTCTTCAGTTAATGTGACAGTTGAAATAGGGCCTTCAGTAATAGAATAACTATTAATAAAAGAAAACTTCATACATTGATCAACAAAGCATACGAATGCATCTAAAAATTCTGCCATTATAACATCAATAGTTCCAGTATTAAAAGCTGCAATAAGAATCTACAAAGCATATGTTAATATAAAAAAAAAGAAGTATAAACTTACGTTTTCAATTTCAGGACCACTAAAATTAAATACAAATTCCATTTTTGAAAAATTTGACATCCTATCAGAGGAGGTGAAATTCCAACTAATTAGTGTAGAAAACATTGAAGTAATAACTTTTCTAAAATGAACCATTTCTCCACTTAAAAATGAATCATAAACCAGTTTAAGGTATGTTTGTAAATCCTTATGAAGTAACTCTGACTGGGATATTGAGGAGAAATTAACATGAGCCTCATTAAGACGACAAAACCAATCAGAATATTTTAACAAACTTTCAAAATCATTACTATTTCCAATATAATAAGAGTTATACATACAATTTATAAACTCTAAATGTTCTGTTACTTGATCAAAAACCTTCAAATATTCTTCAACGGTTCGGGCCTCTTCAGAAGTCATTGGAAATGTTGAGCTATTTTCACTATCATCCATTCGTTTTTGAAGAACATCCAAAGGACCTGACATCTTTGAATAAATATCTTGAAAGTAAGTAGTTGTAATAAGTCTTCCATATGCAGTATTGTCTCGATTGAAGAAGAAATTGACAACGACACTATTTAAACCTTGAGCTTCTAAAAGAACACAAATTAATTACTAAAAACAAAGATGAAAAACATACCCTTAAGAGCTTGATTCAAAATTTGTTTAATTGTATCAATTAATTTTCCATTAGATTGTTCACTATATTCATCAGACAATTTAGTGGTAGAATGATTGTTGGAAGAAGAAACATTCGCATCAATTTTTGAATCATCATTCACGGCCACTTTTGAAGGTGACTTTGAAGTCTCATTTATTGAAATATTTTCAACACCACTACATACTTCGGTGTTTGAAATATTTCCAGAACTAATATTACTAATATTTGATGACATTGCTTTTAAAAATTTGACAATATAATACCAAAAGACAAATCTTTTTTAAATATGTATAAGAAAACCGCCACAAAATTTAACAAAAAAAGACTATACGGCCTTTCTCTGGCAAAAAGTAGAGGTGTATTAAACACTTACCCCCTGCAAACATCTAAAATGTCACATTCATAAAAATTTATTTTGATTTTTTTGCTCATATTATTAGTTATAAAAGAGTAAGTATAGAGTGTACACTTCTTAATACCTTTTTTCATTTTCACCCATATAAATGACCAAACATACAGTGGAAGGGTAGATATGTAAGTAAGGTGGAGCCCCTTTTTTATTGGTTTTAAAACGAAAGTGATGGTGTAGTGTATTTTGAATAGGGAAAAGTTTCCCCACCATTTAACTCCATCAGATTGCAATTTGTTGTTTCTAAAATAATGTATGAATTCTCATCAACAGAATTTAAATTTCCATCATTGGAATTTGTTAAATTTCCTAATGTCAAAATAATTCCTATAGGTTTGTTTAAATAACAATTTATTTTTTTATATGTATAAATATTTTTATAGAAATATCTAATATTTCTGCTCGAAAAAGTAATGTTGACAATTATTGTGATTCTTTTTCCTTCCCAAACATGGGAACCGTTCTAGACAACCGTTTCATTGTATGGTAAGTTAAATTATAATAGCTTATTTTAATATTTTCTTTTAAAGGAAATCTGAAGAAAGTAACTTATATCTTCAAGAATACTCTACTGAAAGAGATTTACAAAACTCTTCTCTTTGTATAAATGTTGCCCCTTCCGTTATTGTGCCGGGATCTCAGATATCATTTATCGACAATGTTCTTACTTTAACAATTACAACACAATTTGCTATTTGTACCTTAGATTTAACATTATCAGAAGACATGGTAGACCATTTGAAATCTTCATCTGTTCTTAGTTTTTTTAATGGCCCTTCTGAACATGTACTAAAACGTATATATAATTTAAAGAATCATGGACCATATGCGGTTAGGGCTTGTGTTGCCTCACCAGGTGGACTTTCTCCTCATGTTGTGATTTATCTTAATGCCAAAAATGAGGCTGTTGTTGTTAAAATACCAAAAGCAGGATTTCAAAATTTAAATGTTGAGGAGACAAATCTCTGTAGTACAGGAATAATGGAATATTTTTCAAAGGCAACTGAAGATAAGAAAGTTTTAGATTTTCATGCTATATCTACATCTGAAGGTATTTATCTAGTAACTTTACATAATGAAACAATTATTAAACTTTGGTATATTAGTAATTCATGTACTGTAGTTGGTAAAGTTAATGTTTGTGAATATTTTAAAACACTACCTTCAAGTATTAACAAAATTTACGTTAAAACAGCAACATTGAATAAGGAAAAGTTTGCTGTAGTTTTTGCCCGAAGCGTCTGTGAAAAATCTTTTATTGGACTTTTTTCTATTAGTGGTGATGGATTTGATTTTTGTTGTCAAAGTTTTATTACTAGTAAATCATTGGATCACCAAGACTTTATTGTCATGCCAGCTGGAAAAACTTTTGATTTAGGAGTTAATTTGTTTATATTATCTCGAAAGCCAAGCAACTATAAAATTGATGAAGACATTCCAATTAGACAGTCATACGTTATAGAGAAATGTTGGATTAATACTAAAAGTCCCCGTGAAACAGCAGAAACTATTTCTATCGTTCCTGTTGTTAATATTTATGATGTGCCATTTTTAAAAGATATTGTTATGGAAGGTGATTCATCTGAACAGACTGCTTTCTATAAAAGAGTAATTTTTGATAAAGAAGTCTTTTCTGATAATATTGTTCAGAAGGCTGTAGCAATTAATTGTAAAATGAGTGAAAAAGATGTTCCTATTGATGATTATTTAGCACTTCGTTCTTTAATCAAATCTTATATTAAATCACCAAAATTTAGACAATTTGCAATGGGAACACCAGGTCGAAAACGGATGTTTGACAATTTATTACCTCATAATATGGATGTTGCCTTATTAAACTTTTGGAAAGAACTTCTTCAAACATGTTATGATCTTCAGTATGCAGCAAATGAAGCTATTGGACTTTGGAAGGCTGAAAACGTTGGTCTTATAGGTGGTATTCTTCATAATCAATTAACTGTTGTTTCTGATGGAGATTATGCATTAGCTAAGATAGTTAAGAATGTTTTAAAAAAATCTGATCTCAAAAGTATGCCTCTTAATCAACTAGCAAACAACATTGAAAGACAAAAAAAAGGTATTGTAGCTGTGAATATTATTGAGAAGTCAAAGAATGTCAAATTTTTAGAAACTCTTCATGATGAACTTTTGCAATCTTTGAGTCTTTTAACATTTGAACCTTCAAAATTAACTAATGTAGTATCTACATCTACTTACATTGAATCATCTTTTACTGTAGATTTTTTGTCATGTCTCTTAAGAAATTTAGTTGGAGGTAGAACATATTTTGCATCTCGACTTCTTGATATATATAAATCTATTCCAAAATGCCAAGGCAATAAAATTGTTAAGGAAAGTGAAACTATTAAAAAACAATTAGACCAAATAAAGAATCTTTATGGAGTTCTTTTTCAAACATTAACATCACCTATACGAACTGGTGGAAAGTCTCATTCTCCTAACATTGCACTTTCTACTTCATTCTTTAGATATATTCAAAAGTATAAACCAACACTTTTAATGGAACCAATGGTTTTTTCAGAATACTCACCATATATACTATACCTAAATAATGTTCTTTATGCTTCTATTTATTCTATGTATCCAGCATCTTTAAGTCCAGTTTTTTTGAAATACTTCATTACTACAGATAAATTTGATTATCTTGTTGAATTTATTGGTAAATGTAATGATCAAGCTCCAGAATTAAAGTATTCTAATTTACTTTGTAATGGACTTGCTTATGTTGCATCTGGTAAAATTTCTAAGGCTTTTACTAGCATACTTTCAGCCTTAGATGGCCTTGAGACAAATGATGTTGCTTTAAATAATCTTCTAACTCAACTTTTGTCAACTTCTAGATATGGAGAAAATCTTACATGTATTGAAGCTTTAGAATTATTAATTAATTATTTTATGTCAAAAAAATATTATGAAATAGCAATTCAGTTAGGTAAATATTCTACTGAAAGAATAAAAGTACCAGCAGAAAGATTATCATCCATATATAATCTTCTTTTTTCTGTTTACCTTCATAAAGAAGATTTTCTTTCTGCTTTTGAATGTTTAAAGAATATATCCAATACTGAGGATCGATCTAGATGTACCCGTTTAATTGTTGGAATTTTAATGGAACCCAGAAATCGTCCTTCTTTTATTTCTTTAACAATAGGACATGCCTCATTAGAAATAATGGAACAACTTGAGGAGCGTGCAAATGATTGTGATGATTTAATATTAGCTAGAGAAATTTATCTTTTTAATGTAGCTTTTATGGCTAAAAGAACTAAATATCTTCGTGCAGCTTACAATATGTATCATTATGCATGTAAACTTGGACAATCTATTGATTCCTGGCAACAACTACAAAAACTTTGTAAAGCATTATCTGAAGCAAAACATCTCCTATCATTAAGTGCAGAAGAAAAATATCTTAATATAAAAGAGGATTTAAGTGTTGTATATTCTAGACATTGCCTTGATACCTATAAAGTTAGTGAAGAAGATATAATGAAACAATTAATGCTCTCTGAAGCAAGGTTAGCTTTAATGGATATTTATCAGACAAATTCCTTACCACCAGAGGACAAAGAGACTTTGGAAAGAGAATTAATTAGTCACAACTTATTTGATATGGCATGGTCAATAATAATGTATTTTGGTACTTCTCCAAAACGTTTCTTTAAAATAATTACTGAGCAATGTATAATAGTTGAAGCATCTGGGTCTGATACAACACCAGAATGGGTATTACACAATATTAAAAATTTAAAAGATTGTATTGAAATGGAAGGAAGACATTATATGATTTTAAAATGTTACTTAGAACAAAATTTATCAACAAATTATTGTGATTCTGAGGTCCTAAGAGTCATTTTTTATGAATTTCTTCGTTATGATTTCCCTGCACCAACATGGTTTGTGGAAATTTTTACTCAAAGAAATTTCCCTGAATACATTAGGTGCCTTTTGGAGTACAATGAAATAGAGAAGGCTTACAATGCATTGTTGCCTGCAATTGATAAAGCTATTGGTGATGTAGGAGTTCACAAGAAACATAATCCAATTCTTCCATTTACAACAATTCAGCAATTCTTATATCTTGCTAATGAAGGACATCTTAATAAATATGCTGAAAAAATAGAAACAAAAGTTATGGAGTATTTTAAAAAAATTAAAAATGTTCAAATTGCATTAAAACTTCACTAATCTTAATCTTCAATTTAATGTACATTTATACGTTTTACACTTTTTTTTTATTAAACTACCAACTTTTTTACCTATGTATATATAAAAAATTTACCATTAAAATTATGTTTATTATTTAATTGTGAAAATAAAAGTTTACAGAAGTCAGAATTTTTACATGATAGTTTTTTTTCAAAATTCAAGTAGTCATAATTGTATTACCATGATTGACAATATAAAACAGCTTTTTTCTAGTGGTTAAAACATAGTAAATAAAAATTTTATTTACTAAGAAGTACTACTATCCTACTTTTTTAAAATTATAGTAATAAAAAAATTTTCTTTATAAATTTTATTGAAATATTTTAAATTTAATATGATTTTTTTGGATTAAAGAAAAATAGTATATTTTATAAGTTTTAAAATAGTTAAGTTAGTAGCTAGAAAAAGGTTATTTTTTTACTAACATTTAATGGCATTTTACAATATTTTGAGTATTTAAAAGTATTTGATCATTGGTAAATTCTTTTTTTTTTGTAAAAAAAAATTTTTTCATGAGTTTTAACTCTATTAAAGGTAAGAAATGGTTAAAATTACAAGATGTAAAATAAATAAAAATTTATTAGAAATATTAAAAAAAATATGAAATAATCTTCAACATAGAAAAACGTTTTTAATAGTATTAAAATACAATAAGTAAAGAATGCACAGAGAAGTAAAAGAAAATTTTGTAGTTAATTTAAGAGAAGAATCTTTACCAATTTTATTAATAACCAGGAGATTTCTAAAACTTATGGAAACTGGTATTGTTAATAGTCAAAAATATCAATACAAATTAAAAAATTACACATAAAAGAGCTGAATTCTTAAAATTTTTATTTTTTGGATAGATTTAAAGATATAGTTTTAAAAAAACAGCTTAATTTTATAAAAAATTTTTGAAAAAGTGAATGGCAAATAATACCAGAAAATAAAAAAGGTAAACTCAGTAAAATATATCTGATTTTTTTATCAAGAATAAAAATATTGTATTAATGTGGATAATTGCTATTTAAAATAATTACATATCTTTGTTGTTAATGTTTCAAAATGTAAAAACCTGGCTAAAACAATTAAAGCATATTGTAATTAAAAAAAAAGAAAATTGAATATATTTATAAATATTATGATTAAAATGCTATCATGTTTATATAATATCATGCCCCTTTTTTAAGTTTTTTTTAAAAGGTTAATTTACAAAAAAATATATTAGTTGGTGCACTACATTTTTAGAGGGTAAAACACTTTTAGAATTTTTTTCTCTTTATTCTTTTTTAAGAATCACCGTATATAAAGATTTTCAAAAATTATATATTAAAAATTATTTATTTTTTTAAAACATAACAATAGTTTTGAATAATTTTCTTAAATTAAAAAAAAATTCTTTTTAATAAATGGTAAATCAAATCTTAATAGATAATTAATATTTTGCTTTTAATGATGGTATTTATAAAAAAATTTGTTCTAATAAAAGTGCAAACTTAATATAAACATTTTGTAATTGTATTTGTATTATCAAACGGTTTATTGTTAAACAAAATAAAATGTAGTTTTACCATAAACTGGTTAATTTTTTAAAAGTCAAATTAAAATGCATTAAAAATTTTATTTTTTCATAACTAAAATTTATATTTTAATAAAATAAAATAAACAACAAAAAAAAAAATTCAATAACAATGCAATTATTATATTTAATTTTAGCTAGCATATTTTTTATTAATTTAACAAATCCTAAAAAAATTAAATGCTATGCAGGTATAAATAGCGATGTTGATATAAAAAATGAAAATGGCAAAAAAGAAAGACATTATATAAGTAAGGTTACAACTGTTGTTTGTGCAGATACCTGTATCTTAGTTGAAGTTAATGGAAAAGGAAAATCATTTTCTTCTGATGAATCAATCGTAGGTTGTATTACAGAAAGCGAATGCAAGGTAAATTAAATCCAAATTATTAACCATTTTTTAGTCAAATAAAAAAAAATCATCTAAAAAAAAAAACGGAATAGAGATGATGAAAATATATGAAGAAACAGGATTAATACCTCAAAACTTAATGGATGCAGGAAAAGAAATGGGTGTTTTTGATAAAGATGTAACATATAAAATTAGTGTAAAATGCTGTGAAAAAGATTTTTGTAATAGTGGATCTGCATTTGGAAAAATGGGAAGATATTTTATTGGATCAATTTTATTAGCAACATTTTTAATATTACTTTTATAAAGAAATAATTTTCTTATAAATATATTTTTATTAGAGCATTAATAATTTATTTAAAAATTAGGCTTATTTTGAAATAATTGTATTAATATTGCCTTAAATAATAATAATAAAATAAAATTTTTTTAGTTTTCTATCTTAATTTGTTCTAATTTAATTTTTTTTTATCATAGAACTATTTTTTTATTTCAATGTTTCATCAGATAGATGGTTTTTTTTAAAAAATCGAGTAGACAAAATTTGTAATACCACAGAGAAAAAAACGTCATGTTATTTTGACCAGGTTTGAAAGAAAAAATACATACATTTTTTTCTGTCAACCCCGGTCGAAATGACATAACGTTTTTATCTGTGCATACTTTTGTAGCGATTAAATTCAATTAATTAGTAACAAATTGATTTTTGGGTTTTTTAATCAAAATAAGATAATATAAATTTATGGTAAGGTAATTAATATTTAAAAAAAAATTTATCTATTTAAATGATGTGTTATCTAACTTTTTTTAAATTAATAGTGATAAATAAATTTTTTTTTTATAAATTTTACTAAATATTGTAATATTAATAAATTTTTTTTGAGCTTAATAAAACAAAATTATTTTTAAAATTTTTAAAAACTTAAATTAGTAACTAGAACAAGCTTGTTTATTTAATAAATATTTAATAGCATTTTATTGCATTTCATGATATTTAAAGGTATTTTATCATTGATGATTTCTTTTTTTTTGTAAAAAGTAATTTTTCTATAGACTTTTTTTATTAAATGCGTTGTAGCATCCAAAGCCACACCTAAAACCTCAAAGTATAAATTGAAGAAAAGATAAAGAATTTCTTTCCATCAATATAATTTGCAAAATTCATTTTTTAATGAATTATAAAGAAATAAAAGCTGATTTTTTAAAATTTTTATTTTTTAGATAGATTAAGAGACAGTTTTAAAGAAACAGCTTAATTTTAAAAAAATTTTTGAAAAAGTGAATGACAACTACTATTAGAAAAATAAAAAAGATAAACTCAGTAGAGAATATATGAATTTTTTTTATCAAGAATAGACATATGTAACAAAGTAAAGGATGGTTATTCTGAATAATTTCTAATCTTAATTGTTAATATTTAAAAATATATAAGCTTGGCTAAAAAAATTAAAGTATGTTGTGATAAAAAAAGAGAAAATTGAATATTATTGTAGAAATTATGATTAAAATGCTATCATGTTTATATAATATCATATCATTTTTTAGATGTTTTTTTCATAAAATTTTATGCATAAAAGATCATATATTAGTTGATACATTATATTTTTTAAATTTTTTTTAGTAGATAAAACATTTTTAGAATTTTTGTTTCTTTTTTTTCAAAAATCATCATGTATAAATTCATTTTTCAAAAGTTACTCGTTTTAGTGCTATTTAATATTTTTTAAATATAACAATTGCTTTTGTACAATATTATTATGTAATATTTTAATAAATTTAAAATTTTAGTATTTAAAACTAAAATTTATATTTTATTTTAATAAAATAGCAAAAAAAAAAGAAAAATTCAACAAAAATGCAATTATTATATTTAGTTATTGCTGGCTTACTTTTTATTAATTTTACAAATTCTAAAAAAATTAACTGCTATTATGGTAGAAGATTCGATTTGGATGGAGAAACTAAAAATGACAAAAAAGACAGATTTTTTGGTAGTTCAGTTATTACTGGAAGTTGCTCAGACACCTGTATGTTAGTTGATATTTCAGGAAGTGGAAAATCATTGTCTGTAATTGCTTCCATAATGGAATGTTTAGAAGAAAGCGAGTGCAAGGTAAATCAATTCTAAATTATTAACCATTTTTTAGTCAAATAAAAAAAAAATTTTCTGGAAAAATGAACGGAAGAGAGTTTAGAAAAGAAATTATCGAAATAGGAATTAGTAATGATGAATTCAATCAAGCTGAATATTTTCAAGCGCTCGACAAAGATGTAAAATATAACATTAATGTAAAATGCTGTGAAAAAGATTTTTGTAATAGTGGATCTGCATTAGGAAAAATGGGAAAATATTTTATTGGATCAATTTTATCAGTAACATTTTTAATATTACTTTTATAAAGAAATAACTTTCTTATAAATATATTTTTATTAGAGCATTAATAATTTATTTAAAAATTAGGCTTATTTTGAAATAATTGTATTAATATTGCCTTAAATAATAATAAAATAAAATTTTTTTAGTTTTCTATCTTAATTTGTTCTAATTTAATTTTTTTTTATCATAGAACTATTTTTTTATTTCAATGTTTCATCAGATAGATGGTTTTTTTTAAAAAAATCGAGTAGACAAAATTTGTAATACCACAGAGAAAAAAACGTCATGTTATTTTAACCGGGTTTAAAAGAAAAAATACATACATTTTTTTCTGTCAACCTCGGTCGAAATGACATGTCGTTTTTATCTGTGCATACTTTTGTAGCGATTAAATATAATTAATTAGTAATAAATTGATTTCTGGGTTTTTTAATCAAAATAAGATAATATAAATTTATGGTAAGGTAATTAACATTTAAAAAAAAATTTATCTATTTAAATGACGTGTTATCCAACTTTTTTTAAATGAATAGTGATAAATAAATTTTTTTAGAGCTTAATAAAACAAATTTATTTTTAAAATTTTTAAAAACTTAAATTAGTAACTAGAACAGGCTTGTTTATTTAATAAATATTTAATAGTATTTTATTGCATTTCATGGTATTTCAAAGTAATTGATACCTGAACATTTTTTTCATGTAAAAAAAACTTTTTTAGGGATTTTAATTTTATTAAAGGTAAGAAATGATTAAAATTACAAGATGTAAAATTATAAAAATTTATAAGAAGTATTTAAAAAAGTATGAAATAATCTTTAGCATAAAAAAACACTTTTTTATGGCATTAAAATACAATAAGTAAAAAATGCATAGAAAAGTTAAAAAAATTTTTTGCTAATTTAAGGGAAGAATCTTTATCAATTTCACTAACAATCAGAAGATTTCTAAAACTTAAGAAAACTGGTATTAATAACAGTTAAAAGTATCATTGTAAATTAAAAGTTACACATAAAAGAGCTGAATTCTTAAAATTTTTATTTTTTGGATAGATTAAAAGATATAGTTTTAGAGAAACAACAGAATTTCAAAAAAATGTTTGAAAAAATAAATGACAACTAATACTAGGAAAATAAAAAAAGGTAAACTCAATAAAATTATCTGGTTTTTTTTATCAAGAATAAAAATATTGTATTAATGTGGATAATTGTTATTTAAAATAATTACTAATCTTTTTTGTTAATGTTAAAAAAATATAAGCCTGGTTAAAATAATTAAAGCATATTGTAATTAGGAAAGGGAAAATTAAGTATATTTATAGAAATTATAATATAAATCCTATTATATTTATATAATATGATATTCTTTTTTTGAAGTTTTATTTTAAAAATTCAATTAAAAAAATTATATATTAGTTGGTACACTACATTTTTTAAAAGGTAAAACACGTTTAGAATTTTTAACTTCTTTCTTTTTCAAGAATCACCATTTATGAGCATTTTCAAAAATTATACATTCAAAACGTTTTTTATTAATTATAGTAATTGGTTTTGTATAGTTTTTTTTTTTTTAATTTTAAAAAAATTCTTTTCAAATAACTGGTAAATCAAATCTTAATTCAATAGTAAATATTTGGCTTTTATTGGTGGTATTTATAAAAAAAATTGTTTTAATAAAATTTCAAACTTTATATAAACATATTGTAATTGTATTTGTATTATTAAATAGTCAATATAAAAAAAATGGTATATTTTAATTTTAAATATATTTTGCAGTAATTTGGCTAATATTTAATAAGTCATATTCAAATAAATTTAAAATTTTATTTTTTCATAGCTAAAATTTATATTTTATTTAAATAAAATAATAACGAAAAAAAAATATTATCATTCACAATGCAATTATTGTATTTAATTTTCGTTGGCTTACTTTTTATTAATTTTACAAATTCAAAAAAAATTAACTGCTATCAAGGTGTTTCTGGCAACTCGAATTTGAAAAATTCTAATAACAAAAAAGAAAAAGAAAGCCAAAACTTTGTTACTACTGTATCTTGTAGTGATGTTTGTTCTGCAATTACTATAAAAGCAAAAGGAGATTCAGGAACTGCTGACGTTGTAATTTCCAATTGTATGGATGAAGATACATGCAAGGTAGTTAGGTTTTTAATACATTAAACATTTATTTTAGACATTGAAAAAAGAAGGGAATGAAAAAATGAGTGGAAAGGAATTAAAAGCTCAAATGGAAAATTCAAATAATCC
Source organism: Strongyloides stercoralis (assembly GCA_029582065.1). Classification (NCBI taxonomy): domain Eukaryota; kingdom Metazoa; phylum Nematoda; class Chromadorea; order Rhabditida; family Strongyloididae; genus Strongyloides; species Strongyloides stercoralis. The sequence goes on along the minus strand of CM055866.1, from coordinate 5,642,084 downwards.
TGATGCAAATAGTTATTTAAATGAGTTTGAAGAAGCAGGCTTGCTTGAAAAGAGTACAAAGTGGAGTTCAAGTGTAAAATGCTGTGAAAGAGACCTTTGTAATAGTGGATCTGCATTAAAAAAAATGGGAAAATATGTTGTTGGATCAATTTTATCAGCAACATTTTTAATATTACTTTTATAAGGAAATAATTTTGTAAAGATATATTTTTATTAGGGCATCAATAATTTTTTTTGAAAATAGCCTTATTTTGAATTAATTGTATTAATATTGCCTTAAATAATAAATAAAAATATAATATTTTTTAATTTTTTTTGTCATAACTTATTCTGATTTAATTTTTTTTACCTTGGAACTATTTTTTAATGCAACGTTTCATAATAAAGATGGTTTTTTTTAAAAATCGAGTAGACAAAATGTGTATTACCATACTTGTATAGTGGTTAAATATAATTAATTAGTGATAAATTAGCATCTGTGTGCGGTTTAACTAAAATAATAAAAATTTATATCATGATATTTAATATTCAATAAAAATTTTCATTATCATAAAAAAATATATTTTTAAAAAGTTTTAAAGTAATTAAGTTAGTAACCAGAAAAAGGTTAGTCATTTAACTAGTATTTAAATAGCATTTTATTGTATTACTATGGTTTTTCAAGGTAGTTAATAATTGAAGAATTTTTTTCATGTAAAAAAACTTTCTCACAAATTTAAGCCTTTTTAAAGATAAAAAATAATCGAATTTATGGAATATAAATTAATTTTAAATTTATTAAAAATATTTAAAAAAAAACTAAAAATATTCTTCAGCATAGAAAAACAATTTTTATGGCATTAAAATAATATAAATGAAAGAATATATAAAAGATAAAAAAGGAATTTTGTGGCTAATTTTAGGAAAAACTCTGTCATGGGTAGCATGAGTTGACGTGAATTTTAAGAAGAATTTGGAATATATTTGGTAATCATTTTTGGTAATCATTTTTTGGAGGAGAGGAGTTTTTGCTGAGTTTTGGGTTTTTTAAACTAAATTTTTGTTTTTTTATACTAACCGAGAATTGTACTAATTATTGTGTTTTTGAAATAAATTTATTTTTTAAGTAAGTGTTTAACAAACTCTTTATCTATTTCATTAGTAATCAAGACGTTTCTAAAATTTATGGAACCTGATAGTGTTAACAATCAATAACACTACCGTAAACTAAAATTTGAGCACAATGAAAATTTTCTAAAACAATATAACAGTGTTGAAAACAATCAGAGCAAATAAATACTTGTCAATTGTCACTAAAAAATAATATGGAGAGAAACTCTGTTATAAAAATGTTAAAAGCGGTAATTACTTTGGTATAAAAAAAAAGTTTGTGCATTATACGAGACTAAGGAATTATAGGGCAAATATCAGCTTTTGCATAGAAGCAATAGAAAAAATTTAAAAGAGCCTTAAAATTAAATGAGTATTGATATTCTTAGATGAATCGTATTTTAATTTAACAAGTTACGTCAATTTGCAAAATAATAAAATCTGCGCTATCTTAAACCTAAATCACATTTGGCATAACCTGTTTTTTTACTAAAAAATTGAGTTTTGAATTGCTTTATTAGCAAAAAAGATTTACGAGCTAGTTTTTTTTGAATAAAACTTAGACTGTACATGCTAAATCAAAAAGTTTGATAGTATATTTTTTATAGAAACCAAAAAAAAACAATAAAGATTAAAAGTACATTACATTTCAATAAAATAAAGTTTTGTACTATATTTCTGAAACAATGATCAATTGAAATTTAATATTTCTTCCATAAAATATCATTTTGAAAAATGGAGATATCAAATAACTTGCAAACAGTTAAAATCTGAATTTCTCAAATTTTTACCCTTGAATAGATTTAAAGATATTGTTTTAGAGAAACAACTTAGTTTTATCATTGTTTTAAAAAAGTGAATGACAACTTTTATTAAAAAAAAGGTGAACCCAATAAGGAGTATCTGAACTTTTTATCAAGGATAAAAATATGTATTAAAATGTAAAGTAGCTATTGTAAAAGATAACTAATTCAAGTTGCCAGTGTTTAAAAATGTAAAAACTTGGCTTTAACAATTACAATGGTTATAATTAGAAGAGAGGGAATGAATATATTTATAGAAATTATGACTAGAATGCTATTATACATCATATTATACACTTTTTTTAACTTTTTAAAAGATAAAACAAACTTTGAATTTTTATTTAGTCTACTTATAAAAAAAATATTCTGTATAAAGTATATTAATTTAAAAAAAAAAATTAATTAAAACAATATTTCTACTAAGTAAAGAATTTTTTTTTTAAATAAGAAACAAAAAAATATTTATTTTAACTTAGGATCATGCTTAAAGCTATCCGTTAAAATGTACATCAAAGTTTTAACATTTTTCATCAAAAATCTTATCTAAAGCTTTTTCCAAAGCTTCATTTGTACCTCTGATTTGATCAACAACTTCTTTACTCCATTTATAATAATTTTTTATTCTTCTTGTATCCCAACCTGCTGGTGTATTTCTTGAAAGGTCTCGAATATTATAAAGTTTATCTGCTAAGTGAACTAATTTTGCTTTAAAAGAATGACTGGCTGCAGTTTCAATTTGCAATTTTTTTCTAACATCTTTTGGTAAAGATTTATCATCTGTACATTCACTGACAATATTCCCTACTTCAGTTCCAAATTGAGAATTTATTTCTTCAATTGTTGTCTTAGTATCTTCAACAGTATCATGAAGAATAGCTGCAGCTAAAGTAACAGGATCAAAAATTTTACCTTCATTAGTCAAAATATATGCAACACCTAGAAAAAAGGATTATCAAAATTTTTATGATAAATTTACCCAAAGGATGATTAATATATGGCGTTCCTTTGTGATCTTTACGTTTTTGAAAACGATGTCTTCTAGCAGCGAAATCAGCAGCTTTTATAACCAGTGCCATACCTTCAACAGGAATTGGAAGAACCATGTCATCAAAAGTTTTTTGTGTAGGACTTTCATATGGTGGTGGAGGACTTCCTTGATTATCATTAGAATTATTTGTAGATAATTCTGGATATAATTTTTCTTTAGAATTCATGTCAAAATATTGAATGGTAAATATGTAGAAATTACTGTGATATTAATAAAATGTATACGTTTAAAATTTTATATAGGACATCACTAAATATATAGTTCAATGTAGTATTATGGAAAGACCATCAATATATTTTATAGGTTATTACTATTAGTCATTGAAAATTTTATTTAAAAATATAAAAAATTATTTAAATTAATTGATTTTAAAAAAAATAATTATTAACCAACTAATTCACTATCTTTAACACCTAATCCTTTTAATTTTTTAAAAGCATTCTCATGAACCTCCTTATCATCAATACTAATAACAGGCATCTTAAATGCTTTCATATAATAACGTTTAGCATCATCTTTTCTACCTAAACGATCATAACATTCTGCTAAATAATATGTATTTTTAGAATAAAAATCAGGCTGTACTGTTTCAGCTTTTTCAAAATAACTTAAAGCTTCTTCATATGTACTGGAAGGTGGGGTAGCAAAAATAGCTTTAGCAATATAATATTGATATGATGGCATGTCAGCAAATGTAAAATGCCATACACCAAGTATATACCATGTAGTTGCATCTAAAGGATTTAATTCCAAAGCTCTACTTAAATGTTCTTTAACTTCATAGCTTTTTTTTATTCTTGATTTACTTCCTTCTATTTCGCCAACATAATCTAAAATTATTCCCATCCATTTATGAGTACCAGATGATCCTTCAATCGGTTCATTATCTAAAGCTTTCTTACAAACATTATATGCTTGAGTAAAAAATTCTTTTCGTTCCCCAACATCTTTAGATAATTTTCCTTTCTCACATAAAACTCTTGCTAATCTCCACAATAATTCAGAATTTGTACTGTGAGAGTGTTTTCTTAAAATTGCATATGCATTATCAATAAGATAATTATTATATAATGCATCAGTTTCATGAATAATTAAATCAACATTATGTGCTTCTTTATCTTTAGATGGAATGGCAGAAAATCTTGAATGTTCTTCATCACTTTTAGATGAACCCCAAAAAGATAATCCTAATAAACTGCCTGTTGTTCCTGTTCCAATAGCTACCTTCTTAATATAACTTCTAAATTTTGTTGAACCACCATTTTGAAATTTTTGTTTACCTCCACAACGCAAGAAAGTGGTTCTTGAAGTTGAAAATAAACGTACAAATCTAATAGATTGCATAATATTAAATAGAAGATAAAATTAAATCAATCTAAAATGATCAATATTGTATGACAATCTGAAAAGAAATAACGCTAGTACGGTCAATCAAAAAAGTTATTTACAGAATTTTACATTTTTCTAACTTTACATTACATTATTCCAATGTCAGTTACCTTTTTTATCAATTACTAAAAATTTAATTTGAAAATTAAAAACTTCTTAAGTTACTGATAAGAAACAGAAGTACATTATTATTATTTTTTTTTTTTTCAATAAATTTTTATTTCAACATTTTTTTGATAGTCAAGCATACCATGATTTCAGCACTACTATTTTCTTCAAACGAATTTTGTTTAACGTTACTTATGACATATGATTAAATAGTGTTTTTTGTAATATTTTATCTATAATTTTTAATATAATATTTTTAAAGAAATATTATGGCTAATGATGATATTCTAACAACTTTAAAAGTCTTAGTTATTGGAGAGAGTGGTGTTGGAAAGTCAAGGTATTATAATGTAAAATTATATATATATATTAATAAAAAAAATATTTAGTTTGATGCTCCGTTTTGTGGATGATACTTTTAATCCAGAAATAACAGCAACAATAGGTGTTGATTTTAGGGTAACTACGGTTAATGTTAATGGAGATCAAGTTAAGATAGCTATATGGGATACAGCGGGTCAAGAAAGATTTAGAACGTTAACTCCTAGTTATTATAGAGGAGCTCATGGAGTAATATGTGTATATGATGTATCTTCCCGAAGTACTTTTAACAAATTGGAACATTGGATTCAAGAAATAGATACTTATTGTACAAAAAATGATGCTATTCGTATGTTAATTGGAAATCAAATTGATAAACCATATAGAGAAGTTTCAAGGGAAGAGGGATTGAATTTTGCAAAGAGAAACAAAATGTTGTTTATTGAAGCTAGTGCCAAAACAAAAGAAGGTGTTAATATGGCTTTTGAAGAATTAATTGAAAAAATATTGCAAACACCTGGTTTGTGGGAAAGTAACAAGACTGGAATGAGAGTTAAAAATCATGAAGATTTGACAAGTGGAACTTATTGTGGTTGTTAACATAAATATTTGTTTATAAAATTGAATTTTATGTATATAGAAATTTCTAAGATATTATTGGAATATTTTTTTAATAGATTTTTATGTTCTTTAAATCATAAATAGTAAATTTAATAACAAAATATATCATAAAAATTTTTACTGTTTTAATAATGATTGTTGTATTATTTTATTGTTAATTCAATGTGTTTCTAAATAGTGGTTTGAATACTAAATATGCAAAAACCACAGTGGAATTTTATGATTTTTTCTTTTTTCATTTTAATTAATAGTCATAAGTAATGAAATCATTACCATTTTTGTTAATTCTGTCGTTATTTTCTATATCTTATGGATTTCCAATATCTAATAATGTAGATTTAGGAGATCTCCCATCAGTTGATGTTCCAATATATGATATTGAAGTTAGAAATAATAGTATAGAGACTGATTTTATTTCTGAAAATGATAGTACTTTTTTTACACCAGCACCTCTCAATACATATACAGAACGTTATTTCAATGATTTAGAAATTGAATCGACAACTAAAAGTTCTTTAAATAATTTAGAAATTGAATTGACAACTAAAAATTCTTTTAATGATTTAAAAAATGAACCTCCAACTGAACAACCTTTAAATTTAATAAAAAAAGAATCAACAACTATAAATTATTCAAGAGAAATTTTTATTCAAAATTCTACAGAAGCAAATTCTTATATAACAGACTATCCAAATGATAATAATATAACTACTCAAATAAATGCTTCTATAATTGAAGTTAATGACCAACACACAACTTCAAAAAAACCTTTAACTAGTAATCAAGTTAAAACTTCTACAACTAAAAAAACTTTGGAAGAAAATGAATCTAATGGTCTATTGACGTTAACCAAAACAACGACGTTTATTCAAATTACTACAAGTTCTCCAAAAATAGCCAAGTCTTTTACAGAGACAGTTTCCACACCAAATGAACTTGTTTTAACTTTAACATCTGAGTTAAAAACTACCCAAACAACACCTAAAATTATTTTTCAAGAACCATTAACTGAAGTTCCTAATAAACAAGAAATATCAACTAATTATAAAAATATTAATAGTGATAATCAAGAATTGACTGATGATAATAATAATTATTTTGAAATTAATGATAAAATTAATATAAACATAGTAATTCAAGATTAAAAAATTAATAAAATATATAATTTTTTATCTATGAAAAAAGTTTTACTTATTAATCTAATATAATTATTATATATATCTTGTCTCGAATATATCATATTAAAAGTTATTATTGTAAAGTTTTAATAACAATGTTATGTAAATTTATTATCTTTCCAATGTTTATATAGATACTATTTAATTTAATTGTATAGTATAAGTTTGCTTACATTAATGTTTATTTAATTTTATAAATATCTTCCCAAATTGTTTACATTTATTTTTCTTCTCAAAACAACAGACACATAAACTCTGAATAAATATTTCAATTATTTTATTTATCATTTATTTATTTCATTTCTTGTTGGAGGATAAACGGTATGAGTGAGGAAATTGGTCCATTACAAGAGAGTGCTGTATGGGTTGATGAAAGTAGGACTGTTCCAGGAAGAAATGTAGTTCGAGCAGTCCAAGATGATGGTGAAAATCTTGATGCAATGGGCTTTCCTATTAATGAAAAAAAATATTTTGACAATAGTTATCTTTCAAAGAAATTCCCTAACTGTTCAGGTAATATAAGGGCTGAAAATTTTTCTCCAGCATGGTTTATTTTGCAAAATCATCGAGATTTAGATCTTGATTCACTTCGAAAAGGTGTTCTGTATATGAAAAGAAAAGTTAAAGGAGAGGAAGAAAAATTGAAGGATCGTCACAAAGCTAATTTATATTCTTTAGTGAGTTGTGTAGATGCTTTGTATGCTTTACATACACGTTTGAAAACAGAAAAAAATACAAGAGGATGGCCATTAACAGCAAATTTAGAGGATAAGGTATTTTTTTTTAATAATATTTTAATATTTACTAAATTTTATTTTTTAATATAGATGGTAGAAGCTAAGACAACAGCAGATAAATTATTTCTTGATGTTCTCGCTCGTAAAGAAATTACTGATTCAACACGAAGTGTTTTAAGTGTTCTTACCAGATTTCGAAGTATTTTTTATCTCCCATCAAGAATTGATGAAAATATAAAAAAAGTAGATTTAAAAATTAATTATTTGTGTAAATAAATATTTTTAGGGAGATTATTTTACAATTTTAAATGATTACGCTAGAGCTAAAGCTTTATATAAAGATACAAATGTGACATTGTTTAAAGAAGTTATGGATGTTGTTGAAAAAAAAATGAAAATATTTAAAAATAGTTTGAAACGTAAATTGATGGATGATAAGCCAGCTTCATTTGAGGAGCAAAGTAAATTAATTAAATGTCTTAAAATTCTTGATCCTGATAGTGATCCAGAGTGGGATGCTATTGCTTCATATCATGTTTATTTAGAAGATACCTTATTTGAAATTCAAGATAAATATTATCAATTGTCTCTTGAAAAAAGTTATGATGAACGTATTTATTTAGAAAAACCTGTTGTTGATGGTATACGTCAAGAATTTTGTGTAGAATTGATGAATGTTATGAATGAAAAACTTTTAATGTTTTGGAAACTTGCACAAAATTATGTATCATTAGATGAAAGTCATTATGATGAGAAACAACCAGATATTAATCTTATGATTACAAATACAGTAAATTGTGCATCATGGCTTTTGTATAATGCATTAATTCCACAAGCGATGCCTGAAAATATTCTTGAAAAATGTGGAAATCAATTTGTAAATTGGGAAATAGATCCTGAAAAAATTGATACACAAATAGAATTAAAACAATTACTTTCTTCTATACAAACTATACGTAATTGTATTAAAAATTTATTTGAAGCGCAATTTATGAAAAGTCAAATGGAAACGCTTATGGGACTTTGTACAACTATTAGAATTACTTGTATTAATCATTTAGTTAAACTTACTAATACAAAAATTATTGAATTATATACAAAAGAATCATGGAAAACTGATATTGTTATTGGTTTAGAAAATTTAACAAAAACATCTTTACCTGATTTATATGAAAATGAAATTTATGATACATTATCAACATTAAAACAATTAATAAGTCATGATAATTATCCTGGAGAAATTGACTTAACTACTGATGAAAAATTACGACAAGTATTACTTGATTTACTTCTTCAAAATGTTATTTCTATAAAGGAATGTTTTGAGATAGCTTTAGATTTACAACAATCTAACGGAGATTTGAAACGTCCAAGTAAATTACGAGTTTCAGATAGTAATAATTTAAAAAATGGAAGTATAAATTCTATTCAATCTTCCTCAGATGATACATCTAATTCAATAAAAAAACTTTCATTAGACAATGATGATAGAGAATCTACTGATACTTTTAATCAATCAGGAACATCAATTTCTTATGTATCTCCAAATCAAATAAGTTCAAAAAAATTATTAATTGTTATTTGTAATTTAGAATACATTATAATGCAATCTATTACAGCTATATGTAAACGATATCGTGATAATGGGGTAAAACATGTAGATTATATTTCTGAAAAAGCTAAACAGAAACTTAATAGTTTTAGACAATCATTATTAAAATTGTACTTAAATTTAAAAACTAGTAGTTTTTATGCACTTTTTGATTTTGGTTGTTATGAGGAAGAACCTGAAGAAGATGATATATCTGAATATATAAAAGAAATAATTATTGGAATGGTTTTTGTTAAAGCTGATTTATTATTATTAGCTCCTCAAATAATTAATGTCATAATGAGTGCAGCAATTTCTAATACATTAGAAAAACTTATTTCTAAAATTTTACCAGGAGATCAGTTAAAAGATTTTGTCGCTTCACAATATGTTGTTGATTTAACAGCAATTGAAGAAGCTTTCCAACAATATTTAACATTAGAAATGACTTCTAAACTAAACTCTATTAGAGCTGAATTAGTACACAAAGTTGATCAAGAAAAATTTCAATATTGTTTAAAAAAGTTTAGAAGTGGTATGGCTATGGCTATTACTAGTCTTCAAGTTACAGGAAAAGAAGATGAAGAAACATCAATTTAATAACATTTTTTTTTGTTAATGTATAATTATTATAGATTTTAAAGTAAATTTTTTAATTTACTTATTTAATATAGAAATATATAATTATATCTAACGCCTTAAAAAATATATTATTTTCAAATAAAATTTTGATTAATTTCACCTAATTTATTATATCATGAAACAAGTTTATCAATGATTATTTTAACAATTATATATTAATTAAAATAAAGTATGATTAAATAATAAATATTTTACATTTTTTATTATTAATGTAGTATAATAACTTCAACATTTATTAAACAAGTTTAAAAAAATATATACTTAAAACATTAATAGTAATATTAAAAAAAGAAAATATAGTTTTTTTTTTAAAAAAAACTTTTTTATTTTTCTTTTATACTAAAAAAATACCCATATTCATAAGTGTCTGAATTTACAGGCACATAATAATTTACTATGACTTTCCAATCATATATATTATGATTTATTATTTTTAAATATTTTAATATTTTTTATTGATCTCTTAACTTTTTTTAACTTTCCATTTAATTTATTTTCTTTTCCTGATTTTAATTCATAAATACTTGATCGATCTTCAGACATATTGGAAGATGAATAATTATGTTCTCCATAATTTTTTTCTAAAGATGTACCCATGAAAGGGGTGTTTGTAGTAAAATTTATAATGTTTGGTGGTATTATTGACTCTTCAGATGATTGTTCCGCTCTAAAAAATAATTTTATTAATATTTTAAATAAAAATTTTTCTTTTAAAATAAATCAAAATAAAACTTATGCAAAAAGAAATTGAAGCATACTTTTTTAAATTAATACTTTTAACAGAATTGTTATCAATAGTACTTTGTTGTGTTAGTTTCTTAAGTAACTTTGAATTTGAAGAAGAGTTATTAGAAAGGTTAGTACCACTAGAAGACGATGGAATACATCCAGTTGATTTATTACAAATAGCATTTATTCTTATAGTTGAGGAATTGTTTTTTTGATATGATCGTGTACTATAACCTGGAGAACCTGTTGAAAATAAACATATTAAATCTATTTTATTAATAAATATTTATACATTTATAAAAAAAAATTTTTTTTTAAACAATTTACCAATATATCTACAACTAAACAGAAGATTATAATAAAAAGAAACAAATACAAGAATAGGACATTTTAGAAAAAAAGTTATTTTTGTTAGATATAGACAATAACACAACTTCTTACTTTAACATTCTATTGTCAAAAAAAAAATTAAAAATATACGGATATTTTTTTGATTAACATTTCTATCAATTTTTAAACAGATAATATATTCATTCCACAATTTCTAAGACAAGCAATCTATATTTGTAAAAAATTATTAAGTATATATTATTAGTAATCATTCAATCTTCTTAAATACTTGCTCCAGAACTTGAACTACTGGAGCTACTTGTTACTTCATCAACATCAAAAGCTCCTCCTTTCTTTACTATACAGCTAATGGAAGAGTTAGAAGCACTATTTTTAGAATATAAATTTGATAAAGCAAATGGCCCTCCAATAGTAGAAATTTTTGTTGATGTAGACGTACCTGTAGAAGAAGATGGTATACCATTAAGTGATAACTTAGCTTTAGATAATCGACGATTGCAATCTGCAAGAAAGCAAAAACATGGATATATAGGGTTTCATTTAAACATATTAGTAACTGTGACAGAAAAAAACTTTTTTTTGTTTCTTTTATAATTATTATTAGCTATAGCTTAAGCAAAAAAAAAAGAAAAAGCAAAATAAAACATACCATTAAAAGATATTATTGGAAAACCACATAACAATTCTATATCAATCCATCGTTGAGTGCATTCATCTAAAGCTAATGTAATTTTTTCCATTCTAGTTTTGAGAGAAAATATTTTTGTATCAATTAATTCTGTTCCTGAAGTTGCACCGGTTGCTAATTTTAATGAATACATAACACTAGATTGTTTTTTTCTAAATTTATCAACCAAATCTTTTGCTTCTTTCATCTCAGCAAGGCATTCTAATTTTTGTTGCTGTACATGAGAATATTCTAATTCATATGTCCTTCGTAATAATGGTTGTAATGAAAGTTCTATACTTCCTGATGTTGCTGAGGCATGTTCTAATTTTCTTTCAGCTGCTTCAAGCTTAATTTTTAGCGCTTCAACTTGTTCACTATTTAAAATATCACCCCCACTTTGACGTTTCTTTCTTTCTTCATCAAATTTTCTTTGACTATCATTAAATTCTGTCTCTAAATTTTTTAATTCTCCTAATTTTGATGACAATTGTGCCATTTCCATTTTTGCCTTATTTTGTTGTCTATTAAAGAAGAAGATAACACCAAATAATGTACATGCTAATAATCCAAGTAATATATCTTTAAGTTTATTTGATGAATCTATATAACCAAAAAGTACTACATCAAGTGCTTTTAATTGAATTTTTTGCCTATGAACATAATTTTTAATTCCCATTGTTTCTGATAAAAATGTTCCTGATGGTAATGCCATCCTTGGCAAGTATATACCTGTAGCTTTAATTTTTCTAAAATTATCAACATATTGAGGTAATTTAACACTATTAATAAGCCATTCAATCATCCTTTCTTCATTCCAGTATCTTTCTTCAGAGAGAAAAAAGTTTTCCCATAACTCATCAACAGTAATAGAATCGTCATTATTATTATGAAAATGTTTTTCCCTCCTTACCCTATCTGATCCACCAATATGAAGATCAGCTGTTAAAAACTATTAAAAAAAAAAGACCATTTTTTTTACTATAAACTTTTAACTTACATCAGAAGATTCTGCTCTGTCAATGCCTCCTGACTTATCATCATCCATCTGTTTATGAAGTTCTGCAATAGCAGCATACCCTTCTTTGTCTCTTAACTTTTCTTGTTCTGCTGTCACAACAACATCTTAATAATTTTTAAGTCAAAAATTATTTTAATTATACAATAACTTACTTTTTATTTTTAAATTTTCTTCTTTACATAATACATAAAAATTTGTTAGAATTAATAATAAATAAATACATGTAATTTTTAATATATACTTTTTAAAATTTGAAGTTGCTTCGATCATTTGCCTAAAAAAAAGACAAATCAAAAAAAAAGGATTATAATATTATTATATAAAAAGGTATTTTTAAAAAAAAAATTAATTTTAAAGAAATGATTAATTCATAGTATTGATAAAAATTTATACAGTTGATTGACATATATACAATGTTCTCAAATCTTAAAGTAATAATATTTTATTTTATTTAAAAAAATATATAATAAAAATTATTATTATTATATTATAATATAAAAATATATTAATAATAATGATAAAGACAATATAAATAAAAAAAGAAAATACCTTTAAATTATTATATATTAAATATTTTAAATTATACTTCTATCAATGTAACAATTACTATTACTATATTTTAGAAGAATATAATTATTTACTAAACAAAAAGAAATCATAGATGGAAACATGATCAAGAGTATTTAAAAGAGAGAGAGAAAAATAAGATACATAGAAAAACATCTTTTTTTCTAAATATATGTATAATAAATTTTATCTTTACAATTTAAATATGACTTATTTAAATAATGAATTATTATAACAAAATTAAAGTTATTATGTAAGTTAAAAAAAATAATAAAAAATATATTAAATAAAAAAATTTTGTACATAAAAAATCAATAGTTAATAACTACTTATTTTAACAAACTATTATAATGTTACATTATATCAATATCTATAAAATGATAGCATCTTCATACTTTACATTATTGAAAATATATCAAACATATTTATTCGTAAGATTATACATTCGTTGAAAGAAGATAGATTTATTTGATGAATAGAGTTTTGCATATTTACATACTAAAAGGAAACTTTTAAATTTTTAAAGTAATATAATAATATATGAAAATTCTTATCATGAAAAATCAATGTACTTAAGTATGTTATTTTTTGATATACATTTAAATAATGCAATCAAATAAAATGATTATTAAATAGTGTAATTTTTTATAATAGATTTTTAATAAAAATCAAAAGAAGGGAAAAAATAAAATAGATTATACTTTTTCAATTATAGATTTTATCAATTTTTTAATTTTTTTACCTTTTCAATTAATTAAAATATGGGAACGTTTATAGTACATGATTAAAAAGTTAAAAATCAAATAAAAGGAAATTATTATAAACTATTATTTATATCAAAAATATTTATATACTCAATTTAATACACAAGTTTAAAGCTTACCAATGATGTATAACATAAAATCCAAAATTTAAACAAATTTAAAATATTTTGAAAGTAATTATACTTAGAAATATGACTTAATCACCTAAATAGTTATTCATACAGTTTTATTAAAGTTTTTTTACCATAAAATCATGTTTAATAATAGTATATAGATAGAGACAAAGTAACAAATGTTTTTAAAATAGATTACTAAAATAATATAATATTACATTTTTAAGTGATAAAAATCTTTTTTTGACAAGTGGAAGATAAAAATAATATTTTAGTAACATGAAAGATATTATTTATTAATATATATAATATTCATTCTCTTACCTTATGAAAAAATTTAACAATAACTAAGAAAAATTTTCTACATATTAAATAGGTATTATAATAAAAGGAATTTTTTTTTTGAAAAAAAAATTAAAAATACATTTTAGAATTTAAACATTTATAAATTTTTTTATAAAGTTGTAAAGAATATAATATATATAAGTAATTTTGATATAATATAAATAATTTCTTTACACTTCTTTTCTAAACAACAAAAATAAATAGTAGTGAAACAATTTGAAACATAGATAAATATAAAAATTATATTTTAAAAATATTTTTTAGTAGTAATAACAATAAAAAAAAATTATTTAAAGCAGAAAAATGATTTGTTAACTTTTGGAATTATCAGCATATTAACTATTACTTGTTGTATATTACTGCTAATATTATCACATAAAATAAATATATGTATACACTTAAAAAAAATAATTTATAAAACTAATATATAATATAGATAATTATATTTGTTTTTATATTTAGTGTTATATACTACACGTTTTAATTAATACAATGATTAGGATATATAATAATATTTAAGATATTTTATTTAACACAATTATCAACTATTTTTATAAAATAAACTTTTTTAATCTTATAATAAAAATATATTTTTTTTGTATTTTAAATGAAAAATGACATGTTGGTTAATTATTTGGAAGTTTAAGAATTGAAGCATCATCCCAATTTATATTCTTGAAAAGATAAAAGAAGAAGTGGGATAAAATTTTTGCCATCTTGTAAATATTTTTTTTTTATAATTTTATACGACAAAGAAAAAAAAACTTTGTGTTTTTTTTTATCAATACCTTATTTACATATTTTATCACATAGCAAATATTTTTTTATATATAATTTTATTATAATGCCATAATGTTTAATAATCATTCAACTATCTAAACAATATTAACTTATTATATTTCCTACCTCCCACTTTTAATTTTTGTTAATATAAGGTAACATATAAAAATAAAAAAATTATAACTTTGATATCTTTTAAATATGATAATAATAATGTAACACAGGTGTTTAAATTTAATTTTGATTATTTTCACTTTTTATTTTATGATAATATATTCATATTGTATTATAGCTATATAGACATTTTATTTGAAGAAAAAAATTTATATGTTCAAACAAATAGTGATAAAAAAAAATTGTTTAATACAATATAATTAAAACTTTTTTTATCTACATGTATTTTCTTGTTTTTATTAATATATAAATTTTTCTTCTTAAAAAATGTTAACTGTACTTTTTTTTTTTACTTTCATTAATAGTGTAGTGTAGTGAATATAAAAATATTTGGCAAACAAATTTGAAATAGCTTTTAAATGTTTTAACTTATTTTTAATTAATTTAAAATGCTTTCAAGTTTTTATTTATTAATTTTCATTAACTTTTACATTATTCATGATATATGTTTATAATATTTATATTATATATCCTTTATTATTTATGTTTAAAAATTATTTTCTTTATTCCTAAACCAGTTGTTCAAAATATCTTCTTCTTTTTTTTATATATAATTTATTAACTATCATAAGGGAATTTTATAATATATAATTGACTAAATTAATTGTGTAATATTAATATTGCTTCATCTATATAATTGTTCTTTTAATTGACTTTATTATATACAATTTAAAAGTTTATTATGTGCTGTTTTAATAAATACAATAACTTGAACTTTAAGGTTTTTTATTTTTGTTAATCATCCTCTCTTTCTCTTCTATCCATTACATATAAAGATAATCAGTGAAGACAGTTATATCTAGGTTATTGGTATATTTGATTTTATATATCTATATAAATAAATATATATATATATGTATATATATTCCTACACATATATTTTAAATTTTTGCTTGTATCTCTACATATTTTCTCTTCAACCGGTTCTTGAAAAATTTTTTCCAAACAAGCGCATTTTTAGTTTCAATGATTATTATTATATACCTTTAATTTTAGTGTGAAGCAAAATGTTGTTACACGAAGTGTATATGGTGCATACTTTTATAATTTTAAATACCAAATAATGAAAATGTCTCTTAATCATAAAGTTATATTGCAAAGAGTTGCATTGTTTTGATAAACTACCACTATTATCACTATCAACTTTCTCCTTAAAATATATTTATAAGAAAGAGTAAGTGATGGGGGCTTTTAGAAAGGGGAGGTAAAAAAACTAATACTCCTATATCAGCTGAAGACACAAAAATATAATTATTGCGCTATAGACACATGGTTATAGATTGAAAATTAATTATTTTATAAAAAGTTTCCGTTGTAAATTAAAATATTTTTTATATTATAAGAAATATTTATTTATAATATACTTTTTTTTTTATTTTAAATTTTATTTAAAAATTATAACAAAATGTTATTTTTAAAATATTTTTTAATTTATATATTATTTTTATTTTTTAAAAATATATCATATTATTCTGGAAGAAAAGTCGGATAAATGTAACATTTCGTAATATGACATTAATTTAAAATGACCAGATTTTTATTTTAAAAATAATTTTATAAATAATTTGATTAAAAGAATATAGATATTAGAAAAAAAAAAGTTATTTTATCACCTCATTTTAATTTTAAATAGCAAAAAACATTTTTAATATATTAACAAAAATGCTATTTCATTAATTTTTTTTGTATTTAACAAATTTCTTTTTCGCAACATTAAATATATTAGTTATATATTTATATTACTTTTAACTCATTTAATATTGTACTGTAACGATCGTTGATTTTTTGAATTCTTTTTCTAGTTTATATACATTCAGCATGTATATTCCTCTGCGCATATAATTTAAACATTGTTTACTATAATTTAAATTAACATAAATCATATGATTTTGAACTTTTAAGTTTTTAGTAGAAAAAAATAATGACTATTTATAAATTACTATCTTATTGTTATTTTATTTTATTTTATTTTTGAATTATTCCCTCTTACATGAAAAAAAAATGTGTGATTAAAAAAAAATTTTTACTTAAATTATATTATATAATATCAAGGTTCTTATATGTTGCCTTAATGTCTATTTATAAGATTGAATCATTACAAATTGTCTTTATGTTTTTTTTTTTTCATTATTATTTTTTATATTGATAGTATTTATAATTGCATATGACTATATTTTAAATTCTTTTTATATCCTTTTATTAAAAAATATTTTTTTAATTTATTTAAAATATCTATTTCTAAAGATAAATGAGTTAATTTAATTGAAAATTTCAAAATATTTCTTTTTAAGCTTGTTTTAATATTTGTTTTTTTATGTTTTTTATTTATTAGTTTATAATTTACTCTTGACAATATTAATTACTTTAATAATCTAAAATAATAAATTATTTTTTCTTTTTTATTTATACTTATAACTAACTTTTTACATTTTCAAAACAATTCAAAAGATTATATTGTTAATAATGAGAATTGTATTTAAAAATACTTTTTTTATGCATCTTATATTTTGATAAGTTTATTTAATATAATAACTTAATGCTTTGGAGATTGTTTATTCTTAATTTTATTATCAAATATGATAATTGTTCTTTTGTTATCACCTTATAACTAAATATGTACAATCTTTATCATTTGTTCAATTTTAAAGTATTAAGAATACAAGTGTTAACTATTTAACTTATTTGTCAATATTAATTTATAAATTAAGTAATAAATAAATGAATTTATATTTTTTTTTACCACTTTTAAAAATATTTTTTATTTAAAAAGTCTATTTTAGGAAAAGAATTTATATATAGAAAAAAAAACAACAACAATTTAAAATTTATTTTTTTATCATTTTGATTTGTGCATGTTTTATATATAATATATTTGTATATATACATATTATACTATATTATACAGGAAACAAAAAGACATGTTTTCTTGTGTTATATAAAAATATGATCAATTTTAATTTTTACGGAAACAATTTATTAAATGAAAATTTTCCTTTTGATAATATTTATTAGAAAACAGTTTTTTTTTATTATAAAATGTAAACATAAAAAAATGTTATCATTATAAATATTGATACATTAAATAATAAATTATTTTTCCTATCAAAAGGAACTAAAAAAATATAGAGTATTTTAGAATGAAAGTTAGATAAATGTTTTTATAATTAAAATGTTATTCATTTGATTTTAGAATTTCAATTTATAACATTTTATCCAGAATTATTTGTATTATTTATTAAAACGTGGATCTACAAGTATTCGTATTGTCTATACATATCATGTCAATTATTTTTCATTTTTATCTTTATAGCATTAATATTATTGTTATATATATACATATATATATAAAATTTATCTCTATCTAGGAGCTGCAGGTGATAATACTTGCGAAAAATTTAATCTACGCATATTTATTTTATATGTATATATGTGAATGCATATCTTTTTGTCATGATTATCTACACAAATTCATGTTATTAAGTTTATTTCATATATATATATTGTTATTCTTCTAAATACAAATATATTACTGTCATTTTGAATCTTTTTTTTATATAAAATTTGTAGTAGAATTAAAGAAAAGATACTTTAATTATAGAAAATAGAGAAAAATAATTTATAATTTTAGGTTTAGAGAAGTATGTATTTTTATTATAACACGATTTATTTTTTTTATGATTATTTAATATAACAATTATTATATATTAATTTTTTTTTATATTACCAATATAATACACATAATACATTTAAAATAAGACACAACTTAGCAAGTTGACAATATTTGATTAAAAAAATTATATATTTATTTATTAAATTTTCTCAGTAATAGACACATATATACATATCTTTTGATCATACCAAGTAAATTTTTGAGGTTTTGATAAACGATTATTGTGAATGGAGCAATTTAAGTAGTAAAGTATTGATATTCTTTTGAATTTTCATAACAGTATTATTGAAAAAGGTAGAAATATTTTCTATTTTTATTATTATAAATTTTTGTAAGAAGATTTGTTGGTGTTCAAAAAATTAAATAAATATTTCATCAAAAGATATTACTACATATTAAATCAAAATTCTTGATTATTAACACTTTAGATACATATGTATACAATACATTTAATGTGATTTATATTTTATAGTTACTAATTTTTAGAAACTATTACATTTTCATCCTTAACTTGTATCTTTTATTAATAATGATAATGTAAAAAAATTAATATTAAATAGTGGAGACGTGTATGAATATACACATATATTATATTATATTATATGTATGTATATGTTCATATATGTATGTTGTCAATATTAATAAAATACATCATTAGCATGATACTATAAATTTTTATAAACAATATATGAACAGTTGGTATTTTTTTAAAGTAATTTTAAAATTTATCTTTTACTTTAATTAATTTCTTTGTATGTATATATATCTTAAATAAAATAGTCTAACTAATATTAATACCACTTTCAATTACATGTCCCTCAAATAGAATTTAGGTATGGAAAGAAAATTAATGTATGTCTTGTAGATCTATAGTATATTGAATTAAAGAAGTGACATTTAAATGACCTTGTTGGATGAGAGATTCTTGGACTATGTTATATTATATTTAATATCCTTCATTTTACCGCTTTTCGGAAGTTTTTATTTATTTAAATATAATGTTATTTAGTAAAAATATGGTATATTTATAAAAGATATACTTTATTTTTGAACAATAAATAGTTAACCAACTTCCGGAATTTTGTATTCATAAAATATGTTATTTTAAAAGTTTATTTCTATTTTTCATACTTAAATATAGAGCAATTAGCTTTGATGTAAAATATATTTTAAAATCTACTTAATATATTAAAATGTATTTGTTTTTTTTTTTCTTAGCTAATTTTGTTTTTTTTTAATGTCATTTAGAATTAATTGTTTGTCTATGAAATAAAATGATCTTGTGTTATATTTTTATTAACGTCATCACATTTTTTAAGAGTAAATACTTAAGAGGGAACATTGTTATATTTAGAAATACAATTTAATTATACATGACGTGGTAGATAAATGAAGCATTAACTTTTACTTGAATTTTGTTTATTGATATTATTATTTACCTTCTCCAGTTTTTATAATTGTTCATATTGAAAATTTAAAACCTCAAGTTAGTATTAATGATTTTGTATAGTTGGTATATATATAAATATATATATATATATATATATATATATATATATATATATATATATATAATTTTATCAAATATTATTTCTATTTGATTAGTAAGAGAACATAACTTTTTTACAAATTCTTCATAATGTTTATTTCTTTGTTCTTAATACTTGAGATTTTATTTAAATTAATAGTAACTTAAAGTCCTCAAATTTCTTAAACTTTTTATTTTAAAATCAATTTTCCATTTATTTATATTATATTACAATACCAATTTGATATATACAAATTTTTTTTTTCTCTCATAATTTATTTTAATATCATATAATTATTTATTGCAAGAATAAAAAAGAAAAATTGTAAATATAATATATTTGATTTAAAAATACCTTATTCCTCTAGTTTTCTAATTTTATTGATAAAAAAAAAAAAATAATATATTTTCTTTAAATTTTTTTAATATATAACTATTTAACAAATGTCCCGTTAACTCTTATTTTTAAAGGATATTAAAACTTAACCATTACTTACAACTATATATATTTATAAACTAAACATTTGAGAAGATAATGTATTGTAGAATGTTGTTAAAATAATAATGTCTTTTGTCGTGAAAATTTTTACACTATAGATATTTCTATATCATAATGAAGTAATAAAATATAATAACATGAAACATATAACAATTTTTAAAAAAATTTTTATACAATTATTTGATCTTTTGTATATATTAAGGATTATTTTTAAATTAAATTTTTATTAGTTTATGTCAAAATGTTTAAATTACTATTTATAATTTTATTTTAATAGAACAAAATTTTTTATTTTCAATTAATATTTATAAATAAAAAAAAAATTCTTTTTTTTTTTGTTATTAAAAGCATAATGAAAAATATTTTTTTTTATCAATTTTTGGTTCTTAAAAAAATAATACCTATTTAATGTGATAATTTTAGTTTTTTTTTTTTAAATAATATTTTTTTTATAAATAATAATTATTATTAATTGATGAATCAATTTTATATAATTTAATGTAAAATATATCCAGCATTCTTTCAAAATTAAAATTTTTCTTTTGTTTTCAGAACAATAATACTTACACATCATGCAACAAATATTTTATTATTATATCTTTTAATAATTCTTTTGATATTTAGATGTATATATAGACATCATTAGTAATATTCTTATAAACCAATTATATTATTTTATTATTTACATTTGAAAGATAGAATTTGGACATTGAGAAGTGTAATAAATAACTCCAAAAATGTCTAAAATCTGTTTTTCATTTTGCAATTTAATAACATTGAGACAACATCTTGGAGTAGTATAAAATATATTATATCCATTACAATTATTACGTCATATTTTTTTATCTAACTTCCCATTACATATGTCTTCTATTTCTTTATCAAATAAAGAATTAAAAAACTTTATACCATTAAATTAAATATATATATATATATATCAATAAAATATCAAACTTTAGATGGTGCGTTAAAATAATAACAAGTTTTTTTAAATATTATTTATATTATTATCTTTGAAACAATTTCTTTGATAAGTTAAGGTTGTCTGAAGTAGCCATTTTTATTCAAAGTGACATCAATAAATAGAAAAAAAAACGAATTAATTGTATTAAATTATTGTATTTATATTTTTTCATTCAACCATAAACTTCTTCAAATATTGTTTCTCAATTACCAAATAAAAGATATTTTTATGCGGGTACATGCAAATATTTATTATAATTTTATTTTTTATATTATTATTTTTTCAGAAAAAAATTTTTTTCAAAAATTACACAAAATCATTTTTGCACATAAATTTCTTTTTCTTCTTTTCATTAAATATTAATGATTTGGTGTCAATATACTTATATATAAGATATCTATTATTTATCTTTTTCTAGTTTAACTAATTAGTAAATTTCCTTTAATTGAAACCTATTTGTCAGGATTTTCCTTCCTCGATATCTTTTTCTCTTCATTACACTATAAACTTCTCCTACATCGCAGATCATTTTAATTTATTTACAATATACATACCATTGTTTGTTCAATATTTCTTTCAAAATTTATAATGAGATATTGTTTTAAAATGCATTTAAAATCAAATGGTCACTATCTTTAACTTTTTTTTTACATTAAATAAAAGTTGTTTTATATGAAATAATATATCTTTTTTTGTAATTTATAATCTTACCTATCTATTTTATTATGCCGTTTTATCTATTTATTAATATCATTTTTTTTAAAAAAATTATATAAATTTCAAATTATAAAATAAATTTTATATATTCTATTAATGTAACAAAGAGTAATGAAGACAGCATTTCAAACAATATTTTTAATATTATTAAAAGCAGGTTGTTAACTATAAATATAGAGCTTTTTTACATTATATATTTTAATAATTTTTAATTTTCTATTAACAATTTTTTTTAACAAAGCTCTTTTATACAGCTTAATTTACTTTTGTTTTTTTATACTTTCTAAAAATTTAAAATACCATTCAAATAGAAGTGTAAAAATGCTTTTATTAGATGGTATATTTACACTTGAACTAGAATTTTTAACTTTATCTCCCACATAGTTACACTCAATTACAATTTACATAGTTTTATCTTTTTCATTCTATTTACGGTATTACCTTTTATTTTAATTTATGTTAGGCTCAACTTTTCATTTGATCTAAAATTTTCATCATCTAATTTTAATCTTTTCATTATAATATTAATTAGAATCTTTTTATTTTTGTTTCTTTATAAAATGTAACCATATATGTATTAAACCTCTATGATATATTCAGCGAATCAACATTTTACATCACTTATAAATATAATAAATATATATATATATATATATATATATATATATATATATATATAAATATATAATATATGCACATACATGTATATAAATATATAATTTCTATCTATTATAAACAGCTACCGTGACAATAATAAAATTATTTAATTCAAATTGATCATGATGCTTTAACAAAAATGACAAATAGGTATCAATAGATATAGAAACAAAATATTTTAGCTTTGTCATATTATATCTTTTTTCTTATATATATGTATTTATTATTTCAAAAAAAAAAACTTTATATATATTTTTTTTAAAATATAAACTTCTTAACAAGTCTTTAAAAACTAATATATATTTATTTATGTGTGATTTAAGCTTCTAATAATGTATACATTAAAATATATTTATCAATATTTGTAAGAATAGAAAATTTTTATAATATATATTTTTAAAATGTTAAATGGTTTTACAAACAATTGTCTATCAAAATGAGGGTACATTTTTAATATATATTTATTTCTTTATATAACTATCAATTTATAAAGTATGTGCCAATTTATATGGTATAGATATAAACATTTATACATACTATATATGAAATGTTACTTTTAATTAAACTCCTCATCCCTTTTATACTTCTTTTTTTTGGTATTTTTAATTTTAAAATATAATGATAAAATGAGATGTATAGAAAATCTTGTCATTTCATGTTCTTACATATAAACTAATTTTCCCCTCCTCCGTTGTTTGTTTTGGCACTTCTGTTTGAAAAGTAAAAAATGTTCAACTATCTTGTACATTGTTCTACTATATTTTTTTTTAAATTGTTTTTCATTTTGTGTTTCTTTTTTTTTATCATTTCCTTTAGAAATACGCAAATATCTGTATTTAAAAATACAATTTTAAATTTTTGATTCTTTTTTTAAAATATAATTGCAATAATTTACAAGAAAAAAAAACATTTTTAAATTATTAATAAATAATAAATAATTTTTGTCAGCACAATTTATTACTATAGTATTTTAAGTATGTATTAATTAATTACTTTATTAATTTTACCAATATAATTTTATTAATTATTATTATATGGTAAGTATAAGTATTTCTAATTTTTGATAAAAAAAAGACAAAAATTTTTATTTTTATTTTATTTTATTTTTATTTTTTTTTGTTTTTTTTTTTATTGAATTTTTATATTTTAAAAATATAATGAAATAACTATGTTATTTTTTATTATAAAATATATGAGGAAATAATTGACTTTGTTGTTACTATTTTGTTATTAACAAGCATCTACTGAAATTTATACTTTATACCAATTAAAAAAAATTTTTTATGTCTCCTCCTATGAATTAATATGTGGTGGGACAAATTTTTTTTTTGTTAACAAAACTACATGCGTTAAAATTGTATTTTGATATAACAAATATATCTTTAACTCTCTTGTTATTAGATATTTGTTTTTATTATTTTTGTAATAAAAAAGCACACAAATAATTGGTTGTCTCTCTTACACCTCTTTATCTTTTTTTTTTTATTTTTAAATAGTAGGATATACAAATAAAATATGAAAAAGAGTGATTAAATGATCAGGGTAAAAAAAAATTTTAAGCTATTTAACTTCTACGTAAGTTCAAATATAACACAAGATAGATGTATGTAATTATTTTGATCTATGGATAATTAAATAAAACCATATTAATAGTAATAGTTTGTCATTACGTGTGCTCCTTATACAATGTAGTAGTACAAATTAATATACATGTATATATTTTCTATGAATAGTCTTCATACATGGGGCGCGGTTCAAAATTATTAGTATAATTTAGATACATTCTCTAAGTACTCTTTCAAGAAAGTCCTTGACTGATGAAATTAGATATTAGTGCCATAGCTAATAATAAATAAACTTATTGTTTATCTGACCATAATTTTTTCTTTTTAATGATATGAAAAATATTTAATGATAAAACAAAAGTTGACATAGCAACTTTTTTGATTTTTTAATAAAAGTTTGTTTGTATGTTTTAAATATTTTACATAAAACCCAGACACAATGTCGTTAATCATTACTTCTTCGTTCTAAATTTAACAAACGAAATTAAAACTATTCTCTATCTTTTATTTTCCCCTTCATTTAGATCAAAAATCATTTAATTATTCATTGAAAATAGATATGGAAAAAAAAAGTTGTTAAAATTATTTTCACCATCATGGGAATGCTGTTTTTTTTTTTTTTTATTTTTTTTTTTTTAAGTTTACGCATAAAAATCTGTCTGCACATATACATATATTAAATGATTTAAATTTTTTTTAAAAAAAATAACAATAAAGTAATGTTAAAATATTTCTTATAATATTTATACTATTCACAATTATATAATAGTACTTTATTTCTACTGTAGTTATATATTAATTTTGACCACATTAAAATATTAAAACTCTTTTACATCATTATTAATATTGTATTTATAATTTTTTTAAATGTGAGTGAAGTAGATTTTGTGCTTTATTTTTTTATTTTCTTAATTTCTAATATAGAAAGGTTTTCTCTTTTTCTAGATGTTTGGAGAATTAAAAGAAGTATCTAAACAATTCTAATGCATGTTTATCTTTTCTTTATACTTTCTTCTTTTATATTATCATATTACATTTCATTACATTAGATTTATTTCAAAAATTTTTATATTTTTTCCCTTATACATTTATTGTTATATTTTAATGTATTTATATATAGATATTTGTAAATGTTTTTTTCCTCATAACTTTTGATAAAATTTCTTTAGGGTATATTTTTTGCAAATGATTTATATTTCTTCTAACATTAAAATATACCAAACCAAAATTAAAAAGTATTATCAAACAATAGGAAGAAGCAACATTAATTATTTTTAAAGAAAGGTTACATTTATTAAATAATTGACTATTAAAATAGATGTATATATTAAGATTAAATATTTAATGTTTAATAATTTTTTTTAAAAACTTCCTTATGATTTTAAATTTTCTACTTTAAGATAAGCAGAATATACTTATGTAATTAAATAAGAAATGTAGATAATTTAACGATTTTTAAAATATAGTTATTTATATTTAATGCACCTTATAACGGTAAATAAGAAAATTAAGGTGTTTCGTCAATTCATTAATATTATTTTATTAAAAAAAATAAACTAATAAATTTTTTTTGAAGTATATTGTTCAAATACCTGTAAAAGATTTTGTCATTAAAAGTATATCTACTTTTATTGTATCATAATTATATTCTACTTTAAGCATTTCTATTTTCATAGTCAATATATTCATTTTTTTTCCATAGGCAATAATGATAGATATCAATAAATTTATTAGTGTACATTAATAGATGACACTAAACACATAACAATGCTAGCAAATTCCCTCTCCAAATTAGGTGCATCTTACAACAAGAAAAAAAAAAGCAATACGATTTTTTGATGTTATTTCTTTTTTAATTATATTATATACTATGATAGCAATTAAAATAGTCGTAAAAAATTTAAGATTATGACTATAAAATAGTTATTTATAATATTATATATTTATATCTTATTTATTATTAATAATATTTATTTATTAACACATTCAATCATTCAATTGTTGTTTCTTTTTATTAATGCGGTTAAATATCTACCCAAGTAGTTTATTACGGGACCATCTCGAGAATGGACACAGTAGAAATCTCTCCTCTCTATATTTATCATTGCAACATAAAACTTTCCTCCCTATCATTAACCTCATTTTGCATTTTTAGTTTGTATTGAGGGACTCTTGCCTCTTTCTAACAAGCTCCATTTCACATTTACTGTGATCATATTATATTTTTCTCCCCAAATTTCATAAATATATAATTTATTCTTTTGTTTGCTTATACTTTAAGCATAAGATAGATAACGATTCTATAAGACTCAGGGTATCACTGTCATTACTATACACACATAAGTGATCAAGGTGCTTCGTTTTCCAAAAGTTATTATCAAGAGAGGATTCTTTTATTTTTATCTTTTTAAACTATTTTTGTGGTTTCGCTACAATTATAAGTTAAAATCTTTTGATTTTATAGATTACAAAAAAATTAAATACATTATTTCGCGAAATACAAAAAATGTATTTTCTTTATATAATAATAGAAAAATCTTTTAAGTAAACTAGTGATCTTTTTTAATTATTATAAAATTATTTTGTATAGATTTTTTTTATATCATTAATACACAACAAATCGTCTTGCAACTTGCCATCAAATATATATATATCCATTCTTCTATTATTAAATATATTTCTTCTCGCCTATAAATCAGATCAGCATTTTATCTTTTCTATATATTCTATTTAGACAAATAATAACTTTTACATCGAATAGATAGAGATATAAATGACGTTAATATAATATATGAATGTATTATTATTCCTAATAAAGTACAAAAGTTTTGGAAAGTTATACAATGCATAAAAAGTTCACTATTTATTATATATATAAATTTTAATATATTATCCATTTAAAGTTATGAAGTATGACTTACCTACACTTTCATTTTGTCTTTTATAATTCATTTTAAAAAAAAAAAATTTCGAAATTTAACAAATTTAAATGCATAACTATTTTATTATGATTATCATTAATTACCTTGTTTTTTAAATCATTAGAATTTTATTTCATATAATTTGTTATTATTTTTCTTCACTTTTTTTTTTTTTTTTAATTATTTATAATATTTTGATTCTTTTTTAACATAATGAATAATATAAGGTTATTTTATTGATAATAATTTTTACCCCATCTATAAGGTACTTAGACAACAAATTTTGTATTACTAATTTACCTTTATCTTTTTTTTTCCTTACCATGACATTCCATCACGACACTCTCTCTTCTCGTCATCATCATCATCATCTTTTTTATAATATTACATATTTTCTTAATTTTTTTAGCCATCCTAGCGATAAAGTTGAAATCTTTTTTTGTATAATGACCACCTTTTATATAACTTCTTATTATGGAAATGTATTATTTTTACTTTTATTTATTATTTAATGAGTATGGAGTAGATTTATGGAATTATTTCATAATTAACTACTTTTAAATAAATATATATTATAATTTTTATATTTCTTATCGGTTATAACAAATTACTGAACATTTTGCATGTTTAAATCAGTAAAAGGCAACATCTTAAATATATGACCTCTGATTAACACATGAACCTTTTATCATTTTCTTATTTGATATTTTGTTTCTTATTACTTTCAAGATTTTGACGTTGAATATTATAAATAAAATGTTTTATAATTATTGTGTTAGAATTCACTTCAAATAGATATTTATATATATAATATTATTTTACAATTATTATACCGCCTTAATTATTTTATTTTTTTTATATGTAATTTATCGTTTAAAAAACTTGTAATTAATAACATCATTTATCTCTTATTCATTATAATTTTTTTCCCCATTCAACATATACATTTATATTTTACTTTTTTCAGATTTTGATAATAAAACATACCATATTAAGTTATATAATTAAGAAAAAACTATTGTTCTTCTCCGGTTTTTACTAGAAGAGGACAAAAATCAACGTACTACTCATTTATTTTGAAACTATCAATACTCAACTGCTTTACGTCGTTGATTTTTAATTCTACTCTTTATTAAACAAAAAGTGTGAATATTTAAACGACTAGTCTAGTTGGGATAAACGTTTTTTGTTGTTAAATCTTGAAGATATCATTTTTATATACGTTTAATCAAATTATCAAGAAAAAAAATACTATTCAAGACGGCCTCGTTGGAAGCAGCGCCCCGTGTCATGCCATATGACAAAATTCACCAATCACAAGATGATACTAGTAAACGACTTATTGGTAAGTTTTTTTTTTTTTCCTTCTAAGGAACAAATTTGTTTGTGAAAAATTTTTATCTTTATAATGTATATATATATGTAGTGTGATAATTTTAAATTTTTTATTCCCCCTATAAATTACTTATTTTTAAGCAGAGTATATTCATTTTAATTTTAAAATATTTAACCTTTAAAATATATTTCATTAAAATTTCTCTACAGGAAATTGATCAAACATGTGATCATTAATATCTTTAATTTTTTTTTCACTACTATCTTGTTAGGTATATGCTTTTATTTATAAAATAATATGTACATATTTTACACGCATATAAAACTATGACTGTATAAAAATGTAGCTGATAAAATATCTACCAATTAATTTTTTTTTTTGTTAACAAAATATGTATATCATAATTATGTTTTGACAAAAAAAGCTTTACATATTTTGATAATGTAAGAAAATAAAGAATTGAGATGGAAGTCTACTGTCATTTTATTATATATTAATAATATAATGTCAGGTTTTAGTATGTTATATTGCGAAAATATTATAAATAAAACAACACATGTGTTTTAAATAACTTGATAATTGAATAAATGAATGAAAAAGGGGGTCTTATATATATATATATATATATATATTTTTAGAAAAAGTAACTTTAAATATTAAAAAGTTATTTTAAAAATTATAATAATGTTTAAAAAGATTGATGAAATAAATTTACTTTTTTTTTTTTTAGAAATATATGGTCCTTTTGACGATTTTGTTAAGTTAACATATGAACAAAGAGATGAAATATATCACTTACATGGATTAATAGATTATCCCAGAAGAAATGTTAACCATTCTGGGATGGTTAAAAATTTTAACAATAAATCACAATCATTTATAGAATGTAGCAATATGTTAAAAAAAAATGTACGGTCATCGGCTCATTC
Source organism: Strongyloides stercoralis (assembly GCA_029582065.1). Classification (NCBI taxonomy): domain Eukaryota; kingdom Metazoa; phylum Nematoda; class Chromadorea; order Rhabditida; family Strongyloididae; genus Strongyloides; species Strongyloides stercoralis. The sequence continues at coordinate 5,612,260 of CM055866.1, read as the reverse complement.
TAAGTCTCCGGTTAATGCAGAAAATGTTTCTCCACGTATCAATTTAAATAATTCATCTACAACTACTACTAGTACTGGAAATCCAAATAATTCAACCAAGAAAGTGTTGTCAAATTCCTCTGCCATCGACAAAGATCTCTCCAAAAAAAGTTGGAACGAGAAAAGTAATACTACTTCAAAAAGTAATAATATTGCAACAACTTCATCATCATTGATAAAACAGGAAGAAGAGGATATTGGTAATGGAAATTGTAAGAAACGTCGTCGGCAACCATCACCATATTCTACATCATCATCATCTAATCAAGGAAATAATCATAAAGAAAGAACAACAAATGAATTATCATCAGATGATGAATTGGTTAAAGTAAAAAAACGTGATACAAAAGAATCGAAATTTTCTAATAACAATGGAAATACAGATGATTTACAAAGCCCAGATTCTGGTTTTGTATCTGTTAATTCAGATAAACATACATCAGATGGTAAAGATTCTAGTGATGATATTGAAACCTGTGAAAGAAATACCAGTATAAAAGAAGCCAAAGTACTAGAGCTTGCTGCAAAAGTTAAACTTATTTTTGAAAGTGTTGGTGAAGTCCTACCATTATTACCACCTTTAAAAATTGTTAAAAAATCACGGCCTTCATCGTCATCATCATCAAGATCAATTACCAACATTACAACTTCAATAAATACAAAAAATAATACAGTTAAATCAGTTCCTGTTTACAAAGAACCTGTTCTTGTAGGAGAGGATGTTGATTTTAAGTGTAAATTAAATATTTCGGGATTGTCTGCTGATAGAAAAAGGCATTTAAAAAGTTTTCTTACTTCAGAATATTCTAAGAAGGAAACAAAAAGTTGTAATGATAATAAGAAAGCTAAAAAAAGTGGTAAAGAATCAAATAGTATTATTTTAGAGAAACATGAAAAGGAAAGTAAAAATATTTTAATATCAAGTAGTAATAATCAAGTTAGCAAAGAAGTTCCTAAAAATAAAAATATTAATAATAAAAGGGATTATAATAGTAGTAGTTTATCTAAATCTACAAAACAGGTTGAAGATATACCAGTGCCAACAAAAAAAGAGAAGAAAAGTAATAGTAATGTTCCAACTGCATGTAGTAGTAGAAGTTCATCTGTTTGCCGTGGACCATCAATATCGTCGTTATCATCCACATCATCATCATCGTCATCATCTTTATCTAATACTTCACCAATGTATTTGATGAATAAGTATAAGCCAAAAGTTGCTTGTGAATTGAAAGAAAATGATTTTCCTAGAACAGTACGTGATTATGATTTTTATGGTAAATTAGCAAAAGAATATAAACATAAGGCTGATAAAACTGTTCGTGATAGCCATGGAATGAAGAAATTTTTTAGATATCTTGAATGTATTGTTTACTTCATTGCTGCTACTGCTCATCAAGTTATAGCCTCTGAAGGGAAAGATAATTCTCCAAAACTTCGTCCAGCTGAATACATGAATGATTCATTTAAATTTTTAAAAGAAGTTTCTAAGAGTGTTTTAAATAGTGAGTCTAAATTTAAGTCATGTTCTATATATAGTCGACTGGTAATATTGGTTTCTCATGTTAAAGCAACAATGTTATTTAAATGTTATGATTTGAAAAAGAAAACTGTTATAGCTAATCAACATCGACTTTCTAATTTACAAAGTGAATGGTTAAGTAGAAATGGAAAAAGTGGAGGGCAAAATAATTATTTATTTGAAAATGATGGTAAATTTAGTTCTTTGTCAAATCATGGTACTATTGATAAATTAGGAGGTACAAGTCGTCAAAGTAATTCTAAAGAGATTGATCCTATCTCATCAAGTACTGATAATTTTAATAAAACTTTTACGCAAAACTTGAATAACCAAAATACGGCTTTATCATATCTTCTATTTGCTCATGGAATAATAGATCGTATAAATGAAGAAATAACTGATATAGATAAAGGTTTGCTGTGATCAATCTTTTATTTATATAATAAAATTTTATTTTTTTTAGCTATGATTGACCACTTAGATTCCATTTGTGGTAGAATGGACCTACATATGAAAACACTCGATTTGGCCAGGTATCTTTTAACGGGTATAACTTGGTTACGCAAGGAGTATGAAGCAGAAATGAATCATTGAAGAAAATATAGTTTATTATTATATTCTTAAAGGCATCAATTTTTTTTTATAAATAGCCAACTTTACAATATGTGTCTGTTAACAATATTATTATACGGTATATGTACTGTCATTGGGACAAAATATTTTAATATTATACTTTGTTATCATTCTTTAGAATAATTAGTCGTTTATTATGGGCAGCGTTTGAATGCGTATTATTTTTTATCTATCATCTACTTTCTTTTACTTTCTTCATTTTACTTTTTTACAATAATGATCATAAATCTATTTATGTTAAAATGAAAGAAATATTATATTACAAGATAACTGAATATAAAATATTTTGGAGGATAGTGTTAATTATTATTTTAAAAAAAATATAATGAAGATGAATAAAACTTTTGGAAAATATAGTCAATTTTTAATCTAACCATTGAACAAAATAATTTATTAAATAGAAATGGATAAAAAACAAAAATTTTTACTGGTTACCGTCAGGTTATTGATCGTATAATATTTTTGATTTTAGCATTATTATTTATTGTGATAAAAATTTTTAATATTTATCAAGATGTATATTATATATTACTACAATATTATTTTGTTTTGTTAAAGACACATTTTTTTAAAAAAAATATATTTTTGTAATAGTTACAAATATATTTAATATATATACTTTATAATATTTTCTTCCTTTACAATAATCACCTATTTCGCTTTCCTTAAAATTATTAATCAACAAAAAAAATCATATTCATTATATACATGTTTGTTTTTTATTGTACTATAATATTACACGGGGAATAATTTTTAATGTAAGAATATATAAATATTTAACTATTACTTTAAATCACCATTAAAAGGTATTAAATTTTTTTTTTGTTTAAAATAATTCTTTTTTAAGTATAATTAAAAAAATATTTTGTATTTCAATAATTTTTTTATTTTTTTTTTAGTAAATTTGATTCATTCAAAAAGAATTATATAAAGTAATTTTACACAAGTGCCAACAAATTTCTGGTTGCATATGATAAAAATTATAAGATTAATTTTTTTTTTCATTCTCTCTTAATATTGTATTTTAATTATATATGTATAAAATTTGAAATATAATTAAATTATCTTTCTTTTTCTTTTGTTTATAAAAAAAAAAATTAAATTGGTTAATATTATATATATACTAGGTAGAGACGGATAAAAATTATATCAGGTATAAAAAATTTTATTTTAATATATATACTTTATGTGTATATATTATATGTTTATATATATTTAAAAATAATCTAAAAATATAGTTCTAGAATGCTTATTTTAATTTTTAATTAAATACTTTTAGATGTTTTAGAAAAGTTTTGACAAAAAAAAAATATTTATTTATAGATGAAGTTTTGTTTTTAATTTTTAAATAATGTAGTTATTATATAATATACTAAATAATTATATAAAGAAATTGTATTATTATAAAATACCTTATTATTATATCTTTCTTCCTTATCATTTAGAGAAAAAAAAATGTTATTAATTTTTATTAATGGTTAATGGTATAATAAATAAAAATTAATACATTTTTATAATTAATGCATTATTTTTTTTTTATTTTTGTTGTCATGTATTTTTTTTGTATATAATAAAGAATTTCATCTATATAATTAATCATTTTTTTTATTATTTATACATATAAAACAATTTTTTTTAGTAATATATTTTATTTTAAAATAAATACCAGCATTTTAAATTATATAAAAAATATATATATGTATGTACAATTATTTAAAGCACTTTAAAATTTTTAAAAAGATAAAAATAAATAAATAATAATAGGGTAAATAAAATAAAATAGTATATTTTTACAATTCTTTGAAGATGATGATGATGACTCATGAATATTATATAATTTTTCTATATTATTATCATTTTTTTCATGGCATTTAGAATTTTTTTCAAAAGAACAAGATAATGTTTTCAAATAATAATTACAGTTACCTTCAACATTTGTATCAATTAAAAGACACTTCTCAACAGTTACTTTTGATGGATATATTGATGAATAAGATATTCCTCCTACTTTACTACTGTCTCTTTTTAATGATGTCGTTGATAGGGATGGTATTTGATTATTTTTATTATCATAGTGTTTAGCTAAATTACTATTTTCAACATGAATATATTCAGATGAGTCTAATAAATTACCACTTTCACGAATGTTTGAATTTTTTATATTAATACTTTTGATTATTGAACTTTTAAATGCACCTTTTCCTATTTGATTAATGTTTGAATCTTTAATGTTTATTTTATCAATGTTCATGTCATAAAAAACTTTCTCATTTAATGAAGGTAAAAAGACATTGTTAAAGTATAATATTTCTAAATGATTATCTTTAAAAGCATATGAATGGGACATTTGTAAATCTGAATTATGTATAAATATTCTTCTTATACTTTTTGGGACTGATACAATAGTAATACCATAATCAATTCTATAAAAATAAACATAAGTTGATTCAAAATTTGGTGTATCAATAAGTGTTAAATGTTTACAATCACCAATTAATAAAAATTTAGCCTTTGAAGGAAATGTATGAATCATTTCATATGTCTTATTTATATTATCATCATATCCATTATCACAAGTACAATCATCTATCAACCAACGTCTTTGACAAATTAAGCCTGGTATAGGATAATATTCTGTTGGTTTATTACAAAAATATTTTTTATTATTATTATTATAATTAATAGTTTTTATGACTTCAATATTATCATCATTGTCATATTGACAAAAATTTTCTGTTATCTTCCATTCTAAATTATGTGGAAAAATTTTTGTAAATAAAGCATTAACTTCACAATCATTTGGATCACAAATAAGTATATTATTTGTAAAAATAAAATTTTGTACAAATAACTTATCAAAATATTGTCTTTTAAATGTACTATTAAATTTATTATTATATAGTTGTAAATTTTTGATATTTGACTTTTTAAATAATTCTTTTTTTTGTTCATTTATTATTGAATATTTAAGATAAAAGTTGGTTGCTTCTTTTATTCCACCAAATGTGGATCCTTCAATAGCCTCTCCAATAGTAGAATTTGAAATTGTTAATGTTACCATTGTTGTTTGATAAAAAATTTCTTCACCAATACTATTTGTTTTTGTATTAAAAATTGTTAAAAAATTAATATTATTTGTACTGAAAGCATAATTTTCTATGTTATTTATGAATGAATTTTCAATGGTTAATGTATTAATAAATGATTCATGAAATGCTTTACTATGAAAATGTTCAATTTTACAATTATTAATTTTCATTTCATTAAATTTTCTTGATCCTTCTATACTATGTGAATGAAATTGATTAATTTTACAATTATTAAAAGAAAGTAATGAAATATTATAAGGAATAATATTTTGAATTCCTCTAATACTATTAATATTACAATGATTAATAGTAACTTTAGAATAATTATAATATAATGATGGTATTATTCTATTAATTGTACAATTAATCATTTTATATTCTATAACTTCTTGTGTTGGTATTCTTTTTAACATTCCACCTTTCAATTGTAACTTCATTTCTTTAATAATAATTTTTTTACTCCTTACACCCATTAAAAATAATTCATTTCCAATAATTTCACCTTTTTCAAAAATTATTTCTTCAAAATTACTTCCTATAAATAGATGTTCACTGACTGAGGGTAGTAATATTTGATCAATCATAAAAAATTTGTTGATATTTATCATTTGTGCAAATGAACCCGGTTCTATTTGACTAATTACAACCTGCCGGAAGTATAAATAGTCAATTTTTTTAATTCCGGAAAATGCTAATTTTTGAATCTTGCTTATTGTTGTGTTACGAAACCAAAAATGATTAAGATTATGAAGACCAGTAAAGGTAAATGATGGTAACAGGGATATAAATGAATTTTTAATAATAAGTTGTTTTGGTGATTCTTTTATATCTTTAAATGAATATGAGGAGAATGATAATTTTTTTATATCAATAAATTTGATTGAATCTTTAACTTTTAAATTTGAAAAAGTACCATTTAATATTGTAACAAAAGAACATGAATGAATAATAATATTATCAACATACTCTAAATAATTAGAAATATTTGATAATATTAAATGATTATTATAAAAAGATTTATCATTTTTTTCATTTAAATTAGAATTTTTATAACTCCAATCATGTTCATTACATCTATAATAAAAAAAATAATATATATTTGTGAAAAATTTTTAAAATAAATAAATTATTTAATCTTTAAATGAATAAAATTTTATTAATAATACTTTTAATTATTTATATAACAAAAGTTCATATGATTTATAGGTTATTTTTAAAAGGATTTTTACTTTTAATTATATTCTATTATCTCAAGATGGAGAAATTGAAAAATTAATTCTTATCTTTATACAATATACTTCGTTAAATATTATAAACTAAAAGCAATTAGATAATGTAATACACTTAGGGGTTTAAAAATTCTATTTTTTATTTCCTCTTTTAATTTTAACAGATGGTAATTTAATTGATATTTTGTTTTTCAAATTACTTAAATAAGAAACACTCTTTTTTATAGAATAATTAACAAAATGTAAGTATATAATTCATGTTTTATAAAAAAAAATATATACTTCTTCAACATATAGTGATAATTAATTATAAAAAAAATGTATTAACTTTAATGAGAAGAAACGTTAATTAGCTTAAGGATGACAATAAATTTAACTTAAAATTTTATTTCTCATCTTCTTTCTTTCTCTTTTTTTTTGCTATTTTTATTTTTTTTACAATTAAAAACAATTTTATTTTTAACTTACGTGCATATTATTGAATTTGATGTACAGGAGCAGTCTGATGGACATGATAAAATTAGCCTTGAAATATTTATAAAAAATATTAATATAAATATCCATTTGATCATTTTATAGAAATATTTTTTCTAAAAAAAAAGTAAAATTTTAATAATTATTGTAGAGAATAGTTTAATTAATATATTTATAAAATAAAAATTGTTAATAATTTTAAAATCCACCTGATAATGTTTCATTTTATAAAAATTTTACTTAAAAATAATAAAAAATTTTGAAACTTGTAATGTATGCAAGCATAAAAGTATTATATGTATTAGGTATAAAAGAAGGCATAAAATTTAAAGAATCTTTCTTTTTCTTACAAAGTACATCTAATTAATATATATGTGTATTATTTTTAAATATTCGTAAAAAAATAAATTTTTAATAATTAAAAATTAGATATATTTTAGTAAAAAAGAGAAGACTAAGTATAAATATGAATTTAGGCACCACTATACATTTCATATTTTGATATGATAATAGGATAAAGTTTTGAAGAATATATTGTATAGAAATATAAAAACAAAAGTATGCATAATTAGGTCTGCGTGACGAAAAGCTATTTTATATTATGAGTGCGTTATTGTAAATAAACAAAAATATTTCAAAATAATCATTAAAAAAATATTTCTTTTTTTTTTGTCTTTTTCTAAAAATGGCACTTCTTTTTTATCCTTAAAAATTATTAAAATTAGTATAATAAAATATAAAAGAAAGATTTTTAATATAATTTACTATAAAATATATATAATTGGAATGTTTAGATAAATTTTAAAAATATACAAAATCTTTAGTTAAATCTAAAAATTATTTAAATAAAAAGACTAAGATATTAAGGATTAAGGTTTAACCTAAAATTATACCATAATATAATACATTTACGTAGGAACACTTATCTTTACATATAATATTAGCTTAATAAATATTTTCTTCAAAATTGTAATAATAAAGTTTACTAATAAAACAATAGAATGAAAGATTTAATTCTTATATTTAAAGGTGTGTATAGTGAATAAATCATAATGATACTAGCTTTTTATGCCAAACTTGTAATTACTATATTATTTAACAAGTAACTAACAAATTTTATTTCTTTAAAAAATATAATTAATTATACTAAGACACAAAATTTACATGTTTTTTTTAAATATATATTTTTTAATAAATTGTTCCTATCAATTATATATACCTTCATAATTCATTCTTTAAAACCAATAATTACTATTTTAAAAATGCATTTTAAAAAAGAAAAAAAGATCATAAATTTTTATAATTATACTAAATAATTAAACATTCTTATCCTTAGCTACAAATATTTTTATTTATACCAATTTTTTTATTCCAAAATATATTGAAACAGAATAGTAATTTTTATTAATGAAACTAACTGCTAAGTATAAAATAAAACGATAACAAAATTATGATAAAATAATAGTTAACAAGTATATAAGATAAAAGAATAGGCCTAAAATTTAAAATAACTCTCAATAACATGAATATTTATATATTTATACATAATATAATGAAAAAAAAAATTTTTTTTATTAACCTTTCAAATACATTATTTTGATTATATTATATATAGAGATGCATATCTTTTTTTTAATATTTTATACAAACAATTCATTAATTTTTATATCATAACTATATAAATGAATACAAGACATACTTATTATCTATTGAAAAAAAATAAAGATAGCTATTGTTAAAGGTAATAAAAAAAAATTATATTATGAAAAAGATAATCTTAAATATATCTAATCTAACAATCTTTTACTTTATATTAAATTTCTTTATTACAACCGTATGCCATTTTTATTCACTACTTATTGTATTTTCTTTTTTCTTAAATATTTCAATAAAAACCTTTTATAAGAAGAAGAAACAATTTATAAAATATATAAATAAACTAAAAATAAAATTATAAATCAAAATTTATAACTTTAAAAATAATATAATATACAAAAACATTAATATAAATATTTGATTGTGGAATAAAAGAAATATTTTTATATAAATAATCCAAAATACTTATATATATATGAATATGTAAGAAATTGACCGGTGCCGGAACTGATTATATAATCAAAAAGTGGCACATAATATTTTATTATGAAAAAAGAATAAGTAAAAGGTTTTTATTTTTCATAACAATGTTCCCTTTATTGAAATAATATTAGCATAATATTATATAAAGGTCACAATATATTATAAACTATTATAAATTGTCCATTTTCTTTTTAACTTTTATTTTTCCTATCTTTTATGTACCCCCTCCCTCCCTCCTTCTATTAGAAAAGCCTACTCCAATATTCAGGATATAATTCTTCAAACGTTTTGATTATATAACATAGTTCAAATATGTGAAAATTTTTCTTTAAATTAAGTGTCTATTTTACAGTAAATAAAGTGTAGTTCCTTTCAAATTATTGAAGAGGCTTTTAGAAAGATATGCTTAGAGATAATTAAATGACTACAACATAGTAAATATTATGGTAATAGGAAATATCAATCAAGAATGTTGGAAAATTAATTTAATAATAAAGGAATACATAATTTTAATACTTCAAATTTTATTAGGAATCAAAATAATGAATTACCTAATTTAATCATTAAGGTATACACTAATGAGATGTAAATAACAATTGTATTAAGTGTAAATAATAATACAAATATATTGTATATATAGTTTTAAATCATTAATATAATAGAAAATTTAATTTAAATATATATAAAGATTAACAATATATCTTTTTATTAAACTATATTATTTCCTTAACTTTCCTTACATTTTAATACAATTTCAATTTATTATAATACTTTTTTTTGTAATAATGACAATCTTTATTATTAATTTTATTTATTATATTTTCTTCATTTATTTGTTAAGTGTAAATAAACTTAAAATTGATATATTTTTAAACAGTATAAATTTAAACTTTATCCTCAAAACATTATGATAGAATTATAAAAAGTAAAAGATTGTTAATAAATTAGTTATAAGTACAAATAATTAATTTTTTATAAGCTTGTTTTTAAATTTAATCTTTTAAACTTTTATAATAAATGGAAAATAATGTTTTTTTTTTCAAAAAAAGTAAGGCAAAATAAATAATATTTATTAAAACTATTTCAACTAAAAACCTATTGTAATAAACTTAGAAAAAAGAAATAATAAAAATTTATATTTAACTTTTATCAACCGTACAATAAAATTGTATTAATTTTTTTTAACACATGTCTGAATATATACTAGCAATAGAAATGCCACCATTACATTCAATACTTTCTTCTGTCAAAAGATAACACCTTGTTTCTTGAGCAAATCTTAAAAAATCTATTGTTACTGTGCGTAAAGTACTATCTTCTGACTCAGAACAATGTTTGATTGTATTTTGTGTTTGTAAATTATTTAACCATATATCTACAATATTATCTTCTTTGTTTAATAACACTTTAGCTAATTGTATGATTTCTAATTTTATTTCTGTATCCGATATATCATCTATTAAATTAAATAAATTTAATTTATTCATCCTAAATATATTTCTTATTTTGGGTGAAATTCCAGCATTCTCAAGACAAAGAAATTTTATAAAATATATACACTTTTTAAGAAGATCTTTTAAATTTTTTTTCCAAATATCATGTAGCTTATTAAAATCTTTTGATCTTTCATAAATAATATCTACAATATTCTTCATATTTTTCATAATTATATCTAATAAATATTGAAAATGACCCTCATTATACTTGTAATATGTTACTCCACGTAATAATATTATAATTATTCTTAATTTATTTGCATCCATAGTACTGTTAATAAAAAGATTTATCAATATTTCAACACTCCCATTAATTGTAAATAATTTTTCAATACCAACTTGTAATATTTTTTCTTCCTGTGAATGGTAAGTTAAATTTTTAAAAGTAATCAAACAATTGTCAAAAATTTCTTCAATATTTTGAATTTCCTTACTATCAATTTCAACATTATTTTTCTTTTTTAAAACTTTTAACTCTTCTAAACAGCAATTAATTGTAAAAATAAATGGATAATAAATATTTTTTTCATTTAATAATATTTTATATTCCAAACTTTTACTAGACAATATACATAAAAACCATGTATAATATTTTGAAAGAGCAATACTACTTCTTGTCAAATTATTAAATATAATATTACAAATATCTTTAATAATAATATTATCCATTTTATCAGCATCTAAAATTGAACAAAAAATTTTATAACATTCAATTATAACTCTTTCACTTCCTATCTTTTTACTATTATTATCTATTGATGGGTATGTTGTAAGAATTGAAAAAATAATTTTAATTATATCATTCTTCACAAATTCAATTACATATTTTATAGAACCTGATTGAATGAAAGCATTTATACAGCTAAGTGTATGATAATGTATATATTCACGTTGACTTTCACTAACAATTTTTAATAATATTTTTATTCCATTTTTTGTTAATGAATACTCTTTCATAGAATCATTCTCATAAATAAGATATTTTATACATCCAATAATCCAAATAATTTCTTTTCTTTCAAAATAACATATCTGATTATATAAATTAATACTTGGAAATGATAATATTTTTTTAAGATAATCAAATATTCTATCAATAATAAATGCCTTCCTAGAATATTTTATAAAAACTTTTGAAATATCATCAGATAATGATAAAATAGCATGAAGGATTGATAAAGCATAATACCCATATCCATACCTATTAAAGTTATCTTTTATTATCCTTTTTCCTAATATATCAATAAATAATAAATTATTATCTATTATTAAATTTATTATACATTTTATTGTCTGCGAATTATACGTCAAATGGCAAAGGCATTCTAAAAGTCTTTCTAACTCTATTGAGGTAGCCATATCATTATTAATAGCATTCATAATATCTTTAATAAATGGTTTAGCTTGACTTTCCCTTTCTATTGATAAATATTTGATAATTTTGTATGCCTTACTGCGAAGTTCAATGTCATCATCAAGAAGATTATTCAATATATTTCCCCTACAGTCATCTGTTATATCATTTGATGTTGAGGGTAAATTTTTATCACAACCTAGTACTGGAGTAGTCCTTACCTCATTTTGAAGTATTAACTTTTTTTCACTCATTTTTTCATTTTCTATACTATTTGTTGTGAAGGGTATTAAAGGATTATTGGTAGTTGTTGATGTGTACGATATATTTGATATCGTTGATGGGGCACATGAAGGTGTTGATGTATTATAAAAATTAGGATCAAAATAATGATTCTGCATCCATTGTTGGGTTTGAAAATTGATGTTATTTGATAGGTAATCACTATTTCCTGGTTGTTGATAAATATTTGCCATTGAATTTAAATTATACCCAGATGGATGGTTAATTGTCTTCAATGGGTCTGAGTTTTTGTTAGTAGAATAGTATAATTGATTATTATAAATATTATTACTTATTAATTGTTGATGGTAATTAGAAGATTCTTGTGAATATGGATTAGTTTTATAGGTAGAAGATTTTCCTGGATCAATTGTTGTAGAATTGAATGGTGTTATTTGTCCAAGTTGATTTGTGTAATTAAATAATAATGAATTATTTACATGTTGATTATAAGAATCCATTAATAATTTTTTTAAAAAATATATTTAAAATCTGAAAAAAAAAGTATATTATATATAACAATAAGTTGAATATAAAATAAAATGTCATCCCACAAAAATGGTTCGTTAAAAAATTTACTCTTGCCTGTATTGTGGAGGCAATGTACAATACTACAATATTAATTGTAAGATCAGAAGTGCCAAGTTTCCCATTCAATTTTTTATTTATTTGAATATTTAAAATCAAGAAAAGTACAAAAGTCATATATTGTATTAACCATTTTTAATACTACAATTTAAAATTTATTTTATAACAAAGACAATTAAAATAGTAGACATAAAATGATTAATTATTGTTCAATCATCCAAATAAATAATGAGTTGAGGTTCATATACATCTAACTTATATAAAATAATTTTTAAAAGTAAAAAAAAAAGTTTAATTCAACATTTAGTTGGAAAATTTTAATAAAAATGTAGTTAAGTATTAATAATATAATAAAAAGTAATTAACATAAATTAAAATAACAAAACAGACAACAATTAAGCGTTAAAAAGATAAATTTAATTGTGACAATAAGTTCTTAGAAACAATTATATAATAAAAGTTGTCATAAAAATGCTTGATTTAAATCTTCAATATATTGTTTATAGTATACTTATGTTATTAAAAGATATCTAATACTTTGTTTTTCTATATTAATACATCTTTAAGGATTAATATAAGTGATTGTTGATTTAAAAAAACAAAACACTTTTTATTTACTTTAAAGCGTTTAAAAGTATAAAAATTTTTAAAAATTAATTAATCAATAAAAAAAAAAAAAACATGTATTATAATTGTTTCAATTATCTTGTTCATAATTAATAAAATTTTCATGTTTATTTAAACATTAAAAAAGCAATTATTTTTAATTTTAAAAAATATTTCAGTTCAAAAATATAATTTTATACATTTATATAAACTTGAGATGTCTTAACTGATAACAAAGAAGCTTCAATTTATCTTATCAAACAAATTTGCCAAAGTAATCTTGTTAAAAAGAACATATTTTATCACATTTTAAAACATATTGTACTAATATTAGCCAGAGATTTACAAATATGTTTACAATTATCATTGTACAAAGTTTATCAACTCAAGTAAATTACAAATAACTTTTTTTTTAACTAAATGTAGTTATTTTAAAAAAGTATATTTGAAAAACGGTTTATTTTCTTTTTAAAAAACGCTTCATTAAAATATAAATATGCACATATTAATAAACTTTTTTTTCACGAAACAACAGATTTCAATTATTATTTAAAATATTAACTATTTAATAGATTTATAAAAACAATTTTAATCTTTTTTTTTAATCTATTAAAGAAATATTAAAATATTTATTTATTATAAAATGATGTGTAATATTTCTAATATTAATTTCTTTTATTTTTTTATCAAAATTTATTAATAATCTATGTAAAGTAGTTTTAAAAAGATAATTTAGTATAAAATATGTAAGCGTAACATACTTTTTTCCAACATAACCACGCCTCATTTTAAAAAAAAGTTGTGAATTAACGCGTAATTCAAATTTTACACTCTCTAATCAAAATCCTATAAAGAAAAAAATAGGGAAAATGAAGATAATCTTGGATTTCTCGAATATGAAATATTTAGTTTTAAAAAACAAATAATTGGTATATTAAGTTATACTTTTCAAATATTTAACGTCCCTGTGTTAAAAGAGGGTCGTTAGATAATCGCTCCACGTGTTGTAATTAAATAATATAAAATAATATACAAAAGTTATACTATGTTTATGTTTATAAAATTATTTTGATATATTAAATTTGATAAATACTTTTTATTGAACATATAAATGTTTTATTAAATATTTTAATTATTATATTATTGATGACTTTTAGTTATGCTTACCAATAATCCCTCCTTACAACGTGGTCCTCTCCTTGATAGCTATTATAGAGTTTGCTTTTTTTTTTTTGATTATTTAAATATTTGTATATAAATTTAAAATATTACTTATTTTTTTTAGTTAATTATGTCTCAAGATAGTAATTCTAAAGGATATAATAATTTGAAGTGGATTTCATTAATTGTTTTAATTTTACAAACAACAGCTTTAGTATTAACATTACGTTACTCAAGAACACAAAAAACTGATGGTCCAAGGTACCTATCTTCGACGGCTGTCGTAACATCTGAGATAGTTAAATTTTTTACATGTGTTATTGTTATTTTTCTCCAAAACAAATGCAGTGTATCACATTTTAAAGAAGCAATTAATAAAGATATAATTAAGAAACCATTAGATACTTTGAAAGTTGGTGTACCAGCTGTTTTATATGTTATTCAAAATAATTTATTATTTTTGGCTTTATCAAAATTAGATGCTGCAACATATCAAGTTACTTATCAATTAAAAATTTTAACAACAGCATTTTTTTCAGTTGCTTTGTTAAAGAAAAAATTAGATGTTTATAAATGGTTTGCCTTAATTTTACTTACTGGTGGTGTAGCACTAGTACAAATGCCAAGTAGTAGTAAAAAGGTAGAGGATGACAATGATCATTCTGTTTCAGATCATTTTATTGGCCTATTTGCTGTTCTTGCAGCATGTTTTTCTTCTGGCTTTGCTGGTGTGTACTTTGAAAAAATATTAAAAGGTTCTGTTGTTAATTTATGGATTAGAAATCTTCAATTAGCATTTTTTTCTATTTTTGGTGGTTATTTTATGGTATGGTTATATGATTGGGAAGCAGTCTCAATGAATGGTTTCTTTCAAGGATATAATAATATTATTTGGTTTGTTGTTGCATTACAAGCATATGGAGGATTAGTAATTGCTTTAGTAGTAAAGTATGCTGATAATATTTTAAAAGGTTTTGCTGTATCATTATCAATAATTTTATCATCATTAATGTCTTACTTAGTTTTTAATGATTTCACACCATCATTAACTTTTGCAGCTGGAGCATCTATTGTTATTAGTTCAACATTTTTATACGGTTATGAACCTACAAAGAAACCTTATATTCCTTTGACAAAAAATTCTAATTAAATAAATATATATAATTATCTTATATTTATAATCAGTCTCTATTTTACAAATAATAAACCTCATTTATACTCTAATTATCCATTGTAATTATTTATACTATTAAAAGATTATTAATTACTAATATTTTTTAAAAATAGATAAACTTAAGTTTTATTGTTTTAAAAATAAGAAAATTCCCTTGTATATACTAACACAAAAAGTTTTTACAAAAGAGATCTATCAGATGGTTAAACACATATTTAATTCTTCTTTTTTTTTCCTTCTTCTAATACAGATTATTTTTTGAAGAAATATTTGTACACAAAAACACTAGCTGTAACTGCTGCTCCCACTCCTACAACAGCAGCAACATATTCAGAGTAAGGGATAATATCATCATCAGTTAAATTGTCATTATCATTCAAACTAAAAGTCCTTTTTCTTCTGGGTGTCTCTGTAATAGTAATACAATTGTCATCATGAAAATTTCCCACTACACTTGGGGTATATGAGACAGTTGAAGCTCTCTCCAACATATCATCATCATCAAAATTCATATACTCGTATGGTGTTGAGGATTTATTGTAATTATTTTTACCATAAATACTACTTGAAGAACTAATAAATCGATGTCTTAAATATGGGGTATAGTTATTTTTTGTTGAAGTATTATCTGTTTCATTATCCGAGATACCTGTATCATCTGTCTCATCATATCTATCAAGTTCATTTTTATATTTTGATGTATAATTAAATAAATTTTCTAAAAGATAAAAGTATGTCATGTAACAAAATATTAGTTAATTGGGGAAAAAAAAATGTATAAACATACCCGTATTTTGATTTTCAACCACAGCTGTCATTTTGTTAGTGTTTGTTAAATTTGTATTTCTTCTTAATACTTCTGAACAAAGAGAACTCCTATTTTTAAAAACTCCTTTTCCAGGGATAATTGTTTGTTTGAGTTGCTAAAATAAAATAAAAAATTTTTTCGTTAAATATGAATGAAATTTTAATATATTTAATTAATGGATGAATAAGCAGCGTAAGAAGTTTAATGTTTTTAAATATATTTTTTAACATATTGTTATTTAGTAAAATAAAAATATAAATAAGTAAAAAAATAAAGTGATAAGATGACAAAAAAATATTTTGTTAATAAAATCAAAGTATGAAGAAATAATCTGATGTTTATACTTTTATATATATAATAGTTAAAATAATAGAAGGAGGCTATCTTTATACGATTAAAATAACTGTTGAAGGCTGATGACATTTTTTAATAAAACTTTCTAATGATCAATAGTTTTTGTTATCTAAAAATTGAAGATCGTTTTGGAGAAAATATAAAATTTATCTTTTTATAATTATGAATTGTACTTTGTACTGACATTTTTATACACTTACACGTGAAAAACATTAAAATTACGCAATTAAAAAGTAGTAAATTGCATATAAAATAAACTCATCTTTAGTGTTTTTATTTTTTTTAATAAAATCCTACACATATAAACAAAATAAAAAGAAATATACACTTGTAGTATATATTGCAATTTACTTTTACCTAACTTTTCATAAATATTAGTATTAAATAACGATAAATGAAATAAAGTGAAGGTAAACTAACCAAAAGAATGCATTTTTCAGCGTTAAATGTCACTTCAAACACAACCGGACCAGGCTTAATGTTTTTTAATATTTGAACTGCATTACAATGTTTGATGTTGTGTAGAGATTTTCCATTAACTGAATGTATTAAATCACCACCTTTTAATCTACCATCCCTTCCTACAACTGTATTTGGACGGACAGAAACTATAAATATTCCATTATGGCCAGGAAAATATGGATAATCAATTCCTCCAATTATTGTAAAACCGAGACCTGATATATAAGATTGTTTTAAGTAATATAAATTTTTTAAAATAACACAAATAAGTTTACAAGATACAAATATATATTTATATACATCTATTGGAAAGGAAGTCTTTTTTAATAAAGTTTATATCAATTTATTAAAAAAATACATACCGTCGTTATCATCTCTATTGATAAGAATAACTTCTTTTTTTAAAGTAAAGTTATATTCAGTAAACTGGGAAGGATCAGTTTCAATTAAAACCATTTTATATACTATTATAAAATATTAATAAATACAAATTATATAATTTAAATTATTGTCTAAAAAGTGAAAAAAATTTTTAATTTCAAAAATTTAACATATCTATAGATAGCTAAAATTCCAATCATACCATTACGTATAACAAACATTAAACACATATAATCATAAAGTAAGTTACGGTAAAAAAAATCTAGATAAATAGTTGGGAAATGATATACATTTTTCATTATATAACATTTGACTATACTAACTATATACCAAATGTACTATTACTTCTTTCGTTATAAGAAAAGAAAGAAAGTTAATTTGAAAAATAGTTTAGTTAGAAAAGTAAATAATTTTATCAAACTTAATTATTCTTTAAATATTATGATTATTATAAATTTATTTATTTTAGTTTTTAACCAACTAACCAATTATTTCAAAAAAAAACATAAAAATCATGACTTCTGGAGCTTTATTTGTTGCTTCTGTTATTTTTGGCTCCAGTACATGGTTTTCAACAAATGCTGTATGGCTTGAATTGCCTATATTAACACAACGCCTTCCTGAAGGATGGTCTTTACCATCTTTTCTTTCTGTAATAGTTCAAATAGCATGTATTGGTCCTCTTATTTATTCAATATTTTTTAAATGCATAAAAATACGATTTTCATCAGGGATATTAATTACATTATTATTATTCTTTTGTACTATATGTTCATTCTTAACATCAATATACTGGAGTAATGTTGTAACAATTTTTGAAAGAAAAATTTCTTTTCCATTGATGATTTTAGTTTTTGGGATGGCATTAGTAAATGCTACATCAAATGTTTTGTTTATGCCTTATATGGCATCATTTGACACATCTCTTCTTAATGCCTTTTTTCTTGGTATGAGTTTTTCATCATTAATTCCATCATTAATATCCTTATCTCAAGGTTTGTTTATATCTATTACTAATTAAATATTTAATTTTTTATTATAAAATATATTTTAGGAACTGGGAGATATGAATGTGTAAAAAATAAAAATTCCACAATGTATGTACCGGAATATTATGATCCTTCTTTTTCTGCAGCGACCTTCTTTCAACTTTCTACTGGATGGTTAGTAATTACGATTGCTGCATTCTTATATTTAGAAAAGAAGTATCGGGAGAGGAGAAGTTTACCTGTTGAAAGTGATGATGAAGAAGGAATGAATGAAATGAGTCAATTAAATGATGACACAGAAAAACAAGAACAGGAAGTAGATAAAAGTGACACAAAAACTTTTATTATTCAACTTTTTTTGTTAGCACTTACATCAGCACAAAATAATGCTATTATTCCTAGTCTCTCAAGTTTTGTTGCTTTACCATATTCTCAGGTATATTTAAAAGTGAAACTTTTTTTAATAAGACTATATTTTTAGACAACTTATCATTTGACATTAGCTCTTTCAAGTATATCTGCCCCAGTGGCATGTATATTACCTTTCTTCTTAAATACTAGTTCCTTACTAATACATGTATTTCTTACCATTTTATCAACCATCGCCTGTGGCATTTTAATATTTTTTGCGGCAAACTCTCCTAAAATTTTGATATCAGTATTTACGGGATCAGGAGTAGTAATATTTACGTCAATTTTAGTTTCAGGATTATTGGCATATCTTCGTAGTGTAATAACATCCTCCATTAGAAATAGTGTCTCTCCTGCTAATGCTCAAAATAGACTTTTTTGGTCTGGTTGTGTAATGCAAATGGGTTCTTTTACAGCAGCACTTATCATATTTCCTTTAGTTAATATTTTTAATCTTTTTCATGCAGCTATTCCATGTTCAGAGTGGAATGTTTAATAAATAAAATTTTTCAATTATTAAATATATTTGTTTAAAAAAGATGTTTATTTTAATAAAAATGTTATTTTTTTTATAAATAAATTTTTATAAGCTATTTATATATAAATTAATGAAATAGAAAGGAATTTAATGACATTTCGCTGAAGTTTCTTGGTGTCATTACAATATGTTATTATCAAAGCAAATATTAAAAAATAAAAAAGTGTTTAACTAAAAAAAAGACTTTTTCAAATTGTAATGGGTCCTTTTTTTATGGTTGCCAGGCCATAGCATATTTACCAGCTTTTTCAACTTTACATGTCTTACCTTCCTTGAAATGGGCTTTGAAGGCAAAGTCATCTAAAGCTACAATACTCTCAAACCTTCCACCTAATGCTGATTCAGAGGATTTTTGAATTTTGTCTGCATCTCCCAAAAGATCCCCTCCATCCATAGAACTTAATATGGATGATTCAAGTTCCTTATTACAACAAGTAAATCCTGTAATGTAATATCATTTAATTATAAAAATTTATTGGTAAAAATTATTTATACCTGAATCATTAATATAACAATTATCAGCAACACCATTAACAAAAGTTGCAACTACAACAATAATAATAGCAATAAATGTTAAATATTTAAATGTAATTAGCATTTTTAGATTAATAATTTTTCTACAAAAATAAATTAAAAATTTAACAAAAAAAAGTGGCTTTTAATAAGATATTAATAGGTAAAGTATCAACACCAAAAAAAGATTAAAATAAAAGATATAGTGATAAAATCTTGTTCAAATAAAAATTAGTTACAATGAAGATGAAAAATTGAAACTGGCTTTGGTAATTTTTAATGAATTTTTGACAATTAATAACTTAATTTAATCAAATATTATCTTCTTTTTAGTAGAAATAAAGTTATCTGAGACCGATTGTTTTGGAAGTGATATAGTATAAAAATAAAAATATGGTTACGAAAACTTTTTGTTATTATAAGTATATGTTTATTATAACTAATAAATAATAGAAAAAATATCATAGAAATAGTTTATTTTGTTTTGTTTTTTTTATGATATAAAAAAAAGTCAAAATTATAGGAAATTTTTTTTTCTAAGAAGTTTTTAATACCTCTACGGAAATAACATCTATTTAGTTTTAAAAGTAAAAGATTCAACAATAAAGAAGAATCATTATAAATTCTTTTCACTTTAACTACTATTTTTGGTTGTGGGTGGATAACAATTCATGTTATCATTTACCTGCACTATAAAGAATAAAAAGTAAATTCTGTATCACTTACCAGTGGATTATAAGGAAAAACTAGTTTGGATATAGAACAATTATAAATACCTATTTCATCCGACCAATAGATGAGATTAAAAGAAAATTTAAAGAAAAAAGATTTATCCTTATATTTTTAATTAATAAAAATATATCATAAAAGGTTATTTACATTTTGATGATATAAATTTATAATAAAAGAACATTTTTGTATAAGGAAAGAATTAATTAACTACAATGAAATATTTTTATACCATTACATAAGACTGTTTCAATTAGATCACCCCTATAACAATATAATATTTTTGGATATACTTTCTTTGATTTTATACATTTTTAAATCATATTCATTAATTGTTTCCTTTTTTCTAATTCAATAAATAAAATAATTCTTTATTTTATGTGATGAATGTGACAAAATATAACAAAGGTATAATCTTTATATATTTTGTAAAAAAAAAACTTAAACACATATAATTCAAGGATAAATTTTATCAATTTTCAAAGAATACAATAACATTTTTCCTTCAAAATCTTAGTTAAATATATAATGTGACTTGTTTCTCTTATGTAATATTCAGAACTTTTTTTTTTACAAAGTTTTTACAAAATTTTTACAAAATATTTATTGTTATATTAAAAAGACATAAAAATTATTACAAGTTTTGTAATTTATCTTTAAAATATTTATAATTTACAAAGTGATGTCGGTTAGGGTATAATAAGTTAAGATCAGAAAATTAAATTCTTCTTGAGCCACCGTATGAGCCTCCACCAGTTGTTGCCTGTTTAGTTTCTTCTGGAGCTGTTCCTGTCTCACCATATGCACCACTTGGAACTGCAACTGAACTTGGAGCTGGTCCTTGTTCTCCATATGTACCACTTGAAGCAGGAACTGGAACTGGGGCAGGAGCAGAATATACAGCACCACCGCCACCACCAACACCACCACCAGTAGGGCCTACATAAGTAGGAGGTAATTGAGGTCCAACATAGCTTGGACCACCTTGTGGTCCTGTTATACCAGGACCAGGTAATGGTGCAGCATAACTAGGACCAGGTAATGGTGCAGCATAACTAGGACCAGATGGTGGGGCAACATAACTAGGACCGGATGGTGGGACAGCATAACTAGGACCGGACGGTGGTACAGCATAACTAGGACCAGATGGTGGAGTAGCATAAGTAACACTAGATGGTGGTACAGCATAACTTGGAAGAGATGGCCCACCACCAGGAGCAGGAACACATCCTGGAGGACATGCTGGTCTTGGAGTTGGACAGCAACAACATCCACCACCTCCAAAAAGATTGAAAAAAATAGCAGTTGATTGTCCAAAAAGTGATAATACTACAATAGAAGTAGTTAAAAGTTTCATCCTAAGATGGCTTAAGGAAGATAAAATTTATGAGACTTCAAAGAAATTTTTCACTTTATAAAGTGCTCATGAAAAACAATTTATCAATAAAACATAATGAAACAGGATATAGTATTAAAAAAAATAAACTTTTTTATAACTAAAAGTATAGCTGATCAAACCTATATAAACAAGTTATAAAAGAATTTTGAAAAAAAAACTTTTTAACCTACTAAAAAATAGGAAAAAAACTTTGCCGTTAGCAAGGTGTAGTCTTTAATTACACATTTTAATTAAAATAATTATAAAAATACTTCCAAATTATAAACTTGATTACTTAAATATTTGTATAAATTTATTTATATTAAAGTATCCATAATTATTTAATCCACAAAAAAGGTCATTTAAAAAACATTTAGATATTTGAAATAATTACAAATAGTAATTTATTTATTTATTTAATTTATTGTTATATTGTACTTATTTCCTTATAAAAGTTTTTAAAATTGTAATTTTCGTCAAAATAATTAAAGTTATTGTAAAGTACATGAATTGTTGAAATTCAATTTATTTTTTTTTCCACAAAAATAAAGCATAAACAATTTTTTAAAGTTTATATTCATGTATTTATTTTTTATAAAGTTTTTAAAAATTTATAAAACTAGTCATTTTTAATAACAATTATGGATAAACAAAACTACTAACTAGCTAATCTCACAACAAGCTGTACCATGATTTTTATGTGTTGAAAAAAAAACTTCAACAAACGTACGTATACATTAATCTCTTTAGGAAGCAAAAAAATAAAACATTTTACCACATAATTTGGTGTTACATTACTACTTTCGTATTGTTTAATTTTTATCTTTTGGGGGTAATTTTTTTCAATTTAAATAGATGAAATGTTTCCTCATGAACATCAATTTCGTGAACCATTTCAAGGTTATGGAGAGGAGTCTCCAAAAAAGAATAATCTTAATTTCAAGACTGCTAACCCAACTTCTAATACTATTCGTGCTAAAATTGAATTATGGTTTCACTCCTTGGTACGTTTTATTGTAATCATATAATAATAATTTTAAAATTTTTATAGCTACTAAAGAGGAAACTTGTTGCCAGTATTGGTATTGCATTTATAGCTTCAATAACACTATTTATCCAAACAGTCATCACTGAATTCAACCTTTTCAAACCTTTTGCCTCATTGGAGCAAATTTTTTCAAATTTTTTTACCTTCTCATTTTGGTTTATCTTGGCAATTCAAGCAACAATCATTTTTGGGCTCCTTTTCGCTATGTCACATCTTGTTATGTCTGTTAATGCTCCAGATACCTTAAGAATTGATGATGGAATTAGTTTGATATTTTGTATTTCACTTATTGTTGGAGAATGTTTGAATGTTTTTTTTACATTTTTAAATGCACAAGACTATCAATCAAAACAAGATGATGGGGATGAGTTAGCCTCTGCTAGATTTACATACCATTTTTTTGCTTTAGTCATTGTATGTACAAATTTTGTTTTTTCAACCAACTTCCGTTACTCCTTTGTTGATGATGATATGTTATTTCAAAATGTAATAATATCAATTTTAATTCCATCTAAAAATTCAATATACACTTATAAGTATCAAGATGCATTTAAATCTTTTAAAAGAGCCACCCTTTTATGGTTATTTTATCATGTAATTGTTGATTTTTGGAGCATCAAATATCTTTTCAATACGGGACTTCTTATTTATATTGTGATGTTAATATATAGAATACATTTAGTATATAATTTTGGTGTTGAAGTTATTAATTTAATTGTCATGCAACCATACAAATTTGAGATGCCTTCTATTTATAATATAACAGAGCCTAGTGAAAGGCAATCTCGACATATTGTGAATGTCTTCAATTGCTCTGATTTGATGATGAAATTTTTTGCCCTATATGACATTCGTTTTATTGCAGAAAAAGACTATAAAAGGAGATGTGAAATATTTCACCTTAGTATTCCTGGAAATTATCCAAGAAATTGGAATTCTATTAGAAATATTTGTTTAGAAATTATTAATTCAGTTAATATGGCAATTGGTAATGCTAATGATATAATACATACAACAAAGATGCGTGATGCAGCACATTTATATGGAGATCCATCATCAAGATTTAGGCAAACAATGGAGTTAAGAGATTTTAGAAATCTTAGTGATGTAAGATCAAGACAACGTACCTCAGTTAGGGGAGAAAGATTTTTAGATTCTAATGATAGTAGGATGTATGAAAATTATCATGAAAAAAAATTAGATAGATTGAATGGGATAACAGAAAATATAAAAAATTTTGTTATACCACCAAAAAAGTTTATCTTTCCAGCAGATAGTGTATTGGCATTATATGCAGTAGAATCAATTACAAATATTGTTTCACATTCCGTTGAGGAGGATGAATTTGGTTCTGTTCAAAGTGATATTGTTTATATTGTACGAGAATTGTTAAAATTTTATGAAAGTTTGAAAAAGTATTCCAATAATAAACATATATTACCTTCAAAATATGATACAAATGATGATGAGATAGTTAGAAATTTACAGACTACTCTTCAAAATTCTATTATTAAAATTCTCTCACCGTTTATGAATCTCATTGAAAACTTTAGTGTAGAAGAACAAGAAGTTATACAACAATTATTTTGAGTTTTTATTTTTTTTTAATTTTAAATTAACATATAATATAAAAAATAATGTTATTTTTACTTGTATTATTTTTTTAATACTTAACAAGTATACTCGTTTCATCATTATATGGTATAGAAAGTCATTTATTTTGTTTTTACAAATTAATATAAACGTATATCGTTTATGATATTTTAATATATAAGTGCAAACTTTTGTTAATTATTTTTAAGATACTTTTTTATATAAAATTTATTGTTTAGGTTAATATATCTCCTTAAGAATTGGTTTCAAGTTTTGCGTTGATTTAAATTACAATATATATAGGAATTTTCTAGTTTTTTTTTAATTATTCCTATATATTTATACTTTTTTTTTGACAAAAATAAATCATGAGTGAAAAAAATAAAAATGTATGGATATGTCAAGTTGCCAAGTGTGGATATAAAAATACATCTAGTACAAAATATTGTGACAATTGTGACGCTAGAAGGCAGGATGACAAAGAAAGTAAAAATGATTTAAAAGAGGAAGTAAAATATTGGAAGTGTAGTTATTGTAGTAAATTAAACAAAAAAAAATATAATGATTGTGGTAAATGTCATAAGTTACGAGAAGAAAAGTTATCAGTAAAAGTGGAGAATGAAGGAAAAAATTCAGAAACAGAAGATCTCGATAAGTATGCTCTTGATTTTGATGATTCAACTAGTGATGGTATGAGTCTTGCTGAAAAAATACGTGCTATGAGGCAACAAGCTGATGAATCTGATTGTTCCTGTTCTTGTAGTGGTGGCAATTGTTCTTGTGAAGAAGTATAAAAAAAATTTTAATATTTTATCTATAAATGAAGTAATTAAAGTACTAGTATAGGTCAATAATATGTTATACTTCATTTACCTATTATATTCTAACCTTTCTTTTACTTTATTATAACGTCGTTACATTTTGATGTAACATTGTATATATATTTTTTATTATTGACTAGCTAATTTAACTACATAAAACTTTTTCTGCCTTCATAAAATTACTTTTTAATTTACTAATATAAATTGACATCATATAGAAATTAAAATAAACAAAATAATATTTGAAACAAAGATGATGTATAAATTAAATTATTTTTAATTCCTTCTTAAAGACATAATCATGCGCAAACACATTAACTTCTCTTTTTTTAAAATATATATTTAAAAGTTTTGCGATCATCAAGATATAAAGCACGCCTTAACATTACATATATAACATATATTGTTCATATTATAATGCTTATTAGGGTTATTTATTAAACTGAAAAAGGTCTATATTCAATTTATACAATACATCATACTACATACACATACCTTCTTGTTTTTTTTCTTTTTTTCATTCTTTTTATATGTAATTTAAAAAGAAATTTTTATAATGGCACTTCAAAGACGACAGTTCTCATTTCTAGCATGTATTTTTCAAGTTGTTATATTTTTTTTATTCTCCAAATTTGCTAAATATTCAGAGAAAGCTATGCCAAGTTATGATCTCAAAAAAGTATTTAATGATACAGATTATCCATGTATGTTATTAATATAAAAATGAACAATTTAAATAACTTTTTTTTTCTTTCCATTTCTTTTTAGTATTTCAAGATATTCATGTTATGGTTTTTGTTGGATTTGGTTTTTTAATGGCATTTCTAAAACGATATGGTTTTTCAGCAGTATCAGTAAATTTATTACTATCAGCAGTTATCATTCAGTGGGCTTTATTTCTACGAGGTGTAATGTCAAAAGAGTTCAGAGAAACAGGTTATTTTTCAATTTCAATTGCGGATCTTATGATATCTGACTTGTCATGTGTTGTTGTAATTATTTCAATGGGTGTATTATTGGGAAGGTTAACTCCTACACAATTTTTACTTCTCAGTTTACTTGAATCGTCCTTCTCAATATTTGTTGAATTTTATCTATTTGAACAACTTCATGTATGTAGTCAATTTTTATTACTTCATAAAAAAATTTAATATTAAAATAAAACTTTTTAGATTAATGATGGTGGAAGGGCTCTTGTTATTCATACATTTGCTGCATACTTTGGATTAGCTGTTTCAAAAGCTGGATATTCAAGTCATATTATGGATACAGGACCTGATGGATCTATTTCACATTCAGAGTTATTTTCTATGATTGGTACATTATTTTTATGGATTTTTTTTCCATCATTCAATGCTGCTGAACAAGATATACCTAATGCTAGAATGAGGGCTATTTTAAATACATACCTTTCAATGGCTTCATGTACTGTAATGACATTTTTATTATCATCATTAACAGATAAGTATGGAAGATTTAATATGATACATGTACAATCATCTACATTAGCTGGTGGGGTTGCTGTTGGAACTGTGGCTAATGTTATAGTATATCCAAGAGATGCTATTTTAGTTGGAGCAATAGCTGGGGCATTGTCAGTTGTTGGGCATGCATATATATCACCAAGTATTTTAGAAAAAAAACTTAAAATATACGATACATGTGGGGTTCATAATTTACATGGCCTTCCAGGCCTATTATCAGGAATTATGAGTGTTTTCTTTGTCTTATATTATGATCCAGCTATATATGGTAAGGATATAGAAAAAATTTATCCATATTGGAAAGGTGGTAGGAGAAATGGGGATCGTGATAAATATACACAAGCATATTATCAAAGTCTTGGAATTATTATAGTAATGGTTTCATCAATTGTCCTTGGATATATTACAGGATTCATTCTTCGACTACCATGGGTTCATAAAGTAAATGAAAAGTCATATAAAGATAAACATATTCATTTTGATAATGAATTTCAATTTTTGCCAAAATATTGGAATTCTCTTGAATTAAGAAGATCACTAAATGTTAGACTTGAAGAACCAGTAAGCCCAATGAGAGAGGATTCTATCTACTAGAATAAATGTAAATATAGTATTACAATTTTCATCTTTGAATAATATCAGTGTGTTTGTAAATTATCTAGATTGACTAATAGTTAACTTATGATTACTTTTAAAAAATAAAATAATTAGTTATACATTGATTAATATTTCTTATCAATTACTAAAATAAAATTAATTATTTTTAATATATTTTGTCTTTGAAACTATACTGAGAAGAAATTGAAGAAAAAAAAAACCATAGTACTTTTAAAATAAATTGATGTTTGTAGCATTTTAAATTGAAATATAAAATACTATTACATTAATTATTTACTTTTTTTCTTCTACAAAATAAATTACAAAGAATTATTAAATTAATAAAATGTTACGAAAGGCAAATTTTTATAATTTTTAACAATAAAAATGTTTAAATTAATTAAGATTGTTGGTTTTTTAAATTAGTTATGATCAATTTAAATACTCGTATATGTCAACATTATAGTAAACTAGTTTATTAGTTATTATTTTTTTTTTTCATTACGTATTTTAATTTTCTTAAAGAAAAAGGAAGTAAATTATTATTATTAATATGATTATTAATTAATTTAATTTTTATTAAATATAGAAAAATATTTTGCAAAAAGACTTTTTCAAACTTTATTATTAATAATAAGTTATTCATTTTTTATAATAAAATATTTAATGTTTAAATTTTTAAAAAATTTAATGGGCAAAATTTGTATTTGACTTATTTCTTCTAAAATGTAAAATTTAATAAATCTGGAGATAATATTTATTTCATATTAATGTTTAATTTGAATTACTTTATTTTCAATTAATATGCCGAAAAAAATACCTTCCAAATTATGTAGATAATTTGTTTATAAAAATTTTTCTATTATTTAAAAATTATTTGGACCAAAAATTTCTATATAAGGTATTAAATTTTTAGAACGAGAAAAAAAAGGCTTTTAAAATATAAATATTATTTATATGAAACAATATTTTTTGTTTAAAATATATACAAAACATAATTAATCATATTCAACTTTACAAATAACTTTTTTTTAAGCATACTGAAAATACAAAGTACCGATTTGATACCCTGTAGAGATTTTTTTGGAATGTTGTAACTATAGCTAGTACATTGAAAAGATGAGAAAATAATTTATTATTATCTTTCTTTTTTACTAGATATTTTTTATATACAAGTAAAGTTTTTATTTTTTATCTTATCGAATGTCTAAGTTTTTTTAAAATATTATCTTCTCTTTTTTATTAATTTTTTTTTAGACAAATTATGGATGAAAATAGAATGGTCGATAATTTTGGTTACCAAAATTATGAAGATGTTGCGATGGATTCAAGTGAACCAAATCAAGATATTCCAGATCCTGTAGTTATGGAAAGTGCAGGTTCCAATGAGACAGATCATGTTTTTAATTTAGATGAGCAATCTAGAACATTTGGTGATACTAGTAAAACAAAAGGAAATCAAGAGTTACATAAAGTAGATGACTGTACAATAAATTATGATGAAATGGCTGTAACATATGATGCTTATATTTTATCAGAACGTTTAAAACATATTGCAGAGGCTTGTCCCTCCAAAAAAGAGGAAGTTTATAGATTTCTTTTACAAAAATTAATGGAAAAGACTCGAAATATTGCTGCTTGTTCTGCAATTCACCAAAAACTTGTTGAAATAAATCCAGATATTCCAAAATTAGACCCTATGTGGAAGGAACGTATTACTAATGAGGTGAAGGCTTGCCAATTTCAATTGAAGAATGACCATAAAGAAGCTGTTGACTCTGGAAGTATCATTTTAATTAGAAATAATTTACTTGCACAATGTGATTTAGCTATTGAGACTGGTGATTTTGTTGGAGCTAATAAATTACTTGCCCTAATCTCTTCTGACTATGTAACGGAAGAAATTCACCATCTTTCTGTATTTATTAGAATTATTCGTGTTGCAATGTACCAAGAGTGTTATGATAGATTGGATGCTATTCTTCAACAGCTGAAGCGACATATGTCTGTATATGACAATAATCGTGGATTAACAGGTGATAATAAAAGTAGAAATTGTGTCTCTGTTGCCTTAAAAAAAGAATTGGAAGAATATGAAATGATAAAAATGCTTTGTTCATTGTACTCAGGATTTCATGCTTTTATTAAGGGTCACTTCACTGATGCAGCTATGAATTTTAAAAATGTAAATTTAGACCTTGTCAAACCTCCATATACTTTTTCACCAAAAGATATCTCTCGATATGCTGCATTATCGGCTCTTGCCTGTGATATTAATTCAGTTTTTAATGATGATGATAGTGAGACTGAAGAAATTGATAGAGAAATTAATTTAAAAAATAAACATCCAATTGCCTCAAATCCTGCTTTTAGAAAATTAATAAATCGTGATGACAAAATTCAACATTTATTTGATAGTTTTTATAAAAATGATTTTGAACAAACTTTTACTCTTATTGAAGAAATGAAGAATGAATTTTTTCTAGATAAACATATTTCATCTCAATATAATACAATTTTAAATGAAATTCTTAAAAATTCTATTCTTAGATATATGAAACCATTGTCTAATGGTAGGATTGATGTTATGGCAAAAAAACTTCATATTGACGTTTCAGAGGTAAATTTTATTGTAATAATTAAATATTAAAGAAATATTTTAGCTAATTAATTATGTGGAAGATTTGGTATTTGCTGAGAAAATTGAATGTAAAATGGATATGATTAATATGACATTCAATTGCGAAGCTAAAAGTAATAGGAAAGAATTTTTTGAAAACTTAATATTATCACAACAATTTTTGTTGGCAAAATCTCGTATATCATATATAAGAGGAATTAATTTGTTTGGTAATGTAATAAATGGAGATCACATAAAAGTTGACGACCTGAATCTAAAGGATCGCAAGAATCAAGAGCGTAAATATGGTAATGAATTTCATCAATTTATTGGAGAACAATTTCGTAGAAAACCAATTAGTAAACATCTTAAAAATAAAAAAAAATTTTTACCACATGCAGCTGATATGGATGTTGAAGATAGATCAATGTAAAAAGAAAATTGTAAATATTTTATTTTATAGCTAACTTATTTTAATCTGTCAAATATTTACATTTATTGTTATTTTTACTTTTTTATTATTAACTAACAATAATGTAGAATTCGATTAAACTTACTTTGATAATGTTAAGAAATATATTTTCTATTGTTTTAATACATGTTCCATATCTTATCTATTGTTTGACATGTAAAAATTTTTAATATTATTAAAAGTTATTTACTAATTAGTGTTATCAATGGTAAATATAATTATCATTAATAATATAATACTTTTATATATGATAATAATACATTCTTGTATAAACAATTTGTGTTTTTTTTGTTCAGTATCAAAATTGTACTTTATGGAATATTCTTTTATATTATTAGGTACATTCTTATAAATTAGACGCAAAAGATTAATTATTATAAATTTTACTTTGTTTAAGGTTTCTTAAATTATAATACTATATAATGAATGAGTATTAAATTTTTATATATTTATAGATTATAAAATAAGAAAATGCTCAAAATTTTTTAGCAAGTATTGGGCTAGATATTATAAAACATTTACATAAAATTCTAATGGTAGTAAGGGATGATTATATAATGTTTAATTATGTTATATAATGATTAATGGTAGGCTCTAATTATTTTCATGTATTGAAATATATTTATTTCAAATATAATGGTAATATTTATCACTAATATATTTTTTATCGAAATAATAGTTTAAAAAGAATAGAATATTTACTAGATATTTAGTAAAAAAAAAAAGTATTGAACAGAAGGCAAAAAGAATTGTTAATTAATATACAAAATATTGATTTTAGAATTATATCAATTTGACCCAATGCCGACATTTCTTGATTTCTATCATATTTTAATTCCCTTTACTTGGTCTTACTATAATTTATTTTTAATGTTAAAATAACAAAAAAAAGTTTTTATATTTGTGTTTATGATATATCCTTGTTTGTAAATTCTATTTGTTTTCTCTTTACTGAATATTATAATATTTGTTATAAATCAAAAAATATTTACAGTATTACCGGGTGATTCGTCATTTTCTTTATCATTTATTGATACAATTAATAATTTCTTCTATTGAATAACGTATTAAATTTTTATCATAATAAAATCATTATAATTTATATATAGTTTTAAACATCGTTTAACAAAAATTTATTATAATTTTTATTGTTTTCCTTATAATAAGATAAAATATTTATTTTAATTCTTATCATATAAAATATATCATGCCATTTTTTTTTTTTTTTTGAATTTTTAATATTTTATTTTATTTTAAATTTATTTCAAGATGTAATAAAATTAAATATTTTAAGGTATTATTTATTAATGTAACATTTAAAGTTTATAAAACAGTTTGACAAATCTTTTCAACTAAACATACATTTATTTATATTATGTTTCATTATACCGTCAGTAGCGTTAATATATAATATCATAAAGTGATCATTTTATTAATTTAATAGTTGCTATATGTGAAATACCTGCATTTGCTAGTAATTTTAGTTTGAATGTCGTTGACTTTTTTGTTATTCTTTACTATTAATAGTGATATAACTTTTATTTACAATTTGAAAAATTAAAAAAAAAAAGAAAAATTAATGTAAATAATAATTTTACAATTTTTAGATAATACTTTGAAAAAAAAAGATAATAATAATGATAATATGTAGAAATGATATGTTTAATAAAATCTAAATATTTTAAATATTTTATAAATTTCTTTTATAAACTTTATAATGTAAAGATCATTGATTTTCCTATTTAATTTTTGTTCACATACTTCGTTACCTTTTTTTTTATTTTATCAAGTTTAATAAAACATAGTTATTTGTTTTTAAAAGTTTTACGTTATTATTTTATAATTTATTTAGTTCAAAATGAAGTAATGCTATTTTTTGTAGGTGCAATATTTCACTGAAAATTGGTCTTTCAATTATTTAATAAAATAGTGTTATAAAAAGTAAGATGGAAACGAGAAAATTAGATAAAATTTATGAACTGGTTTTGAGGAACAATGTTAAAAGGTAACATTTCTACTATTAATTAATATTATTTTATAATATTATTTATTATATTTATCAATATTTTTTTTATAGTCAAAATCAAGATGAAATAGTACCGGAAACAGAAAATGAAGACAATTCTGACAATGTAAGTACGTGTTCTGATGATTTTACCTCAGCAACATGTCCTCAAAATAAAGATTTAGCTGATCTCCCTGAAGCACCTTTTTTTACTAATATTATGGTTTATTTTCACTATTTTACAATGATTTTTTTTGCCGTCTTCTCTTCCTGGTTAAGATCAACTAAAATATTTAAAATTAAATATCCTCAAGAGTTGG
The DNA here is from genome assembly GCA_029582065.1 of Strongyloides stercoralis. Taxonomy (NCBI): domain Eukaryota; kingdom Metazoa; phylum Nematoda; class Chromadorea; order Rhabditida; family Strongyloididae; genus Strongyloides; species Strongyloides stercoralis. The sequence continues at coordinate 5,579,014 of CM055866.1, read as the reverse complement.
AAAGTCAAAAAGAATTTCCCTCATTAGACAATAAATTTGAAACACTTTTTATTAATAGTATTTATAGAATGGCATCAGATATTGTTAATAGACCTATTTCCTCAGTTCCATCTACTAAATTAACACTAAAAGAAAGAGTTACTAATGATTATGGTTGGAGTTATGAATTTACAGATACATATAAAGAAGTACTTAACTTTGGTTCCTATAATTATTTAGGATTTTCACAAAATGAAGGTCCATGTGCTTCAGCAGCAATTGATCAAATAAATAAAAGTGGTTTAAGTGTATGTTCTACAAAACATGAACTTGGAAATACTACCCTACAAAGGGAAGTCGAAAAGCAGGTGGCAGAATTTATTGGTGTTGAAGATGCTATTATTTTTCCAATGGGTTTTGGTACAAATTCTATGAATATTTCTTCCCTCGTAAATGATGATTGTATTGTCTTCTCAGATCAACTTAATCATAGTAGTATTATTACTGGATGTAGAATGTCTAAAGCTACAATTAAAGTTTTTAAACATAATGATCCAATTGACTTGGAAAGAGTTATTAGAAAAACATTACCATATGGAAATCCAAAAAAAGGTGGTGCAAAGTATAAAAAAATTCTTATTATTGTTGAAGGAATATATTCTATGGAGGGGACAATTGTTGATTTACCTGCTATTGTAGCAATTAAAAAAAAATATAATGCTTATTTATTTTTGGATGAGGCACATAGTATTGGTGCTATGGGTCCTAATGGTAAAGGTGTTGTAGATTATTTTGGAATGAATTCCTCAGACATTGACATTATGATGGGAACTTTGACCAAGTCTTTTGCTGCAGCTGGTGGCTATATTGGTGGTTCAAAAAAGACAATTGACCATATTAGAGCATCCTCAACTGGGGCAATTTATGGTACTGTTTATTCTGCTCCAATTTTAGCACAAATTCAAAGTAGCTTAAGGATAATTGAAGGTAAAGATGGAACAAATACTGGTGTTAAAAAAATTAATAATTTATTACGAAATAGTAGATATTTTAGAGGTAGATTAAAACAAATGGGATTTCATGTATGTGGTAGTAGAGATTCCCCAGTTATTCCTGTTATGACATATTTTATATCAAAAGTAGTAGCATTTGGAAGAGAAGCATTATTACGTAATTTGGGTGTTGTAGGTGTTGGATATCCAGCAACACCATTAACAGCAGCTAGAGTTAGATTTTGTATGTGTGCAGATCATACAAAAGAACAATTAGACTCAGCATTAGAAGTAATAGATGAGGTAGGAACAATGATTGGTATTAAGTATGCTACTGTAACAGAAGAAATGAGGAATAAAAAGATAGTTTATTAGGAATATTTTTTTTATTTCTGTATATCTGTCAATAACAACAAAAAGAACAACAACAAATAAAAAATGAAAAGACATATTGTATTATAATTAATTTTTTTTTCTCTTCATATCATCTTTTATTTTTTAATGAACTATTACTTTTTAGTGTTAATATAACAATATCAATTTTTGTTTTAAAAATTTAATATTAATTGTTAATATGGATAAAAATATTTTATCTATTTTAATAAATTTTACATTGTTTACTTTTAAAAAAATACTTTTAAAATCATTTTTTATCAAAAAAATTTTTCTCCAATAATTAACTATAAAGTGTAACTTTTTTTTTTAATTAGTAAAAGATATAATAAAGTAAATGCTAACAAAGAAACCATATGTGAATGATTCTTTATACAATAAGATGCCGTTAAAAAGAAAATATTATGTGGTTAACAAATAGAAGTTATAAATGTTAACATATAGTAGTTAAAAGTTAAAATAAAAGAATTGTTAACAAGTTATTTTTAATAGAAACATATGCTTTAGTTAATTAATTGGCATATAAAATCATATTACGATGGTAAAGTGTCAAAATAATAGGATAAAGTTATATTGTTTATAAATTATTTATTTTACCCTTATGATGGAAGAAAGGAATTTTACTAATGAAAAAGTAAGTATTATCCATATTTATTAAACTTTTTTTTTAGATTCATAATCAAAAAGACTACTCTAGTCATCCTTTTTTAATTGATAATTTACTTCAAATATGTAATCCTATTAAATCTCTTGAAATATTTTCAAATGAAAATTCATCTATCAAAAAAGATTTTTCAAATAAATGTAAAGAAATTTCTATAGAAAATGAAAAAAAACGAAGACATAGATCAACTTTTACAGCAACCCAAATTAGAATTTTGGAGTATGAATTTATGAAATCACGCTACATATCTACAGAACACCGATCAAAGCTAGCACATTTCCTAGGAATAAGTGAACAACAAATAAAAATATGGTTTCAAAATAGAAGATATAAAACAAGATCAAGCTTATTAAATAAAAATGAGAATAATTCAAAATGTATTCCAAATTTAAACCAACAAAATAAAGATTACTTTTCAACAAATAATATATTGACAAGCAATTTTTTAATTGAAAAAAACAAAAATTTAACTTTTAATGTACAATCTTTATTCCATTACAATACATACAATAGCCTTAAAAATTGTATACTACAAAATTCTGAGATTTAAGAAGGAGACTCAAATTATTAAGTAACTAGCTAAAAATATGTACAGTATCTGGGGATACAAGAAAAATTATTAAGATTCTTTGTGTAGTATAAAATGAATGAATAATATTTAAAATATAACTTGATTTACATTTGAAAGTTTCATGCTGAAGGATATAAATATAATGTATTTTTTTAACTTTTTTTTATCCCACTACCATCATTATAAAAATTAATGACTCCCTTTCTTCTTTCCCCAGCTCGACTAGGTGGAGTACAATTCTTTCTAAATGATATGCGGGTATCATTTAAATCTTTTGTTGAAAGATCCTCCATATAATTTAGTACTAAAAAAAAGCATTAAAAGAAAGGTTATTGTTTTTTTAGAGGTCAACTTACAATTATTCAATTGATCAATATTTCCTCCTTCAAGTGACTTTCCATAAGTAGGTTCATCGAGAAATGTTTCCGTACACCTTAAATCAATAAATTCATTATCCTCCTCCTTGTTACATGAATTTGTTTTACTTTGACTTTCAGTAGTAATATTACAACACTCCAGTGCTTTATTTATTGCCCTTTCTGAGGCGTCTGGGGCAAATAAGACATTTCGAGCAATAGATTTACCATCAAAAAGTTTTCGAGGATTTGCTAAAGTTTTACGAAGACGTGATCTAGTATTGGTCTTGACAACCTTTCCATTCAATGCTTTATGGACAGACTTTGGAGTTGTAAATTGAACATCCTCCATAGGTGAATATTCCATTGCTGGAGTTTTACTACCATCCATTTTAATAATAAAATAATAAAGTTCTAATATTATCTGAAAGAAAAAAAAAATTATATAAAAAATAGGCATATAAAGGCGAAGTGTGTAATAATTAAAAAGAGGGAAAAAAAAAGTGGTTAAGAGTAAAAAATAATTTAAAAAGTAAAACTTTATAATAGTTAAGTAGTATTAAGACTAGACTAAATTTTGGTAAAAGACACCTTTAAGCGCGAAAATCACATTCTACTTTTAATGACAAATGCACCAACCACTACTTCTCTCTCTCCCTTCTCCAACATGAATGACATATTATCCTATTGTATTAAAGCTTGATAGGTAAATGATATAATGTGTAATGTAATGTATTTTCCACTTTATAACTTGAAAAAAAAATTTATTTTGTTTACAACAATCAAAGACATGTATATGATATCAGCTGAGAGGGTTTAAAAAAAAATAGTTTAAAAAGTGATTGGCTGGCAGTAGTTAGTCCAAAAAAAAAAACTTTTAACAAGATATTGTTAAAATAGAAAAGAAAAAAAAAAGAAGAAGACGACCATGTTAATTTTTTTATACATTTTTAATTTGTATGTTTTTTTGTATCTTGTGTAAAAAGTGTAATAAGATCGACTGTTCCCTAGAGCGTTTTATATTGTAAAAAGTGTAATGTATATTTTTAGTACAAAACACTTTTAGTTTGGTTGTAAACAAATGTAAAAATGTAGTAGATTAAAAGTGTTGTTTTCCATTTACCCGTAAAAGTTTCACATTTCATGTTGTAGTATAGAAAGTAAAATGTAGATCTTATGAATCTTTATTTGTTGTAATGTGGTTACAAAGATAAAACAATTTGCATGTGGAACAAGTTTAATGTTTAGAGATTTAAAATGTTATTTCGTAGTGATTAATGTGTATTTTAGTTTACAATTTTGAACTATTGGCGGTTTATGTAAATATTGTTGTGTATTGCTCTGAGCACTTCTTTTTTAAACACCATAAGTTGATAAATCCACCTTAGTTAAATATATACTCTTTATTATTTTTCAATGTAGTGGTGTATTAAGGAATTGCCATCAACAATTACATTTTAAACTAACTTATTAATTCTATCCATTGCATGGATTATCCTAGAATCTTTTATTGTGTAGAAAATATCATATGTATAAATTATACTTTATAGTATAACTTATAAAATAACATCTTAACTTATAATTTTATTGGTAACTTTAACTACATTATTTTTTTGTTTTTTAATTTCTTTTTTCATGTCAACTAGATGTAGAATTTCTATTGTTATTTCTTTCTTTCATAGTGACAGTTTCTGGTGATTACATTTAGAAAGAAAATTATTGTAAGATAAAAGAATATAGTTATCTTCTAGCCAAAGTATTGTGATCAATTGGTAGTAAAAAAAATGAGCTTACAAAGACAAAGGACCCCATTTTCGTTATGCTTTTTATACCTTAATTGTTTCTTCTTTTAATTTATGTCTATTAATTAAAGAATTTATGCAATGAAATATTAATTATTTGTAATTGAAAGTCTTAATTTAAGAAGAAATTATAATCGTCTATAGGGAAAACATTTTCTTAGAAAAGAAATAGCTATGAAGATATGCATAATTTTTGAAAAGATCTAAATTAAGAGAGTACAAAAAGTTTTTATTGGAGAAGAAGTATGGGAGGGTAATGTATGATAATACTCTATAATCCTATTGTTCTTTTCAAATTATGGAAAGTGTTCTTTTTAACAATATTATATATTTATTTTAATAATTCTTTTACCATTACCTCTCTATAAAATTAACTAATACTTCGAAAAAAGCCCTTTTTTGTTATGTTATTTATCTGTAAATATTTATTTGACTTCAATATTTTTAAAATCAATTAATTTTGACTAGATTTTTTATTAAATATATAAATAAATTTCTTCATCCATTCAAACATAATAAATATTAAAATACACGATAGTTTTATATTTGCATATTTCAAAAGGAATAATATTGTTGATTATTATTTAGACAAAGAATAAATTACCACAATTCACCTATTATTACTATTGATTGTAATAAAATTAATTTAAATGAATTAATAAATTATAATATATTAGCATGGGGCTTATTTGTTATCAAAAGACTACTTAATACACTACATATCTCTAACACTACAAAAAAAAGCCTTTTAAAAGTGAAATATAGAAAATAATACAATTTACTTTTGGTCCTTTCTATAAAAACATACATTTTATTCCAATTTGTACAATTTTTAGCTGATACTAAAACACATTATCTATGTACATTTAATTGATAAAGCTTGAAACTAAAGAACAAGTTTGCATCTAATTTTTCTCTTAATTTTAATTTATTATTATTTATTTTTTACCTACATTTTCTTTTATTTTCACTTAAATATGATGGATAAGAGTAGAAAGTTTGAAAATATGTGATCATTGGAAAATATCTTATTCCAAAACCATTTATAATCCATCACTGTTAAAATTTTTTTTCAATTTAATTACGTGTCGCTTAATAGAAAATCTAGAAAATTTCTATCATCATTATAAATAATTTATTTGACTTTTTTTTTTTAATTTTTTAATTTTAATTTATTATATATTTTTATGTTTAAATTTTTAGCACATCTTGTTCAGTCGAATTATTTCCGATCATCTTTTTTAGAAAATCACCAATTTTTATTTCTCTGTTACAATGTCAATTTCAAAAGACGCTATTGAAAGTTACATCAACACTATGAATGATCCTAATCCTAAGGAATTGGAAGGCAATTGTTTCTTTTCTAGTGAAAAACGTTACTTTAAGTCAATGTCAAATACTGAAAGTAAAGAGCCTACAAAAAAGATTCAACAAAATAAACAACAAAAAAGTTGTGATGGAGAGTGGGAAAAAGTTTCTCAAAAATTTAGAAAAAATGTTACTCTTACTCCATTAAAAAATAATACTTCTATTAGTAGTGCTATGGAACAAAATTGGAGAGATGGAACTAAGACTATAAACCCTTCAGATGGGACTAGAAAAAGTTTTAGTTCCTCAGATAAGTATAAGATTGGCAAAAATCATCCTATGAAAAGTGAGTTAGATGATAATTGGAGGTGTAAAAATGTTAACGATGACATTAACGTATCTATAAAAAGTAGATTGCCACAAAAGAAAGAAAATAGGTATTCTTCAGTAAGAGAGACAGGTAAAAAGGAACAATTTAATCTACCTCAAGAAATTACAGAAAATATTCTGACTGAAGATGTGGGAAAAGATAATCATTATGAGTTGGATGTTGATAATGAGTTAAGAATAAAATTTGATGCTGATCCATTAGAAACGTACAATAGTAATTTCAACGATTTCTCTAACTCTCCTCCTAATCAGTGGAATCATTTAGCAGATCAAGGACTTAATACTAACTTTAGTAATAGTATGAATTCTTATGGTATTGATATAAATGGTTTGCCTAATGGAAGAATGCCCTTCTTACAAAATTCGTTTAATTTTTCACTCGATTCATTTCAAAATAATATTACACCATTAGATTCTAATAGTTTACCTAAACATTTGAATATGTTTAATATACCATTAGAAACAGGTGGTCCCACCCTACCAACGTTCCCTACATTTGCATCGTATAAAAATGGATATTCTAATGATACAACAATAGATCCTTTCTCAAGATTAATGACACAGCAACGACTATCTCTTGATCAGGAGATGCATAATTATCCAAATTATAATCCTCTTCAAATGATACCAAATTCAACACTTCCTTTATTTGGTATGAATAATATGAATTGCTTCACACCGGATGAGCCTTTTACAATGAATAATATTTATAATTCTTTACCTGAAAATGAAATAATTAATAGGTCTGAAAGTCATAATGAGGTATTCAAAGGTAATGCTGTGGTAATGATTGAAATTTTACCATATCCAAAATGGCATCATAATCGTGAGGAGTTACAATGGGTAGTATTATCTGTTGAAGGGAATCAAAGTGGACCTTATGATGCTTCAGATTTATCAATACGTTTTATTTCAGGAGATTTGAGTCCTTATATTAGATTTGTAATATATGGTGGTCCATCTAAAAAATGGGCTAGATTGATTGACCTTATGAAAACGGCAAATGAAAGAAATCCATTTGTCTCAGCACACTCCCCCAGGTTACATGAAGAATTTTTAATGGTAGATTTTTATTATAAAGAGGCCGGTCAACAAATGAATTTCGATCATTGGAGAGAGTTTATCAGTAGTCAACTAGAAAAAGAAAGACTTGGAATTATGGAAAAATCTTCAGAGGGTCGTAATAGTAATTTAGGTATGCGAAAACAAGAAGAGGATAAGTATTGCAATAATATAGGTAGTAATATAGAATCTGAATTTTCAAATGATGCTGTTGATAGTTCTGTTGATGAGGAACAACTAACTGAGGGGTCATTATATCAAGATAAAATTCAGGGTATTGATAATGGTTCTATTAATAATAAATATAATGGTATGTTTATTTATTTAGAATTATTTGTGCTATTTTTATAGTTATACCTAATGAGGAAACATCTAATTGGATATCAAATCAAAAAATTAAGAAGAACAAAAAAAATGAATTAGTAGTAAAAAGTTCTAATCAGCCTTCTTCAAAAAATAGGGGTATTTTAAATCACTTGGATACAGCACCAAAGACACAAGTTCAGAAGCCACCTCTTTTGTCTTCACAGAAAGTTTGGGAAACTCCAAATATAACTCCTGATGAGCCATCTATACATGAAAAAAGTAAAATGAGTTTTAATTTAGGTGATATGATTTCTACTAATACATCAAAAGAATCTAATAAATCGGTATGGAATACAAATGATGTAAAAAGTGTTTCTCCAGTTAATTTTGCTGAAACTGTTCAAAAAAAGATACCAACTTCAAATACATCAAATAATGTTGTTAATAATGTTTCTCCAAAGAAAAATGATACTTGTTCTAGTAATGAAAATGAAAATAAAATAAAAGAAGAATCAAAAAGCGCCTTAACAAGTCCAGTTGAAGATAAAAATATTATGTCAAAGAGAGAATTAGAAGTTTGGTTACGTGAGAAATTAAAAACTATGAAAAAGAATGTTGACTATGAGGTATTTTGTAGTTTTATTATTGATGTAGAACATCCAACAGAAGTAGAAGATTATTTTCATACATATTTTGGAGATTCACCATCTATTAAAAAGTTTATTAAACAATTTCTCGAGAAAAGGTCTGAAATTAGATCACGTGTTTTGAAGGCAAAACTTGCAAAGGATGATCTTTCTGCTCCAGCACAAGCGATTGGTTTTACTATTCAAACATCTAAAAAGAATAAGAAACAAAAAGTTAGTGGACCAACAGTAACAACAAATAATACAACTACAGCTACACCTTCAGTAGCCTCTGCACCAACACCTACAGTTGGTAATAACAACAGTCATTCTTTTTCATCAATTTCTTCCAATCTTCATATTCCATGTAAAAATGCTCCAGCTAGACCATCCTTATTGTCATCTTCTAAGAATTGGGAAACACCAAATATTGTACCAGATGATCCAGAGACACATGAAAAAGCACCATTAAAATTTAATCTTGGTGATTTACTGGGAGTGAAAATACCAACTAACAATTCAACTACTACTACATCTTCATCTGCTTGGAGTAGTGATAAGACATCTAAAATTATAACATCTACTCCAACCTTTATAAGTACAAATAACAAGTCAAAAAAAGTTTCTGAATGTCCGTGGAAAACAATTGGTAAAAATGTGAAAAAGTAACTTTTTAAAACATATCTTTTTTTTTATATTTGTTTTCAATGGATGTGAAGAAAACATTTGTAAGTTGATGATAAACGTAGTTATTTTATTAATTGCGTATAACAAAAAAATTTCTAATAAATTTTATTTTATTATTTTTTTTTTTATGATAGGAAATAATAATTATTATCTTTTTATTTAATTACTTTTTAGTATAAATTATTGACAACAAAATGTTCTGATAAAACTATTTGATTTGGTTGTTTTTTTATCAATACGTTGATAAATTTCAGAAGATAAATCAGAAAGACGATATGTATTAGAATCTCTTAAATATGCTGGTATTTCATATAACCCTTTATTATCAACTTCTAAAATCATCCTTGAAAGTTCTTTAAACGTTTCTTCAATACCAATATTTTCTTTTGCACTACAAATTATTCCTTTACAAAAATTATTTTCTTTAGCAAATTTGTCAAATTTTTCTTCATCTAAATCTCTTTTAACATCACATTTATTTGCTACACATATTGTTGGTATCAAATTTCCATCTGCTAATCTTATTTTATTGTCTAAGTCATTTTTCCACTTTAAACCACCATCTAAAGTGCTTTTTCTTAAACAATCTGTTACTACAATTGCTCCATGAGCATCTTTAAAATAAACTCTTGTTAAATTACTAAATCTATCTTGCCCAGATACATCCCATAATTGTAATCTTAACAATGTACCATCATCGTGCATAAGAATTTTAGTAGCAAAATCAACACCAACAGTTGCTTTATAATATTGTGTATATGTATTTTGGACAAATTGCCTTATTATGCTTGATTTTCCAGTTCCAGGATCTCCAATAATTAATATTTTATACAATCTTTGACCTGTATCTTTATCACTCTTTACTACCTTATTATTTTTATCCTAAAAAAATTAATTTTTTTATTTTAAAATTAAAAAAAACTTATACTTACATCATCATTATCATAGTATTGTTCAAACATTTTTATAAAAAATAGTTAACGGTATAATTATTTTAATATAGACCTCATCATAATTATATAAATAATAATCTTTACCTTTTTAAAAGAAAATAATGATAAGATAACATAAAAATCGTTACATTACTTTTTTTTAAGTAGTATCTTATAAATATAATAACAAAGAAGGCTTATCACCTTTCACGATTAGATGAGAAAGTTTACTTCAGGACATTTTTTTATCACTAATATTACTAACTAGCCAAAAATATTATAAGATAAAAGTAAAATAAAAAAATTTTTTCTTTTAAAAAAACAGGAAGTTAAGTATTTTTTTTTATTTAACAATATATTTGTACTAATAAAAAATATGAAAAGTAAAATAATATTAAATTATTGTTAACTAAATTTTTTATTATTTAAATCAACAATAGTACAATTGGTTGACATTTCTCTATCAGTAGATTGAAAAAATTTTTCTGCTAAAATATTAATTCAAAATATAAAATAATATAATATAAAACATACCTTCAGGATCTTTACAGCTATTTTGTTCCATTTGAGTCAAGTTTATTTGTTAATAATTGAAACATTATAATGCTAATGATGTTTTATATATATTATTAGAAAATTAAAATATATTTTTTTATTAATTTCAAAAACATTAATTTCATGACCATCTTATTTATATATTCTAATTTAGAATGTATTCAATAAATATTTTTATAGTTAAGTGGGCAAAAGAATAAATTTGTCAATATTTTAAAAAAGTTAAACTTTTTTTATTTATTTTGTTGTATATTTTTTGTGATGTCATAATAAATTTTTATATATTTGATATTATTAAGATTTGTCAATATAATAAAAACTAAAATTCGTTTACAAATAATTTGGATTGATACTAATTAATATGTTCTTCATTGATAATATCTTCATCAGATTACAATGTAAAATTTAATAAATATTTTTAATAATTCAATATTTTTAAAAAAACCACTAATTTGTTTTAAAGAATAGTAAAATAAATAAATGAAACACTTATTTTTATACTTGAATTTTTATATTAATTATAAAAGGATTTATTTAATAACAATGAGATAATTTGACAAAGTAATATTTAAAAGTATGTATAGAAAAGTAGAAAATTACATTCAATTATTATATTAAATAAATTTTTAACATCCATCTTTTAAAATTGTAGCCTGATTTAAAGTTTTCTTTATGTTATATTATAATACTTTATCTGTTTACATTAATATTTTACAAATTAGCTATAATAACTTTTTAAAAATAAAATAATTGACCATTTGAGTGAGTCTATTTTTATGCTTCACTACATATTTTATGGCAATTATTAAGATATTATAATTAAAATAATTACAAATGTTTTTATCCTGTATTTTTGCAAAAAAATCATTTTGATAATATGAAGCAAACAAGAACTAGTGTGTCTAATATTTATTTCTTGATTTATGCTTTATCCATTACAAGAAATTTAAACATTAATCAAATTTGACGTATAATTTTTGTAAAAATTTATTATTTATGAAATTTTGTTTAAAAATAAATCATAGGTTAATATTATCTTAGACAAAGCTTTTGGATAAATTTATTTTTTTATTTATATTCCGATGAATTTTTTTTTAATCAAAAGTTAATTAATTTAAAAAGATCAACTTGTTTAAAATAACTATTCAAGTATTAGGTCTTTACATATGAAATGGGTTTATATTGATGCGCAAAGTTTGACTCGTTGTATTTAAAATATGTAGCTATGTTTTTACATAGAAAAACATACTGTTAGATTCTACAGAATCTTTGCTACAATTTGGCATATAAATCATGGCATTTGATTTTAATTATCATTATTTTATTTTAAAAATAAACTATGCTATCAAAACGCGACATTCGTATTATTATGCTTTATGAGTTCAAACGTGGCACTAATGCCACAAAAACAACTCAAAATATTAATGAAGCTTTTGGGGAGGATGTTGTTAGTACTTCCACCGTACAAAGATGGTTCAAAAAATTCAACGAGGGAAACGAGAACCTTGAGAATGAAGACCGTGGTAGGCCTTGCTCGACCGTGGATAATGATGAATTACGAGCAGTTGTAGAAGCCGATCCACGCCAAACTCTAGGACAACTTGCAGAAGCTTTGAATGTATCCACGGCAACAGTCTCCCGCCACTTAAAAGAAATAGGAAAGACAAAAAAGCTTGACAAATGGATACCACATGAATTAAACGACTATCAAAAAAATCGTCGTTTTGAAATTTGCTCTTCGCTCATTTTAAGAAACAAAAATGATCCTTTTTTGGATCGAATTGTTACATGTGATGAAAAATGGATCCTGTACGATAACCGCAAGCGAAGTGGACAATGGTTGGATATCAATGAAGCACCAAAATCTTTTCCAAAACCTCAACTTAACCAAAAGAAGGTAATGGTAACTGTTTGGTGGTCTGCTGAAGGAATCATTCATTATGAATTCTTGAAACCTGGTGAAACTATTACTGCGGAGTCGTATTGTCAACAAATTGAAGAAATGCATAAAAAATTGTGCCAAAAACGACCCGCATTGGTCAATAGAAAGGGGCCTATCTTGCTTCATGACAATGCAAGACCACATGTTTCAAAAAAGACCCTCCAAAAACTGGGTGAATTGGGGTATGAAACTCTACCTCATCCTGCATATTCACCAGATCTTGCTCCAACGGATTTTCATTTTTTCAAACATTTGGACCACTTCTTGAATGAGAAAATCTTCAACAACGAGGAGGATATAAAAACTGCCTTTGAAGATTTCATCGCTTCCAGAAGCCAGGATTTTTATCAAAATGGTATAAATAAAATGGTATCCCGTTGGCAACAATGTATAGATTCTACTGGTTCTTATTTTTAATAAAAATATTTATTTTCGACCGAGTTATGCGCATTTAAAATTTAGAGTAGAAAAAACCCATTTCATATGTAAAGACCTAATAGTTATTTTTTTATTTTTGCAATTTAATATCCTGATAAAGCCAATTAAAATGGATATGATAAACTTTCTTATGAAATATATCTTGATTTAGTTTAAACATATCAGTTTACCAAATATAATGTTAAGTGTAACAATTAAAAAAATTTTTTTTGTATTAAAATTACAATGATATTATTATAGGTTAAAAACTTCCTTTTATTGAATTTTAATTTATCCCCCCCCATAATAAATTGTAAGAATTATAAAAATATTAAGAATAAATTTAAACAAAGAAGACACTCATAAATTATTTTTAACACATAATTGTTTGTTAAAAATAAATTTCATCCACCCATTTTTAGTAGACCTTCTAACCGGTTAAAAATGTGTATATCTTCAAATACCATATAAAAAGGGAAAATATTTTAAAGAGATAAATATTAAAATGAATATTTTGCAATATTTTTTGTCAACAACTATCATCTTTATTATTACCCTTTCATTAGTGGTAGCTCAGTCTGGAGACTTAACTACTGATACCAATTCTATTGTAACATCTACTGACACATCAGCCTTTAATAAAGGTAAAACTTTTGCCAATCCTATCTCTGGAAATGAAAATAAAACTCGTAATGATAGAAAAAAAAATTTTAAAGTTCGCAATCACAATAAATTGTTTAAGTTAAAAAAAGCACTTCTTGAAACTGAAAGTAAAAATACTACTATTAGTGACAAGACAGCAATTAATCTTAAAAAATCATCAAATGAAAGTAGTACAGAAACAACAAATAGTTGTAAGTGAAAATAAAAAATAAAAAAGTCTTTAAACTTTATTTTTTAGTAAGAAATAGAACAAAAAATCAATTAATTATTCTTCAAAAAGAACTTCGTAGATTGACAAAAATTGCCGAAAAACTTACAGAACTTAATGAGATATACACTGAAACTAAACAAGCACCACCCAAAAAGAAGGCCGATGGAGAGAAAATTAGAAAAAATTTTGTTCAAAAAAAAGGAATTAATAATAGACATAAATTAAATCAATCAAAAAGTCATATCGGAGATGGTGATTCAGGAAAAAAAACAAATGAACAAATTTCAAAAAGTAGGGGAGTTGACGATAGGAAAATAGGAAAATGGAAAATTAATAAAAAGAGACTTCCAACTACAATAAAACCTAATGCCAATTCTACGACAACCCTTCCAGGAGAAAAGGGACATTTAGTCACATCACGCATTAATCCAAAACAACCAAAAAAAAAGTCAAATAAGAAAATTGATATTAACTCTGTTTCCACAACATCTTTACCTAAAACTATAAATACATCTCTTCCTCCAGTAACAACAGTTATACCACAATAATAAGATGGATGTTATGAATACTTTATGTATGTGACCCCAACTTTTTATTCATAAATTTAATTTATTTGTATTAATTTATTTATTTATTTATATAAATAGTCCAAAATATTTTCACTTTCCTTTTTATATTGTTACAAATAAAAAAATCTTATGTTTATCTTATTTTATTTAAAAATAACCCGGATTCAATAAATAAAAACAAAACATTAGATAGTATCAAACGGAAAAAAAAACAAGATTCAGAACCGGTACAAACATTATCTATTCAAATGCAAACTATGAACAGTATAATATTTTAGATATTAATCATAAATATTTAATTTATTACGAATTAAAATCGTAAATAATTCAAAGGAATGATTTAAAAATCTTATTTATAAAAAGTCTTATCTCTTATAAAAAGTTGTAAAATCTTACATATACATAGAATCATGAAGCTCATCAACATCAGCTTGCCGTTCCTGTTCTCTTTCAACTTTCTTTTTCAATTCTTCTAAAAATTGATCATCAGAGGGTAGGTCTTTTCTACATAAAGGACAAGTGGCAGCTTTACCTAGCCAAGCCTTAAGACATGTAGAATGAAATTTATGTTCACAAGGCATCACAATAACTTCTGCTTTTGGATTTGGGTCATTTTCACCAAAATAATTTAAACATATGGTACATTGTGCTAGAAAAATATATAATCATAATACTGTTTTTTTTTAAATAATATACAACATACAATTTGAATTTAAATTTTCACTTATAACTTTTGGTAATGAAGCTACAACTTTAGGATCAGCTTTAGCTGCTTGGTCACCTTTTAAATTGAGGTACATATCAACGATGGATGAAGCATCTTCAAATTCAGATAGAAAACGTAATGCTGATAATCTTACTTCTTCATCTGTCGGTTCTGGTGCATGCTCAGCCAAATAATCATCCATCTATTCTAAATATAAAAAAATAAAATTTTCAACTACAAAAATTTTAAAATATTAAAAATAATAAAGTCTACCCTTGAGGTTATATTTATTTATGACATCATGTAAGCATTTCTCCAACAGATTAATATATTTATTTCTCGTGCGTCTCTGCGCCTCTCCTTTTTTTCTATACTCACGACATTGATACAAACTTAATTGTCTATTTAATTAATATGTGATGGCGCCAAATGTGTTATTAAACCTTTTGATTGGTACCTAATAGTGAAAATATTTATTTGTTAATATTATATGGCTATGTTCCCTTTTTTATCACCCCATTAGTGATGGTCACTTTAATTATTATAATAAGAAAACATTTTATTTATATAAAGAGAGAGAGTTATATTATCAGTTTGACCATAACTTTTTAACTTTATCTATCTATTTTTTTTGGTTCATTAAATAACTTATTCTAGTGTAAGAAGTTGCCGTTTTAAAGATCTAACCTTTGATAATTTCTTTTTTTCTCACCATTGAGTAAAATGTCTTTACCCCTTGTCTTGTATTAACATATAAAAAGTTGCATTAATATATACATCAAATAGAACAATGTTTAAAAGTGATTTGTTTAATATTTTATAATATTTTTTTTTTTAATTTACTTTACCATATATTCCGATTGTAATTATTAATGTTTTCCCTTCCTTTATTTGTAATTTGATAATTATTTATTAAGGAAATGTTTAACTTTTATTTACTATTTTTGTAATTTAACTTTTTTTTTACCCTCTAATGTCTTAGTATAGTTTAATATTTTAAATGAATGAGGTACTATTGTTCTTGGCAACAAAAATCACTTTGATTTAGGCAACCCTCTGACAATTGATATAAATTGTAGTGAAGTATTTATTACCTCTCTCTAACCGTAATCCTTTTAATTTTTGTATTTAGTTGTCATTTAAATAATTCTCATTAAATGTAAACGTTTTATAATTTGTTTTAAATAAAATAACGTAATTTTGTCTTTTATAGAAGTATATATACACTTTTTCAAAAAGTTTATTCTTTTTTTTTTTTTGAATTCTGGTCATCCAAAATATTAGCAATTTTGTAGATTTTAATCTTTTATTAAACTAACAACAAAATTTATTATTAATAATTTTTTTTTCTACTAAACAACTGTTATTTTATTTTGATTTATTAAAAAAGCCAATTTATGATTAGAAGCTAAATCTTATTTCCTATAGATCAATCATGTATGGTTTTCGGTATGTTATTTGTGAAAGTTATTTCAATATAATACAAATATTTATACACAATTTTATTAGTTATTTTTCTTTATTTTTAGTACGGTAGATTCACCACCATTGACGAAGGATGAGATGGCTGCCATATTGGATACCAAAACACCAATAAGAACAGACTACAACTTGGCCAAAAGGTAAATATAAAATATAAATCAAAAAGATTTATTTATTCTAACTTTATACTTTATAGTCTAGTTTATGATAAAAATGGCCAGCTAGGATATCAATTTTCCAATTTATCCAGGCAAAGGTTAGGCCAAAAAATTATTGTTAATGATGGTACGTGGAAATCATATTTTTATACACGCTATTTTCTCTTATCAATCAAACTTAAACAATACTTTGGTATTTTATTTCAAATGTTTTTTCAATACGTTAGCGCAACCTATCGTTTTTTGGAAAGATACATTTATAAATTTCTTTTATTTATCTTTGGTATGACAAATCAGTTAAATATGTCTTATGATGATGACGATGAGTTTGAAAATAATACTATTAAAACTCCTATTATATATAAACGTCCAGTAACTGTACGAAAAGTTTTTAATGTCAATCGTATTAGTAGAACACCCTCTAAATTCATCCTTTTTTGGAGAAGTATTAAAGAGAGAATCTTCAAATTGGTTACTTTTATAACTGTTTCTACCTCTTCCATTGTATCAGTTATTTCTTCAAAAGGGAGAGCTGTCACTTCAACATTTATCAACAACAATATGGAAAAAGAAGGATGTGAAAGTTATAGGACAATTAGAAATGCAACGTCAAGGACCAGTAAAAAATGGGGACTATGTTACTTTTGTTTACTACCAATTCTTATCCTACTCCTAGCTATTTTATTATTCTCTTTACTTGGTAATGATACTAAGGAAAATATTATTACGAAATTTGATGTTTCAAATGAGGCTATTGCCAACATTTTTTCTCAAGCAATGGAGGGTGTTGATACAATTAAAGGAAAAGGCGTCAATTTTGCTGGTGACGTTATGAATAATATTCATAAGGGAGTCGATTACTCCTCTGATATATATAGTAAGATTGCTGAAGATTCTAATGTTATTATAGAAAAAGGTAACACTTATGTTTCAACCACATATTCTGCTTTTCTAAATCAATTAACTATTTTGAAAAGTTTTATTGAATCAATATTTATAAGTATTTTAAATTCAATTTACATTTTTGTGTCATTTTTAATTAATTTCTTCCATGGTATATTATTAATACTGGGAAATTTTGTTGCTAGAGTGGTAAATAAACCTGAAGAAGGTACCACTCCTGTATTACCAAAAATCACAGAAGCATCAATTATTTCTAACAATGAGGATAGGAGTGTTGCCTCATCATATTTTGATGAAGAAGCATTTACAAAAAGAATACTAGCAAGAATTCAAGTTGAGATAGATAATGTTATTTCTAAAATGAATTTAAAAGAAAGGGAGGTTAAAATTATTGAAAAACATATAGAGAAAGATCCAAAAATTTCTGTTCAAAATATTATGAATGATATTAGTATTGTAATGAATAAAGAATTATCAAATGTAAAAAATATATGGGATCAGAAGTTAAAAAATGTTCAAGAGAAGATGGAGGAGAAGCAACGCATTTCAATGTCTACTTTTAAAGATTCTATGGATGATGTTTCAAAGGAGATTAGAGATAAAGCTGACAGTGTTTATGTTGATAAAGCTCTTAGAGATTCATTAAATTCTTTTAAAACAGAAATACATCATATTCTTGCAGAAAGGTTGAAGGAATTTACAACTATTCAGTATGGTACTCAAGATAGATCTGTTGATTTTAATAAAAATAAGTATATGGCAGAGGTACGTGAATTAGTATTAAGTCTTCTTGAAAAATATGATAATGATAAGACTGGTTTGGTGGATTATGCGTTAGAAAGTTCTGGTGGAGTTGTTGTAGGTACTCGATGTACCAAACAATATAATGAATTGTCAAGAATTGAATCACTATGGGGTATTCCTTTATGGTATGTTAGATATTCACCAAGAATAGTTATACAAAGAAAGTCTCAAGGAACCATTCCTGGAGAGTGTTGGTGTTTTGAAGGTAGTAAAGGATACCTAACAATATCTTTGTCACGCCCAATTCATATAACAAATATTTCTTATGAACACGTTCCTGTTTCGCTAATACCAACAAAAGAAGCTTTCAGTGCACCAAAAGAAATTAAATTTTGGAGTTTTGAGGATGTAAAAAATCAAGAAACAAAGACTGATCTTGGAACGTTTACTTATGATATATCTCAGAAACCTCTTCAATTCTTTACTATTTCTCCTTCATACAAAAATTTAATCACTCCTATCGTTGAAATGGAAGTTTTGAGTAATTATGGAGCATCCTTTACCTGTCTTTATCGACTTCGAGTTCATGGAGATTTACCAAAAAATAAAGACACTTTATTAGATACTAATTCCGATTAAATTCTTTTATAATATCCATTTAACGATCTCAATGTTTCATTTATATTATATTTTTCATTATATGTGTTTCTTTCTGTATATTTTAAAAAATATTACTTACATTGTGCATTATTATTTTTTATTTTTAAGGATAAATAGAATTCTTTTTATACATATATGTCTATTTTTAACCCTTATAATACTCTCGTCAATAATTTCTTTGATTATTCCTTCCGCCATATTATATTTTAAAATATTATGTTATGTGATGGATTGTACGTAGCAGGTAGTAGTTGTAAAGCACAACAAGCTTTCCCTTTTATTAATTTTTTTCTCTAACTATATGCTATGATATAATGTATTTGGATTAGTTGTATAATTAAGTGAAAAATATAAATGAAGAATTCATATTTTATTTATATTAAATTTTTTTCTATCTATTTTCTAATTTCAAAATTCAAAACGTTAATAATAAGTTGTAACAGTCCAATTTGTCAACACATAGTTTCCAAATAGGATTAAACTTTGTATGCTTTTTGGAAAGAAAAATATTCAATGTTGAATTGGAAATATGTATTCATTCGAGACGTTTCCAATTTTTAATCTTTATTATCTGGATTCATTATTCCATTTTTTTTAATTAGAACGAATAATATCTTAGTTAATTCTTTTATTTAATTTGTCCTATAGTTTATATTTGTTACTTGTTTGTTAATTTGTTTTTTTTTTAATTATTTAGAAATTTTGTGCTTACTAATCATTAAGTGATTTTTTATTTACAGTATCAATAACTATTTATATTTTAGGTCAACTTATTTACTATTATGAATCCAGATCGTCAGCAACAATACAAAAATTTAGCTAAAGATAGTGATTCTTTACGTAAAAATCGTCTTGAAACTTCAATTTCTTTGAGAAAAGAAAAACGAGAGGAAGCTTTGTCTAAGAGACGTAATATTCATGAAGATAATGATCCAACTACAAGTTCTTTTGCTGAGGACCTCCCATCAAACATTCAATTTGATGGTGAAAAATTAGCCGAAATAGTTGCTGAGGCAAAGTCAGAAGATCCAGCAAGAAGATTGACTGCTGTAACACAAGCAAGAAAATTACTCAGTAGTGACAAAAATCCTCCAATTGATGATTTGATTAGTAGTGGAATACTCCCAGCATTAGTTGAATGTTTGAAGACTAATATTAAAGAATTGCAATTTGAGGCAGCTTGGGCTCTTACCAATATTGCATCTGGAACCAGTGAACAAACTAGAGCCGTCGTCCAAGCTGGAGCTGTACCAAAGTTTTTGGATTTACTTAACTCTGAACATTTGAATGTTTGCGAGCAAGCTGTATGGGCACTTGGTAACATTATTGGTGATGGAGCACACTTTAGGGATTATTGTATTAAATTAGGAATAATACCACAAATTTTGAAATTTGTAACACCAGATATATCAATAAACTTTTTGAGAAATGTAACATGGGTTATGGTAAATCTTTGCAGGTCAAAAGATCCAGCTCCATCACTTGAAGTGGTTACTGCTTTGTTACCTGCTCTTTCAATTTTAGTATATCATGTGGACACGGCAGTTTTAGTTGATACAGTCTGGGCTTTATCTTATCTTACAGATAGTGGAAATGATCAAATTCAAGCTGTTATTCAATCTGATGTTGTTAAGAGACTCGTAGAACTTTTGGGACATGAAGATAATAAGGTACAAACTGCTGCTTTAAGAGCTGTTGGAAATATTGTTACTGGTACTGATGAACAGACTCAACATGTCATTGATGCTGGAGCTTTAAATATGATGCCAAAACTTTTAATGCATAGTAAAGCTAAGATTAATAAGGAAGCTGTATGGTTTGTTTCTAATATTACTGCTGGTTTAGAAAGTCAGGTTCAAGCCGTTATTGATGCAGAATTGATTCCATTGATTATCAATTTACTTGACAAAGGTGACCACATGACACAGAAAGTTTGTTTTTTACCATTTATGATATTTATTTAATGATCAATATTTTTAGGAAGCAGCGTGGGCCATTTCAAACGTTACTATTTCTGGAAATGTTAATCAAGTGAAATATTTAGTTGATCGTGGTGTAATTCCACCATTCTGTAATCTTCTTGGAATTCGTGATACACAAATTGTTCAAGTTGTTTTAGATGGTCTTATTAATATTTTAAAGAAGAGCCATTTGTATGTTGATCAAGTAACAATGATAATTGAAGAATGTGGAGGACTTGATAAAATAGAACATTTACAGAATCATGAAAATGAAGATGTCTACAGATTGGCATTTGACATTATTGACAACTTCTTTTCGGCAGATGAAGATAATGATAATTGTAATATTGATTCAGAAGAAGGAACTAGTCATCAATATCAAACGAAGAACTTTAATTTCTAGATTAAGGTGGTTGTCTTTAAGGTTAACTTATTGACACAAGAAACCAAGTTATATTCTAATATTTTTTTTCAAGAAAGTCAAAGTTAATATTATTACTTTATACATTAATATATATATATATTCCACAAAATGTGTGCAGATGCTTTTTAGGATATATCAAAAATTTTCTTCATCACTTTTCGGGTTTTCAATTCAAAAAAAAAATTCACAGCATCGATGTAACACATAACCAAAAATAAAAAGAAAATAACAGCCTTTTTTTTCGACTTTTTTCGTTGTTTGTGTTTAATATCTAAATTGTTAAGTAACTTTATTATAAATGAAATTAAAAAAATTTTATTATTGTTAAGCTTTTCGGTTTGAAAATATATTTTAGATGTATAATTTTAATAATAAATTTTTCGTCATCAGTCTCTTTAAAACTTTACTGCTCCTCCATTTTTCTATATTTAACACATTTATTTATTAAGAGATAGAAAATTTTTGATATTAATTATGGATATATTTAATTAACACTATTATAATATTGTAATTATAATCTTCTGGGTCTTTTCAGTTATAAATTACCAAGTTGTTCTTCTTGCAGCGATTGTTTAGTAAGCACATCGAAAATGTCATCATTTCCATTTTACTCTCTCTCTCTCTTTATTTTTTGTATTTCTCATTGTGATTTAATATTATTTTATACGAATCTTTGTCAATCTTTTGTTTCCCAATGTTGTCGTTTTTCATTTTTGATAACGTGATTTTTCTTGTTAGTTACATTTTTTAATTATATTTTTATTTAGACATGTCAAAAGTAACTATTAAGTGGGGTAAAGAAAAGTATGAATTAACAGTTGATCAGAATCAACCTCCATTGTTACTAAAACAGGAGTTACAAAAACTCACAGGTGTTGATGTTGAGAGACAAAAAGTTATGGTTAAGGTTGGTTATTTTTAAAAAGTTTAAAAATTCTATCTTTTATATTTAGGGAAAAGTCCTTGATAATGAAGATTGGAAGGGCGTAAAATTAACTACAGGTACTATTCTTATGATGATGGGACAAGCAGGACCTGTTGTTCCTGTTGAAAGACCCCCAGAGAGTGAGTCTACAGCCAGCGTAGATTCAGGAAATAACTCTAACCTCCAATTATCTTTACCAACTGGTTTGAAAAATTTGGGTAACACATGCTACTTAAACGCAACAATACAAGCTTTTAAGGCTATACCAGAAGTTAATGAAGCTTTAATTGCTTACAATCCAGAATCACAATCAGAATTGAATAATCATTCTGCAAATAAGTCATTTCTTATATCTTTAAAAAGTCTCTTCTTAACATTGGATGAGAATAAGAAAAAACAACAAGCAGTCATTCCTATGGTTTTTCTTAATTTCTTCCATCAACTTTGCCCTCAAATGGCTTCTACAACATCAAAAGGAGATCTTGAACAACAAGATGCAAATGAGGCTTGGGTAGAAATATGTAAACATGTTTTACCCAATATTAAAGTTACTAATAATGGTAATACTCCATTGAGTAAATTTTTTTCTGGAACTTACCAATCAACTATAAGAAATCTTGAAAATCCTAATGAAGAAGCCACCACAACTAGTGAAGATTTTTTACAATTATCATGTTTTTTAGCTCAAGATGTTAAATATCTACAAAATGGATTGAAAAGTAAAATGGTTGAGGAGATTGAAAAGATGTCTTTAACATTAAATAGAAATTGTAAATATGAGAAGAAAACATTAATCTCAAGATTGCCAGCTTACGTCACAATACAGTTGGTAAGATTTTTTTATAAAGAAAAGGGACAAATTAATGCTAAAATTTTGAAAGATGTCAAATTTCCAATGGTATTGGATTTACATGAATTGTGTACCCCTGAATTGAAAAAAAAACTTGACCCAATGAGAGCTGCTTTCAAGGCTGAGGATGATGCTTCTGCTATTAGAAAGAAAGATGAAATAGGAAATTTGAAGTTTGAAAAAGTGCGATATGATTTTGAAGATGATATTGGTAGCAATAATAGTGGTCTTTATGAGTTGAAAGCTGTCGTGACACATAAAGGTAGATATGCTAATGGTGGTCATTATGTTGGCTGGGTAAGAATAGAAGGTGATGAAAATAGTAAAGAGGATAAGTGGGCTATGTGTGATGATGATGAAGTTCATTTTGTTACTGAAGAACAAATTAAAAAATTATCTGGTGGTGGGGATTGGCATTGTGCTTATGTACTTGTTTATGGACCTCGGATTCTCAAGAAACCTATTCAAGAATAGGTTTATTTGAGACTATTTTTATAAATTATTGGATTTATTTTTATATTTATAAAGTAAAAGAAAATTAACATTAATTTAAAATAAAAAATAAAATACATTTTAAAAAATTATTAATTTATGTAAGAAAATAACTTATTTGTTTGTTACTAGTTTATTATATTATTATCATTGATATTAAATGTGTTATCAATTTTATTATTTTTACTATAATGTGAAGTAATTTTTTATCTTTACGAAACAAATACTAATCATAAAGTTTTTACCTAAATCTGGAATATCTAAATATATTAAAATGATAAAAATATTAGTCATTAATTAAATAAATATAATGATTTGTAAATTTTAAATTTTAAAACCAATTATTATTATGTATTATTTATTAAAGATAACAATTAAAAAAAACTTTAAATACCGTACTTTTCAAGAACATCATCATAAAAGTCTAATGTTCTATTAATAAGTTCCTCTCTTCTGTTGTCTATTTCTTCTTGTGTCCCATCAACTATAAAATTCATAAAATAATACATTGGTGTAGAAAATGCAAAGAATATTAATACAAGTGGTAAACTTTCAAAATATGCTTTGTCAATATCTTCTAACGATACTTCTTTAGACTTATCTTTCAAATTTTGATTAAATATTTTACAATAATATTTTAATAATTTTTTTTCATTTTCTCTTCTATACTTTGATGTTGTATTAAAAGCTATAAGTCTAGCAAGATCAGCCATTGGATTTCCAAGATATAACGTTTGCCAATCAATTATCCCATAAACTTCATCAAATAAACCTAATGAAGATTTTTTAAAAAGTATATTTGCTGCCCATAAATCATTATGTATTAAAACTCCTTCAAAACCATTCTTCTTTTCAAATCCATAATAAACATTTTTTATTGTACTTTGACAATACAATGAAGCAGATCTATCAATTCTTTCTTTAAATTGATCTTTTTTCAATTTTTCAACAAAACCAATCTTTGCAAGTGTATACATTGAATCTATCCATTTGGAATATTCTTCAATATCAAAGTTTTCAATTGCATATTTTTTTTCATTAAACGGTATAGATGCAGAGGTTGCATGAATTTTGGCTAATGTTTCAATTATAGAAAAAAGTTGTTTTTCATTATAACCAGGAATCATTGGTAATATTTTACCATAAATATAATTTGGATCACTATTTATACTTGGATCTCTTCCAAGATCTTCTATCAAAATAAGGCCATCCTTATCTTTTTTATCCCACATTTTATAACCATATAATTTAGGAATTTTTAATTCAGGATAGTTTATTGAAAAATGAAGATAAAAGTTGATTTCTTTTATTGTATTATTTTCAATGCATGCTTCCATGTGCTCTCTTACCTCAGAATTGTTTATATCCATAGGTACTCGTTCATCATTTTGAAAAACAGCATTAAAATAATCTGAAACTTGATCAATTCTTGGAATCTATTAAGTTTAAAAAATTATAATAAAAAAAAAGCAAACTTACTTTAATAATAACACTTTTTATTAAAATATTTTCTAAAAAAATATCTTCTCCAGAATTATCTATAGCTATACGTATATTATCAATAATCTCTTGTTTCCAGAAAAATTCAAGCCTCATAATATTTGACATAAAAGCAGTACCATTTGTAGCATTTCTTAATATAAAATTATTAAGATTATTAAAAGTGTACAGGGATTTTATTGAAATAGATGGGTTAATATTTTTAAAACTACATAATCTTTTTTGAAAAGATTCCTCAAGTATTTTTAAAACATTTGAAACTTTAAGAGATTTGATATCATTTAATAGAAAGCAATCATCCATATTAAAATTTATTATTTCATAAAATTTAGTAAATGTCTATTTTTTTAAGTCATATTTCTATTTATAATATAATTCAAAGTTAGCTAAAGGTATCTAATCATATATAGATTACATTAAAATGATAAGATTGTTGTTTTTTTTACAATTAATGTATCCAAAATAAAAAAATTTAACAATTGTATATTTATGTAAACATAAATAATACGATAAAACATAACTAATAATAGTAATAATAAATAATTTATAATCCTATTAATTTGATAAGAATATGGGTTGTAAATATGGTTTTATCAATATTTTACTATTAAATAAATAAAAAAATAATATTAAGTTAGTAACATTTAACAAAAAAAAAAGTTTGAAAAAAAAATTATTCATACAATGCAATGAGATACATCATTCCTATGCCAGCTAAAATTGCAATTATTTCTTTGATACTTTGCCATACACTACTATTACTATCTAGCAATTCAGGAATAACAGAAACAGTAGCTATATAAATAAAACCACCAGCTGTAAATGGTAATACCCAACTTGATACAGCTTCCTCAGCCAAAGAATGAGCATCTGTTGATAGGAGTGATATTATGCAACCTGATAAAGCTCCTAATGCTGTAATTAATTGAACAAGCATAGCACGTTTTTTAGAAAAACCTGATTGTATAAGGATGGCAAAGTCTCCTATTTCATGAGGAATTTCATGAACAAGAACTGTCATTGTTGTTACTAAACCAACATATGGTCCAGCAATAAAAGAAGCTCCAATAGCTAAGCCATCAGTAAAGTTATGGGTAAAATCAGCAACAAGATTTAAAAAGGCAGTAACTTTAATATTTGAACATGCCTTCTCTTCAACTTTTTTTGCACCTTTTTTTTTCTTTGAATTTTTTTCATCCTTCCCATTTCCTTCATCATCAGAATGTTTGGCTTTTTTTTTTTCACCACCATGTGAATGTCCATGGCCATCCTCACCCCTCATAAGTCTAACCAATTTTTCAATAATTAAAAAGGCAATAATACCTCCAAGAACCCATCCTCCAACTGTATTGTCATGTGAATGTCCATGTCCAGAGTCAGAATGGCTATGTCCATGATCATGATCTCCTGCTGGTTGAGCATGAGGAATTAAATGTAAAAAGGCATCTCCAAGTAAACCACCAGAACCAAAAGCAAGTAAAACTTTTAGAAGTGGTCCATTTTCAATGGTATTTGCTTGTAAAGGAATTGTCAATAAAAGGAAACATGGAAATGCTGAAATAAGAAGAGTAGCTCCAATAGAATATGTCCATAATCTTTTAACTGGGTCATTAAGAAAGTACAAATAACTATCTTTTTCATAATCTTGATATTTTGATGTGCTACGTTTGACGTTTGTGTGTGAATGTCCATGTTCACTAGTGTCTTCGTGAGTGTGACCATGAGATTCATGAGTGTGGCCATGTGATTCATGAGTATGACCATGATGATCATGAGTGTGGTCATGTGATTCATGAGTGTGGCCATGTGATTCATGAGTATGACCGTGAGGTTCATGAGTATGACCATGAGAATGCCCATCCTTCATTTCTTTTTGTGCTGCTTCATTTACTTCTCTCCCATATTTAGCAGCAGGATGTTCATGTGAATGTCCATGATGTTGTGTTGAAACAAAAATTATGCTCCCAACTAAAATTATGCCTACCAATAAATATTTATTTTTAAATAAATGTTTCATCTAAAAAAAATAAAATTGTTTATTAGGAAAATTATTTATACTTTTATATAACTTTTAAAGTAAAATAATAATACTTACGTTTATAGTATTAAAGTTTAAAATAAATAATTAATAGTAAAAAAGGATTTGTAGTAGTAATGTAGTAATTTTTTTTTATATTAAACCTTTATATGCAAACAACTTCCAAGTGGCCTCCAAGTGTATATAATATATTTCCACTATTTATTTTCTAACTTTCCAAACAGGACATTTAAATATTCTAAGTTTAGAAATGCTAAACATTTAAACGCCTACTTTTTTTGAACTGGCCGTATTTCAAGTTTAGTGAGATTTAAAATTATTTATTTGTCCAGATTTTATATGTAAAAATTATGGTACATAAAAAAATTTGATTGGAAGAAAAATGTTAATAATATAAATATCACCATTATTGTTAACTTCACATCACAAAAGTAAATACTATCATATATTAATTATTATAATTTATAATATATTCTTATATTTTATTATTTTTAAATAAACTTTTTCACATTTTAATAATGATAGATGTCAATTAATGACAAAAATGTAAATAATTGTTAAAGTTTATATATTTATTTTATTGTAAAATATATTATATAGCCCAATTTTTAAATCATCAAGATATGTAGTGAATATATATTATTTTGAGCTCATAAAAATCTGTTAGTTTCTTTATTAATTTTATTTAATAAATAAAATTACAAATAAAGAAATATTTTTAATTATCATATTTTATCTAGTAACATTATGCTGTTACAAATACTTTAATAAATTTATCATTTTTTTAATACAAAAAAAAACTCAATTTAATAATCATTTATGAAGGTGAAGTGAAAAGTGAAACAAATAATTATTCAATATAAAATATTAATAAAATAACGATCGTTGTCAATTATTTTTTTAAAATTAATACACTATTTTTATATTTATTTTTATATAAAAATATACAAAAAAAATGCTTTACATTCATATTAATTAGCTTGATTTTTCTAAACAAGATTATTTTATTGCAATAAAATATTACTATATCGATAACCAAAACTTGTCCTAACCTCCTCATCAACTTAAAATATTAAAGGTTATGAGGGAAAATTTTATAAAAAGAAAATGTACACTTTTTTTTATTCAAATTGACAATATAATTAAACATTTAAGGTGAAGTGTCATTAACACTTTTAAAGAAACTTTTTAAAGTGATAATTTTTAACAATAAGTTTAATTGAAGATGATACAGAAGAATTTTGGGTACATAAAAGCTATAAATTATGATTGAATATACTTATTAATATTCATTTCAATGAGAAACTTTAATTTAGCTTCACTTTCTATATTAGTATTTACTGTAACACTAGGACAAACATCATACTCACCATCATGGAAATATTATCGTAATACTTTTTTATTACATATAACTAATAATGCTAACTTTAGGTAAGGTATATTTTTTTTAACTTTTTTTTAATATTTTTTAAGGTGTTATTTATATCATGATGATTATATTTCTTGTCCAAATGTAATAAAACAATTAAAACATGAATATGATAGAATTTCCCTTATCCTTCATATTAGTAGTGATCGTAATCTTCATGAAATAGAAAATCATTTAAAAAATTATGATGGCCCAATTTCATTAGGTATTTATATGAAAACATCCCTCTCAAATAAGTATAAAAATGTTGAAGTATATAAATTATTAAAAAAATATGCCAAAAAGTACTCTAAACTTTCTGTGCATTTTATTTTTAAAATTTCTAAAAAAAAAAGTTATTACAATTATTTGTCCCTCTCTGAATATCCTATAAATGTGATAAGAAACTTAGCTAGAAAACATTCAACAACAAGATATATTCTTATCGCAGATATAGATCATATGTTTTCCAAAAATTTTGAATCAAAAATGTTAAAAGTGGCTAAAGTTTATTTAAAAGAAAATTATAATAATTTACTTGTGTATAGAATTTTTGAGGTTGAAAGTAAAAATTTAAGATTAGGACCTAAAAATAAGAGTGAATTAAAAAAGTTGATGAGTAATAGTAAAGCTTTTATTTTTCATCCTTATAATAAAAGAGGTCATTATATTCCTTATCTTAAACAGTGGTTTAATAAGAATGATTCTGTTTATCCAGGAATACAATTTGAAGCAACATATAATAGAGCTCAATGGGAACCACAATTTGTCTCTTTAAGAAATATTCCTTTTCATGATGAAAATTTTCAATATCTTTTACGTGATAATATGCATCTTGTAAGTTTTTTAATATTTATATATATATAATTAATATAAAAAATAATAATATAAATTTTTAGAGATGGGAATTATGTAGAGCTAATTATAACTTTTTAATTGTTAATGATGTATTTATGTATCATTTAGGAAGAAAAAAAAATAATGAAAAAACTTTAATAGATAAAATACGTTCACATCTTAATGGAAAAAATAAAATTATTATGAAAAAATTTGAAGCAAGAATGAAAAAATTATATCCTAAAACAAAAAATAAATGTCCAAATATTTGGATTTAATACTTTTAGATACATATATATATTTTATTAAAATTAAAAATATTACAAAATCAAGATATATTTAAAAATTAAATCATATTATTTTATATTAACAAACACATATTATTAAACTTTTTATTTTTTAATATTATATTATTATTTTTATGAAACATTTTAATAATTAATTTTAAATGAACAGCAGCTACTAGAATCAAAATATAAATAGTAAAATCAATTATATCAATTAATCAAAATAATATACTTATTTTATAACCACATTATAGACTATAAACTTTTATGGAAACAGTTTTATTGAAATAATTTTATTGAAAAGGGTACATTTTTATACTATCAAATATTATCATGCAATAAATCATGCAATAAAAGAATTGATAACCAGCCAGACTTTTGATAATAGGATTATTACTCATTGAAAATGAAAAAATTAAAGATTATAAATAATTATTTTAAACAAATAAAATATTTAAAATTATTCTTTTAATTTTATATAATAAAAAACTGTTTGTTAAACAATTGTAAGATGAATTATTTTTGTAATTCTAATTATAAAATTATACTATTATGCGAAGACTTCAAAGTACATTTATTAAAGTTACTCTAGTGAAAGTATGGTACATTATATAAAAATATTTTCAAATATTTTAGTAGCAATTTTTTTATAGTTTATATATTTCCCTAATTAAGACACATTTTTCCAAAGCATTCAAAATAATTTTATCTATCTATTTATATTATTTATTATCTAATCTTTTTATTTTTAAAAAAAAACAACAACTGTTATTATTATTATTATTTATAAAGGAAATTATAATGTCATTAATAGCCCCAACTAATAAAACATACCCATATTATGACAAATTTAAAATGGATGTTTCTGTAGCAAGGGAAACTTTATCATCAGCATTAAGTATTGACGAGAAGCATGAAGGTAAATTATTATAAAATATTCTAACTATCTATATAATAATTTAGATCTAGAACATAAAAAAGAAGCAATTATTATGTATGAATTAGCTATACGCCAATTTCGTCATTGTTTAAATTTAAATTTGGCAGGAAGATATCCACCATCACTAAAGTCAGAAGTAGAAAATACTAAGAATATTTTAACAAAACATATATCACAAACAAGAAATCGAGTGGTATTTTTAAAAAAATTAATTAACGGTGATACATTAACATCACAACAAGTCTCCTGTACACGTGATATAATAACAAATGATAAAAAAGATTTATTATTAAAAGGTGTAAATAAAAAATTCGGTGAAATGTTATTAGAAACAGTTATAGAAAGTACAAATGTTAAGTTTAGTGATGTAGCTGGTAATGATTATGCTAAAAGAGCTTTAGAGGAAGCAGTAATTTTGCCATATTTAAATCCCTCATTATTTACGGGTCTTCGAAATCCAACAAAAGGTATTTTGTTATTTGGACCACCAGGTAATGGAAAGACAATGCTTGCTAAGGCTGTAGCTAATGAGTCAAAATGTATATTTTTTAATATTTCTGCTGGTGATTTAACTTCTAAATGGGTTGGGGAGTCAGAAAAAATTATTACAACATTATTTTCGATGGCAAAAAATGCTAAATCTGCCGTTATTTTTATTGATGAAATTGATTCTATATTATGTGAACGTTCCAATTCTGATAGTGAAGTAGGAAGGAGAATGAAAACACAATTTTTAATACAATTTGATGGTTGTACTACAGATAAGAATGATCGTGTTTTAGTGATAGCTGCTACTAATAGGCCATTTGAATTAGATGAAGCTATTATAAGAAGATTTCCTAAAAGGATATTTATTGATTTACCAGATGAAGATGCAAGAATGAGTTTTATAAAAAATACCCTTGAAAGAAATCGTGCATCAAATGGTTTATCAGTAACGGATCTTCGAAGGATTGCTAGAGCTACAAATATGTATACAAATGCTGATTTAATTGCTTTATGTAGTGAAGCGGCTATGGTACCTTTAAGAAATGTTTCAAGAGATAGAATAACAAAGATTACACAATCACAAATACGACCAATATCATTAAGTGATTTTATTGAAGCATTGAAAGTTATAAAACCTTCAATAAATAAAGATAATTTAACAAAATTAGTAGAATTTGCCAAAAGTTCTGGACAGATGAGTTCTCATTCTACTTCTGCTAGAGTTGGCTATTGACAATTACCATTTACTTTATTCCTCTTTATTGTGTTTGCTTTCTTTTTTCTAAAAATATGTTTATATTTTCATTACTTTTTTTAAAAACACTTTAGTCATAATATAATTTAAAAAAAAAGAAAATTTTTATTTACATTTTTTAAATAATATTACATATAAAATTATTTAAATATCTTTGTAAATTATGAAAGATGTTCCTTGAAATAAATCTTTTATATCACTAGTTAATGAGTGTAATAATTGTCTACTATTTGTCTTGACATCTATAGAAATGATTGTAGAATTATTTTTAACAAGTATACATATAGGTATTTCTTCATTACAATTGCGAGATGATAATAATGTTGTATAAAATGAGGCAATCTTATCTTCAACTTTTTCAACAATAAAGAATTTATAAAATGATAACTTGTTAATTATATCATTAAAATTAAATGTATCTTTTGGAAATTTTATAGTATCATTTTCAAATATTTCATTATTTGTTTCAAGTAAATTTTCAAATGCTATTACTCCAATTTGGTGATAGTTGATAAATGCTATTGATGGAAATGACAATCTTACATCAATTTTTTCTTCCATTTTTCTCTCATCAATTGTAACAAAATATGTAAAAGTTGCTCGTAACTTTTGTGATACTGTATAATCTTTAATTTCAAAATTATAATAATGTTCCTCACTTATACCAGGTCCTACTGTAAATGGAACTTCATCATCAAGAAGATTGGTTTGATTTGGCAGAAGTATTGTATTTAAAGTATTCATAAATGAAAAAGTTATTTTTTCTATTGGATTTGCTGTTTTATTTTTAAATATAACTCCCATAGTTAAGTCACTGAATTTTTCCTTTTTTGGTAGTATTCGATAAACTAATTTTATTGAATTATTTTCTGCTAATAAATAATATGTGGATTCAAGAGAATTTAAATTATTTGTTATTCCATTTATTTGTTGTATTGGTGTATTTGTAGCATTAGAACTACTTTGTATTACATCATATGAAGATTTTTTTGTTGTTTCTTCAATTTCTAAATTTAGCTTCTTTGATGACTTCTTCTTTTTTTCTTTTTTAACTTTTTTTTCTTTTTTCTCTTTTTTCTTTTTCTTTTTTTCTTCTTTTTCTATAAATACTGATGCTGAAGTAATTAAAGGAGCTGGTTTAGATGGTTCATTCCTTTGATAAGGTTCAATACTTTTTAAAATTTCACTTTCTTTTATTGGTTCACTTAAATCAATATCTAAAGCTTTTATTTCATCATCTTCTTCATTTAAATTGCCTTCATCATCTGTACTTATAGCATTATCAGGCATCTCACCTTCAGCTCTATTGACAAAATGATTTACTACAACGTCATCTTCCACCTCACTTGGTGATGATGATAAAACACTAAGACTTTCCTCTCCAACACGCTTTTTAGATTTTTTATTTTTTTTCTTTTTTCCTTTAAATGAATTTTTTTGTTTTTTTGTATCATTCCATAATAATGTATTTTCTTGTTGTTTAATATATTTATTCATTCCTAGTACACCAGGAATTTCTAATGGACTATTTAATTCTGATATTTGATAGGAACTATTGACTTTCTTTGTAGAATATATTGGTTTTTTAATTGTATCCTGTGATTCTAATTTTTTTGGTATATTTTTTACATAATAAGGATTATTTTCAATTTCCTGTTGACGTCTTTTATTAAAATCTTCTTTTAAAATATTTTTTTCACTTTCACTTTCTGTACTTTCAATTTCAATACTTCTTATAGGATTTCTTCCTGGAGCTACAGGTTCTGGTTCACTTTCTGTATCTGATTTTTCATCTTCTGTTTCTGGGAATGGTTCACCAATCCATTCATCTAAATTTAATCCTTGTGGAACAGGAACTTTTCTTTGAGCTTTAGGTGCCACTGGATTTAAATCACCTTCATATAATGATAATAAAGATTCACCCATTTTTTCTTTTTTTTCATGTTCTTTTTCAACAAATTTAACAATTTCATATAAATTACAAGCTCTTTCTTGTGCCTCTAAATGATCTGATATTTGAAATTCTGGAAGTTTTGATAAAACAAGATTATTCAATGACTCTATAGAATCCCAATCATTATCTTTTTCATATTGTGCTATTAATATACTATATAATTTTCCAATATTTTGAACGTATACACTTAATATATGCCCTGGCATTAGACTAATTTTAGTTTTAAGCATACTTTCAACAACAGAATAAGGATTACAAAGATACTCTGCATACTCACCACATATCCATGCTGCAGCATACAGCACTTCACTAATATTATTTTTTTGTTGACCACTACCAGATAATAATAATGTACCATTTTCAACTAATAAAGCCATCTGACTAACACTAAAATGTCGTATACTTTGTACACGAACAGAAACATCCTGTATCTGTTCAGCTATCAATTTTCCATGATCAGCTCCCTCAACTTTTGTCAATTCAACTAAAACTGAAATGTACCATTCAAAATTTGATATGTATTGATAATTATTATATGAGCATATTGATATAATTCTTGATAATAATTCATTACGATAAAATGATCCCTCTGCTTGATCAACATGTTCCATTAATTTTTTTACAATTTCCATAATATTTTTTTTTGATACCATACCATAAAGTAAGTCTAGTGTTCTTAAACGTATACTTTCATCTTTATCATCTAAACATCTTAAGACAATATCTTTATGTGCCTGTACAGCTTTAGGATATGTTTTTAATATTCTTCCCATAGCTAATAAACCAAGATATTTTAAATTTTGATCAGAATCCTCAATAAGAACACCTAATTTTTGAACACATAATTGTATGGATGTTGTATAGTCACCTGGACCACCAGTTGATATTGATATAAGAACCGCTATAACAGTATTTATACATTCATATAATAAACTCATTGCAGATGTAGATAGGATTAAATTAGTTAATGGTTCTAATAATTTTTTACCAAGTTTTGGTTCAATTGGTACTAAAGCACCGAATAATTTAATAATTTTAATTAACATCCAATTATTAGAACTAGTTGTCATTAATTTAAAAAATATTGGTGATAATGAAATATAATTTTTAGGATTTTTTCTAGCTAATTCACATATAACATTAACAGCAGCCGACTGAACCCCAGCATCATCATCCTCTAATCTTTCTTTTAAAATAGGAAATGTTGGTCTTAAACTTTCAGGATATTTTAAAAATAATTTATATAATAATAATACAGCCTTCTTTCTTATATATGGTCTGGAGGATGTTAATAAATTGACAACATCTGATGCTAAATCTCTAGCAAGATCTGTTGTAACAAAACACGACAATCCTGATAAAGCTATCCCAACATGATACATATTGGATGATTGTAAATCTTTACGTATCATATTTGTTGTTAACATTAATACATCAGATTGTTCTCTGAAACATTGTGTTGCAGCTAAATATCCAATTCTTTTAATATAAAATATTTTTGATGCCATAACTTCAACAATATTAAAAGCTGCCCAAGAAATGTCATATCCTAACATTTGAAGATAAGCAATTTTTTCAATGGCATTTGCCTTAACAAATGTATCTGGTTGTTTTAATTCTTGTTTTATTTCATCAATACACATTGCAATATATTTTGCCTTAAAAATGAAACAATATTTATTATAAAAATAAAAATTATTTTTAATAGCTTACCTCATTTTCTTTATTTGTTCTTATTCCTCTAACCAAATCTTTTAAATTTTTGTCAAATAAATGATCAAAATTGGAACGAATTCTTGTTAAGGCCATTCTTAATTGATATAATTTAAAAAACCTTTAAAAAAATTAATAATTAATTAATATAAATAAAATATAAATAATTATTTGCATTGGCCACTTAATAAAAAATATATTTTCTAGATATTCATTAGAAATCCATATATTTATTCAATAGAAATTTAGAAAAAAAAAGTTTTTAAGAAAAAAAATATATATTATTATTTATAATATATTTATTAAAATATATATAATTTACTTATATATCATAAGGGTAAGAGAAGCTTGATGCGATAAAAGAAGGAATATATTTATTGATTATAAACTAAAATATATATGTTTGTATATATATTGTCATGAATTGAGAATATATATATATAAATATATATATATATACATATACTATACAAAGCTATGATAAATAAATATTAAACTTTATAGTAGACAAATTTTTAAGAAAGCTGGAATTGAAAAAAATTTAAAAATTGGACTTTAAAACGCACTATGCCATCATTTACATATTTATTATATCTTCTATAAAAGGAGGACGAGTGTTTTATAGTTCCTTTCTATCAAATATAATATTAGAAAAATAAATGTAGCAAAAATAAAATATGAGAAACATTTCAAATTATAGCTTTTTGTTCTAATAATATATTAAAAGGTTACTAAATAAATAGAAAAATTATATGACTGTTTTATAATTTTAAACTATAAATTTATTACTATAAAAAAAGTATAATAAGAGGAAGAAAAAAAAAGAAAACATAATTTTAATTTTAATAGTTGATTAATAAGATAGAAAAGCGCATTTTTAATCTTATCTTTTTAAGAAAATGATTGTATTTGTAGAGAACATAACATAATAAATTTTAAAATTTTTCTTACAATATATTTTAAAGTAAAATCATCATTCTTTATTATTTACCAATGTTTTCACTTTACATTTAATTTCGAAATGTTTGATTTAAAAAAAAAAACTATTTACAAAAAAAAATATGAATAACATAAACTACATGTTCTTTAATTCATTCTTAAGTCTTATAACTTTTTGTTTATCCTCAGGACTTAGTGCATCTATTTGCTCATCTGTAAGACTTAATAATTGCATTAAACTGTCTGCATCCAGCTCGTCTTCTTTCGACTGCCTTTCTGGTGACATTTGTAATGATTGAGGTGGAACTGAAGTTATTGGAAAAGGTTGTAAAGGTTGTCTTCGAGGATTTTGTTGTTGTGAGTTTCCTATTATTGATGAAGGTTGTTGATAATAATTTTGTGGTGCTCCTAAAATAGGCCTCCTACTTGGCATGCCCATAGGTGAAGGTATATTACGATTATCATGATACATCTTATGATCAACATCCATATTTATATCATTTCCTATTTTATGGAAAGGTTTTGATATTATTTCTGGATGAATCATACTTTTGGCTTCCTCTACATTTATTGTTCCAATAGCCACTTGCATCTAAAATAATTATATACAAAAAAAATTAGAAAAAAAATTATATTTACTTGTAATAAAGCATAAGCTAATTGTGGATTGTGTGCTAATAACATCCTTGTTTCTCCAGGACAATTTTTTGCACATTCTTTCATATCTTTTAATACTTTAATTATAGATTCTGGAGACATTGATGCAACAACTGATGCAATATGTTCTGTTTCTTTACCTGGTTCAACAATTGTACATGGAAATGTAGCATCATCGTTAGTATTAGTCTTTCCCTGATTATCATTTGTTGCCGTTGATGGAGAATTAAATTGCCCCTGATTTTGATTAACTTGTTGTGTCTGTTGTTGAGGTTGATCTTGTCCCCCATTTCCCTCCTCTTCTTCTTTATCTTGAACTGCTGAATCAACCCTTAATTTTCTACCATTCAAATCATATTGGTTTAAATTTCTAATAGCAGTTTCTGCCGTCTGAACATCAGCATATTCAATAAAGCCATACCCACGGGGGCGGCCTGTTTCACGATCATATACCATTTTCATGTGTATAATTGGTCCAACCTTAATATAATATAAAAAAAAATTTTAAAAAAATATTAAAAAAATTGAAAATACCTGTGAAAAGATAGATTTAATTGTATCCTCAGAAACTTCATATGAAATATTTCCAACAAATATAGAATTTTTACCCCTATTATACATATGAGGAGTATTATCATTTGCATTATTCCTAAAAGCCATTCTTACAAAATAATAATTAAAAAATGGTAAAAATAAAATATTCTAGGCTTCTTTTTTTTTATATATTTACTAAGAAAAACTTTTATTTTCTTGTCTGTGTAAGATTAAACAATCTCCAACTTCGTGGAATACTGTTACTTTACATTCACTAAAATAATTGTTTTTACAAAGGAAAAAATATTAAATAACAAATTGAAAATTTATTTTTTTTTTAAATAGAAGTAAATTGTTTATGCTATAATTATATAATAATAAGAAATATTTCAAAATTCTTCTTTCTATTATTATTAAAGTTTATGAGATGAAAAATATTTTTAAAATTTTGATTTATTTTTAACTTTTTATCAAAATATTTCTTGCCCTTATTTTTTTGGTATCTTTAAAATTTTTATTTTCAACTAAATTGGGTTATTATAAATGTATACTTTTGTTAAAAAAACAAATTAAATTTTTTTTTTAAATTAAAAAAAAAGACTTTTTTATGATTTTTTTGTACTATGTCAATTAAAGTTTAATATCTTTCTAAAAACTGGTAAATTTATTCATATTATAAAAAATATTTATTGTTTTAAGTTAGATTTTATTTATTTTTATTTAAGAATACTCTTTTAGATTTATAAAAATTATTTTTCTTTATGTTTTTTCCACTATATTTGTATACTTAAAATCTTTATTTTTTTAACAAATTCTTTTTATTATTTTTTTTAAAAGAAAAGTATATTTTAAAAATTTTAGATCATTAATATCAAACATCTGTTAAATAGTAAAAAAAAATTATATTGATTTTGATTTATTAAAGAAGCAATTGTACAATAATTATTATTTGTTTAAATTTTATTTAGTTAAATTAATTATAACACAAAGAAAATTTTTTATCCATTGTCATACATAAATTTATTTTATCAACATCAAATTTTAAGATACTTTATTTTATTCTTAAAAATAGAAAAAAGTTGACTATTTAGTTGAATTAAAAGCCTCCCATCAAATCTTTAAATGGTTTATTAACTTTTATTTTACAGAAAATTATTAAATTTATTTATTTTATTGACTATACATATCAAAAATATATTTTCAATTAGTTTAATGTCATATGAAATATGAAGGAGTGTTAAATGATTGTGTCATTTTGATAGAAATAGTAATAAATTAAATTTTTTTTGTCTTATATAATATTATTAAAATCATATCAAATGATTTATTAATTTTATTGTATTAAAAATATTACTCATTAAATATTTAAAGTATAAAAATTTATAGATTTTTACTTATTACAATATGTACAAAAAAAATTGTTTATTTATATAATAAAACAATGTATTTAACAATTGAAGACAAAAAAATTTTTAAAAATAACTCCCATTAATTTATTTTACCTTAAAAAATGTACAATTATATATAGTAAAGAATAAAGAAAAGTTAAAATTAATAACATAAACAATTCATTAGTTACTTGTAATATAACTTAAAACTTTTAAGAAATTTGTTACCATAAAATTTTGATAAAAAGTATTTCTAATCGGAAACGGCGATTTGTAATGTGTTGTAATTATAGAAAATGTTAACAAATATAACTGTAAAACTAATCTTATGATGATAATTATTTTATACATTGTTTCTTCTTATGATATAACCATTTTTCTTTTTAATAAACTATTATTATTGTAATTTTGTTTTAATTATCCTACTTATATAATTTTATTTATTTTTAAAGAATATATTTTTATTTTTATTATAAATATACTATATTTTCTCTTTTTATTTCATAAAGTAGATGAGTCATTTTGAATAAAATTTTGTAATAAATGTTTTTTTTTAATAATGTTATAGTGACAAAAATGAGAAAATATAATAACAAACAGTCAGTCATCAATTAAATTTATTCATCATATAGAAGACTTATATTGTATGTTTTCTTATTAATAATTTTTAGTTTAAATTACAATTAATTGGTATTCTTTTCCCGAATTAATAGTTGAATTTTTACTTTATTATTTACTGTTAATTTCAACTTGTTTATTAATTTAATATACATTGATAAGTTATCTTTATTTGGTTATTAAAATAATTTTATTTAATGAAATAATTTTGCAAAAAAAATCTTTAAAATTGTTTAATAGACAATTGATAAAGAAAGCTTTAAGTTTAAAGTTTATAAAAGCTTATTTATATGAAACTTAATATAAAAAGTAATGTCATTTTATCAGAATATCTTGTATATATAAGATATACAATACTTTATATGTTCCTTAAATTTTGATATTTATTCATATTATTTAATAATTATTATTGATGTAAACAATTTATAAACTTATAAACTTTATATTGAAGATTACTCAAAAATATCCCATAAATAGAATTGTTTAAATTGCTAAAATATATGTAGATTCCTATCAAGTATCTTTACTTTTAATCTTTATTTTATAAATTTAAATAGACAATATTTATTTATATATTTAATTTTGTAAACTTATAAATTGGTTTTCTTTAATCATATCAATAATATATATTGTATTAATTTATCATTTTATAGTATACTTATTTAGGAGTTTTATATAATTTTTATTGGATACGGATTTTATATATATATTCTTCATTCTACATTTATTTCTTTTATATTTCAACATATATGTATATATTTTTACCTTTGATTTATGTACATTTTTATAGTATGTCTATTTAAATAATACAATTATATGTATATATTTTACTAATATCCATTCAATCACTAGTAAAAAGTTTTGGTTTATTATATAATAACAATAAATGATTATATCATTCAAAAATAGTCTTAACTTTTAAAATTTGTCATTATGATACTTATCAAAATCCTTTTCTCAACTTATAATACTTAGAAAAGCAGCTGTCATTTTATTGTATAATTGAAATAATTCAATCCCAATATATCTATCTAGCCTGTTTCCAATGACTGCATTAAATATATATGTATCTTTATTACTTGCGCAGTTTAACATCCTGTATTTTAAATGGCTATAAAAACAATAGCTATATTCTAATGGATAAAATTAACTGTTTCATTAAGAATTCAGTTACGTTTATATATACTATTATCAAAAATTGTATTTTGTTGTAACAGTCAATTAATTTTTCTATACATACATACATACTACAAAACTTTAATATTTTTTTTTATTATAGTTAGTTAATTTTGAAGATAGTCACAAAAAGTTAAATTAATATACACCACTTTTTTTTTAATTCTTCATTTTTAGTTAAGTTTTCATTATATTAAACTGAGAATTTTATATTTATCAAAAAGATCTATATCTATCATTACATATTTTGAAGGTTTTTTTTTTCACATTTATTATTGAATAAATAAATAAATTAAAGATAGAGTGTTATAATATAACATTGCATTTTGTTTTATTATATTTTTAATTTGAACTTCTATTTAATAATATAGTTATAATCTATATTGAATAGTTTTTTTTTTATACATATACTTTCAATGATTTCTATTTTTTATAAAATATTCTTTGTATTAAAAAAAATTTACTTTTTTTCTTTAAGTATAATATGATAGACAAT
Organism: Strongyloides stercoralis; assembly: GCA_029582065.1. Lineage (NCBI taxonomy): Eukaryota > Metazoa > Nematoda > Chromadorea > Rhabditida > Strongyloididae > Strongyloides > Strongyloides stercoralis. The sequence goes on along the minus strand of CM055866.1, from coordinate 5,537,556 downwards.
AAATAATACATCTTTACATATTTATCTTTCATCTTCTATCAAAAACCTCATTATGTTAAATATATGTATTTATTATATATAAAAGAACTATTCTTCAATCTTGCCATAATTACTTTAAATGAAGTAAAACAAATCTAAGTAAAGCAACTTTAAAATTAATTACCTATCCCTTCTTTTAATGACCTTATAAAATAATAGAAAACTTTTTCTTTCCTAATTTTCTATTATTTCTTTATTAACCTCTCTTTTTTTTTCTTATTTTCAAGAATTCAAATGATCATTTAATTGTATTTTATTATTTATATCTATCATTATTTTTGCCACTTTTAATTGATATTACTATCAATATATATTTTAAGTGTCACTAAATTTTTATTATATTACATATATGATAATGATTAACAAATTTAGAATGATGTATTTTGAAGAAAGAGAAGAAACAATTATCATATTTGTATATAAGTCTAGTTTTAAATGTACAATTTTTAAAGAAACAATTTTAAAATTAATTATGACTTTCTTTCTTTTATAATACAAAATATATTTTGATAATATTATGTTAACAAAACACATCTTCTAAACTTCTAATAAACTTTTATTTTATTTATTTTTTTTATCTTGTAGCATTTTATAAAATTATTGGCAATCGTGGATGATGAAAAGATATCATTACTATTCTCATTTTTCTGGTTGATATAACAATAATATATTTAAAGTTAGCTATAATATTAGAAAATACCCAATTTTAACGTTATTTATTGCTATAAACATTATTGGCACTTTCCCGGCCTTGTAAAGTCCATCTTATCTATATAAATATATTTTTATTATTTTAAAAAATTTCCGCATAAACATATCCTTTTATTATAAAAAAAATAAAACAAAAAGAAATGTCATAAAATATAGTACCTCTTTTTGTACCCTTGTTATATACTTTAAAATTCTTTGTATACATTAATAATAATCATTACTTATAATATTTAATCACTGTTCAATCTTTGATTATATATAAGCTTATATGCCTATAAATGTTTTAAATCAATCAATGTCTTATTTTTCTATAATTACATGTTATTTTTCCTGGGAAAGTTTAAATGATTTTTAATCTTCTAAACATTTTTTGTTATTATCATTTAACACACTATAATGATTTCTTTTAATAACTTTTTTTTCTATACAAAAAAAAGACTCTTTTATAATTTATCAAATATTGATGTAATGTATTTTTTTTTATAAACAACTAAAACAATTTTCTTTTCATATTAATTCATGTTTTAAGATCTAACAGTTACATTTTTTTTTATCTTAAGGTTAAACAAATATATTTAGTAAATAAAGATTTTATCTTTGAGATTGTTTTAAAAAAAAATATTATATCCTTAAGAGGTATCTTAGTTTAATCTTTTTAAAATTAATTTATTCTTTTTTTTTCAATAATTTTTCTATTGTATTAATTTTTAAAAATGCATTGTTTTTTTTTTTTACTTTGATTTATTAATTGTTGTTTATATCTATATATAGCTAAAAACAAATTGTTAATTTTAGAATCTCTATTTTATTATATAACATTGCCTTTTGGTCAAAATAATTCAACTTTTTAAAAAAACAAAGTCAGTTGACAAAAATATTTAAAAAGAAGAAGTTCAAAAAAGATTAATAATATTTATTTTTGTAACAAATGGTATAGAAAAAAAAATGTCATCAACAATGGAACGTTCAAAAGTTAAATTGCGTTACTTATTGGGTCGGATATTTTCTCCAAATTCAAATTCTGACTCTGATAGATCTTCAGAAACATCATTAGCTGAGATTTCGGGACCTTATAATACAGTTCATAGAATTCATGTTGGATATGATGGGGAAAAATTTGTTGGTTTACCTGAATCATGGATGGAAATATTACGACGTGATATAAGGTAACTTTGTTTTATTAAATGATCATATTATTATTATAATTATTATAATTATAATTATCATTCAATATTATTTATAATTGTTTCAGTGAAGCAGATCAAAAAAAAAATCCAAAAGCTGTTGTGACAGCACTAAAATTTTATGCAGCAGCTTATAAAGGTAAACAAGAAGACAAATTTATGATGACTAAATCTGTCTATCCAAGTGAAGATGATGTCGAAGTAGTTGAATTAGATATAAATAATAGTGAATTAAAAGGTGGATATTATGATAAAATGGGAAATTTTATAAAAACAAAGACATCTGAGAATACTTTATCAGAGAAAGGGATAAGACAAAATAATGATAATATGAATTATATGACACCATCTAAGGATGAAAATTTATATACAGAGTTAACAGAAACTCTTAGAAAAACTAAGATCTCAAATGGAAAAAATAAAGTTATAAAACCACCTATTCCACCAGTAAGAACGCAATTTCATAGTGTTACAAGTTCACTTCCAGCAACACCAAAAGAAAATCTTTCACGTAATAATGGTAATTTGTATGCAGCACCAGTTGTTAATAAAACAAAACCTCCACCATTACCACCAAAACCATCTGTAAGTTTGAAAAAAAAAGAAAAAGTTTTTGTTTTATTTATTATTAAAAGATATGATTATAATAATTGAGCATCTTTTTTTTACTGGTTAAATTTTTTTTGACAGTAATATCTTAAGTAATTTATTACTTTTCTAATATTAAATCTAAAGATATTTTGATTTAAAATTATATTTTTTTTAAAAAAACAAAAGTATTATCTAGATTTGTCAACTTTTATAAATAATAATTAATAATGATTGTTCCCTTAAACAAAATGTTATATGATCAAAACTTCCTCATATAAAATGTAAATTAAATCTATCCATACAACTAATTATCAACTTTTCTTGATATTACTACTATTATTGTATATTTCTGTGTATTTTCTTTTCTCATTCCTTTTTTTTTGCAAAATATTATATATATAGATATACATATATAAATATATCATTATGGAATGACATAAATTTAGTTTAATTATCATTAATATAAATATTTTCAAATACTGGCATCTGATGGAAACCATGTATAATGTAGTAATTTCTATACTACTAAATATTATTATATTTTAAATTCTTGACAAACATAAAAATTCATTAATAAAGATTGATTTTCATTGAAAATTTCTATTCACCTTCATAAGTTAATGCAAATTAGTATTAATAAGTATTTTTAATTTTCACATACTAATTTTTTTTCCTAATAAAAAGTACTTTTATAAATATATTTTTATTCTATTAAGAAAAGAAAAAAGAACTAGTTGTAGATTTGGTTGAAGATAATTAAAAATTTTAACATCAAAATTATTTGTTGAAACATTAATTTTAGCAAGAGTTTTATATATTATTAAATTATCTAAAAATTACTTTTTTAGTTAAAACTTCTAATTCCTCTAATCTTTGTTATTTTACTTTTAAAAAAGTATAAATTTTTTAATTGACAATTATTTCTCCTTCACCTTATTTTTTTTTATTATTAAAATCAATGTATGTAAATTATTTCTTCTAAATATTTGTATAAACAGAACATAAATTTTATTAAGATATTAAAAAGTAGAAATATAAAACTTATACATATATAATTTTATTTTTTTTTTCAAATTAACATAGATTTTATGATTTATTTAGTGTAAGAAAAATTTTTATATCAATTTTTAATGTTACAAATTTTTGTTTAGCCTTGATTTTATGTTATTAGCTATCGTTTCTATATCCATTATAAATTTTTAAATATTTCCTTATATTAAATTAAAACAAGCTTTTTGCACCATAGCTTTTTTATAATGTGTTTATTTATATGTTAGGTAGGTTATTTATTTATACAAAATAATTTTGAAATTAATTTAATATAAAATAAATTCTTTTGAAGCTTAATTATTTCAAGAAAATTGTAGTTGATACTTTTAATTTATAGCTTCATTAACAGCTATTTTTTTTATTTGCAAACTTTTAACATATTTGATTTGTGTAGTGATTGATAGGATGAAACATTTTTTGTTATAATTTAAAATACATTTAAATTATTGGTATTATTTTTTATTTATACGACACTAGAAGCTAGTAGAATAAAGTTAAGATTTAATTATCATATATACCATTAAACATCAAATGATTAGTTTTTAATTAGATATAAATTTTTTTATATAAAGATTATTAGTATAAAAAAAAACCTCCAGCTTACATCCCACATTAATTTTCACATTAAAGTACTATACTAACTATTTGTAGAAACCACTTTTAATTCTAAACATTAAATAGAAATAATAAAAACACGTTAAAATGTTTTTATTTCCAGTTCATCCATATAATATTCTACAAACTTAACAAAGTTTCAATCACATAATTGTTTGTCTTCATCTTTATGTAGGAATAAATTATATTTATATAGTAAATTTTTTTTTCTTTTTTTTAACTTTATTTAATATTACTCTAATCACCTCTTTTTTTTCTAAAAAAAACTTAATTTCAATATTATACAACACTCTAACAAGATTTGTATGAATATTATAGTATATATAGTCAACATTATATTTTTTTTTCTGTAAATAAATATATATATTTTTAAATTAAAAAGAAAAGTTAAATATAAATATTAGTAAAAAGAGGAAAAAACCTTTGAGAAATAATAATTTTAAGCTATTTTAACATTTATATACATAAAAATTTTCATTATTATTACTTCTATATTTATATATTACCCCTAACAGGTTCTTACATTTTTTCTATTTATGCTCACATTATATATATCACTATTAATTTTTTCTTTTTCAACTATCTATTTAAAGAATGTGATTTTTATAATTATTGGATATACCTTTTTAATTTTTATCTTCATATTTTTGTTGTTTTTTTCCTCATAATTATTTTATCAATATTTATTTAATTTTTTTTAAAAATAATATGAAGTAAAAAATAATGTACATACATACATGTTTTTATTTTATATATATTTTATAAATAAGGAAATTATATTATAAATATTATTAATTTTTATACCTTTTAATGTCAGGTTTTGTAAATATTATTTTCTTGAAAAATTTGAAGGCCTTTAATATTTATCGTCACCTTTCAATTTTTCTTTTATGTCATTATTTTCTTACTTGACCAGTTAATTATTATTTGATTTGCTTTTTTTTTTCTTCAAATCAAACAAAATATTATTTTATTTAAATTTAGGTTTTTTTTCCTTATAATCTGTCAAAATTTTGGACCAAAATCCTTATCAACTATACCAAATTGGTGTTAAAGCACCATTTGCAGTATACATAGATCACATACAAAATGCTCTTATGGTAATTATTATCATATCTTTTAATCTCCCTATAAATATATTAAAATAATAATTTTTTATTTTAGCAATTTAAAACTGTGAAACAATATTCACAAGATTCTTATGAATCATCAGCATTTTCAAATACCACCCCATCCTCTGTCTCAAATTCTTCCTCCCTCTCCTCAACAAAAGAGGATGGAGGTGAAGATAAGAAAATTGAAGAAATAGATGTTACTGGACATAATGAACCTAAACCTCCACCAAGAATAATGAATGAACAAAATATGGTTAGTGAAAATATTTCAACCCCAGTTAGGACAAGACAACAACCAAAATCAAAAATGAGTGATAATGAAGTTATTGAGGAACTTCGAAAGATGGTTAATCCAATTGATCCTTATACAAAGTATGATTTAATGGTTAAAATAGGAGTAGGAGCTTCTGGTACAGTTTATACAGCTCGTGGAAAATATAATAGTAAAGTTGTTGCTGTTAAAAGGATTGCTTTTAAATCTCAACCAAAAAAAGAAATGTTATTGACGGAAATTAAAGTTATGGAACAATATAGGCATAAAAATTTAGTAAATTATATAGAAAGTTTTTTAGTTGATGAGGATGATTTATGGGTTGTAATGGATTATCTTGAAGGTGGTAATTTAACGGATGTCTGTGTTAAAACTGAACTTGATGAGGGGCAGATAGCTGCTGTTTTAAAGGAATGTCTTGAAGCATTAGCTTTCCTTCATTCTCATAGTATTATACATAGAGATATTAAATCAGATAATGTTCTCCTTGGAATGGATGGTTCAGTCAAATTAACTGATATGGGATTTTGTGCTCAAATAGCTCCAGGTTCTAAACGTACAACAATGGTTGGTACACCATATTGGATGGCTCCAGAAATTATTAGTAAAACAAAATATAACTTTAGAGTTGATATATGGAGTTTAGGTATTATGGCTTTAGAAATGGTTGATGGAGAGCCACCATATTTAAGGGAAGCTCCACTTAAAGTATGTTTTATTTAATTTAATAAGTATAGTAGTGATAATAATTTTTTTATTATTATTTTAGGCTATATATTTAATAGCTCAAAATGGTAAACCAGAAGTAAAGAAAAAACATCAATTATCATGTGAATTCAATAACTTTTTAGATCGTTGTCTTGTGGTGAATCCTGACGATAGAGCAGATACAAGTGAATTATTAGCTCATCCATTTATTAGAAAAGCTAAACCATTATCAAGTTTAGTTCCATATATCAAAGCTGTTAAAGACTTGATCAAGTCGGGTAACTGTTAAAAGTCTTGTTAAATTAAAAGAAAATAAAACAGACATAAAAAATTAAGAATATTATTATAAAAATAAATAAAAAAAAAATAATTTCACTAATTATATTATATATGAATATGAGTATTGATGTTTTTTTTAATTCTTGTAAATAAAGAAAATTATGTTTTTTTTTAATTATATATTTTGATAAATAGAAATTTTATTTATTTATTTATTTTTTTTATTTTTACAATAATGTTATATATACTTTCCCTTTTAAATGAATGATATGTAGTATCTTACAATAGATAATCTTATTTTGAAGCTAATATTTTTGTTATTTTATTGTTCTCTATAAATGTTATAAATTCCATAATTGCAGGTTTACAGTTTGGTCATGACATGTGCTTAAGATATATAATATAAATATATATATATATATATATATATATTTTTGAATTGTCGGATATATTTCTTTTATGTATGGGTAGATAATTCAATTTGTAGGAAGATGACAATTAGTACACTAATCTTTATTATAAGTGTTATAAACTAATAAAGATCTTTTTATTTTTATAAGTATTATTATCTACCGACTATCCACAATATACTTTTTCAATTTAGAACATTATCCATTGATAAAAAGACCATAATAAGATGAGGAAAAAGAAGGAGTATAGAAGAGTTTTTGATAAAAATATTTTAATGTCAACAGTTATATAGTCATATAATATATATAACTCTATTTCTATATTCAATTTGTTACATCCAAATAAATTTTATATTATTATCTTACCATACTTTTCTTTAAATATATCTTCTTTTGACAGATGGTTTAGTATAATAGGAATGAAAAAGAAGATTAAAAGAACAAATTAATTGAATCAGTACACAGATATATATTTAAAATCTTTAAAGAGTTGATAAGTCTATGATATGGTATGTAATAAAATTATTTGTTACTTTTTATGTATCATTAATAATAAATCGTCCTCCTCCTCCTATTAATTTATATAAAATATTTTTGATAAAATGAATTTGTTGAAAGACCCATATGTGGTTAGAATCATTACCACTTGTTTATTAGTAAAAGCTCTTCAAAATGGATACAACGTTTTTAATTTAAACATAAACAAAAATATTATGCAATTGAATGAGTTATTAAGAAGGTTTCACTTTATTAGATACGGTCATTGAATCATACAATAACATATAATGTTTGTATTTTTATAAAGTATCTATAATCAAACACATGTGTTGATTAATAATCTTTTAACCAGAAAAAAAAGAGTTATTTTTTTTTTTTTATAAAAGCAAAAAAAAAAATTATAACACATTACATCAATTTATACTTTAATTTAGTACTTATATATTTATTATAGTTTAATGATGTTTTGTTTTATAAATTTATATATTTTTTTAATTAAAAATACCTATAATATAAAGTTAATAATATTAAATAACTTTATATATAAAAAGATATAGTATAAGTAATATTTTATATAGAAGAAATCATTATTTAAAATAAAAAAATATATATATTTCATTTACAATAATATTTAAATAGAAAATATAGTTAGGCATAACTTATTTGATAATAAATTTGATAATAAAATAAAATTATCTTTAAAAGATATTGTAAAAAATTGATGAAAATCTATAAGATTAGTGTTATGTTAAAAAGTTATATAAACGTGTTCCATTAAAGTGTCTTTTAAACTTGTTATCAGTTCTTTTTCCTCCTGAGATAGTAATGATGAATAAAATTAGGCAAAACTTTTTTTTCCATTAACAATGAAATTTATATCTATTAAAAAAAAAGATGATTGTTAAAACTTAAACTTTGTTGATAAAAAAAATTTAATCTTCAATAATAAAAAATATATTTTTATAAATATATATTTATGAATAACTTTATAGATTATTGTTTACAGTACTACTGTATACTTTTGAATTTTAATCTGTAATGTTATAAACTTTATACTACTGTATATTATTATTACTATTTTTTTTTTATTTTAAAAGATAAAATCATCCAACATAAGTAATGTATCTATCAAACTGTAACTATTTATGTTCATATTTAATTAAACAAAAGTGTCATGAGAAGAAACATAAAATAGAAAGTTATCAAAAACAACCATATATGACACTTTTTTATTTGGTATATCAAAAACAAAAATGAAAATTTTTCTAAAAAAAAAATAAAGTAAAAGAATATATTTTTTTTATAATTATATTTTAATTACTTACTAGTGTCATGTTTTTTTTAATAAAAAAATATATAATATTAATAAACACAAATAATTTATAAAACTAATTCTTTTATATATTAAAAGTAATTAAATAGAGATAATTACAATAATTAGAAAATCAAAAAACAATTGTACTTTTATAATATTGCAAAATTTTTAATACACTACAATTTTAAAAAAAAAAAAAAGATTAATACCATATAATGATATAAATAGAAAAGGTAAAAAGTAAAGAAATTATTATTAAAGTTAAAAAAAAATGATATTTTTGTTAATGACACCAAATTTCCTCTTTATTTTAAACTAACCCCACATAAATATATATAAATTTCTTTTTTATTTTTAAAATCATATTTGGTTAATGACATTTTCTTTCAAATGAAGATTATTTTTATCACTATAGTATATTAGATTTTTAAGTAATACTATATTATATCCTTATCTACAAAGTTTATAAAAATACAATAATGGTATTGGATGTTGTAAATAGAAACATTACATTTTTATCAATCTTTGCGTGCTAAAAAATTTTCTTATTTTTATTTTTTTTCTTAATAATCATATCTTTTTTATTCTTTTACTTTTTAATCTTAACCTTTATTATATCCTTAACAATTATTAATAATATTCTTATTCTAAGGAGATGCGTGACTTTTATATAAAGGTTAATGGTAAAAGAATGTTTTATTATATATTGATGTCATATAATTACTTTTTTTCCCTACATAATAATGCTTAACATAATTTTTTTTATATTATTTTATAAATTTAAAAAAAATTTAAAAAAAAAAATTAGATTATAATAAAGGCGGTTCATGATTTCTTAAAATATATTATAGAATTATTCTTTTTATAAAATTTATAATAAAAATGTATTGAGAGAACAAAAGTTTTGCCTACTTAGATAATAGGAAACATCAAAAGGCAAACCAATGAGAGGATGTTAAAAATTTTTACTAAATATATTTTATTATTTTTACTTATTAATATATTTTATTTCTACAATTTTTTATATATATATATTATTAAATCATTTTATCAAAATTTAAAAATAATAATACATTTTCTTTTTAATTTTAACATATAAAAATAGTATTTTATTTATGTTAACAATACTTTAAAATAGTTAAGTTAAAAACGTAATTTTAGTTGTCATTAAATTAAGTTACTATCTCTATATATCTCTATATATCAACTACCAAAGAATCTTTTTTTTCCTTCTATTGACTTTATTTATAAGAAGGAGGGGTTCATCATCATCTACTAACACTTATAATTGAATTTTGCTTTACCAGCAACCAGTCATAGGGCAGAAATATGTATTATTTGGTTATGTAAAATGATGCATCTGTGGCACAATAGTTAGGATAAATATATATATATTATACGTATTACATAAATATATATTATAAATTTTCTTCTGTTTCATTATAAACCATTAAAAATAAAAATTATAATATTTTTGTTAAAAAGATATATTTTTGAATCATGACACATTATGTGCCTTTCTTACTTTTAACTAATGATTGATAATAGGAGGAGAAACTTTCATTCATAATTAGCTTTTTCTTTAACTTTAAATTATCACAAATTTTTATTATCTTATTCTACAAAACTTTAATTCTATCCTAATTTTTTCATTTTTATTATTTTATATATAAAGTTAATTTGAAATTTTTTTTTTACTTCATTTTTTTTTTATTTTTAGATATATATAATAAAAAAAATTTCAACTATTTTTGATCATTGATTAAAGATGGATTCTTTATTATCAGCTATTAATTTACCTATTTCCCCTAAAAGAGAAAGTGATAATGAAACGAAAAAAGAAATTAATCATTGTAAGTTATATAACATAATATAAAAAGTAATTACTTCTTTCCTCTTTCACGTAAATGTAGGATAAAATACTAGATATCCTATATATATATAAAAATAATTACAGTAAGATTAGCATCCCATAAAAAGAGCCTAAAAGTTAATCACTTTGTTGGTGTGTCAAAAGCCAAAATTAATTTATAACTCTTATTTTATAGAAATACAATTTAGTTTAAATGATAAGCTTTAGAGTTAATATATCTATTTTAATTACTTTGACTAATAATATGTTATTTACTAAAACAATTTTTATTATATAATATTATAATATTTTAACTTATTATTATTTTTATTTTAGCTGAAATGGTATTCAAAGAAGAAAATACTATATGTGAAGAAAATAAGGAAGAAGGTAGTGTAACGTCAAACTCCTCCACAGATACTGATGAATCATTTAAAAAATTTACAACACCCTCAATAACTCATCCATTTAATTTTGCTGTTGCAGCAGCTGCAGCAGGCCTCTCCCAACCATATACAAACAATTTATTTTTACAATCACAACTTTTTCATCAAAATTATATTCCTAATATTGCTGCAATGACAGCAGCAATGAATGCTGCAGCAACCAATAATTTTAACATGTCATCTGGTCTTGAAAATACACAATCTAAAGATGTTTTGGCATTTAATAATAACCCATCAACTACAGTATCTGTTAATATGTTAACTAGTGGAAAATCTTCCCAAACATCTAATAATATTTTTCATTCATCTAATCTTTTTGATAATCATCATATATTAGGAGGAAATCATAATGGGATAAGTGGAAAAAATTCAAATTCATCTGCCTCATTATCGTGTGCTGTATGTGGTGATGTCTCATCCGGTAAACATTATGGTATCCTTGCTTGTAATGGATGTTCAGGATTTTTTAAAAGGTATTTTTTCTTTTTAATCTTTAAAAAATATTTTATTTATTTTTTTTTATTAAAGATCTGTACGTAGAAGATTAATATATAGATGTCAAGCTGGTACAGGAAATTGTATTGTTGATAAGGCACATAGAAATCAATGTCAAGCATGTAGATTAAAAAAATGTATCGCTAAAGGAATGAATAAAGATGGTAATTTATTAAATTAAAAAAAAAATAATAATAAAATAAATCTTGTTTTTTTTTAGCTGTTCAAAATGAAAGACAACCAAGAAATATGGCTACAATAAAAAATCCCTCCGATTTAGCAATGAGAAATGGAAATATATTTGGTGATGGTGGTGGAGCATTAGCAACAACAGCTATTGATGTATTAAAAGTTAACAATGAATATTCTTGTGAAAGTGTTTCAAAATCATTATCACCAATAAAAAATGATATTTCACCGGAGACGAGTGAGTTAGCAGCAAGAATTCTTTATATGTCTATAAAATGGGCTAAAAGTTTACCTTCTTTTAATCAATTATCCTCATCAGATCAAATATTATTATTAATAGCAAATTGGTGTGATCTCTTTATTTTATCTGCATTACAATTTTCTTCAAGTATGGAAAAATTTCCTCTTATAAATGAGACAAATTTATTTTTTGAAAATGATAATAATATGTCAAAAGAGGAAAGTGTTGGTATGTTATCAATACAAAATCTTTTTAATTATATAAAAGCTGATAATGTTGATCAGGGAGAGTTTGCTTGTCTTAAAACTCTTGTTCTATTTCGACCTGGTATGTTTTATTTATATAAAAATAATATTATTTTTTTTTTTATATTATTAAATTTTTAAAAGTAAAATTTAGTAAATTTTAGTAGTATCAAAAAGTTTATATTTATCACTTATTCTTGTTTACATATTTTATACTTATTTTTAAAATATACTGTAACATATCCATATACATATACTTTTATATTGATACTTTCTTCCTATATAATAATGTATTATCTCTAAAAATTTAGTTTAATGGCATTGATGTAAATTGCATAGTAAGATAGGATAAACCGTGATATATCTCCTTGATAAAAGATGGCGCTATGGGAAAAGATCAAATTGAATTAGTAGCATTTTCATTATAAAGCATTATTTATTATCTTATGAAATACTACACACTTTCTGCTCTGGTAAATAGGAGAGTATCATCCTTTTAAGTGACTTTCTCTTTTCCACCGTAAACAAAATTAGATCTTTCAATATATGATAGTTGAAAAATATAAATAAAATTGAATGGTAGATGATAGAAAAAGAAATACCAAATGTGTTAATACTAATAAAATTGAATATATATAATCACTTTAGGGAGTTCTTTTTACTTTAATAATAAAATAAATAAATAAATCTATAAAGAAAATATTAATTTTTTTTCTTTATATTTATAGAAATTCATGGATTAACAGATATATGTTTAGTTGAAAGTTTACAAGATCAAGCACAAATGATGCTAGGACAACATACTGGTAAGACAAGCTCTAAACCAACAAGATTTGGAAAATTATTATTATTTTTACCACTTCTTAAAACAATTGATAAAAGAATTGTAAAGAATGAACTTTTAGGGAAAGCTTTTAGAAATGTACCAATTGAAAAAGTAATACAAAATATTCTTAATGATTGAAAAAAAAATTTTTTTTTTTTTTTATAAAATTTTAACAATTTCTTATAAATAATATTAAAGTATATGTTTATAATATTTAACAAAATTTTTGTAAAGTAAATGTTTATTTAATTGTGGAAGAGTATATGTTTAATAAAATAAATAGAAATTACAATACTTTAAATTTACAATAGTATAATTGAGTTATTTAAAAAAAATATAAAAAATTATTTATTAATAAAAAAAAATTTTCTTGTTTATTTTTAATCAAATAAAATTATCATAATTATTAAAAAGTATATTTTTATATAAATTTTATTTAATCTTCTTTAAAGATTTTTATCTTCTTAACTTTTGTTTTCTACATTTAACATATATATTTCATTCTTCTTTTTTAAAATATTTCTATTAACAAGAAGATTATTTATTTAGTATTTCTTTTAGAATAAATAACAAAGATTTTGTTAAAGTTTTAATTTTAAAAATCTTATTTTGTATAGTTTATCATATATATACATAAAATATAATATGTACTTTGAATAGGTCAACTATCTTGAAGACAAATTATTATGTAAATATATTTCTTGAATCAAAAAGAGTATATCATCTTTTTGATTACTTTTAATTCAATTATATAATTTTAACTATCATTTCTAGTTGTATCAATTTTTATTTCAATCATTTTTTTTTCTAATAACTTACATTATATTTAATGTTATAGAATTAATTATATAATTATGTATATTTATAAAATTGGTTTTATCAGATAAAAGTTAACATATTTGTCAATAATTTTTTTTAATAATTTGAAATATTTTCATCTGACTGATTTTCTTCTTCATTCTTCAACATACTTTCAAGGTGAAATTAAAAAGTTTTAAAGGAGAAAAATTGACAAATATTCTATTTAATTAAGTCTAATATTTGGTGTATTACAAACAAAAGTTTTTTATTTTTAATTTATTATTAAAATTTATCCTAATTATATAAAGCTATTAGCCTATTTTTTTATTTAAAATAATTAAAAAAAACTATACTTAATCTTAATAAATCTTTTCATTGTTAAATTTTTATTTTATTTTTTCTTTTTCATGCCAATAAACAATTTGAAAATTGTAATGTTATAGAAAAAAAACTAATTTTCTATTTCCACAAATATTATGTAAATGAAAAACATGCATTTTCCAACTCAAAATATCATTTCCATTTTTTTGAAATTACACTATAATAAAACATTTTATAAAAATTTTATATGAAAATATTATATGACATTAAGAGCGAATAATATGATAAGGTGATAAAATAAAAATATATGTTACATAATCAATTGTTAAGTTTTCAACATTTAAAAATTATAAAATTTATTTCTTAATCAAAGTGATTTTTGCTGCAATTAAAATTTAATTCATACAACCTTTTTAGAAACTATTTATAATATATAGGTTTTTATAATATACCCCTTTTTGAAATGTAAATATTTTATTATAAATATATGCATTTTATTTCAAATACGTTACTATTTTATTATACCTGTATAAACTTTTCATGTTCTGATAAGTAAAAAAAAAATTTTATATTGTAGTTTGATAATTTATATTTACTCTCTTTAATTTTATATATATTTAATTTTCTTTAGATACCCTCTCTCACAGAAGTAGGAGTGAAAAAATTTTTTACATTATATTTTATATATCTTATATTTAATACTTATTTATAAATATATAATTTTTACTTTTTATTATCTTTATTATATAATATTAGTTTGTAAAACACATCATATCAGAAAGTATCTAAAATTATTTTAATGATTGAATTATAATCCTATTATTAAGATAATAAAAAAATTATTAACTAGAAAAAATTTAATATTTAATTATATATAAAATAGACTATTTTAGAAATTAAAAAAAAAAGCATTAATATTTATTCACAATTTTTTTTACGTTATAATTTATTTAAAATAACTATTATAATCTTTCATTTTTGACTCTAACAACACATTAATATTATATTATGTATATATATATATATTTAACTATACATTAATTATATTTTATAATAAAAAAAAAATGTAAACTTCTTACAATTGTTTATTCTCAATTGTAAGGTTTTCCTGTCAATATCATTTAAAACAACTTATCAATAATTGCGTAAAAATTATGAGTAGATTTTACCTTCCATCACCAACATCCTCATTATTCCCATCTCTACACAATTTTAAATTTCTTCATTCATAATATTAATGTGATTCCATGCGCTTTCAATCTCCTACTCATCATGAAAGATAAATAGTATTGTGCTATTCTAATGTTAAACAAAAAAAAATAAAAAAGCATTCATTTTTAAAAATGTTTATTCTTGAAAGATATTTAATTCTGTCTTCAGGTATCTTTAAAATATATGTTTCTATCTAACATAATATATATTTATACACTTTAATTATTTCTTTTTAAAAATATTAATGTCAACTATTTTCAAAATAAAAATATTATTATTAGATGAGATTTATAATTTTTTTTTTTTAATTTTTTAACACTTATTTTTTCATTTAAATAATCTTTGGGTATATTTTTAAATTTAATTTGCCATTAAAAACTTGTTTTTGACTTTTTTTCTATTTAATTAATATTATATATATATTTTTTTGGTAATAAAAAATGTTTTTCAAGAGCAAAATATGTATTAGCTTTTACATTTGTTTTTTAAATTTTTAATTGTTTACTTATATGAATTTTTTTTATCATTTTTACCTAAAAAAAATATTTTTTTTTACCTATTATATTAAAAAAAATAATTTTCATTTTATATTATTATAAATATTTATTTTAAATAAGTATTATAAAGATGTTAAGGATGATTAATTGAAAATACATTATCAGATAATCATCTTTTCATCCGGTATAGTTATAACTTTTTAATAAATTTAATGTATTTTATTATTTTGATTAACTCTAAAAGTGTAATTTAAGTGACTTTTCATATATCATTCTTCCTGTATTCTTCTATGAATGGGAAGTTGAAATATAATACATATACAAGAGGTCAACAGAACCTCTTTTTTTTTGTTTCTTTAATTGCTTGCTTTTTACAAATTTTAGTGAAAGGCGGTAGATAGGTGACCAAACAGGGGGATATATAGAGATAGCGAGATATATTAAAAGATAATAGTTTGAGGTTATCCCTTCATATGTTATTAAATGTGGAGGTTACAACATTTTACAAAAATGCAGATGTCTCATTTAATGTTAGAATAGAGATTTAATATCTATCTATCAATAATAATATAACAACTTTTTTGCACTTTATATAATTAATTTATTAATTATTAATATTATGGTTAATTTTTTATAATATTATTTTAAATTTATATATATTATTTTATTTTAAATATTTAGTTTTAATGTTTATTAGAAATATATTTTTATTTTAACTTTTGTATTATTAAGAAAAGATAAATAATTTAATATAAAACTAATATATGCCAACATATACTAATCTATTACTAATCACTTACATCTGTTTTAGTAAACAAATATAAATATGGAGTATAATTAGCCATATACTAAATTATAAATAATTATATCATTCCATATTAATATATCAAATATATAATCATAAAGACAATTATTATTATAACAATTAAATTATACCAACTATATATATATATATATATATATCTATATAAACTAAATTATTATTACTACAATATTTTAAAAACTTTTTATTTTAATTTGTAATATCCATTAAATCTTTTCCTATTATTTATTTACTTTGATTTGATATATATGTATATATTATATATAAATATAAATATAAACATGTATATGTCTATTTATTAAGTTTTATAAGATGATTAAACTTTTATTGTAATAATTGACAAGTATTTCTATTCTATTTCTTCATACGATAAATCAAATTTTACAATCATAAACTAAACTATTACATTCTAAACTGTTATTATTTCAAAATACTTTTCTTATATAAAAAAAATATTAAAAAAAAGAAAGTTTATGTTTTTAACCATTTTATTTGTTACTATAATATCTAATAAATAATTTATACATACAAATATATAAATGTTTATACATTTATTTATCATTATAAATTTTTAATGAAAAATGAAACTAGAATTAAAATTATTTCATATTAAAAAAAATATACATTTACATAGTCTATCAATATAATTATACATTATTGATAGAATATAATTTTTATGACGTATCACTATTGTTTTATTGATAACATATTTTTCAATTAATCTATCTTTTTTTCCTCTAAAATACAATATAAATATATATAACAAACTATACTAATTCTACACTATGATATAATGGATTATATTAATTTTTAAAATTATATTATTTATAATGTACTTTAATAATATTTACCCTATCATGAAACATTTTTATAGGTGTCAATATTATGATAAGCATAAAGTTGATTTTTTTTTTAAATATTACTAACATTTAATAGATAGAGACAACTAGTATGACTAAGTATTTTAAAATGATAAAAGATAAGAATTTTTTTTTATTATTACATTATATTTTTGTTTTATTATTAAACTTTTTCTCCATAATATAAATAGTATAAAGTATAATTGAAGTGTCTTTGTTTTTATATAATATATGTTATATTATTTCTATTTGACTAACTTTTTTATTTGATAATTTATGTGAGCAACTATTTAAAAATGTACTAAAAAAATTTATACATATTTTTTTTTTACTTTTTTTAAAAATTCTAATAACAAAAAGATATATACCAACATGTTAAAAACAAATTCCAAATATATATTTATGTATAGGTTTATATTATATAAAGTTAAAAAAATTAACTTAGATTTTTATTGGAAGTTGGAAAAGGCACTTAGATTAAAAATGCACTCTTTTATTTTAAAATTTAAGCTATTTTTTTATATTTTGTTAGTTAAGAGGGAATACCAAAATAGTTGTTGGGTTGTAAGATATATATATATATATATATATATATATATATATATATATATATATATATATGCTAAAAATGATATGTCACAATTTAAATTGTCTTTTATTATTATCAGTTTCTGACATATTAACCATTCATTGGAAGGTTTATATTATAAAAGCCATCCTTTTTATAATTAAGAACGGCATTTAATATTTATTATGTGGGAGAGTAGACTATTAATTTAAGTGTGCTATTCATTTATCATAGTTTAACATTTTGATATATTATTCTGACCTGTTAATTAATATATAAATATTTTCTTTACTTTATTTTTCTTAGGATAATTCTTTATCAAATTATAGATATGATAAAATACATTGTTTCCTATTTACATTAATAATATATTTATATATATATATATATTTACATGTTTTTTTTTTTGCTAAAAAAATATAACAAAATAAATAAACAAGGTGTGGCATGTTAGATAAATTGAAATTAACTTATGATAGTTACCAGATGTCTATTAAAGTTATCATATTTCAAATAAATTTATTTTTATATTTATTTTATTTGTAATTTTCTTTTTACTAAATATAAATTAATATAACAATAACTAAAAATTTACTTTTGTCCAATTATATATAATATTTGATATTTATATGTAATAATTTATTTTATATATTTATTTTATAACTATAACTTTTAATATTAGTATTAACATTTCCAAATATATTTGCCAAAAGTATTCTCATGCAATTAAAAATTATATTTACATAAGTTTGTGTCTTGCAATATGTTATATGAAAAAAGATTAAGATAATATCTTTTTAGACCACAAATCAGTATCCATCTTTTTCATTATACCCCTATCTCATTTTCTAATATTTCCCATTCTTTAATAGTTGATTGATGTTCCTGATGGTGATGGAACCCATTTATCAATTTACTTGGTATTATTTTGTCACTTATGTCCTTTTAACTTTTAAATATAAAATTAACTAGGACTGTTCCTTATTATATATCATATTTTACTATATATTTAAATCTAACAAGATAAATTTTAAAAATTTATCATTAATTATTAATTATATCCATAAATTTTTAATGTTTACACTTTATTCCCATAATGAAAATATAAAAGAAAAAAAAAATAGAAAATAATAAATATAATAATAAAAAAAAAACTTTAAAGATATTTGTCAAGTTGTTAATAATGTAGAATATAAAATAACAGTATTGTTTAAAATATTTTATTATATATTATATTATTCTTTTATGAGTTTTTTTTTCTTTTTTTGCATTAATATTACTTATTCATATTCCTTATTTAATAATATTTTATCTTATATTGCTTTTTTTTTTACTTTTACAATGATAATAAAAAGATATAAGATTAATGAAGATGGTATATAATATATTTTATATATCCATAGTATGACATTTTAAATATGAATGTCGTTATTTTTTGAATTAAAGTTGTAAAAGAAATAAGTTAATAATAATAATTGTTTCATTTTTAAATAGATTAAGATATCCCTTGGGATCTTTGTAAAGGACATTTTCTAATTAAAAGAAAATTTAATTTTCTCTTTTATTTTTCATTTTAATCTTTTTTTTATTATTTTGTATTGGTTATCTTATTTTGAATTATCATTTATATTTCCTATTTTTTAATATAATTTTTTTCTAAATATATTTTTATTTTATTTTTAGGTACACCATAAAATTTTAGACATAAATATATATATTAATAATATATATTTTTTTTAATATATTTTTTTAATTTTTAATAATGGAAGATCAAAAAAATAAAGATAACAATGCAATATTTAATCTTTTTGAGATCTCTTTTGATGCTGGTTCAGAACCATTATTTCATGGTGGGGAACGTATTACAGGAACAGTCAAAGTTAATTTAAATGAACAAGTAACAATAAAAGCTATAAAACTTCAATTTAAAGGAAGAGCAGCTTGGAGAGATAATGCTTCATCAAAAAGTGGTGAAGTTGAAAAAGTATTTTTTGATAAAGATTTTATTCTTCTTGAAAGACCACCAGGTCACCCTGAACCAGGACATTTTTTATGGAAACCAAATTATACATATAGCCTTCCTTTTGAATGCCCATTACCAAAAGGTTGTCCCACCTCTTATGAATCTCCCAATGCTTTTATTAGATATTTTGCTAGAATTACATTTCAAACTGATGATGTGCTTTCAGCTCAGTATACTGCCAAAAAAGGTTTTACTGTTATAAGTCCACCAGATAATAATAATGAATTAGTTATACCATCAAAAATTAATACAGTTGGTGCAAATGATACTTGCCTTTATGGTGGTTGTTGTTGTCGTGGAAAATTACAAGCAGAAGTTACATTACCTAAAAATGTATATTTTCCAGGAGAAAAAGTTTTAGGAACATTTAAAGTTCAAAATAAAAGTTCGAAAAATTTTATTGAAAAAGTTGATGTAAGACTTGTTGATAAAGCAACACTCGTAGATGGGGATGTTGATGGAACAAAAACAGTTATGTATAGAACATTAGTTCTTAGAAAACTTGAAAAAAATGATGCTATTAAAAAGAAAAAAAATATTGCAAAAGATGATGTTGAATATATGACAATTCCACCAGTTATTCCAACAACATTTTGGGATGGAGAGGATGATAATATTGGAAATGATAAAAATTATAGTTTATCGTATAATAAAACATCTATGATGGATTCTTCACCTTCAATTGCAACATTGAAATTTAGAAAAACTCCTTTCATAAAAATTGAGTATTGTATTCAAGTGACGTTTGGAGATAAAATCCTTCTTGAGTTACCAATTATTATACTTCCTTTACCTACTGAGGGTGTGAATATTGAATATAAAGAATTTCCATTAGGTCCACAAGAATTCTCTGATACTGATGAGAATGATAAAACATTAATTGGTGGACCATTTAAATATACCCCTATTTATCCAGTTTTGATAAATGCTGATGAGGTTATTAAACAGGAAGTTGAAGCATTTCATACACAAGAAACTCCAACACATCTTATATTAGAAGTCCCAGAAAATATTGTTAAAAGAGAACACTTAGAAGAAATACCAGAAGAAGTTACTAGTAAAAGTGAATTTAGTAAAGAAAGTGATGAACATGAAAATATAAAAGAAACTATAGTAACAAATAAAGTTATTGAAAAAAAAGAAAATGGTGATGTTGTAAAAGAAATTATAAAAACAACAACTGAAATTACTGAATTAGATAATAATGGTGATATAGTTGTAAAAACAGAGACATTTGTTAAGGTAAATAATAATTCACCTATTGAAGAGAAAAAAGAGACACATTATTTAATAGAACATGAAACATCACCAACTATTGAAATTTCAAATGATAATAATGACAATATTCCTAATGAAGTAGTAAGTGATGTAAAACCATTAATTGAGGAACCAGATGATGATGTTAAAGTTGGTTCAGATAATGATTCATCAATATTAAATGTTGTTATTGAAAAAAATGAAAAATTACCAAATGAAATTAATGAAAATGATAGTGAAGGAAATGCTGGTCCTAATACACATGTTGAAAAAATAGTTGAAACAAAAGAAGAAGTAGATGAAGATGGTAATACAGTTATAACAACTGTAGAAAAAGTAATTACAACAACATCATCAGGTGGTGAAGTTACAACAGAAGAGGCTAAAGAACTTTTTGATAATATAATAAAAAATAATGATGATGAGGTATTAAATGGGAATGATAATAAAACAGTGGAGACATATGAAGAGATAGATGAAGATGGAAATAGGACAATTGTCATTCATGAAAAAATTTCATCCACAACACATATGGTATCAACAGCAGCTAAGGCCAATGAAAATGGTAAAATTGATGTATCAACAGCAGTTGAACAAGAAAGTTAAATGAAGAATAATTTTTCTTTTTATATCATCCCGAGTGTTAATACCAAAAACTAATATATTGTCTTTGAACATTCATTTTATTGTAAATATTTCCAGTTTCAAAATTTCAACAATTTATAGTATAGAATGATAATGGAAATAAATTTCTTTAAATTGATTACTATAATACATAATTGATAAAAGTTATCGTTTTTTTATTGTTTTAAATTTCAGTTTTAAAATACTTTATATAAAAATAAATTAACTAGAATAAATAAATAAATAGCATAAATAATCTTTTGATATTATATTTTATAACATTAATCTATATTTTTATTATTTTAATATATTAGATTAAAAACGTAAAAATTGTAACATTTCTTTTATTATTGTAATTATTTTTTAAATTACTTAAAACATTTTATAATAATAAGATAATTAAAGAAAATATAAATAAATTTAAAATTAAAAACATTAAATTTAATGTTTTAAATTAATTTTTTGTATACTAAAATTGTATTTACATTAAAAAAACTTTATAGCTACCTATTATAATTGTATTATAATATTTTATCTTTTCATGATTGTCATGTTTTTTTAATCATTTTATTTATAATAAAAAAGAATTATAATTTTAATCAGTATTAAATAATTTTATTAGTTTTATCTAGGTATTTAAAAACACTAATATAACTTCCTATTTAAAACATCTTTTTTTTTAAATTATATGTTTTTTTGGATTAGAAATTCAACTTTTTCCTATTCTATAACTAAACCGTTTTTCATATTTTATAGTTCTTTTATATTAACAACAATTTAATAAAAAAAATATTCTTTGTTTGTTATTTACAGATTTTTCAAACAAGGAACTACAGTAGTAGAATTTATTATTTTATTTAAACTGTAATCTAACTTTCTTGAAAGTTTTAATTCTTTTGTCAACAATGTTTTTTATAAAAAAAATAACATTTTGCAAGTACATTCACTGCCTACATTCCGTTATAATATTTATCCATAGTTTTAATATGTTTTCATTGACAAAAATAACCAACCAAAATTAGTAATTGAATCAGTCACTACAATTACAAGTTCTTTTCTTAAGAAATATTGAATTATAGGGAAAATCTTGATCATCCTAACTTTTAGTTTCTAAAAATAATAATTTTTTGGGCTAAATATTTTATCTTGAAAATTTTAAATTACTTCACAAAAATAGAACAATATGATTTTAAAATTTTATACTGTATTACATAAAATCTAATCATTATATATTCAATTTTTTGATGTTAAATAAAAAATCTTTTGTAACTTAATTTTTTCATAAGTATTTTTACAACTGTCATCATCAGAATAATCTTTTTCTAAGATTTTTAAAGTTATACAATAAATGATCAACATATAGTTTGACAATATAAACAGGAACTGGGAAGCAAATTGACAAATTTGTAGTTTAGTAGTCATAAGACAAAGCATTTGATAAATTTTGAACTTTATTTATAAAGCAATTGTTCTCATTATAACTAAAAACATATTTCAGTATTTTGATAGAACTTTTAGAAACGATATATTAGGTGACAAAATTAAAAAGTTTTGATTTTTTACTTTCTTATCAATAATTGTTCTTGAAGCAACATTTTGACTTAATAATCTATCAATCAAATTAATTTTTATTTGAAAAAAATACGAATAATTCTTTTTATAAACAACAAAAAGTTTGATTTTACTACATGAAGTGAAAACTTTAAAAAAATATCTGATATATAGTATATCCCAACGTGTATATTCTTCATACGCATTATCTGATACTGAAGCTTAAAAAATATTCATCCCATGTGGGTAATTATAATTTCTAGAATAATTTTTCAATACTGATGTTATAATCTAATTGTAGAAAATTACTCTACTATTAGTTTGATACTTTTTAATGTAAACATCTTGAGATGTCTAACAAGATAGATAGATTTTTAATCAATTTGATTAAAAAATATTTTATTCATATATTAAAAACAATAATTAAATATAAAATAATTAATTATTTTAAATCAAATAAAAACAATTTTAAATTTTAAAAATTTTTTATATTATTATATTAAAAAAAATGAAGTAATTAATATAATTTAGCATTAAT
This sequence comes from Strongyloides stercoralis, assembly GCA_029582065.1. Lineage (NCBI taxonomy): Eukaryota > Metazoa > Nematoda > Chromadorea > Rhabditida > Strongyloididae > Strongyloides > Strongyloides stercoralis. Next base: position 5,513,401 of record CM055866.1, on the reverse strand, counting down.
AAGGTAAAAAATATTGTTAATTAATATGTGAAAAAATTGTTATATATTATTTAAAGGTGAAAAACAAATTATAAATAAACAAAATAAAAATTTTTATTAAAAAAATAATTTTAAGGTATGAATTATTAAATTGATTGATAATATTTTTATCAAGAATGCCAATATTAATATTTATCTATACATTTCTATATTTTTTATTTTTTTTTATAAATGTTTCTAAAAAATAAAAGATTTATGAAAAATTATTTATTGAATTCAATCGTAGATAACATACACTTGTCATAAGATAAAAATTAAGAATCATAAATTTTATTTTATCACTTTATAATTAAAAAAAAAATAACATTTTTAATTTGTATCTATTCTCTTTTAACAAATAAAATTAAGTTTTTTTTAACAAAAGATTATCTTTGAAGATTAATTGTAAATAATAGACAGATGTTTTAATATATTTTTTATATATATTTTTATTAAAATGATAACCAGGTTGATAGAAAATTTATATTTATAAATCTATCTGTTTTTTTTTTTAATTTTATTGTCAAACACATTCTTGTAAAAATAAGTATTATAATAATTTGTTATTAAACTTTTATTTATTATAAAGTGGAGGAAGAAAGAGAGGAAAATTAAAAATTTAATTATTTAAGATAATTATTTTAATAAAAATATTTACATTTATGATTTAAATAGGTTAAATTAGTCTATACATTCTTTTGTTTGTTTTGAATAACTTTTTTTTATCGTAAAAAGTTAAATTTATCTTACAATTCTATTAAAAGATTTGATTTTTTTTATTAATTTTTAAAGTATAAAAAAAATCTTAATTAAATTTTGTCACTCCACTGTTTATCAATTTTTATAATATAATATTTATTTTATTTAATGATCAAAATTTTTTGCAAAAAAAAAAATACTAAATTTGTTGATATTTATATAAAATGGATAATTGAAATAATATATTCTTATGTATTTTATTTGATTTAACTTAAATTTATCTATATTCTTCGAAAGGTTCATATATTTTAAAACTTTTCAAGTTTAGCGATAAGATATAGTTTGTTAAAAAGATGCAAGTTGTAGCTTAGAAAGTAATCCTGTAATAAAAGAAATAATTTTACTTACAAGTATGTTGATGATTATATAATATATACAATATTCATTCAAAGTAATGTTATCTATATATAAAATCTTTCTTTTTTTTTAATTTATATATACCTATCAAAGTATCAACAAAAATTCCAATAAATATGTTATTAATATTTGGAAAATGAGATATTTATTTTTTTTATATCTAATTTACTATATATCTACTACAACTATTAATAGTTTGTTGTTAAATTAATAATGTTTAAAGAATTTTGTATACTCAATAGATGATATGTTATGAAATTAATGAATAACTATAAAATAGATTAATAGTATAAAAATAAAACTATACCATGAAGATGTAATATATATATCTATCATTTACTTTTTACCCTTTTAACTTTTCAAATAATTCAACAAGAATACAAAATGTCTTTTTTCCATTTTTTACTTTTTTTTTCATTTTCCCATGCCATTACTTTTGTTAAATAAAAATCAAAAAAGTTTATACATTGATAAATATATTATTTTAAAAATGAATATATCATAAAAATAAATTGTTAAAATTTTTAAAAATAAATAATTTGAAATAAAAATAGTAAAAAAAATTGTTAAGATAGATATTAACTATACCTTGACTAATTTCCTTTTAACGTTTATTTTTTGTTCATTTTTGTAAAACAATACATTCCCAAATGACTAATATTTTATCTTTTCATCAACTTTTTATTAAAAAGTTTTCCAATAATTATAAAAGATATGTCATATAAATGTTCCTTTTTAATTCAAAAAATTTTGAAAAATATTTATTTTTTTTATGTTTCTATTTTTTTATTTGTCAATTTTATAAATTTTAAAAGTGTCATTTTAAGATAAAAATGTCACTTATGCGTTAGAGTAAAGTATATGTATATTACAATCAAAATATATTTATTTATACACAAAGTCCTGAGAATCATTTTTGGGTGGAGTGAATATAAAGATTATATATATTATTGGTATAATATTAAGAAAAAATTCTATATATTTACGTCATATTCATTTATAATATCTTAATTAATAAATTTTATTATATTTATTATGTATATGTTTAAATATATAGATAAAAGTAAAGAAACATTTACAGTTATAATAATATTATTATGATATTTAGTTGTTATATTATCCAGTATCTTTCATTAAAATACATAAAATTTGTATCATGAATATTAATTTTTCCATAAATTTTAAATATATTAAATTATTTTATCTTATCACATCGTTTTTCGATAGTCATCTTTATTTTGTAATATTTCGTTATTATACATTTTTAATTATATTGATAATATATAAAATATTTGTTTTGATAAATAATTATGATATCTATTATTATGGGTGGTATTCAAATAAGGTAGATATTCTATAAATAATAATAAAATTTATTATATTGTTACTGAAATAAAACTTTTTTTTATCTTTAAAATGTGATTAGAAGTTCATTAATAAACCTCACATTAAACAATAATTGTTGTTTTATATCTTCTCAATAGATGAGGTAAAATTAATCTAATAAATGTAATTTATTTAAATGTTTAATAAATATTTAATCCTCTAAAGATGATAAGAAAAATGATTAATTTACTTTTGTTAAGGATAATTTTTATTTATATTTAATCTATATAATTTATAAGTTATTAAAATTTCATTCTTCCATTATCACCATAAATATTTTTTTTTATCTTAATACAAATTATTATATTTATTTTTTTTTAATAATATATAATATTATTATTTATAAATTTCAAAAATATAAAGAAATATCCACTTCTCATGATTCCATTTGTTTTATATGTTAAAATAATTTTTATATCTAAATCAAATAAATAATTTAGACAAAAGTTTTAATTTATTATTTTAAGTATTAACAAAAATCTAAATAAAAAATCATTAAAAAAATAGTAATAAGTAATATGAATAAAAAAATAATATTTCATTTTATTATTTTTTAAAACTGACAACTAAAAATTCGTATTTAAAAAGTAAGGTAATGATAATGATTGATATATATATATTTTTTTTTATTTATAACAATATTAGAAAATAATTTTGAAAATGTAAATTTTTATTACAAAACTAAATTTTCAATTATTTTATCATATTTATATCTATTAAATATACTTAATAAAATTTTAGTTAACATTTTTAAACTAATATCTCTTTCAAAATAACATTAATATTTATTTGAATTATTATAAAAATTTTTATAATATATTTTCACATTTCTACTTTTGACTTTGATATCTTTTTTAACAAATCAAAAGAATGAAATTTTATGATTTATATTACCCTTTCATTTGTTACTCACATTTTTATCTTTATAAGTAATATTTCTATTTTTTTTAACCTTTATATTTTTTTGTTTAAATGTTTATTATTTTATTAATTATATTTTAACAATAGTAATTACTACTTATTTTTTGTTAGAACGACAAATTGATTATAACGAAAGAAAAAATTTCATTGGTTTTTGTATGAGCTTTTTTAATTCCAAAAAAAAAAAAATAATAATAGTAAAAATATAAAAGAATCATTTTAATAAATGTTTAGATCAAGACATATAACATATTGTACTTTGACAAAGAAACATTTTTAATTTTATTGTGAAAGTTATTATGGTAATAGTGGAGAAAAACTTTATTAATTTATTGACATTATATTTTTTATTAATCATAATTCCCATAATTTTATCAAATAAATATCATGACAAAAATATTATAAATAAAGACAAAGGAAGGAGGAATAATGTAAATACAAAAAGTATCAACTCAATTGACAATAATAAATTTATTAGTGATAAAAATGATTTAAACTTAAATAAATTGGAAGAGGACGCCATTGTATGTCTTGATCATTAAATAAAAATTATTTTGTTTATTTTTCCAGAAATTTCTCTATCGTTATGGTTATTTAAGGAGTACCAAATTGAAAGATAAAAACAATGATATAAAAAGAAAACGTTTTAAGCGTGGAATTGAAAAATTTCAAAAATTTGTTGGATTAAATAATACTGGTAAGTGTATTTTTGTAAAAATTTATAATTACAACAACAACTCTTGTATTATTAAATAGATATGTTTATTTAAGAAATAAAAAAAATATTTTTAATGAATTAAATTAATTTACATTAGTATAAAAATAGTTAATACAAACATTTGTTTGTTTAAAAATAAAAAAAATAACCATTTGTTATTTTAAATTTACAATTTCTATTTTTAGGATATCTAGATAATGAAACAATAAAATTAATGAAAATAAGTAGATGTGGTAATAAAGATGTTTTTAAAAACACAAGAGGAAGAAGATATGTTTTTGAAGGTAAGTATCATTAAGATACTGTAAATTTATTAATCTTTTTTTTTAATAATTTATTCTTGAATTATTAAAAATTACACTAAAAAAAATATATGTACATATTTATAAAAAATAAAGATTACATAATAATAATAATAATAATAGAAAAAAAAACTTCATTATTTGATTAATTATATTTATATTATTATTTGATAGATGTATATATTTATTAATTATAGGATCTCATTGGGGTAAAGTAAATATTAGTTGGACAATATCACAACATTCATCTAAATTTCCAAGGCATCTTGTTTATAGAACAATATCAAGAGCATTCGGGGTATGGCAACATGATACACCTTTAACATTTTCATATGTTAAAAATGGACCAGCTGATATTAAAGTAGGATTTTTTAAAAGAAAACATGGTGATGATGAAGATTTTGATGGACCAGGTGGTATACTGGGACATGGATATTTTCCAAGATATGGTGGTGAGGTTCATTTTGATGATGATGAATATTTTTCAATTGGTAGTCATCATTATCAAGGTATTAGTCTTTTTTCTACAGCTGTCCATGAAATTGGCCATTCTTTAGGATTAAAACATTCATATCGTCATGACAGTATAATGAGACCTTTTTATCATCTTAGTCCATTAAAATATTTTAAATTAGGAAGAGATGATATAGAAGGTATCTTTCATATTTATGGTAGATATTTAAAATTGCCATCTAAAAATTATTCAATATATAGTTATAAAAAAAATTATTTCTTTAATACAAATAAAATACCATTAATAGTTAAAAAAGATAAAAATACAACAATAAATAAAAATTTATCTAAAACACAATATTCTTATCAATTTGAAGAAAAAATAAAACAAGAAAAAAATAATCTTTCAAGTGTAATGAATATGAAACCATATAATAAAAAAATAAGACCTCCTAATTTATGTAAAGATTCATCAATTGATGCTATAGTAGAATTATTAAATGAAACAGTTATTATATTTAAAGATAATTGGATATTTCATTTAGAAAATTCAAAAATAGTACCATCAAAAACTAAACGTATTTCAGATTTTTGGCCATCTATAACGGGTAGGATAGACGGTATAACAATGGATGTTAATGGTGATTTTTATATGTTTCAACAAAATAAATATTGGATTCTTGATAGAAATTTGTCAATAAGAAAAAATTATCCTAATTATATTTCAAAAGGTATACCTAATCTTGGTAGTGATAATATTGATGCTGTATTTCATTTTTATCTTAATGAATTACCATATATATTTAAAAGTAAGTTTTAATATATTTATTATAATAATATAAAAATACTTTATTTAAGATGATACATATTGGATATTTAAATCAAATCAACGTCATCCAAGTATTAAAAAACCAATATCAAGTATATTTAAAAATTGTGATGATTGTAAAATTCCATTAAAAATAGATGCAGCATACTCTTCATCAAGTGGTTTAAGTTATATATTTGTTGGTAAAGAATATTATCGTCTACAAAATAAGCATCCATTAAGGATAGCAAGTGGCTTTCCACAAGACAATGCCAAACATTTCTTTGGATGTAATTAATAAAATTATAAAAAAGCTTTAAAATTAAAAACGAGCTAAAATAAAATTAATTAATATAAAAAAAATTATTTTCCTTTTAAATTTAAATTAAAAATTTAGAAAACTTTTTAACTATTACTTTTTATTTTAATTATTTTTTTATTTTATAAAAAATAAATTCTTTTTATATTATTGTTATATTTAAAAATTTTAATTAATACATTACTTCCAGAGAAAGTTTATAATAAAATATTTAACCATCGTTGAATTGTTTTTTTGATGATTGAAGGCAAGATACACGAAGTGAAGGATTCATTTGTAATAATTTAAGTCCTTCCAAAAAACGAGCATATGAATTGACTAGATTTTTTGGAGATTTTGGATCTAAATCAACAATTTTAACTGAATAAATAAAATGTAACGGTGAGCTTTGAGATGTATTAGGATAAATTGTTATAATATTCTCTAAATCTTTTGAAAAGAGATCTTTTATAGAAGAATTAATTAATTTCATACTTATCATTAAAGAACAATCTTTTAATGTTGCAGCTAATAAATATTGCCATAACATATTCTCATTACTATTAGATTCAACAATTGAAGAAAGATCTTTTGTTGTCCATTGGCATATATCATTAAACATTGAACGTTCTTTAACTGAAAATTGTCTTAATATTCTAATACCTTCAACTAATCCAATTTTATCTATCTGTTGTCCCATCAATAATTCATGAATAATTGATGTTGGTTGAACAATAAAATTATTCGGATCATTATTATTGACACCTATTAATATACAGCTTAATGCATCAACAAGTACATCTACAATATTAACATCATTATTATTATTTCTAATATATCTGCTTAATTCATCAATACTTTTTTCTAATCCTTCTTTTCCTACTTGCCCTTCATTTGAGTGAATTTCTATACCATCTTTAAATATTTTCATATTTCTATGAGGATCATCTATCAGTGATTCAATTGCCCTAATCATTCGCTTTTTATCACCACTATACAAGTCTAAAGGGCAAAAATCATACATCTTAGCGAATGCTTGTGATTTCCACTTTTCAAGTTGTAAAACGCAATTATTACAATAAGGAAAATACATATTTGATAAAGAAGTATTTAAATTGGTATCACAATTAGCAATATTAAAATGAACTTGATAAAAACCTTGTTTAGGTTTAATTTCAAAAGTAATTGTAGGTGATTGAAATGAAGAGTTTTGAATAAATTTATTTATAGAAAAATTATTAACATGAATTTCGGTTGCATCTAACATTTCTAAAGCGGAAATATATGTACAATCTTGTGGTGCTAGTTGTAATTTAAGTAAAGCCAATTCATTAGGATACTTTTCTTGATTTTTCAATTCATCAATATTTTTAATAAATAAATTTACTGGTAAAGTTGGCAGTTTACTAAGTAAATGGGCATCATATATAGAAAAAGAAACAACTTTACATTTTACAAGATACTTTTCACTAAATAAAGGAGATATAAATTTATCCATATAATGATATACTAGTTTAGAAATTGAATTAAAATTTGCTAACCCAGTTTGTTTATTTTTACTAAATCTCCAAACAATTCTAACACCTGTCTTGGAGTTTTTAGCTGATACAACATAGTTAGCTCTACCCTCACCACGGTAGCAAAAAGATTCATATTCAGAGAGATCAACAATCATAACTTGGAGTGCGCTAAAATTGATACTAAAAAAATAAAATAATTAATATTAATAAATATATATTAGATAATGATAGAAATATTAAAAAAAGTAACAATGACAGAACAAATTTATGTCATTTTATACAAATAAAATATAATTTAACTTACGTAATTTATTGTTGTTCATGCTCTGATTTGATGATTCACACATTTATGAAAAGGATAAAAATGCAAAGTAATAATAAAATAAGACTAACTCAACTTTTTTACCCTTTTTTATGTGACTTTTAAAACTCTTTTGACAATATATGTTATTTACTAAAAGTATAAAATATAAAACTTTTATTAAAAAAAAAAAAAATAAAGATAAACTAAAACATTTTAAATAGTAAAGGTTAACTTTTATAAATATTTTGATTTTCCTGTTTAATAATGATTAAAAAAAATAAATTGTTAATTAAAAAATATTACTTTTAGTAAATTTATGATTTTAATAAAACACAATTAGTTAAATAAAAAAGAAGTGTGTATCAATATTTATTAATATGAATCAGGTCTACTGTAGTGTTACAATAAAACATATGGGTATTTATATATAAGCAATAATCAAAATGTTAAAAATGATGATTAAGAAGTATGATAATATAGAAATAATAATTAAATATTTAGATAAAATAAAACACCATTATAATCATTGTATAATTTGCAACATTACATCAACTTTATCTATAAACAGTGTTTCAAAATTTATAAAAAAGAAAAGTAATAATTGCTAATGTTAAAATACTCCTATAAATATATGACCAAAATTGCTTTGAAAAACTGCCTTATCATGTGAAAACATTTTTGGTTAAATAATAAATACTATTAAATAAAGAAGATAAACTTTAAAAAATGTATGGAAAAAATTGATAAATACTATCATGTTTTGTACTAAATCTTCCCAATTAAGTAGAGATTATTTTTAATACATTAAATAATACCTTAAAATATAAATATTTAACAAAAACAAGATCTATGTTTTGATTCAAAAAGTTATATACTGTGAAAAGTTTAGTGCTGTCAGTTAGTTAAAATTTTAATGTGAAATCCTAACTAGAATTTCTGTTTAATAGAAGTGACAATGTTCCAGCATGTAAACTTGGTTTTAAAAAAAAAAATTAATAATTACTTTACCATATTTAAAAAAATATTTTTTTTGCCCTTCTTTTGTTTATTTTAATAATTTTTTTTATTTAGAAGTATGACGTCTTTGGCACGTCAATTAGAACAACTTAAAACACCCGTTACTGATAATTTGGGTGCTGAACGTCAAATAGTATCTTTTCTTTTTGATAAAAAACAAGCTGGGGCGTTAGATAGGGAAAAGTTTTATCAAATTGGACTTAGTGGGTTGAAACAGTTAAAAGAGCTAGATCCAGATATTGATTGTTATGAGCCAGATTTGTTTACTGAAGATAAAATCAATTTTCAGCGTTCAATGTTATCAGTGGAAGAAAATGAAAAACTTAATAATAGTTTAGAAAAAATGTTATTTATTTTAGCTCCATACTTTCAACATACAGCTTGCCATCAAGTATTAGAATGGTTGATTTACAAATATCAAATTCAATCGTTTAATGCAAAAGATGTTGCTGCAATTTTTTTTCCTTATCATTCAACAAATTCATATGCTAGATTAATAACAATATTAAAAGTTAAAAATACTGAATGGAATTGGTTAGTTCCATTTGCTAAGGAAGGTGTCTCCATACCATTTCATAGAGTTTTGAGGCATTGTAAAAATTTCAATTATCAATTTATTAGTACTGTATGTAGTATAATACAAAGGGCAATTAAAGTTGTAGGAGTAGAATATTTAGATTCAAAATGTAATATGTATTATTCATTATTTGCCAGTCTTGCAATTCATGTACTTGAAGAAAGTAAAAATATTGACAATATATTAATTGGTAGAATTTTACCTGTTATTGGTGAAGGATTAAAAAGTAAATCATTTTCATTCAAATGTGCTACAATGATGGTGGTTACTCAACTTGCTTGTAGTGTTGAATTAGCCTCTGATATACTAGAATCTATTATTAAAATGTTGTTACTTAAAATGAAGCCTTCCATCTTTCCATTAGCCATTCAGACGATTGTTGTTTTATGTCAAAGACAAAATGTTACCTTACTTCCATCTAAAACTTGGAGAAAAATTATAGTTAAAAATGAAGAATATGATATTAGTAGTGTTTTAATGGAACTTTCAAAAGATACGGATATTAGTAAATTTTTACTTGCTGTTTATAGGACAATGTTTGAGTTACTAAAAGAAAAACAAATTCAATCTGAATCTATGGATAATTTTTTTATTGTATTTAAATTATTTACAGATACTGAATTTTTGACACTTTCAGATGCAGTATCTTTATTTGAATTGATGTTTGATCATTATGGAAGTTGTAAGAATGCAAATGAACCTATTTATGGTTTTGATTTAATGCCAAAATCTTTCCAAATACATATGCGTGGTGTTATTTTAAGATTTGTTGATGCATTTGATGCTAGGCGTGCAGAATGGATTTATAAGGATATGGATGTTATAACAAAAATAATGCATGATTGTAAAATAGAAGATCAAGAATTAGGTGAAATAACAGGTAATTCAAAAGGACAAAAAAGTAAGAAAAGATTGAGTACTTCAAATAACATAGCTTCTATTACAACTTCATCTATGGATAATGAAGCTGTTAAAAAAATTAAATTAGTTGAAAAAGATGAAATTTTAAATAATGTACAAGTAGTTGTTGAAGAGAAAAAACCATTTAAAGGTACCATTCAAAAGTTATTAGATTATATTGAGAATGAAAAGTATGAAAAAATGGTATGGGCTTTAAAAAGTTTTGAAAATAGTGAGTATATTAATAGTCAACCACATGATGATTTGATAGAATTTGCTATGGAAGGATTTTTAATGATTATAAAAAATAAAGCTTCTGATTATCATAGTAAAATTAAAAGCGCATTATGTAAAATTCCTTACAATACAGGTGATGTTTTACGTTTATTGAATCAACCTAAAGCTATAATGACTCCTGCTAGAAAAAAAGCTGCAATAAATAGTAAATCTTATTTTGAAAATCACTCCCCAGAAGAGGTAGAAAAAAGAATTATAACTGCATTAGAAGTATTTATTGTAGTTGAATCGTTCCCTGTAAACCATGAAGTTATTATGATTCTTTTTGATATTATGAATAATGAAACTAACAAAGGAATAACTGATCCAGAATCAACATCTATATATGTTCAAAAATTGACACTTTCATTACTAATTAAAGCTTTTGATAAACCAGGAAACTACAAAATTAAAGAAAGTGATTTAAAATTAGATCCACTAGTTAAACATATAAGATCTGTTACTAATTTACGTATTCTTAGAAGTTCTATGATGTTGCTAATTGCTGCATTGAATGTTTCCCCTGTACGTGTTATCAAACAAATTATGTCTGTCTTTACATTTATGGGAACATCTACTGTTAAAAAAGATAATGGTTTAACTTTAGAAATATTTGAAGAAGCTGCTACTGCTCTATTCAAATCAGTTAGAATATTAGATAAAAAATCTAAAAATGGACCTAAACATAGGCCAAATGAACAATTAATTGGAATATCAAAAGTTTTATGTCAAAGTATTTTAGATATTCCTATTCATAGGCGTATAACAATAGTTAGACATATTTCAAAATGTGTAGGACCAACAAAAGTATGGATAGTTATTTTAATTTTATTTGAAGAATACTGTATGAGGTGGCAAAAAAATTCTGAACAATTAAAAAATGATGGAGAAATTTTTGAAGAGTTATGTCTAGAAATGATTTTACAATTTACCCCAGAAATACAATTTTTTATTATTCATGACATTTTAAGGTATATTATTTATCTTGGTGGTGATAAAACACCAGAACATTTTAATGCAAAAAAATATCCAAATATTATTGATAGAGAAAAGTTTAGTATGCCAAAATTGAGACATCTTCGTTTTGTTATATTAGGATTTATTATCAAATTATTAAATTATAAACCATTATATGATAAATTTTTACCAATGTCTGATGAGCAGATTACAAAAAATTTTTCTGCTGTTGGAAAAAATCTTTTACTTGTAATCATTGATGTAGATGACTTTTTAACGGAGCAACTTAATGAAGCAGATAATAAACATAAACAGGATATTATGAATGGAGAAGATACAACAATTTCCTCAATGACATTAAAATATTGGTTAGCTATATCTGCAAGAGGTGATGTCATTGGTGATAAAATTCGCAATCTACTTCCTGGTAATGTTTCTGGTAACATTATCAATGAATTATTAGATGAAAAGGATGACAAAATTAAGACTGGTATACGTGATAAAGCATTACAATTGTTGAATTCAAAACTTGTAAATGATGGATTGTTTGATAATCGTACTGGTATGGTAATGAGTAATGAATATTTAATTAAATTTGCTCAAAAATTGAAAGAATGGATTATTCCAGGGGAATCAAAAGAAGAGATTAATCGTTGTAGAAATGCTGCATTTACTTTAAAACTACTTGTTAGTCATTGTCATGATGATGAAACAACTATGGATATTTTTGTTAAATGTATGAAAGTTATTGATGGAATAACTTATTTAGATAGTTTAATGGTTGGTAATGTTTTACTATTGGCTTCAGAAATTATTAAGACGAAAAACATGAAAATTATTATTTTATATGCAGAAACTTTGGCTAAGATATGTTTTGAAACATTAACTGAATGTGATCAAACAATTACCAAGGAATCTATTAATAAAAAAAATAATAAAAATGTTGTTGAAGAAAATACCCTTATGCGTAGAAGAAGAATTTCTAAACAAAGTATATCTGGAAAGACATTTGAAGCTGATGCATTGTTTATATGTTCACTTACATGTCTTCAAAGAATTACTGAAGTTGCTATTCCATTTATTTCATCTCACTTAGAAAAACTTATTAGAATTTATTGTAGTTTATCTTTTAAATATGATGATGTTTTATATGTGCCATTCAAAGATAATTCTACATTAGTTCCTGGTACTTTTGGTCATCGTCTTAATAGTATCAAACATAGATTAAACATGATTGGAGAAGCTATTTGTAATATTGAAGTTCGAGTTGTCTTAACACCCATTCAAAATATTTTACTAGAAAAAAATGAATTTAATCCAGGTAGAATGTCTATGTTACTTAAGATTCTTTCTGAAGTATTCTTAAATACTAACTCTGACCAAGTTAAACAATACTCTAAATCTCTCTGTGAAATGTTTTTAAAACTTTTTGACATCCGTAAACATAGTACATCAGAGGAGGAACATGAAGTTGTTACAAAATGTGAATTAAATCTTATAGAAGCATTCTTGAATCTTATCGATTGTCTTTCAGAGAAAAATGTAACTCCTATATTTGCTGAAATAGTTCAGGAGATGCATTCAATTCTTCGTTCAAATTATCTTACAAATAGTGTTGAAAATCTTCAATTAATAACTTACTATACATTTTTCAATAAATTTTACAATGTTTATAGTGAATTGGCACTACCACATTTTGGAAAAATATTTGAAATGACTCCTGAAATTTTAAAGAAAACAAATGGTAGAAAAACTGATCATTCAGAACTTTTACTTTATGGAAAACATGATACGTATGAAGCTAAAAAAGCTGACTCTCTTATTTGTGCCTTATTAGATTTTATTGCTAACTGTGCTATGCATAGAGATTTCTTAACAGAGGAACGAGCTAAAATGATTTATGAAGGAGTTATTGATGAATTGGAAAATACCAAAATTTCTGGTCATGAAGAAAGGTGTAAGAAAAATCTTGCAAATGCATTTTATCATATTGCTGATTCTAATGTTGATTTGTTTAACAATGAAATGATTATTATGTTACTTGGAAAATTAAATAATGAATCATCAAAAATACGTTATAGAACTTTGGCAGTTATCGAAGTTTTAATTAATAAAATTGGAGAAGGAATGGCAACCGTCTTACCACAACTTCTTGAAGCTCTAAGAGGATGTTTATCTGATACTAACAGAAGAATTGTTGATGAAACAGATAAAATTATTAGACTTCTAAATAATAAATTCAGAGATAATGACTCTGATGATGAGGATGAATAGACTGTAATATGTTTGTTGATTGTTGATTTTTTTTTAAATTGTTAATTTTGCAAGTTTCTTGTTTTATATTGTTATGTTTTATTTTTTATAAAATTATTTTTAATTTTATACATATATATATACTTCTGTTTTTAATAATTAATAAACAATATTACTATGTAACGTTTAATAAATCAACAATTAAAAACAAAAATAAATTTACAAAACAAAGTAATTTTTTAAAATAACAACTGAAAAATTTATTTTTTCTTTGCCAAGATGACACGCCCTTTCTTTTTACTTTTAGCAATCTTTTTATCAACTTTTTCTTTTCTTCTTTTTTCAATATTTTCTTCTCTCTTGGATTGCTTCTTCATTTTATTTTCTTCAACATTTTTCTTTCTCAAAGCCCACTTCTTAGACCTTATCTCCTTGATAGCTTCTTTTCTTTTTGAAGCAGCCTTCAACAAATCTGGATTATCTTTAATTTTTTCACCTTCAGCTCTTTTCAAAGCAGCTTTCCACTTAATATTTTCTTCTATTTTATCAGCTTTTTCAGGATTTTTTTCACGAATTTGTGAAATTCTTTCTTCACGTCTTTCTGCCTTCTTTAAAAGTGCCTTAAAATCACGTCCTTTGAATAAATCTTTCTTCTCGGCTTTAGTAATTTTTTTGTCTGAGTTATCAGTGACACCTTTAATCTTTGAAAAACTTAATTTTACTTTAAGATCAGTCTTTTTTTGATCATTTTCTACTTCTGTATCCTCATTTTCTTCTACTTTAGATTTTTTTGATGAAGGTTCATTCTCATTATTTTCATTTTTTCTCTTTTCATTCCTCAAAGCTTTCTCTTTTTTTTCTTTTTTCAATTTAGACTTCTCTTTAGGTGTCAACTTTTTTCTTTGTTTCTGTTTCTTTACAGTTTCTGTGGTACTTTTTACTTCACTTTTTTTAGGAACTTCTACATTACCAGATTTTTTTGGTACAAGTTTTCCTTCCTCTTTAAGTTTAAGAATTTTAAAAATATCACTAATTTTATCAGCTACAACGTTGGAACATCTTGCATAATAACTTTTATCTTTTGGATTAATAATTCTTTTTTCTTTATTTGTAAGATTAGAATCAACTTTACTACACTTATAAAGAAGAATTTTTTTATTAGCATCAGCATCAAAACCCCACATAGATGGTGGAATAAGATCAACCATTCGTGAGAAATACTCATCAACTTCCTTAGCCATGCTGAAAAAAAAAGTAAATTTAAACTAAAAATATTAATTAATATAAATATTTAAGCGTTACAACGCAAAACAACGTATTAAAAAATAATAATAAATTTGAATAATAACTAATTTCCTACAATATATATTAATATAATAAATGACTAGAAATGTTGCAAGTCTGAATTGACTCTATTTAAAAGTTCGTCTAATCGTTTTTGAAAAATACTCCAAATATCACTAGCTAAATCATCAACGGTTGTATATTTGACAATTTTTGAATCAAACATCTCCATTATTAATAAAAATACTTTTTCTTTAAAGCAATTACATAAATCTACAAATTCTTTTGAAGAAACTCCTAAAATTCCCATTGCCAATGATGGAGATATAGTTAAAGAGATGTCATAAAAATGTGATATAAATCCATGTTCCTGTTGTAAACGTGCTTTTTTAGCTTTAACTATAGAATAAATTAATGCACTTATAGAACTTTCCTTTGTACTTTGAGAAAAAAAAGGATTTTTTACTAAAGCCATAAATGCTGAAGGTGGCTTTCTAAGATCATCAAAAGCATCTAAAACAATATAATCTAATAAGACGTCCCAAAGATTTAATTCTGGTACTTTTCTTAATTGCAATTCTGAAAACATAATATCTTCCGCATTGGGTTGATTTAAAAATTCTATCATTGAATCATATGCATCAAAAAAATCTGCTGGATCCTTACCATCTTGTTTAACAATTCCACCTAAAATTGATCTTCCACTATTAATTAACCATACTCTTTTTGATTCATCGGACATTAATAATGTAAATGCTTTCCTAATACAATAAATCTTAGCACAAAATTCATCAGGATCACTTATTTTAACAAAATCACATCTATTTTTTCTATATTTAATATCACCACGTTTTGCAGCCTCCAAACCTTCTTTATAAAAATCTAATTCATCTTTATCTAAGTCAAAAAGTTCCATTTCATCAATATCATCTCGTAATATATCGAAATTATCAATGGCAGATTGATAAGAATCTGAATCAGAAAATATGGATAAAGATCCTTGTTTAACAGCATACATATCACCATAACCACTTGGAGCTCTCTGAATTTTTCCTTCCATTTCAAAGCTACCATCACCGGCCCCACCTTCAAAGACTAATCTATTTCCGGCAGACTTTGACAATATCCGTTTTCTATTAATTTTCTTAAAATCTGACTCAGGAAAAAGTTGTAACAATTCATTTCTTATTCCTTTTAATCTATAAACTATATTAACCAATACTTCTATAGATTCTCTTTCAATATTAACAGAATCTGCTATAATTTTTTCTAAAGTATCTATTAAATTACTTAAACTCTCCAAGTCATTTATCCTTCCATCATTATTTTTTAAACTTTTTAATGAAACATTTCTTCTTAATTTTGATTTTCTATATTTAAAAATAATTTTATGCCATTTATTAATAAACATACCTTTGGGTAAGATAATATATTGAAATTAAACTAACAACACCAGCAGAAGCAAAAAAAATTTTTTGAAAAGAATTTTTTGAAAAAAGTGACAGAATACCTGGAGTCATTGATTAATGATAGATATAATAAAAGTATTTTCTTAAGATAATAAAAAGTTACAATCCCAAAGGCTTAGGATAAATGAAACGCGCAATTAATATAAAAAGTTTTAATAAAAAAATAATTGTCCCAACTCGATAGATATTTTGGAGATACGTTCATTGATAAAAGTTATAAGGTATTAGTAGTAGAATAAGTTTACTCACATAGCCTGTTTTTTCTATTACTTTGAACAATATATTGAAAAATGGGAAAACATAGTAGTGGGCATGATCAAAAGAGGCATAAAACTGTTAAAACAAAAGGTTTACAAAAGTTAAAATGGTATGTTTTTTAGATATAAAATTAATATATATATTTTTAGGTTTTGCCAAATGTGTCAAAAACAGTGTAGAGATCAACATGGATTCAAATGTCATTTAACTAGTGAAGCACATCAACGGCAATTACTTTTGTTTGCAGAAAATAAAAATGAGTATATGAAAGAGTTTAATAGAGAATTTGAAACAGCTTTTTTAAAAATTTTAAAATCAACTTATGGAACTAAAAGAGTGAGGGCAAATGATGTTTATCAAGATTATATTCGTGACAAAAGTAATGTTCATATGAATGCAACATCTTGGCACACATTGACGGGATTTATTAATTACCTTGCAAAAACTGGAAAAGCTAGAATTGATGAAAATGAAAAGGGTTGGTGGATACAATATATAGATCAAGGGGCAGAATTAAGGAAAAAAATGATATTAGAAAAGGCAAAAATTGAAAAAGATGATGAGGAGAGGGAAAGAGAATTATTTTTAAAAAGAGCTGAAAGGGAAAAAAAAGAAAGTGAAGAGAAGTCAGGAGATGCAACAGAAGGGGCAAAAGAATTTTCTAAACCAGAAGGGGAATTATTGAAATTTAAATTATCATTACAGCCAAGTTCTTCTAAAGAAATTAAGGTAGTAAAACCTACTGTTGACAAGGCATTTATGAGTAGTTCATCTAAAAGCAAAAAATCTTCCTCTTCAAATGAAACTTCTACAAAACGATCAGTTTTTGAAGAAATTATGGAAATAGAAGCACAGAAAAAAGATAAGAAATTTAAGAAGTATCGTTAGAAAAGTGTATTTATATAATAAAATAAAAAAATTTCTCAAAAACTGACTTCCAGAATAAATGTATTTTAATGGACAATATGGTGTTTCTATTATGTTGTTCAAAATGAAATAGTTTTTTTTATCTATTTTATTGCATGGTACTTGACGCCTACTATTTTAATTAATTATTTATAGATGGTATAAACGAAAGTATCTGTTAAATTCTCCTGAATGTTTTTCCATAATTTGATGTAAATATCATAGCCGTTATTTCTAAGTACCATCAATTTATTTTGAAAATAAAACCATCTATTTAATATTATCTAAACATGATTTCCAAAGCATTATCCTTTATGAATTCAAAAGAGAATTCTTAGGAAGAGTAAAGGTGTCAAAACTACCTTTGAAATATTCATTGGCTTTAAAATTTTATGAAAAATAAATAAGCTTGTATTTTATTGTTAAGATTGTACTGATTCTAAAGACTTTTTACTTCTAATAAAAATATTTATTTTAATAAATTTATAAAAATAAAAGTATTAAACGATAATTATTAAAGTTTTCTAATACAATAGTGGGGAAATGTTCCCTTAATGTTAATAAATTTAAATTAAACTTTTTTTTTTAAACCTATTACCTAATTTTTTTTAGAATCAATGCCTCCAAAAAATTCTAAAGGAAAAGGAAAGTCGAATAGTGGTTCAGGGGAAGCAACTGAATCAAAGAAAGAAGCAAAAGGTGGTACTGCCGTAAAAGTGAGACATATTTTGTGTGAAAAACAATCAAAAATTCTTGAAGCTCTTGCTAAACTTGAATCAGGAATGAAGTTTAATGAAGTTGCAGCTCAATATAGTGAGGATAAAGCAAGAAGTGGAGGAGATTTAGGATGGATGACACGTGGATCAATGGTTGGACCTTTTCAAGATGCCGCTTTTGCATTGACTAAAAGTACCGTTGATAAACCGATTTACACAAATCCTCCTGTAAAGACTAAATTTGGCTACCACATTATAATGATTGAGGGTAAAAAATGAGTTAAAATAATTTTTTATTGTTTATATATTTTTATAAAAAGTTATAATATAACTATGTAAGATATTTAATTAAAAGAATCATAATGTTAAATATTCAAAGTAATTTTACATATATAATCCTCCAGTAACTTCAATAACAGAACCTGTAACATATTTAGACATATCTGATCCTAAATAAATAACAGCATTAGCAATATCTTCAGGTTTTCCCATCTCTTTCATTGGAATTCCTTTACAAATTTC
Source organism: Strongyloides stercoralis (assembly GCA_029582065.1). Classification (NCBI taxonomy): domain Eukaryota; kingdom Metazoa; phylum Nematoda; class Chromadorea; order Rhabditida; family Strongyloididae; genus Strongyloides; species Strongyloides stercoralis. The sequence goes on along the minus strand of CM055866.1, from coordinate 5,494,422 downwards.
TTCCAAAACTTTTGGTGGCATAAGAGATGTCATATCTGTTGCTATAAATCCTGGCATAACAGCATTTACACGAATATTTTTTTTTGCTAATTCTTTTGCTGCTGATTTTGTATGTCCAATTACACCAGCTTTTGTGGCTGCATAATTTGTTTGACCAAAATTTCCAACTTTTCCTACAATTGAACTAATATTTATTATTGATGCTGGAGTATTATTAGCTACTGCTAATTTGGCAAAAGCTTGTGTCATTAAATGGACACCTTTTAAATTTACAGCAATAACTTTGTCAAATTGTTCCTCTGTCATCTTTAAAATAGTAGAATCTTGTGTTATTCCAGCACAATTAACTACAATTTGTGGTACTTTTTTAATATCATTTGATACAAAGTTTTTCAATCCTTCAATTTCTATAGATTTACTTACATCACATCCAAATGCAAAATTTCCTTCTCCTAATAATTTGGCAGTCTCAATGGCATTTTCCTTTTTTAAATCAACAACACAAACTTTAGCTCCATGTTCAACAAGTTTACTACAGATAGCTTTTCCAATTCCATTAGCTCCCCCTGTAACGACAGCAACTCTTCCGACTAATAAATTTGAAATAGACATTTTAACAATTATTTCTAAAATAATATTTATTTTTAAAACAAAAAATATAACTTTAATTGATAATTTATTTAAAAACAATTTTAAATAATAACAATTAAAATTGTATCTCGAAATTTTTATAAGAAAAAAAGTATAAATTTTTTTTACTGAAATACAGAATTAAAAAAATGCATTAAACTATTTTTTTTATTGTTATTATATGTGGTAAACATCAATGTTTAACAATGTTAAAATTCAAGTTAAATCCATTAAGTCTAAATTATTAAAATATCAATAAAAAGTATTGTTAATTGTTGCCAGATAAAACTTTAACCCCACGATAGACAACATAAACAATTATAGACATTGCTACAGGAATAAGAAAGTTAGTCCATGTAGAACTAGTTAAAATTTCTTTCCAATCTTCTGAAGAAGCATTACCACCAGAACTAGTACTTTTTTTAGTAGCTACTTCATCATTTGGCAACTTGCCAATAAGATATTCTTTAGCCATCTCAACAGCATCTCTAAAAAAAAAAATTTTTTTTATTAAAAATATATAAAAAAACTTACGAAGAATGACCAACATCATTGAAAGCTTCTGTTGCATCTCCACCTGCTTGATCTAAGATAACTTCTCCACCACCAGGATGTTCATCAAGGAATTTGGTTACATCAAAAACATTATCATTTAATATTATCCAACATGACTCTTTGGTATTGTGTAAAGCGACTTCAGCAGAAGAAAATTCTTTTAAATTAGGAGCCATTTTATGATTAAATAAGTGATAAAATTTATAATTATTTTTATATAAGGAAATAGTGAAGTCACGTTAAAACTACTACGCACCTATTCAAAAAATAAAGTCGCGGTCAATATTACAATGTAAAAATGTATAGTTATAAAAACTTTTATGCTACTTACTACTTTTTTACAAAAGGATAATGCATGTTTAAAATGTAGTTAAAAATGAAAAATTAAATATAAATAATATAAAATATGTTCAAATCAATTTTTTTCAAAAATATTTGACTTAAATATTTGTCAAATATTTTAAAAGTAACTTTGAATGTCATATACAAAAGTAGTATATTATTTAATTTTTTAGTATGGTTATTGCAGTTGATAAAGTCATTATCATTTATATTTTTAAATATATATCATTGTGATCAAATGCTTATATTACACAACTTTGTCATTTTCTTATTTTAAAAAGTTTAATATGATATTATGTGTTGATAGTTTGAGATAATTTTTATATTAAAAATGTGTTGTTATATCAATAAATTTTATCTAACAATAAATAATTAAATAATTATTAAATAATACGATACATCTTTTAATAAAATACTTTAAAAAAATATATTAAATATTAAAAAAAAGTTTATTTCAAATGCATATGTGTTAGTGAATAGTTAAATAAATTTGGAACTAATATTATTTTATATAATAGTTATAATACATTATTTTAAAAAAAAAGTTTTTTAAGAATGATTTAAATCAATTAATTTGTTTAAAATTCTAGTTTTAGCTTTTTTAGAAATATGGCTTGCTGTATTTAAAAATTGTGAAACTTGTATAGATGAATATTCTTTGTGTTGTGAAATCCATTGTTCTAATGAACTTTCAGATAAATAATATGCTTTAATAAAATTATCAACGTAACTTTTAAAAGTAATTGGTTTAGGAATATCACGATTCCATTCGGTATTTTCAGATTCAAGTTTAAATATCAACTGTTGAAAGTCTAGCTGCATCAATGCACGACCCTCATTAGTGCATTTTTTAGAAGATTCACAATATCCTTGAACTAAAATTCTAAATGTTAATGATATAGTTGAATTCCATATTGTATGTTTAGTATTATTTGGTACACGCATTGCTAATGATAAATTATTTAAGATTTTTGAGAATCTTTCAAATTCTGATAAAAGAAAGTCTACATAAGAACTATGTTCGCACTGAAGTTCTTTAATTTCCCATTTTGTAGAAGTTACCTGATGTAATAGTGTTTCGTAATCAATAAAATTACATGCTATTATAGCAAATCCTTTATCTCTAAATTTTGAAAGCGAAGGTAATAAAATAGTAAAAAAATTTTCTAATTTTGATTTGAAAGTTGTAATATTTTCATCAATAAAAAATGAATCTATAACTGGATGAGCTAAGTCTAATTGTTTTGACATGAAAATGATAGATTCTATAGCTACAACACGTTCTTGAATTGAGAAATAGTTATCTGGTGTTGATGTATGATTAAAATTTTCAACAAAAAATGTACTTTCTTTAGATGAATCAAATTTTATTGGTGAAGAGGGACTTAAAGATTCTTTTATTTTTTCAATTGTCGTGTTAACAGCTATATAGTCTTCATTTCTAAATGTAAATTTTTTTTCAAAATCAACATTATTTAATGGTGAATTATGTGATATAAAAAGATCATATACTAATATTAAGTGATAATAAAAAAGTTCCATCAAACTCTCTACAACATTCTCAGCTATACATGGAAAAAGTAAGGAAGCTTTTATATATTTTCCAAGAAGTTTCATTAAAGATAATGTTGTATTACATAAAACAGGAGCATTAATTTTTAAATCTTCATCAACATCTGGACTTTTATAAATATCTTCAGCTACACCAAGATTACTAAAAACTCTCTTTTTTTTTGGTGATGGTTCTTTATGTATAAATGGATTTATATAAGAATCAGGAATTAATTCATATTCTAACTCTTCACCGATACCATTGTCATCACAATTATTTTCTTTACGTTTAGAAATACAATATCTATCCTCTTTTAAAAATTGAAATTCTTGTAAATCAAAAATTGTAAATTGAAATGACACTGGAACAGGAGTAAACATTTCATTTTCAAGAAACAATTTTAATTCTTCAAGTCTTTCTTTATGATAACGTTGAAAGTATACTAAAATTTGTTTGTCTAATGTCATAGTTATTTCCACACAATTATATCCAAAATATTTTTTACCAAAATCTTTAAAAATATTAATAAATTCTACAATATCAAGAAAAGTATCAAATTTAACATATGACATATCATTACAAGCTAAAAGTATATTAATTTTGTTAGCTGCAATTTTAAAAAAATTGTAGCAAAATGTACTTAACTTGACATCTAATGAATGTGAAAAATTTTCATCTAATAACGTTGATTCACTATTTCTACAATACTTTATCATTTCATGATAACTAATAAAAATTTGTACAAAAGCAGTACATTGTTCTAATAAAGTTTCTGTCAATATTTCTGAAGTAACTTTTTCACATAATAATTCATAAGATTCCACTTCAGTTGGATCAAAATGACGATTTAATACTAGATATATTTTATCTTTGGCACATGATTCTATGGCAGTTTTATAAAAAAATATAATTTTTTCTAGAAAAACATCTAATTTAGATAAATTTTTATATGCATAATAACATTGGTGTAACTTTTGATCATCAAACTGAAATACAATGAATGCCAATGCATCCTCTAATTTATATTCCATTTTTTTCATTTTATCTTGAAACATTTTCTCCATTTTATTATATATTATAATTGAATTATATTTTTTAAGATTAGTTATTATACTATCAGATAAATTTAGAGCTTGAATAAATTGATGTTCATTTATTAAATCTTCAAATATAAAAATTTTTTCATGTAACTTTTTTATTTCTATTAAAGCAACTTTTAATCTAGTTAATAATTTTTTCTTTCTATCAACTGCAACAATTCTAAGGGTCGTTCGTGTCTGATATTGATGTACATTAAGATGTTGTCTTATATCACTAATAACTTCAAGTAATAAAGATACTTGTTCCTTTACACTATATATCTTTTCCATTTCCTCTGTAAATTCATTAGTATGATTTTTTATTTCTCCTGCAATACGTTTATTGACTATGGTCAATTGTTTTTTTAATTTATCTTTTTCATTCAATATATTTTCAAGTGTGATTCCATTATTTGTTAATTTTTTTAATTCAAAATTGACATGGGCAAAGTCATCCTCAATATAATAGGCAGCATCTAAACTTTCAAATATCTCATCTTCATCTAAATTTTCCATTTTTAGTATAGTAGATAGTTAAATAAATATACCAGATTAACAATAATCTGTATCAACAACCATATAAGATTGTCTTACCAAGAATAACAGTTATCCTGCGCATCTTTTAAACTAACTTACAATAAATAAATAAAAGTTAAATTAATTAGAAAAAGTTGAGGAGAAAAAAAAACTTTCATTGAAAATTTTTGTCATCTGATTTTATTGTTTTTTTCTTTCCCTTATCAAGTAATATTCTATTAATTATAGGATAAAATTCTATATTACCGACATAAAGACTTTAAATTATGATAAAAGTACATTAATTAATAAAAAAAACATTTTATCAAAGAATATGATTTATATTTAAAAAATTGTTTATGAGATTTTTTATTTTTTAAATCAAACATGAAATATATAGCAGTAGCCTTTATATTTTTTCTTATTATTAATGTTACATATTCTGGCTGGAGATGTACATTTTGTATGGAAGCTGTCAAATTATTAGAACAATACTTAGTTAGAAATGAGGGAAAAATTGATGGAGTAAGTTTTTTTTTTGCCAATTTTATTAATTTCTAAAGGCTGTTGACTATATTTGTGATAGACTTGTTGGAGCACTTGGTTCAATAGATGGATTTTGTAAACTTTTTCTAAATCAAGAAATTGACAAATTGATTCAAGGAATAAAAAATAATGAGCCTCCAAATGTTGTTTGTCAAAAAGTTCATTATTGTTAAAAGATAAATTTAAAAAAAAAAACTAAAATTAAAACATACTTAAGCTTCATTTGTTTTGTTAAAAAAAATAAAATTATGTATTTTAAAATTTTCTGCAGCTAAATAAATATCATATTTAAGTATAAATTAAAAATATTCATAGAAATCTTTTTATTTCGATAAAAATGAACTTTATAAATATTTTTTCGATTCTACTCCTTATTGCAATTTATGTAAATGGTCAGAATGAGACTTGTGATTCTTGTAAACGTATAATTACAATGCTTAAAGAGGAGGTTAAACCAAGTCCTGTAACTTTTTTAAGTAAAGTTGTTCATTTTTTTAAAAGAATACTTTCATTTCTTTGTAGACATGATCATGTAAGTTTAATGTCATCTTTATAATTCAATTTAAAAAAGTTACAAAACAGAGTTTGTCATGAAATCTTATTAAAAAATAATACTGTTGACAATGAAGTTTGTCGAAAAATTGAAGGAAAAGATCATAATAACGTTCTTACTATGATACGTAAAAACGAAACGACCGATGAAATTTGTAAAAAAGAAACACTTTGTTAAATAAATGTAACATTTATTTTTTTTTTTAAATTTTCTCAATAAAATATTTATTCATGTAAATTAAGTTTTAAAATACCTTCTGTTTTTTGATATTTTGGTAAATTTAATTGATATTTATCAGATAATGATTGTGGAATAAATCTTCCACCAAGATAATGTCCTGTTCCTTTAAAATATTTAGCACATAATTTTGGAGCTGTTAAAGAAATTAAAAGATCAGGTTTAATAACAGGAAAATCACCTAATAAAGGTCCTGACTCTACATCCCATCCTGATGGAATATCTATTGAAGCTATACTAGTACTAGTGTTAGCTAAATCTTTTAAAATCTCCCCATACGGTTCACGTAATGGAGGTTTAAAACTAAAACCAAAAATAGCATCAATAATAAGGGAAAATTTTTTTGTATCCTCCATTTCATTGACAAAAGGAATATTAAATTGTTGGCATTGTGTTACTAATTTTTCCATTAAAACATTTTTAGACTTTTTTGGATAAAATATTATTGGAGAGTAGCCAAATATTTTAAGATGTCTTGCACAAACAAGTCCATCACCTCCATTATTTCCTGGTCCACAAATTATTAAAATTTTATTACTCTGATTAGATAGTAAGGTTTTTTCATAATGTGAAACTACAGCTTGAGCTGATGCTAATCCAGCTAACTCCATTAATTGATCAACAGAAAATCCATAAGTTGAAAATAATTCTTGATCAATCTTAATTGCCTCATCTTGCCTGAATCAAAATTTGAGTTAAAATAAAAAAAGTAAATTAAAAGTTACTTTAAATATTTAAATGACATTTTTCTACATGTGGTTTTTAGAATATCAATAAAAATTTCTTTTCTAAATATGCTTTGCTTTAACATAAAATTTATATTACCTAAAATAAACATTAAAAAATTAGTAATCCTTATTTTATATTATTGTTAATCAAACTTTTTGTTTAAATTTATTTCTAAAAACTCTAAAATAAATATAAATAAAAGAATTTTAAATCACATGTATAAAAAAAATAAAGTAATACAAAAATAATTTATCATTTTAACTTTTGAATGTGATCGTCATATTATCTATTAAGAAATCATTTTATAATGAAAAATAATAAATAAATGTAAAAATATTTCTTGAGTTTAAAATAATTAAACATTTAGTTATTAATTTTAATTTTATTAATTATGTAATGTGCTTCAATATAACCATGAAAAAATAGTTAATTAAAAAGTAGTGTTTTTGCACGATTAATAATATTTTTAAAAAACATTTGTGTAACTTTAATTTGTCTTGAAAAGAATAAAAAATAATGTTTTGCTTAAAATTAAAACTTTTTTAATAAAATTTAAAAAATATGCCATTTATAAATAATTAATAAACTTGTAATTGAAATTAAAAAAATTAAAAATTGTTTTTTATTTATTTCTGCTCATAGTTTTTATATGTATGAACATGTATTTTAATATTATTATAAAGAAATAATAAAAAACTTTTTTTTTCTATATCTTTCTTGCTTGATATCAATCACACTTTTTAGTAGTTAAGAAAAGAATAGGAAATAATCACGCTTAAAATCATAAACTTTGATAAAATTATTTTGGAAAAAATACTTCATCCTTTTTCTTATCAAATATTACTATATAATTCTTAAGGAAGTTATTCAAATATACGGATGTAAAATATTAAAACTTGATTACGTTTAAAATAGATAAAAAAAAAGTTTGGTGATTATTAGTATAAAAAAAGTATATAAGAAGTACTTTTAAAATAATTTACCAACATTCTAATAAAATGAAATTCTTAGCTATATTCTTCTCACTCTTCCTTCTTGTTAATGTTGCATCTGCTAGTTTCAAATGCACATTATGTCTTGATGTTGTTAAAGAATTGGAACAATACTTAGCTTCTCATGAAGGAAACATTGATGGAGTAAGTTTTTTATTCCTTAATAATATAATTAATTTTTAAAGGCTGCTGATTATATTTGTGACAAAGTTACTGGAGGAATTAGTATTTTAGATCAACTTTGCAAATCTCTTTTAACTGATGAAATCGATCAATTAATTCAAGGAATTGAAAATAAAGAGCCACCACAACGTATCTGTGAAAAAGTTCACTTCTGTTAATACTAAATACTTTAAAAACAATTAATATAAAAGCATTATTAAAATTTATTGCATAAACGTATTGACTTTTTTCTTTCTAATAATTATTTTTTTTTTTAAATGGGATACATATATATCATAAAATAATGGCACTTTAATCTATTAAAAATTATAATAAAGTTAGGAGAGGTAGTATCCCCAATATATTATATTAAAAAGTACAAATAATAAAGGAAAACCCATTATTGAAAGTTGATCAATTGCATCTGTATTCCAGTAATTTGTTTCTTCAAATATAAAATAATTTCTTATACTTCTATATAATTCATTTTTTGGTTTCTTTAATGATGTTTCTAATAAAAGAGTTCTTTCAATTGGACTCATATTTGAATATACTTCTGGCACTGATGATGTGTATCTAAGATGACTACTTTCATGTTTTCCTTTTAAACGTGGATCTCCTAAAAAAAATTTATTTTTTTTACTAATTATTTTTTTCATTATATTACCTGATCCTTGAGTTCCATATTTTTTTATACCATGAGGTGAATCTTGTTTAATAACATGACTACATATTCTAGGACTATGTATAACATTTCCATTATTATTAGATAAAGGCACATTTTGTTTTAACCTTAAATTTGCTTGTTTTTCATTACTAGAAGCCATTCCACCAATAATTGCTAGCTCTAAAAGAGAACAAAAAACAAATGATAAGCAAGAAAGCATCCAGACGTCAAGTGCTTTAACGTAAGCTACTCTTGGTAAATTTCTCATAATATTACCAAATTGAAAAGTTAATGCAAGAAGTGAATTTACACCAAGCATAGTTCGAGCTGGAATCATTTTTGCTCCCAAACAAAAACTAATCCAACTAATAAATATTGTTAAATAAGTAGGAATGTATGCCTGAAGAATATACCATCCATAACGACGACTAAAAACAAAGGACATTGTTAGTTCATTCCTAAAAATATAGTAAAAAATATTAGTAATAATAAAAATATTATAAAGAGTAATTTTTCATACCAAGTTCCTGCTGGATAATTTACTTCTTCTAAGTGTGTAGAGTAATTTGTCAAAACAAAATCTGGTAATTCTATCTTTTCTTTTAATAAAAGTAATGCTGGAGTACTTGTAGAATCAAGCCATTTCATATTAACTTCCTGATTGTTATAATTAAAAGATTCTAAAGTTAAATGACATTTTGTTTTATCAAATGGAAATTGTTGAAATGTATTAAAACAAGGGCCTTTAACTTGAACTCTATAATTTACCCAAACTGTTCCATTGGGATATATCATTAAAAAAACATTTAAAAATGGACTTCTATGAATATGGGCTGCTTTACTATTAATAAATACAGTATTCGGTTTCCATATTTGTTCTAAAACTTCATTATTTAAAGATAAATTATATTTACAGGGATTCATATGATCATATTTTAATGCTTCATCATTCCATATTTCTGTAACATAAATATCCATATCAAAATCTGAAGTTATTTCATGAACAGCATTTACTTCTTGTACCCAAACTTCTAAAGTTACATCAACACCTATCTCAGAAGGTGTTTTAAACGTTTTATAACTATTTAATAATTTTTCTATTATTATTTTATCTGAAGTACAAACACCTGCATCAATAACTTCAATCATATCATTGTCCATATTTTTATTTTCCTCACTTGATGAATAAATACCTTTTTTTCCTTTATTATTTTGAAAATTAAATTCATCCTGATGGTAACTTTTTTTTGGTCCATATGTATAATGATCATTTACTTGTTCAAATTGAGGATAAATACCATAAATAAATGTTGAAATTAAAATTAAGAAAAAAATTAATATAATTATAGATAACTTTTTTAATAAAATTATCATACTTTACTTTTCTAGAAAAAAAAATAGTAATATTATTATTAATAATACATAATATATAATATTATTATAACATGATTTAAAAATTTTTTTTATCAATATAAAATTATTGTAAAAGATAATTTAAAGTAAGCACTTTTTAACTATCTAAAAGTTCTTCAAGTACTAAACCTATAGTTCTTTATTTTTATATAAGTATGAAGGAAAGATTAAGAAGAATAAATAAGGATTAGTAATGTAGTATATTTCAAACATTGAATAGTTTATCAAGCAGTTATTTTTATGGCAATTCAAACTTTTAAAGATGATATCTTTAGAGGTAAAAAGAGGTATATAAATATTATATATAAATTTTTATTAACTTAAAATTTTAAGAAAATAAATAGAAAAGGATATTGATATTATATTCGGAGATTTTTATTACTTTATGATATCATAATTGTATACATATCAATTACTAAACTTAATTAATGTTCTTTTTAAAAATAATTATCTTCATCAGTTAAAGTAAAATATGATAGAAATACATAGAAAGTTAAATGAAAAAAGTTAAAAACATATAAAAAAATATAATTATATATATCTTGTTAATGAGCATTATAATATTATTATAAAAGTTAAAATTTTATTATTCTTTTATAATACTTAAAACATTTATTTTATTATTCTTAAAAAGTTTATTTTTTATTACTTCCCAAGTTGATAATCTTTTATACATATTTTTTAAAAATATTTTAATCATTTTTTTTTTAAATCATAAAATAGCATGTTTAATAATAAACTTATCTAAAACAAATTTTTTTACTTTCTATTTTAAATATTATATATTTTTTTTATAAACCAATGTTACATTCACCATTCTACTAACATGTTCAATTTTTATATACTGTTTTTATGTCAAAAGTTAATCTTTAAAAATGAATGTTCATGAAGTAGAGAGAAAAAATTTTTTTTAACTTTATAAAAATAAAAATTATCAATATGCTATTAAAAATAAAGAATTTTATTAATCATCAAAAGTAGATTAAAAATATATCGTTGTAAAAGTTTAAATATCAAATATTGTTACATTTTATAAAATAAAAAATTTATATTTACTAGTAAAAATATGAAACTTCTATTAATAAATTAAAAATTTTATCACAAATTTTAATTTTTATTCATACAATGTTTTTTATTATTTTTTGTTACATAAATAATGTATAAACTTAAATTTATTATCAATTAAATGTTCTTATTTAGACATGTTATTTGTTCATTATTTAGCAATATTAATTTTAAATTCATCTTTTTATATATTCTGTTTTCGTAATAGCAAAATAGCTATTATGAAAACTATCACCTATGTGAAAGGGGTACGGTCTCTTGCAACATCGATTTTAATTTAATACCTAATAGAATCTCGATTACTTATGGGACCAAAATCACCATGTCATTTGCCCTACAAAATTTCTAAGCATCTTCTAATTGAAATGTGGTTTGAACTTTAAGGGCACACAAACTTTTTAGCTTTTAATTTTATTTTAAACTATATAAATGATATCATTTTAGTACTGTAAAACTTATATTTTTTTTCAATTGTATAGAAACTAAAATACTTCATAATTGCTTAAATTCTAAATATTTCTATTTATACTAAAATAGTTGTTTGTTATTAATAAAAATTTTTTTTCTAATAATAATTACACTAATATTATGCTAAAAACTTATATATATAAAAAGATAAACTTATAAAATTAACAAAAATAAAAATATATTTAATGATATACAAATGATTCTTAACATTTACATCTATTAAATTAATTTTTGGTAAAGAATAAATTAATACATTAATGATATTTTTAAAAAAAAATATTGGTAAACATTTCATTTAAAAAAAAAACAGACAAACTATTAAAAAGTATGATCATAAAATATATGAGGTAGAATATTAACTATAAAAGTTTTATTAATAATGTATTTTTAAATTTAATCACTTAACTACCAAGAATTTAAAATAAAATTTATATAATTGTAAAAAAAGATATATTAAGAAAAATCAAAGATTAACCAAAAAAAAAGTATTTCTATTAACAATAGCACAAATTATTAAATTATATTCTACAAATAATGTAATAAATTAATGAAATCTGTCAATTTATGATAATAAGTTTTAAAAATTATAATCATCACTATCATATTTTGCTATATTATAATTGCTACCCATTAATTAACAAGAATTATATTTAATATATTGTTCACACCATTTTCTATTATAAAAAAATTTAAATTATTTGTTAGAATTAATTATTAATAAAAGTGTATTATTAACAATTGAAGCAAGGGCATTTAAAAAAAATTTAATTATTCTTACCAGAAAATGTATTAATAAAATGAATCAAACTTTTTATTCTTTAAATATATTGCCATTATTAACAATAAAAATATATATTCACAAAGCATTTTATAAGATCTTATCTACTAAGAAAACTACCCATTTAAATGAAAAATAATGTAGCAAACAATTTAGTATTTTAACCTGGTAGTATTTAACACAAATATAGCATAAAATAATTTAAAGTTTAAAGGGGTATGTTAATATTGTTATTCATAAATATACAACATTTTTTATTCCCCTATAATTATTATTTAACATCCTTTCATAGAAAAAATTTATATTAAAAATTTTTTACCTGTATTTTATATATTTCCATATCTTTTGATGTAAATTAATAAATAATTCATCTTCCTGCATTTATTTTAAATGCTATTTTATTAAACATAAAGTAAAAATATACGTTGATTCGAGATTAAGTAAATAATTTTTATATATAACAAAGAAAACTAGTAATTCTGAAGATTGAAATTTATAAACAATTATATTTATTTTAAATTAAATCTTCTATAAACGTTAATTAAAATTATTAACTATATTTGTTGATGGGGTAAAAATTTTATCAACAACGAATTCCTTGTGCCACAGACATAAACACTCCAAATGATCCTCCAGACTGTGCAGCTGTCTTACCAACCTGTTTTAATAATTCACTACCTCTCAAACCCATTCTGAAAAATTTTGAAATTAAATATATTTCATCTTTAAAAATGGTTTACCTGAATCCACCAAATCCACCAAGTAATAGGCCTATTGAACCTCCAATAGCTGCACCCATAACAAAACCTAAGCGAATTTTGTCAAAGCAAGATTGTTGTCCACCAATACCACTACCAACAACAGGCATCTTTTTTATAAGCTAACTTTGAAAACGATATATAAAGAGTTTCAATTTTTCAATCACTTTACTTTAAGTATTCTTCCAATGATAGTACAATCATTCGTGTTAAGATTAAACGTTAGGGAATTTTTTTTAATTACCTTTTACTTTTTTTGATGTTTTTAAAATCAAAAAAATAAATCTTGAGAATAGGATAAACATGATTATGTCAATATACTTCAATTTTACTATTATTTTTTAAAACTTTTGTTTCCTTGGCAACATGTATTGAGTTAGTTATATATAATTTCTTTAAATAATGCTTGGCCAAAATGAATATTTGGGATTTGGCAGAACAAAAAATTGAAGAAAACAAAAGAAAAAGAAATGCAAATAACACTGGAAATGGTAAGGATTTTCTTTTTAATATATATTTTTATTTTTAGACATTTATTTATTTCATAAAGACCCTCAAGAACCTATTGAAAGTTATATAGTAATTGCAGGATACCCAAAAACAGGAAAGACAACATATTTAAATAGATTTTTAGGAAATGAGATAACAATTAATCCTACAACAATTCTTGAGTATTCCTTTGGATATAGGCATCGTGACTCTTATAAAGATATTATCCATACATGGGAATTATCTGTGGATCATAATTTATCACCCCTTCTTCAAGTTCCTCTTATAAAAAATCATTTACAAAAAAATATAGGTTTATTTATATTTTTTGACTTAACAAAACCTGAAACAATATGGATTTTAATTGAAAAATTTCTTAAAAATGGAATTCAAAAAATTGAAAGTATTACTAAAGATGATAATCAATTGAAAGATTATTTAGAAGAATTTTCATGGAAAAGAATTGGAGGAAGAGATGTAATAAATAATAATATTATAAAACCATTTCCAATTCCTTTATATTTTATAGGTGGAAAATATGATATCTTTCAAAATGAGGAATCAGAAAGAAGGAAAAATATTTGTTATTGTCTTAGACTTCTAAATTTAATTTATGGTAGTTGTTTGATGTTTTGTAGTATTAATATGGAAAATTTAGTTACAAGAATCAAAAGTTTGATAAATCATGCAGCTTTTAAGATTAATTATTCTAAAGGATTAGTTGTAGATATTAATCAACCTTTGTTTATTCCGTTTGGTGGAGATTCTTTAGAAAGTATATTGACACTTAATAATAAATCTTCTTTTACAGTTAATACGTTTGAAGAAGTTTATGAAGAGTGTGAAAAGTTTTATAATAACCTTTTTCCACAACAATTAGTCAATACATCATCAAAAGATGAAATTATAAATGATGAAAAGTTTTCTGAACCAACAGTTGATATGCTTTTTGAAGAAAGTTTAAATAATCTTCAAAGATATATAAAAGAAAATGAGGAAAGAGAAGCAACATTAGAAAGAACTTTTAAAAACACCAATTTATTTTTTTAAAATATTTTCAATAAATAAAATTTTTTTTAACATTTAAATTCTTCAGCACTTTCAGCATCTCTAGTATAATTATTCTTTAGTCTATTGAAAATATTAATTAAATCATCAATTTTTATTTCTCCACGAACTTGATTATCACGTGTACGAACATTTGCTGTTCCGTTATTCATTTCTTTTTCTCCAATAACAAGTATAAAATTAAATTGAGCAAGTTGTGCATTTCTTATTTGTTTATTCATTGTATCACTACTATCTGGATCGTAATCTACCTCAAATCCAGCATCAAAAAGTTTCTTAGTAACACCTGCTGCATATTCTTTCATAGATTCATGAACTGTAATTATCTTAATTTGTCTTGGTGATAACCAAAATGGCCATTTTCCTCCAAATGATTCAGTGAGAATAGCTGTCATTCTTTCAACGGATCCAAGAATTGCACGATGAATCATAACAGGACGACATTTTTCTCCTTTCTCATCAATATATGTTAAATCAAATCTTTCAGGAAGTTGAAAATCTAATTGAATTGTAGCACATTGATGATTCCTTTTTAAAGCATCTTGAATTGTAATATCAATTTTTGGTCCATAAAAAGCTCCATCACCAGGATTTAATTTCCATTTTTCACCACTAGCATCAAGAGCCTCCTTCAATTTATCTTCAGCTTTATTCCATGTATCCAAATCTCCAAGATATCCAGTCTCTGGTCTTGTAGAAAGATTTAAACTAAAAGTAAATCCAAAGATTTCTTCATAAACATATTTTAAAAATGCTAAACAACCAGCAATTTCTGATTTTATTTGATCTGGTCTACAGAAAATATGAGCATCATCTTGTTGAAATCGTCTTACTCTTGTAAGTCCTGTTAAAGCACCAGAAGCCTCATTTCTATGTAAAACACCAAAATCAGCAAATCTGAAAGGTAACTCATTGTGTGTTCTTGGTTTTTGGTCAAACATAAGACAATGTCCAGGACAATTCATTGGTTTTAAAGCAAATTTTTCTTTTTCAACATCGATTTGAAACATATCATCAGAATAGTGTTGCCAATGCCCAGATTGTTCCCATAATTTAGAATTATAAATATTTGGTGTAATAACTTCAGTAAAACCTCTTTTTCTATATTCTTTTTTAATAAAATTTGTAAGTGTATTGTAAATAAAAGTTCCTTTTGGATACCAAAAACAGGATCCTGGTGAAAGATGGTGGAAAAAGAATAATTCTTGATCTGTACCAATTTTTCTATGATCTCTTTTAGCAGCTTCTTCTTGAAGAGTTTTCCATTCTTTTAATTGTTTTGTATCAGGAAATGATATTCCATAAACTCTTTGTAAAGATTCAGCATCAGCTTTACCTTCCCAATAAGAGGCTGAAGTTTTTGTAATATGAAAAGCTTTAATTTTTCCAGTATTCCTTACATGAGGTCCACGACAAAGATCAATTAAACTTCCACAACGATAAACAGTTGTTGTTGGAGTGTTAATTTTTTCATTCAAAATACGAACCTTAAATTTATTATACTTAAACATTTCTAATAAATCTTCTTTCTTCATTTCTAATCTTTCAAATGGTTGTTTATCTTTGACAACACATTTAGCAACACTTTCTAATTTAGGAAAATCTTCAATTGAAACAGTTTTATTCTCTTGATACATATCATAATAAAAACCCTCTTGAATTGGTGGTCCATAACAAAGATGTCCCCCGCAACATCTTTCCATACATTCTCCCAGAATATGAGCTGAACTATGCCAAAATACAGCTTTTCCTTCATCTTCATCAAATTTTAAAATTTTAAGATTTGCATTTCCTTCAAATGGACGATCAAGATCCCATAATTCATCATTAACTTTAGCAATAACTGCATTTTCAGCCAAACTTTTAGCTATCTTTTCAGCAATATTTAATGGAGTTGTTCTCCAAGATTCCCCTTCAAATGTTTTCCCATCGGGTAATGTAATTGTTATTTTTTCTGTTGGTTTTGCAGCTATCTCAGCTTTGTACTCAGCCAATAATCGATCGAACATAACATTTCGTTCCTGGATATAATCCGGCCAGGGATTTAATTCACATTTATCCTTACTAACTTTCTGGAAAAAAAATAATTATTAAAATTAGCTAAAAAATATTTAATCTTACAATAGTTTGGATGGAAGAATTTTCTTTATTTTCAACAGTCATTTTAATAAAGCGTAAGGTAACGTATGAAGGCTTAAAATGTCCAGGAATTATACGGACAACTGATCGTGTTGAAGACCACGTGTTTAATATATAAACTGAAAATAATAATTTTTTATTACAAACAAAAAATTAAATAAACTTTTAATGACGTTGACTCAGCTTTGACACGTCTCTTATGTACTGTACCCAATTGAAATTAATTCATAATTAAATAATCATATTTCAACATTAGTAAAGAATTTCGTTTTAAGACAAATATCCGGATATTTATTTTTTATTACTACTTTAAAATTATATCTACAAATAATATTATTTTTTAAAAATATTATTTGATTTTTCATCTTATATTTTATTTTATTTATCTTCATTAAGTTTAATCATGTCATTTATTTTTCTTTAAGTTGTTAGACATTTTAAATAATGAAAATAATCTTTAAAAATAATCTTTAATTAAATACTTTTTAAAACAAATTTAAAGCAGATTATTATTAAAGCTTTTTTTAGAATATCCTTGTGATTATCCACCTTCACATTTTGTAATTTAGATAAATTATTTATTTCTTTAGAAAAACATACTTCATTTAATGGAAAAATAATAAATTGAGTGAATAGAAATGGCAAAATTGAATAAAATAATAAAAGTGTCCTAAGATTATGTTATATTTTTTAAAAAATTTTTTTTGTGAAAATAATAGTTTGGCATTGAAAAAGAATAATAAGGTTAAAGTACATGAGATATTGTAAAAAAGTTTTATAACGTCATTTATTTAATAGATAGTCGTAAAAACAATGTCGTAAACCAATTTACTATTTTTATCCTTTAGTTTAAAAATAAAAATTGAATTGTAAAAAAAAATGAAAATATTATTGAAATATTTTCTTATAATAATCATAACAAATATCTGTGTTCTTTAGGCATTAAACTATAAAATTCGGAAAATCCTAACGAAATTTTGTTATCACATTCCAAGTACTTTGTCACAGAATTATATACCTCATTAGTAATAATTCCATTTTTCAAAGCTATTATAAGATCATCTTTTGTGATAAACCCGTCTCGATTAGAATCCAATGTTCTAAAAGTAGTTTGAATACTTAATACATCGTTATTTGCCCAGATTAACTCTTTAAATTCATCAAAATCAATTTTTCCATCCTTGTTTTTATCAGCAACAAGGAACATATTATCTATTTCACATTCTGTTACATTTCCATCCATTGATCCCATTACACTTTTAAGTTCATTCCTTTCAATAAAACCATTAGAATTTAAATCAAACTTTTCAAATAATGCAGTAATTTCAATTAAAGCATCTCTATCTTGAATCTGTTTTGGTAAAGCATTCGGTTTTATAGTCTGTAATGTATTAATTTTTTTAAGAAAAAATATATCTAGTAACAATATAAAGTTTTACCTTTGTTTTTTTTTTCAATTCAGATTCTTTAGCAACACAACAACCCATCTTTATTACAGAATAATATTTGTCTTAGCTTTAAAGGTAAATATAATAATAATAATAGTAATAATAATAAAAAAATAAAAATGTTACTTTTATAATTTTCTATAATTTTATTTTGCTATTATTTGGACTATACAATTATAAAACAAATAAGTAAAAAAAACATAATACAGTAAAAATATTATTTAATAAGATACGATTTGATAAACTAATGAATTACCTAGCTTTGACGTCATTAGTGTATCTTTTTACTGCCATTAACTAACAAATTAGTATAGTTATCTACAAAAAAATTAATACTTGATGATATAATAACATTATATAAAATCAAAGATGAAATAATAATAGAACCAAATATTCAAATAGACCTCAAAATAAGGATAAATAATATTAAACTATAAATAATGTCATTTATATAAAAGATATCTTTATATATCCTAACAAATAATTGTTTATAATAACTTTTAGCATTATATTATGTTTAAAAGGAGGTACAAACTTTAAAGTAATATAGCCATAATATTCTATTAAAAAAATTTTTTTTTATAAATATATTGCCATAAAGTTTTTTTATATTTTTTGCATTAAAAAGAAAAAAAAAAGATTCTTTTTTCCTGGAAATCTAAAATAAAATATATATAAGAAAAATAAGAATTGTTAATTAAGGAAAAAAATCAAAAAGGCGTAACTATAATAAAAGAATATAATCATTTTAAAAATAAAAACTAAAGAAAATAACAATATAAATCTTAAGTATAAAGGTTTACGGATAAGAAAAAATGATTTGTGATAATGTATATTAACTATAATATGGAACATATAAATTGACAATAACAATAATAAGACATTAAGATAATAAATTTTAAAATATTGTCATTTGATATCAAGTGGTAGTTAATTTATAATAATAAATTATATAAACTTTTATTAAGCATACCTTAAATTATTAATTAAAATATAATAGTGTTAAATTTTTAAATTATTTAATTCTTATCGAGTACAAAATATAATTTTAATCTTTAATATTAAGTTATATTAGTTGTAAGATATTTCATTAAAATTTTATCACGTTTAATAAAGTTTTCCCACTTTACCAGAAGATAGTTATAATATATATTTACATAGTTACAACTATTAATACAAAGATTTTTTTTAAATATATTAAAATTAAAAAAAAAAAGATAATACAAATAGATGCATCATATAAATAAGAATTTTTAAAGATAATTTATATATTAAAGTACAACGACGTTATAAAATTAAATTTACAAATAGATTCTACTTCGATATATTAAAATATCTAAATTAAATGATGGATAAAAAAAATAAAATATTTTTTTTTAAATATCATGATAATAAGAATGTAAAATTGTAGAAAAAAAGAGAATACATAAGAACAAATTTAAGAGCATCATACTGAAACAATAATTTTTTTTTTTTAAAACATCATATATTATTTAAAAACAAAAGTTTGACTAACAAGTGAACAGATAAATTTATTATTTAAATAAACGACATATGGCACTTTTTTTATCATGCTTTAACATATCACTTATCATATGTAATAGATATATAGCCATTTTAGACATGATTTTTTTTAAAAAAAGTTTTAACATCTAAAATAGAAAGTTTAAATAGTATAAAAATTAATAGTAGCTTACATTTAACAGAATAATTTTATTTTATTTTATAAATCATGAAATATTATTAAAAATCTTAACATATCAATATATGTTTTGCTAAAAATTTTTAATATCTTATTAATTCAATATGTCTTTCTATATAATTAAAATTAATTTTTAATTTAACTTTCTCTTTTCCACATGATGAAGAAAAAGTTATTTTATTATAAAGTAATATTATTTTAACCACACATATTTTAAGATAAATCAAATTTGTTGTTTGAAGTGCATAAGTATAATTTATATTAATATATCTTTTATTACTGTGCTAGTAACTTTCAGTATAATAAAATGAAAATAAAAAAGATAACAGTATTAATTTTATTACAAATTCTAATCACAAGTAAAACAAAAATGATAAATTAAAAATATATTTATAAAAAAATTACACATTACAGGAAGTATTGAGTTTCAAAGCAAGTGTATAATTGTCATTTTCTTTTTCCAGTAAACATATTGTACTTTAATGCTGGAGATAGTAAAATACTTTTTTTCAAATAAAATAGGTGTATAAAACAATTATATAAGAATGATAAGCTCACTGACAATAAAATCAATTAATAAACAGTTAGTATTTGTTTTTGACTTGTGAGAAAATTGTAAAAAATATATAATAATGTCTGGTTAAAAGTAGTTCGTGATATAAATTATGACAAACGTGATGGTGGTCCTTCAGTTTGTGGTGTTTGTGCATTTGAATTTTGAGAAGAACGAACACCAGACAAATGATCAATCGATGTTGAAGCAACAATTTTAGCACTGTTATAAGCGGTGCCTAATTTAGATTCAAAAGATTTGAATAAGGAAGAATTTTTCATTTCATGCCATTTTGTAGCAACAGTCTCAGCTGTAGCAGCAGCAACTTCAGCAGTCTTTTGGTAAGCTTGACTATCCTTTACTTGACGAAGAGAATCATTTATTTCACTAGTAACTTCAGCAAATGGGGATACTCCTAGTTTTTTTTTTAATTCTTGTGCGTGTTTAACACGAGCATTCAATACTTGACGTAAAGTTTGAATTTCTTCTTCAGTCTATAAATATATATATAATTAAATTTATATGTATAATAAAATAACAATTACCTTTTGTAATTCTTTTTTTAATTCTTCTCTTTCATGCTCTGAGATTGGCATTGTGCCATTATATGATGGGACTAAAAAAAACGAGTTATAAATTACTATAACATTTAACATACTTTCATTTGATGGAGTTTCCATTTTCAATTAAATAGTTTTATTTAGGCCAATATTTTATCTCTAAAAATATAAAATAAACTATAAGATAGGATAAATTTATGTAATTGAAAATTGTTGAATATGCACTCTTATCTTAGTATGCCAAACAAATAAATGGCATAAGCTTGCTAAATATGGCAAACAACGATCAATTGCATTGGCAATTTATAAATATTATCCTTGCTATGCATATTGATTTAGCATTGAAAACGTGGTAATAAATTTTTAAATACTCTATTAGTACTCATATATTATAACTATTTAATTAAATTTTTTTAGTAAATAATTGTAACAAAAAAAACATTATAAATAAATGTAGAAATTAATATAAATAGTATTAAAATATAATTAAAAAATATATATGCACACAAACACCCGTTTACATAATAATTATTATACAAAACATATAAAATAAAAAAAACCACATGTATTTTGGTGTCTGTCATATTTATAAAAATTTCATAAATATCATATTTTGTTTCAATTTGTTATAATAAATTTAGAAAATGAATTTAAAATAAAAATAGATATATTTTTAAGGAAAAACCTCTTTTAGAATGAAATAAAAGAAAATTTTATACTAATTACAATATATATTTTCTATTGTTTTACTAAAGGCATGAAAACATTATAATTATAGTAATGTAACTCTATCCAAACTAATTAATTACAACCTAATTTTTCAATGTTGGATCGACAATTTGTATAATTTCTTTTCCAGAACCATCTTTAACTTTTTTACCATGTAACAAATATGGTGCTTTTAAATCATGAGAACAATTATTCCACCCAGAACCTAATCCAACACCTGTACCTAACCATATTGGGAAAGATCTTCCTTTAAAAAGTGCGAATGAAGTTATAACTCCTACAGCTCCACCAGCTAAAACTTTTAAAATAGTGTCAGCAAAACAACGATCAATTTTTTCTCCAACTATATTTTCTGAACGATCTCCCATATTGTATCCTAAAATAGATATGATAAATAACAATTATATTATGAAATATCCAAAAAAATATATAAAAATTTATCAATAAAATGTGTATAGAAAACAGTTATTTATTTTATGAAAAAGACGTGTCGGGATGCCAATTATTGGACACCTGCACCTTTATGGGAATTATTAAAAACTTTTTAACAAAACGGCATAATATACTTTATAATTTAATATTCAAAAAAGAATTGAATTTTCAAAAAGAAGTTTTTCGACTTTTTTTTTACAAAAGTCAAGCAAAAATAAGCACATGAACCGTAAACACTTTAAAAATAAAGGGAAGAACCGTTAAAAAAAAAATAAAATATAGTTAAAGCCTATCCAAATGTAAATTTGAATCCACCAAAACTTCCACCATCACCAAAATCAAAACCACCAAATCCACCTTGATGGAAATGAAATCCTTGCTGGAATGGATGTGCATGACTTCCTTGTTGTGATTCTGGATCTAATGGATCTTGCCCATTATCAAATTGTGCCTTCTTTTCTGGATCAGTTAATACTTCTTTTGCTGCAGCAATATCAATAAACATCTTCTCTGCCTTCTTCTTTTCTTCCTCATCTTGGAAGTTATCTGGATGCCATTTTCGTGCCAATTTCCTATAAGCTCTCATTACATCATTTTTCTTGGCATTCCTTTTAAGTCCAAGAATTTTATAATAATCTTTTTTCTTCGATTGTTTTAGTAATCTTTGTGCTTTTTGAAGCCCCTCAGATATAGCATTATTATTTTCATCTAATTCATGAGCCCTCTTATAATCATTAACGGCAGATTCATAATCCTCATTAAGAATATAAGCTTCAGCACGATCAGCTAAAACTTCAGCATCGTCAGAGTTTAGATTTTTTAATACTTCAGTACAATCTCTTATAGCTTCTGTACTATGTCCTGCCTTCATATTACATTTACAAGAATAACGTAATGTATCCAATTGAATACGTTCATTCTCCTTTTCTGCTTTAAATATTTCAACAGTCTTTTCTAAACATTCCATCCACTTTTTCTTTTCAATATTTTTTTCTATTTGCTCTCTTAATTTATTAAGTTTTTTAACTTTTTTAAAGAAAACAAAACATTCTTTGTCATCTGGATCAAGTTTGAGACATTCTCTAATTTGAATAAGAGCACTTCCAACATCACCAGTTAAATAATTTAATTTTGAAACTTTTAAAAATATTTCTCTAGAGTCTGAGGCTAACTTAGTAACAGCCCTATAATCAGTAATAGCTTTCTGAATTTCTCCAGTCTCCTCATAACATTTAGCCCTTTTCTTATACAATCCTGGTGCCCATTGACAATGATCAATAGTTTTTGACAAATATGGAATAGCATTAGAATAATCATTATTTTCAAAATAATTATTAGCATACTCAAACCATGTTTCAATATTTGTAACTAAATCTAATTTTTCTTTATTTTCATTAGTCTCCTCATGTTTATATACAACTTTATAATCCTCTTTGGCTTTTTCCAAATTACATTGTTTTAGGTAAACACCTCCCCTTTGATTGACAGCTGAAATAAAATCAGGCTTAAGCTTGATAACTTTTGTTAAATCTTCAATTGCAGAATCAGGTCTTCCCATAGCCAAAAGTACAGTAGCTTTTCTATATAGAGCTTGATAATTATTAGGTTCAATATCAACTGCTGATTGAAATTTTTGTACTGCCTCTTGTAATTGACCTTTTGCCAAAAATGCCATTCCTTGTTTAAGAAGACTATCTATTTCATTTCCCGATATCAGAAGGACTGTAAAAATAAATAATAATAATAAATAATTTGATTTTATCTTTTATTAATTATTACCTGGCAATAATAGGGAATATAAAAATATTCTAATTCGACACGGAGAAGTACGTACCTCCATAGAGATCTAAAAAATAATTTATATTAAAATAAAACTTATTTAGAATTTTTCAAGCACGAGTGTATAGAGTGTAGATATAGGAACACCTAAAGAAACACAATTCCAATGTATTTGTGCTGACGTCAATCACTTTTACAAATGAATAAATTAATTTTTACGAAAAAAAAACTTAAATTGATTAAAAAAATAAATAATATAAATTACTAATATCAATAAGTACAACATACAAATATAAAAATCAGTTTTTTAATAGATAACCCAACCAAAAAATTGATATTTTTTGAAACTTTTTGTTGTCTTACATACTAATGATGATGTGGAAATTGTGTGATGATATGGACGAATCTTATTGGTCAATTAAATTTTTCCAAATTAAATAAATATTTATTATAATAATTGTTAATTCTTTCTATATAAAAATTGAGATAAGAAAAATTTAAGTTTATTTAACTTTTAAACAATTAATAATATTTTTAAAAGAAATGTTTTTATATTTGTTTGTTTCTTTACTTCTAACCCAATTGTTATTAGAAACTTTTCAAAGGTCATAGTTGAAAAAATAGAAGGTAAGTTATCGCTTCTCGAGCTTTTTAGCTCAGATCAAAGTGTAGTATCTGTTCTTATCAGCTTAATCTCTGGTACAACCATCATTGATGGTTATGAGATTGGATGATTTTTGGGACCTGAATGGTTGTTGAGGCTTGCCTCTTCCCATTCACTGGTTGGCCCGGTATTGCACTTGCCACCGGGAACGGCCTAAAATTCTCCAAATATAATTGTTATTTACGATAGTTAGGTTTATTTACTTTGATATTAATTGTTATGTTGTATAAAATTTTTTGTATTATTCTTTTTTTTAATTCTATCAAATGTATCAATCATCATTCTACAAATGTTATTCTAAGTATTTTTTGTAGGACAAATGTTTTTTTTACTTTGAAAGGTGGTTAAATTTTTTGTACATTCTTTTTTATAAGTAACAGAATAGTAGGTAAAAAATTTTCTACGTAAACGTTTATTTATTAATAGAAGTAAATAAGGATGCAGGACAGTCATAAATAACATTGATGCCGTAACATAACCTTGTGCATTAGCTCTAATGTATTCACTTCCAACAATTGTACCAATCATTTTGATTGTATAAGCTATAGCTAAAAATAACATTGAAAAACAGACAATCAATGAGTATAATAAAAATGGTAGTATCGTTTTATGTTCCCTTTTATTTTTGATAAATTTTCTATACTGTATTACATTTAAAATACACATAAAAAAGGCTAGAATAAAGACTATGGATGTGAAAACGGTAGCTGTTGTATTGTTTCGTCGAGAAATTTCTGAACGTGCCATTGACAAACTATATTCATCAGCCTTTTCAAGATAATTAAGTTTAGTTTTTTCTCCAATTAAATAATAAAATACTGATAATGGAACAGAAAATTGCAAAAAAATAAATAAGCATAAAATTTTCCAATTCCAATAAACTTTATATATGATGGGAAAAGTTAATGCTACAAAACGATTAATGATTATTATTAAGTTTCCCATTTCACACCAAAAAATTGGAAGGTATGAAAAAATTGGTGACCAACGAAGGAAAGCTTCATCATATTTAAAGTAATCATAAAACCAACCCCAACTAGAAACATCAAGAAGGAATGTCATCATTAAAATATCAAAACTATCAACAAAGCCATTTATTATGAAAGTAATATAGAAAGTTTTGTTTGACTCAGCATCTTCTCTGGAACCCTTTCGATAAATAAACCATAATAATATGAAATAAAATATTATTGAAAATATTTTGAAGACAAGTAGTATATAGTCAATAACTGATGGTCCCATTTTTTTTATTAAAATTTAAAAATACAAAAGTTTTTCATAAAATATAATTTAGAATAACTTAACTATTTAATATTCTACAAATTTTATATATAAAATTAATAAATAATATAGAATTAAAATATAGACAATTAATTTTTTAACTCGTACTTGAAAAAAAAAACTTTTTTTAACTAAATACATAAAATGCAACAAATTAAAACTAGTAATTAACTTTTCCTTTAACGATATAAGTATATATTTTCACAAAGCTGCAAAATGGTTTAAAAATTTTTAATAACTAATAAGATTTAATTTAAAAAATATTAATTTTTCATATGTCGTAACTATATTTTTACTTGAGATAATTTAATAGAAAAATATGTTAATTAAAATAATTATATAAATTAGTTTTGTGAATAAGGAACTTTTTTCTGGACAGGTTTCATTAAACTTTGCATTTTAATTTTTAAAATAAAAATATAAAATTTAATTTATTTAAAAAAATACAAATTAGAATTTATTAATAATTAAAAAAAATTAATAACAACGTACTACAATAAAATATATGCATAAATATATTGAAATAAATAATTTTTTTTCCTTCAAAACATTGAAAAACATGATATTTAAAAAAATATTAATGCTAATAATTATTTGGATTAATTAAATTGTTTATTTCAGCTTTTTAAATATCTTTTATTAATGTTAGATGGTATTTTGTTGCATCAAAATGAAAAACACATTTTTTTTTATGTTGATGTTATTATTAATTATTAATATTTCAATAAAAAGATTTTATGGTTTCCGTATTCTTTATAAATGAAAAAATATATTAAAAAGTAAAAAGGACTTTAAAAAGGTGGAAAAAAACTAGTTTTTCAATAATTTTAGACTATTTTTAATTTAATACAAAAGAAAATCAAAATTTCTTTTAGATTGACATTTTGATCATTTTATTCCACTAAATTTATACATATATATCAATACACAATATAAATTATTATATTATTTTTCAGTCGACCAACAACAATTAAATATCAAACGTATTACAATATATAATCATTATATCATTTAATTTCTAATTTTCTGTATATTCATCTTAAACAAACACTAATAACTGTTGATATACATAAAAATTCGATATCAATAATAAAATTTTTAGTCCCTTTCTATACATATGTACTTTTAATAAATATCATGCATTCCAACTCTAATATTTCAATACACATTCAACTTATAGGGTCAATCTTTTTTCCAATCATAAATCATCTTTTTTTTAAATAATATGTTTAAAGAAATATAAATCTAGTCAAAATTACCATAAATGTATATTTTTTTTGTCGAATTATTTAATAACTTAACCATATTTTTACATTAATGGAAAGTCTTTTAGTTCAAACATCAATTAAAAAAAGTAGTGAAGAAAAGAATACTCCTTTAATGTCACCGATACTGTCAAATTCATATCGTCAACTTTCTCCAGAGGATGACTTAAAGTTTAGAAACAACAACAGCCAATTGTTAGTTATAAAATATTAAAAAAATTAATATTTTTTCACATTAAGGTTTTATAATTCACCACATATGCTTATAAGAATGCGACCGGAGAATATTAAATCAAAAAATGTATCAGAAAAAATTGACCAATATATAGAAACTTATGATGTTATTAAATTTAGATTATATATTTACTTTAATACAGTTCTTATATTTTTATTAATTGGTGCTGCTATTTTTTATGTAGGATTAAATAAATAAAATAATATATTTTTTTGTTTTAGAGTTTAGAAGGAAGTATTAGTATTGAAAAGGAACAAGAATACAATAATCGATGTAAATTAGAAAGAAGTCAAATACAGGAAAAAGTAAAAAAAGAAATTGAATATTTGGCCTATTCTGAGCAAGATAAGACTATTTATCAAGTTTTTTTAGACAATGAATTAAGTAAAAAAATTCAAGATTTAGTTATTGAAATGGATCAATGTCATAGGAATCTTAATATAACTAAAACTCAAGAATTGTCTTTTGTTAAATCTTTTTCTTTTGTATATTCAATAATGTCAACAGTAGGATATGGAGACGTCGTTCCATTAACAATTTCAGGAAAGTTATTTTTAGTTTTATTTTCAATTATTACAATTCCATGTTTTATTACTTTTTATATTGAATTTTCTGAAATAATAACCATTAAATTAATTAAAGTATATAACAAGATACAAAAAAAATTAACTACAAAAATTGAGATAATGTAAGGTAATTCAAATCTATATATTATATTAACAAAAATATTTTTTTAGTGGTAAAGAAATCTCTTCAACAACACTTTTGAAAGATCAAGAAACATACCAAATGTCAAAAGCTGTCATATCATTATTAGCATTTGTAGTAGTAATATTAATTACATGTTTATTACACTATCAAATTGTAAAAGATACCCCAGCTAAAGAGGATTTTGTATCTAGTCTTATGTTTGTTTTTGAATCTATAGCTTTAATTGGACTTGGATATAACGTTCCAGAAGATACTATAAAGTACATATTTATTGAGTTACCTTTTATTATAATTGGAGTAAGCTTTTTTGGTCTTTATATTAATATAATAGTAAATTTTTTACGCCATACATTGCCAACATTTATAAGCAAAAAATATCCTATAAAAGGTTTTGGTCCTAGTTCAGAAACACATTTTGTTGATTACATCCTAAAAAGGAGGAAAGTTAAAATTACTGATATTACAAGTGATTATAGGTCAGATGATTATCTTAAAAATAATTTAGAAGCTTGTACAGAACATTATTCATAACTTAAAACTTGTATTTAAATATAAAAATAAAATAAATATTTGTTATCTAATCTATTTTATTACTTTTAACCAATGCTTTATCAAAGTTAATTTTAATACATATATATATCAAAAGTTCTTGATAATAAATGAATAGAAAAAGACTAAAAGAAAAATAAGTTAATCAGATAAGGATTGATTTGACAATCAAAATTACATTTGATGATCTTTTTATAAGTTATTTACTTTTCATTTTTTAAATAAGCTAATAATACATGACTTTTTATCGAATATAATCATTCTATAAAAAAAAAAGTTATTTTATATAATCAATTTTTTGTAACTATTTCTAACTATGTTATCTCAAATTCAAAATGAAGAAACAGATAGTTTAATTAATAATGATTGTCTAGATAGGTATGTAATATATTATTAAATAATAATTATTAATTTAATTTTAGCAGATCTAATTATGGCTCAAATTTATCACACGTTTCTTCAGAGTCAGACTTTCACTGTCATAGTTTAACAACATTGGAAAATAATACTAATAAAAGAGCACAAAAAGTTTTGATTTTTTCTCTCATTATTTGTACAACATTTATGATAATTGAAGTTATTGGTGGTATTTTAGCTCAATCACTTGCAATTGTCACAGATGCTGCTCATTTATTAACAGATGTTGCCTCAATGCTTATTTCATTATTTTCAATATATGTTGCAACAAGACCTAAAAGTAAAACAATGAGTTTTGGATGGCATCGTGCTGAGGTAGTTGGAGCTTTTATTTCTGTTTTTATGATATGGATTGTTACTGGTATCTTAGTATATCTAGCTATACAAAGAATATTAACACATGAATATGAGGTTGATGGAAAAATTATGTCTATAACAGCAGGTATTGGTGTTTTAGTTAATATTTTAATGGGTATAGTATTATTTATTGGAGGACATTCTCATTCTCATTTAGGAGAAAGTTCACATACTCATGAAGATTCTATTGATAATCATTTACATAATAAATCAAGTCAAAATATTAATGTTAGAGCTGCTTTTATTCATGTTATTGGTGATTTAATTCAAAGTGTTGGTGTTTTAGTGGCAGCTTTAATAATTCTTTATAATCCAGAATGGGCTATTATGGATCCAATATGTACATTATTTTTTTCACTAATTGTTTTATGTACTACTTTATATATTACAAAAGATGCATTAATGGTATTATTAGAAGGAATTCCATCACAAATAGATTTTAGTGTTGTATTAAATGATTTAGGATCATTATTTGGTGTTGTAAAAGTTCATGATCTTAGAATTTGGTCATTAACAATGGATAAAATAGCAATATCAGTCCATTTAGAGGTTGATGATCAAGCAGATCAACAAGAAATTCTTAGACAGACAACTATTTTATTGAAAAAAAAGTATAATGCTGTTGAGTGTACAGTACAAATTGAAAAATATCAACTTAATAGTGCTGATTGTTTAAGATGTGCTACCCCATAATTTTAATAATAATAAATATTTTATAATTTATTTATATAAATATAGATATATATATATGTATATTGTTGTATATTTTACTAAATTTTGTTTATAATTATACATTTTTTATTTATTTGATATATTAATTTTTGTATAAATTTTAAATAAAATGCCGTTGAAACATCCAACCATAGCTCAGTTGGTAGAGCGGAGGACTGTAGTTTGGAGATAGAAATCCTTAGGTCACTGGTTCGAATCCGGTTGGTTGGAGTGTTCTTTTTATAATTATTAAATAATAAATGAATTATATTATATAATTTAATAATTAATCATTAATAAAGTTAAATATTTTATTTATTTGTAATAATTAACAATGTAAAGAAGTAGTTTTTATTAATAATTCAAAGTAAAAAAATGGTTGTTTAGTATTTGGTTAAAAACATAGAGGCTTATTAAAATTGTAACTAAATATCAGTTGAAATATACACTGATGATTATCAGTTTTATGGATACCCGTAACATTTTATATGTCAAATTAATGATAAATAATAATCTCTTATGTATATGTGTTATCTAAATAAATCTTATATATTTTGTTTTTAAATAATTATAAGATTAAACATTTAAGGACCCAAGTAATAATAGCACTACAACTAGCTGTTGCTGGTAAAGTTATAAACCATGATGCAGCAATACCTTTAAATGTATGCCATTCAAAAGTTGCTGTTTTATCAAAAATTCCTACAAACATAATAGAACCAATTTTACATTGTGTTGAACTTATTGGTAAACCTAATTTTGAAGCAAATAAAACAGTAGCAGCACTACCAAATTCAATAGAAAATCCTTTAATAGGTGTTATTTCAGTTAAATTTTTACCAACTGTATAAATAACACGATGACCCAAAAGCCATAAACCAATACACATTCCTATTGCACCAAAAAGTAAAAGAGATAATGGGGTTCCATCATTTTGTTTGACATCACCCTCATTCCAAATTGAAAATATTGATACAATTGGAGCAATAGAATTTGAGACATCATTACCACCATGAGCAAAACCACCAAAACATGCAGTAAGTATTTGAAGGTATCCAAAAACTTTATTCATACACATTGATTCAAGTTCCTCTTTAGAATATCCTGTTTCAACTAATATTACTTCATCATTTTTTTCTTTATTTTTATCATCTTTTATTATATCATTTAATGAAACCATATCTTTAGATGTCGTTTCATTATCAAGAAGTGCTTTAGTGCTATTGGAATTTTTATTAATAAAATGGGTAGCTTTTTCAAGTTCATCATTAAGTGGACAAGAAAAATAATTTGAACCTTTTTTTTCTTTCTCTTCATATAATTCTGGAACATCTCCATTTAATATTGCTAAAAAAAAAGTTTTATATAATAATTAATAGAATAAAAAGATTACCTTTTATTTGTTTATTAAGATAATACTTAACAAAGAGTAATGCTGCACCTCCACATATAAGTCCAATAATTAATGAAATTCCACATACTTGATATGATGTTAAAGTATTTATGTTAAAAATTGTTGGACCTTCATATAGGATAGCAAAACAATTTACAGCAACTGTAATAATAAGGAGAAATGGAAGAATTTTAACAGCTCCAATATATTCTTTTGTCTAAAATAAATAATTTTTTTAAAATAAACATTATAAAATATTTAAAAAAATAACATACCCAAAATTGTAAAGTTAAATGAAGAACATTAATAACAATAATAGAAACAAAACCAGATAAAATTGGTGAAACAAACCATGAAGCTATAATTTTTCCAATCTGATACCAATTAATACCTGTTGTTCCACGGAGGACTAAAGAAAATCCAAGTGTAGCACCAACAATTGAGTGTGTTGTTGAAACGGGAGCCTTTAACCAAGTAGCAATAAGAAGCCAAGCACCACAACCAGCTAAAACACCAATTTGTCCTAATATTAATTCACCTGGATAACCATCATACACATTTACATCAACAACACCTTTACGCATTGTATCAGTTACTTGATATCCTTAAAAAAATAATAATTTTATTTACAATTTATTTTAAATTTATCCTTACCAAGAAGAGCTGCTCCTAATGTTTCAAAGATTGATGCTAGAATGTATGCTTGCATTAGTGTTAATGCTTTTGATCCAACAGAAGTACCAAAAGAGTTAGCTGTATCATTAGCACCAATAGCAAAAGCTAAGATAAAAGCAATAATAAATCCAAAATACATAATTAATGAGAATTGCTCTTGAAACGCGGAGATAGAATCAAAAGATGTTGTTGAAGAAATTGTAGTATCCATCATGATAGAAGTCATAATGTTTAATAGAAATTATCCAGAATGAATAAAATAATCTATAAAGAATAAAAAAAATATAAAAAAATAAAAAATAAATGTATATGTAATGGTTGTCTACAAAATCATATGATAGATAAATAAACCGTCATAATAAATTATATGATTAAGAAGATATTTTTCAATTAGCTAGTAAAAATATTGGTTAATTAATTAGGTATAAATGACAAGTTAAGTAAATTGTCTAAGTTTATAAAAATGTTTACCAAACAAAATGATAGAAGAATATTCTAATTTGGAGATGAAAGTAACAAATTAAAAAAAAATTTAAAAAATTTAATAAATTACAACCAGTCATAAGTTATGAAAATTTTCTTATATACCAAAAGTATTTTATCATTTGTTAAGAATGACAACGCCCAAAATATATACATATATATACTTAAAAATCAGATAAACATTAAGTATTACAAAAATGTGATTCTTTTTAAAATAATTTTAAAGACTGTTTAAAAATCATTTTTATTAATGATAGATTGACTTTTTTTAATGCTCTAAACCATACAATCAGTAAAGGTTACTTTTAATTTAAAGAAAAAAAATATATATAATCTACCTTTGTTACTGGTATTGTGATTTTGACATAAGATTTTCCGATGATGGATTGTAATGTCATAAAAAGTAATCTTGAAATCGCTTTGTATGAATGATTGATAAATATTTTATACCCTTGTCACTACAATTGAAATAATAATAGATAATAGTTTTTTTTTCCTATAAAAAATTTTTTATAAAAAAAAAAACTACCGTAATTTTATCATCGTATTTATAATTTTAAAAAATTGTTTTTATTATGTACTTAAAGTAAAATAGTATAAATTTATTAATAATTAGTTTTATCATTATATAATAAGTTAAACCATAAATAGTATAGTTATTTTAAGAAATTATTAGTTTAAAGCATTTTAAAATTTAGATTTGATTAAAGATGAAATAATAATTTTATGAATACGTTGTAAGAAATGTTTACTACATGCGCATTTTTAAAAAAAAGTTTAAATTTTAAAATAATATCAAGCAATAACGTTCAAAAAGAAAACACTAAAAATCAAACTTCAACTAAAGAAAACATTTCTTCTTGAATTATTAAACTTTTTGTTGTTGATTATTATTATTTTTAACAAATATTATTTAGATGATAATTAATAATAAATATATAGTACCTTTGTAATCTATTAAAAGATTGTTTAATGTAAGAAATATTTCTAAAAATGTTTTTCATTTCGATTTATACAATTGAGATGAATTATTTTTAATTTCAATGAAATAAATACCAGCTACGTTGATATTTAAAAATTATCAAAATTTTTATAAAAATTTAATGTTATAAATCATTTACCTTTTGTAAGTATATTATTACAATATTTTTGCCAAGAAAATTATTATTTTGTAAAATTATAATAAATATTACTTTATATCAGAAAAAAATGGTCAAAATAAAATTTATTTACATTTGATCTAACAATAAAAATATTTTTAATCAAGTTTTACTTATTAAAACTTATTAATTTTAAAAAAATTTCATCTTTTTAACAACAAAAAATAAACAATATATAATTTTACAAAAATTATAGTTGTAATATAATAGTTTAAAGATAGTGTAATAATAAAAATAATTATTTTACAAATTTTTAAAATATAAACTTTTTATTATTCTTAAAAAATTAGATATGTAACAATGTGTAATTTAATACACAAATTTAAAATTACTTTTTATTAGAAATTTTTAATGCTTCATTTTAATTGTTCAATAATAATTATATTTAATATTTATCATCATTAAAAATATTTTATTAATTAACATATTTTTAATTATTCATTACAGTTGATTTAAAGTATTTTACAATTACAATATGTGTTTAATAATATCAGTAAAAAAGAAGATTGTAATATAAACAATTATTGTTTATTTGTATTAATGTTTTGAAAGAAATATTATTATTTATTAATAATATTGTGGAAAAAAATTTTTTTTAGTAGATTGTTTTAATCAGCAAATCCTCTCTACTATTTATTAAAAAAATAAAAATAATATTATCCAATGATGTAATAAAAAAAATCAAATATAATTTTTAATCTAAATATTAAATTATTTTTATAAAAGATAATGTTTAATTAACTTTTATTACGTGTAAAATTTTACTTCTATTTTTTATTTAATAATTATTTTTTCTAACAAATTTATTGTTAATTGTCTTTA
This sequence comes from Strongyloides stercoralis, assembly GCA_029582065.1. NCBI lineage: Eukaryota > Metazoa > Nematoda > Chromadorea > Rhabditida > Strongyloididae > Strongyloides > Strongyloides stercoralis. The sequence goes on along the minus strand of CM055866.1, from coordinate 5,459,758 downwards.
AAATTTACAAGTTACGAAATATTTCAAATATGTCAACATTCTAGTATCATATTTAACAAAATAAATAAATTTTTTTTATAAAAAAAAGTCAGTAAAAGTTTTTATACTTATCTTATTTTATTATGTTTTCTTTAAATTTTAAGTTGTTTTTTTTTTTTGATTTAAAAAAGTACATTTGTAAGTATAAAAATTTGTATCTTATAATATCATCTAAGATAGTTATCTTCATTTTATTTTTATTAATAAAAATTACTCATTGATCATACATTATTTTTAGTTAATTTTTTTTTAACCAACATCTATTTATACACTTTAATATGTTTAAAATAAAAAGTAACTTTATTTGTAGTAGTAAAAATGATAAATGTATTAAACATTTTTTAAGACTTAACCTATAATTTTCCAAGGATACATTTTTATTTTTAATTTTCTAAAAGGTTTGAATTAGTAATTACATAGTAATAATTTGGTAATAGCTTAGTAATAATGTAATAAAATCTTACTACAATATGATATAATTTATGTAAATTTATTTTAAATTTCAAAATTATTTTAAGTTATTAATATTTGTTAATCTTTGAACATATTTTATAAAATTATATAACTCTATTGCTAAAAATTTATAAAGTTTTTTTCTTGGTATTTATATTTAAAAGCTGCTTATCATTTTATTAAAAATGTTATTTTAAAATACATAGATTAAAAACTTAATCTTACTAACATTTGAAATCAATTACAATAATATAAAAGTTTATATGATATATTATATTAAATTATAAAAGATAAATGATTATCAGAATATTTTTTTTAAAAAAAACTATGAAAGTTATAATTATATTTCTCATAATACATTCATTAGTTTTATAAAATAGGCATAAAAAATTTTTAAAATATGATTTGTAAATTATTATTAGTTATTTGGGTATACTTTTTCAAAATTTTTAATTTATAAATAGAATTTTTAGTTGTTATACTTTCAACTTTTTATTATTTTTTTTTATCATAAATGTGAATCTATTTATTTTAAATTTTTTCCACTTTTTTATAATCAATATTAATTTCTTTGATGTAATTCTATTTTTGTTACCACTAGGTTAATTTTAACAAACTTTTCACTTTATTTTTTATTTTTTTTAAATAGAAGGAAAACAAACAAATTTATTTAATGCTTAAATGAATATTTACTTCTTTTATTGATAGAAAATATTAAATTTCAATGAACACTTGTTTGCACACTTTTTTTTATATAAATTTTCAAACAATAATATTAAAAGGTAAACTTCTTAAAGGCTAAAAAAACAATTTATATTTTTATCATAATAAAATATCACCTCTTCACTTTTGTTTATCATAGTTTAATCTTTAAAATATTAGTTGCTAGGCATTATAACATTTTTTTTTTCAATAAAAAACAAGTAAACAACAAGTAAACGTACCTTTTGTACAAAAATATAAAAAGAAGTATTTTAGTAAAATTTTTACTAACAAAAATTGTAATATAGTATATTTAACAATATTGCTATTAATATTTTTTTACTGTAATCATACAGATTTTATTGATATTACTAAATATTTAATAATTGTTTTATTCTTTTTTTTATAAATATGCTTTTGTTTGTTTTAATGTTGGAAAGTTTTTTTACTCTAATTTTGTATAATATTTTATGCTCTTTATTGCTCTTCTTTTTTTCTACTAATAGTGTGTTTTTTTTAACAAATATAATCTTTGTTTACATAAAAATTGGGGTAATTAAAGTTTATATTTTAAAAGTAAATATTTAAAATTAAATAATTTATTTTTATATAGAAATTATAAAGAAAAAAGTAATTTAAAAATTAGTAATTACTATTACTTTTTTATTTAGATAATATACATTTAAAAATTTATTTTATTTAGTTTAATTTGATTAAAATTTTTATAAAAATAATTAATAAATGGTTTTTAAAAAAGTTTATAATTATACTTTATTTAAATGTCAAAATCCTTTTATTTGAATTGTTTGTAAACAATAAAGTTTTTTAAAAAATTATAATAGATTTTAACAAGTATTAATGTGATATATTTTTATTTAAAATATAGTTATGTGTTATGAAAAACTATTTGTTATTAATTATTATCAAGAGAACAAGTATGATGATCATAGATTAATCAATAAAAATAAATATTTATTTTATAAATATTTGGATTATCTTAATAATGAATAAAATATTTATACTAAATTTTGAAATATATTAAAATAGATAAATATTTTCCACATTTTTATAATATTATATATTATTGAAAATATATATTGGTAATATTTTAATATATTTTTTTAAAGAAGAAGCTTCTATAAAAACTTATTTTTACTACCAAATATCCTTTTAAAAATATACATTAAATGATTTAGTTAATCACTAGCTAATTATTTATGAAAATTATTTTCAGAAAAAAAATGATAGAAAATGAAATGTAAAAACAAGTTATATATAAATATATATACTATAATGTAGATTGTGGTTGTGCTACTCTAAGAAAATGCATATTGTATTTTATCATGTAACAATTTTCAATTCTCATATATTAAAATAATTAAGTTTCAAATGTTTTTATTATTGGAAATATAAATATAAAAAAAAATTGTATATACCTTATATCAATAGTTTAAATATAATATGTCGTTATTATCTACAAGAACATTTTTTTACGGTTATGTACAACCATATTTAATATACTTAAAATATTATTACTCATTAGATATTTGATCTTATGATAATCTATTTATGCTTATACTTTTAAAGCATTTAAAAATGTATTTTTATTCATTTATATTATCAATGTTTAAATTTATATTATCAAAAAAATTTTGATTTAAAATCTACCAGGAGAATTAAAATATTACAATTGCATTACTTTTCACAATTTATATTTTTAAACTATTAACATGTGATAACTCTTTAAATTTTCAATCTTATTATGAATACATATAGTATTTTTTTTGTATTAATAGAACCAAATGTTTTGGTACTTTTATATTTTTAATGGAACAAGCTTTTTTTTTTACTTCTCAATATAACTTTAATACGAATATATAATTTCAAATTCAGATCCAAAAAAAATTCTCAATTTTTCTTTTACACTGAACTTTACTATTTCTTTATAGTTATAGTATATAAAAAAATATATTTTTATCAAAAAAAGAAGAATTTATTACTAATAATAGCATAAAGGTAAGCTTTTTTCACTTAAATGGTAAACTAAATCATTTAAATACATATTTTTAAAGGATATTTATTTTCATTTATATATTAAAAAATAAAATCTTTAAAATGATATGATATTATGACAATTATTATGTATAATATTTTATGTGGAATATTAAAGTTATAAATAATAATGTTCAAATAATAAATTTGACATTTTACTTTTTTTTATATATCGTAATGACAAAAATTTGTTATTACTTATTATTAAAATTCATGTAATCGTAAAGTTTAAAAAAGAAAAATTTTTTATATATTTAATGTTATGATATTTAACATCAAATTGTAAACTTTATACTATAATATATTATTTTTATTTTTCTAAATACAATTAAATTATTTATTTATAAATTTTTTTGTTGAATTACTCATTTTCAAAATATATTTTTTTTAAGTTTTAATTTTATAATTATATTAAATCTAAAATAATTTTAAATTTTTGTTAATTTTTATTTGTTACTTATAAAATTTTATGCCTATTATTTTAATATTTAGTATTATAAAAATTTATTAATATCGGAAATATATGTTTTAGAATAAAAATTTACCTTTATTATTGTTAAAATTTATTATATTTCAAATAAATGATAAATAATGTTTCATAAAAGTTCCATAAGCATTAATTTATCAAAAAAAATTGGTTTTTTTTTATTTTTGTTACAAAACATATTACAAAAATAGCAATTAAAATATTTTAATATATAAAACATAAATGTTATTTTATTTAATTATATTTAAATTATAAACCATTAATATAGTTGCAAATTTATTTTGATAATAATTACAAACTGATTAAATAAAAGATTGATATTTTAAATGATTTATTATCACTCAAATTATCATGAATATCTTGGTAATTAAAAAATATGTCTATTACTATAAAGATATAATGACTCTTTTAAAGCAAAAGAATATTATTGTTAGCATTAATTATTGATATTTTTATTTAAAGATAGGTAAATAAATAATTGTAGCGACAAGTTTCATGCTTATTATTAAATTTATCATATCACAAATGTTTAACAATCCTTTTGATAAATAAGCTCAAAAGAAGATACAAAATATATTTAATATATGTAGTAGAAAGATTATTATCAGTAAAATAATATTTTACTAAAACTATATTATGATTAATAATTTTATTTGAATTTTATAACATTATAATCTTTTCATGAATTATCAACAAAGTTTTTTGCATACCTTTATGATAGGAAGACGGTGGAATGATATAATATGTCACATTTTAATCATACGGTGAGTCATATGTATCAAAACATAATCCGTGTTTTAATTTTCCACTATACATCACCTTTAATATTATATTTTTAGGTTATTGTTTGTGTTGTTTTTTTTACATTATTTTCAACAATATTTATTATGTTTTTATTTCGTAAAAAGAAAAAACAAAAAAAACGTAAAAAAGATGAAGATTCTAATATAGAAAGTATAGATAAAAATATTGAATCAAAAATTGTATCTTCTTCTTATTATAAAAGTATAAATGTAAGTAATATTTCTTTTTTTTTTCTTACCTATTATATATAAAAATTTTCTTGTTTAAAGAAAGATCAATTTGAAATGAAAAGTACACCAATAACAGAAAGTATTGATGAAGATAATATTATAATAGTTAATAATGAAGAAAGAAGTTTAAATATTAATGACTTCCTTAATGTTACTCCTGATCCAATATTAATGGATGAAAATGATACGGGAATTAGTTATATAACAAATTATGATAAAGAATTATGGATTTGTTATAGAATTCTAGCATCATATCCTTTAAATTATGTTATAACAAATTCAATGGGTTTTATAAAACCACAAGATACGATAAAGGTAAATTATTAATTTTATTAAAAAAAATAAAATTATTTTAAGATTTTAATTAAATTTATATCATCATCTGATAATACAAATTCAGTTTATTGTTTTGCAGAAGAGCATGCTATAATGATACAATGGTTTTTCCTCTCTGAATCAGAAGTAAATTATGGGCCAAAGTACTTTTTTATAAGAAAATATCGTAAATCAAACTGGAGGAGTAAAGTTATTAGATGTATATTCATAGATAATTATCGTCAGAATGAAATGACAAAAAAACAATTTCAAAAAACTCATTAAATAATATATATATATATGTATATTTATTTTTAATTATTAATAAACATTAGAAAATACTGACATTTGTTACTTTGAATTTTTAATATTGATAAAAGAAAGCCATATTCATTATTTTTTTTCTTATATTTCAATTAGATAATTTCCTTTTAAATGATAAAAAAAATACTATTAGAATTAATCATACAATAAAATAATTATTCTAAAAATTTTGTAATTTTTTTGTGTCAATGATATTTTAATCTTTATGAAATTGAAAACTTATTTAAATATATATTTAAAATAGTACATTAACTTTTTACATATTAATTAATTTTTAAATTCCAAATAAAAATATTTCCTGAAATAAAATTTAAATGAAATATTTTAAATTTTAAGAAAGCTTAAAATTATATATTATACATATCTTAATAGTCCTTCAAATAATATTTGATTTTATGGTTATTTAAATTGTTTTTATTAATAATAATATAGAAATGAACTGAAAAAAAGTAGTTTAAAAAAGGAAAACTACTTAAAATTTTATTTATTATTTGCTAGGTAGTTTTTGTTTTTCTATTCTTGTTTTACATTATTTTAAAACTACTTTTTTTTATAATTTTTAATTACTTAAAATATTTTTTAAATCTTATATCAGATTTATAGCTTATTGAATAAAATAATCTATTAAAATAATATGTTTAAAACATTTATATTACTATTATTTTTTATTTCTTCAATTAATTCTCAATTATTACCACCAAAAAATTGTGGAATAATAAAATTATGTAATAATTTTGTTGATATCTATCATATCGAAAAATGTATTGATACCTTCATCCAACAAAACCCATTATGTATTGAAGGTAAGTTTAAGAATATTAACAGGTTATCAATATGACTATTGATATTTAGAACTAAACAAATTAGAATTATACCAAAATATAAGAAAAAGATCCTCATCTTATGACAATAGTTATGATAAAAGAAATTTTAAAATTTTTCAACAATTACGCCAACTTCAAAGAATTCCGGTTGGAAAAAGAAATAGTTTTCTCATTTATTAATATTTATCACATTTTTATTAACAGATTTGGATTTAAATAAGTATTTGCATTAACGTTATAATTATCCATAGAAATTCAACATTAAAAAAAATTCAACATTAAAAAAATATGGTACCATTAATAATTTTAACATATAGTAAAAAATTAATTTATAAAGCTGCTTTAATAAATTAATAAATTATGGTTGAATAAATAATTAAAATGTATTTTAATTTTTTAACATTACTACGTTTTAATAAATAAACTTAAAAGTGTTTTTTTATTTTGTTTTTTTTTTAAAATTCTATAAGAATAAAATAATGATAATGTTTTTATTCGAAACTTTGTACACTTTTTTTTAATAAAAAATTTTCTAAACTTTATTTTCTACAATTATATCGGGTGTACGTATTTTAAATTTGTAAGGAAAATTTGTATAAATGTAAACAGCAATAAAGATAACTAAAGTTCCTATAATCATTAAGTAACTTGGCCATTTATCAAAAATGATTATAGAAACTAATGCTGTTAAGGTAATAACAAATCCGGATGCAAAACATTTAAGAATTGATGAAGCATGTTTTAATAATATTGCAACAACCATCCCATGAACCCCAAAGATGAAAGTCATTAGTATTACTAAGTAATCAAATCCTATAAAGAGACCATATGTTGAGATCTTATTATATTCTGAAATCTTAAATTATTAAAACAAAAAAATTAATTAATTTTAAAAATAATAAGACGTACAAAAGCAGTTGATAAATGAACAGGTATTGAAAAAATTGATAATTGAAAATTTCGTACCCAAATAGATGTAGTATTATTTTTAAACATTTTTTCTAAAAATGTTCCAACAAATCCGGCTAATATTGCACCTATTATAACCATTATTAAGCCAATAAGTTGTGGTGGTATATGTAATGGATTTGGTAATGGATAATAATGAGTAGTTGTTTCAATACTTTCATTTTTTTTTGTTGAATTATTAAAATTTATATTATTTTTAATACTTGGATATTTAATTTGAACTAAAATAATACCAATAATAAGAATAATCATAGATAACCATTGAAGTGGTGAAAGTTTTTTTTTCAACAAAACAACAGTAAAGAAAGCAGTAGTAAGTATTTTAATTTGTTGTAAAACTAATAATAATGTAGCATCAAGATAACTAATAGCATAATAATATAATAAATTTTGAATTGCATAACAAAAGGCAGGAATACTAGTTTTAAAAAAACTTTTCCAATTAATCAATGTCTCTAAATATAGTATTTTCCCTGCACTTATTAAAGATTTATTTTCAATTGTTAAAAATATTGTAGATAGAAATATTTTAAAAAATTCTCCAATCATTAATGCTACTGGAGCAATAAACATATGATCAACTTTTCTAAATCTAACATATCTTAACATACATACTGATAATGCTCCATGAAAAATAAAAAATAATATTGATAGTGTTTTTATAGGTACTAAATATATGAAAGATCAAAAAATATTATTTAAAAAAGAAAGTTATACTTACATAAATTTTTTATTTTTAGAAATAAACTATCATTTGTTAATTGAAATTGTTCACTATCATTATCACTTTTATCTGAACATTTACTACTTAAAGTGTCAATGTTTTTACAATTAGATAAATTTAAATCCTTATTATTCAAAGACATAATAATAATTTAAATTGACTAAATAATATAATATACAATATATAATATATATATGTATATAATTAGTAAGGTAATATTTATTATATCTAGAAAATATTTTATATAATTTTAAATAAAATGAAACTTATAAAAATTAAAATTACTTATATATTAAGCATAAAATTACCAAAAGCAAGAATATTTATAAAATTTAATATATAAAAGATGGTTAGTTCTAGTAAAAGTTATAATTATATAATTTTCTATCGCTTTTTATTTATTTGTTGTTTTAAATATTTGTACATGTTAATTTAGTAACAAGATGATGCACCATACTGAGACTGTTTACAGACATTCCATTTACGGTGAAAATATTTTCACTTTAGCTATTTTATTATTAACTACCAAATCAAAAAAAAAAAAGATTGTTATAAAATATTGTATTATTTTTTTTAATAATAAATTAATAAACCTTGCTGATAATGTATTATTTAAAATATTTTTTATAAAAATAATAAATTTTTTTTTAACAATAATATAAAAAATTATACTTTTATTTATAAATTAAATGATTTATTATTTTTTTCCTGGATTTCATTCTTTTAATATGTTATTGTTTCTCATAATTAATTTTAACAAAAAAAAAACTGCAAAAATTAATTGATCATATATAATTTTACAACATACACTTGACGTCAAGATGCCATTTCTCGATTAACCTTAACAGTTTAATTACTTTTTTTGTAATAATAAATAACATTATCAAGGGTAGTTAAACGTCCTTTCCGTTATTTGACATAATGAACAAGACAATATGCTTTGGAGATTCTCTCTTCTTCTCTTCAGCCCACATTTGACATCCATCTCTAAATATAGGGAAAAATTTTTTATTCCAGAGAAACTAATAAATCTCCAATTTACGTTAATATTTTAAAAGAAAAACCTGTTTTAATACATTAAAACCTTTTTCTTGTACTAATGATATTTGTTAAACCATACCTTTAGCTAAAAAAGTTAACATGTAAATTGTATAAAAAAAAAGAGGTACTGACAACTAAAAGTGTTTCAAGGCTAAAGGAAGGTGGTACCAATGTCAAAAGATTTTCATATATAAAGATTTCCTTTTGCCAATAAATATAAGCAAAGTTTATTGTTTTAATATCTTTTACTATGGAGCAAGATAATAAAAAACTTTTAAAAGAAGCTGAAAGTTTACGTTCAATTGCCTTCTTTGGCGTCACTATTTCTACTGTCGCAGTTCTTATTTCTGTATTCTCGATTCCTATGCTTTACAATTATATGCAACAAGTTCAAACTGTTATGCAAAATGAAGTTGATTTTTGTAAAGCTAAATCTGGAAATATATGGAAAGAAGTTACAAGAACACAAGTCTTATCTAAAATTAGTGGAGGAAGATTTACACGTCAAGCTGGTTATGGAACTTCTGTAGGTTTAGTAGAAGGATATAGTTCACAAAGAACTGGAGGATGTTGCGGATGTGGTGTTTCACCTCAAGGACCACCAGGAGCTCCAGGACCAAATGGAAAAGATGGTCAAGATGGTGCACCAGGTTTACCAGGAAGAAATGGTCCAGATGGACCAGCTGCAACTCCAGCACCAGCATATGACTTCTGTTTCGATTGCCCAGCTGGACCACCAGGAGCTCCAGGACGTCAAGGACCAAAAGGACCACGTGGAAATCCAGGAAGATCAGGTCAACCAGGACGTCCAGGACAAAAAGGAGCTAATGGAAGACCAGGACAACCAGGAAGAGCAGGAGCTCAAGGACATCCAGGAAAAGCTGGACCAAGAGGAGCACCAGGAACAGTTGTTGTAGTTGAAGGACCAGTAGGAAGACCAGGACCACAAGGACAACCAGGAAGAAAAGGAGTTGATGGACGCCCAGGATCACCAGGACCAAGAGGACAACCAGGACCACGAGGACCACAAGGAAACCCAGGAACACCAGGAAGACCAGGAAACCCAGGACTTCAAGGAAGTGTTGGTCAAGCCGGTCCAAGAGGAAATCCAGGAGCTTGTAATCACTGCGCACCTCCAAGAACTGCTCCAGGATATTAATTTTTTCTTTTCGATTTGTAAACATTTAATTAAACAAATAAAATTAATAAAAATAAAACTTTTGGTACATTTTGATATTTTTAAAAGTGTATAATTTTATTTAATAATTTTTTTTGTAAACAAGTTATTGCTTATATTAATTTAAGACATTTGAGACTTTAAAATATGAGAAGAATTCAATTAATTAAAATAAAAATTAAGTATTTTTAATTATAAAATATGTATTATATTATTGTATATTTTATTTAAAAAACTATTTATACTCTTTCCATTATTTGTAAAGTATAATCAATAAAAACATGTTAATATTTTTCAAAATGTCTTCAAAAAAAATGTTCTATTACAATTGTTATCAAAATTTTCTTTAATGAAATTAAAATTTTATCATTTTTTTTTTAAATCCGGTTAAATAAACAATTTAAAAGTACAAATTTGATTTAAATAAATGTTAATTTTTTTAATATAATTAACTTGAACAATTATAAAATCATATTTTGGTTAACTAGTAATTATTATGTTATTATTATAAGATATTAAGTATACTTAAAAATTATGTATTATGTTATTTAACAAAAATATTATTAGAATAGGAAAGAACAAATTATTATTAAAAAATATTGTTACTGGATTTACACTTAAAATGAAAAAAAATATAAAAAAACATGTATTATTTATTCAAACTTTAATGTCAGCTAACAACAAAATATTCCTTAGGGTTATTTACTAAGGTATTTTAAGTAAATATTTGTTATGTTATTAATTTACAATTAAAAAAAACACCAACTAATTTTTAACAAAATTTAATTATCATTTTTACAGTAATGTTAACAAAATTAACTTTTTTTATTTTTTTGATTTAATCTATCTAGAAAATATTTAGGAATATTATTAAAAAACAAAATTACTAAATTTTTTTAATACTTTTACATTGTTAATTAATTTTATCTAATTAGCTTTAAAGTATTTTGTATATTATTAAAATATTACTAATCACAAAAAAAAATATTATTTTTTTGTTCACATTTTTAGCATTAGTAATTAACAGGATTATTATATATTATTTTATTTTTCATATGAACACAGGGAATTTATTAGTTTTTTAAAAAAAAGTTTAGAAATAATAAATTTTATTTTCAAAATTAAACTTTATTATACTCATTGTAATCAAAAATAGTTTATTAGACTCTAATATAATTGAAAAATATCCTATTTTGTTACTCATAAACTTTTTTTACTTATTATACTCAAATCCTTTTTAATTAACCGAACTGAATAACTTTACCAATTATCATTAAAATAAAAAAACAATCAAAATTTGTGTACAAACATTTTTGTAACTGTTTATAATAATTTAAAACTTGTCTTTAATAATTATTTTTATTCTAGTTAATGTGTTGTTGTAAAGATTATTATATTTTCAATAGAAAAAATTTAAGTAACAAATTCTCCAGATAAAATAGTTGGTAAAACAATTAAAAGTTTTAAAAAATATTAAAATTTTATTACTTTAAAAAAAGAATACTGTTATTTTTTATTATATTTAAACTTTAAAGTTATATTTTTAATAAATATTACACAAAAGTGTAATCTAAAAATGTTTAATAAAAATTTTTAATGTCAATTTTGCAACCAAGAATTAATTAATTTTTTGAAAAAAAATTAACGATGAAACAAAGTGATAAGTTATCTTTTAATAATTTTACTAAACCTAACTTTAAAGAACACAATTTGTGTTAATCTAATTTTTTTTTAAATTAAATAACGTTATTTCTTTTATTAATTATAACACTTGATTTTTATAATTATTTTTGAACTTCAGCCAACTCTTGCCATTATGTTTGAGTGTAAATTTTAATTAATTTTAAAAATACGAGTTTTTTTTCCCAATTCCTATGTAATATTACTTTAAAAATATTTGTTATCATTGATAAAATAAAGTAATAATTGTTAAAAATAACTAGTTTTAGGATTAAATAATGCTATAGAATTTGACTTTAACATTTTACTTATAAAAAAAATTAGATAACTTATCTTAACTCAAAACGTTAATAAAATTAATATACAAGAAAAAAAACTATTAAATGAATTGTTTAAAATAGATTAGATAAATTATGAAAATTGTATTATACGGAAGGATCTTGTTTTCTCATTTCATGTTCAATTAAAGGAATTAATTTATTATCCTTTCCTAAAGCTTTCAACAATTCCATTAAAAATGGAATGTAGTTATGCTTTCTTCTAATATTTTCTTTTCTGATTTTCTCTCTTTTATCAAGCTCAAATCGAATGTTTCTTTCCAAATCTTTAATCTCCACCAAATATTCATCATTTTTTTGAGATGCTTTCAAAGAAACTAATTCTTTTTCTAACTTCTCTAACTTATCACCGATAACAGCCATCAAACTAAAATTAATCTCTCCCTTATTATAAGTTTCAATTTTTTGCTTCAAACATGAAATAACTTGTGGAAGCCATCCTTTAGCTATATCATAACTCCCATGATCAATTGGTCCATCTTTAAGTCCATCCAATTCATAAACATGACCATTGTAAGGAAGAAATGTTACATAATGATAAGCTTCATCTTTTTCTGTTTGTAGAATATCTAATTCAAAAAATGTTTGTTTACCAAAACTATTGTGAATTTGACGTATTGGTTCACTGTTACTTAAACACAATCCACGATTTGCTGGATCAAAAGAAATAGTAAAATTTCTAAAATCCTCCAAAATACTTCCAAGAACAACATTTTCATCTTTTATATTAAGAAGTAAATTAATAATAGATTGTGTAGCACATGCATTTGTAATTACCTAAAATAAAATTATTTTACACTTTAATAAAAACAAATTATAATCGAATAAAATTACTTGTTGTGCAAAAAATAATCCATTTGAATCAGTTGTAACGGTTCCAGTACTAACAGCACCAGGTCTCCATTTAAAAAGAAAGATAAGCCCATAAACAGGATGCATATCATTAAAAGAACTATCATCCAAACTATAAAGTTCCTCTACTTGAACTCCAACAACACCAAGTCCTTTTATCATTTCCGTAAATACTCCAGGATCTGACTCAATTAAACACCAATTACCATTAGAGTTATCAGACATATTGATGGCTTAAAAAAGATAAAATAAAAGTTATAATAAATATTATTTATATCAAAAAAATTAATGAAATTGTTTTTTATATAAAATACCACATCCAAGGCTACTTTCAAAACATTCGTTACAAGAGTATATTGTATTTAGGAGATATGTTATTGATGACGCAGTGAATGCCTTCAAATAAACAAAATGAATACATTGATGACTTGAATTATAATTTAAAAATATGTTTTTTTTTTTTATTTAAAAAAGTTTAATTAATAAGTATATTTATTCATTATTAATTATTCAATAATTAAGTTATCTTACTTGATTTCTCTTAACAAGTGTATTTGTATATAAACAAAAAATTTTTATTAAAAAATATCGTTATATTTATTTGTTTTGACTTTATAATAAAACAAAATTTATATAAAATATAAAAAATATGATTAAATTACAATTTGATTTGATTTTATACTTTTTTAATTTTAAAACGAATTACTCTATTTATAACGTAAAAATGTATGAATAAAATTTATCAAAGTTGTTATTTATTTTAAATAAACTATTATAATAAGAATCTTAATTTTTAGAAATAATAAAATGAAAAGCAAAATAAAAATCTTTTAATATAACATTTCTTAAAACAAAAAAAAAGATCATTTTACTAATATATATTATCTTTTTAAAAATAAATTATTTTTAAAATATTATTGATGTATCCTGTAAATTTTAATTTTTTTCCTAAAACTTAAAACAACAATAAATATTTATATTATGTTTTTAAAAAGAAAAACCACAACATATATTTTAACTATACAAAAGTCTTTTTTTCAAATTATTCTTATTTTTTTTAATATATTTAAATAGAAATGTAAAAGTTTTTAAAATTAAATTTCTTTAACAATATTATAATATAAAATTATGATCAAATTTCAATAAAAAAACAATATCTTTAAAAGAAGTTTTTTATTTATAAATTGTTACATCAAATCGATGACTTATTTTTGTCATAATAAAAAGTTTGTTTTTAATTTCAATTGTTCATTTTTTTTATCAAAAATAAACGGTCTAAGTTAAAAGGAATATTTAAAATAATTCTATTTGAAAAAAGTTATTAATGCAAGCAAAATTATAAACAAATTATTAATATATAATTTTTATACAAAATAAAAACATTTATTAATAATAAATAAATAGAAAATCATCTTTCTTATAACTTAGCAATTTTAAATTATCAATTCTTATTATGATAAAAGAAATAATGTAGTTAATACATATTTATTAAAAATTAAATAATTTATAAAAAAAATATATTGAAAGTTGATATTTAATTGTATCAATAACTTTAAAAATTGATTTTTTTGATTGTAAACCTTTTTTGGTTATTAAAGATAGGATAAATACCATTGAATTTAATATTTTGTTTTTTATAAAAAAGATAAGATAACTAATTATAATTTTTGGTGTAATAAAATTTCAACATTGTTTAATAATGTGAATATTTAACTAGAATAATTCTATATAACTTCAAGTAAATTTTCTTAATTTTAATTTGAGTCTTCAAATTTTAATTTCGATTGATTAACATTATTTTAAGTTGGAAAAACATACTAATTTTATTGTTTTTTAGACAAGTAAAAATATTTTACTTTCTATAAATTAATAAAATTCTTAATCTATTAATAAATTTAAATAAATGGTAAAATAAAAATTTTTAATAACTACGGTATGTGGATAAAGGAGTAATAATTTTGAAATATTTTATAAATATAACAAAAGTTTAGATATCTATTGTATTTTTACATTTTTTAAATGAGTTATTACAACAAAAGTTTGTCATCTATTATTTTAATTTTCTTTATGCAATTTGTTATGCCCTTATCCAAGAATGATTCAATAATGACTACCCCATCTCATCTTCAATTATATGTCATTTTCAAAACATTAGACTTTATAGATGCTTTCTTCGTTATGATTAAATATTAATAATAATATATTTATTATTAAAAATCTATTTAAGGAAATAAATATTTAATTTTAATAAATTTTTCTTGATACAATATTATTAAAATGTATATTAAATAATAATTTTATACTTTCATCTAAGATGTATTATTTTTATTGTTTTTCAATTAAAAAAAATTTTTTTTATTTAAAAAGAAAAGCATATATGTGTGCTTTAGAAAATATATTATTAAAAAAATACAAATAAATTAATATAGTTTTAACTTTCTATTAAATTACTAAAAAATATTGCTTAGTATTATTTTGATCAATTAAAATAACAAATGTTTATAAATATATTTCCTAAATTTATTTTTAATTTTTTTAAACTACCATTTTTTGTGTTATAGAAAGTTATTTCAATGTGGAAATATTTATACTTTTTTTTGATACTATTTTTTCTACCTTTTTCTGAAGCATGTAGCAGTTTTTTATCAAGAATTTTTGAAAAGGAACAACCTTATTCAAGATATCCTTCCCTTATTAAAATTAATGTCACTGAATATCCTTTGATAAGAAAAGACAATAGTGTTGTAGAAAACATTCATGGGATGGAAATACCTGATCCATATAGATATTTAGAAAATTTACAAAATAATGAAACTATTGATTTTATTAATAAAGTTAATGAAATTTCAAGAAAAGTTTTAGAAAAACGAAATTATAAAAATATTATAAAAGATAAAATAATAGATTATATTAATTTTGAACAATATGGTATATTTTCTAAACATGGTGATTATTATTACTATCAATACAATTCTGGACGTCAAGATAGCGAGTATGTTAAAAAGTTTTTAAATTTAATTTAAAAAATTTTTTTCTAGTTCTTTTTATCGAAAAAAAAATTTAGATGATAAAGGGGAACTTTTCCTTGATACTTCAAATCTTTATAAGAATGGTGTAAGTGATGTAAATA
This sequence comes from Strongyloides stercoralis, assembly GCA_029582065.1. Classification (NCBI taxonomy): domain Eukaryota; kingdom Metazoa; phylum Nematoda; class Chromadorea; order Rhabditida; family Strongyloididae; genus Strongyloides; species Strongyloides stercoralis. The sequence continues at coordinate 5,443,617 of CM055866.1, read as the reverse complement.
TAAAAGGTTTTAGTAATGATGGTTCAATAATTGTTTATGAAGAATCAACAAATAATAGTGATTGGAAAACATTAAAATTTAAAACTTCTAATGGAAAAGAATTAAGTGATATTATAACTAATGTAAAACTTTCTAATGTTGATTTTGTTTTCAATAATACAGGAATTATTTATTCAACTTTTCCAATTAATAATTACAATGATGAAGTAAACAAAATGGCAAAAAATGAAAATCATTCATTATATTATCATAAAATAGGAACATCTCAAAAGGAGGATATTTTAATAGCTGATTATCCTAAAGATAAAGATGTTTATACTCTTGGATATACATCAAATGATGGAAAAATTTTATTTGTAAATTTTTTTAAAGGAGCAAATTCAAGAAATATGATTTATTATTATAATTTAAGTACTATTGTTGAGAATGATATAACAGAAAAATTACTTTTGAAGCCTTTATTTGAAGTAGATGATGCTAGTTATGAAATTGTTGACTCTAATGATATGAATATAACTGTATTAACAAATAAAGATGCTCCAATGAAAAAAATTATAACTGTTAATTTTAATCATATACTTGAAGATGAAAGTTCATGGAAAACATTGATTGAAGAAGTTAAAAATAGAAATATTCTTAGTGGAACAAGAATAGGGGAAAAATATCTTCTTCTTGTTTGTTTAGAAGATGTAAGAAGTACTTTATATGTTTATTATAAAGATGATGGAAAATTGATTCAAAAAATTGATATTGATCCTGGAGTTATAGAAGGAGTTCAGGGTAGTATAGATAGTAATGAATTTTTTATTACTCTTACAAGTCCAATATCACCATCAATTGTTTATAGAGGATTTATAAACGATTTAGAAACAAATACAACGATAGAAATAGAAAAAATTGTTCAAACAATTCCAAAAACTATAAATTTTAATGAATTTATTGTAAATCAAGTTTTTTATAAATCAAAAGATAACAAAAAAATTTCAATGTTTCTTTTTCATAAAAAAGATATAAAACTTGATGGAAAAAATCCTTTATTACTTGAAGGGTATGGAGGATTTGGAGTATCTTTAATGCCAACATTTTCAGCATCTAAAGTTATGTTTGTTAAACATCTTAATGGAATTTATTGTATTGCTAATATTCGTGGTGGAGGAGAATATGGTGAAGAATGGCATTTTGATGGTATGCTTCATAAAAAACAAAATAGTTTTGATGATTTTATTAGTGCTGCTGAGTATTTAATTTCAAACAACTATACAAATCCATCAAAATTAGCTATTCGTGGTGGATCTAATGGTGGATTATTAACAGCAGTCGTTTCACAACAACGTCCAGATCTTTTTGGATCAGTTATTATTAAATCTGGAGTTTTAGATATGTTACGTTTTCATAAATTTACCTCTGGTGGTGGTTGGACAGCAGAATATGGAGATCCTGAAATTAAACAAGATTTTAATTATTTAATAAAATATTCTCCATTACATAATTTGAAATTACCTTCAAATTCATCACAATGGCCATCAACATTCCTTCATATAGGTAAAAATGATGATAGAGTAATTCCAGCACATACTTTAAAATATGCCGCTCAACTTTATGACATTCTTCAAAAAGCAATTAGTTATCAAACAAATCCAGTATTGGTAGGTGTTGAGGAAGCTACTGGTCATGGTGGAGCAGCTTCTTTTGACAAAGATATAGATAATACTGCCAAAGAATTTTTCTTCATCCAACAAACTTTAAATTTGCAATGGAAAGAATAAATTTTTGTAAATATAATGTTTATTTTTATATTTTACAAACAAGTCGTATTTATGTATTAAAATAATAATAAATAATTCTTCTGAACAATTTAAACGACAAAATCACCATTTTAACTTTTTAAAAATGACCATTTATTTATTTATACAATAAAATATAATATATTTATAATGTTGATTTATCTTTTACAGCATTCATAAAGCATTATCATATGTTTTGATATTTTCATACTAAAAAAATTATATAAATTTATTATTTTGAAAAGTCATGGCAATAACAATATAACTTTTTCATTTGTTATCATGTAAAATTCATCATTTAATAAGTCATATTTTTTGGCTGACATTAAGAAATCAAATAATACAAAATGATTAGTTTCTTAAGAATTCCTATATAATTAGTTTAAAATATTTTTTTTTTAATTAAAATATAATACAATTTTTTATTTACCATTTTTGCATTGTAATCACTAATTTTTTACATTAAATTTATACCATATAACATTACTTTTAAATATTAGTTGTCTGTTTAATATCAATATAAACTTTTTATAATATAAATATTATGCGATTTCTAAGAAATATCAACTATGCGACTACTAAATTTAACCTGTTTCATTAATAATATATAATGTATATCAAAAATAATATTATGGTAAAAAAAACTTAATAATTGTTTATTAAATATATAAAAATTATTATATTTAATAAATATTAAACTTTTAAATTTTTTTTTATTTTTTTTACATCTAATTTATAATTTTTTAGTAATCAAATTTACTCTTATCAATATTGTTTGCATTACTAACTTATAATTTTGGAGATGCGTCAGAAGACTAATATATATCTAACGACATTAATCATGTTATTATCCCACATATCCAAAACACATGGAATATCATCTTTTTCAAAAATTTCTAATTATCTTAGATATGCTTCAACAATCAAAATCAATGTAACAGAATATCCTTTGATAAGAAAAGATACAAAGTTTGTAGAAAATTTACATGGAATACAAATAGCTGATCCATATAGATACTTAGAGGATCCTTTTAATAGTGAAACAATTAGCTTTGTTAAAAAACTTAATCTTATTTCAGATAAAGTTTTTGAAAAATCAAAAATTAGAGAAGTTATTAAAAAAAAGTTAAAAGAATATATGAATTTTGAAAAACATGGTATTTACATTAAACATGGTAACTATTATTATTATTCGCATAATACTGGCCTTCAAAATCATAAGTAAGTTTATTAATATTATTTATTTATTTTATTTTTATAGTACTTATTGTCGAAAAAAAAATTTAGATGATAAAGGTGAAGTTTTTTTAGATGTTAATAAACTTTCAGAAGAGGGTTTAGTATCATGTAGTCAAATAACATTTAGTAAAGATGGTTCAATTATGTCTTATGGTTTATCTACAAATGGTAGTGATTGGAATACAGTAAAATTTAAAACTTCTGATAACAAAGATGTTGACGATGTTTTAGAAAAAGTAAAACATTCCTCTGGTGATTTTTTATTTAATAATACTGGTTATATTTATTCTACATATCCCAATCGAAAGGAATCAGATACTGGAATGACAGTTACAAAAAATGAATATCATTCATTGTATTATCATAAAATGGGAACATCTCAAAAAGAGGATGTTATAATAGCCGATTATCCACAAGATAAGGATGTTTTTATATTTGGTGCCTTATCAGATGATGGAAAATATTTATTTGTTTATTTTAAAAAAGGAACAGATCCAAATAATATGATTTATTATTATGATTTATCAAAAATAAATGGAAATGAAATAAAAGGAAAATTAGATTTAAAACCATTATTTGATAAAAGTGATGCTTCATATGAAATTATTGATTCTAACAGTGAAGAAGTTATTGTAAAGACAGATAAAGATGCTCCAATGGGAAAAATAATTAAAATGAAAATATCTGAAGCTCATAAAGGTGAAAGTGCTTGGACTGTTTTAGTTGATGAGATAAGTGATAGAAAAATTTCTGAAATTACTGTTGTTGGAAAAGATTATTTATTGTTAAATTGTTTAGAAAATGTTAAAAGTACATTATATATGTATAACAAGCATACTGGAGAAATGATTCAAAAATTTGATATTGACACTGGTACTATTGATCAAATTAATGGAGATGATAAAAGCAATGAATTTTTCATTAGTTTTCTTAATCAAGTTACTCCTGTAACAATTTTTAGAGGGGATCTTGATAATTCAAAAAATGATAAAAAATTTAAAATAGAAAAAAAAGTTGAAATTAATTTAGAAAGTCTTGGTAGTAAACATTTAGCTGTGAAACAAATTTTTTATAAAAGTAAAGATAACAAAGATATATCAATGTTTATTCTACATAAAAAAGATATGAAATTAGATGGAAATAATCCTGTTCTCCTTGAAGGTTATGGTGGATTTTCAGTTTCTTACAATCCATTTTTTTCTGTCTCAAGATCAATGTTTGTTAAACATTTTAATGGAATTTATTGTATTGCTAATATTCGTGGTGGAGGAGAATTTGGTGAAAAATGGCATATTGATGGAATGCTTCATAAAAAACAAAATAGTTTTGATGATTTTATTGGTGCAGCCGAATATTTAATTTCAAATAAATACACAAATCCATCAAAATTAGCTATTCGTGGTGGATCTAATGGTGGATTATTAATGGCAGTTGTTTCACAACAACGTCCAGATCTTTTTGGTGCAGTAATTAATAGTGTTGGTGTTCTTGATATGTTGAGATTTCATAAATTTACTGCTGGAGGAGCATGGATAGCAGAGTATGGAGATCCAGATGTTAAAGAAGACTTTAATTATATATTTAAATATTCACCTCTTCACAATTTAAAAATGCCTTCAAAACCACTTCAATGGCCTAGTACATTATTAAAAACTGCTGATCATGATGATAGAGTTGTTCCATCTCATACTTTAAAATATATAGCAACATTATATGAAGTTCTTCAAGGAGGTATTCAATATCAAACAAATCCTGTAATAGCAAAAATAGAAAAATCAACTGGTCATGGAGGTGGTAAACCGTTATCTAAATCTTTAGATGAAATTGTGGATGATTTTTCATTTTTACAACAGGCATTAGATTTAAATGGAAAAATTAAATAAAAACAAATAATTATCTTGTATATTGTTTCTAACCTCAATTATATGAAAAAAATAATTTCATTATAGTTATAACATGAAAATTTACTAAAAAAATTGTTTATTTTTACTTATTTATAAATAAATCAATAAATTAATATTTCAAATAATGTTAATTCTAAAATTTTAAAAAATAAAACTTTCATAATTATCAATACTATTACCAACTTTCATTGCATTTATTTATTTGTAATTAATAAAATAAAAGCGCTCTTTTACTGTACGAATATTTGTAATTTAATCAGCAAATAAATATATTTACAAAAATATTTTAAATATTATCAAAAAAAACGTTATTTTAAAAAAGTTTTTTATTAATGTAAAAGTACACTAAATCTAAAATTACATATAATATTTCTTTGTATTTATTAGAATTAGAAAAAAAAAGTTAACAGATTTGCTATGAATATATTTCTTATATCTTTTATTGACTTTAATTATTTTTATTTAATTATACTTTTAAAGTAAATTTCATTTAACTAAAAACAAACAATTTATTAAAAATACAAAGAAAATATAATTAATCTAAAAAAATCTTTAAAAAAAATTTAAATCATAGTGAAATAAAATACTGTAGGATTATTTATATAAAAAATTATATTATGTAAATTATTATAAAACAAGTAAAGTTTATAGTAATGTAATTATTAGAAACAAATATCTTGTATAAATATTAAAAATAATCATTACAAAAGTACAGTTAATTTTAAAATCTAACTTAAAAATATTTATTTTAATTAGTTAATTTTTAATAATTAACTATAATATTATACTAAATTTCCAATCTTAAGATTTGTATTATAAAATGAAGGAAAAGATTTATTTTTATAAAATCTTTAAACTTTTTTTAATAAAAATGTATTTAATTTTTATTTTTTTATGTTGTTTACAATTATGTTACTTTCAAGAATATTCTTCTACTATCAAAATTAATGTTACTGAATATCCAATTATGAGGAAAGATTTGAATGTCTTTGATACTTATCATGGAATAAAAATAAATGATTCATATAGATATTTAGAAGATTTAGAAAGTCTTGAAACATTAAATTTTATCTATCAACTTAACAATATTTCTAATAAAGTTTTTAAAAAAGCACAATATAGAAATAAGATGAGAGAAAAACTAAATTATTACTCTAATTATGATAAATATGGATTATATCAAAAACATGGTGGATATTATTATTACACTTACACTCCAAGAAATAAAAAAAATTTGTAAGTAAAAAAAATTGATATTGTAAATTAATTCTTTTTTTAGATATCTTTATCGTAAAAAAACATTATATGGTAAAGAAGAATTATTTATTGATTTTAATAAAATAATTAAAAATAACAACATAACTTTTAGTTTTGGAAGATTTAGTTATGATGGTTCAATATATGCTTATGCTTTATACGATTATACATCTTTTTTAACAACAATAAATTTTGTAACATCAAATGGAGTAATATTAAAAGATACCTTGAATGATCTTGTATATACAGATATCTCTTTCGTCTTCAATAATAGTGGAATAATTTATTCTTCATATCCAACTTATTTTAAATCATATCCAAAAAATTTTTTTCATTCAACATATGAAAATCATTCATTATATTATCATAAATTAGGCACATTACAAAGTGAAGATATTTTAATAGCAAATTTTCCATTTGATAAATATCTTTATGTCCTAGGATATGTTTCTACTGATGAAAAGTATCTTTTTGCTAATATTTTTCTCTCAAATGAATCAACAGAATTAAGTAATATGATATATTACTATGATTTAAATAATATTAAAGACAAAAAGTTTAAAAAAAAGATTGATATGAAACCTTTGTTTAATGATAATGATGCTTATTATAAAATTATTTATTCTAACTTTGAAGAAGCAATTGTTTTGACAAATAAAGATGCTCCAGCAAAAAAGATAATTAAAGTAAAATTTTCTGAAGCTCATTTAGGAAAAAAAGTATGGAAGACACTAATTTATGAAATAAGGACTAGAATTATAGAAGATGCCATCGTTGTTGGGAAAGATTATATAATTTTAGCATGTTTAGAAAATGTAAGAGGCATCCTTTATATTTTTTCTAAACATAATGGAATGTTACTTCAAAAATTTGATATGGGTCTTGGAATTATTCAAACTATATATGGAAATGATAGAAGTAATGAATTTTTTTTATATTTTACAAATCAAATAATACCAGGAATAATGTATACCGGAAATTTATACAATTTAAACGATAAAAATAAGATTAAATTAAAAGAAATATTTACAGAAGTTCCCAAAAACTTCAAAATAAACGATTTTTCTATTAAACAAATTTTTTATAAAACTAGAGATAATAAATATGTTTCAATGTGGTTATATTATATGAATAATATAAAATTAAATAATAACAATCCAGTTTTACTTGAAGCTTATGGAGGTTTTCGTATTCCTAGTACTCCACATTATTATGCATCAAGAACAATGTTTGTTAAAAATTTTGGTGGCATTTGGTGTATTGCAAATATTAGAGGTGGTAATGAATTTGGTGAAGAATGGTATAAAGATGGAATTTTAAATAAAAAAAATAATTCATTTAATGATGTTATTGATGGTGCTAGATATTTAATTTCAAATGGTTTTACAAAACCTTCTAAATTAGCTATTTTTGGACTTTCTAATGGCGGAATGGTTATGGCTGTTGTAGGTCAACGTCACCCAGAACTTTTTGGAGCAATTGTAATTGAAGCTCCAGTTCTTGATATGCTTCGATTTTCATTATTTACTTATGGTAAGAGTTGGAAATCTGATTATGGAGATATTAATAATGAGAATGATTTTAAAAATATTCTTACTTATTCTCCATTACATAATTTAAAAATACCTTCAAAACCTATTCAATGGCCATCAACATTATTAATGACGACATATTATGATTATATAGTTGTTCCATCTCATACTTTAAAATATGTAGCACGTCTTTATGAACTTCTTCAACAAACTTATGATTATCAAACTAATCCTATAATAGCAAATATAATAATGAATCGAAGTGAGCATGGTGAAGGAAATTCTATTGATGATTTTATAGAAGATAATGTTAATATATTTTCATTCCTTCAACAAGTATTAAATTTAACTTGGATAAATTAATTTTTTCTACTTAATAAATAAACGAAATATTTTATAAACTATTTTATTATAATTTTTTTTATAATGTTTACAAAAAAAAATGTAATAACAATAGTAGTAATAATTAAAAAATATTAAATTATACTAAATAAATAAATTATCTTGATTTAAAAAAATAATCATTAACATAAATAAAATAATATACGTATAGAATAATTAATTTTGTTATACTTATTTGTATAAAAAAAATTAATTGCATTAATTAAATTAAATTAAAATATTTATTTTTCAAAACATTATACATCATTGTTTAACACTTTTTGTACTATAAAAATAGCAAAAAAAAAATTTTAAATTAATGTGTTTATTAATAAGAGAAAACATTTAATTAACTTAAAGTATTTTTAAACATTTTTTTGTTACTATTTTTGAAAGTAATAAATTTTTGATAGATAATTAAATTTTCTCTATATATAAAACTGAATTTTATTTTAATTTCTTAGTTGTAATTAAATTTTTTTTTACTTTATTAGTGCAGATATTTTTTTATTATTTATTTATTTTCATTGAAAATTTTTACTAAAATAGAAGAATTTTTTAAAAATAACAATCTCCCTAGACATTGAATACACCATGGATATAATAAAAAAATGAGAAAACATAATGTTTTTTTTAGAATTTTAAAATTTCTATAGCAAAAGTGGATAAACATACAAATGTATTATATTAAAAATTTAACTTTACAGAATTTCATTAGCAAAAAAAAATTATTTTTAACAATAGCTACAAAACTTTAAAAATACTTTTTTAAAATTGCACTATCCATTTAAGATTTATCATACTTTTTATATGCTATTAAAAAAAATATTTTTATGTTGTCAGTTTATAAACTTTTTCGGTTAACTTTTATTTTATTAAAACTATCACATAAAAAATAATTTTAAAACATTTAAAAAAATTAAACTTTTTTTATTTTATCTTAATCAATATAGTGTTAATTTAAAACTTGTTTATAATTCTTTTTAATAATAATAAAAACAATCTTAAATATTCTTTTTCTTTTATTTTTATAATATAGTTAATTTGTACTACGGACAAGGTTTTTTTTTTTAATAGGTGGATAATATTAGTTTGGAGAAGAAAGGGTTAACTGATAAATATATCTATCATTTTTCTCTAACATTTTATTCTTATTAAATATTTATTTTATTTTAATATTTACTTAAAGAAAGTTAATTATATTTTTTTCAATATGAAATTTATGAAGTATGAAAGAAGTTTCAGTTTTAGTGGAGATAGAAATAAAGAGAAATCTTTTTATGAAATGATTTATGTTAAAAGTCCTCAAAAAATTCCTGATAATGATTCTTTTAAAACTATCAAAAACAAAATAGAATTTAATAAGATTTATTATCAATTAATTTTTTTGTAATAATTTTTTTTGGTTTAAAAAATAAAAAATTTATTTTTCTTTTTAATAATATGACGATTAAATTCTTTATTTATTAAATTTATTTATTAAATCTTATAGTTAATAAACTATATTCCAAATTTTTCAGAACGATGTTTTGCTTTTAATAGTTTCAATCTTTAAAATTGTTTTTTTAAATATTATTACTTCCAATTAAATTGAACTACTGTGTTAAATAAAATGTCTTTAAATTACTCTGAATCTTTGAAACCTTATGAAAATAAAGGTGAAGTTGGAATGAAAGAAATTTATGACTCACCTGATGTTTTAGAATCAAAAATTGAAACTTTATATCAGTTGGTTAAAAATGCTTCATGTATTGTTGTTTATTGTGGAGCAGGTATCTCCACATCTTCTGGTATACCAGATTTTCGTGGTCCAAATGGTGTATGGACATTAGAAAAAAAAGGTGAAAAATCTGCTAGTGTTTCTTTTTTAGAAGCTAAACCATCTTTTACTCATATTGCATTAAAAAAATTATATGAAAATGGTATAATAAAATTTGTGATAAGTCAAAATGTTGATGGATTATTTCATAGATCTGGATTTCCTGAAAATGGTTTAGCAGAACTTCATGGGAATGTTTTTGTAGAAAGATGTAATCAATGTGGTCGTAAGTATTATAGACCATATGTTATTGGTAGTGTTGGTTTAAAACCAACTGGAAGACGATGTGAAGGAACATTATCTAAAAAACCATGTCGTGGTAAATTATTAGATTTTACTTTAGATTGGGATAATGAATTACCAGAACCTGATTTCACTATTGCCAAAAAATTTGGAAGAAAAGCTGATTTAAGTATAGCTTTAGGAACAAGTTTACAAATTGAACCTGTTGGACTGTTACCATTATTGCCACGTAGAAAAGCTATTAAAGGAAATTTTGTAACAGTAAATCTTCAACCAACAAAACATGAAAAAAAAGCTTCATTAGCAATACATGGAGAAGTTGATAGAATAATGAGAAGTTTAGTAGAAAAATTGAATATTGTAGTAAACTATGAAAATTATTAATTTTTATACTATTTTTAGTGGATAATAATAATTTTAACTTATTAAAATGATATGTACATAGTATTCTTTTTATTATGATGTAATTAATTTTTTTTTAATTTGTATTATAATATTTGTATATATTGTATGATTTTTTTATTAATATATTGTTTTAACGTAAATAAAAAGTTTTGTAGAGATATAATATTATTTTAACAATTTTGTACTCCACAATTTACAAAAAAAAAAAGAAAAATATTTATATATAAATTAATTATTTTCCCATACCTCCTAATGTAACATCAATACCCATTAAGAAACAAGCAATAGTTGATTGTGCCATTCTTCTTTGAAGAATAGCTTTACCAAAGGCAGATGTATAACTTTCATTTGGTCTATTTTCCATATCCATTAAATATACTGTAATAAACATTGATATTGGTCTTTTTTCTAAAATATTATTTTGTATTTCTGGTGGTATATAATCTTTAGCATCATCCATATCTGGAGTACACATTTCTGTTTCAATATCATACATACCAGGTTGTATTGGTTCACATTTACAAGAATCTTCTGATGGTTTTCCTCCAACAATACTACTAAAAGCTTGCCTTAAATCCACTTTTGATCCTGATTGACTTTTCATTTGCCTACAAAAATCACAAAACATACAACTTCCTTCAGTCTTAGCACATGGACATTGATTAACTTTTGAATTAATTTTTTGTGTACAAGGTAATGTTGGAATATTAGGATCTGGAGTTCCAGCTATTCTCATTTCAACTTCAGCAATCATATTTTTAATAGGTTTAAGTATTTCAACACCTTCAGCTCTAATCTTAACACATCCAGGGATTGTTGGATTTTTAGGAATTAATTGAATTTTATCAGGATTAAAACGTATTGAGGGACGATATTTTGAAATTTCAATACCTTTTCTTGAAAGATATATAGGTGAGCATGCTCCAGAGACACGTATATTAACTTCAGCTTTATCATTACCAAGTTGTGCATCAATCAATGTAGTAAGAATAAAAAAAATTAAAAAAATTTTATATAAAAAGAGAGAAAATGTATTATTACAGATTTTCTCCATGACATATAAAAAATATTAATATAGATATATTTAAATCAAAGTTGTTTAAAGGTGAAGAAAACTATAAAAAAAAAATTATTTTTATTTATTTAAAAATAATAATAAAATTAATAAATATTAAATAAATTTATTAATTAAAAAAAGTATTTAAAAATATTTAAAATAAAATAAAATTTCTGTAATTATATAAAGTACATTAAAATATATAAAATAATTAACTGTAAATTAATTGCAACAGTATAACAAATTCTTAAAATGATAACTTTTGGTATCTCATGTAATATTAATTGTCAATAGACATAAGGTCACCATTATGAAGTAAAGAAGAAGAATAAAATTATTTATAAAGATATATAAGACAAATATAACGAAAATGATTGTAATTTATTTAGAGGAGATGTGATATTGTGTGGCAAGTTAACCCAAATTAGGAATAGATGGTAACGATCAGTTGATCAAAGAGATTTTATAAGATATTTGTAAAAATTTATAATCAAACATTCAAATGATAAATTAGTTTTTTTTTATTTTAAGAAAAGTTAATTAATATAATTGTTTTATTTTTTAATCAGAAATAATTTTTATTAACATAACATATTTATTTTTTTATTATGAGGTATTTATTTATTATTGCTACAATTAAATATATATTTATATTACATAATAAAATTTAAAAGAGAATTTTATTTAAATATATATATTATTTGACCCGTATAAAAATTATATATTTATTTAAGATAATATTATCTTATTTATAAAAAATAAAATATTAATCATTATAACAAGTTTTTAAAATGAAACATGTTTTTGAAACTTTTTTGTATGATTCATCCAAATCATAAGAATGTTATAGAATAAAAAAAATGTAAAAAAAATTTTATACACATCTTGATATAAATTATTCTTATATTTTGAAAAAATATATTAAAGTGATTTCATCTGTAGATAATTACTGATAAAATATTAATTTTTTCACCAATTTTATACACATTATAAAAGTTTCCACATGAATAATTGGTATAAAAATGTAGTATATATTTATTATGCCTAAGTTTAAAATAAATATTTAAGTATAAAACTAGTAATATTAAAAATTATTTTAATATTTAAACATTATACTACTTTTTGAAAGAATAATATGACACGATTTTCAAAGAAATCTTCAACAATATCATTAAATTCAAGTTTAAGTATTTTTTCAACTTCTAAACCATACAATCCTTTAGATCATTTTGAAATATGTATAAATATTACAAAAAATATTAATTTACCAATTCCTGAAAGTCATAAAAGTTTTTATGATTCTTATATAAGATTTATTTCATTTAAAAAGTACCCTCAAGTAGATAGAAGATTTGAAATTGATACTTCAAAAAGACCTTTAATTGTAAGTTGTTATGATGCAACAAAATACATGACAGAACTTGCATTACCAGAAAAATATGATAAATTAAAATATAATTTTAATTGGAGTATGGAAAGATGGAAAATAATGTATAAGTAAATTTTTGTTATCCATTTTCAATAATATAAAGTTAAAAATAATTTTTTTTAGAAAAAGAATTGCAATTGAAAAATTTAAAAATTTAATTAAAAAAGTAATGAATAATTTAAGACCTAAAAAAACAATTGTAAGTATAAAATGTGATCCATGGATTCATTATATGCCTGATCCTTATCAAGATTCCACAGTCTACTCAACTAAATATTGTTTGAAAAAGATACAAGAAGAAAATTGTAGTTATTTTGTTTGTGATGAAGAATATTTTAGTGAAGATAAATACCATTATTTTTATCTAAATGATTTTAATGAAACACTAGAAGATAGTGAAGATGAAGATATAGAATTACCTTCTAGTTTTAATAATAACTATAATTATAAAGAAGGACTAATTACTGTAAAAAGAAAAAAAAAATTAAATACAAAAAATTTACAAAGTACAGGATATAAAATGTCAAATAACAATTCGCATAAGAATGAATTTATTTATTTTGTTAAAAAAATAATAATGGAGCGAAAAAAAACAAATCCAAGTGGAGATCCATGGGATGCATTTTTTTATATACATATGAAACCAGATAAAAAAAATTTAACTTTTAAAATAAATAGAAAAGGTTCGTTTACATTATTATCGGTATATTACTTTTTTTTTAATTATTTTATTATAACTATTTAAATTGTAATTTAATATTTTAGAGATTAAAAATGAAAAACATTTTCCTATCCCAAGAGTGGAGTGTTTAGACGAACAGATAATTAATGATGAAAATGAGATTATAAGCCCTTTATGTAGTATATCACTATCTCCTCAATCATCTGATTATGATAATGGCATTTTAAGTAGTATTACTGAGATAACAAATGACAATAGTACTGAATTAATTGAAAAAAACGAGGAAATTGTTGAAAAAAAAAGTTTAAATAATGAAGAAAATAATCAAACAGATAAAAATGAAGATTTGAAGTCAAATGATAATACTATTAATTCTCCAAAATATTTAAATGAAAGTATGGGTTTAAGTAGAAAGATAACTTTAGATAATAAATCATTCTTACAATTTGCAAAAATTAATAACACTACTAATCATGATGGTAACAAAATATCAGAAAAAGAAGAGATTATTGTAGAATCTATACCAAAAAATGTAGTAATTGAATCTTGCGATCGTGGAACTAATACATTACCATCAATCTACAAACAATTACCAGTAAAAAATAGTAAATATAAACGTTTTCATTATGAAAAAATTAAAGTTTCACCAAGAACTTCAAAAAAACAATCATTACCACAATTAAAATGGAAAGTATCAACAGTTGTCAGATATTCTCCAGATGGAAAAACGCATTTAAATCGTTCTTTCTATTTACCTCGAATTGTACGTCCTAATTTACAAAAAATACCAATACCACCAATTAGTATTCCATTCTCAACTAATCCAAGTGTATTACCACAACTTATATCAACAACCCGTCCATCATCCTCCTTAAAAAACAACCCAATTTCAGCATCTCGTCAGAATCTATTATAAAATCTACTTTAAATAATAAAACACAATCATATAAATAATGTTTTAATTTTAATAAAAAAAGTTTATAAAAAAATATTATATAAACTTTTCCAACATCATTTAAAAAAATATTTTTTAAATACATTATGATAAATATATTTTTTTGAAAAAAATAATTTAATTAAAGCATATATATTCTTAAAAATAATAGTTTATTTAAATGTAACCAAAAAAAAATATATTTTGATGTTCATTTTAATATTTGACCGAAGATAAATATTAAATTTAAAATGTTTACTTGATAACAAAAATTATTTTTTATATTACAATATCAATTCAAAGAAATTTGTTATTCATGATTATAATGGAAAAAGGACATTTTTTAATAGTGCTCGACAATCATATTATATGCTTTTAATGTAAAGCTAGGCGTCTTTTGAATTTAGATTTTTTTTAATTATATTTTTATTAAAAAAATAACTTTTAAAATTAGTTATTTTTTTCCGAAACGAATTAATTTTTGACCACCGCGTTTGAATGCATTGTAGTCATTAAAATGGAAGTCTGGGTCATGTTCATCATAAACTATTCCTTCTTCATTTGCAATGTCAGCTGGTGGTGGTGGATTCAAAGAACGACCAAAACGTATAAGTTTTTGACCCGCACGTCCAAACCTTATAAGTTTTTGACCAGCACGAGATTCACGTCTATAATATACATTTAAATATTATTATAATTGTTATCAATTAAATTAAAAAAAAAACATACCCAGCACTTTCAATTACTGGAATAAATGTAGAAATTATGATAAAAAATAAAACAAACAAATAAATAAGTTTGACAAATTTAACGATTGACATATTGTACCTGAAAAAAAATTATTAAAAGCATTCTTTGGTAACTTAAAAAAGTCTTATTGAATTTTTTTTAAATATGGTAACATATTAAAATCTTTATTAAAAATAGAAATAAATTTTTCTATATTTAATGGAATCATAAAAATGAAAAAAAAAACCTGATATGATGTATAATAAATTAGAAAAGCTATTTTTTTTATTATTTTATATATTTTATTCAATTTTCTAAATTAGTTTTAAATAAAATATAATTATCAGAATATAAAATTAAAAAAAAAAAACTAATAAATTATTTTTAATAAAATTAAAAAAAAGTTTAAAGTAAGTATGAACCAATTGTGATTTTATTAGTATTAAAAAAAAGTAATAACTTCAAATTATTGTAATATATTTTTATAAAAAAAAAATTATATCATTGAGTCTAAGTAACAGGAAGTATCTTTATGAATAATTAAAACATCAATGTAGTTAGGAAGTTTCTATAAAATGAATATTATAAAGACTTTTAACTATTTAAAAGGCATGTTTTATATAAAAAGGGTGGAGTGTTAGAAATAAATGAATTTTTGATAAATAAAGAGTTATGAATTTTTTTCATTCTATAAATATCAACATAAAAATTAAATGAAAATTGAGATTTTTTCGTTACATACCAATTTTAAGACTCTTGACATCATGAAAAATAGCGTTTTTAATAAGCAATCACTCCGTTTTATTTCTTTATGATTTATCATTTATAAATATTTAATGATAAATTATAATTTATAGCAATTTAAAAAAATTTTTCTTCAAAATTAAATTATACTCTTGAGAAAAATTTAATTTGATTTAGATTAAAAACATATAAATTTTGATTTAAATAAGATTATATTAAACCAATAATAAAAATAGTTAATAATTTATCTTGGAAAAAATTAAAATATAAAAAAAAATCAAATATTTTTAAGTTAACAACAATTAATTATAATTAAAAAGATTAAATTATTTAAGAAAGTTTATTTTGAGCAAAATAATTTTTTCACACTACGCTAATTAGTTAATAGATGTACTGTTGAAAATAAATATGTTTTTAATTTTTTATTTATATTACTGAATAATAAAATAAAGTAAAAAAGAATAAAATTTCAACAGTAAAAGCTTTTTTTTCCATGATTCAACATAATTAACAACTATGGCATGTACTTTTATCATAAATATAATATATATTTATATATATAGTATATATTAGAAGCTAACTTTATTAAATATTTTAATGTATCATAAAACTAAATTTATAATGAAAAATAATATATTTATATAGATAAATGAATCCTTTAAGTAAAAAAAATATTCATTTTTCTTAAAATAATAAAAAAATTTTCTTATTTTTTATCTTAATTTTTATTCATTATTTAAAATATAACTTCTTTCCTAAAAAAATAGATTTTTTACTATAAATAAAAAAAAGTTATTTGAGAATTTCATAAAATTTTTTACAATATATATTTATTATATTATTAATATAAAATTGTCAAGAAATAACTTATAAATGTATTATTTACCTATATCTAGCCATCAAAAACGGAAGGAATTAATTATTAATAAATGCTATAACTTGTTATTTTTTAATTGTCATTAAAATATTTTACAAAGAAAAAGAAAAATTTAATCATTCCAATGTATTCTAAGAAAAGGATATTTTAATTGAAAAACTTTTTTATAAAATTTTATAATAATTTACAGTAAAATGATTCCATTTTTGTTATAATATAAAAAATAAAATTTTATTATACTATTATCTTATAAAATTAAAAAAAAGCCAAATCTTAATGTTACTAACGACAATTTATATACTCTAGGATGATTTCGATTTTAGAATGAATAAAATAAAAAGCAATTTTATTAAATACAAAAAAAATTATGATTAAAGAACAAAAATAATATAATACATTTGAAAATTTAATATTATTATCTCTCTCTATGGAATCAAGAATAAAAAATAAAATATAAGTTATATATATATTTATGGCACCAAATATAAAACCTTATTTATTGTTATTCTTTTTTCTACATTTAACATCATTTTACTCTTTTAATAAAGTTATTTATAAAATAATTCAAACAATTAATAATAAAAATTGTTTGGTTTATATTATTAAAAAAAAGAGAAAATCTTTTTTTTTTCAAAATAAAATTGATGAGATCTGAAGAATTATTGATAAATAGTAGTACTTTACTACTACTTTTTTAAATTAAAATAAATAATTTTTAATAATAAATAAATACTTGTATTTTTAAATAAAATACCAAATAAAATAACCATGTAATCCATTTTATTTTTAATATTATTATAGATTCATACCAATAGCAATTATTTATCTCAATCCCTAGTTTTCAAAATTGTTTTTCTCATTTTTTTTTAATTAAATAAACATATTTTAAAATTTTCATTATTAATTCACCTCATTTTCAGTTTAAAATATTAAAAAATTGTAAATCATATATAAAAAATAGACATAAATACAGTAATACATTATGAAAGTAAAATTTTTATATTATAAATCTCATCTACTAATAAAAAAAAGATAGCAAAATATCATTTTTTTTCATTTTTAATATTAAACAATAATACCATTGCCATCTACAAAAAAACATTTGAAACGAAATTATTCAATGCAATGTATGGCATTCATTCATTCCATTTCACCGTTAATCTATTTAATTACTTTTTTTTTAAAAGTTAATATAAAATTTATTGGATCATCTAATAAGATCTGACTTTTGGTGGAACCCAATCTGTTTCACTTTTGTCAAGTGTAGTATCAATTACTGGTCTGTAACTAAGTTTCACATCACCAGTTTCTGTGTTTTGAGTAATGATTGTATGTTTACGCCAATGTTCAGTAATTGGTTTTGGTGTTTGATTTGAGGTATCCTTTGAATAATCCATCTCATCAATACGATTCTAAAAATATTAATATTAATAAAAAAATAAAAATAAACATACTGGATAGTCATCACGAGCATGAGCTCCTCTTGATTCTTTTCTATTCTCTGCAGCAACTATTGTTTGTTGAGCATTAATAAGAAGATTTTGAAGTTCTAATGTTTCGATAAGATCACTATTCCAGATAAGACCTCTATCAGTGACTTTGATATTCTTTTGTTGTTTATATAAATCAGCAATCTTATCACAACCTTTCTTAAGAATATCTCCCCTTCTGAAGACGGCAGCATGACTTTGCATTGTCTTTTGCATATTCAATCTAAGTTCAGCTGTAGAGATATCACCTTTAGCAAAACGTGCAGAATCAACTCTTTGAATTGTTTCTTCACCAGCATTCTTTGGTAATGGTTTAACTGAATCACCTGGCTTATTTTTAGCAAGAATATCTAAAGCACATGCACGTCCAAATATAACTAAATCAAGAAGAGAATTAGCACCAAGACGATTAGCTCCATGAACAGAATGTGCAGCACATTCACCAGCTGCATACAATCCTGGAACAACTTTATCTCCACCATCCTCTGTGTATGTTATAACTTGTCCTTTATAATTTGTTGGTGTTCCACCCATATTATAGTGGACAGTTGGAAGAACAGGAATTGGTTCTTTAGTTACATCAACTCCAGCAAAAATTTTAGCTGTTTCAGAGATGCCAGGAAGACGTTGAGCTAAATGTTCAGCAGGAAGATGATGTAATTGAAGATAAATGTGGTCTTTTTCTGGACCAACACCTCTTCCTTCCATAATTTCAATTGTCATAGATCTAGATACAACATCACGAGAAGCTAAATCTTTAGCTACTGGAGCATATCTTTCCATAAAACGTTCACCTTCAGAATTGACTAAGAAACCACCTTCACCACGACATCCTTCTGTCATTAAACAGCCAGCTCCATAAATTCCAGTTGGATGGAATTGAACAAATTCCATATCAGAATTAGCTAAACCAGCTCTAGCAACCATAGCTGTACCATCTCCTGTACATGTATGAGCGGAAGTACAACTGAAATAAGCACGTCCATATCCTCCTGTGGCAAGAACTGTATTTTTAGCATTAAATCTATGAATACTTCCATCTTCTAAATCCATAGCAATAACTCCAACACATTCTCCTTTATCCATAATTAAATCAAGAGCAAAATATTCAATAAAATATTTGCAATCATATTGAAGTGAAGCTCCGTAAAGTGTATGTAAAAGGGAATGTCCGGTTCTGTCAGCAACACAACATGTTCTATGAGCTTGGCCACCTCTTCCAAAGTCATTTGATTGTCCTCCAAATGCTCTTTGATAAATCTTACCATCATCAGTTCTTGAAAAAGGCATACCATAATTTTCAAGTTCAATAACAGCTCTTGGAGCTTCTCTTGTCATGTAATGAATAGCATCTTGATCACCCAACCAATCAGATCCTTTTACAGTATCATAGAAATGCCATCTCCAATCGTCTTTATTCATATTTCCAAGAGCAGCATTAATACCACCTTGTGCAGCAACAGTATGAGAACGAGTTGGGAAAAGTTTTGTAATAACTGCAGTTTTCATGCCACCTTCAGCAAGACCCATGGCAGCACGAAGTCCAGCACCTCCAGCACCAACAACTACAGCATCGAATGTATGGTCAATAACTTTATAATCGGAAATATTTCCCTTTTTAGCACAAGCATTGGCAGCAGACAAAGACAAAGCCCTTTGTGAAATTGATTTAAATCCACAAGTCCCGACTTTAAGCATTTCTAAAAGAAAAAAACAATTTATTAAAACTTAATAAAATTTATCATAAATTTGTGCTACTATCAGTGAAAAGCCAATTTTGCACGTTTACTTAAATGATGGTATAATGTTACTTTAGTTAATGCACTAAAATTCTCTGTAAGATTTTAACGCTTCGTGTAAAATACGAGAAAAATATAGTAAAGTGCAATTAAGAGATTCATGCATTATCATTTTTTATTATTTTCAACATATCATAATTAAACAGTCCCTAGTAATAGTATAGAATAATTTTTTACTATCTTTATTTAATTATAAAAATATTACATAGAAAAAACAATATAAGTTATATATATTTTTATTCTACCAAATGCAATTAATTTTAGTTATTTATTATAGAAAAACAATATATGTAAAAAAATTTCAGTAAACGAAAATCCACTTTATATATATTACAAATAAATATTCGTTTAACTATTCCTCATCTTTGGATAATGTTAATGAACCCAATTTTTTACTACATTCTCCATTATCAGAATCATCCTCAATCATTTCAACTATATTTCTATGATTTCCTAAATTATTCCTTTCCTCTTCTAAAAAATATAGATGTTCCTTGTATTGAACTCTAACCATAGGATAGCCTCTAGCTCTTTCAAAAGCTTCAGTTGCATTTTTGGCACTAATTCCCAATACATCAGTCATATATCTACAAATCATATATCCAGTTCTATTTAAACCATGTGTACAATGAACACCAATAATCTTTTCACGATTCTTTTTATCACTTAAAAATTCATGAACAATTTGAATAAATTTGATTGCTTTAGGTTCATTTTGATGAATCTCATGCCCTGAACAAGGCAACTTGTAATGACGTATTTTTTTTCTAATAAATTCATATTTATCATAGTAACGATTGGTTGAAGTGAGATCAATTATGAGACCAAGATTGATATTTTTTTTTTTGCAATGATCTATCAAATCTTGCGGCCTAAAAGTTGCCTCAGGAGGGAGTCGTGTACCATGTAGTGCAAAATATGAGTTATGAAGAGGTGTCTTAAAAGGTAAAAATTGAGTACCTTCTATTACACTTCCAATAGGAGATTTATATGTACTCCAACTAAAAAAAAAAAAACATTATTTAAAAAAATATATAATTATTATTATTACCCTTTTGGCAGTCTTAAGGATGTTGGATTAAAATCACCTTTATCAGACCTTTCAGATGACCGACGAGAAGTGGATTGAGAACTTCTATTATATTTCCCCTCTGTTTTCATACTTCTTTTATCTCTTTCTTCAAATTTATCCCGTTTAACAATTCTACCATATGAGGATGGCATAACTTCCTTTGGGAAAAGTTCTCCTAAAGAATCAATAATATAAAATAAAAAAAATAAAAAGATATTTTGAAAAATAAAAAATATTAATAAATTCCAAACATTATAAAAAAATTATTCATTATTCCTTATAAAAGATCAAATTAGAAAATTTATTTCATCAAATTTGACGTGTGCTTTACTCCATTGTTGTTTTACAGAAAAAAGTAATAGGAATACTAATGGTTTATTTACTTTATTGTTCCATTTAATTGTTATGTTTATAAAAATCAGTTCTTTTATCTCAAACTTTTATTATTATCTTTTGTAATTTTTCACTACCACCTCTTTAAATCACTATCTTTTTTTTTATTTATAAAAATCAAATGACCAAACTTTTGTAGGAATAAAATTTTCCAAATACTTTACAATGTCATAAAAATGTTAAAATAATATTTTATTTAAAATACAAGATATTGTTATTTATAAAATAAATTTTTTAAAAACAAAATGCTAACAAAAATTGATAATATCTCTATCATTGATAATGGATATTAACTTTTCTTAATATCATTATATTGAATTGAATGAATTATTGGCCTTTCTATCTCTTCTTAATCTCTTACTTTACTATTGTCAAAAGTAATCACCTTAATAATGTTGGGATTAATAATAATATAACATCAGGTATTTTAATTATATTTATATTTTTATATGAATAAGAAATATTTTAGTAATTAAAAATAAAAAAGTTTATGGAAAATGGTATTTTGGAGGTATTGCTTCATGTGGGGCTGCTTTAATTACCCATCCATTGGAAGTAATTAAGGTTCACCTTCAAACTCAAAATAGATATGATCCAGAGGCAAAGAATTTTTTTAATATAATTCTTTATATCTTCAAAACTTATGGAATTTTAGGATTTTATGCTGGTATTAGTGGATCTTTATTGAGACAAATTACTTACTCAACAGCAAGATTTGCATTATATGAATTTTTTAAATCAACATTCTTATTATTAAAAAATGAAAATCCTAATACTGATGTACCTTTTAATTATAAAATAATTCTAGCTGCTTTTGCTGGTGGTATTAGTGGTTTAATTGGAACTCCAGGGGATTTAGTTAATGTAAGAATGCAAAATGATATTAAAGTTTGTGTTAAGAAAAAAAGAAATTATAAAAATGCTTTAGATGCAATTTATGTTATAATAAGGGATGAGGGATTCATGGCTTTATTTAATGGTGCTACAATGGCAATATTAAGAGCAATAGCTATTACAATAGGTCAAATAGCTTTTTATGATCAATTTAAATATATTATCATTTCATCATCATTATTTAATCTTTCAGATGGTATTATTACTCATTTAATCGCCTCAATTGCTGCATCAAGTACAGGTACATTATTAACACAACCAATAGATGTTATCAAAACAAGAATGATGAATGCTCATATAGAGGAGTATGGAAGTATTATTGAATATATTACTAAAACATGGAAAAGTGGACCATTAAATTTTTATAATGGTTTTTTTCCAGCATGGATTCGGTTAGCTCCCCATACAACATTCATGTTTCTTATCTATGAACAATTGAAAAAAAATTTTGGATATTATAAAAATTAACTTACCTGTTATTTATAAATAAAATAATTAAAAACTAGGTCATAGATAAGGATCTTTTTTTTATAAAGGATATAATGATGAAACAATTTGTAAATAAAATGTTTTAATATGATTTCAATACGTTTATTAATATTTTGTATTATTTTATGTTTCTTGGCATATGACATACAAAGAAGGGCTTTTGTAGTTTTAAAAGTTACTGATTTTGTAGAGAAGTATGGAAGAAATTTAACTATAAATGATTTTGATGCATTACCAGGATTTAAAAATAAAATTAAAGAAATTGGAAGGCCAGCAATAATTTTATTAAATAAGGTATTATTATATTTTAAAAATATATTTTTGTATTATTAAATTTTTTAGTATGCTTTAAATATTACATTAAATTTTTTATGTAATATTGAGTCATTTAATGAGACAAAATCAAAAGTATTATTATTATCTTTTGATGATTTATCATATAATGTTTTGACAAAGTCTTTTCCAAATATTTATGTTTATCGATTTCACTCAAAACCATTAGAGGAAAAATTTAAACGTGGTGAAGGGACATATCAATTTTTTCAATACTTTCGAGCCTCTTTATCGGCATACCTTACAAAGGTAGTTGATGAATTTTGGATGATACAATGTGATACAATATGGAGGGATGATTTATTTAAAAATATTGAAAATAATGAAAGCTTAAAATTAGAAAATAGTTATAAAGTATTACTAGATTCTGAGAGTGATGAAGGATTGTTAAAAAATATGACAGCTGGTGGATATTTTAAAGTTAAAAGTAGTAAGGAAACATTTGATTTATTTAATTTTGTTAAGAAAAATCTTGAAAATAGACTTGTGACTGATAATAATATGATGAGTCAATATTGTTATAAATATGTCACTTCAAAAAAAGATGAAGCGTTATGTAAATTTATACCAACAACAATTATGAGTAATTGGAGATTAAATGTTGAAAAAGTTAAAAATCTTCCATTATTTCTTCAATATGATGGTGGAGCTGGTTCAGAAGAAAAATTTAAGAAATTTGAAGAAATTGGTGCTTTATTTGTCAATTTATCAACTTATAATAGTGGTAAAATTTCTTGTATTAAAGAAAGAAGTGACAATCCAAAAGAAAGTTTGAAAATAAATTTAATAATGAAAGAAAGTAAAGCACAAAATAAATTAAATATTCTTGATAGAGGATTATGTTGGATGGCAGAATTTTTAATAAATACTTTTCCATTTCTAGAATATTATATGCGATCATGGATATATCCTGATTTTTCATACATTCTTACAATATAATAAAAAATAAAAACAAATGTTAAATTTTTTTTATTATTATTTAAATAAAATTTTTATTTTTTATTGTTAAAAATACATTTTTTAGTACTATTATCGTATTAAATTTTTTATATACGTAAACGTGTCTATCATTGTAAGTTATTTTTTATTTAAGTTTATTTTCTATTCAATATAGCAGGAGTGATTTAGCGAGTTTTTCGTATCATCGACTTATTATGCATAGAAATGAATTGAAATATTTGTTAAATAAACTTTTTAATCAACCTCATTTTATTTGATAATTTTTTGTACCCAAAGTATAAAATTTAAACACAAATCTTTTTATTCTTATTTATATTTTATTGATAAAAATTTTTTTTTAAGAAAAAAAATTTGTGTGGTTATTGGATAAGTAATAACATTTTATTTCAATATGCTTTTTATTATCTATTTAAATAAATCATTAATTTTAAGGTTAACTAAAAATAATATATATTAAAGTGATGCTTTTTTATCATTTTAAACTTCTTAATTAAACAAAATAAATATTTTTTTTTTACTTTTTACTAATTTAATAATATTTTAATGAATCAATGTATTGAATAGATTTTTAAATATATTATATTTACATTAATAGGTCCAAACAGTACATTTTTAGAAAAATTTATATATAAATAATATTATTTAATATTTATTTATACTTAAATATCTTTTCAACTCGTGTTCTTACTATTATATACTACTACAATGAGAACGTTAATATTTATAAGCATGACATACATTATAATATATTTTTCCTCTCAATTGTTAGAAAAGTAGTGTGACCAGATATCTACTATATATGTAGTATTGATAAATTTGATGTTAGCAAGAAAATGTCAATATTAAAAAAGGATGTACCAGAAATTTAAGCTTTTTATCTTCATCTACAAATAGTGTTTTCAAAGAAAAAAATTATTTTTTTTATATATAACATAAAAAAAATATATTTTTTTTTTAAAATCTTTTTCTATAATTTTACAGTTGTGTTAATGATAAATAAAGGAAAATGATGGTCTAAATATTTCTAATATTAACTTAAAAATATAAAAAATTCTAAATTAATCCGTTTTTTATGAAACTATTTTTTTATTCTCTACCTTATTTTCATTCTAATAGTATAAAAATTTAGTTATATATTATAATAAGTTATTTTTTGTATTCTAAATATTATAATAAAAATATTGTACTCATATAAATATTAAAAGTAATTCTTTTGATAATAAATTTAATATTCTTTAGTTTGGTAAAATTAATATATATTTACATTAATTATCTCCAAATAGTTAAAGTAAAATAATATAATAATATTTAGCATATTGAATAGCTAGGTGAAATGTTTTAAAATTAAGATGTATTTCTATATAATTTATATATAATGTAGTGCAGAAGTGATATAACAACATATTAAAAGTTCTTTTAATATATATTGTATCATTTAATAAATTTTAAACAAATTTTAATAATATTCTTTACTAATAAATATAACTTTTATAAAACTTATTTATGCTTAAGTATTTAAATATAGTATTTAAAACTTTTTTTTTTTAAATTTTTTAATGTTTTATATAAATAAAATTTTCTTTATTTAACTTATTTTTTAACTATAAAAAAAACCAATTTCTTGTTAATTTTAATGTGTTTTTTTAGCTATATATTAAATATGGTTTTTTTTTCATGAGGTAAAAGTTTATTTTTAACATATTTTATTATTTAAATTAACTTTCTCTACTAATTCATTTTTAACTATAATAAAAATTAACACATTTCATATTGAATGTTATTAAAAATTTTTTTTTATTAGCCTGTTAAACATTATTTATAAAAACATAGAAGAGTCTTTTCAACTCCCACTATTGTAAATTAATTAATTTCTCTTTTGCCAATAATAATTAAAAAAAATTTTATCAAAATATTATTTAAATTTGAATTTTATTTATAATTTGTCATAAATCTATAAAAGAGTATCCATCATTTTAGAATGCTATTTATTTTATTTTATTTTTTTTAATATAATCTTATTATAATTTCCTTTTTATGACAAAAGAATCCTTTTAATTAATTTTCTACCATAATTTAATTATTTCAAAATTTATTTCAAAACTATTTCTTTTTTCTTTAGAAAGAATTTTTTTTAAATTTAACAAATTATTTGTAGAATAATATTTTATTTTTTTTAGAGATATATTTATTTTATTTGTTTCTTATTATTTATAAATATTTTTAAAAAAAAAACTATTTCTAATAAATTAAAAAAGATGGAAGATGAAGAATTTATAACATGTAGGAGGGCTGAAGATTGTATGACTGATAGATTGACAAGTTTTAAAGAAAATACATTTATGGGTAATGATAATAATCTTAATAATTGTGCTAATTTAAATGATGAAAAGTTACCTTTAAATAATGTAAATAATGGCAAAGTAATTAAAATTCCAAATTCATGTATGTAATTATTAATTAAAAGAAAATAAATAAAATATAATATATTTTTTTTAGCTTATTATGAAGATGAAAGAAAAAAAAAATCTTTTACATCATATTTAACATTAAAAGGAATGTTTCGTTTATTTGGCAATAAAATTGCCAATCAACCTTATTATTTTATTATAATCTCAGGAATAATTTCACTTTGGAGTATTGGATTATACAAAATAAATTTACGGGATAGAATTCGGGATGGGTATACACCTACAAACAGTCCAAGTAGATATGAAACAGATGTAATTAGAGAATTTTGGAACTCTTCTAGTGATCCAATTATGACTGTATGTACATTAACATCAAAAGACAATAGTTCTATGTTAAATGAGGATTATATCTTTGAAGCAAGGAGAATATTAAATTTTCTTCAAAATACTTTTAAAATAACTCCAACATTTAAGAATGAAAATGAAAAAAATGTGAATAAAAGTTATTCATATTTAGAATTTTGTGAACCATTTTGTTATGCGAATATGGCACTAGAAATGTTTGCTGATGGTTTAAATAGAAGTATAAATGCTATTAAAAATAATAAACCTTTACCAGAAGAGGTTACATTAACTTATCCAATTATGACAATTGATGAGTATAATATACATTTAGAACGAACATTTTTTGGAGTTGTTAAAAAAGAATATCCTTTATCAAAAAATATTTATGTTAATAATACTATTTTTAATAATTCTAAAGATATTATTAATGGATATAATAGAATACAATCAATTACAAATATGAAATCAATTTCAGTTATTTTTTTTATATTTCGTGGTGAAGCTAAAAGTCAGTTTCAAGAAAAACTTTTATACCAATGGGAGAAAGAAATTTTTAAATTTACCCAAGAAAATAAAAATTTTAGTTCTATTATGAGTATAAATATTGCTGGAACTGGAATATTAGATGATGAAATGATGAGGGATGGTAAAAAAATTACACCATACTTTGCTACTGGATTCCTTTTTATGATTATTTTTGTTGCATCTAATGTAGGTATTGATGCAATATATTATGATTCTATTGATGTTGGAAAAATAATAGTAGCATTAGGTTCTATAATGTGTCCAATTCTTGCTATTACAAGTACATATGGAATGATAAGTGCTTTTGGAATGAGGACTAATAGTTTTATGTTAGTTATGCCATTTCTTGTAATGGGAATTGGTGTTGATGATGCTTTTTTAATGATTCATTCATTTCAAAGACTTGGAAATCAAGGATTTAATAAAATTGATAGGATGGGTATCGTTTATGAGGAGGTTGGTCCAAGTATAACAATTACAAGTTTAACAAATTTTATTAGTTTTCTTATTGGAATTACAACTCCAACACCAGGTAATTTTTATAATATTTATTCTAATTTATTTTATATTTTTAGAAATACGAATGTTTTGTATTGCTACATCAATAGCAATGGCACTTGGATATATTTATGAATTAATATTATTTGGACCAATACTAACAATAGCATCAACTTTTGAAAAATCTTCTTCCTCAAAAATAATATCACCATTATCTTCATCATCCTCTATAACATTAACAGGCTCTTGTAATAAAAATAATGAATTAACAAAAAAACAAAATTCATGGAGAATATATATAGATAAACTTCAACATCGATGGTTACATCATTATTGTAATTTAGTCAGAAATCCAATATGGTTTTTATTTCTCTCTGTAATGATGATAATTTATCTTTATTTTGTCATAATTGGCTCCATTAATATTAAAACAAAATTAGATGCAGGAAAAATATTGCCATCAGATTCACCACTTCAAGTTACAAATGCACAATTAGAAAATATTATTTGGAAATATTATCATCCAGCAACTATTATTGTTAATAATCCTATTGATATAACAAGTAAAAAGGAAATGAAAAGATTTAATCAATTAATTGATGAATTTGAAAATCTTAAAGAGTGTAAAGGAAAGTATGCTAGTATGATATGGTTAAGAGATTATATTAAAGCTTGGAATACAACATCACCATATGAAAAATTTATAAAATTATTAAATTTTGATTTTGAAGATAAAAAAAGGATAACAAGAAGTGAAACTGGAATTGATTGGAGTTATATTGATGGATTTTTAGAAGATCCATTATATAAACATTGGAGGACATTTGTTAGACTTCAAAAAAAAGATGTAATTGATTGGAGTATAAGAAAAGGAAATGAAACTAAGAACAAAATGGTAAATCAAAATGTTGTTGTTAAATTTTGGTTTACAGTTTCATATGAAAATGTTTCTACATGGGAACAAAGAATTAAAATTCAACAAGTATGGAGAAAAATTGCTGAATCATATTCAGATTTAAATATTACTGTTTGGGAAGCTAATGGAATGTTTGTTGATCAAATGTTATCATTAAAATCTGTAGCTATTTCAACTGGAATACTTACTTTATCAGTTATGACAATTGTTTGTACTATATTTATTCCAACTTTATCTGTAATAACAGCAAGTTTAGCAATAGTTTCAATATCAACAGGAGTTTTTGGTTTTTTAAATTATTGGGGTTGTGATCTTGATCCTGTTGTAATGGCAGCTGTCTTAATGTCTATAGGGATGAGTGTTGATTTTACAGCACATGTTAGTTATCATTTTCAAGTAACTAGTAAAAGAGAAATTCAAAATGGTAAAATAGTTAAAGTTTCTCTTAAAAATGTTCAAGAAAGATTAGAGCATACATTAACAGCAGTAGCATGGCCAATGATACAAGCTGGTTTAAGTACAATAATGTGTATTTTACCATTAATATTTTTAAATAGTTATTCACCATTAGTTTTTGTAAAAACAATTTTTCTTGTTGTAACATTAGGTTTTATACATGGACTAATAATTCTTCCAACGATATTAACAGCTCTCCCAGAATTTATTAATAATACAAACATTTATCATACATTTTTATCATCTTCCAGTACAAGATCTTGTAGATATATGGGTGGAAATAAAAAAAATAATGATGATACAATTTTATGTGAAGCAAAAGATGGGTTAGGAAAAGAATTAAATAACGAAAAGTAACAGTATTTACTAAATTAATATTTATACAATATTTTGTTAATATTGAAAATTACGAAATATACTTCAATATAATAATTTTTTTCAGTAGCTTTAAAGTTTTAGTTTAATTATATTTTATATTATTTGAAAATAAATATTTCTTTTCAAAATTTATGTCAAAATATATTTATAAATAATTTTTTCTGTACAAAATTTATGAAAAAAAAAATTATTTGATTATCATATTGAATTTTTCTCGATAAATAAAAAAGTAAAACTCATTATCAATATTATGATTTACAAGTACTTTTTTTTAAAATACATAAAATTTAATTTGCAATTATAATAGTTAGTAACATAAATCAAAAAAAAAGAATAGTTTACAAATTATAATAATTTTTTTAACAGAAAACTATTTCTTTTTTATTTTCACACAAAATTTTTTTTATCATTTTATAAAAATCGTCATTTTAATTTGTATATATTTAAATAGTAAACTTATTTAATGATTTAATATTATTTTCATACATAATCTTGTATATAGTCAACAGATCCGATTAGTAAAACAATGATAATTTATACCATTCTTTATATTCTAAATAGTTATTTTTATTAAAATCAGCTTATATATAGCAATAATTTATTATATAGATGTTACATTATTTATATGCTAATATTGTATAAGTTTTAATTTCTATTCTTGAGAATAACAATCTCTTATTTTATAGCATACATATTGCATACCACCTTTCAAAAATGTTGATTGTCATTTTTATAAAACATTTTTCAAGCAATTAAGTATTGTTAATACACTAATATTCACTTAACACAGACAAACTATCATTTATATATTTACTATTATTGCCAAAATTTCTATTTTAAGAGTATACATATATTATTTTTAGTTTAAGACACGCCTTGATAAAATTTAGGTATACATTTTGTAAAAATTTAAAATAAAAAAGAGAAATTTGTTTTATGTAATTTTGTCTATATAAAGTTATAATGTAAACATTAAAGACCTATCAATCAAAATTTTTTATTTGCCATTATCCTCATATTATTTTTTCATATAAATAATTTTAATATTATAATTTTATAAATATCTATTAAAGTTTATTTTAATTTTTTTCTACAACAAAATAATTTTCTTTATTTTATTAATAAAAAAAATTAATATTCTATGTGAAGAAACTTTTTTTACTTCATAAAATATATAAAAACAAATTATTTTTAATGTAATTTTAATAAATACACCTACAGTATCTTTTAGAAAATTGAGTTAATATTATTTTTAATTTGACAATGACATCCATCCAATCAACTATTGCTGATAAACTTCATACTGA
The DNA here is from genome assembly GCA_029582065.1 of Strongyloides stercoralis. Taxonomy (NCBI): domain Eukaryota; kingdom Metazoa; phylum Nematoda; class Chromadorea; order Rhabditida; family Strongyloididae; genus Strongyloides; species Strongyloides stercoralis. The sequence goes on along the minus strand of CM055866.1, from coordinate 5,412,338 downwards.
TCAAGTAACAGTAAGAGAAATTTTAGCAGAATTTATTGCTACACTATTTTTTGTGGTATGTTTTTATTTATAAAATAAAAATTAATATGTTTTTTTTTTTCTAAAGATGATTGGAACAGCAGCGAACGTTCAATTTGCTTCAACTGGTGGTAATAACATGGTAGTTATTCCAATAGCATGGGGTATAGGTTTTGCTTTTTCTGTATATCTAGCTGCAGCAGTTTCAGGTTAGTTGAAAATTATTTAAATGTTAAATTGGTACATTTCTTTGATGTAAAATAAAGTTTTATTATAAATTGCTTATTTTACCATAAATAATATCTTTTAAGGTGCCCATATTAATCCTGCAATCTCTGTTACTCAAGCTATTCTTGGTAACCTTTCTTTTGCCAAATTGCCACATTACATTTTATCTCAATTACTTGGAGCTTTCATTGGGACAGCAATAACATATACTAGTAAATATGGTATATTTATAAATAATAAAAAAAATATTTTTTTTAAAATTCAATTATTATTTAGATGATATACAAAAAATTAGTAGATTATTTGGAAATAACACTTATGCTGGGGATATTCAAGTTGCAGGATTATTTACTACTTTTCCAGCACCACATATGACTGCATTTGGTTCATTTTTTGATCAACTTATTGGAACAGCTATTTTATCAGGTTGCATTTGTTTAATAACTGATCGTAGACATCATATAAATCAAGGATTCGTTCCAGCATTAGCAGGAGGAATTATGGCTATGATTGCTTTAACTTATGGTACAAATGGTGGATTTGCTATCAATCCAGCTCGTGATTTTGGACCAAGATTTTTTACATGGATTGTTGGTTATGGAAGTAAAGTTTTCTCACATGGTAATTATTATTTTTGGATTCCTATAGTTGGACCATTTATTGGAGCTCTTATTGGAGCATGGATATATAAAGTTTTTGTTGGTCTTCATGGATTAAGTGAAGTTTTGGAGATTACTAATCCAAAATCAATACTTCCTTAAAAATAACATTTTCAAAAATTAATAAAGTAACGAAAAAATCTTTTTATTATTTCTTTTAATTATAGATATACAATTTTTATATATTTTTAAGCAAAAGTATTAATTTTTTTAAAAATAAATAAACATTAATTTTTGTTAAGTAGATGATAATATATACATATTTTTAGAAAAATTCATACTCTACTACATTTTGAATCCATCGATAGTTAGAATCATTTTTTATATTACACCATGTTACGTCTAAATCTTCATGAACATAATGCATAGGAAGGTACATTGTAATTATACCAACAATAATTACAAATGCAAGCCATAATACATGTTTAAATAAACCTATTCTACAACAAAGTTTCCAATGTTGTATATGTGTCCAAAATATACGAATCCAAAAAAGAAAAATTTCAAGAAACAAAGTTGCTGAAAAAAACATCAAAAATTCAGGATCAGTTTCTTTAACATATTGTCCTGGTTTTAAAATTTCATTAGGTAAAAATGTTTTCCTACTATTTCCAACAAGAATTGCAAATGATGCCATCATTCTCCATGCATTAAGACTATGCTCAATAATATTTGCAAGATTTCTTCTATCTCTTTCTTTTTTAGCAAGTATTTGAAGTTCAGCCTTCCTTCTAGCTTTTATCTCATTTATTAATGCTTTCCTTTCTTCCTTTTCTCTTTTTAATCTTGCTTTCATCTCTTCTTGCTCTTTTTTTTCCTCCTCACTTATTGGAGATTTAGTATTTTCATCTTTTTTAACAAGTTTTAATGGATTAATTTTTTTTAAAGGTAATTTTCCAATAATATTTCCAAGTTTTGTATTTTTATCATCTTTTTTTGTATTAATTTCTTTTTCTCTTTTTAATAACATTGGTTGTGATTGTTCTTTAAAAGAATTATGATTATTTTCATTCATCCTATCTTCTAAATCATCATCTATTTCTCTATCAAAGTCATCACTACTATCTGTTTCCTTGTCACTTATATCATCATCCGTCTTTGTTTTATCAACAATTTCTGGTAAATCTGGATATAATCTTTTTACAGATAATTCTTTTGTATTTATTGGTATTGTTGTGTCATCCTCTTCATCACTATCAACTTCATATTGTTTATTTTTTCTTTTATTTTCTTCTAATGTTAATATTCTCTCTAAATCCAATTCTACTTTTGATTTTTTCCAATTATACAAGTCATTATAAATAAACTAATTAAATTAAAATTTAATTTTTTAATTGATAAAAACAAACCCTAAAAGTTTTATCTTTATATGTTGTACATTTTTTCAAAATTAAATTGATAACAACTAGTAAGTAGTTTTCTGGTCTTAAGGCTGGTACACATATACAAATTAAAAAATGCATCCAAAACCATAGTAAATCATACGCTTTCCATAAACAAAAATAAACACAATCTAATTCTAAAGAAAACCCAAAATTTAAATGGGCTAAGATTGCTAAGGCAAACCGATATATCAACCAAAATCGGAAACAATACCAACCCATTTTATTATTATTTATTTATTCTTTCTTTTTTTTTATTTAATACAAAGCGGTATAAAACTTTTTTTCGTATGTGCATAAACACCTAAAATAAGAAGGCAAATAAGATATAATAAAATCTTTTTATAGATATTATAATTTAACGTTAATCAAAATATTTATTGTTAGGATATTAACACTTAATAATATATTGGTAAACAATAATGTTACCCAAAATAATCAATAATTTTTATCACTATCTTTATATATAAGAGAAATTAAAATCTACCACTACCTTTTAATTATTACTTTTAATAAAATATTTCACCCATAAAATTATGAAAACATGAAATTATATAATTATACATCCATAGAAAATATATATATATTTATCAAGTAGTACAAAATTAAAATAATATTTAAAAATTTTCAACGGATAGAAATTTAGTAGGCATTAATTTTAAATAATACGAGTGAGTAATAGTAGCAATGTTGAGATAACAAAGTTATATTTTCCTCTCATTTAGTCCCTTTATTATATAACTACTACCAAATTCATTTTCCCTTGATAAAAGAATAGATGTACCAACAACTTTTGTCTTTTATTTCTTAATTTTTCTCGTTCATATTTTTAAATGATATTTTTTTTTAGTATAATAAAAATCTAACTTATTGTTATTTTAAAATCTTTAAACTATACGATTTTAGTCTTAAATTCAATACTTTAAATAAAATTTCCCAGATTTTTTAATATTTTATAAAAAAAATAATAATTCATTTGTCAAAAAATATATTTTCATTCCTTCTAATACATTTAAGTACAATAATATTAATCATTTTATAAAAAAAACTTGACAAAAATGAACATTAGGAAAATTGATGTAATTTTTTATTATTAAAATCAATTCAAAATTTTATGTGAATGTAATGCAACTAATAAATATAAAAATAAATAATAAAAGATTATATTATTTTTATATATGGTAACAAAACATCACCCTATCTTAAATAATATATTTTTATTTTTAACTTATTTAATAGTTACTCTTATATTTTTTTACTTGACTTTAAATTTTAAATGAAAAAAAAATGATTTTAAATGTGAATCCATTCGACCATTTCTTAAGTCTGTCATTGAAAAATTTTTTTTGCTTAAAAAAGAAAGTGTTCAAAAATCATCTCGTTATAAGAAAAATGTTAATTCAAGATTTATTTAATGAAATTAGAAAAATAAAGATATTTAAGCATGTTTAAATAAAAAAATCAATGAATTTTATGTCAAAAATTATGTTTTAACAAATGACTTAATGATATTAAAAATATTTTTTTTAAATTAAGAAGAATATTAATTAACTTTACGTTAAATATAAAAATTCCCATTATATAAAAATATTTTTTTATTGGTTGTTGAAATAAACAGAAGATTTATAATAAAAATTAATGTTTTAATTTAGAATTAAAAAAAATTATTAGAAAAAGTAAGGTGTGATTTCATTTAATTTTTGAAATTAAAAAAATTCATTAACTTATTACAATTAAAAATTACTTCTTTTTTTTATAATTTTTGGCAACAATAAAATGCATTCTAACATTATAAATTTATAATACTTTTCACAAAGTAATTTTTTTTCCATACTTTAAAAATAACATATAAATAAAAAATTTTTAAACTACCAAATAATGATATACATTATTTTGAAAAAAAATATTTTTTATATTTTAATCTTTGTAAATATAAAAAAGTATAGATAATTTTTTTTTCTATTACATAGTATGATTAATAAAATACATAAAAATGTAGTTTAATAATCATTAATTTAAAGCTGTAAAAATAAAAAAAAATATTTTTATATTAGTAACAAAACAAATTAAAAAAATTGTAAATACAAATCATAATGTTTTTTTTTCTACTAATCAAGTTGAATAACTATTAACATCTATCTTTTTAAAAATTTAAAGCAAATATAATAAAATAAATTTAATGTAAAATATAGTAATTTTATTAGAGAAAATAGTAATAAATAATCTAAAATATCATTTAATTGTTTTATTAATTCATTATGTTATCATTATAGTTTTACATAACGTTTCTATCATCCAAAATTATGTAAAAGATTGTATTTTAAAATAATAATAATTAATTACTTTCATTCTGATTATCCTGGCGTGCTTTATATTTTTTTCCAACTGCTGGTATAGATATAAGTGCATTTTTAATATACTTAAAAAAAATATTAAATAAATAAAAATAATTAATTTAAAACATACAAATTCAACTTTATCAAGGTGATGGCGATCTTTTCTTAATAAATGTAAACTCAAAGAAAATCTTATTAATCCTACAAGAAGAACAGCAAACATATTCTTATCCCTTAGAACATTATGACGATTTTTTCTTACTAGTAAAGCAGTTGAAATCAAGCTACATTTTTTTTTAAAAAATAGTTGTTTACAGATTAAATTTAAAACAACAAATGTGCCTGTTCTTCTTGTTCCACTTACTCCATGAACTAATGTTATTGAATTAGAAGATGTACTGTCTTTGTCAATTTTTTCCAGATTCCATACAATTTTCATAAATTTTAATAATTTATCTACATCTACTGGTTGATCAGTAACCCAGTCTGTCCATTGAATTGCTGCTATTTCTCTAGCTACATTATTTCCTTTACAAGTAGCAGTTAAAAAGTATCCTTTACATGAAGATAAATTTTCAACATCAACTGTTTTAATTGTAAATCTACCAATCGATTTTTTCTTTCCTTTTTTTATATTAAAATATTCAACACATTCATTTGGATTAGAAAAATTGACAAAACTAACAATAACTGTTACATTTTCTTGCCAAATCAATCTCCAAAAATCTTCTACAGTATTCGCTAATGGAGCTTGTGTCATAATATATTTTCCTTCATTTGTATCAAAACGACTCGCATGAATATACTCCCCATCATCAGGTTTTTGAGGTTTTAAAACCACAGAACCTTCATTAAAACATAATACATTGTTGAAGCGATTTTTTGTAGGATTACTCATAAAATTATAGACAAGTCTTGTATAATCAAGAATAGAAGCAAAGTCTTTACGTAAACTTTTTTTGTCCAATGTATGGTTTTGTAAAAAAAATTCAACCAATCCTTCTGCAGGAATATTTAATTGTAAAGACTCTTCAACTGGACAATTTTCATCACCTTGATTATTTTCATCACCTTCCTTTTTGTCATCTTCACCCCCATTTTCATTATTATTTTCATTATTCCTATCTTTATCTTTTTTTTTAGATTTTTTTTTATCTCTACCAGTTAAATTTTTTTTTGCTGTATTACTACTAAAATTACTACTTGTTTTTTGTGTATGAGTAATTTTTTCAGAACCTGGTACTCCAAGTTGAGTATGAGCACGGGTAACATGATTATTTGAAAAATTAAGAGTTTGAAAACCAGAATCATGATCATTTGGTTGTTTAATAGCTGTAGGTTGTTTAAAAGTCGTAGGTTGTTTAATAGTTATTGGTTGCTTTTGAGTCATCGGTTTATTTTGTGATACACCCATGTGTTGAGGTTGTCTAAGAAATGTTGGACAATTACCACCTCCTCCTCTATTTGAAAATTGTTGTTGTTGTGGTATAGGTGGTGGTGGTGGCGGTGGAGGTGTATTTGGTTGTACTCTATTAGGAAACTTTGACATTGGACCTCCAATAGGATTCATGTTAGTTTTAACCGCTAAATTTTCATAAAAATCACCTGGTCCTTGTTGACATTGAAAAGTGGGTTGTTTAGCTTTACTAAATCCTTGTCTAGTTGGATTATGACTTTGCATATTATTAGTAAAAATTTTATATTTCAAAAATTAAAACCAAAATATTGATAAATTAAACTTTATTTCTACACATTTTTTTAATCAAAATATTAATATATTATTATTTTAGTAAAATGTTTAACAATTATTTTGCATTTTTAAATAACTAAAAATAATAATATTTCTTTTAAACGTATTTTATGTTGTAAAAAACATATTTTAAAATTTTAATTATTTCCTTTTTTATTTTAAATGTTGTCCTATTGTTTTTAAAAGCATTTTTTTTGCTTAATAATTTTTGAAGTAACGACTATTAAAAATAAAATATTATTAATAATGTTTACTATAAATTTTTAACTAATATAATATATTAATATATTAATTTAAAAATACTTTAAAATAAGAAAGATTTGTAATATAAAAGTAATAAATTTTGTTTTAATGTAATATTAACTATCATATATAGTTATCAAGGACAATAAATTTTGAGCATAACCTTAACAAAACTCGGGTGGATGATTAAACTATTTTTACAAAAAGTTTAAAATATAGAAAATCATATGTTTGTTTCTAATTAATATAAAATTATATGTTAATTGATCTTTAAAAGTAATGAGTTTAAAAATGATAATTAATAAATAATTTAATTAAATTACTTTGTATAAAGACATTAAGAAGTAAGAAATATCTTTTTTTTAACTTTGTAATTATCAAAAAACCTTCAATCAACAAAGTAGAAGTAAAGAAATTTTTAAAATTTTTGCAACATAAAAATATATTTTAAGTTTGAACATTTAATTAAAGAACTATAATTAAAAAATTATTAATGATAAATGATAAGAAAAATAATATCTATCAAAATAAGTTTTCTCGATGTTTAATTGTTATCAATGCATGATTAATTAAATAAATACACTATTTAATAATATTGAAGAAATATTTATACATTCTTATCAAGATAGTGTAATCAACAACATCCGTATAAATCTTTTTTATTCATTGATAAGAATTGATACTTGATAATTCTTTCCGGCTATAAATACTTATAAAATAAATAGAATGTAGTAAAAATTTTTAAAATATAATTATGTTTTCTAAACTTTTAATTCTTGCTGCCTTATTGGGAACTACTCTTGCTAATACCTGTTTACACTGTATTTGCCAAGTTGAATCAGGTATTTAAAAAATTACATTATGAAATAGTATTTTTTTAGGATGTAAACCAATTGGTTGTCATATGGATGTTGGATCACTTTCATGTGGTTATTATCAAATCAAACTTCCATATTATGAAGATTGTGGACAACCAGGAAAAAGATCAGGTGAATCAACTGAAACTGCTTGGAAAAGATGTGCTAATGAATACTCATGTGCCACAACATGTGTTGAGGTAAGTTTAAAAATGCCTTGAATATGTATTATTATTAATATTTAGAACTACATTAAAAGATACGGATTTGAATGCCCAGGAAAAGGAAGTTGCCAAAAGACCGCCAGAATCCACAATGGAGGACCACGTGGATGTCAAAATTCTGGAACTGAAGGATACTGGAACAAGGTATGTAAAACATATATTTAAAATTTTTGTACATTAGAAATATTAAAGTGTACAATGATTATTATAATTAATTAAAATTTTATCAATTTTTTAAAACTATTATCTGTTTTAGGTTCACAGCTGCTGTGGATGTTCATAAATTCATATAAAAAATTTAAAATTGTCAACTTAAAATTAAGTTTTTACAATTATTTACTTAATAAAATATTTTTAAGCAAAATTTATATTTTTTTTATAATTGAAAATACATATTGATTCATCTTAATAATTTTAATATCAATTTTTTTTTAATCATGAGTAATACAAAATGAATTTAAAAAAATCTGTACAATATTTGTAATAAGAAAGTTTTAAAATTCGAATGAGTATATTGTTTGAATTTTTTTAATATATTTTTTTGTTAAAATAATTTTCTACAAATTTACATTTTTTTTTAATAAATAAAAACTAAAAAAAAAAGAAAAAAGTTTTTATTTGTAAAAAATTTTAAAATTTCACATTTTTATTCATAATTTTTATAATTTTTTGTTTAATATTTTAAGACTGATAATTAAAATTGGGACCAACTAATGATACAATATTTGATTTTAAAATTTTTCCAATTAGTTCATTTTAAAAAATAAGTTTTTTTTTCTCTATATTTTTTTTAATAAAAGAACTAACAAAAAATAAAACTTTTTTTGATAAAAGTTTATATAAAATAAAAGTCAAATTACAATTTTTAAAAAATTCTATTAAAATTTTATGTAATAATAATTATAAAATTAAAAGAAAAAAATTTTATTATTGTATAATGGCGACAAATGACGGTCCAGCTAATTTATTACTTGGAACAGTTGTTGGAAGATTTAAAATTATAAAAAAAATTGGTGAAGGTAGTTGTGGGGCTGTTTATACGTGTAGTGAAGTTTCTACAAATAAGTTTGCTGCATTGAAAGCTGAATTGATAAGTGAATATGGAAATGGATTAAAAATAGAAGTACAGGTATTAAGAAGACTTAGTGGAAAGAAGCATGTAGCACAGTTATTATCATGTGGAAAGACAGATACATACTGTTACATGGTTACATCTCTCCTTGGATGTTCTTTATATACTTTTATACGTTCAAAAAAATTTGACTTTTCTTTATCAACTATTATAAGGGTATCTATTCAAATGTTATTTGCTATCAAACAAATCCATCAAATTGGAATTGTTCATAGAGATTTGAAACCTGCTAATATGACAATTGGAAGAAATGGTATAGAAAGAAAAATTATTCATATAATTGATTTTGGTTTATCTAGAGATTTTACAATAATTGAAAATGGTAAATTAAGATTAAGAAAACCACGAGAAAAATGCTTGTTTCGGGGAACTGTAAAATATTGTAGTGTAGCAACAATGGAAAAAGTTGAACAAGGAAGGTGTGATGATTTAATTTCATTATTTTATATATGTGCTGATATCAAAAAAAATCTTCCATGGCATTATTGTAATAAAACAGAAGAGGTATTACAAATGAAAAAAGATTATTCTGATGAGTTGTTGTTTGACTTTTGTCCAGTGTATGCTAATCTTATTAAATATGTTAAAAAATTAAAATATCAAGATTCTCCAGATTATGGATATATTTTTAAAGAACTTAAAAATGAAATGGCTCAAGGTGGTTTTAAATTTTCAGATCCATTTGAATGGGAAAGTGTTGCAGATGAATTTAATTTTAAATTTTTGCCAACCACAGATAGTAAAACAAGTTTGCCTAGAAATTCAACATCAACTAAAAATATTCCTCCTGATGCTGTAAATACATTTTTTGAAGAACATTTTAGCAAGGAAAATTTTGAAAAAGATGAACTTGGATTTTAAAAATAAATATTATTAATTTAAAAGAAATATGTATAATATATAATATATAATATTAATAAAAGATATATACAGATATCAATAATTTAAAAATTATTGTTTAAAATAAATATAATACAACAATTAATATATTATTTATGTACTTATATCATAATAATTTTTATATAAAAAGTAATTAAAAATATAAACTTGCATATTAAAATGTTGAACAAATTTTTCTACCATTCTATAAATGTTTATTGGTTCATTAAAATAAGTAGAAATAAAAACTATTCTATGCCTTTTTTTATTTTTGATAAGTTTTGTTTATTAATAATATTTAATATCAATAAAAAGTACACTATAAATGTTGATAAATTATGCCTACCAGTAATTTTTTTATTATATTTATTTTCTTCTTATAAAGAATAATTTATTTTATATTTATTAATAGTAGGTGTATATGTTTTTTAACCTCAAAATATAAAAAATTATTTTAAAGTTTTATTGAAATTATTATAATAACTGGACTTATATTATATTTTATATCCAAAAAAAATTAAAACAGTAAATTTTTTCTTCACCCTCAGGAATTGGTTGATATTTTTTGATAGTATTTTGTCTAAGCAATACATAAATATTTAATTTATAAACAAAAAATAAATAAATAAAAAAAAAGTGATAAAAAAGTTTTTTTTATAATATAAAATATTAAAACATTATGTAAAGATGTGTTAGGAGATTAATTTATCTACTGTAAGAATAAATTAAGAAAAAGATTTTTAAATTAACAATTCTGATAATAACTTATCATCATGATTTAAAAATTAAAAATTCTGTCATCACCTATAATATTAACAATAATAGATCATTACACATATCTTTTTTTCTAACTACTAATAATAGACGATAAATGGTTAATCATTCATTGTCATATCACACTGTTAATAATAAAAAATTCATACAATAACTTGTAGATAGATTAAATGTATTCTAACTCTCCAAAACATATCATATAAAATGATATGGTAAGAAATATGTTTAACAAATTTATATACATTTTAAATGAATTTTTAGTAGCGTGTCATGAATCATTGTTATCAAGAAGTAGAAAAGTAATAGACAATTGTAAAAAGTATTAACAGATGGAGGAGAAAAATATGTGATAAATATATGGAATAAATGTTAATAATAAGTTAGATAAAAATAATAGTATGTAAATATATTTTGAAACTCCTCCTTATTTGTGAATGAGAAAAAGATATTTGAAGATATTTAGAAAAGTTTAAAAATTATTTTTATTCTTTTATAGTCAATTGATAGTAATATTTTTTAAGAAGTTATGGCTAATATTTTTGATGAATATTATATTGAAAGAAAACCTTTGGAAGCTATTTCTCAAGTTGTTGATTCTATAGGAAATGATGATATTAAGATTTACAATAATATACAAGTTAAAAATGAAGTTAATGAATTAAATAATTTAAAAAATGATAATGATCATAATGTTTCTAAACAATGTTGTTCTGGTTGTAATAAAAAAATTTTTGATAAAAATCTTCTTGCTGTATGTTATAATAAATTGATTTTTTTTATTTAAACTTTTTCTTTTAGATCTCAACAACTGAACCAACATTAAAAAATACAATTGAAGTAACATATTTTCATGAATCTTGTCTTCGTTGCTGGACATGCTGTATAAAATTAGATCCTACCTATTCATGTTTTTGTAGGAATAATAAAGTTTATTGTAAAAATCATTATTTTAAAGAATTTTCCCCTTACAAATGTAATGGATGTGGAGATGGTCTTTCAAAAACTGACGTTGTATTTAAAGTACAATACAATGCAGATTCTTATTATTCTGAATTTAAAAAAAATCATTCTAAAGGAACATTAAAAAAAGATGAAATTCAAACAAATATAGTATTATTTTATCATCCAAAATGCCATAAATGTTTTTATTGTTCCAAATCGCTAGCAGAAGGAGATAAATTTGGATTTAATGTTAATTTTGAAAATCATAATATAAAAACAAGTAGTATTATAAATATTGTATGTGAAGAACATATATTTTGGGAAAAAAATAATAATAATATTAAAGTAGAAGTTACAAATGATCATTCAAAAAATCATATAAAAAGAAATTCATCAAAAGAATCGACTAGCAAATGTACAGGAAAATCAACTTCTTCAACAAAAAAAATATCATCACATTCTGTTATTTCTTTACCACCTATCCTTCAATATCCTTTTGAAATGTATACTTATGGCGAAATGTGTTCTGATGATTCAAATAATTTATTGAAAAGAAGAGGTCCAAGAACAACAATCAAACAAAGTCAACTTGATGTTCTTAATAAAACATTTTTAATATCACCTAAACCTTCAAAACATGCTAGAGCTAAACTTTCGCTAGAAACTGGTTTAAGTATGAGAGTAATTCAAGTATGGTTTCAAAATAGAAGAAGTAAAGAAAGGCGTCTTAAACATCTTTGTAATTTCTTAAGACATTATGATAGAAATGCTGTAGGAACACCAAGTCAAATGACTATTAATACTATTACAGAATCAGGAGATGATTCAGAAATTATTACAACCGATGACTCTTATAATAATGTTTTTATGGATATAAATTCTTTAAGTCCAAGTAGTAATACTTCAGGAAATATGTTGAATTTAGAAATAAACTCTTTTTGTGAAGAAATGGTGTATAATTTTGAAAGTTGTAGAAATACAGAATTCATATCAGAAGAAGATGAATACGATAATTGTTAACAATAGTTTATAGTACAAAAAAAAAAGGAAAAAAAAAATAAACTATATATACTGTTGTTGTTAGTATTATTGATAAACATTAATAATTTTAAATGTATAATAAATATACAACAAATAAATACAAAAAAAATTAAAAAGTATATATTAAAATACTTTTTATATTTTCAGAAATAATATTATTTAAATCAAAAAATTAAAAATAAACTGCCCACTTATATATACTTTATCCATCATTTGCCTTACCAAGACTGAAAAGTACCCAATTATCTTCATCCAATACATTATCATCAGTATCATTATTTTCAATAGAATTTTTTATCTCATATAGATAATGACTCAGTGCACTATTTGCTTCAAGTTTTGAAAACGCAAGATAAGATATAAAATTTTCATAGCGTTTTAAAAATAATCTTCCTTTTTTTGAATATGTAGCAATGTTTCGAAGAATTAATGCTGCTGTAAGGCGAACAGATTTTGTTACTGGGCCCTCAGTTACATTTGTAAAATCATTAAATATTGGTGTCAATACTATTTTACCATTAATTGATGACTTATGACAATCTGTATATGGAGGTATAAAAGAATTTTTTATTGGTATACGGTATGATTTTTTGTTCTCTTGTTCTTTCCATTTTTTTTTAAGAATTTGTTCAATATATTCTTTGTTACCATACTTCATTCTTAAATGTTTTGCCTCTTCACTTATAGGTTTTTTATAGTGAGTTTCATGAATATGTGATAATAAAGCCCAATGATTTCTAATAATTCTTTCACAATTATTCCATTTACACACATTTTCATCTGTTTTTGTATGTTTTTTATATATATGATAATAAAGATGATTAGGGGTAAGAAATATCATACCACAATCTTGCCATTCACATATTGGAGAATCAATTTTCTCCATATATTCAGAAGGTGAAGGAGATTTTTGACTAAGTTTTTGTTGTAATATAGATTCAGGTGCAGACGTCGTAATTTCTCCATTTGAATGGAGAACTTCTTGCACAGAATGTTCATTTTCTGTATTCTCTTCATAAACAAATGTTCCATTGTTTGTTATTTTAACAGAATTAGAATCATCATCTAATAAATCAATATTATCTGAAGTCATAGGGTTTTTAACATCATTACTAGTCTTTGGTAAAGGAGAGGATAATTCAGAATTAGAATTAGACGCTTCCATACTTGATGAAGGTCTAGAATCCCCACCACAACCATCATCTGTAACAGATTCAACCGGTTCTGGAGATGCTGATTCTCTCATAGATTCAAGACTATTTGTATCATATGAATTAGGAAATTTTCGTTTTCTTGATGTAGTATCATTTCCATTAACTTTAAGAGCAGCCATTTTTTCTTTCTCAGCATGAGCATTAAATATTGTTTTGACTAAAGCCGTATGATCATTAGACATTTCAGCATTATTTAAACCTGTAACATTAGAGGTTAGTTGAACTGAAGAATTATTTTCCAAACCTGGTGATCGTTGAACAATTCCAACTATTGATGAATTTGCTTGTCCATCTTCACTAGTAAATTTAATTTTAGGAAAAAGTTCCCTTAGCAGTATTATAAAATTTTTCATATTAAGTGATAACATTTTCTTGTTATTAAAATTATTAACATAATCGCAATAAAGTTTTCCCCTTTTAATAACAGATTCATAAGATGGATCAAATTTTAATGTAGAAAGCATCCATTCTCTTGTTAAATTAATTTTATCCTGATCTTCATTGATTTTAGGTAAAACTGTTTCTGATTGTGAAAATATTCTAGAGTCATCCGGTCGGGATGGTCGACGTATTGGCATTGAAGGAGTTTGTATCGGGGTATTTGTTATAGAACGACTTGGAATTTGACTTCGTGGTGTATTCATTTGACTAATTCTTTGTCCATTTACAGGGTTTCTATTCATAGGAGTTGTAGAAAACTTTCTAACAGCTCTTTGTCCATTATAAAGTTGTGGTTGATATTGTATAATTTTTGTTCCTTGAATATAGCATGGTCCAAATTTATTTGCTTCTACTGTAAGTAATGCATAAAGTTGTTTTAAAACACCATTTTCATTAACAAACAAATCACATACAGTTTCACCCATTGTTGTTAAATCATAAACAGTTTCTAATGTATGTGTTAAAGACATAACATCCATTGGAACAAGTAATAAACTTATTTGTTGTAAAACATCTTTTTCGTTAGTTAAAAAATCAATTACAAAAGATTCATTACCCTCTTTTGAAGAAATATTTCCAAGAATCTCAAGACCAATACAAACCTTCATCCTATCTTTGCTTAGTAAGCAAGATTTAACAAGTTTCATAAAGCAACCAAAATGATTACTAGAAACAAGGAGATCATTTAAATCGAGATCTTCAGAAATATTGCTTAATGTTTCCAATACATTTTGATGAAGACATTCATATCTACTAAATGCTATACACATGATAAATGTAAATAAATTCCTATTTTTAGATAAAATAGCCCTATTGTCTAAATCAAAAGACAATTCTCGTAATGTTTTAGTTGTATGAAATACCCTGAAATATAAAGGATCCTTCTCACTCATTTCTATAGATGGATGAAAAAGAAAAGATAAATCTTCATTATCATATTTCATTCCAAAAACCTCTTCAACGGAATTATGTTTAATAATAGATTCAATAATATCCGTTCTTTCAAGTGTCCTAATAGCATATTCTTCCTTAATACCACTTTCTATCCAAAATGTGTCAAAATTACAATGTTCTTTATGCCTCCAATTAGTAAGGTAATCTTCACCAAATCCTAATTTGTATTCTACAGAATCATTCATAGGAAATATACCAATTTTAGCTAAAATAATATCTAAAATAATAGGACATTGTTGAAGTTTTAAATGATAAGGCCCCGGAGAAGCCATTATACTTAGAAGATTTCTCGCAAAAACATTCTCATTCTCAAATCCAGATAAAAGATGTTTCATAAGTTTATGATAATCAGGACCATCTTCAATTGAGTGGCCTATAACATATCCAAGATCTTTTGTCATCACACTACTTGAATTAAAATTACTACTTTTTTTAACTGAAACAGGATTTTCACTACTACTATAATAAACTCTCCCCCGACTCCTCGTTCCCATATTTGAAGAACTATTTTCATCAAGATCCACTTCAGTTTCACCTAAACCACCCTCACTCTCCTCATAATACAATAAATACCTTTGATAAATATACTTAATTAATGTCGTCTCATTAACAGCTCCAGGTAAATTTAAACTTTTAGTCACTTCAGGCCACAATTCATGGGTTGTGACCTTCATAAATCCACCAAAATTTTTGACAATCGTAAATAATTCATACAAATTGAGGACTGTCCCATTAACATATGGTTGTGGGCATTTTGTTAATGACCATTTTTTTCGCGCAAACAATCCATATGATGTAAAAAATTCTTTTTCTAACTTTTCACGACCCTCCTCTGATAATTGTGAGATGTATGAGGCTATTGGATCAAGGATTAATTTACGATTCAATGAATCTCCAAAAGGCATCTAAAAATATTTTTTAAAAATTTATTTAAAAATTTATTAAAGGAAATATTTTTTAAAAAATTATGATAAATAAATAATAATTAATAATAATTAATAAAAAAAATTATATATAAAACAATAGGTGTAGTAGTAGTAGGAGTAGGAGAAGAAAAAATGCTCATAATACATTTGTTGTTTGTTTAGGCAGCAGTACACAGAAGAGGCAGGCAGGGGTTTAAAATATAAAGTTGGTATGGAGCATACTTTACATATAAATAAGTAAACTTAAAAGGATACAAGGATATCTAAGCGCCAAATGCTCTAAACACAGTCGGCAACAATAATTACAACTTTATAAAGAAGTATTAATTAAATAGAAATATGTGAATAGTAAAGAAAAAAAAAAGATAATTTAGTAGAATATTATAAAATTCGTTTAACATATAAATGATAATGTATTATTGAAATTAAAAAAAGTTATCCATTTGACAGTAACCGTCAAATTTATAACAATAAAGTATGGGAAGTAATTAAACAAGTAAAAGTATAACTTTTGTAAACTTTTCAAAACTCGTTGGAATCATTACTCGTCTTACCAAAAGGGTAATAGACATACATTTTACCAAGGAGTTTCTTAACACGCTTCCATTTAGTTTGCTTAATTTCTAAATTTATTTTTCTTTTTATATTTATCTACAATTTGTAAAGAATTTATTAAAGATGTCATTAAACGATGATTTGGAGACTTCTAAATTATGGAGAATACGCCGTACCTTAACTCAGGTTTGTCAAATTGTACTTTTTTTCGTCAAAACAACATTTTTTAGATGTGTCATGATAGAGGATATCTTGTTACAGATGATGAATTGAATCTCACATTGGAACAATTTAAAGATACTTTTGGAGATAAACCAAGTATGGGAAAACCTTCACGTTCAGATTTGACTATGCTTGTAGCTCAAGTGCAAAATGAAGATGGTAAATTGTTTTTTTATCCTAAACATTATTAACAATATTTTTTTAATTATAGATCAAATGTATATTTTTTTCCCAGATGATGCTAAGGTAGGAATCAAGACAATTAAAGCAATATGTGGTCAAATGCAACAACAAAATGTTGCTAGGAGTATAATTGTTGTCCAAAATGGTATAACTCCTTCAGCAAAACAATGTATTGTAGATATGGCATCTAAATATACAATTGAACAGTTTTCAGAGAATGAACTTGTAGTAAATATTACAGAGCATGAACTTGTCCCAGAACACATAGTTATGACGGAGGAAGAAAAAAGAGAATTATTGAAAAGGTACAGAGTTGCTCCAAGTCAATTGCCGAGAATGCAAGTTTCAGATCCAATAGCAAGATATTATGGATTGAAGAGAGGTCAAGTTGTAAAGATTGTCAGGCCATCTGAGACGGCCGGAAGATATGTTAGTTATCGTGTTGTTGCTTAGTTTATTAACTTCTTTTTTTCTTTTGTCATGTTTGATTTTTTTTAACAATTAATAAAATATATTATGTTTTAAATAATTTATAATTAAATGAAAATAAAAACTACCATCATATTAAATAGGTAAAAAGAAGCATTATCAATATATAAAAAAAAGAGAATTTAAATGGACAACTTTTATCGGGATATTTATAAATAATATTGATAATTAGAAAAGTTACGCCATCATCTCATATCCATATCTTTCACTTCTAGAATAGCTACTAGCATTTCTTCTATCATCATTGTCACGAATAATTTCTTGAACAGCTTTTCTGAATACACTAACATTTGTTGTAAATTGATCCTTATTTCTGATTGAGAGAACTTTTTGTTCAATACCTTCAGTAAGGCTTTCAAAAGCAGTTTCAAGTGCTTTCTTTTTATTAGCAAATACCTCAGAATTTCCAGCCTTGTTTGAGTCACCTTCAGCAGCAATAGCATTATTAATCATCTCTGCACCCCATTGTTTAAAGGCATCATATTGAAGAAGAATAATACCAAACAAAGGTCTACTTAAACTCCATTGACATTTACATTCTTCAAAAACAAGTGTATATAACATAGTATTAAGAAGACCAAGTAACAGGTCTGGATTTCTTTCTAAAGCAACTAAGCATGCTCCAGTTTCTTCTTCAAAATCAATAGTACATGTTTCAATAGTAGGGTGAACTTTACGAATAATCATATCTAAGATATAATCTAAAGCATTAGTTGCATTAGTAATGACAGAATTTTCTATAATTAATTTTTTAGAAAAATGTATAATGAGAATAAACTATACCTAACGATTGAATTCCTTGATGAATACTTATTAAAACGTCTTCAAAAATTTTGTCATCAAGTTGACTGATGTAATATATTTGATCTCTACAAATAGTATCCAAAACGGCAAAGTAAACTTTGGCTAATTTTGGAAAATCTAAAATATCATCCTTTATGTGAAGGAATAATTTAATGTACAAATTTATCATATCCTTCAATGAATCATCACCATACAATTTCATAATTCCATATGGTAAATAGCCACCTTGAAGAACATTTTTTGTAATATGGAAAATATTTGTGATATTTTTAACCTTTATCTTTAATAGTGTATCGTTTTTTTTGTCAAGTCCATTAACATTTAATGCCGAGGAGGAGGAGTTAAGAGATGTATTGCCATTAAAATTAAAAATTCTTTCACCAAAATTGACAACTATTTTACTGACTTCTTTAAACAATACAATTGTATATTTAGTATTCATTTCAAAACTTAATCTACTTGTTCTATTACATGAAATTTCAATTAATAATTTCATAATTGGATTGACAACCTCGGGACAATCACTCCATAATTCGAGAGCACGTTGAATAAATTGAAATACTTTAGTATGCATCCATTGAAAAAGCATAGTAAAGTGTATTTTTTTAGATAAAGCATACGATATACCAGTTAAATCACGACAAACGGAGATGACAGCTAATTTTAATTGATTCTGATTACAAGACATATTAGGATTATTAAATACTTCAACAATTTCATTTAAAGTATTTTCAATAGGAGCCATAAAAGTTTTAAAAACTTTAAAATCTTCCCCAAGATCACAAACAAAGATCCTTGTTAAGCTTTTATAAAAATTAGTTCTACTTTTTAAAGAAGCTGTTGTGACAGCACCATTGTTGTAATTAAGTAAATCTCCACTATGATTATTAATCATAAATTGTACTTCCTCTATTTTTAGTAATCTTTTAGAAGCCATAAATCCAAGTGTTAATTCATCGAATAAATTTAATGATTGACTAATTACATACTCATTCATATTAAGGAATTTCATATTTGTACATATCTTACGAACATAAATCACCAAAAGGCCATCTTCATTTTTGATACCAAGATTTTCTGTTAATCTTATAAACATTTCAGATACTTTCATTATTTGATCAGAAATATATTGTTTTCTGACTTGTTCTAAACAAAACAGATAAGCCACTTCAAGTTGAATGAAATGAGCATCAACAGTAAGTCCATTTAATGATGCATGTTGCTTATCAGTTGTCTGCATTAATCTTAAAACTCTTGATATTAAATCTCCATCAATAATATCTTGTTCTGAATTAGATGATAAAGATCCTTTTCCCATAATACAACCACCAATAAGATTAACCAGCCATGCTAATCTTTTTCTTAAAATTACAGCTTCATTAGAATTTGGTGATGATATATAAATATTTTCATATTGTGAATAATCTCGATCAAATACTTCTTTTAAAAATTCATAGACTTCCTTGTATGAGAGGCGTGAAATTGTTCCAAGAAGTTCCATTAATTGATGTAAACTTCCATCCTCAGCCATGTCATCTTCTTCATGATCATTTACAACTGCAATACAATAATCCAATCTACATTGAACAAAGGACTTTACAATGTTTGGACACCATTTCTCAAGATTATGATTCTCTGCACTATTAACATACGCTGTTGATGAAACCATTTTTTGCCAAAAAGAAAGAAGATAATAAATTGAATTAAGAGTAAATTCCCTAACTCGAAGAGCTTCAATTGTAAATGTAACTAATTTATTAATCATTTGCACGTAATATGCACTTTTAACTAATTCAGCCAATTGAAATGTTCCTTTAATTTTTGCCACCAATCGACAAAATTCATGAAAGGCATCCTTGTCCTGAAGACGAGATGTATCATTTAAAATCATTAAAACTCCATTAGATAAAGCTTCAAGATGTAAATTACGTCCACGGCAGTCAAAAAGTGTCCTACGAACCGAAGTTAGAAGGACAAGATTCTTAAGAAGAATAACAGTATAATCTCCTGGGCATACAGTGTATAATGAGAAAAAAAGACCAACAATATTTCTAGCCTTCCCTTCCTTGACCTCCCTCATTGATGAACCATTATTCTCATCAGATTGTTGTGGTTCTTCATAATAAAATAAATCTTTCCATTTGGAAGGTACTTGAATGGGTGCCGACTCATCTTGTGTCTCATCATACATACCACCAATAAAGTCAAAACTTAAAATTTGATAAGATAAGGATAGGGCAGAAAAAAAAATCTCTCCCTCACTACTTGAAACCAAAATATTACAAATTTCTGTAACTCTATCCATAGAAGAAATATTAATACCAGGTGAATATTTTTCTAAAATATCCATTGATATTTCAATCATATCCTTCATATAGGAATCTCTGAGATCCGAAGCAACACGACGGAATTTTGAAACACCATCTATACCTTGCATATCACCAAAATCTTCAATAATTGCTGATAAAATTTCCAAACCAATTTTTATATTTCCCTCCCTATTTCCAGATACATTGACAAAAGGAGTTGATGGAGTGGCAGAACTTCTAATAAGTTGAATGGAATCTTCTATAATTTTTCTAAATGGATAAGTATCTCCAGCAGAGGATACACTACCACTAGCTCTAAAAGACCTATCCTCTGAAGTATTTGACAGCTGATACCAAGAAATTTTGATAATCCTAGCCAATACTTGGCATAAAGATTTTGTAATAAAAGCTGGGAATGTTCTATGTTTTGTAATAATATAATCAACTAAATAATTGGCCAAGTCCAACCTATAATTACTAGGTATAGACATTTTTGAATTTAATGACTTCATGAGAAGAGTCTTTGCTACAGCTTGAGAATATGGGACCTTAAAAAAGGGTATATTTTTTCAATCAAATTTTTCCATTTCAAAACTTACATATTCACTTTCAAGTAATATTCGACAAGACTCAAGAATAACATCAACTGGTGCTAAACATAAATCAACAAACTTTTGTTCTGCCTCCTTCTTGACTCCTGGATTGGTCTCATTATAAAGATCCGAAGCAAGTTTGTTTAGCAACTCAACTTTGTTTGACATATCTTATGTATTAACTTCTTAATTAAGCAGACAGTAATTTTTTTATATACAAATATACTAAAAATTATCAACTTTTTTTTACAATAATAACCCCTGAAAAGTTTAAAAATTACACTTAAAGGTATTTAAAGATAAAATATGCAATAACAATAAACCATATACACTTAATATGTAACTATAAAACATAACACCAAAAAAAAGTATAATAAAAAAAAATTAAAAAAGTATCACTAATATTGTATTAAAAAAAGAAGACAAAAGAAACTTTGAGAATGATGTGTTCAAAAACGATGACTGGTGGAGAGGGAGGAGGGGGGAGAAAAAAACTACTAAATGTATCGTACATAGTACACATTGATAATATTGTACAATTTTTTTTCTCAAAAACCTTTCCTTTCCCCCACAAAAGGGTATGGCCATGAAAATTGAAGAAATTTTGTGGTAAAAAAAAAAAGAAACTACCTTCCAACAGATAACGTAATGACATCTGATATATGTATATATAAACGTTTAAATATATAAAAAAGTTAGGCATAAAAAAAATTAAATGTCTAAAATCATATTATACTTTATTTTATATATAGATATAAACATTACGTACAACATTAAAACTAAAATGAAAGTATAATTGATAGAAAGATAATATTATTACTATAGTGGTAAAAAATAAGGATAGGAAATAACAATATTTCTTACATTTTTTTAAAATAAATCCCTCTACAATAGTGTTATTAAAAGAAAAAAAGTGAGCGGTAGGTTAATTGTGAAGTAATAGCAAGAGATTTTTTCTCAAAACACAAAATTCTTATAACAATGAATATTTCTACTTGAGAAATGTAGAGAAATATGTATGAATAGTATATTTATATAGGAAAATATTAATCCTATAGAAGAAAAATCATTTTTTTGAGTATTTTATAGAATAACCATACTTTAGAATAATGACAAAAAAAATTTATAGTGGAAAAGAGAAAATTTAATGATGCTAGTTATTTTTGTGATAATAAAATTTATGAAATCACCTATGTAGGGTTAGTTTTAAGTAATGAAGATAATTATCAATTTTAGAATGGTTATTTTATAAGAATATATATTTTGTTGATTACCTTTACCAGCTGTCTAGTAGAAAGGACAATAAATCTTAATATGAAAGTTGGAAATATGATGGAAAAGTGTCCTGGAAAGATAGTTTTATGATATAGTAAGTTAACAGTAATGGTATATTTTTTAAACACACTACTATTATAAATATCTTTTTTTTTAATGTATTAGTATCATTTTAAAAGCGAAGGATTAATTTGTAGTGGCATGAAAAAGATGTGTGAAAATTTACAAACTTCAAGAGTTCCTGTATTTGATGAATATTTATGTCCAAATATTTACGAACAAACTTTAAATCAAAATGATCAATTTTATAAGGATGTAACTTACAATATTCACAGACTTAATGAAGCAATTTCACTAACACCTAAACAACATCAATCACTTGGAGGGTTATTTTATACTACTCAAACTTTTTTCAATCGTATTATTGCTTCACCAGAACTTTTTAATGGCTGTGTAAGTAGGAGAAAAGTTTACTTTCTTTTTAATAAAATAATTTATATATCTTTAGATTATTGATAGTATTCATGAAATTGGATCTTATATGACAAATATGACAATAACAACAAATCCAATTGCAGATTTTGTTATCGTCTTTAAGACCCTCCCAACAATTGAATCCATCAAACTTCTTGGAGAGGAATGTATTAGGGAGATAAAAACAAAATTAGATGTTGATTGTGATATGATAATGCATGATTTTGGTTGTGATATTACAGATAGAATTACTTGTGTCCGTTTTCTAGTAACAACTATTCCTCAGAATCGTTGTAAAATAAAAGAAAATATTCATTTGAAGAAGGAAGCTATAATGTTGACTGAAAAATATTTAAAAAATAGTTACTGGTTTATTGATGTATCTAGACAATTTAGAAATCCTTCTCTAAAAATTCTTGTTTCAGTTATCAAATATATTGTTGATTCTTTTGACGGATTTAAAGGATTAAATCCTCATATTATTCATGTGCTAACTCAATATTGTTTAATACAAACACCAATTAGTGATATTTTACCTTTGAATCATGCATTTTTAAGATTTTTTAAATTAATTGCTAGTGGTATACTACTTCCAAATTATGTTTCTCCTACTGATCCAGCAAATGAAAATTCACTCTTATGTAGTATGTTAACACCCCGACAATGTGATGATATAACAAATAGATCTCAACAATTGATTAGAGTTATTTTAAATGGTGGAATTAATCAAATATTAACTTGTGAACCTGATAAAAATCTTCTTAGAAAGTCAATTAAAATAAATGGCTTTGTATTGAATCCACTACCAAGTGAGTATGTTGAGGAGAAAGAAAAATTAATTTCTTCATGTTAAAATAAATGTTTTTTTTTACTTTTTATTTAATTATTATATTTTATTTTATATTTAATGTAAATAATAAAAAATAAATAACCACTATATATAAATTATAAATAAATTACTGTGTTTTCTGTGCAGTTGGAGATTGTGGTGCAAATGATCCAAGAGATGGAAGGGAAAGTGGTGGAAAACCTGGAAGTTGGAATTGGGTTGCTCCATGCATTGCTGGATGTTGTGGAAGTGCTATTGGTGAGAGTGTTGGATGTGTTGGTAAGGGTGCCATTGTTGGGAAGGTAAATGAAATTTGTTGTGATGGTACACCTCCAGCTGCTGATGGTTGTGATCCTCCAAATCCTGGATGTTGGAAGTGTGGAGGAAGAGTATGAAGATGAGAAAATAAGCTAGGTGGAAATGTATGTGTAGCAAGAGTGAAGGGTGGAATGGTTGGAAAAGAAAATGGAGCTGGAGTTGTTTGAACAGGATATGGTTGTTGGACATTATTATTATTATTGTTATATGGTTGTTGAAGATTGTTATTGTAAGGTTGTTGTACATTAACATTATTATTGTTGTTATATGGATGTTGGGTATTAAAATTATTATTGTTGTTATTATTATATGGTTGTTGAACATTAAAATTATTATTGTTGTATGGTTGTTGATTATTGTAAACGTTTTGAGGAACTTGATTATTAGGATAAATATTTCCTTGTTGTCCATTTACTGAAGTTTGAATTGGTTTATTATTTATATAATTTTGATGAATTGGAACATTTGGTTGACCAAATTGTTTTGAAGCTTGTAAATCATCTTTTTTTGGTATTTCATTTTTTATTCCACTGTTAACAGCTTTTTTCTCTGAAGCACTAGCAATTTCTAATACTTTAACAATTTCTTCTGGTGCTTCCTCATCAACATCAATAGTTGGCTCTGGTGGATCTGGAAGGCAATTCATACGGCGAACTGTTACTTCATAACCAACTTTAGTTCCATCTTCATTAACTATTTTCTTTATATTAGAAATAACATCAA
Source organism: Strongyloides stercoralis (assembly GCA_029582065.1). Taxonomy (NCBI): domain Eukaryota; kingdom Metazoa; phylum Nematoda; class Chromadorea; order Rhabditida; family Strongyloididae; genus Strongyloides; species Strongyloides stercoralis. Next base: position 5,387,564 of record CM055866.1, on the reverse strand, counting down.
AAGAAATTTGTCTTCCATTACGAATAACTTCACCACCATTTATAGCTTCATTTGGATTAACACGTGTTGTACCAACTTCTTGTGAAAACTTTAAACCTTCAAAAGAACAACATTGAAGGATTAATCTATAATGAAATAAAAAGTTTTTATAATATAATATAAAAGAAAAGAAAAGAAAACTTACGGTTGTCTTGGATGATCAATATATTCAATACCACCAACCCAATGATTTTTTTTATTACATGTAAGTTCATTAAATTCTCCACTACAATTTGCAGTAAATTTAGGAACACCACCAACAAATTTAGACCTTTTAACAGACCTATCTCCTTCTCTAAAGAATCCATCTTTTTCACCATTTTCATCAGTCAAAAATTCAGAATCATCCTCTCCATCTTCAGGTTGTAAGATGCAAGAAGGTTGTGCACACCCTAAGACAGGAGCACCATCTGGAAGGACTTCAAAAGAGAAAGGAACACCATACTTTCCACAAAAAGATCCCAAAGAAATAGTAAATAGTGATATTAAGAAAAATAAAAATACCAAAAATTTCATGGTAAACTATACAATAATATCCTTATCTAAAAATAAATTTATATTTGATTGTTTATTAAACGTTAAAAAGGATATAATATAAAAAGTTATGCCTTTTTATAATAAAATAAAAAGGGACAGGATAAGATAATAATTGCAATTTGATATCCTTTCTCATTAACTTTTATTTATTTTATTTTTTTTTTGTTACACTGACTTAAATGTAAAAACAGGAAAATACAATAAAATGTCAAAAAAGGATACATATTAATAAAATTTCTCTATCAAAATTTATTATCTTATAATATTTTGTATTATTAACAAAATAAAGAGAATAGTAATATTATAATTGTGATTTTGAAATTTATAAGATTTTTCTTTATAAATGTATAAATTAATGATATTATCATATATGTTTTGATGTATATATAGTATTACTTTTATGCATATCATTTGTATATCTGTGTCGCAGACACCCGGCACGTAAAATAAAAATGTATTATTAAGACTAAATTTTAAATTGAATTAATTCATTCCTATCCATAAATTACGACAACATTTCTTTAAACACCTAGAAGGGCTAAATTTTTAAAGAGGTTCCAGTAACATTTCAAAGATATTATATGGAATTAATACATATTATATTTTCGGTCTATAATTCTAAATAAAATGGGAAAATTTTTGATCCACTATAAGATAAATAAAGAATACTTGTATTAAATAGATTATGAAATATTAATTATTATTCCATTAGAAAGTTTCACCTATTGACTTTCTTTTTTTTTTGTTTATTATAAATTATTTAAAAATTTAATTCAATCTTAAAATTACAAAATTTAATAGAAATCAGGAAAAATTATAAAAAAAGTTTTTATTAATTTGTTGGGAACTTGTTTTATTTACCTAACTTTTAAAGATAATGACAATACATTTAAATATTTCTAGATTGGTAACACAATTGTTATTTGTAACATATTATAAAAAAAGTTTTTAATTAATAATATTTGTCTTCTTTTTTTAATTCAACTTTTAGTATTATTTATAAACGGATGTAGTAATCCTTAATATAGATATAATTAAAGTATTACTAATAATAAAATTAATGATTATCCATAAAATTTATAATAGTAACCCAGACAATATAGTGGCAATCGTTAAAGATAGAAAGATACTCAAAAATGTAAAGTTCAACTTTTTGTCAGTGTGTAAAACACAGGCATTATTATTATAAATGATAATATCTGTACCTAAACACTGTATATCAAAAATCATTCGTGTTCGATGCGTAAGAAGATTTCATCTTATTGGAAGTTTCTTTGAAGAGCATGAAACAACAACTTACTTATTATCATTTAACTATATAAAATAATTTAAAAATAAAAATATTGTAATTCAAATCAAAATCATAGTATTTGTCAATTCTTTTGTTGAATTGAAAATTTGTTACAAACTTTGAAATTGTGTCAGTTATTGGATTAGCCTGTATTTCAAATATTATCTCAAAATATACTTTATTTTTTTTTAATATAAAAAAAAAATAATTTAAAAAAAAAGTTTAAAAAAAAACTTACAACAGTAATGTTAAAAATTTTATTTTCATAATAAATTTATTATTATAAAAAATTTTGTAAAAATAATATAATAAAAAGTTATATTTAAGGTTTATTAAAAATGTATATAAAATTTCTTTTTTTTACTTAACCTTGACCAGAAGGATTTCAAATAAAATTCATCGTCTATATATCTATATGATCCATATACCTCTCTTTTTCATTTAATAATTTTCTATAAAATATTAACTATATAATCAACCTATGATTTTGTAAATTTATTTGAGGGAGTGAATAATAAATGTATAATATTTATATAGTGATTATCCTTTTAAAATAAGTTGGAAGAAAATATAAATAAACCTTATTTTTAACTACAATCATTTTTAAAATTTCTTTTATTATATAAACTTTTATATAATAAAAAAAAGATATGAAAAAGTATATTTTTTATAGTATTTTAATTAATATTCTATTACTAACAATTTATATATATTCTTGTACCCCTGCTTCTTCTGTCTCCAGTTATAGTAATGATCAACAATCTACCTTAATTTATGATAATACTTTTCAAAATGGTGTAGCATCAGCATCAGTTGATAATAAGGTAGCTTCATCAAATTATAAAGCACCACCTTATCATGGGGTATCATCTAGTGGTAGTAAAAGTAGGAGTGAGACAAAAAAATTAAAAAAATGTATTAGGGAAGATTTTGGTAAATATACAGCTATTGAATTAAAAAATTTAGCTACATATTATCCTTTTAATAATAATTCAACAAACACTCCATCCTTAATTTCAAATGGTTCTGGTGATTGTAATTTTGATGCCACAACAGAAAAATGTTCATGGAGGTCTGGGGGAAAGAATAAATTTAAAATTGGTGGTTTTGAAAGTCTTTTTGATTTGAATAAATTTGACTGTACCTCAAATAGAGATTTTAACGTTGGTAATTTTTTTGAATCATTTTTTTTTAAAAAAATAACTTTTTTATTTACTTTATAGATAATTATTTTTTAATTGGAAGTATTTTTAATGAAGGAAGAAGTAAAAATGATGAACAATTCATAAACCTAGATTTAGATGTTCCATGTCAATTTGGAAAAGCAACATTATCTTTTAAGTAAGTTTTTTTTTATTACAATTATTATAAAAAAATTAAAGTTATTGGTGTAACACAGAAATAACTCAGTTGGATGTTTGTGTTATAATAAAAGAAAATGGAATGGAAATTTGTGAACCAACAACAATAGATGAAAATCCATTAACATTTGAAGTTCCAGAAAATTTGAAACCATTTACAATTAGATTACATATAAAGAATATTGATGAGGATAAAATTATTTTCATTGATGATATTAAGTATCAAGGACAGTTATGTGAGAATATTGAAAATACTAAAAATATAAATAATGAAACACTTGTTAGATTGAATGAAAATGAAATAGAAGATAATCTTAATCCTGATAAATTAAACAATGCTGTAAATAGTGGTAAATCATTAGGAAATTCAAAAGTAGAAACATCTTTTATAATGAAAGATTATAATGAGTTAGTGGATGAGTCTATTGATGAATCATTAACAACAATTCCATTGAAAGGTGGAAAGGAAAATCTTTGTAAATTATTAAAGTGTAATTTTAATGATAATAATACATGTAACTATAATTTATTTAGTGATCTGGCAACGTAAGTTTTAATCCTTATTGTATAATTAACCTGGTACAATTTTAGTGAACCATGGAAAGTATCATTAATTGGAATTGGTAATCCATTAACAGGAATTCATAAAAAAAATCCTAATGATGATCAAAATAAAACTTTTCTATTAGTTGCTGGTAATGAAAATGAAGAAAATGATGGTAATGATGTATACATATTAGAATCTCCCTCTTTTATATCTGATGAAAATTTCTTTCTAGTTTTTGATATTTACCAACGTTCTGTAGGAGTTAATTTTTTAGTTTGCTTGGATTCTTTTGAAAATTGCCCTTATAAAAATCCTCCTATTGATAAAAATAAGTACTGGTTTATAAATGAAAGAGTTTTAGTTGAAAAACAAGTTAAAAAAATATATTTTGTAATTGATTTAATAAAAGCACATCAATATTTTGGACTAGATAATATAAGACTTGAAACAACAAATGGTAATAAATTTGAAGAATATTGTTAAGAAAAAAAAAAATCAATTTAAATTATTAAAAGTTATAATAAGTATATGTTATTAGATTTTTATAATATTGTTAAAAAAATATTTATAAAACTTTTTAATAAAAATAATAATCCAATGAAATCAATTCAATGTCAATATACTTAAAAAATTCTTGACAATCTCTTTACTTTTATTATATAACTTGCCTTTAAAAGGTAGTATTTTTTGCAAATCCACATTTAATAACTTTCATCTTTATTTACCCTCAATTGAAAGATATATTATTTTATTCATTTTCTTAAATATTTTAATACAAAATTATTTTAAAGTTAAACAGGTATATTATATATACATGTAATCAACACTCATTTTATTATTACTTCTATATATTTTTGAACAAGTTATTTTTACAATAAAATACATATAAGATATCAAAATTTTTTAGATTGTTAATAATATATCAATATAAATTTGTTAATTTTTTTGTTTAACATTTTTTTTCTATAATTTATTATTTTTATCAAACATTTTTTTTACCATTAATAAATAAAAACAAATTAAAAGTACATTTTTTTCTCATTGAAAAAAACTATTGAACCTTCAAAAAGTTGTTATAACCTTTAAGTGTAATAATGATTTAAAAAATCTTTAATTTTACAAAATTATTTTATGTATTTATTAGCATTAAACATTTAAATAAAGATTCAAGGTCTTTTAATTAACATCTGATAAGAGGGAGATCACATCACAAAATATCTGGTTTCAATCAAATAAAATTTTTTTTTACACATTTAATATTAGCTTGATATTTTAATAAGCATCTTTATGAATGAGTCATCTGATGATGACTTATTTATTTTTATTTTTATTTTTAGATTTATTATAATATTACTATAATTTTGGTAAAATCATTTTAATAAAAATATAATATTATATGAAATATTTTTCTATTATTATTATTATTATGATTAAAGAAAGTTTTATTCTTATTTTATTTATTAATCTCATCAACTCACAATATCCATTTTTAGTAAGATTTAAATTTAAAATCTTTTTTAATAATTTTTATAGCAAAATGTTCCATTTTATCATGAACCAATAAGAAACTTTGAATTACAAAATCAATTGATATATCCAAATTATATTCCATTGACCGAACTTCAAAAATATCAAATTAATCAAATGGAAAAGGCAGAAAGGAATAAATTAACAACACAACAACCTGTAATTTATACTAAAAGTAGTCATGTTGAATCATTTATGGAACGGTTAGCTGATAAATTACCAGAGATAACAGAAAAAGTTATTCAAATTCTTCCTAAAAGTTTTGATAAAGATAATTCTATTGAAATGAGACCATTAATTAATGAAAAAAAAGTTTCATTCAAGACACATGGAACTCAAATAACAAGATCTGACAGTCAACCAGTAGAGATGATTGAAATTAATGATTCTGATAATATAATAGTTAAACCAGATCATGAGATAAAAAGAAAAAAAGATACAAATATATCTCATTATCCTAGACCATCATCAACTGATGGAACATTTTCTTTTATTGATAATTTACCTTCTCCAGATACTATTTTTGGATTTCCAAATTTATTTAATAATAAAAAAATTTCAAGAATAGATGATGATGAAAAAGAAGTTGATTTAATAAATATTAAAGGAATTCCAATAGAAAAAGATGAGGATGAAGAAGTTATAAGTTATGAAAAACCAGATGAAAGAATTACTTCATATAGAACAACTAAACCACCTCCAACAACAACAACATTAACAGTAACAGATAATGGTGCAGGAGAATTTGCTAAAAATCTTTTATCTCGATTTATAAAACCTGAACCAGAGTCTAGGGGAAGCTCTGAAATTATAGGTGAGAAGAAAAAAAATTTAGAAGCAACACCTGAAAATTTAATATCAGCATTACTAAATGGAAAATTAGACAAAATAGATTGGATTTCAACATTTTTAGGTGGTAATGAAGATCAAACATCAAATCCTATAGCACAACTTTTTAAAGGTGGATTATTTGGAAGTGCAACAAACTTTGACACATCGATAAGAAAAAATAGAAAAGTAGAAAACAGGGAATTTCATTAAAAAAACATTTAATTAAATAAAAGATTCAAACTAGAATGATAAAAATAATTAATTTAACTAAAAAATAACATAGTACTTAGTTAACTTTTTTTAACAAATAAATATTGACCTAATAATTATATATAATTAATTTTATTAAAAGTATATTGCAAGGATAATATAAATATAGAAAGAATACAGTAAAATATTGAATACATAATTAGATTTATTTTATAATGAATAACACAAGTTTGTCAAAATTTATTTTTGTAATTTTTATATTTTTAATAAGTTTAATCAATGGAAAACCTACAGTTGAAAAAGATACATTGTTCAATCTTGAAGATATATTCCCACTTTATGAAAAATATATGGTAAGTTTTTATTATAAAAGATTTTTTTTAATCTTTATAATAATAGGATAATTTGGGTTACTTATATCAAGACTATAAAAAAAGTCTACCAATTAGAATTGTTAATAATAATGAATATACTACAAAAACAAAAAATATTGAAAGTTCAATATAATTAAAAAAGTTTAATTAAAATAATAAAAAAATATACAAATAATAATAAAATTATTGTTATTTTTATTTCACACCATTAATTTTATTGCTATCCACTTTCCTTTTCTTTTGTTTAATTTTTTCGAGATTTTCATCTAATTTGGAACATATTGTATACTTATTAAAACGTGTCAGCTCTCTTTTACTAAATTTATATAATATATCAAAATCTGAAAATGATGGTGTTTCTTTTAATAATGAAGTTATGTGATCATATAAAGTTTCATCAGCATCTATTACTCTTACAAATTCTTCAACTTTTTGTTTTAATTTTACCATTTCACTTTCTTGAAGTTGACGTTTTCTTAATGAATTATTTATTGATAATCCAGAAGATTGTTTTCCTTTCTCATCACTTCCTAACGATTTTAATATCATTGTTGTTGACAATTTCTTTTTCTTTATTTCTATTGCTTCTGCTGCTGGATTGTAGATAGATTTTGTACCGCCACGTTTACTATTATTCAATGGTTTTGCTGATAAAAGATTTAATGATGAGATTTTTGTGTTAGACCCGTATTTTGGTGATGTTGAGTTAACTGTTTCTGTATCGCCAGTTAAAGACGTGGATTGTGCTTTTAATGTTTGAGACTTATCCTTTACTATCATTTTATTTGATGTTGTATCATATGGAGGCATTGGTGGTGGTTTGAAGTCATCTGGAGTTAAAGGTTTTAAGTAATCATCATCTGTTGATACTATTTTTAATTGTTTATAATCTTCTACAGTTTTCATAAATGCTGGTTTAGGCATCCTCATCATAGATTCAAAATTATTTACAAGTCCTTTCTTTATTTCATCTTTTATTAATGTTTTAGGCCTATTTGTATTTTCTTCATTATTACTATTTTTTAAAATACTATTAAATTTATCAATTTCAACTATTGGACTTGAAGATCTTGAACTAAAAGCACTATCTGTACCTGAAAGAGATTCTGTATCGCTAAAATCTGTACTAGCATCACTTATATACCCATCACTTCTTATAACACCAAAATCACCACTTTTTTGTTTTCTATAAAATGATAAAACACGTTCCAAATCAAGAGGACCTTTACGTTTTTTAGTTAAATCTAATCTTGGTAATCGTTTTCCATTCATATTATTTCCATTCATACCATTTTCTATATCATCTTTTTCTTCTGGAACTTCATCAATATCAATAACAGCTTTCTTATCTGATTTAAATGGATTACCAAATTCATGAATCTTATTAGTTTTTCCATTAATTTCTTCAAATGGATCTCGCATATTAATTTTATGACCAAGTTGTATTCTTTTATTTGAATAAGAATCATAATCACCCATACCTTGTATTCTTTGACTTTGCCATTCTTCAATATTACATAAATTAGGCATCTCACCAGGAACACCACCACAAAATGGTGTTACACTTTTTTCTTCACAAATTAATTCATAATTTGTCATAACTTTTAATGTTTGATCAAGTAATGTACTATTATTATTCATTTCTATGGCACTTCTTCTTAAAGCATATGCATTTTTATAACAATGACTATTTTTAAATGGAGAATATGAAGGATTTGAAGAAAAGTCATATCTTAATTTTTTTAAATCTTTAACAGCATTCATTGCATCAATCATTTTACCTATAGGAGTAGTCATTGCATTTTTATCATCCAATAAAGATGGTATTATTGAATGTTTACTATAAGAAATTGGATATGGAATTGGTTGTTGACTTTGAATTTGATTTAATCCTAAACTCATTAATACACAAGCTTGATATGAATCATTTACACTTTTATTTACATCTTCCATTTCTTTTTTTCCACTTTCTTTAATTTTATGTAATATATTAACTACTCTTGGAGGATAACTAGACATTGTAGCTATTCCATTACCATCTTCTAATGAACGTAATGTTAATTTCATTCCTTTCATTTGTTTTTTTAATATATTATGATAATACATTGGTATCTCTCGTAAATATCTTTCAAATCTCATATTTAAATCTCCATCTAATCTATATCCTTTCCCTTTCCATTCTTTCATTAATGAGTCTAAGACAGAAAAGTTATATGGACCTAGATATAGATTGACGGCTGAAAGATTATAATTTGGCTTAAGAAAACCAATAGGTTCACCTATTCCTTTTCTTGGACCACTATTTTCAATATAAACAGGCCAACTAATAGATACCGGTGTACAATTATTTCCCATATTATTTTTATTACTTTCAACAACAGTTTTTAACATTATATTTGATAGTAAACAAGGCTCTAATTCATATTTATCAAAAGGAAAATCATAATTATCCATAAAAGTAAAAGAATTATCTGCTTTAACAATTAATGTTGGATTAACAGGCCTAGTAGGAAATTTGTCTTTTACATCACCAGGCCAAAAATTTTCTGGAATCAACCAACCACCAAATACTTTTAAATTTCTATGTTCTCTTATTAAAACAGGTTGTGTTTTAAGAGACTTTGTAATATTTTTTTTTTCATTTTCATTATTAAAAGAGAAACCCGTTAAGTCAAATTTAATAAATGTTCCAACACATCCAGCACGATGAAAGATGTGTTCTGTTATTGTGTTAAGCATTCCAATGTGTGATACAATAAATGATCTACCACCAACAGACTGGCAAAAAGGTTCGTAATAAGGATCACATTCAATATTTGATATTTGATAAAATTGTTTTTTTGTTGGGGCAATTCCAGATATTCTAAATACTAGGGTAAAAAATTTTTGATCCCACCTAAAAGGTTGATCATAAAACTCTTGTAATGAATCAGCTGTTTGGTTAATTGTTAATACTTCTCCCCTAATAGCTGATAAGCCATCAGTTACGTGAATTATAACAGTATCATGTAATAACTGTGGAGATCTACCATACCCAAAACGATCACAACCGTTTAATTTTCTACTTAAATGAATGTAATGAAAAATCTGCTCTGCTGCTCCAGAAAAATTTGCCCTTCCACATGGTTTTATGAGGCGGAGTTGGTCAAAAAACAGTAAACCAGAATCTTTAAGGATAACCTGTAAAAGATATTTATTAAATATTATTTATGTAATAATGTAAATAACAAACTTTTTGATGTCTAACTGCCTCTTCAGAAGTATATAGAAGAAACTTGTCAACTTTTGAGAATACCTGATCTTTCAATCTAGCCTTAAATAAGAAAAAAAAATAAATATTTATTGAAGTTGATTATATAAAATTCCTACCTTCACAAAACTATCAATCCATACTTTAGCTTCATCTAATAATGTAGTACCTTTCCATGTTCTAGCTGCCATAGATGCTGAGTTATCAACTAAGAAGATAAAACAGACCATTGTAAGATATGATTAAAGATACATAAATATATTAACAATAAATATTAGAAAGATTTAATTTAATTTTTTTTGTCCTATTTTCAAGTTAAAATAAACTAATCTAAAAATAAAAAAAACATTTGATATTAAATTATTAAAAAATTAATATTTGAAGTCCATATTCACAAAAACTTCCAATTGATTCGCGCTAAGAAATGAAGGTAAAAATATCAAAACAATTAGTAACACTTAAATAATAAGAAGTCTAATTATTAAAGTATATTTACAGAAATAAATAAAATTATATTTTAACAAAGAAAATGTTAATTATTTGTTATCCTATGTACCTGCTTTAGTCATTATTATAATTCTTACCCCTCTTTGTTTATAATAAAACATTCATACCCATATAATAATAATATTTTCCCTCTCCAATATCTGACATCATAAAAAAAAACAATCAAAAAAAATTCACAAAAAGTAAGTAATCCTAAATATGTATTAATAACTTGTGTCTTCAACTTTTTGGTTTGCTAAATAATTTGAAACATTATTTAATAGCTAGTATAATAATAATAATTAATAGATGTTTCATGCTAAATTTGAAGGTCAACTTTTTTTTTCTTAATATTTAAGACAAATAAATATATATATCATTATTATTAGTATATAAAATTTCCTCTTGTCCTCTAAAAACTACTATATGAATCATAAAGAAATACTCTGCCTTATTCTGTCATATAAATGAATCTTAAAAAAAAAGAAATTTCTAAGTATCTCCTACAAACATGTAAGAGTGAAGGAAATTCAAAAGAAATTTTCACCAATTATTGTATTAAATACTTTTTTAAGATTCAAAATGTTATAATGGCAAAAAAAAAGATGTATTTTTATGCCTTTAATCCTATAAAAAAAAGCAAACCATTATCAGCTTTCAAACAACAGTACCACAATGATCTATTTTATAAATTAAGTTAATGTAAGAGATATGTATGTATCATTGTTTCTCTCTCTCTTTGTATTAATAAGTTTTGGTAAAATCTCATTATAAAGCTGAATTTGTTTTTTCTGTAATTAAAAAATTTAAACATTTATCAATAACTCCATTTGTGAAAAAAAAACCTTCATAATTATTGATACATATGTTATACATATACGTAAAACTTTTGACATAGAAGAAGATCTCCATCACCAACAACAGCTTTTCTCATTTTCCGTTGAAAAATTATTTTATCAAGTTTTTGAACAGTTATACGATAAGTACAACATGTATACAATTATTTTCTTCTTATAGATATAATCTTTCTCGATGATGATGAAAACTTTATAAATATATATATATATATATATCAGTAAAAGAGATGTTGAGTAGTTTTATTGGTATATATGTGTAAGATAGAAACAGACATCTGCACGAATGTGAGTAGAATTAGAAGTGACCCAAATATAAATAAATTAAAATAGAAGAATGATTCATTTGTAAAAAAAAAAATAAAAAGTTTTGAATAATATATATCTGCTTAATTACTACTAATAAATAAATTTTAACATCCTACAATATTAGGGTACCTTTAATTCAAGATAAATTTTATGTGAAAATTCATAATAAAGTAAACTAAGAAAAAATAGACCCTGCTCTACATTATGTTTTTGTGATAATTGCTATAAATACTGAAAAAAAAGACTACATCTACATCTTATACACTAATATCATTTATGGAATATATTTAAATGCCTAAAATATAAGGTTGATGAGTTAGTAATTTTTTTCTTGGGAAATAAATTACTCCTTTTATATGAATATAGGTAAAGATGGATTTTAAATCACTAGTTATATAGATATTTTATGCCCTGATAATGTTTTGGTAGTTGTCTTATCCTTGTGACAATAAAAAAAAAAAACACCCATCTTCCCTTATTAGTGTGTGTTTCTCATATACATGTTATTGGCATTATTTGTAGACTTATAGATATACTATAATATATCTATACCGACATATCAGAAACACGTGGTAGTCTTCAAAATTGCTTTGTTCAATTCTCAATATTGACCCAGAACAGTTGAATGTAAAAAAAAAATCCCACCCAACTAAATTTTTTACACCTAAATCAACGGTATTGTCAGTGGTATATATACATATTACTATACGCACAATAATTATGCATACATATTCTGCATCAAGACATATGATGTGGTGATAGGAAACTTACAATCTATCGACAACAACTACTTATGCACACAACTTTGATATGACTGAAGGAGAGTGAGAGAGAATAGAGTTTATATATTGTCTATAGAAGGCGTAACAAACATTAACAGAATTTCCATTCAAAATTACTTTTATTGGTATAACATGTCTTTTGAATATGTAATATAAACTTTATTCGAAAAGATACCTATAGGAGGCCATTCTTACGACGAATCTTTTTTTATATTTTATTATTTATTTATATTGTATTATTAAGATTACTAAAAAAAATAAGTATTAATTAATTATGAATTCTTTAGTAAATTACGCATCAGATAGTGAAGATGACTCTCCAACATCTTCTACTGGAAATAGAAAGGATGAAGACATGGAAACTTGTGAAATTCAAGAGCCAAAACCACCTAAAGGTCACAATAATCAAGAGGAGCCAGAAGAAGTTACACCAGATGAAATGACAGAACATTCCCCGACAGAAGTTGGAGGTGATACTTTAAAATACATTTCAAATGAAGATAGAGAAAAAAGTCCATGCTATTTAAATATTCCACTACCTGGGGAGGGTGTTGAAAATGCTATAACATTAGATAATGAGTATGATTTTATTCAGTTACCACCATCACCAAATAATTGTGATGCAGAGTTGGAGGAATTTTTTATAAAATGCCATCAAATGAAAAAGGAGGGATACGATTTTACAGAAAAAATAACAGGAATACGAAGTTTTAAAAATCCTTCTAGTTATACTGGGATGATTGAGATGACTGGAATAGATGAGGTTGGAACAAATTTTTCCCCAGAGGTATATAATCCTCATGCATTTCTAGAAGTAGATTATTATAATCGAATAGCTGAAGTTCAAAATAGGATGTTGGAAAAATTGAAAAGAGAGTCTAATCGTAGAAATTGATGTAAAAAATAAATATTTATTTATTTATTTACTTTTTTTTTGTATATTTTTTGTATCTCATAAGTGTAAATACCGTTTGTATATTTTTTTTTCTAATTTTATATACATTTTTAAATTTGTAGTAATTTTCAAAGAGCAAAATGAGTTCAAGTAACTTAATTGCTAAAGCATTAAATCCTAAGATTTTTTATAGTGCAAAGGAATTATCTAAAGATTTACTTAATAATGCAATACTTCATAGAAAGGGAGAATTTTTTGTAATTAATAAACCTTATGGTGTTCCGTGTTTAGGATATAAACAAGATAATGGAGGAATATTTAATGACTCCAAAAGGCATAATAAAATGGGTGAAGATTTAGATAATATTATTGTAGAAAACAAGACTTCTGATGATGTGACTATTGAGAAAACATTTCCTTTTCTTAATGATGCTTTAAAGGAAAGAAATATTCATTTTTGTATTGGCTTAAAAAGATATATTACTGGGCCTGTTATTTTACCATCTTCTAGTAAAGATTTTCAAAAAATTAAAGATTCAGCAAAATTTGCTTCAATCCTTTCTGGAAATGATTTTACGCAACATCATGCTTTAGTACTTTGTTTAAATAAACCTGTTGATGATTCTGGAACTATATCAGGTAATGTATCTTTTAAAACTGTTGATGGCCATTCAGAGTATTGGTTTGAGCCAAAAAAAGCTAAAAAACGAGCAGTGGCAGGAAAGTTTGCTATTGATGGTTCATTAAAATATGAAACAATTGCTTGGAATGGAGAAATTTCATTAGTTAAAATATCATTTATAAAATTTGCCCGGCACCTCCCCCGAATAATTCTTTCTCGTCTTGGTGCTCCATTACTTGGTGATACTATATACTGGAGGAGATTTGCAAATATTCGTGAGAAGATGACTGAAATCGACCTAAATAGTCAAAATAAAGCAAGAAAAAATTTTTATTATCCAGATAAGCTTTTGAAAACATTAAATTTATCAAAGAGCGATTACATTTTAAAAATACCTTATTATTTTCATGTATATGAAAGTATATTTCCTAGGTATACTAACGCAAAAAAAGCTTCAAGCTTAGACTTGGTTGTTATGGCACCACCTCCAGGTATATTTTATTTAAATTTATTAATAATATGTTTTTCATTTATTTAGAACATTTCGATGCCATGATTCGTATTCTAGGTTTCAAAGAACAAGCTAAAAAAGTTATAGAAAAAATAGATGATGACTATGAAAAAAATTATCCTGATGTAATTTCTAAAATTTAAAAAATATTTCTCTAAAAATTTTGTTTTATTTTCGTTAAATATTTATTTGATTATAACTGTAAAATTAATAAAATAATCTTCTTATCTATAACCTTTGTATAATGTTAAAATATTGTAAACTAAAAAGTGACAGCGTTTCGTTAATTGTTAAATGGTTCTGTTTACATGGTCGACATTTCCTACTCTTCTTTTTAAACAATATTTATACACATTTGTTTTTAAATATATACTTTAAATATATATTTATTTTTCTAGGTGTTTTGTTTTATTAAAAATAAATAATTATCTAACTCTAGTAAACTACTGTAAAACTATTTTTTTTTCTTTAAAAATATCCAGATTAAAGACCACACTTTTTCAAACCACGTGAGTTATCCATATTGAATATAAGTACTTTTCCAAACTATTATTACTGATATGCATCATATAACCGTTACTGTATTATAGGCTATTTATGCATCTTAACTATAGTTACAATTTAACTACTTATTAATTAATAGTTTTTTTATTTTTTGCTTTACAAATTTACTAGTTATGATGCTTGTTTGTTTTTTATTATTATTGATTAAAGTAAGATTAGTATTTGTTTACTAGATAACTATGATAAATTCATTATAAAATTTATGAATAACCTTTTCATTTTAAAAGTTAGGTTTTTAAAAATATGCTCATAACAAAGTTAATGACTAATGATTACCCTTTGAATCATTTTTTTTACATGCATCATACTTCCTAACTAACATATGTATATAATTTATATGACGTAATTTTTTTTTATTAAAATATTGTCAACTACCCTTTTGTTCTATATACATTTTTATTAATTAGATATTTTTTTAAATTAATTTTATTTTTAGTTTTAAAATGGCTTATTCATACAATGGACAACAGCCACCATATCCAAATACTGGCTATAATCCACAAGGACAGAATCCCTATCAACAGATGAATCAACCTCAACAACCTGGTTGGAACCAAAATGGTAAGTTATAACATGGATGATGAAATTTCATCAATATAATAGATAACATTTCGCTCTAGGAGTTATAAGAAAACATCTACTTATACGTATTTTATTTTATCATTTTATCATTTTGTTATTTTATTTCACCATCCAATTTAATATAATTTTTTTTAAGCTTTTTATACTCAACCACCACCAAGGATGAATACAACAGCTTACGCTACAGAGACCGGTCAAGGTGATAAACGCTTCGACTTCACCGAAGCCTCCATTCGTGCAGCTTTTATTAGGAAAGTCTTCATGATGGTTTCAATAATGTTACTAGTTGTTGCTATCATGACAGCTGTTCCATTTATGGATCATAGTGTAAAATCTTACGTTAGAAGTTCTCCAGCATTATATTTCTGTTCTTATGGAGTCTTCTTAGCTGTATACATTGCTTTGATGTGTTGTGAATCAGTTAGAAGAAGCTTTCCAGCCAATCTTATTTGTACAGCTATATTAACACTCTCAATTGGATATATGACAATGATGTTATGTTCAATGTATGATATTGTTCCTGTTCTTCTTACATTAATAATTACAACCGTCTGCTGTTCAGGTATCATTGTATTTTCAATGCAAACAAAACATGATTTGACATCAAAAATGGGATACCTTTTTATTGCTTCACTTGCCCTTATGGTATTTGGTTTTGTAGCTATTATTGCTTCAGCTATATTTCATGTTAAATTCATTTATACTATTTATGCTGGACTTGCATCACTCCTTTTCATGTTCTATTTAGCTGTTGATATTCAAATGTTAATGGGAGGAAAGAAATATGAATTGTCTCCTGAAGATCATATATTTGCAGCAATTCAAATATTCCTTGATATTGTATACATTTTCTGGATGTTACTTTCTATTATTGGTGGATCTAGCAGGTAGGAAGAAATTTAGTTTGCCATTTAAACATTTTTTTTTTTAATTGTAGAGATTAATTTCTATAATTAATTAGTATGTATGTCTGGTTCATAAAACTAAATTTTATACGACCTACAAGAGATTCCTGAAAGTTTAATTAGACAAATCATTATATAAAATATGAGAATCAAATCAAAGTCTATATATATTATTAATTCATTTTTTTTAACATCAAAATTTAATAGTATTTTTATATGAAATTTGTGTATTTTATATATTAAATATCATTATTATTATATATTTGACTTTGTCATTAATTGTCTTTATTTATAACTTTTTATTTTTAACTATTTTTTTTGATTCTCTTTTGTAACCAATTTATTGTACCACATAAATGAAACTTGATATTAATTTAATTGGCCTGAAATTTTTTTTTATTTTGTTTACTATATAAATAAAATCTGTACATTTGAATGGAAGTAGTTGTGTATAATGATATCATATTTTGAAGTAATTTTAATTTTACTTTCTATAAAATATTTTTCTTTAGGTGAAGAAACATCTAAATATAACTATCGTTATCTTTATGCTTATCCTGAAGAAGGAAAAGAAAAGACTGGGAGTTTTCATATATCTTTAACGTCAAATGGAAATAAAAATGAATGGAGGACTGTTATAAATGATGATGGGAATATTGGTATTCTTAAGAAAATTCCTACTTTAAAAAGTGTTTTTCAAAAAGACGATTATAAAAATAAATTTAATATAATTAATAATAAAAATGTTAGAAAAAAATATTCAACTAATTATAGAAAAGCTCCTATAGTGTATGAATGGACGAGTCCTCCAAATTTTCAGGAGAATTTATTTAATAATTTCCTTTTATCAGATAATAATCATAAAACCAATACTCCATTTTCATCACTTCAAACTTTAGAAAATAAAAAAGAGGAAAATTCTAGTGACAAAACATTAATGAACCCTTCTTCAAATCAAAAAGTAGAACAATTTCTTCATTCACCTGAGTTTTTTAATTCAAATTTTAATCAAAAAATTGACTTTTCAATACCATGGTTTGGGGCACGATTTTATGAAAAACATCAACCAATTCTTAATTCTATATATCCATCTGATTTTGTTAAACAACATGCAATTAATGCATATGGAAATGGAAAACATCTTTTTGATGAAATGCAAGATAAACTTAATAATCTTTTTAAAGATTTAAACTTTTGAATTAAAAAGAATAACAAGGACAAAAACAGATTTATAAATGGTATCCATTAATCCTGACAAAATGAATTAAAATTATTATTCACTAAAAATAAATGGATGAATAAATATTTTAACTCTTTAAAATATATTTTAATTGTTTGCTTTTAAATAATTAACATTTTTAATATCTACTTTAACTTATTTTAAAATAAAACCTAATTTTGTAACTACTTTTTTTTATCTTTGCTCTATTTATATTTAATAAATAAATAAACTTTAGTAAATCGGAGCACTAATAATCTGATGATTAATTTAATGAGTATTATTACAATGATAGTAAAAAAATTGTTAATAAAATAGTATGTTATTTTTTAAATTTATTTATATATGGTATATTTTGTCTAACTTTTATTTATAAAATTTTCTTTTATACTTTTATAGTTTGTTTTAAATTATACAATTTTTTTTTCTATAATGTAATTTTATATTTATTGATAATAATTATATTTCAATTCATTTTTATGCTTTTATAACAATATTAAAAATGTATTATAACTTAATATTTATTTATTTTTTAAAAATACACGTAATTTAGAAAAAAATCATTATATAACTCTTTATCATAATCATATATTTGCTTCTCTAAATAATATATACAAATGTATTAGAGAAAAAAAAATATTTATACATTAAAAAATACTATATAATCTTACTTACTAGAAGTTTGAAATAGTGCATTTTATCAAAATAAATTACAAGTTTTCAAAACTTACTACTTTTTTTGGCTGTTTTTTCTTTCTTGAATTCCCTATTTTTTATATATAGCTATGGTAAAATTTATTTATAATTATGCATTCCTTTTGATAAAATGTTTTCTTTTCTCATCTTAAAAGTGGGTAGTAAAAAATTATTTACTAAAATTACATCATTTCAAGATAAATAATAATCGTTAAATTATTATTTTCAATAATAAAAAAATAATGATATATGTTTATTCTTGAAAAATTGTATAAAAAATATGTATAAATATTATATTTAATGTTTATGTTTAAGTAATTTTTTTTTTATTATCATATGTAGCTTAATTAAAAAAGATAAATTTTGATTCTATGTAACTATAAATATATTTTTGGAAAAAGTTTTTTAATAAAACAACTTTATTGATTTTAAATTGAAAAACTTTTCTAACATTTTTATGATTGAAATATTTAAAAAGTTTTTTTTAGAGCAAAAAAAATTATACAAATAAAGTTTAAAACTCGGTTTAACTTTTTGATAAATTATAAAATCATAATAAATAATAGGATTATTATTTGACTAATGTAATATGATTATTAGATACTTATTTTATACGCTTCATGTCAAAGATTATAAATATGATGCTTCATAAAACAATTAAATATTTTTAATAAAACTATTACTAAAAATTTTATTAAATTTTTTAAAGCAAAAATTTTATTTACAAGTTTTAGGGATAGGTTAAATATAAATATTTTTTTTTGTTATTTATTTTAACGTCTATTCTTCACTATATTGTTTTTAGCAAATAAAATGCCTACGTGACAAGGCACAATATATTTTTTTTTACAAAAATTATATAAAATTTTATTTCTAAGTCTAATAATATATATAATATAGTTAATAAATATTTTTAAAAAATTAGTATTAAAAAAATATTTTATAAAAAGGTATTAATTTTTGATATTTAAGAAAGATATATATATTTAATGATAAAAAACCTATAACTGCATTAGTTTAACAACCTTACGAAGATATTTAAGACATTAGAATAAAAAGATTAAATAATTTTCTTGTAATGAATTTGATAATAAGACTGATAAATTAATAAGTAAGAAAAATTAGTAATAAAATGTCAAACATTTTTATTGTTGATAATTATAAAAATTAACAAATAATTATAAAATAATAAAAAAGAAAAGTAGTTTTAAAAACAAGTGATTAGTAACTTTTATGAGCTTATAAATAATGACAATTATTATGAGAGATTAATAATTTTTTATAAAAGTATTGAATGATTTTTTTATTTACTAATAGCTTTTCTATAATTATAATATGTAATAAGAATTACTAATTAATTTTAAGTAAGAAAAATATACATAACAGGATACAATGACTTTGCTATTAATGTAAAAAAATAACAAAAATAAATATTTTCTAACAATTTTATATGCAGTGTCTTATATCATCAAGTTAAAATATCAGATTTTTATATACTTTATAATATAACATATCTATTTTTATCTACTAATAATTGTTGTATAAACACAAAACTTTTAATATTTCTTTAACTAAAAAGAAAAAAAATTTTTTTTAAATCTAATATTTCTGAAAAAAAAAAACCTAAAATTTTTCTTATGCCTTTTTAATCTTTGAAAAGCTCTTTTATATTTACTATGCAATCGAATTTTTAGCACTATGTAACTATATATTTAGATAAGTTATTTTGACAAAGTGAATAATAACTATTATCTAGAAATTTCTTATTTTATAAAATTAAATTTTGAAAAGATAACTTTTTTTTGAATGAATTTAAAAATATATTTAAAAAAAATATGTATGTATATTTTTCTCATTTTGTGTTATGTCATAATTTTACAATAAAATTATGATACACCTTACTTTTTATAGTTAATATTAAAAATTTTTATTTGATTGTATAAAGTTACATTCAACCTCTATCATAAATTGATTTTTGATAACAAAAGAATATGTAATTTTCTTTTTTATAATTATCATGATTATATAAATATATATTGATGTCGTTTAAATCTCTGTGTGGAACCTCGTCTAAGTATAATGTTATATTAATGAGTTATTTAGAGTTACGTTTTATTGTAAAAATCAATTTATTATTATTTTTTTATTTACAAAAAAAGTAAATAAATTTTTGAATTAATTTCATTTACAGTGCTCTCATAATAATATAGCTATGTCTCTTTTTAATGATGTCTCAGTAGTTCCTCCAATTGAAGTATTTTTTATGAATAAAAAATGTCTAGATGATACTAATCCAAATAAAGTTAATTTAACAGTTGGAGGTTTGTTATTATTATTATTGCTTTTTTTTTAATAAATATAATTATATTATAGCTTATCGTACTGAAGAAGGTAAACCTTTAGTATTACCAGTTGTCCGTGAAGCAGAAAAAATAATTGCTTCAGATGACTCATTAAATCATGAATATCTTCCAGTCCTTGGACATGAAGGATTTTCTAATGCTGCTGCTGAGCTTGTCCTTGGAACAAATTCTATAGCAATTAAAGAGGGACGCTACTTTGGAGTTCAATGTCTTTCTGGAACCGGTTCTCTTCGTATTGGAGCAGAAGCACTTCATGATTTGATTGGTCTTGATACTGTTTATGTTTCCAATCCAACATGGGGAAATCATAATGCTGTTTTTAAGAAAGCTAATTTTAAAAATATTAATAAATATCATTATTGGGATATTGATAATAGAAGAGTTGACATTGATAATATGTTAAAAGATTTAGAAAATGCTCCAGAAAAATCAGTTATTGTTCTTCATGGATGTGCTCATAATCCAACAGGAATGGATCCAACACATGACCAATGGATTAAGATTGCAGAAGTTATCAAGAGAAAAAAACTTTTCCCATTCTTTGATATTGCTTATCAAGGTTTTGCCTCTGGTGACCCAGATGCTGATGCTTGGGCTATAAGATACTTTGTTGATCAAGGTCTTGAAATGGTAATTTCTCAATCATTTGCTAAAAATTTTGGTTTGTACAATGAAAGAATTGGCAATTTGACTGTTGTTGTTAGTGATCCTAAAGTCATTGCTGGTATGAAATCACAAATCTCACTTATCGTTCGTGCAAACTGGTCAAATCCACCAGCTCATGGAGCTAGAATTGTCCATATGGTTTTAACGAATCCAGATTTAAAATCTAAATGGTTTAATTCAATTAAAGAAATGTCTGGTCGTATAAAAGAAATGCGTGCCGCTCTTCGTACACATTTAGAAACATTAGGAACTCCTGGAAAATGGGATCACATTACTCAACAAATAGGAATGTTTTCCTATACTGGATTAAATTCAGCACAAGTCAAAAATCTTGTTGAAAAACATCATGTCTTCCTTTTAAGTGATGGAAGAATAAATATTTGTGGATTGAATACAAAGAATGTCGAATATGTTGCTAAAGCTATAGATGAAACTGTTAGAAATGTTTCCAACAAATTATAATTTTTTTATTTTTAAAATTTCTTTAGTTATAAAATTTTATAATTGTTAAATGTAACAATTGATGGATTCATAAAAAAAAACACACTTTTCTTTAATTCTTAATCTCTTTTTTTTTAAAATATCATTTATAATGACAATTCTTATTTATAATACAATAAATATACAATTCAAATAAAATACAATGTTAAAAAACGAAACAAAAAACTTTTTAATCGACAGAAATTTCTCCAAGATATATTTGTTTATCACTTCCAGCTGAAAGAATAATTGGTTCAAATGGATGAAAATCTACTGCATTTACAGATCCCTGATGGCCTGGAAGTCTATAAACAACTCTACTACTTTGAACATTCCATATATAATGAAATCCATCTGATGATCCAAGAGATATCCTCTTTCCATCAGGACTCCAAGCACATTTAAGAAGATTTTTTTCAAAATTATGTTGATGACCTACAAAGAAAGAAACTGCCCGATTATCCTTACAATAAGGTTTAACATCCCAAATTGTTCCACAAATATCCATTCCATTGGATAAAAGATAATTACCATCAGGACTTAACATAATATCTGTAATTGTGTCATTATGACCTTGAAGAGAATATAAAACTTTTTCTTTACGAAGATCCCAACAATGAATATTATTATCAATTCCTCCACAAAAAACTTGCTCAGCTGAATCATTAAAAGCAACAGCAGTAAATTGAAATTTTCCATGATTAAGAAATTCTTTACAAGGAAGTTTTTGCCTAAAATCATGAATTAACATTCTTCCATCATCAGAACCAGAAGCTATTAATTGATTTCCACGCCTAGAAAGAGATACAGAATTTACTATATCAGTATGTGAGACAAAATTTCTATAACATTTTCCTGTATCCATATCCCATACACGAACAGTTTTATCAGCAGAGGCACTTGCTAAACAAGATGTATTTGTAGAAAATTTTAAATCCATAACAGAGTGTTTGTGGCCTCTTAATGTTGATATATTTTTACACTCTCCATAAACATCCCAAAGAACTATAATTTTTTTTATTTACTATAAATATTTAGATGAAAAAAAACTTACGAATTGCTCTATCAAAACCACCTGTAGCTATACGATCACCTGAAGGTGCAAAACGAGCAGCAAATATTTCAGCTTCATGTCCATGAAGAAGCATATTTGGTGCCATAAGATTACTAGTCCTTTTTACTTCATTTTCACCATTTTTTGCAGCAATAAGAGCTCCTTCTTGACATGCTCGTTTATTTATAGATTGAATTTCATTGGAATCTTCAAGGGGACGTTTTAAAGTACGTGGAACTAGAGAAACTTGAGCCATTCTATAAATAAAATAATTAAAAAACTTTCTTTAAACAAAGTTAACTTTATACCAATTTAATATTCAAGTCGTTTAAAGAGTATACTAAGAATGATAAAATAATTTTGAAGAACATAAATTTAAGATGTTTTTTTATTTTTAAAATATTAAAAAAGTTAATAACTTGACATGGCTTATTAATAAAAAATTAAAAATAATTTTTAAAAAAGTTTTATTGTATCTTCTGTATATTGTAAAAATATTAAAATGTATTATTTTGATTTTAAAGTTTACAATAATTAAATAAAAAATTATATCAAATTAAAGTTTTTGTTTTTTAAATTATTTTATATAGTAGTTATAGTTGTTGTTGTAGTCGTTGTAGTAGTATCTTCAATTGAAGGCTCCCAATCATCATTTATATCTTCAAATGTTGGATGATCATCTTTTTTAGTAAAAACATTACCCTTAGCAATTTCTTCTTCTTTTTTTGTCCTTATACTTTCAGTTGGTTGAATAATTTTTGGTATCGAAGATGTAGCTGTTGGAGGCCTTACAACAGTAATTTCATTTGCAACTTTTTTATTATTAGCTCCGAAAAGATTGCCACTAGTTTTAAATGATGGTGTATTTTTATTTTCAAGATATTTTTTACATTTTGGTGTACATTGAAAAATAAAATATGACAAAATATTTAAAAATGATGTCCAATAAAATATTTCACTTAACATTAAAACCACCTTTTTAAACATTCATTTCAAATATTATTAATTAAATATATGATCAAATAAGGGAAAAAAAATAAATTTGATAATAAAATATATGTAAACATATTTCAAGAAATTTATTATTCCTCAAAATTAATCAGGCAAATTATGAAAACTCCTATTATATGTAGATTATATTTATACAATTATTTAGTTTTTTTTTTGGACAAAAAAATCATAATATTATTTTTTTTTAATATATTTTTAATAATTTTTCAAAGTTTATTTACGAGAACGATATTATTAATATTCTGAAGTATATTATATTTAATTAGATAAAGAAGATAATGTCTTTTTAATAGACTCCTCTCAATTATTATATGTTAATGTAATTAATTTCATTTTCTATACTCGATTACAACAGAATCTGAATGCAGATCATCTGAATGATGCTTAAGTGTTTTATTATTTACTTTGTGGTATTCTGTAATTTCATATAATACTCTTAAAGCGACTTCTAAAATACCATATTACTTTGGGCTATAATATTTGCTTTTTTTTTAAAATTCTACTTCATATTTTAACAAACGAATTTTAAAAAATTAATAATAAATTTTTAGGTACATTTTTTTTCCAGAATTATAAAAAAATTATGGCCGACGTTGAGAATCAAGATAAAAAAATCAGTAAAAGGTTAGTTTGTTCCAAATGTTAAAAAATCTTTATTATAAATGTTGCTTATTCGAAATTTATTGAGAAATCATAATACTTTTACTGTTAGAAAAATTTATTTTAATAATTTAAATAATAATTTTTTAAAACAGATCCCTCAGACGTGTGAAATCTCATATAGATATAGAAGTAAAGCAAAGTAAGGTGTTAAAGTTATAAAATATATATTTTTTTTATTAATTTTTTACTTATATTTTTTAGTGAATTAAAAAGGCAACTTAAAGCTGCCCAAAAGGCAAAAGAAAAAGCTGAAAAGGAAGCTAAGAAGGCAGCTGAAAATGCTGACAAACCTGTTACTCAGAAAAAAAAAGAAGCTGACCCATCAGATCCACAGGAATATTTTAATTCTAGAGTAAAAATGATTGAGGAACGTCGTGCTAATGGTGAAAATCCTTTCCCACACAAATTCCATGTTTCAATTTCTTTGGCTCAATTTATTGAAGAATATGGACCAAAATTGTCAAATGAACAAGTAATGGAAGATGTTAAAGTTAGTGTTTCTGGAAGGATTTTTTCAAAACGTGAGTCTGGAAGTAAACTAATCTTTTATGATCTTCATGGGGAAGGAACACGTGTTCAAATTATGGCCAATGCTCGTTTTTGTACTGGAGATGTTAGCTTTACAGATTTACATGATAAAATTAAGAGAGGAGATATTGTTGGTATTGTAGGCCATCCAACTAGAACAAAAGCAGGTGAACTTTCTATTATTCCAACAGAATTTATTCAATTAACACCATGCCTTCATGTTCTTCCTCATACTCATTTTGGATTAAAAAATCAAGAAACTAGATATCGTATGAGATATCTTGATTTAATTATGAATCCAGATGTCAAAAATAAATTTGTTACTAGATCAAAAATTATTACATTTTTAAGAAGATACTTAGATAATCTTGGATTTTTGGAAGTAGAAACTCCAATGATGAACCAAATTGCTGGTGGAGCTACAGCTAAACCATTTATTACACATCATAATGAATTAGATTTAGATTTATATTTAAGAGTTGCACCAGAATTGTATCTTAAAATGCTTGTCGTTGGAGGAATTGATCGTGTATATGAAGTAGGTCGTCTTTTTAGAAATGAAGGTATTGATCAAACACACAATCCTGAATTTACTACATGTGAATTTTATATGGCATATGCTGATTATGAAGACCTTATGAAGATTACAGAAGATTTACTCTCTCAAATGGTGTACTTCATTCATGGAACTCATAAAATCACCTACAGACCTAATGGACCAGAAACTGAACCTATTTATGAAGTTGATTTCACTCCACCTTTTAAAAGAATTGATATGATAACTGGATTAGAAGAAATTCTTAAAGTTAAATTCCCACCAGCAGATACTTTTGGAACATCAGAAGCTCGTGCCTTCTTTGATGATCTTTGTAAGAAAAATAATGTAGATTGCGCAGAACCAAGAACAACAGCAAGACTTTTAGATAAACTTGTTGGTGAATATCTTGAATCAACTTGTATTTCTCCAACATTTATTTGTGGGCATCCTCAAATTATGTCACCACTTGCTAAATGGCATCGATCTATTCCAGGATTAACAGAAAGATTTGAATTATTTGCAGTGACAAAGGAAATTGCTAATGCTTATACAGAATTAAATGATCCATTAACACAACGTAAACGTTTTGAAGAACAGGCTGCTCAAAAAGCTGCTGGTGATGATGAAGCCCAACTTATTGATGAAAACTTTTGTACAGCACTTGAGTATGGTCTTCCACCAACAGCAGGTTGGGGTATGGGAATTGATAGATTGTCAATGTTATTAACAGATTCATATAATATTAAGGATGTTCTCTTCTTCCCAGCTATGAAACCAAATGATGGTAAAATTAATCCTTTAGAAGATGGACAAGATGAATCAACTTCTAAGGCATAATTTGATTCATAATTATTGTTAAATTTTTAATTTTAAACGGTCTTATTTAAAATAATAAATCGTATAATTTATAATATTATATTTTTAAGTAGAATGCACTTCAACAACGGTAGTTTTTTTGATATGATTTTCAAAAAAGTTTTATTTTTAAAGTTATTTACAAGTTGATTAATAAATGACATTGACATTATTTTTATTTCTAAATCATACAAAAAGATTAACCATATAATTATAGAGAACAATTTAGGATTCTTGTTATTATATTTAAAAGAAGTATTACTTTCATAATATAGATGTATAAAAACAATAGATGTATCTTATTTTAATAAATAAAAATAATTATTGTATTTATATATATCATGTTTATAATAATAATAGTTAAATTAATATATTAATAAGTGTTGAAATTAAATAATATTGATAAGTTTCAATAGACTTTTGTTTGACAGATTAAATAATTTTAAAATTTAGATGTAATAAAATTGAGTCAAATGAAAAAAAAGGAAGATTAAGAGGATTAAGTATAACCTTGTTCTTAATTTAAAATATAAGTATTGTATTTTGAGAAAGAGTTTATTTCAAAAATCCTTATTTACACATATTCTCTTGTAATGATAATATTTTTTATTTTTTTCACAATATTTCTTAATCCTATCAAATCAAAATTGGATGATGTAAATCAGATTATTGAAATGTTAGAAAAAAATTCTATAAATACTACATTTTCACATTTGAAACCAAATAAAATATTTCAAAAGAATTTTTTACATGTTGGTAAATTTGTAGGAAATTTATCAAATGAAGATAAAAATATACTACTTAAAAAACTTTTTTTAAGAGATCAAAAAATTGAAAAATTATTACAAAATGCTTCAATAATACAAAAATTTTCAAGTCATAATTCTTCAAAAATATTTTCAAAATCCTCAACATTACCTCATCAAACTTTATTTAGTGAAGATGGATTTTTTGAGAAAACAGGAAATGATTCAAATATCAAGGCTATTATAGAAGACTTAAAAGTAAAATCTACTTTTGAAGATTCAAATTCAGACAGTAATTTAATAGCCAAATATAAAATACCACCATTATTAATCAGAGCTAATCTAGATAAACAAATGAATACTAAAAAACAAGTTTTAAAAGCACCACGTTTATTAGCTAAAATTCGTTTTCGTACTGAAGATTTACAAGATGATGAAAAAATGAAATTGAATAATTTAAACAATAATATCTCTGTTAAAGAAGATAACAATTATAATATCCAAAGCATAAAAAGTGCACTAAAAAATAATAAACCCGTGGCTGCGTCTGAATTAACCAATATCATTGATAAATTTCAAATACCAAAGAAACAAAAAAATAATAAAAATAGACAAAAACAGTTATTTCATGCTCCGCCAGAGATTGTATTTGAAAAAAGTGCACAACAATTTCATAATAAAATCTACAACACAAATAATAAAAATTCCATTTACAATTTAAAAAAGATAAACAAGCAAAACAATGAGATTATTAGTGTATCTTTACAAGATAAAAGTAGGTGGTAGGCCGGATTAAAATTATAAACTGATGTAATCATTTATCAGTATAATATAATAAATATCTAAATTTCATTCATTATATTATTAGTCTCTCAATTATTTTACCCAGTTTGATATGATATTTTTTAAAAATTATTTTTTTTTAATATTTTTATTTACAATAGTTAAAAATGTCTACAATGAAAGTAATAATTTTGAAACTATGGGTAATTTTGTGACAGGTTCTAATAATCAAATAACTGTAGAGCCTAATGGTATAAATATTAAAATAACACTTTTTCAATTGAAATAAATTTTTTTTTTCAGAGGATAATTTTAGCAATGTTGAAATAGAAAATATAGAACAACCAACACCCCGAATGTTATCTAAACCAATGGAATTAATTCAAAATGAAAGTAATGCTATAGTTTCACAAGCAAATGATTTATCAAATAATATAAAATCTGAAGCATCCGAAGTATCTTCTAATATATCAAATACTATGTATAGTGAAAGCGTTAAATATCCTACATTAAATATTTCGGATGTTTCAAATGCTCTTAATAATTTAACAGATTCATTGCTTTCTGATAAAACAGTAAAAGATGTATCAGTACTTGCTTCTACAGTTGATACTAAATTATCTGATACAGAAAATTTAATAGAAAATACAACACTCAGCAATGCTTTAGAAGCACAAAATAATACTTTACCAGATATAGAAACAAATTTAAATTCTTTAAATAATGATAGTATTGTTATGGAATCAACAACAATTATGATAGTCGACACTAATTCTAATATAACTATTACAACTGTAGCTAATATTCTAAATGATAATATAACAGCAACTTCTATAGTTACATCAATACCTGATTCTCTTTTAACAACAGCATCATCTCTTGCAGGTACTCGATCTTTAACTCTTGTCCCTTCAATTAATTCTTCTAAAATTTTTCCAGAAAATTTAAGTACAACTGTTTTTAATAGTACAGAAACTTCTATTAATGGCACTGCAACAACATTACTTCCATCAACAGCTATAGAGTCAAATGTTTCAGTTACCGAAATTATTTCTACTACACCAACAGTTATTGGTACTTCAACCCTTACTCTTGAAAATGTTTTATCTACAACAAATTCTATGTCTACAATGGTTACAACAATTCAGCCAGAAGTTTCAACAACAGGAATGATATCTTCAATGGGAACGACAATGCTTCCAAGTATTTCAAGCACAGAAATGATATCTTCTATGGAAACGACAATGGCTCCAAGTATTTCAAGTACAGGGATGTTATCTTCAATGGAAACAACAATGCTTCCAAGTATTTCAAGTACAGGAATGACATCTTCAATGGAAACGACAGTAGCTCCAATTATTTCAAGTACAGGAATGATAACTTCAATGGAAACGACAGTAGCTCCAATTATTTCAAGCACAGGAATGATATCTTCAATGGAAACAACAGTGGCTCCAATTATTTCAAGTACAGGAATGATATCTTCAATGGAAACAACAATGCTTCCGAGTGTTTCAAGCACAGGAATGGTATCTTCAATGGAAACAACAATGCTTCCGAGTGTTTCAAGCACAGGAATGGTATCTTCAATGGAAACTACATTGGCTCCAATTATTTCAAGTACAGAAATGATATCTTCAATACCAACAACAAATTTACCTGGTATTTCAAGTACATTAATTGATATAATGTCAACAACTCCATTATCAACTACAATTTCTGGTGGTCTTTTAACAACAACTACACCTATGGAAATACTTTCTTCACTATCAACATTAGTAAGCCCAACTGCAGCTACAACAACAGCAAATAATTTAGTAAAATGTTTAGACTCAGCAGTAGAGTGTGAATCTTATATACCACTTTGCAATCATACAACATTAGGTGTTATTATAAAAGGAAATTGTCCATTAACATGTGGAGTTTGTACAGTACCAGAAACCCATACATGTTATGATCGTTTTAAATTATGTTCTTTTTCAAAATTTCTTGGTTATTGTAATTCATTATTTTATACACAAGAACATAAAATGAAATACTGTAAGGAAACATGTGGATTATGCTAACACTTTACTAAATATTTTTATTATATGTAGAAATATATGTTATATTATTTTATGCTTTAAATATATATGTTATATATAATGTATATTAAATTGAATGAGTACAATCATATAATTTTATTAAATTTTTACTCTAATGTAATGAAATTAATCACTTAAACTATTTTTAATAACTGATATAAATAAATATATTTTTCTTTTGAGAATAAAATTTAAAAGATTTTAATTAAAAAATAAAAAAAAACTAAAATGTTATGTTGAATAAGTTCATTTGATTTTTAAAATAAATTAATTCATTAATTAAATATTCATATGTGTAGATAAAATTTTTAGAAATGGTTTTGAAAAATTTTTAAATGTAAAATAATAAAAAAAATTAATTTAATTTATATTAATAACATTTTTTTTATCATAGTTTAATAGTATAAACTAAGTTCTATATCATTTTCTTTCTCATGGGACTAAAAAAATCAAAATATTTTTTGTTAAAAGAAGATTATTTTGTTATCATATATTTATTTAAAATAATTATTATTTGACTTAAAACAAATTAAATATAGAATATCAAATTATTTTATAAAATGTAAATCTATTTTTAATCTTATCAAACATAACAGTACTTTATTTTATATTTAAAAAAAAAAAGAATTTTTTTTTGTTAATAAAAATATTTTATTAAGATTAATAAATAATTAAAATTTTGAT
The DNA here is from genome assembly GCA_029582065.1 of Strongyloides stercoralis. Lineage (NCBI taxonomy): Eukaryota > Metazoa > Nematoda > Chromadorea > Rhabditida > Strongyloididae > Strongyloides > Strongyloides stercoralis. Next base: position 5,356,717 of record CM055866.1, on the reverse strand, counting down.
TTAAAATTTATTACAATAGTAGTGCTTGAAATTAGCTATTACCTTTTTTTTTGTTTTATAAATACTATATTATCCTTTATTATATTTTTGATTTTCAAATCTTATTCATATACAATTATTGGGAAATAAAGATTTTCCAATTACATTGAATGTATAATATTACGGTGAAATTTATCTTTTTATTAAGTTTTGAAGAATAGTTTAGACATTCTATCAACAAGACATTACCAAAATTGAGGGATGTCAAAAGAAGTGCCTTTTTCTATCAGTGAATTTTTGTCTTTTTCTTTTATATTTTTCATATATATATAATACATATATATGTAACAAAGTATTATATATATATTTCTTTTTTTACAATTCCTGAGATATATCCTTTCAATTTTTCCCTTTTTATTATTTTAATGAGTTTATGCCTTTGTTGTAAGGATAAAAGAGTTTAAATATTTATTTTAAATAATGTTTTTTAATCTACTTTTTATTTCATATAATATATTTACATTATTAAAATGTAAAGAAAAAAAAATGAAAGTTAATTTAAAATGATGTGTATCTTATTTCAACATATTTTAAATAATTATGCTTTTAAATCACAATTAAATATATCATAAGAAAAATATAAAATATTATCTTCTTTTTTATCATATATTTTTTTTTTATAAAAAATCTTCTTTTAGAGGTTATCATTTTAAAACATATAAAGAACATTATTTTTATATTACTCATTTTGAAAAATTACACCAATTTTTAGCTATTATCAATTTATGTATACTTATTTAACATATAAAAACTAAGTTTACACTTTTTTACTTTTAAATAAATAATTTCAGCTAACTCATATTTAAACCGTTTACAGATACACATATATTGTCTCTTGAGTGCGCATTGACGCTTTTGTGTATTAGATTCATTGAAAAACATTTATTTTTACAAAATCATTCTCCTTCAATAAATGTAAAAAGAGAGTTAGATTAAGTTTAGGATATATATATGTAATATATGTAGATATATAAATATATAAATTGTATCTTATTAAATTAAATTCTAAATAATTCTTTTTTAATTTAACCAATTATCTTTTTTTAAAATATTTAACGTCATTTTTGAAAAAAAAACTTTTAATTTCTTTATATTAAATATATGATCTATATACTAATATCCAATTCTTTTTAAAAATTTATTGTAAAAACATTTCAAATATTTATTTTACTCTTATTTCCACTATGCCAAATAATTTTTATTTTCTATTTTAACATCATCTTTTCTTAAATAACAATTTCAACTAGTTAAATGTCAAAAAATTTTTTACCATATAAGTTTGGATATTGTTTACCAAAAATTCTTTTGGTTTCTTTCTATCAAAAGGATTTTTTTTTTCTCATTACAATTAAAGGAAAGTAAAGACTCGAAAACATTTGATAAATCTTAGATTATGACAATATGTCAATTATTAATATTTCATATATCATAAAATATCTAATTTATTATCTAATCTACATTCTGATATTTCTTATCAAAATTTTTCTCTTAATATTATTCATTCATTTTTTTTTTTCTCTTAAAATTACATGCCTTAAAGTTTAAATATGTTGTGTGATAGAAATGTTTTCTGAGTTAGATGAAAATTCTTTTCTTTTAATCACCCATTATATAATTAAAGTCACAAAATGTCTCTATAGAAGGAAGAAATAGATATAAATTTATACATATCCAAATAAAAATAAAAATAAAAATAAAAAAAAAAATATATATATATATATATATAAAACATAAAAATATATGTATACATTATTTTTAAATTAAAAAAGTATTTTTTTTTCTTGAAATGTCAACTATAAACTTAAACAATTAATGAAAAAAAAAGTTGTTTTCCATTTGTTTCACACATATATATTTTTACAAACAGTCAAATGTTTTTAAGTTATTAAAATTTTATTACTTTCATTATCCATTTCTTTTTTTTTTATTAATTATTTTGTGAAAGTTAAATAAAAATTGGTTTTTTAATAAAATTTTTTTCCTATGTTTAATTATTTATAAGTCAAAATTTTATCTATTCAAGTTATTAATTCTTTATTACATTTTTAACATGATCTTTTCTAAAATTTAATCCTTTTTTTTATCATTATGAAATACCCATTTAATGCATTTTTAAGTCTTCTTTTAAAAATATTTAATTCATCCTTTAAACTTTTCATAATGTTCAAAATAATCTATTTACAACAACTATTAATAATAGCAACCTTATTTTCTAATTCTTTTTATTTTTACAAGGATTCTTGAGAATTTATGAAGCATAAATAATTTATAAAATATTCTTTAATGTTTTTAACATAATTTCATTTTTAAAAAAATTATACTTTTATATTACATCATGTTAACATTTTTATAATGTATTATTTTTAAAGAAGCAATTTAATTATTAGTTCATATAAAATATTTATTATCATTAATATATATTTTTTAACTAATTAGAATGTTTTTGAGATAAGTATTATTTTTTTATATTATATTTATTATACAAATATGTGCAAATTTATAATTTTGTCAAAGACGAAACTTGCCCTATTGCCTGGGGATATAGCTCAGGGGTAGAGCGCTCCCTTAGCATGGGAGAGGGCTGGGGTTCGATTCCCCATATCTCCAAACATCTTTTTGCCTTCTCATCAATCATATGGGTATCTGCTTAGAGTATTATCAATCATGATAACACTATTTTTGTTACTTCAATTATACAATATATAAAAGTTACAAATTCTATTTTTACATGAAATAATAATAAACAAACATTACACACTATTTCAAGATAATAAAATAATCAAATTTGTCACAATTAACTTTCTCTAATTTTTACTTCCATTAATTATATATATATTCTAAAAATAAATTTGTTGAAGAAGTAATAAAATAATTTTCTTACGCTCTATATATCATATAATTTTACAACAACAATCTTATATATCTCTTTGTAACTTTAAAAGCGCTTAATTATTTATCAACAAGCATTCTCTAAAATTTAACTACTTTTTAATCAATATACCCTATTTAGAAATGCCTTTCTAATAAATATTCATTGGCCTCAATTTATATTTTCTAAAATTAATATAAAAATAACCAAAATTGAGATTATATTCTTATATAGCATTTTTATTTCCATACTATTTTAAATACCGATAAAAGTTTTATTTAAATAAACCAAAATATAACAAAGACAAGTTATTATATTTTATAAAAGAAAAATAAATAATATTTTCTAGCTTTACTTTTTTTTTAAAATTCAATTTTTTTTTCTCAAATTAGTGATAAATAAACAATAGGTTATTAAAAAATTATTTTTCTTAAGAGTAGGAAAAAAAATACATATATTTATATATTTCCTTTTTTAACTATAAATAATTATATAACAAAGTATAACAAAATATGTATATGTATAAGTGTATTGAATTCCATTTCCATTTTATTAATATTTAATGTTATATATTTTTAAATTACATATTTAATTATTTTTTTTATGTTTTTATAATTCAAAGTTTTAATATTATTACTATCATTTTAGAAGTAGAGATAAGAGAAAAAAAAATATTCCATTAAAATTATTAATATATATTCCTATTAAAAGGAATGCCTTCAACATATAATTTACTTAATAGTAACAAAAATGATAGAAAAAAAATGGAGAATCCTTTTTTTGTAGCAAAAAATCAATGTTTTCAGGTAACTTTTTTTTTAATATAAATTAATAATAATATTTTTAAGAATTTTTCTGGATCCTCAGGACGTCTAACAACATCTTTTTATCAACAAACATCTGATGATTATTATACAGGATGTTGTAGAGAAAATGATACATCAATTTTTCAAATACCAACATCGATAACAAAAAGTATGGAAGATTCTGAAGAATATTGTAAAACTACTTATTATACACCTAGAGAATATGCTGAACAAAAACATAGGAGACCCTCAAAAATTGATCTTGAGTATGTTTTATTATTATATTAATAATTTTATTTGAAAAAAAAAATCTATTCCGATTATTATTAAATAAACATTTTTCCCATTATAGTTGTCTTAAAGAATCAACAAAAAATAAAAAATGTAATGAGAAGAAGGGAGGTCTTTATAATTATGATTTGTCATTTGATCTAACAATCTTTAAAAATACCTTAGGACAAGCTTCATTTCTAGATGATTCTGGTTACAAAAGTACTGTTAATGAAAAAAGTTTTTATATGTCACCTGATAGTAGGAATAAAAATACATTACTTACATCTTCTTATTATGGAACTGGATGGTTGTTAGCTGAGTCATTGACTCCAGAAGATGAAGATAACTCCAATGATTGGGGTATGTTTTTTTTTTCATATTTATTATCTTTTTTTTATATATATATATCTTGTCCTTATACCTCATATAATAAGTTTTCCCTTTTTTCATAAACAAATTGAATTATAATTCTAGATTTTAGTTATTGTTATTAATAATTATTGTTGCCTACATCCAATAAAAATATATTTTTATATTATTTGATATAATATATATTTATTTATTGAGAAGGTTAACATGATTATTATTATTAAAACTTAATTTACCACATTGTCCATGTCATTTTCGAATTGTCAACTTCCTATGTATCATAACAACCCCGTATAATAATGACCCATTTGAACTGTATTTTAATAAAAAGTATAAGGTCACCTTTTTATATTTCCACAAAAGGAAAATTATAGAAGCTTTTGTTTGACTATAAAAGCTTTATTAAAACCAGGTGTTTCTGATAACTGTAAATAGAAAGGGAGATATAATAATCAATACTTTATTTGATTACATTATATTCTTCCATATATTTTATTTTTTAGTATTTAAAAAACATTATTTAAAAATGTTAAAATAAAATAAATAATGTCTATTCTATTTATTTTCTTATAATATTATAACCTTAAAACTAACTATTATAGGAGATATATCTTTTATACTTTATATTAAACTAGTTTTTAACTTAGTACCAAAGTTTTTTGTATCATTTAATCTTTTAAATGGTATTTATACACTGAATAAATTTAATTTTTGTTTTAATAGTTGTTTTTTTTTAATTTATAAAAATATTTTTAAGAAAAAAATGTTTCTTACCCTATTTTAATATAAAAATAGTCTTTTTTTTTCTAATATTTTTTAAATGTTACAATTTTTTTTAGAAGCTCAAATGACGGTTGGTAGGCAAAAAATTCAAATATCAGAGGTAGGAGAAATTCTTAATACAAATTTTGCTTTTATTTCTGGTGCATCAACGAGAGAAGGTCATCCAATATTAACATTTCCTGATGCTAAAAATCAAATAACATTTGAGCAATATCACTTATTAATAACATACTTATTTCAAGTACCATTATTAGAGGATACACAAAAAGGATTTGTTTTAATTATAGATAGAAGAAATGATAAATGGTCTTCTTTGAGGATTTTATTTTCTTATTTAATGGTAAGTTATTATACTTTTTATATAAAAATAATACATTTTTATAAAAAGATTTTATATCATTAGCTACTATTATGTAACTAGCTTGTTAAAAGATGTAATTGTATTAAGTTCTAATTTTTCTTTACAATAATTAATCATTAAATTAAATTTTTATAATTAACAATATAAATATACAATTATGTTACTTGTTTTTTTAATTTAAAAGAATTCATTCTTAAATTTTTGATCATTTAATTTTTATTATCAATCTTGTTACATCAAATTTTATCTAAATTTATATTTCAATTTATAAAAACATTTAATGAAATATCATAAAATATTATATACTATATTAGAAAAAATTATTATTTTTTTATATCTAGACAATTAACTTGTGATATTATTTTAAAAATAATTCATATTTAACAACTACTTTTAATAACAAAACAATGATTTTGTTATACAATATTTTTAGTTTTAGTTTACACAATATATTAACAAAAAATAAAAAACTATTTCTTTTTAACTTTTAAGATTTTCTTTGTTAAATGATACTGGTCATTCAATTATATTGAAAAAAAACCCTATAAAACTATTCATCTATTTTATAACATTTTAAATATAATTTATAAATGGGGAAAAAAAAAGCCTTTTCTATATATATAGTTATACTATCCCTTTTCTTAATATTATAAATTGTATGATAATCTTAATTTTATAAATAAATACATAATATTTTATGGGAGATAATAAAAGAATAATTTGAAACTTTTACTCAAATATCACTTTTTAATTGTCTATTCTTTTATTTGTATCACACCCTTAAAACTACTACATAACAATTATCTTATCACATTAGCTAAAAACCAAGAAAGGATATCTAATTTTTAGATAAGAAGGTATATTGTTAAGAATGTAAACAGATTTTGAAGTGTTTCCCTCTATTTATAAAATATTTCAAAACAATACATTTCAATTATTTTATTTTAATATATCATATATACAATAATATATAAATATAATTTATTTTTAATTATTTATTTATTTTATTTTTTTTTAAGAATTATTTCCCAGAACCAATACGTTTAATATTTCTCCTTAAACCAGAAGGTGTTTTTCAACGTGCCCTAGAAGTTGGGTATAGAAATTTTTTTGACTCAACAAAATATAAAGTTGTTATATGTCAAAGTGTTACAGAATTAAGTGAATATATTGGTCCAGAAAGATTAACAATGGATGTTGGTGGGGAATTAAAATATAATCATAAGGAATGGATTGATCATAGAATGGTTAGTTTACTTTAAATTTTAAAATATATTTATAAATTTAAAAATTCTTTATTTTATAATAATTTAAATATTTATAATTATATCAAACTTACACTTTTAATTATGATAGTCTACCTATTATTTATATATTGACTTATTTTTCTTTTTGATATTTTAATAACTAGACAAAAATATTTTATCATACTTTAATGTAACTAGAATTTTATTTTATATCATCATTCTTGATTGACATTTAAGATACTATTCTTAAAGTATATCAAAAATTTTTTTCCTCATTTTATTTTAATTTTTGTTATATTAATATACATGTATAAAGTATACTTGTTAGAAAATAATATTTAAAAATAAAATAAAATATAAAGAATTTAATAATAAAAAAAAAGAATTTATTAATAGATTGGAAAAATTATTTTTAAAATAAAAATCTTATACAAAATATAAAATATTTTTTTTTTAAATGTTAATTAATTATAATATTTATTATTAGGATATTGAACGAATGAAGTCATCTGCTTCCGTAATTGCTGAATCTTTGTCAAATTTTGCAAAATGTCTCCGGGAGACTGAGCTTCCTAATGATGTTGATACGACTGAACGAATCTTACAAATACAAAGTGGTGATCGAGATGCGATAAAAGTAAGTCTATAAATATATTTCTTTTTTTTTTAGATAATATTATAAAAGAAAGAATTTATTAAAAAAAATATTATTAATAATTTAAATCTAAACTTTTTTTTAAGGAAGATTTTCGAATTTCAATAAGAAAAGGGTTATCTTTATTACGTCACATAAGGCAAGCTGAAGAGAAACCTCATGCCGATGAGTTATCACCAACACGTTATCATAATGTAACAGCTGTTGAAAGAATGTTAGTTCAATTAGAAGAAACAGAACGTAGTTTTGATACATTTTGGGAAAAGCATCGGCAACGCCTTACAAATTGCCTTCAACAGAGAAGATTTGAGGAAAGATTTCGAAAGGTAAGTACTAAAATATATTTATATTAGGTAAAAAATTTATTATATTTTTTTATTTATAAATATTTACTAAAAAGATAATCCTTTTATTTTAACAAAATGAATATAATCTTTATATAATTTTGTAATTTTCTTTTCTTTTTTTATAAATGTGACAAAAAGAAGTGAACTTTAAACAATAGTTAAATATATTAAAATAAATTTAGAAAATTTTATTTTATCATTGTAATAAAAATACTATTACAACTTTATTTTATCATTATTTTATTTTTGAACCACTTATTAAGAAATTTATTATATATATTCTTGTCTATAATAACTGAATTATTTAAGTTATATGTTTATTATTATTAGATATGTGATGTATTGTTAAGATGTTACTTTTGATAACTCCTTCTCTTTAAAAAAAAATAAAAGAAATAATTTGTCTGCTTAAAATATATGTAATATATAATTTTACATCTATTTGATCGACTTGTTATTATTAGAAATAATAATTTTTTTTATTTTATATGTATAATACATTCCTAAATATCTTTCATTATTTAAAATGTTGTTTTTTTTGTGAATTAAAAAAAGCAATCAATTATTATTTTTTTTAAACTAAATATAATTTTAAAAAAATATTAAAATAATAATAAACAGATTATGATATAGATCAAAATTAGTTATTTCTATATATTTCTTCTAGACTACTTTAATAAAAAAAACAATAGAAATTTGAACTTGTATTACAATCATTCATGACCTTTAATAGAAGATATGAATTATATAATACCATTTTTTTTTGTAAAACTATTAAAAAAAATTGTCAATGATTATAATAAATATATTTATAAAAAAGACAAATTGATATTACATAAATTTAAAAGAATATTTAATTAAATATCTTCACATTTTCAATTCATTTATGAATCATTCTATTAAAGTATAAATTATTTCTTTTTTATAAAAATTCTATCTTTTCATTTTAATGTTAACATAAGTATATGAATTTTTTTTTTTGAATTATTTTTAACAATTTAAGTTTCTCACTATTCATTCTTCTTTGATTAAATAGAGAAAGTGTAGTAATTGTTTTAAATTTCTATTATTAGTACTTAATAGTAAAATAATTTTTTTTATAACTAATGATGTTTAATAGTTGTTATATTGGTATAAAAAAGTTTTTAAAAAATGTTTAGTTTTATATTTAAAGATTTAACAAGTATATTTTATGATATATGTTAAACTAGAAGAAATATTATGTAATTAATTAGAATAAAGATTTAGTGTATTATAAAGATAAAAAGGTTTTATTTATATTAATGATGTTAAATATATTTATATTAAATATTTTATTTTCTTAAACTGTATTTTTTTAATTTTATTAATATATTTTTTAATTTTAGATACAATCAAATTTTGCTAAACATATGATTTATCTAGAAGAACATCGTGAAGTAGGTGATTCTGTTGAAAGGGCAGAAGTTTTAGCTAATGAACATAAAGAATACATTCAAATGGCAAAGGTTTGTTTGACTAACTTATATTTAGAAATACTTTTTTGTTTCTTTTTTTTAAGGAAGATGTTGAAGTAGCGCAAGTATTAAGAAAAGAAGGAGATGAATTAATTACTAATCATTCTCAAGATAATGAGTTAAGCGGAAGTTTACTGCCAAAGTGTGATGAATTAACAAGAATGGCAGAGGCATTACAATCAGCATTAGATAGGAGAGCAGAGGTTTTACAATTAAGCATGACTATGCACCGCCAAATAGCAGAGGTTAGTTTATACTTTAAAACTATAATATGAATAAGTAATGTGTTTATAAATAATACTTTTTGAACTTTTTTTTTTTTGTTTATATCAATGTCAAATTTAAAATTAAACTATAGTTAAACTATAAATTAGCGATAATTGTTTAAAAAATAACACTTAAAAGTTGTTTGTCATTGAAACATGTAAACAAACTTTTTTAATTATCCTAATTTAGTTATATATATTATTTTTTTGTTTTAATTTGTAACAAAATTTTTTCTTTTAAATATACCAAAAACAAGATTATATCAATCATCTTTGAAAATCTCTTAATTTACCTTGACACTTAAGAATAAAACTTCAATGGTACATTTTAAATTTCAATTAACGTTTATTAAAAATTTTGATGTCTATACATATATTAGTTGACAATAATATTTTTAATACAATTTATTTTTCACTCTAAATATTTTTCTTTTTTAATATTTCTACACCTAAATATATTTGTTTTAATTTATTTATAAATATTTTTATTTTTAATTTCATATGACATATATCTAATCATTAAATCTATATACCATATAATATAAACTAAAAACACTTAATCAAAAAAAAAAAAAATAAATTCTTTTTTATTGTTTATTTAAAAAATTTAGTCATAAAAATATATTATAAATCTTGTTATTATATTCTAAATCTTGCTTTTCAATATTAAAAATAAATCATAGTATTTTATTATACTGTCAAAAAAAGGTGGTAATTTAATAGATTTATAGATTGTAATTATCAAGTACCACATTTTACTTTTAATGTGTCTTTTTTGAAATATTAATATAAAAGATTTTAAATTACTAAACTTATTCTTTTTCTTATATTCACACAAAATTTATTATTACTTGATAGTTAATTTACAATATCATATAAAAAGTATTCCGCTATATAAATATAATAGTTTATATATTATCTCCTGTTAACAATCAAGTGTATAAACATTTTTATAGCTATTTATTCAATTGTTAAAACTTTTGATAAACATCTATTCATTATTTTAATATAAATTTTGTTGTACTATATTTTGAAATTAAATTTATTTTTTATATATAAATTTTTTTTATTTATTAATAAAAATCTTATCTATAATACTTTTTGACATATTTTGAAGGCTATTATAAAATAATCCTAGTTCAATTTATTAATCATATATCTTTTGAAATAATAAAATGAACTTTGGTTAATCAACTTTGATATTAATATTATTTTTAAAATTTTTTGATACAATTTATTTTTATTTATAAACCAGATGATTGAGTAATGTAATTGTTTTATGACACTTTAAAATGTAATTTACCATAAACTAATAAAAAAGGGACACGAAAAGGTGATAACATTATATATAAATTAACATTTGGTTAGTATTATTTATTAGTTAAGACATTATATTTCTCCATCTGGAAAATATGATGAAAGTTGATTTATCTATCTTTTTTTTTTAAATATAAATATAAAAAATACAATATTATTAAATGAAGTGATACATTTTAAGAAGAAACAAATGTTTCATTCTTATTCTTTTATTACAAGCCGCTTCAAAAAGTAATTTAATAGTGATGTGGCATATTTATTCATTTTTAAAGTTCTTTTTATCAACCATCTGACACATTTTTAGTATTATACCATATATATAAGTACATTTAAAGGGATACTTGACCCATTAGTTACATTTAACACATTATAAAAAATAATAATAAAGACTTCTTTAGATAAGCTTTAAAACAAATCACTTTTTTCCTACCAAAGTTTACTTATTATTACCATATAAAGAATAATAAATTATTTAACTAATCATTGTATTATTTATTCAAACATATTTAATCATTATAAATCTTTTTTTACAATAAGATAATCTCTTTACATATATATTAACAATTATTTTATTTTTATTTTAGGCTAATAAATGGTGTAAAGCTGGAGTTCAACTTCTATCAAACATTCCAATAGATATAAATCCAACTTCAATCTCAAATACAATTTCTAAAATGGATGAATTTTTGATGGAAGGATCCAAATTACAACTAGAGCCTTTTAATGCTAAACAGACGATGAATAATTTAATACTATTAACAACAACAGAAACGAGTACACTTTTAGCTCAGGTAAGAATTATACATTATATTGGTAATAAATTATTATACTGTATTTATTATTAATATAATAATAATAATAATAATAATAATTTTAAACACTTAAATATTTGTTTTATAATTGAAGATTATTTTTATACATATATGTGTACATATCTTATTATGTTTTTATTTTTCATTTACAAAAAAATGATTTATATTTGACTTTTTTTTTAACAATAATATTAAGAAATTTTTTTTGACAATTTTTATCTTTATATAAAGATATTATTTTGTTAAAAAAAATTACATATATAAATTTTAAATAAATTTTTATTTTGTTGATAATATAATAAAAATATTTTATCCTATTTCCCTTCTAATCATATCTTTTCCCCTTTTTTAATAAGGATTTGTATTGATGATCGTATAAAAGTAAAGTAGGTATTATAAAATAGACAAAGAATGAAAATACTTTTTCTGTTCATAGAGGTTACATTTAACCTCCATCAATATATTAAAAAACAGGATAAGTAAAATAGATTTTTTTTTATATATGTATAACTATAGAAATCATTCTAATGAGATAAAGTTAATAACAATGAAATAAGAGAAAGAGATATAGAAATAGAAAATAATTCTACACAATTATATTTATTTATATATGGTGCCAAGGACAGTAACAGATTTTTGTTTAAATATTTTTTATAAGTACAAACTAATTTATTAATTTTTTTAAATAAAAAGAAATTAAAATAAATGTTTCTTTTTTTTTAATATTTAAAAAAAATTTAAACAAACAATAATGTTATTAATTATTTATAGGTTGCTGAGAGAATAGATGATATAAGAAGAATGGGTGTAGCAAGGAGAGATGCCTTACTTAAATATACAGAGCGTGAAATAAAGAAACCAGTTCAAGTTGTATCTCCAGAGAAATCATTACCTTCAACTCCTGCTAAAGAATTTAGTAATTTCGATGGTGATAACAAAATTTCATCAGAGGTAAGTTTTTGATCATAAAATTTTTTTTATATATTTTTTACTATTAAAATATTTAAAATTTAATATAAAAAAGAAAATTAATCTTTAAAAATATCATTTTGATAGACGTTAATTCATTATTTTTGTAAGACTTTATTATTTAATGAGTAACTACTTTATAATAAGATTTTCTTTTGTATGCATCATTAATAATTACCAATAGAATGCTTAAATATTATTTTCTTTACATTATTCTCATCTTTTATCATTCACAGTCATGCTATATTGAAAACGGAAAAGTATTTTAGATTATTTGAAGATACTTTAATAAAACGGTTTTTCTTTTAAATACAAATAAACTTAATTCTTAGTAAATATTTTCTATTCATTGATAATTTTATTTTGTTTATCTATTTTTCTTCTTATGAAAAAAAAAATAAAATATTCATTCCTTTTAAACATATTTTAATAAAAAAAATAGATCAATTTAAATTATTAAAGTTTTTAAATAGCTGTTATTAAAACTATTATAGATACATTAAAAATGTATTTGATATAAACTATCTTTCTTAATAATTCTTTTGACTATACCATCAAAAGTATTGTTCTTACCATAAAGGACCACTTAATATTTCTCATTAATCTTTATCAGCTACTTGTTGTTAAAATTAACCTCACTATCCAATGACTATTTTAAGGAAATGATAGAGAGAAACAATAATTAAAAATAGATCTTTGATAGCTAGGGTATAATATATAATGGTTGAAATGATGGTCTCTAAATATATTTTATTCTTTTTTTTCCTTGTAGTTTTGTAGTTAACAACTAATAAAAATATTTATTTTTCTTTCCCATATATATTTATGACAACAAAATATTTGCTTCAACAAATACTGTAATAATATAAATATTATATTCATATGTTTGTACATTTTCTAATAATTCTTCAAATCACTTGTCTTTATCACTCAACTATCCTACCCTTCTATCTTTTATTACTATATATAAAATGATTAACAACCATGGTTCTTGTTATAATATAAAAAGGAACACTTGATCAGTTACCTATCTGTTACTTATCAATAAGCTAATAGCCAATTGTACTTTTCAAATAAATAATATAATACTATTTTACAATTATTATATTTATTATTATTACTATTTATATTATTATATATTTCCTTTATAATAATGATAATAATCAGGGTTTCTTTTTGATTTCTTATACTAAGTAGATTATTAAAATACATTGAAACAAGCTTTTTATCAGTAGAAAAAAAAATAACTCTTAAAAATTAATCTTGATAATAAGTTGTTTCATTTTTTAATACCTTACCAAACTAGAAGTATTAATAAATAAGATATTTTTTAATAAATAAATTATTAAAATTATTGTCATTTACAAAAATATTTCTATTTTATTTATACATATTATCCTTAACATATATTATATTAAATATAATTTATCCTATTATACTTTTATAAATAATGAACTTATTATTATTATTTCTATATAGGTGGAGGGAAATATTTTTATATAATAATAAATAATACTTTATTTTCTTCAAATAAAATATTTTATAACTTATTTAGTTATTCTTTTATTATTAAACTTTTCATACTTCTACAATTTTTATATATTTGTATTTCAAAATTATAAATGGTATAAGTTGCAATAAGGGTTAATTGATAGTTTTAAAGATGACCGTCAAAACTATCTTAATATAAACTATATATTTTATTTTTATCAATTTATGTTACCATTTATGGTTATATATTTTTGTCGTAATATATATTATTATACCCTACCCAAAAACTACTATCTATAATCACATTTTTCTAAAAGAAGATTTGTTGATGAAAGCGTTAAATAGATTTATGACTTTGGATTGTTCAAAAATTATATAGTTTAAAAGATTTACTACTTCTACATGATATCAATAAATATTTTTAACAAAACTGTATTTAATTATCATTAACTTCTCTATTATTTTATATTTTTAATCATTCTAATGATATATTTTGTGATGACAATCTAATTTAAAATAAAATTTATACTATAAATAATTATTATTACTCTATTGTTTGCCACACTTAAATATCATAAATTACAAAAATAATAAATAATTTAAGCTACTTTGCTACATCTTATTTCTTAACTATAATAGTATTAATTTTAATAAAACAATAAAATTTTAAATAATACATATCCTTTTAACAGTTATTTTACTATTAAACTAATAAAAATTCACATGAGATTTTTGATATGTAGTATTTTTATAATTTTATACCACATACAAAATATTAAATAGTTTTAAGAAAAGAAAAATAAATTGTGCAACTTAATATTACAAGTATATACTCATAAAAAATAATTTATCATCTGCTATTTCCTTACTTTTTATACTAAATTTAAAGTTATTCAGAAAAAATGTTTAATGAAACTATAGATATGTATTTATTATAAAACTATTTTAATATTTTTAACATTCTTAAACATTTTCATAACATTATTTTCTCATATGATTCATAATATTTTTTCTTCCTACTATTTTATAAAAAAGGAAAGAAGATTTTTACAAATATTTTATAATATTTAGAAAGATTTGATAAGTCATTTAATTTCCTTTCTCATAACTATTAATGTAATAGTAAAAAAAAAAAAAGAAAACAATTTTTTTTGTTGTTTTTATTTAACATATTTTTATAATTATGTAAGATTCTCCCATGTATTTTAAAATGAGGTATTGATAATATTTTGCCATATTAAAATTTTATATTGCATAATATTAAAAAACCACGATTTGTCATAAAATTCTCACTTGTCACAATCATCTATAGTTTTAATGACCTTCAAATAAAAATTATATTTATGTCTTTTTTTAATTAGAACGGCATTTAAATTGAAATAAGATATAATATATTTATATAGAAATATTTCATAAAAATAACAGATTAGATCTAGTTTTTTTTTCTCAATATAATTTTTTTTTATTATATAACGTTTAATCATTATTTTACTTTCTCTATAATAAAACAATAGGTAAAAATAGTAACATAAACTTTTTGTTATAACTTTTAGGGGGATAAATAACATGAAACTAAAACTGTTTTATTTGTTAATTTTAATAATTACAATCTGCTTGTATTAAAAATTATATAACAAACAAATATATTAGAACTATTAATTAAGTATATTTCTAAGTACAAAAATTTTATAACTAGATTTAGATAAAAACATGAAAAATTTTACTAATCTTATACGTTATCTATTTATCCTCCTTCCAATTATTTTTAACTTAATATTATATATTAGAACTGTAGTTAAAACATTCTTTACTTCCGGTAACATTTATATATTATATAACAAACTTCCCTTTTTAATATATGTTCCCTTAAACAATATTAACATTTTCTTTATTTATTAAATTTAATTTTTGTCAAACAATAGATGCCATATATATATCAATAAACTTTTTATATATAAGATTTAGATAGAAACAATCATAATATTATACCATCTTTTTTCATTATGACATTGAGTATAATAAAAAACCTTCACGTAAAGGGAATTCTATTATT
This sequence comes from Strongyloides stercoralis, assembly GCA_029582065.1. Classification (NCBI taxonomy): domain Eukaryota; kingdom Metazoa; phylum Nematoda; class Chromadorea; order Rhabditida; family Strongyloididae; genus Strongyloides; species Strongyloides stercoralis. Next base: position 5,340,564 of record CM055866.1, on the reverse strand, counting down.
ATTTTTAATATATATTTTATAAATATTTATTTATATAATATATTAAAATTATAAAATATCATACTGTTTTTTTTTTGAATTATTTCTTTTGTTTAGTTAAATATATTTTTTTTATTTTATAGTTATTATTATTATAAAATAGATAAGTAAGTACGAATCTTATAAAGTAACCTTATAAGTATACTTATAACATGTTTATGTTAATATATTATCATAAAACAATATCAATTTTATTAATATTATGTATATATTTTATATTCTATAATATGTTATGAAATATAAGTTTATATATTATACCTTGAAACATAGTATTTCATCATATTTAATTATTAATTGTCATTTTATCACCTTTATCCATTTTATAAGTCATTTTATCAGGTGGTACATATCTTTAACTGATTACTATTTGAATAATACTTTGATTTTAATTATTAATTCTAGTTAAAAGTACATTTTTGAATTGTTATTTGTTATTGTTCCCCCTACTCATTTATCATCTTCTCTTCTGGTAATGATTCAATAAGTAAAGAAGATTAACTGTTGAAAGATACTTACTCAACACATAACATTTTTTAAATAACTTTATTATTATTACTTATATTTATATTTATCTCCCTCATTTCAATTAACAAAATATTAAGAACTTTATAGAATATATTGTAATAAGTTAAAAAAAATTATCTATAAAACAAAATATTATTAATAATTTAAAACATATAGTAGAAACAATTTAAAAATATAACAACATTCTTCAATTATTTTTAAATGTTATTTTTATAAAATATTTCTAATGTATATACTTTTAACTAAAACAATTATATAGTATAATAATAATATTAACTTTTATGCTTACAAAAATCTTTACTTCCTCTAATGATATGAAAGAAAGAAGGTAAAGAATATATATTTATAGTTACTCCACCCTATATTAACATGTATTTTAATCAAAATTTTTCGATACTTTTTTATTTTCATTTTTCAACTTATCTACAAAATTATTTATTTATTATTTTATATATTTATAATTATGTCAAATATTTTTAATATTAATAATATTTCTATAGATAATCTTCCTCCAACTATTTTAACTGGTGAAATTAAAAAAAATTTCACTACTGGTAGTGAAGATATTACGATTCTTGAAATGAAACGTAGACTTCCTCGACTATTTAATTCATTTCGTGCTAAAAGAGTTTTTTTATTCAATAAAACTAATCAAAATAATCATGATATTGAGTATAAAAATGATATATTTTTATCAAAAATTGACACTTCATCAAATGATAAAAATGTATTTATATCATCATCCTCTTCTGGACCATCTACAGGAACAAATAGTAGTATGACAACACCTGAACATAATGATTATAATGATGATCCTATTACAAAACAATCCTCCTATAATATAAAAAAGAATAATATAGAAGTGATGTTAAATAATAAAGGATTAGATGATATTTATGAAAATGATGATAATATACAACAACCGCAAATAAGGTATCGTAGTACTGTTAAATTAGAGGAAAGAAAAGAGTCTCGTGCTAAGAGAAATATGAAAGCAGTTTCTGCTTTCATGACTACAGATGTACCACATTCTATTCAAGAATTTTTTCAAAGAAAACCTTCTACTAGATCATTAAGGTTAAAGATGAATCCTGTCACATGTAAAGAGAAAAATTTAAAAAAATTTACAGAAGAGGTTTGTATTGAATTTAGTGATGAAGAGGATGACTATGATAAAAAAGATTTTTATAATAATATGGTATGTTATTTTTATTTTTTCTAACTTTATTCCAATTTCTTATTCTCCATTTTTATTATTATTAAATGGAAAATAATTAATTAACGTCTACAAAAATTGATATTAAATATTTAAGAGGGAAAAATTATTAAACTTAAAAAAAATTACTTTTTTTTTTAAAACTTAATAGTATTTCTATATAGAATTATTATTCGTAAATTACAAATGAAAAATTTTCATTTGTTAAAAGTTTTCTAAAAATTACATCTATCCAAATTAAATATATTTAAGTATTTTAAAAATCTAAAAATTAATTTTTATTATATACCCTTAATTTTTAAATGCTTTCTTAGATACATCCATTAACAATAATAAAAAGATATATAAAAAAAAATGAAATTGGAAAGTTGTGTTCTTTTTATGTTTAAAAATGCGTGTAATTGTAAAGTTCTAATTGATGACCTACCTTTTTCAATTAGCATTATGATAGAATCAAATTATTTTTTAAGATAAGTATTTTGTAATTTTTATTATAATATTATTGATAGTAATGTAGATATAGATATATATATTATATTGTGTTTTATAAGTATCATTGATCTTTCAAGAACGTTCTTTTTAAATTTCATAGATCTAATTTTTATTTAATCTATTTTTTTTCTACTACAAACTAACTTTTCTTTTTACTTTTATTGTTTTAGAATGATTTATGTAAAACTATTAGTAATGATACTGGAGGAATTTTATTATATAACAAATTTAATAGTTATAGTTTATTATTTCTAACAATTACATATAAATTATTACGTTTTATAAAAAATTAATAAATGTTAGAATTTTTATTAACAAACAAGTTGGGTAAAAAAACAATAGTTGTTTTTTTTTTACTTTTAAAAGAATTTAAAAATCACATTTATTTTTTTTTTATATATATTTAAAAAGAGAATAGTTTGTGATCATATTATTTATGATAATCTTTCTTTTAATCCTTTTTCTTAAGTACTAATAATAAGCTTTTACCATTATTTAAATAGAATATTTAACTAAAATTGTGTATTTGATTCCTTAGAGAAAACTTTTAAGAAGAGTATAAAAAATTTAAAACAAAGTGAAAGATATATAAAAAAAAAAAATTTTTTTTTCTAACATATAGTAATATTATTTATTTTATTTTTAGAAAGATATTGAAATTGTTAACGATTTTCAACAGTGTACAGTGGTTGAAGATATGCCATCAACAACTAATTTTAGTTTGGAAACAGAAAATCACAGAGATACAAATGGTATAGCAAGTTTTGTCCTAGCTGAATTGGTAAGTTTTTTTTTATTAATAAAATTTAATTTTTTTTATATTATAATTTATATTAATTTTAGATATCAACTGAACAGTCATATGTACGTGAATTGGCATCAATAGTTGATTATTATATTATCCCATTTGAAAATTTAGAAAATACTAATACATTACCATTACCAATACGAGGAAAATCTTCATTTATATTTGGAAATTTACGAACTCTTCTTGACTATCATAATAATGTATTTTTATCAGCCTTAATGAGTGCAAATAATGATATCCCTACTATATGTCGTTTATTTATTTCTGAAAGAAATCATCTTTTATCATTGTATAGACCATACTGTCAAAACAAATCACAAAGTGAAACTTTCCGTCGTGAATATGTTGAGGGAAAAAAATTTTTTAATGACTGTCAAAGGAGAGCAAAACATTTATTACCACTAAGTGCTTATCTTCTTAAACCAATACAAAGAATTACCAAATATCAATTACTTTTAAAGGAATTAAGTCGACATTGTGATGTTGTTTTTCGTACTGAAGTAGAGACAGCAATTGCAGCAATGTTAGATTTATTATCACAATTAAATGCTGACATGCAACAATTAAGGATCTCTGGTTTTAATGGTGATCTTAGTCTTTTAGGATGCCTACGCCTTCATACGGAATGTGATGTTATGTCATTTAAAAAGAAAAATCATCGATTTGGAAAATCACAACGACGTTTTATACTTTTATTTGATCATGGTGTTGTGTTATGTAAAAAAAGAAGTCAACCAATAACTCTTGACTCAGAGTATTATGAATTTAAATTATTAATTCCGCTAAAAATACTGGGATTTTCAGAATTTAGTAAAGCTGGTTCTGATAAATTTGAGATATGGGATAATAGTAAAAATGAAGGATTTGCAATTACAATTCTTGATGATCATAGTAGGATGAAATGGATTCAACGTATAGGAAAATTTATTCAAATTATTCGTGAAAATAAAATTACAGATATACCAAGGGTTTCAATAGAAGAATGTAACATAAATGATAACAAAATTCAAAATGATGAATTTGATGGTAAAGGAATTCATAGAAGTGGAAGACCTCAATCATGGACATCAGTAGATTCTACAGCATCAAGTAAAATTAGTTCAGAAGAAGGAATATTTTCAATTGATCCAAATGGTAATCGAAGTAGTATAGCTTCAATTGATGAGTCAAATGAAGTTGAATTATTTGATAGTAGAGATATAGTTGATAATAATTCATCATCTGGTAATCATGTTACAACTATAATGGTACCTTCAACAGAACAAGATAATGAATTACCATCAAATAATACTAAAATTCTTGATACCCGTTCAATATCAGAGGGCCAAATCCAAACTATGAATGGAGGTATTGTTGTATCTGAGTCAGCTGATTGTGTTTCAGCAGCTTGTTAAAAAAACCAATATTAAATTAATTGCACTAAACAGCTATTTATTCATTAAAAAAAAGTATCTCATCTCCGGTTAACTTGCGTGTCATTATTAATATAATAGTTTATTAGAAGACATATTTTTTATTTAGCATTACTTTTTCTTATATTGTATATTTTTTTATGTATTGATTATTTGTAAATTATTTGTAAATAAAAACTAACGTTAATTATCATAGAAATATATATTAACGACTAATTTTTTTTTATTATATTACAAATAAAAATTTTTATTTTTTTTATATAGTCTAAATTATTAAAGAAATATATTTTTTATTTTTACTTGTACTAACATTTTTGCTAAATTTTAATTGTTATATTTTATTAATATAAATATTACATATTTTATTGTTGTAAAAAGAAAATTAATTATTTAAAATTTGATTTTCTTATAACTATATATAAATATGTCAATTAAAATAAAAAAAATATTATGCAATAAATGGTTTTTTTTTTAGCTGAAATATTTTTTTTTATATTATTCATAAATATTATAGTATATTTTACTGTTCAATGCACTTCGGGTTGTAAAAAATTTTTCAAAAATACAAATGAACCATCAGTGGTTACAAAAACTGTCAATCTTTTTGGTGCTCATAATAAAAAAGTTGCTAATGAAATTACTGCAGTTAGACCTTCAAATTGTATATCAATGCAACCTGAAATTATTCAACCAGCAGAAAGTGTAAGGACAAAAAAGGAAGAAGAAATTGCCAAAGGTAATGTTTTTACAAAAAAAGACAACCACCCAACATTTGAAGATATTGTTGATGATTGGGAACCATCAATTGAAGAGATAAAAGCAACAGGAACTGGAAGTCTAAAAGCTAATGGAATAAACCAAAAACGACTTTTTAAGCCACCTAAACCAGAAAATTCATATACAAAAAAATCTATGCCATTACAATCTTTGAAAACTGTTAACAAAAAAGATAGTGATAATAATTCGTCCAAAAAAAACAGCGGTAATAATTCGCCTAAAAAAGTTAGCAACAATAATTCGTCCAAAAAAGACAGTGGTAATAATTCACCCAAAAAAGTTAGTGATAATAATTCACCCAAAAAAGTTAGTGATGACAATTTATCCAAAAAAGCTAATGATGATAATTCACCCAAAAAAGCTAATGATAATAATTTATCCAAAGAAGTTAGTGATAATAATTTACTCAAAAAAATTACTGATAATAATATATCTAAAAAAGTACCATCAAATTCTTCAAAAACAGATAGTAATGAGGATTGCAAACGACCCCAACCTTCTAAAATTGCAAGAACATTAAGAGAGGAAGAAATTGCAAGGGGTGAGCGTAAAACAATTTCAGCAAAAGATGAACCTACACTTGAAGAAGTATTAGATGATTGGGGATAAGGTTAAATATTATAAATTAAATTGGATATATATTTTTTTTAATAATTTTTTAATAATTAACATAATGATATAAATTTATGAAGCTGTATTGTAATGAAACGTAAAATAACTTTTAAATAAACGTATTTATTATAATATTTTTATACCATATTGTAAATTTTTTTTTTTATTTTAAATATATACGAATTTGAAAATAGTTTATTAATAACGAACAAAATTTATCTTTTTATCAAAAAAAAATTTAATTTAATTATTAAATTAACTTCTTTTTTAGCACAAAACCTTTTTTATATTAAAAATGTCACTTTTTTGGAATCAAATTATAATACTTTTATATTTAATTAATAGATTTTTATCATATTTAGATATTAATCATTTAATTCTTAAAATCAAACAGTATTAAAAATGTTATACTAATTTTTTTTGTCTAAATTATATTAACATAAATTTCATAAATTAAGATTCTAAGAATATAATTTTATATAAATTAAAAGACAATATAAAATTTATTAACTAGTGAAATAAAATATTTTTTTATTTAAAGAAAAAAAACAAAATAATTTAAAAACAATTTTTTTGTCACACTAAAAAATTAATTGAACTTGAAATTGCAAATAATTAATCAGCATAAAAAAGTCAAACAATAAGTTGTCTAAATTTATTTATTAAGATTTATATTTCAATTGTTTATAATATTAGTGTATATATAGAATGTTATTTAACGACGTGATGAAATTTAAAATTAATAACTTTTTTTTAATTTTACAAATGATACTAAATATTTTCTTTTAATTTAAAATCACTTTGTTTTTTCTTTTATAATTTTTAAATGAGGGAAAGAAAAATGTGTATAAAAAAAAAGTTATCTTTTAACTATTACATTTAATAACTTTACGGCACCCAAAAAATAATATTTTTCTGTAATTTCATGTTTAATAATTGTTTGTATGTAAAAACTTTAGCAAAAGAAGATAAACTGGAAAATAATTGTAAAAAAAATTAATACTTAAAGTTTAATAGCTTCAAAAATATAATTCTTTGTTTATTTAAACAGAAGAATTTTCTTCAGATTTACTTGATATGATTAATATTACTACAAAACATATGTTTTTTTTAAATTTTAATTGCAATAATTCATCGTACTTGCATAAATTTATTGAAAACTACTGTATTTTAATTTACAAAAAAAAAGTATATCCAAAATTTTGTAAAAGATATTGTTTATCTGAATAATATTTACAAAAAAATTAGTAAGAATTATTTTAATTCCGTGATAATTTTCTCTTAAATAATGATTGAAATATAGTTAGTAAACAAAAATATCAAAAATATTATATGAAAAATGAACTTTATAATCTACTTTTGTTATTGAATTTTGAAAAAAAATACAAAACAATTTAATGATATTCAGATGAAACATTTACTAAAAATTAAATGGTATTTTTTATAATAAAAATATGTCAAAATTTTATTTATATAAATTTATTATTAGCAAACTTTATAAAATATCAACTTATAAAAATAATAAATTTGTAATTCATTAGAAAAAAATATTTATTTCAATTTTTATCAAAATGGCACTTTTCTCAAAAAGAAAAATTGGAAAAATATTGCTTTTTATTTTAAATAATAAGTATATCTTTTACTAATAGTAGTTGTCCCAACCAAAGTTTATCGATAAAGAAAGATAATAATTTTTATTGTTTTTAAACTTTACAGCTATATCAATAATGAAAAATGTGATATCTCGTCTTCGAGGTATTCAAGTTAAATCGACTACAATTGAAATTATTTACGAACCAAAACAATTTTATGAAACTTTATGTGTTTGTTAACTATATTTTTTTTTATTTTTATTGTTATTTTTTATTTCTAGAAATTAGCTAGTAATGCCCAAAAAAGAATAACTCTATCAACATTATATTTAGGAACAGGGAAGTTGGAAAAAGAATTAATAAATAAAATATCTAGTAATAAAAATTTTTGTGATAACAAATTAAAAGTGAACTTTTTATGTGATTATCTACGAGGAACTAGAGGTGAACCAACAAATTCAGTAAGTGTTTTAAAAGATTTACATAGTAAAGGTAATATCTATCTATATCATACACCTGATTTGAGAGGTGTAGCAAAAAAAGTTTTACCAGAAAGAGTGAATGAAATAGTTGGAGTTCAACACATGAAATTGTATATTTTTGATAATGATATCATTATTTCTGGTGCAAATCTTTCACATGACTACTTTACCAATCGTCAAGATCGTTATATATTAATCAAAAATTGTCCACAGTTAGCAGAGTATTTTGATGATTTAGTTGAGGCTGTTGGAACTTGTTCTTTCAAAGTACAAACTGATGGAAAATTAAAACTGGATGAAAATTGTTTAGTACATCCATTTGATGGTAATGCTAAAGAATTTAAAGCTATGTTTAAAAGTAGAATAGAGTCACTTCAAAATAAATTAGAAGTTTTAGGAGAACTTTCTTCAAATAGTGAAGTAACATCAGTATATCCCTTACTTAATATGGGCAATTATGAAATTAATAATGAGAGCAAATTTTTAGTCAATCTTTTTTCTCAAGATAATCTAAATAGTCAGCTAACTATAGCTAGTGGTTATTTTAATTTAACAGAACAATATATTAATTTGTTAACAAAAAATAAAAATAGATTAATTGATATTATTACAGCTTCGCCAAGAGCAAATGGATTTTTTACTGCTAGAGGATTATCTTCAAATGTACCTTCACTTTATGTTTATTTATGTAAAGAATTTTTTGATAAAGTTAATGATAATGTCAAGATATATGAATATTTTAAAAAAGATTGGACATTTCATGGTAAAGGAATATGGTATAGTGATAAAAGTGATCAAATGATGACTATCGTTGGTAGTTCTAATTTTGGTGAAAGAAGTTGTAGAAGAGATTTAGAAGCTCAGTTGTTATTAGTTACTTCAAATGAAGACTTAAAGAAAAAATTGTGTAGTGAAAAAGAAAGTTTGTTAAAAAATTGTAATCCCGTAACAAAAGATACATTTTCTGGAACTGATTATATTGTTCCTTTATGGGTAAAATTTGCCTCTAAATTTATTAGGAATTTTTTTTAAAAAATATTTATTTTGTTTTAATGATGTATATAATTATTTTTTTTTTTTAAATGAGTTATGAAATCTCTATACAAATATTTATGTTTAATTATATATATTTTTTAAATCATAATATAGAGATAATTAAAGTTAATTAATTTTTAGTAATGCTTACTTGGATGGCAGCACGTCAAGCTTCCTTAGAAGCCTTATCACGTCAACGAACAGCGGTTCAAAATAATTATCGTACTGCACATAGAAGTGATAGGACCATTCCAACAATACGTAAAAAAAAAGTAACAGGATCATCTAATGATGTTGTATTAAATTTTAACAAACAAAGATCTTTACAAAGAATGAATCCTTATGAGAGAAGTGAAATTCTTAGTAGAATTGGTGGTACATGTATAAGAAGACTTCATACAACATCCAAATTAAATGAAAAAGAAATGGTTAATATAAAAGAAATTATGAATGATCTTAATTTTAAGCCTGTATATAGATTTAGTGGTATTTGGGTTGGGGCATTTTTTGCTAAAGCTAAATTAGCTCAAACATTAGTTTCAATATTTTTAATACCATATGCATCATATAGATTATTTACAGGATTTTATGATTTTAAATATTTTTCAATTATAGTTTTTCTTTCAATTCTAGCTCCAATTTTTCTTTTTGTCTTTGCTCGCTACTACACAAGATTAGTTGGAGTCATTTCAATGTCTGAATGTAATGAATATATAAGGGTTGGATATTTATCATTTTTTGGTACTAGAAAAAATAGATACATAAGAGTTGATGATATTGTACCAATAAATCAAACATTAGAAGATGCAAAAGATTTAGTAATACCATTATATCAAAATTCTAGAAAAGATCCTCTTTACCTTTCAAGAAATAATGTAGAAATTGTTGATGAAGAAAAAGCTTCCATTTTATTTGGTGATTTAAAAATTTTTAATAGTAATAAAAAAGTGAAGTGAATTAGATAAAAATAAATAATTTTTAAATAAAAAAATAATAATTTTATACTAAATGTTTAAATTTTTAGCACCATTAATACTGAATAATGATAAATAATTTTTGTTTTCTAATTTATTTTTTTTTTAATAATTATATTACCACCCAAGATGAGTTTGTTGAGAAAGGGGTATATTTTGATCTCTAATATCATTGAATGATTTTTGTGGATTTTTTATACTTCGATTTAATGGATGATTTTTTTGAAAATTTCGTAATATTCTTGATATTCTAAAAAAAAAATAATTATTAATAACAATACTTATAATTTTTAATAGAAATAATAAAAACATACGTTGAAACACTAGGAGTGTTTCCACTATCACATATATTATCCTCAACTAATTTATCTTTAATTTCCCAGGCAAAAATACCAGGATCATTTGTTTTGAGGCGGTGTATATAGCCAACAACTTTTGGTGTAGCAACTCTTGGTTTTGAACCACCTATTGTTCCTGGTAATATTGATCCTGATTCTGCAAAACGATTTAATATTTTTGATACACATCCATGAGATATTTTTAATTGTCTTGATATATCACATGGCCTTATACCTATTCTTGCTAAATCAACAATTTTCTTACGTATTTGTAGTGGTAATGGACGACCGTTTACAAATATTCCTCCTAACTGGTTCTTCTCACCATATTGTTCTATAAAATAGAAAAAAAAAAAGTTATATTACACTATATAGTTATATAAATAATATAATAATATATATAGAGAGAAAGATTCATTTTATATTAAAAGGAATACTGTAGATATAAGATATATAATAATTTGTAAAATTACCTTGTTCTTGATCATTGTTTTTACAATCTAATGATTGATCATAATATAAATTATTAAATGTTTCATGTAAATTATTTTGAGAATCTTGATTTGTATTATAAATATTTGTATCATGATAATTTGAATTATTAGGAAAAATATTAGTATATAAATTTTGTTGAGATGAATCTTGTAATGAAAATGATAAATTTTGCATATGAATAGCTGCTTCCTGATAATAACTATTATTCCAGTCTTCTTTTGATGACACTTCTGGATAAATATGAGGTACAGAGAATGTTTGATTATCTTGATTTATATTAGTAATTAATGCTGATGAATAAAATGGTAAATTTGTAGGTGGTGTACTAATAGTAGAAGCATTTGAACTATTTGGTGATGGTGAATATTGGCCAACTGTAGAATCATCCATATTAATTTTTAATAAAATATTATTAATGTAATAATAATTCTTAATAAAAAGGAATAAAAAAATATTAATCTGTTGAGTATGATTCAGAGGAATATTTTTGTCAAAAGTAGTGTTAGTTCCTGTTGAATGATAGTAAAAGAAATGATGATATATTTACGAATATAATGAAGCTTATAGGAAGTAATATCATCAATCTTTATTAAAACCGCCTTTTTGCCTTCTATGATGAGATATGTAGAATGATAGTATTTTGGTGTATAACAATTTTGATTATAATTGGTAATAGAAAGGCAAAATAATAATGATGAGGTAAAGATTGTTATTATTTTTAATACCACCTCTATTTTATTCTTGATTATAATACTACAAAATTTTTCTTTTTCTTTTACAAATAAAAAAAGGTGGAGTTAACTTGAGATGAAAAGAGATTTTGTCAATCAAAAAAAAAAGCACTGTCTTCCTCTTTTGAGGTTAAAGATTAATACTATCTAACAATGAAATAAATAAATAAATATATACATATATATATATATATATAATATATATATATTAAAAAAAAGTTTGATATTTTGTTTAAAAGTAAAAGTGAAGAAGCTTACCGGAGGTCTGACCAATAGTTAAAATTAATCATTAATTGTAGAAGAAAATTTTGTTTTATTTTATATGAAAAGAGTTCTCTCTTAGAATATTTGATATAATTTTAATATGGGAAAGACAAAATTGATGGTAGCAAAGAAAAATGATTGAAATTATTTTACCTTTATATTAAATATAATAATAGCAAAATTGAAAAATTTATCATTATGATAAATAAATAGTGTTTCACTCGGGTAGGTATAAAGATAATTTTATTTAGATCATACTTTACTTCATTTTATAATATAAAATATATATAGACATTTTATTGGAGAGCAATTTTTTAACATATATTTTAAAAATTACTAAATAAAATGATAAAAAAAAGAACTTTAACGCCATCGGTGGGGAACCTGTTTATGAAGTGGTAAAATATGGAGGATAGATAAAAGAAGAATTTTTTTTTTATTATAATTATAAAAATTATATATTTTCTGTTTTATTTTCTTCTTGTATAATTTTATATTTCTTCATATTTAGAAAATTTATTTTTTTTATAAACTTTAAATTAATGACATTTTTTGTGTCATTATTTTAAATATTATCTAAACAACCTTTTAATGTCTATATGATACACATATATAAGTAATTAATAATTGAAAGATGATAAGAGTTAATTAATTTTCTAATAAAAATTTTTTATTTTATTATATTATTATATATTAAATGGATTACTATCTATTTGTTCCCTCTAAACTAATGACATAATAAAAGGTAGTTTAATGATAAACTTTAAAATACATTTTTATAAACTATTCTAAAAAAATACCTATTTTAATAAAAGTTGTATAGAAAGAAAATATATATTTAGAAATATATTAAAAAAGTTATATTTTATATATACATTTTTTTTAAAAATTTTACTTTGTTTTGTTATTATTATTATTATTGTTATTTTTTTTTTGATGATAGATAATGAAATAAAAGTCAAAAGCAAACGGAAGTTGGAAGTTATTAATCTTAATTCTAAAACAAAGAATTTTTACTTTCTAAAGGATATAAATTTAATCCAAATTCCTTTTAATCTTCTATAACTGATCATTTAAGGGTAAACTTTAAAAGATCAAATCCAATAAATATTTACTTATTTATGGGAAAAGAACATTTAAAAGTACAAGAGGGTGTAAAAGATTTAACAAATTATAATGTATCATAAAGAAGTTACAATGCCTCATCATTTCTGAACCGAATCCAATTGAAATAGTTATTTCATTTATTTTTCTTATTTTCATTAAATATATAAATATATATATATATGATAGATAAAAAGAATTTATAAAATTTATTAATATAGATTAATTTTATTTTACTATAGTAGTACAGTTAAAACCAATCAAATTAACGCTTAGGTGAAGTGTTTACATAAGTTATTAATAAGTAACTTTGTCTATCTAAATAAAAATAATAATTTATTAAAGATGTTATAAGTTTAGAAATATAATAAAGCATGACTAATCGCTTTGACAAAAGTTAATATTTAAAAATTTCTTGCCATAACATAAGTATCATGTTTCTAAAAGAAGATTAATATGATTATTAAAAGAAATTAAATCGGAAGTGACTTTTTCTATAAAAATGATACAAAGCTTACGTAATATTTGATTTAACAATATTACTATCAACACATTTTTGTTAAAAAAAGAAATTAAATGAAGATATTATTTAATATATATTTAATAAATAAAAGCAGGGTCAAAGTGATTATACTCATTCATATTTTTTTTGTTAAAAATTTATGGATGCTATATTTATGAATGATATGTAGATATAATAGTGCATAGTAAAAATATTATCATATTTTTAGTTTATATAAGCTGATTATATATTTTTTTTAAATTCTTCCTCATACTCTCTCTCTCTTTTTTATTTTTTTTTTTTTAACTTTTTTTTTGCCTCATCTTTATTATACTAAACATTTGAGAATGTTATATATATATATATATATATATATATATATAATAAAATATATAAATATTTTTGTTATTTTAATTTTTTTAATAAAATAATGACCTTGAATTGAGAAGAGAGAAGTTAAAAATTATATACTTTCCAAATATAAAATAATTTTATATAATTAAATGGTAAAATTATGAAAAGGTACTGATTACCTACTGAAGCGTTTAAAAATTTGTTCAAATATTGTTCTCATACTTTTCTTATTCATAAAAACTTCTTTATTTATTTATTTTATTTCTAAATAATTAACCATATAACTATTATATATTTATTATAATATAATTTCTGGTAATGATTATACTAAAATAAGATGTTAATAAAATTATGGAGTATATTAATGTGTTTTTATTATTATGTTTATTGTGTTGAAGAAAATGAAACAATTATTGATATTGATGGAACAATTCAACGTGTCAAAAGTCAATATAGATATAAAAATCCACATTTATTACATTCAAAGTTTGTCATACCACTTATTAGGAAACGCAATTATGATGCAAAGGTTCAACCACTTTTTTATGCTAATAAAACTTTAGAAGTTAAAATGGGAGTACAAATAATGAGTATTTCTAATTTTCAACTAGATACTATGGTACGTTTTTTATTTACTAAAAATATAGTATAAAAAAATTCTTTTTATATTAGGATTTCAATATGGATGTTTGGTTAAGATTAGCTTGGTATGATCCTCGTTTAACTCATGAATATGAACTTCCAATATTAATAAATGATTACCATGTTTTAAAACAAATATGGAAACCAGATCCATTTATATTAAATTCTAGAGATGCTGAATTTCATTTAGTATCATATCAACATTCTTATGCAATCCTTTTTCAGGATGGTGTTTTATTTTATGAAGTACATGTTAAAGTAACACCTGCTTGTCAGTTGGTTTTATGTAAATATCCTCATGATAGTCAACAATGTAGCTTAAAAATATCATCTATAGGTTATAATAATGATTCATTACGTTTAACATGGTTTAATAAAGCAATAGAAGCTGTTAAAATTGATGAAAATGTACAATTACCAGATTTTTATTTGAAATCTCATATATTTAGTAAATGTGATGGTTCAAGGAAGACAGGAAATTATACATGTATTGAAGTTAAATTAAATTTAAAAAGAAATTTAGGATATCATATTGCTCAAACATATATCCCTGTAGCTATGTGTGTAATATTTTCATGGATATCTGTTTGGTTACCAGAAGAATTTATTGAAGGAAGAATATTTGTTGCATTAACTGTATTTTTAACATTATCAGCTGAAAGTACTAGTGCTAAAGAAATATTACCAAGAGTTGGATATATTAAAGCTATTGATATATGGTTTGGTATACTTTGTTCATTTGTATTTATGACAGTCATTCAAGCTATTATTGTAATATCTCTTGAATTTAGTTCCAGATCATTGGTAAAAAAATTACATTTTAATTTTCTTTTTTAATTTTCTTTTTAGAAAGATAAATTGTTGTCTTTGCAAACATACCACGATAATCATCATCGTTTCAAAATTGCCAGAAAATGTGTTTTCTATCATAGAATGGCATTAAAATTGGATTTAATATGTAGAGTAGCTTATCCAGTTATTTTTTTAATTTTTCTATTTATATATTTCTTTATTATTATTGAAGGAAAAGATAACAAATGTCTTATATAAATATTTATTTTATATTAAAGAATTTTTTCTTTAAAATCATTTTGATATTATCATATTTACCTTATCTTATTATTAAAAAAATTGATTATTATCTTATATTATCTCTTATATATTAAAAAATCATACTATGAATTAGATGTATAATAAAATAGGAAGAAGTGTAAATTTTAACAAACTTTAATATATTCATATTTATATATAAAAAAAAGTTTCTAGTTTCTATAAAAGCTTTGTTAAATAAAATTTTTTTCTCTCCTTTATTTACTCTTTTATTAAAATATAATGATAAAAGATGTGTTAAATAAATATTAAGCTGTCCTTCAAAATCCTACAATCTTATGTATCAGTTGATTGGTAAAAATTACTATGTATTATTAAAAGTTGATTTTTATTTTATTTATGTATATATATATATATATATATATATATATATCTTTTTTTTAAAAAATTGTTTTATATTTTTTATATCTTATAAACAGAAAAAAAATAAAGTTAACCTATGTAAACTTCCTTTCTTAATAACATGTATTTCTTATTGTTAATACTCTTATATATCTTTTGACTTATCTCAAATTTGTTGTTACGAAATTTTAATAATAATTTCTACCAGTTTAAAATCCGGTTAACAACTATTATTTTTCATTTTTTTCTAATTGATAAGAAAATTAAATTTTTTTTTTCGAGGGTACACAATTATGATAATTATCTTTTTTCATTATCGTATTTAAATTTATACTTCTAAATATTTTTATTACTTATATTAAACTTTTGTCTTTTAAAATATATATATGTATAAAAACATATATTAAATTTTAAAATGTTTAATTAATTTGTTTAAATATTTATATTATTAAAAATGTATTATTTCTTTATATCAATGACATATATTTTATACAAACTTTATATTGATAAAAGAATTATTGTTGTAACTTATACAATATTTCATTGTTCTCTATTTATGATGACAAAAGTATTATAATTTTTAAATTTTTCCGTAAATATTAAGTTTTTTTTTATATTTATTTATTATGTGAATATGTTGTTCTTATAAATGATAAAATAATAATAAAATTAAATTGATAAATCAAGAAGTTATTTACATGTATTTAATAAATATATAACTAAAACTTTGATTAAAAAAATTTTTTTTAATTCATGAGTAATACAATTATATTTATAATGATTCATAAATATTTTTTTTTGGAAATATTTATAAAAAAAATTTTTAGAATGTCTCACTTATACAATTAATAATTACATAGTACTATATTGAAATTCATTTTAATGTATAAAAATCAATGAATAGGAAGATAAAAGTAGACTATTAAAATTATTTAAACAGACATTAATTATCAATTTCACTTGTTATTTGTGAAACACCCACTCCCTTTAAAAATAAAAATTATTTTTAATGAGACGATTTATTTAATAAATTAATTGTTACATTATAATTTTACATGATTGTTTGAAACATTTTTAAATATAAAAAAAATTATTTTTAATATATTTTTTTAAAATATATTATATTTTTTGATTCTTTAATCAAATAAAAATTTTATATAGTCAAAAGAATTGACAAATTTGATATAAATTTATTTATATTTATATGTACTATATAACTATATTTAAAAGCATAACATGACATTTATCTTGAAAATCATACTTGTATTTTAATTTGTTTTTTAAAAACTTCAATTGTCATTCAAATTGAAAAACTTATAAAATAATTTTATTTATATCTTATCAAACTATATTATCCTTCTCTTATGTCATCAATCTTTTTTATTTTAATTTTTTTATTCAATATATAATTTGATATATTATATATATAAATATCCTTATTTTATATTAAGTTTCACATTTAAAACGTTACTAAATCTTTAATTTTTATTTAATTTTTATTTAATTTAAATAAATCATTTATACAGTAAAATTTTTTTTTATTTTTTTAACATAAATCTCATGCTCAACCTAAATATACATAGTTAAAATAATTTTTGATATATCATAATTATTATGTATATAAATACACATTCTAATATATTTATAAGCTGATATATTATATGTATTGCTCTATTTATCTACTATGTAAATTTTTATAATTATATTTTTATAATTATATTTTTAATTAATTTATATATTATAGATTATTATTTTCACTATCATAAATAATAAAATAAAATTTTTTTTTTCATGAAGTTATTAATTAACTATGACTAAAGTTTGCCGGTCATCTGATAAAATTTTGACCAGATTTAAAGAAAATTATCCTTTAACTGTTCAAAATATGACAGCTATAAAAAGAAGAAATACTCATAAAAGTAAGTCATTGTTATTATTTTATACTTTACTTTTTTTTTTAAATATATTATCATTGTTATACATTTATATATTAATAAACAAGTCATCATTATGATTTATAAAGATACCTATTTATGTGTTATTTTACTATTATTAATCATAATAAAAATATTTTTTTTATAAAATACGTTTACAAATGTATTATTATTACTTTATCTATTTAAAAAAAAATATATTTTTAATATTTTTATCTTTTATATAAAACTGTTAAAAGTAATATTTTATTGTATTCATCTTTTATATTTAATCTAACTACTAAATATACAATATATTTAGCCTCTATTTATCATTTTATTCCTATTAATTTACCATCTTCTATATGATAAAGACTATTTCCTTCTTCTTTTTCTTCATAGTGAAATATTATCATGTGCCAAATAAGCAGAGAAATAAGTTATATTTAGAGATTTTAGAGTAAAAAGCTTATCTTTATCATATATCACCCAAAAATACGTTTTAATTTTAGTGAAAAAATTATTTATTCACAATAACGATTGTCTTTATTCATCAAACTGTTTTTAACATATATATACATTATTATCTCTATCTCTAAAACATATTTTCTATCTTATATAATATTAACTATATATATTTAATAATACCGGCACAAAAGTACATACATACTTGCGCAAAAGATTTTTATTTTCACATCTATAAATTGATTTTTTTTATTATAATAAGAAAATAAAATTCTTCCTACAACACAGAAGAAATATATATACATAAACACATATATGTGTACATATATTTTATATAAATAAAATACCTAATATATAGATATATATATTTCTCATTTGAACTTCTAATATAATGGAAAATTTGACAAAATTAAAAAGTCCAAGATTACATTCCGTCTCCCCATTCAGACAATTTCTTTCTGAAACTAAAAGGAGATCTGTTAGTTTAGCTAGAGATTCAAATAATCCTTTAAAAATGTCATTAGGTGGTGGTGGAAGGACAAGTAGAATTGAAAAGTGTCTTAAAAAAAGTAATGTTAAAACATTTTTTTATTTTCTAATATACCTATATTATTTGTCTGTAACTCCATTTAATTTTCTTTTGTTTTAATCATTGAAAATAGTATTTTTAGTATTTTATTTAAAAAAATATTATCCTATTTCAAGGTGGCTTTTTTCTTTTGTATTGTTTGCTTAAAATTTATAAATTTTTTTTTTCCTTATTATATAATAACATTTTTAATTTTTTTTAGAGAGTAATTATAATGACAGTAGTAGTATAATGAGTCAAAATAATTTATCGCAATCTTGTAATTTTTTAGTTACGGGTGAAACATTATGGAAAAAAATGGGTACACAATTTGAAAATGTATGTTTGTATTTTTTTTGTTTGAAACATTTATATTAAATAATATTTATTTGTTCAAATTTTTTTCAGATATCATATTTAGGATCTTCAAAAATTAATGATCCTGTTAGTGAATCAGAGATGCATCAAATAATGCATACATTAAATAATGAACAACAACATTCTACAGTTCAAATTATATTAACCGTTCCACATTTCTCTACAGGAATTGTTCATTTAATGGACACTGAAAGTGGCTCAGAAATTATGTCATTTTCTATTCATAGGATAAGACTATGTAGTAGAGGACATATTTCAACAACAGAAAGTGAATGTTTTGCATTAAGTTATGATAATTATAATTCAGGACAATATTCATATCAATGTCATGTATTTAGATCTAACAAACCAGAAGGTGCCGCAAAAATTTTATTTGCCTTTAGTAATACATTTAAAAATATACCACCAAATCCTTTGAAAGGCTTTAATATTACTTCACCATTAGAATTAGAAATAACTAAAAAACATCCTGATGATATATTTGAAGAGTATGAATTTGAAAGTTTTTTTGACATTTGTGAGGATGATGGTAATGGTGGTTTTCAGGCATGTCCACAGGAAAAGAATTGTTTTAGACTTCGAAGAGATAGAATAAAAAGAATAATGATTGTTATCAAACAAACAAAAGGTCCTAAATTTATTAAAATAAAAAGTTGTTTTGGTTTATTATTAGCAGCAGGTAGAAACTTGAAAGGGAGTGATATGCAATTGATGGATATGTTATCATTAGGACCAGTACCACAATATAAACATATATATGTTATTGAAGGTTTATGGAATCCATCAACAGAAAATTTTGAAGTTCTTAATACTGAGACACCTAGAGAGACAAGAGTTTTTATGACTGTTTGTGCTGATGTAATAATTGATGGTATTGGTGATTCAATAAGATTTTATATAGAATGTAAAGCACGTATTTATCATCAACATGAAAGATTTTGTTCAGTTATAAGGACTCCAATTGTTGAGAAATATTTTTTAAAGACAACTGTAAGTTTTTGTTTTGTTAGTGGGTGAAATTAAAAAGTTAGTTGTTATTATAAAATTTACTTTTGTTAGTTTTATTAAACAAAATATTATTTTAAAAAAGTATAGCTATATATTATGATAAAAAGATTTGTTTATTTAAAAATTATACATTTCAAATCTACTTTATATAATAAAAAATTATACTGTCAAATAATAACCTATTTTATAATAGTTTATAAGTAATTATTATATAGAAAAAAATGTATATATCTATATTTAATTTTTTATTTGAACATCTGAACTTGCAATTAAAATAGGAAAATTTAAATTAAATACAATAATAAATAGTTAGCCTTTTTGTATATACTCGCGTATATGTAGTCAGAGGAAAAAAATTTGACAAAATTTTCTTCATTCAATAAACACAAAATGTGTCTATAGAATATTTTATTTCTTTAATTTTAAATAAAAAAATACTTTATTTAAGATTTAAAACTAACAAAAAATATATATAATAACATAGTTAATATTTATTTATTTGATTTAATAGTTTTTCTTTTTTTTTTTGAGTAATTTTATTTCATTTTAATAATGATTATTTATTAACCAAATGATATGTATATAATTTTTTAACTCCTAATCAATAAAGTACTATTGTTTAAATTAAAACAATTCATTATTTTATATAATATTATATATTTTTAATATTTTTTAAAAAATATGGTTCACTTAAAAATAATTTTTCTATAGATAATTAACGATATTATTAGGATAAAATAAAAAAAAACAATTAATTATTACTTCTAATATGCATGTATAAATATCCGCTAAATATTTATTCTTTTTGTTATTATCCCAGTGAATGTTAATATTATAACGTAATTATTTATATTCATTGATAGTGGAATAAATTATGCTATTTAAATTATTATTATTATTATTATAAAATATTTACGTTGTTAAGTTAATAATATTTTTATTTTTTTTAGTTAGATAAAAATCAAAGAATTGGAATCATGAATAAGAGTAATGATAAAAATGGTACATCTATAGATGAAAATATACCACCACTAGAAGAGACAACTAATCAAATTGATCCTAGTATTAATAAAAATAGTAATTTAATGAAAGTTATTAATTTTGAATCAACAACTGAAAGGGATAGGACTATAAGAAGGCAAGCTGAAGGGAAATTTCAACAAGAAATGCCTACACAATTAATACATCCTGCTGATGCTGATGATTCTGGTATGTTTTTTTTTACTTAAATTTTTTTATTAAAAATTATTAATAATATTACTATTATAGATCATGATGAACCATTATTATCTGGTAGTGGTCACGTGAATCAAGAATGTTCTGAAGAATTGTTAGAGGAATGGAATGAAATTCTTGCTAAATGGGAATTAGATTTAGAAAATAAACCTGAAAATTTAGATACATTAATGAGGAATGGTGTTCCAGATGTTGTACGTGGAAAAGTATGGCAATACATTACAAAAGTTCCATTAACACCAGATTTATCAACAAAATATTTTGAACTAATTGAAAAACCTTGTCCATGTGATTCAGTAATTTTACGTGACATCCATAGAACTTTTCCAGCTCATGATTATTTTAAAGAACCTGATGGTCCTGGACAGCAAGCATTATATAAAATATCTAAAGCTTATGCTTTATATGACGAAGAAGTATCATATTGTCAGGGATTATCATTTTTAGCTGCTAGTTTAATTTTACATATGGATGAAGATAAAGCATTTTCAGTATTAGTAAAGATAATGTTTGACTATGGATTACGTGATCTCTTTAAATTAGGATTTGATGCACTTCAATTGCGTTTCTATCAACTTCAAAGACTTCTCCAAGACAATTTACCAAATTTAAATACATTTTTTAATGATATTGGTATTGAAACACATATGTATGCATCACAATGGTTTTTAACAATGTTTACAGCTAAATTTCCTCTTCAAATGGTTTTTTATATTGTTGATTTATTTTTATTTGAGGTAGGCAATTAGAAATATGTTATATAACATTATCATTATTATTTATTTTAGGGAATTGATACAATATTTCATATTTCATTTGCATTATTAAATGATTCAGAGAGTGATCTTATGCAATTAGATTTTGATGGAGTTTTAACTTATTTTCGTGTAACATTACCAAGAAAATATCGTACAGAAGAAAGTGCTAAAGCATTAATACATCAAGCTATTAAAATGAAGGTAATAATATATTTTTTTTTTCATTTTAATTTAAATATAAATAATATAATTTATCTATATATTTTATTTATTTAGGTTAAAAATGAAAAACTTATTTCATATGAAACAGAGTATAGAGATATTCAACAAAAAGAATTAGAATTATTAAATCCAGAACAAAGATTAGAAAAAGAAAATTTAAAACTTCATGAAAGGGTTAGGAGATTAGATTGCGAAAATGATGACCTGGCAAGGGAACTGGTTACTAGTAAAATAGAACTTCGTCATAAGTTAGATGCTGCTGAAGATCAAATAGAAAGATATCAAACAACAATTGAAAAATTAACTAGACAAAATAGAGATTTGGAAGATGAAAATAAAAGTTTTAGTGAAGAATTTTTGATGGTTAAAGAGACCTGTCGACGTGAAATGGATCGATTGGAAAATGAATATCGAAAACATAAGAAAATATCACAAGACTACAAAGAAATATGTAGTAAAATGGATAAACAGCTAAATAAACAGAAGGATGAATTTAAAATTTTGAAAAAGACTATATCAAATAAAATATCAAATTGTTCTACATGTTCATTTTTACTTGAAGATGAACTTTTAGATTCTCCAAGAACGTCAAAAAGAAGCTCCCCTACAACAGATGAAAATTGTGGCGTTAAAATGATAGAAATGAGAGATAAAATAGATGAACAAGATGAAAGAATTAAACAATTAGAATTAGAATTAGCACAAACAAAGTTAGCTCTTGTTGAAGCTCAATGTCAAAATCAAGATTTAACACATCAAATGAGTACAAATGTAAATAATACAACTGAAAGTAACAGTAGTAAACCAGCATGGTTAAAGAAAACAATTATTTCATTCAAAGAAGCTAAAGTTTCACTGAATAAAAATCAACATTCACAAGAAGTGAAAAGTTAAAATTCCTATCTGAAATACCTATACTTTATTTTTATTTCTGTAAAACGGGTAGCTTTTTTACAAAAAAAAAATTGAATGAAATTTATTAAAAAACAAACAAACAAATATACAAAGTAATTAATAGGAATGAACTCATTAATTTTTAGTATTTTTTATAAATAAATATTTAAAATTAAAAGAAAACACAATTAAATTTATACAAATAAATACAAATAAAAACATATACATTAAATTGAAACTTTCTTCATTTATTGAGTAAGATAGACTCCAGCAATATATGGAGGTACATCAATATCGTAAAACTTTTTCAAAACCATTTCAATATCTTTAGCTTCGATTCTATTACCACCCCTGTGAATAGCTAATTTTTTAGCTTTTTCCAACACACTTTCTACCAACTCATTTGATGATTCTATTAAATTTTCTAAAACATCCTCCTCAACAATATCAGTTTCATCTATTGTCTTGACAAATTCTTTTAATCCATCTTTAGTCATAATAGGTACATTATCATAATTCTCTTGAATAACTGGAGCTGGTGTCATTTGTTTTGGTGTTTCCTTTTGTATAACTAATTGAGGTTCCACTGGTGATATTCTACCTTGACCAACTAAAGGTGTCATTCGTTGTTGAGAAGTAGTAATATTATTATAAGGTGATGTAATAGAAGGTGGTGATGTTACAACAATATTTGAACGATTCTGTTGAGGGGATTGTTGTTCAATTTTTATTTGTGGTTGAGGTGTATGACTTCTAATTGTCATTTGTTGTTGTGGGGTAGGAGGCTGAGATGGATGTTGAGGTGGCTGAGGATTTGCAGAATACTGTACAAGTGTTGGTCCTTGATGGGTATTTTGAGAACCTGAAGGATGACCTAATGCTTGCCTTAAAGCTGAAACTCCTCCCGTTTGACTATTTGATCCTTGTTGATGTATTACCCTTTGATTTCCTTGTGTTGGGCGGTTTGGACTTTCATTAGCATACATATAATGTGGTTGCTGTTGTTGAGGAGTTCCAGAAATTTGTTGACTATTTGTATATTGACTAGAATTTTGTACAGTTCTCATAACAGTTCCTGCTGGCATTTGACGATGAATAATTCTTTGCTGACTATTAGGATTTTGGGTAACATAAACTGTTCCACCTTGACCAATTTGTGGATTTTGATTTAGTTGGCGAATTTGTTGTGGACCACCTTGATGAGGTTGTGAAGATTGCTGTTGAATAGAATTTATTCTATATCCTTGTTGTTGATTTGGCTTAAAAAATATTTTAAAAAAATAATAATAATTTTAGTTACCATTGGAGTACTTATTCGAGACTGCATACTTGGATTATTTTGTTGTTGTTGTTGTTGTGGAGTATTCATATGAGGTCTAATAGGAGGCCTTTGTCCCTGTGGCATTTGTTGAACAGTCCGTTGTTGAATATTTTGATGATAATGCTGTTGTTGTTGTTGCTGCATATGTTGTTGTTGGTGGTGTTGTTGTGGAACGTACTGCTTTTGTTGAATTGGTTGATGATGTTGGTTAGACATCTGTTGATGGTTATAATCTCCCATTTTCGTTACTAATCAAATTAATTACTAAAATAAATAAAAAATATAAAAAGAAATATTAAAATAAACAATACTGGTAGAGTGCCAAAATTGCCAAGAAAGTGACAAGAAAGAGCTAAAACATTCAAGTAAACATCTTACAAATTATTTCTAGTTTTATCTCTATAGGATCAAACTAAAGAATTATTATATAAATATTTTCCATATTTGGACAGTACAAATATTATATTTTTTTTTTAAATTGTAATGTTAAATATTTAATAATTATAGTATTTAAAAAAAAATTAATAATTTTGATTATTTAAATAGTAAGGTTTAATGTACGTAGATATATTTTATTATATAAAGCAAATATTAATGTTAAAAATTTCTAATGTTTGTTTATTTTTGGATTTTTAAAAATCGTATTATAAAATTATATATTTAAAATACAAAAAATCATTTTAACAATTAAAAATCCTTCTTATTATATGTTACTTTATGTATTATCATTATTGATCTGAGAATGAACCATTTAATAATTTTTTAAAAGGTTTTATAGCTTTATTAAATAAATAAATTTATAAAATAAAAATCTTAACAATTTATAATCTTAAAATAATATATTATTTATACATTTAACAATTAACTTTAAGTATTTATATTAAGCAAAATATTGTTCTTATCATATTTAAAAATTTGGAAACTTATTATTTATTTTTTCATAGATAAAAATTGTTATTAAAAAAATTGTCACATAACAAGTAATATTAAATTGTACCAAAATATTTTAAAATAAAAATATGCGATCATTTATCAATTAATCAATATAAAGTTTTAAAGTATTTAAAGGCTAAAAAAAATTTGTGATATGATATTTGTTCTTTTTAACTACAAATAATTATTGTATTTATTACAGTTAATGCTTAAAGTTTCTATAAATCATTTTAAATGAATGTAACAATTAAAAATTCTAATTCCATCAATTAAAGTTATTCTGAAACAGTAATTTATATTTGTTTTTGTGTTAACGTTGTTTTAAAAAAAAAAAAAAACATTTTTTTATAAATAATTTTTCTTCAAAAAATATTTTTCATTAATTTTAAAATCAAAAATTAAAAAATAAAATATATATTTAAAGAGAAAGTAAAATTTTTTAATAAAAGATACGTCATTAACAGATTTACTTTACACTAAAACTTATAAAATAAATTTTTTTTACTTAAAAACAAAAAAAAAATGTACATTACAAATTACCTTTTTATTAGTAATTTGAGCGACAAATATTTCTTAAAATTCAATGCACTTATAATCATATTTTTAGAAATCTGTTTCAATTATAAGTGTAAGTTACCATTGAATGCAGTTGTTAAATTTTTTAAAAATATTATATTTCTTTAAAAAATATTAATTACATCTATTTTTATCATATTATTTTCTTCTATTATCAATTTTATTTTTAAAGAATGCTGAAAAATCATATTTAAAATTTTATAAAATTAATATTTAAACAATTTATATGCAATATCTAAAAAAAAAGAATGATTACTTAATTACATGTAAAAAAAGTATGAAAAAATATTACTTTGGCAATGGGGTACGCCGAAGTTTTATGTCATTTGGTGGTGTTGTTCCAGAAATAAAGAAACTTGATTATGAAGTTCCTTATGTGGATCCAGCAAGAATATATGGTTTAGATAATGGTGGAAAAGTTTATCAAAAAAATAAATCTGCTGAATTGAAAGGATTGGAAAAAAATCATTTTTTAGGTAGCGGTGATTGTGAATCTAATGGTAGTAAAATGAATTTAAATAAAACTCAAATGGATAGAAGTGAATGTTCTCTTAAATCTTCTGTTTCTCAAAATATTCCAGAGATAACTAGAAATAAGTATAAAACATTACCATGTACTGAATCAAATATTTCTATTCAACATAATAAAAACATAAATTCATCTTTATCTTTTAAATCACTTCAAACACCTTCAACTAATAAATCATTAAATAATATAAATTTGGAGGAATTGAAAAAATTTAATACACCAATAAAACCACCAGACATTCAAATGGAAAAAAATTCTATAAAAACATCCAACACAACACCAAGATTCAATAAAACATGGAAAAATTGTAGAACAAATCTTCAAAGAAAAATTACAAAAACCAAATTGCCAAAAACTTTTACAATACCTAATTTTTTTAAAAATAATAATAGAATAAACAATGATAAAAATATAAATAATTACCAGGAAAGTTGTGAATTAAAAGAACTACATCTACCAACAACTATACTTAATCCAATTATTGAGAAACCCCAAACAATTGGAGGGATACAGTCGTTAAAGGAAGAATTTCAAATGTATCGTGAATGTTACAAGATTCAAAAAGCAGATCCTAGCACAGAGGAACAACTTCAAAATAATTGTGTAGAAAACTTTCAACAAATAGTGGAAAAAAAGCCATCATCATTATTAAAAAAAATGTATTTTTATATATCAAAATGTTTGTATTGTAAGAAAACTTAATGAATTTTTTTTTTTAAAAATATTTATTGTTAATATCATTTAATTTCCTAATAAAAGAATTTTTTCAATTTTTAATTATTATTTTTTGCAAAAACTTTCTTGATATTAAAATATAAAACATTTTTAGATAAAAAAAAATAAAAGTATAGGGTTGCAATTATTGTTATTTTGTTAAAAATAAAACAAATGTTGTTTTTAGAAAACTATTAATTATGTAAATATTTTTTTTAAACTCTTTTTATCATAGTATTAAGTTAACATGTTATTTGTATAATTGTTATTTTTCTATAAAATATTTTTATATATTATGAATGAAAATTTTTAGCAAATATAGTATTAGTATATATGAATGATATAAAATATTTACATTTAACACAATTTAATTAAATGTTATCTGTACTTGAAATACAATAAGATTTAAAAATGTGTTTAAAAGTTTAATATTAATACTTTATTTACTTAAAACAGATACATAAAGTATGTTACATTATCAAATAAATACTTATACATAACATTAATTTACTATATCTAGTTTTGTAAAATATTATTTTTATATCAAATAATAAGAAAATAACTTTTTCTTAATATTATAAATAAAGATATATAATAATTATTAATATTTTCCAAAAAGAATATATTTTATTAAATTAAATTTTGCGAAAAATATAATATTTTATTTATAATTATATGCCCATTACTCTTTTAACCAACTATTAATATTTTTAATATTTTTTTTTCTTCATTATATAAAATGTTTAAAATATATTAATCACAAATTATGACATTTGCCATTTCTATAAAAATTTTTAAAAGTGATTGGCAACAACAATTACTTAATACTTAGAATGACATATCAAAATAATTTTAAGACAAATGAAAAATTGTAAAAAGAGGTAAATTTAAAAATTTATACTCACAACAAATAAATTTTTCATATCTCTTAATACTAGCCAAGATAATCAGACATCTTTAAATTTACAACTAATATATTTTAAAATTAAATGTGATATATATTGTTATTTAAGTTACTTTAAATTAATATTCCGGTTTTTTTTAATACATTTTTTCTAAACTTTTTTTTAATTACCTTTTTTTTCCTTTAAATTAAAATAAAAATTTTTTTAAGAAGTAATATTTAACAAAAAATTTATTACTTTACGAAATATCATATTTGTGTATATTTTGTATTTTAATAAATTAAACTTTATCCCATTGTTTTTGATAAATTATGTTATTTATGTACAATAAAAGCTATTCTTTACCTAGAGATGTCAACAATACCTCAATTGATAGAAATTCTGTGTCTGAGAAAGCAAGAATTAATGTAAGAATTAATTATAGCTCTTGTTTTTAATAAATAATTAATATATTTTTTTTAGAAAGTGGCAATAACAATTTTATTATTTTATTTACTTACCTCAATTATAACAGTATTTTTACATTTGCCAATTTCATTAATAACATTTATTATACCTCTATTATGTATACCATTTACAATATGGGGAATTAGATATGATATTAAACCAGCACGCCATATTGCATTAAATGGAATAAGTACTTGTTTATGCCTCAAATTATTAGCAATTTTAGTTTATTATATAATTTTTGAAAAAAATAAAAATAATAATAAAATTAAAGAAAAAAGTTATGCTAGAAGGATTGCTGTATTGGATCAAAAAAATAAAGAATATGATATGAAAGTTTTATTTATGGCAGCTATCATACTTGGAGAAACTATGATTTTTATTCTTTATACATTTATACAATGGCACAGAGTTGCTATAAAAAAAAGTAGGAAAAGAAATAATATTGATAATGAAATTATTAGATTTTAATTTAAAAAAAATATTATTAAAAATAATAAGCTTATAAAAATATATAGTTACATATGTAAATAATATTAATTTTTATTGTAAATTGATACAAATTGTGTAAAGTAATGAAAAATGTTAAAAAAATTATTTAATAAAATTTTTTTTAATTTCAAATAATATTTTTTACTTTAAAATAAATCATATTTTTTTCGAGTTAGTCATTTGCCTTACAGCAGCATCTATTTGATTTTTTGGTATTTGAGGTGATGTTAATGTTTTTAAAAGCTCTCCAACCAATAAATCACTAATTCCTGGATACATACGTTCTGCATTCTTAAGAGAGTTTGCTAATGAATCTAAAGATGGTCCTGCATGTCGCGTTCGTGATAATTTATCTATTATATACAATAAAGAATTATCAGTCAATGATAGTTTAGGTGCATCTGTATTCTCTGAAACATTAGATTTTTGATATGCTTGATTATGCTTTTGAGGACGTGGATACTGACTACTTTCTGATGTTTCTCCTTCTCCTAAACCAACAGTTAATTTTGTTGGCAAAGTTTGTGGTTCCGGTACATTAATATAAGAACGATCTATTGAATTTACACTACTATCTGAAGAGTTTGAATTAATAGAAGACCTTTTTAATTTATCTACAACTTTTTGCATTTCACTTTGTTGACCATTATTTTTTATAACAATTGTACCAGTACATGATACATCTGATTGTGATAAAACTGATGGTGATTCAGATCTATAATTTTTACGTCCCTCCCTTAATGTACCACCGTCATAATCCGATGGATTGACATTTTCTTGTAAATTATTAGATAACTGACTTCCATTATTACTTTCAGAATATTTTATTCCACTCAAATAGTCACTTGGTGCATGTTTAACTGTAGAAAATTCCCATCCACTATCAGAATTATTAATTTGATTTGAATCATCTTCATGATCAGAGTCTTGTGCTTTAATTTGATTTGCCTTATATTGATGAACACGTTCCAAAACATCACATAGATATGAATTTTTTTTTGCACGTTTAATAAATGGATGTCGTAGGAGGGCTTTAGCAGTAGGTCTCTAAATATAAAATTGAAAAGTATTATTTTGTAAATAAAAAAACTTACATTGTCTGGATTTTTATTTAAACATAATTCAACAAATTCTCTAAATGATTTACTCCATTCCTTTCCAACTAGTGTAGGTGGATCATTTTTTGGAATTAAAAATAAAACCCGTATAGGATGAAGATCAGCATATGGTGGATCTCCTTGAGCTAATTCTATAGCCGTTATTCCAAGTGACCAAATATCAGCTTTAAAATCATAACTTGCTTGTTTAATTACCTCTGGTGCCATCCAAAATGGTGTTCCAACAAAAGTAATTCTTTTTTTAATTGTTGCTGATAATTGTCCAGCAACACCAAAATCAGCAACTTTGACATCACCATTTGAAGATAGAAGGACATTTGCCGCTTTAATATCACGATGTATTTTATTTTCACTATGTAAATATTCTAATCCTTTAAGAATTCCCCTTAAAATAATAGCAATATGATTTTCATCAAGTTTTCCACTTTCTGTTAAATCTAATGCACTACCACCACCAAGATATTCCATAATAATCCATAATTTTGAGCCTTTTAAATAACTACCATAATATTTTGTTACATACTCTGATTCACATTGTGATAAAACTTGTATCTCCTTTTGAATATCCTCAATTTCATCTTCTGCTTTTTCTAAGTCAATAATTTTAATAGCAACAACTTGACCTGTATTATTGTCGATTCCTTTGTAAACTTCACCAAATGAGCCGCGTCCAATACGCTCTTGTCGTGTAAAAAGTAACTCAGGATCCAGCTTCTGAAACATAGCATATAATTTTTAACAAAAATTTATCATATATTTTATATGGAGAAATTAGAATTTTTTAAGCTTAATACTATAAAAATTATTTTTTTTTCTCTACACATTATTTATATAATTATACCATTATTCCAAAGATAAAACTTAAAAAATAAAAAACAATAAAAAAAATATGTAATGATAAAAAAATATATAAAATTGTTATTCACTCATAATTGTGTAAATAAAAATTATCACATTAGTATTTATACATTTATAATAATGAGTAATCGTTGATCAATACATTTTTATCATAATTATATATATCATCATTGAAGAATGTTTTAGTTTTATTATTAAAGATATAAAATTATACCAAAATAATTTAAGCTTAAGAAAATATTTTTAAGTACAATTAAAAATAATATAAAATCAAAAGTCAAAAATTAAAACATGAAAAAAAATAAGCTGTTCAAATACAAGAGAATCTTTAAATAACAAAATATAAGTTAAATTAAAGTTAATAAAAAAAAGCATCTCAACAGTTAGTCGAAGAATAAGAAAAAGAAAATTATCCGAAATGTTAATACAGTCAATAATATATATATATACTCAACAAATTGATCAATGAAAAGGACGTTGGATTGAGTATATAAAAGGTTATAAATGACAGTTATAAAGCTATTAATTTAGTTTAAAGTAGGTAAATAAATAATAAAACTTTGATACTTTAACTATCAATTATCTTATAGTCAATGTAAAATTATTAAAAAGAATTTGCTCGTTAATGTCCTAATAATTGTTATTACAAAATTTAAAATAAATAAAAATATTTTCACCCAAATAACTATAATTTTATATGTATAAAATCAGTTTATAGACACAAACCTTAGAATTCGTATTTTTCTTAAATGAGGTAGAATTAAATACAACATCTAAACGTAACAATCTTTTTTCTTTTGACAATAAACTAGATTCCGCCTCTGATATTTTTACAATTTTATCATTGTAAAACTGTAATGGTATCCCATTTTCATGAATTTGGTTGCCTAAATTACCTTTAATTTTATTAAAATAACCTTTACCTAAATAAAAATTATCCGTTATATTTTCTGAAATTGTAACATCCTCTGAATCCTTATATGTATAATTTGATTGAGGAAACATCATAATTTCATTATACAAACCATGAATACCTAATGCATAATTTGACAATGACAATTTTGGTTTTAAACGAAATTGTTGTATAACCATTTGTAGGAGATAAAATAATATTAATTTTTTTTTACAAAGATATATTTTATATATAAAAGATTTAAATTATATAAAATGCTACTGTGATATACAATTGTAACAAGATGTCAAAATAGTAATAATTTGTCACTTTCTATAAAACATGTACTTTCAAAATAATTTCAGGTTGAAATAAAACTACCAAAAGGAAATTTTTTTTTAACATAAAATATTAAAGGCTATTGTTAAAGTTGTAAAAAGAAATAATAGGAAAAATACAATAAATAAACATAATGTTTCATCTATCTTAAATGATTATTTGTAAGTGTTTAGTCATAAAATTAATTCTATCATTCGTTCTAATTATTAGAAAGACACACATAATAATATATTGTTAATACATTAATAAATACAAATATTTATTTAAAAAAGAAAAAAACATGTCTCTTTTAAGATGATCAAATATTCTAAGAAGCTAAAAATATAAGAAATAATGATAAATAAATATTTAAGGTGTGCTAAAGTAAAATTATCTGATTATTTTATTTGATAACAAAAGGATTATAAATAATACCAAAATTTTTATGATTTTATAAAATAAAATTTTACACAAATATATACATCAAAACTTACATCATTAACGGTAAATGCCATCCTGTGCTTATCTTTTAATCAAATAATAACTATAGACAAATACTTTTTTGAATTTGATAATGAAAGTAAAAAATTCACCAAAATATAGAAAGTGTTTGACAATTAATCAAAAGTTATCCTTTTAAACAAAGGAATAAATTATATTGTAAAATATTTCCCACAAATATATTTATTAAAATGACTTTAAAGTGCAAAAATAAAAAACAAAATATTATGCTTTTGAACAAAGAACACTATATACAAACAAATCTCTAAATTAAAAAATAACCGCTATAAAAGAAAAGAGGTTGAAACATGGGGGTACGTTATTTCTCTTTCATCCTCTTAACAAGAATATTTCGACCGAAATGATGAGAATCATTGTGGAATTATGTTTCTTAAGTTGGTAAAATTACCCTTACCTCCTTCTTATGGGTTTCTTTTAATTATATAATTCTTTTTCTAACTTTAACAATATTTAAGTATAGTTATATCATAACATTTTTCAGATCCCATAAAATGCCACTTTTATCGGAATGTAAAAATGAATTTGAAGAAATGGTTTGCTTCAAAAATGCAATGGAAGAGGTAACATCTCAACCTTTGTGGATGAAATCCCATCAAATAGAACGCCAACAATGGAATCCATACTCTCAAGAAGGAGGTACAACTTGTGCTATTTCTGGAGACAATTTTGTTGTTGTTGGTGCTGACACTCGTATGACACAATACGATATCAATATTATTTCTAGGGATGCTGAAAAAATCCATATTCTTAATAACAAAATAATCCTTGCAACTGCTGGTTTTTATGGTGATGTTTTAGAACTTAATAGAGTTCTTGAAGCTAGGCTTCATAAATTTAGATTTGATTATAGAAAAGATATGACTGTTGATTTATGTTCTGAACTTTTAGCAAGAAATCTTTACTATAAAAGATTTTTCCCATTTATTACAGGATCAGTTTTAGCTGGTATTGATGAGAAAGGTAGTTTTTTTTTTTAATTCTTTATTAACTTATTTTTTTTTAATTTAGGAAAAGGAGCTGTATATTCATATGATCCAATTGGTTGTATTGAACGCACACCTTACACAGCTTCAGGAACAGGAGAACCATTAATTATGCCATTCCTTGATTGTCAAGTTGGTCATTGTACAAAGTCAGGTGATGGTGAAAGACCACAACTTACTATTGAAAGAGCTACCGCTTTAGTAAAAGACGTCTTCCGTATGGTTGCTGAACGTGAAATTGGAACCGGTGACAAAATTAATTTGGTTATTGCTGAAGCAGGGAAACCAATAAAACATGTTTTCCTACCTCTTCGTGAGGATTAAAAAATATTATTTTTATGTGGGAGTGGTCGATGTAAAATAAATTATTTTAAAACGTTATTAAAATTGAGTATTTGTAACTTTTTATTTATAAATAACCCAAATAAAGAATAAATTTTATTTTATAATTTTTATTAAGGAGGATGTTGTCAATTGAATAATGGTTGGTACATTCCATATATTATATAATAGTGTAATACTCACGTATCTTAAATATACGCGCATATATATTTTATCCACATATTTTAACTATACTTACTAATTATTATTTTGCCAACAAATAATATTGAATAAATTTCTTTATAAGTGATTTATAGCATTTATCTTTATTATATTTCTAATTGTTTGATCATATGTCAACAAAGTTGACAAACCATTATTATAATACTCCACATATAAATATATATATATATAATAATAATCTTTTAAATTTTATGTCATGTATAATATAATTGATTTAAAAAATTTATAGAAAAAATTTAACGTTTATATAAAGATTAAATATACAAATGTAAATATTTTTTTAAAAAATAATGAATACACTTGAATAAACATACACCCCCCTCTTTTTTTATTCATAGTTTTCTCAAGACTTTAATGAAATGCGATTGGAACAACATACATCTTCGACGTTTATCGGATTCCTTTCGTGTATCTTTTAATATTATTGATATGCCTCACTTTTATCTACCAATTATTAACTTTGCAATGATAAGGTAGTCTTTTTTTTTTCTTATATTATATTAATCTTCTTAATAATATTTTTTATTATAATTATTATTTGAAAGATTTGTTTGTAAAAAGATTTTTTTTTTATTAAAACATGTCTTCTATGAATGGATAAAATAAATGTCAAAAATGATAGATTTGTATACTCTATGTCTTATTTACTTTAAAAATCTCTTATTATCCTGTCATAATAATATTTTAGATTTTTAATTTATAAAACTTTTTATATGACTATTATTGGTGTTAAATATTTATTTACAACATTACTCGTTTATTTTTATATATAATGTGTTTATATTTTTTTTAGTAATATCTTGACATATGTTGAAATATTTAGTATTTATATTTTTTTATTATATGTAAAAGTATTCACTGTAAGAGGATAAAATAATTCTTATTTTAAATATTATTAAAATTTTATAGTTAAAACATTAAAATTTATTTATACATTATTTCTTTAAATTTATTTCTTTTTTTTTTATTATTTTAAATATTAATTTATGAATGATTAAACATTGTAGCTGAGTAGAGATTAGTAAGTGACGAAATTTTAAAACTTGTATATCAGTGATAAAATTATTTCCTGATAATATTTTTCTTTATTATGTATTTTATCATTTCTTTTGTGAGCATTGTGAAAGTGTATTGTTAGTGATGTTTTAATTTTGCTACGTATTTTGCACTTTTATTTAAAGTAGGATTTAAATATGAACTTGTATGTATTTTTATGTCATTAATATGACTTTTAGTACTATTTAATTTTTTTTTTTCAATATTCCTTATTGTATAATGTAGATTATATTTAATAATATTAATTAAGTATAAATGTAATCATAAATAATATATTTCGTCCTCCTTTTTCTATATCTTTGTATCATTGAAATATATAGAACAAGTTTGTTTTTACAATTATTCATAATATTTCTATTTTTATTGAACGACTAAAACCGATAAATGGATAGTAATTTTTTTTTAACTTTTAGGTATTTTTAAAGTATTAAATGAGGGTAATAATTATTAACCAATAAAAATGCTAATACGAAATTTATTTCGAATAAAAAATAAATTTATCTTATTTTTCCTGCTAGCTACTTTTTATTTTCACAAGTCAAATTGTGTTATAGCAAAAGAAACCACAAACATTGGACCCAAATTATTGATGGATGAGGGAAATTTTAACGATGACATCATCAAAATAGAAGGAAGCTCGATTTTTAATCATAAGGATAGTAAAATTAAAAAAATGGATGATGCAGTGTGTGTGGCGAAGCATGCTTTTACTTGGAATAAACTTCAAAGCTATAATAATTGTTACTACTCTCAAATTAATTTTGATCAATTTTGTGATTTGACACGTAATAGGTATGTTAATATTAAAAAAAAATCTGACCATTAAAAATTTTATTAGCTTTACATCGAAACTTCTTTTATTAATATTAACAAATATTGATAAATACTTTTTGGTTTTTTTTATTTGATAAAAAAGATTACATTTTGTACTAATTTAAAAATACCATTAGTCTACTACAAAAATTTAAAATTATTATGGTCTTGATTTTAATTTTAAATTAATGCTGTAACATCATATGGTTTCGTCTTGTGATTTTTTAATTGCACAAAAATTAAAATATTTCTAGTTATCAAGATTTACAAATTAAAATGATACACTTTCTAGTACCTCTATTTAACTTTATGTAGATTTAATCATTGCATAATTTTGACGAATTATTTATTTTATATTATATATTATTTAACTTTAAATTATTATATATTTAATATTTTTTTTCCGAGAGATATTACTTCTATTTTTTTAATAGTTATTCTTAATGTTGGAATAATAACTTCTATACGATATCTCTTTATATTCTACGTTATTATATATTTATATATTTGTATAGTTTGTATTTTTTACTTATTTTTTTTTATAATAAATTAAAAAATTATTTTACTTATTTGCATTACAAAGAATGGTATTTAGTATAATTTTATTATTTCCACGTTATAATCATTGTATATATATTTATAAACTTTTTTTTTCCATAATTTATTCTAGAATATATTATTAGTTTTTCATTTTAAAAATTTTTCATATTTATTTAATAAATTATATATTGTTTGCAAATGTTAAATTAACAATTAATATAAATATTTCACAGAAAAAGTTTAAAAATTTTCTAATAATTTCTGATTTTTTATTAAATTGTTTAATAATTTATTATTATAGATTCATGTCAGAGGATAACAAAATTATAGAAGAAAATGATTGTAAAATAGAAAAAGAGGATATTCATTTGGAACATAAAGCTAATCTTACCAATGGACCTTGTACACAATATAAAAATTTTAATTTAGAAAATAGTAAGGGAGATGTTACTTTTGATAGGACAATACAATCAAATTCGTTTGTTAATAATCATAATACTGGTATTGAAAATGAAATAGTTCCCAAAAAGAGCAATGAAAGGGGTGAGGGTGATTCTAACGCCACTAATAATGAAAAAAAAGAATTACAAATAGCACCATTTGATGAGTGGACGAAGGAGAAGTTAAAAATGAATGTTGAGTCAAATTATAAGGTTAATAATGTTGGTTCAGAAAATACATCTATAGTTTCATCTACAAAACCAGGAAATATTAATAAGCAACTCCCCCCTGTGACGACAAAAAGAAATTATGCAAGTAAAGAGTGTGGTGCTAAAGTATTACTATCTAATGATGAAGCTGAATTTAAATCAGCAATTTTAAATGATAAGGAACGTGACGTTTATATGAGAAATCCTTGTGAAAAGGCTCAACAAAAATTTTCTGTAATAGAACTTTGTGAAACTATTGTTCCTACTGGAATAGAATTAGCTAATTTTGAATTATTTTCCTCTGGACCTAAAGAATTTAAAGTTTTTGTTAGTGAAAGATTTCCAACAACTGAATGGCATCAAATAGGAGAATTTGAAATGATTAATAATAGAGAAATTCAAAAATTTGATCTTATTAAGACTGGTTTATATGTTAAATATGCCAAAATTGAACTTACATCACATTGGGGTAAAGAACATTACTGTACTTTGTCAATGGTTCGAGTTTTTGGTATTAGTATGGTTGAAGAGTATGAAGCAGAAGCATCTGTTATTAATAATATGCCTATTCCTCCAGTATCAGTGGTAAATTCTAATAATAATCAAACAGTTGACAATAATAATCAGCAATCAAAAGAAATAGTTGATAAAGAAATAAATAAATCTTCTAATGATGATGGTAGTGTTAAAACATTAGTTGATAAAGTTGTGAATGCTGTTGGTTCAAAGATTGGAAGTATTTTAAATACTGTAATGAAAAATGGTCAAATAGAAGAAAGATTAATAAAATTAGAGTCACTTACTTTAGAAGAACAGTGCACAAAATGTTTAGTAGAACATGAACCTATTTATTCATATGAACTATGCCATTTTTATAATTATGTTATACGTGTAATTTCTAGAAGAAACATAGTAAAAAATACAAATA
Organism: Strongyloides stercoralis; assembly: GCA_029582065.1. Classification (NCBI taxonomy): domain Eukaryota; kingdom Metazoa; phylum Nematoda; class Chromadorea; order Rhabditida; family Strongyloididae; genus Strongyloides; species Strongyloides stercoralis. The sequence continues at coordinate 5,302,117 of CM055866.1, read as the reverse complement.
AAAATAAAGTTATATCATCCCGTCCATTACCTTTAACATCAGTTAAAAAATATCGTGAACACGAAAAATATGTCAGAATGAGAAGAAGACAGAAAAGAAAATTGATATTTCAAAAATATTTAATAGAGAAAATTAAAAAAGAAGAAGAAGTTTCTAGTATTGAGAAGAAAATTATCTTTCAAAATGGAGGAGATCATTCATTGCCAGCTGCCAATATGAATTATAAAGAAAGTGTTTTTTTGAAGTTAAATAAAAGATTGTCAAATTTAGAATTAAATATTTCATTAACAAGTGAATATTTAAGTGAATTAAGTAAAAGATATGTTTCTCAGACATCTGATAATATGAAAATGCATGAGAATACTGTTAAAAAAAGTGAAGATTTAATAAAAAAATTGATGGGTAATTTTAAAATAGAAATTGATCAACAAATAAATTTAATGAAAGGAGAAATTTTGGCTTTTAAAAAAAATATTAAAAATTATCAAAAAATGGATTTTTTTGATAATAGTTTAAGTGTAACAAAACCTCCTGAAATTATTAATGATGACTGCCCATCAACTAGACATTTACTTAACAATAGTAATGATAAAATTTGGTCAACAGAACAAGTATTGCTTGTTGTTGTTGGAACACAATTTATTACAATTATTTGTATATTTCTTTTACAATGGATTTTTAGTTGGCTTTATTCTAAAAAAGAACAATCTACAAATGAGGAGGAAATTGATAAACTTAGAAATGAAATTGAAATGTTAAAAAATATTGTTTTAGAGGAAAATGATCAAGAGGGAAAGGAGATTGTTGAGGTAACCGGTGAATCACCACCAATTATAATAAAGAAAAAGAAAAAAAAGAAGAAGAAAACAATAATTATTGATAATGATTGGGATTCTGCTTTAGATAATCCATCACATCCATCAGAAACACCTACACCATCAGAATTATCAATAGAAACAGATAGAATACCATTAACATTATGTAATGAGAATGTTCCTTTTCAACAGAAACATAATTTACTTCTAACGGCAGATGGTTTTCAGATACATTCTAACAAAAAAAATTTAAAGAAAATTAATGCAAGTTTAATAATTAATCCTTAGAAACTATGTATATTAAAAATATCATTAATGTGCGGGTTAATATAAAATATTGTTTGTATTATTTTATGTTTACATTTTACTAATTGACGATTTTTAATTTTTCTTCATTTTTTTTTACAATTAAAATGAAAAGATAAGTATTTTTATTGTCAGAATTTTATTACTTATTATGAATTATTTTGATATATTTTAAATTAATATATATTATTGATGATTAATTAAGTATAAATATACTTATAAAATAAAATTTTTTAAAAATTTTAAGATGACTAATTAAATTGCTAAATAAAGAAGTCTCATAACACCAGCAGAAATTAATCCACATGTTGGAAGTGTAATAATCCAAGAAAATACAATTCCTCTAAATATTTTCCAATCTATATCTTCACCACTTCTTATCATACCAACACAAACAACAGATCCAACAAGACAATGTGTTGTTGAAATTGGAATACCAGCTTTTGAGGCTATTAAAGCTGTAACAGCAGCACCAAATTCAATTGTAAATCCGGAAGCAGGATTAATTTCAGACATATTTTGTCCTACTGTTTGTATTACACGATGTCCCATTACCCATAACCCAACACAAATAGATAAGACACCAAATAATAATACATATATTGGTGTTGCACCATTTTGATTAATATTACCATCTTGATAAAATGATATTAATGCAGCTAATGGAGCAATAGCATTAGCTACATCATTTGCACCATGAGCAAAACCGGCAAAACATGCAGTAAAAACTTGAATAGAAGAAAATATTTTTAATACTTGAAGTGGTGATTGCCTATCTCTTAATGGTAGGAGCCATTTAAAGAATCCTTTAACTGTACCATCCATTTTTTGTTTCTCATAAACTGGTACTTTATTTTTTTCATCATTAGATTCAAGTGATATATTTTTCATATCTAAATAAGCATCTTTTGGCACTGTTTTTTCAATCCATACACGTAGTCTTGGCTTTAATATAAACATTGTTAGAAGGAATGTTATTATACCAACAGCAAAAGCTATTCCTATTGAAATTCCAATAGGTATTTTTGGAATTCCTATTATTACTGATCCACTATATATTACAGCAAATGTATTAAAAGTTAAACAAACAAAATAAAAATATGGTATGACTCTTAAACCACAATGAAATGGATTATCTCTTCTTAATACTGTATGATCAACAATTGTATATATGATAACTGAGACACAGCCTGATAATAATGGTGATGCAACCCATGATATAGCAATTTTAACAATCTCCATCCATTGTATTCCTTCGAAACCTTTCATAGCCATAGACATTCCAACAGTTGATCCAACAATACCTTGTGTTGTTGAGACAGGCCATTTAGCAATAGTAGCAATGATTAACCATGAAGCACACCCAGCTAATATTGCTAATTGTCCAACTAATAGAACTTTAGGCTCATTACTATATAATGATGTATCAATAACATTTTTTCTCATTGAATCAGTCACATTATAACCAACTAAAATAGATCCTAATGTTTCAAAGATTGATGCAAGTATGTATGCTTGAATAAGTGTTAAAACTTTACTACCAACAGATGTACCAAAAGCATTTGAAACATCATTTGCACCCATACCAAACCCTAATAAGAAAGCAAGGCATGCTCCAACAATTAAGGCCCATAACACTTCATGTTGAAAGGATTTTAATGATTCAGTTGATGTTAATATGGAAGTCAATGTTGTTACATCCATTATCTTAAATTGATAAAAATTATTATTTAAAAATTTTTAAAAAAAATTAATTAAAAGGCAATAAACGGGGTTAATACCAATAAATAAAATAAAGCTTAATAAAGTTATTTTTAAAAAAAGTTGATCAATGATGATGTGAAAGATAATAACTCACCATATATTATAAGAAAGAAATAGTGTGTTTTGATGTTTAAAAGAAAATTAAATAGAATAAAGTTACATCATTAAGTTTGAAGATCATTTTGTCTGAGTTTTATTTCTTAAACTCTTTTAAAATTAATCTCTTCCTATACTAGATATTTAAGAATTATAAAAAGTAGATGTTAAGTCTTTTTGATAAGTGACTACCTCATAAATATTTTTGTAAAAAGAATTAGTTGTTTATATAAACAATAACAATACTATTTTTGTTAATTTATTTACATAACTTACCACTACTATTAGTGTAAATATATAATTGAACAATGGTAAAATAAAGTGGAAATAACTTTTAAAATGATTGAGTTAATTGAACGGTAAAAATGATAGTTTTATATAATAAAAATTGCAAATATAAATTTTTTTTTTTTAATTACAAAATTTAAAGATATTTTCTAGTTTTATCCAACGTATTATAGTTATATACTATTATAGTTATGAATTAAAAAAAAAAAAAAGTATTCTTGTTAATATTATTTAACCGTACTATTTTTTTTTAAAAAGTTATAGGAAAAAAAGGATAAATATTGAAATAGTAGTAATTAAAAAATTAAAAAGATGATTAAACATTATTACAAGGTCATTTAATATGATGACTAATTTTTATTCACCCATAAAAATCACAAATATATTTTAGTTATTTTAAAAATTATAAAGTTATGAAACAAATTTTGAATTTTTATCTTTTATAAAAAAAAATATTTTATATCATAACACATTAAAGAAAGAAAAATAAATAAATAAGTACTTTGAAAAATAAAGTTTTTAAATATTTTAATTCTAACTATATAAATTAGTAATGAATTATATTTACTCTTGATTAGAAATATATTACAAAATATATTTTTAATTATTTTGTTTATTATACACATTTTTACTTTAAAATATTTTCACAATTAACTTTTAATGAAAATAATTCGATTTTTATGGTAAGAAGTTTCATGAATTGGAAGTTATTCTTATAATTTTCTTAAATACTACTTTTTAAATAATTAAAGATCACTTCTTTTAATATTAAAAAGATATTATGCACCGCCTTATTCGTATATTTTTTGTTTATTATTGTAGTACTAAACAATAATTATAAAACTACGTAATAGGATACTTATGGCAAGCTTATTAAATTAAATTACACGTTATCATTTTCATTAAAAATTTTTCATTATAATAATGTTGAATATTATCTGATAAAAAGATTTATAAAAGATCCTGTTATAAAAAAATATACTTTTTTAATACAAAATCTAAAAAATCATGCAAAATTTTAAAAAGTTACTAGTCTTTTTGTTTTTCTATATTTTATCTCTATTTTTTTGTGATAAGAAATTCAAACGTTTATAATATAAAAGTTAAATATTTAATTAATTAAATATTAAAAGTTGGTAGTTTCTTATTTCTCAAACTATTATTTGTTTAATAAATTAAATACAATATAGTTCTGTTACGCATTCATTAAGAATAATTATTAAAATAAATGATAAAAATTATTAAAATCTATATATAAAACTATACATTATATAAAGTGTGATAAAAATTTTTTGTACTTTAAATAATAATAAGTAAATTTATAGCTACTATGATAACAATGTGAAAAGATTAGATTTGATTAATGGTAGATGAATTTTTTATCCATATATATATCAATTAAAAAGTTGTAAATTTTTTTACCTGTCTCTGAAATTTTTTTAAAAGTCAATGATAATAAATATTTATTTGAATTTCATTTTCAAAAAAAAAAAAAAAATGATACAATTCTTATTCACCAAGTTTTTAAAGAACATTTTAAAATAATCTGAAATATATGTATAAGAATGCATGCATATGTGTAAAAATGTATAAAAATAAGGAAAAATATTTGTTTAAATATGTATTATTAATAAAAATAATCCAACCTTTAATTTTTTTGTTTATTTTATTATAAAAATTATGACTGAAATGTTATAAATTATCTAAAAAAATTAAATGCAAGTAATAATTTTATCTATAAATATCAAAAGAGTTTTTTTTCTATTTGAAAATAATAATTGAAAAATTTTTTTTTAATCCCTTAATAATAATATTTAGTTTTTAAAAATTCTTTAGACAAATTTTTATATTATAAAATTTATGGCGTGATTCATTTTAGATTAAAAATAAAATAACATTTAAATCTATCAATTAAACAAATTATCTTAAAAATTTATCACAATTAAATCTTCTCTATAAATATATCAATTTATATTGTTTAAAAAATATAAAATTAATAATACTTATTTTCATAAATAATTCTGAAGGCAAAATTGAGCAACATTTATTTACACATAATTATGCTATAAAAATCTTCCGTTATTTTATTTTTCAAATTGTTCCATATAAATCTATTTGAAGAAACAATTATAAGTACACAAAAACATTTTGATTGTTCTTACGTCTTTCAATAACTTTTTCATTAATCAAATACTCTATTTGTTCTTTAATTAATTTTTTGTTTGGATAAAAAATGTTTTTAAGCATCCGTACAACTTCATTCTCTAGATAAATGATATCACACTCCTTGCGCATTTTCATTATCTTTATAATAGCTTCCTGTGTACGTAATTCACGTAATGTTACTATCTCATCTTGTTCTAATTGTGAAGATACCTCCGCAGCAAGTTGTAATCTCCCAATTAAATTTAATTTACCACGATTTTGTACTACATTATTTTTTACGATAAAAAAGTCATAATTTATCCAAAATAATGTATCATCTTTAAAATTTCGTGAAGCTACACTTTCACAGTCCGTTAATAAGACTTGTGATTTAATTTTTGGAAAAGCGGTTAGTGAAACTAAAGTTCTTGTTAATTCATTAATTGGTAGTTTAGTGGCAAATTTCAATGCTTCAAATGATAACTTTTCTTTTGAGCAGTAAAAGAAAGAGTTTATCACAGCCATTTGATATGCAGACATATCAAGGTCATACTTCCCGTTATTAGAAGTAAATGTCATTGTACCGTGTGACCATTGATGAATCCAATTTAATTTTCTTCCTTTATGTTTAAATTTATATAAACTTTCTATTGAAAGCATTGCTTCCTCAAGATTTTCATTCAATGTTACATTTACAAAATCCTTTCCTCGACCCCAAGCACCTTCATTGAGAATTTTGACATTCAATAAATCTGGTATATCTTTTTCATTTGTTGGGACATCCCTATTGTTATTCTTGCTATTTTGAGATGTTTTAATAAATAAATTAAATTCTTTATTAAGGTCAAGATCCTGGAGCATCCTGTACATTTTACCTATAGTTTCTGTTGGCATTCCACAAACTTTAAATTGGTTAACAATATATTCTTCACGCTCAATATCAGTATAAGCTTCCATAATTAGGCGCCTTGATAAATGATTTTTATGATATTTGATAAAAATATCTTTACTGTTGACGTACTTTAAAACAACCAACAAATCATTCAATTTCTTATCAATTTCTTCTGATGACAATCTTTTAGATAAACCACTTTTTCGTAGTAATAAATCACAATAATTAGCTAATAATTCAGGACATCTAGACTCTACATTACATCGCCCTTTAACTCTAGTGGGAATTTCCATTTTAAAAACATCAGTACTATTAGCAACAATTTTAAATGCTACATCACGTACAGTCTTAAAACGTATATCACCACAAAATGCTTCATCAATTAGCCTTGTAAATTTATTATACATATCAAGAAGTTGTTCTACAAATTTCTCTGGATCAGAAGCCACAGTCAAGGCATTTTCACGCATTGTAGATAGACCTTCATCAGTGATATAATCTTTTAAAATATCAAGGACACAATTTATTTTATTATCCGTCTTATTTAAAGCTTTATATATAATGGCTAATCCGGGTACATCATTATTTTTTATCAATGATCGTACTTCAGCCAAAATTTCATCTGCAAATTGTGTCACTAAAACATTAACAGTAATTTCCTCTAATTCTTTTAGTGATTTGGGGTCTGCATTTAAATATTTACGAGCTCTTTGTTCTTCTTCATCTAATTTAGAATTTATATAATTAAGATACTCCCGTATACCAGTTTCCATTCTAACTTCACCAGCCTTAATATTATAAAATTCTTTTGTACATTTCAAATAGTTATCTAGAAATGTATCATAATATACTTGCAATTTACATTTTTGATCAGGATACAATAAAACAAATGACAATCTTACTCCAATAATTAGATTTTCATCAATTGAAATGCCATTCCTTTCATCTGTTATCAATTTTTCAACACTTGCCCATAATGTTAATTTAAGTTGTGAAAAAATCATATCACTCCATATAGTGTACATTAACCCTTGAACATCATGCTCATTATTTCTAGGGCCTTTAACAAAGATATCTTGAAGTCCACATCGAAAACTATTCTTCTTATACGTTTTTACTTTAAATGGAAGTGGAAGGTATTGGGAAAGAACATAAAAACGATCCCATTCCTGTATGTATAACTTTAATACTTCTATATTATTTCCATTAGAACGAATTCTCTAAAAAAAAGGAAGAAATAATTAATAAACATTCTATAATAATATTGGACATACTTTTTCAGCTAAAGAAACATAAATTGAAAATTCACAATGAAGACGTTTGTTTATCTTTTCTCGGCCCTCATCATCCCATGTGCAAATATTGAAAATTAATGAAAATAATTCATGCCACTTTTGACGGGAAACATTCTATAAAAGGTATAATAATATATATAAAACCTTACAAACAAACCCTTTGGTCCATTAAATCACGGACAATAACTAAAGCTGATTCCCAGTAGGTGTCAAAATCAATAGATCTCCCTGCATAAGGATGACTTGTAGTCTAAAAAAAAGAGCAAATTAGCATTACATAAAATAAAAATTAATAAAATGATGACATTTCCAACATATAGTTAACAAAGTCAAAAATATAGTTGAAAAATAAGGAAAAAATATAAAACATACCTGAGTTTTTTCATTCTTAGGAACAATATTTTCATTAGATGGTGCTGTACAAGTCATGGCTTTTAATAAGTAAGTTAAGAATAATTGGCTAAATTATAAAAATTAAATAAAAATATGTTATGTTTCTGTAGTTAACTAATTTTTATTTTTACTATCAGAAGTATATTTTTGTCCAAGAGATATTCTCTTTAAGATTTAATCGTTTAAAATCACGTAAAAGAGGAGTGTTAAAAAAACATAACTATTATCCTATCCACATTTTGGTAGATAGATTTAATGATTACTTCAAAATATTACCAATAGTTTAAAAAAAACTTTTGGAAATAAGATGATTTTTAAATCTTTCTAGATATTGTAAAAATTTAATTTATAAAATCTCATATAATTTTACAAGTACTGACAAAAAAACAATTTTATTTTTTTTTCATAACAATAATTATTATATAGTATCGGTTAGAAATGATTTATTCACTATTTTATTTGCCTCTTTTTTTTAATTAACATCTTTCTACATTATTGACATTAAAACGAAAAGTTTGAAAATATTTTTTAACTTTGAAAAAGTTTTGAACAAACAACTTTCACAATTTTTATATTCATTTGAAAAAACTGATTTATTATAAGTTATTTTGATTTTTAAATAACAATCAATTAAATATATCAAAACATTTAGTACATTATTTATAGAAAATAAAGTTTTTTTATATAACAAACGATTTATTTTTATCTAACTCTTATTATTTTTTTTTATTTTGTTATTACTATTATTGTTTAACCAATATTTTTTATTTTTTAAGTTCCATTTCAAATTATATGTTTTATGGAATCAGTTAATTAACACCATAATTATTTAACTTTCAAAGAAAATTTTTTTTATAAACTTATAGATATAACTTGATAATTTTATGTTAGTAAATTACTTTGTTCTATAAAATATCACATTGTATTTAAAAAAGTGTAAAAAAAAGAATCGTTTTTAAGATTATAAAATATAATTAATTAAATGTATGATTAAAAATTTAAATAAACAAAAAAATTTTTTATACAAAAATATTTATTTATATTTATTATTCTTGGAATTTTCTTTTTTCAAAATTTTTTTAAAAACTTTCAATAAAGAAAATAATTTGATAAATTATGACATTTCTTAAAGTTTTATTTGGTTGAAATTAGTTTATTGTAAAAGAAAAATTCAATAATCGGTTTTTGATGCTAGATAAAATAATGTAGAAGAAATATATATATAAATTATTAAAAAAAAGACTATTAATTTTTTTTGTTAATTGAGAGTTTTAATTGTATTCTAAGTACTAAAAAAAAAGAATAAAATAAATGATGATAAAAAAAAGTTATTTTGGTAGGTTTTTTGATAAATCTCTTGGTCTATCAAACTCCAAACTACTTGAATAAATTATCATTATGATAAATATTATTATCGGTATGAAAAGGAGAATAAGAATACAAAAACATTTAAGTGTAATTTTGGTTTTGGTTTGAATTAATTCTATGATTTTGTTTCTTTTTGACATACATGTATTCCTTTTTACTGTTATTTTTCTTTTAGTTGCTATAATAAGTTAAGATAAATTAGATTTTTAATTAATAAAGTTAACTATTAAATGAATACTTACTAGTATTAGAAGATTTTGGAAGAGAAACAGTTGAATTTTTTACTCCATTTATTGAAAAATGCTTTCCATTTGATTGTAAATTTTCAGCATTTAAAGATACTGGATCTAGGGAAGTGGATGTTTCTGTATATGGATGTTGTTGTGATACTTTTTCTAGTGACAAAATTGGATAAATTCCTTCTCCTTCTGGTGATATACTTGGATGCCTTCTTGAGGAATATCTTGTTAATTTTCTATTATTAATTAATACATTTTGATATGATGATCCTTTATTATATAGATTATCTTTTTCTGGATAAAGTTTATTGTACATTAATTGATTATTTAATGGAGTAAGACGGGTATTCAAATTAACTTTTGGCTGATTTATAGCAGTTGTTGGCCTTTTTATTGTTTCATCAATTGTAGGTATCTTCATTTTTTCTTTTTTTCAATTGTTAGATTATAAATAGCAATATATATTATTATAATTGTTTAGTAAATCTCATTAAAAATACATAGGAAATATAAAAAGTTTTAAATATCTAATGATGTGAATAAATATTATTGTCATATAAAAAAAATTATTTAATATAAATATAGTCCGTGCCGATATATGACAAAAAAAAATTATTTAAAATTAAAAAAGGTATCAACATTTTTGAGTTACTGCTTATAGGTTACTATGGATTCAGTCATAAAATAAGAATGTAATAATAAATTAAATTAGATTTGTTAAAACAAAAAAAAATTAACTACAAAATAACAATTTAATAAACATGTTGCTATTTTAAAATTTATTGTCTATAATATTTCTTTTTTTAATTCTTTTTTTCTTCCATAAAATAAAACAACACTTTTTTTTCAGACAAAATGAAATTAAATAAAGATAAGGTAAAAATTATTATATAAAATATTATTATCTTTAATTAAATATTAAGAAAAAACAGAATTTTACCCATGAATTACCTTTCATACATCAAAATAAAAATTTAAACATTTATCATTAAAAATGTTATTTTTAATATTTAAATAGAAGTTGGAGGAAAATTTATGAAAAATACAATATTAATTACTTTAAAAAAAATATTAAATTAGAATTGAAATAACGAATGTTTTATCGTTATTATTTATTATTAATTTAGTATGATAAAAAAAAATATTTTTGTTTAAATAATTAATAAAATGCACTGATTTTCTTTTGCCTCATTTAAAATATAAATAAATTTAATAAATTTTTTTTCAATTGATAAGTTTATGATAATTTTTTTGACTATTGTACTATTTACATTTTTATTATAAAAAATTTTAAGAGGAAAATAAAAGCTTAATTAAATGTTAATGTTTAAAAATAATTTTTTATTTGTAATTTAATAGTTATACATTTTTTTTCACAATTAAAAGATATGTCTTTCTTTCTTATTTTGATTGATTTTGATAAAAGACAAAACTAAAAGTACAGTATTTTTTTAAAAATCTTTCAGATAATTTTAGTGATGTTAAGAAAAAAATAATATATCTCTTTAAAAAGAAATTTTTTATTAAAAATATTGTTAAGAAATAAAATAAAATATCAATTTTTTAAAAGTTTAAAATATTGAATAGTTAAAAATAAATGCTAATGTTCAACATAAAAATAATAGCTTTTATACTATTATTTTTTAATTTTTTACCAACTTTATATTAAAAAAAAGATTATAATTTGCTAATAAAAAGAAAAAAAATTATTTTACACTCCTTAATATATATTCTAATAATTTTTTTTAAAAAGCTATTTATATTCTCATAGATAAAATTTTACCTTCTGGTTGAAATGTTTTTGATAAAAAAATAACTAAATTTTTATTATTAATTAACATTTTATAGATGAAAAAAAGTAATTTTCCATTGTCAAAATATTTTTTAAAAATTTATCTTACAAAGATGTTTTTTTTTTTATAAATATAAAGGGAGTGTATAAAAATAGTGGATAGATATACTATTAGATGTATTTTTTTTTAAAATTGTTTACATCTTGAAGTACAATTTACGGGAACATGTACCTTCAATTGGTTCTTTTGTAGATGCTTCGGAATTTTTGTTATTTTAATAAAATTTATGTTTTGGTTGGTGATGAATAAAATTTGTAGTATTCCTATTATTAAAACAATTATTTTTATCATTTCTTCTTTTTTTTTAACATTTATTAATAAGATAAAACAAAATTTTTTAAGATTTCCATTTATTTTAAGTTAAAAAAAATAATTTTAAAAATAATCGGTTTTTTTTATCCATACAAAGATTACATATTTTTATTTAAATAATATTATTTTATATTTTTAAGTGTAAGAAAAGATTATATCAAATTTTTTTTTGTAATACTTATTTAAAATATATATTATATATTTATTTCCTCTCTCTCTTCTTTCATTCTTCTTTTTTTTTAACCACTTCTAAAGCAATTTTTTTATTCCTTTTTTTTTCATAATAATATATAACTAGAAAACAAAATAATGTGTAAAGAGATGAAATAATATAGGTTTTTAAAAGTCAAATTTGGTCAAGGTGCTTAAATATAAGGTAGAATGAATTGAGAAACCATCTACTAGATATGTTATAAATTTTTTTGTATATTTATTTATATATTTCTACAAGGGGAAGATAGATAGATTGTCATTTTTATATTTATTTTAAAGTAAAATATTATGTAAAAAGAAGGGGGGATGATGTAATTTTTGATAACGTATAGAGAGGGTGTGCAAATGAAGTAGTAAAATGAATATATATATATTTAATATTTGTGGATAGTTAAAAGAAAGGGAGTCGTCTAAAAGAATATATATATATATGTGTTGGGTTAGTTTTATATTTTTGTTGGTGTGGAAATGTAATATAAAGGATACTTCAAGTAACGTAAATCATTAATTTTTGCGCATATATTATATTTTATGAATAAAGTCTTCATACGACGTTCAAGGTTTCTTCCTAAATTTCACCATGAAATTTTATTTGGTACTAAAATATTATTTTATTTGTACCACGTTTTAATGCATCTATCATAGTAGTATCGTTTATTGGAAGAGAAAGCTTGATAATCTTCATATACAGAGAAACATTATATATACCCCTATTAACTTTTTTTTTATTTTATTAAAAAAAAAGTTCTATTATATTAAATATCGATATATCTTTTTACCCTTAAATATCATCAATGATCATATACATTTTTAGTTTATGTAACCCCTATCAAATTACACTAGTAGTCCTAATGTGTCATTTGTATGTCATATTATTTTCACCTAAAAAAAATTTTTTTTTTTCAATAACTTTTATGTTCAAAAAATTACCACTAATCATTTTATATCTTTAAATATAAACAATTATCTCTTCCAAACCCACTTCTTTAACATATTTATTTTTATGTATTATTTTATTTATAGATATATTTAGTATAGTAACACTTTTTGCATTATTTTAACAAAAAAAATTTTTTTCTTCTTCTTCTTATAACATTTTAAATTTTTTAGGGTACTAATATTTATACACCCAATTTCTTTCCACTTTTTTGGCATACATATATATGTACATTCATCTATAAAATACATTATAAAACTCCTTCTGTTTAATAATATTATATTACTCTTATAAATATCTATATTTTCAACTTTATTATTAATATACTTTCTTTTAAAGCATACAAATTTTATACAGAAAAAATAACGGGACATTAACTATTTCAAATAATTATTTTGTCCAATATCCTTATGTCATATTCTTTCCCTTATTATAATTAATTATTTTAAACATTTTTAAATTCTTCTTTATATATAATATTAGTAAATATTGTAAATCTAAGTTAAGTCTAACTATTTGTTAATAGTATAAATAACAAAAAAAGAGTTTATTAAATATGAATCCAATATAATAGATCTCTAATCTTTTTTTTCATTCAAAATATTATATAAAAAAAACGATATTTTTATTGAGGTTAACCTACTGATCATATAAAAGAGATAATTTATACTCATTATTTTTCTTTTTTTTCTACCCATAACTATTGGGGTTTTCTTTATTTTTGATTCTTTTTTAAAAATGCATATATACATATATATTTTCTTTTTTAACCTAAGAAAGATGCAGTTATCAGGTTGTACATGGTATAATAAATATTTTTATATAGATACTTTTGATAAGACTTTCCAGAGAAAAAAAAAGATGTATAAAGAAAAGTTCTTTTTTTTTATTATTATTCTTTTATATTACAACATAACTTAGTAACCCCAATGATATTTTTCTCCTTGATGTATAAATATATATATGTATATAAATATATATTTCAACTCATTCCTGGTTCCTCTTACTCTTCACTCTCATATTAAGACCGATTCCCCAAATTCCTTCTATTAACTTTTCATCCCTACACCGCAACACTACACCATATTACATAACAATTATCTAGTAGATGGAGAAAAAGTAAGAAAATCCACAAACACCACAGATTAACATTCATCTCTACCCTTCCATCCCCTCACTCCAACTAATATTACATGCGATCTAAATTTTTATTTAGTTACCCTACCAACTGTCATTTTTCTTTTACTTTCCAAAAAAATTTACCACTATTAATAGGAATGTATAATAGTTTCAATATTAAAAAAAATAATAATAATAGTCTAAAGATATTTCATTATTATTTTATTTAATATAGAAATGTTTTATAAAATTATGGGAACATAATTTACCATACCCTAAAACATATTTTATCTTCCATTCTTTTAAGCTAATTATATTAAAAAAAAAGGAGAGAAAAAAGGAAACAACTTTTTTTTTTTTCACCACATAATTTTTCCCTCTCTCTTACCATTCAAGTCAAATAAATATGCGTTACATCAAAAAATAAAAAAAAAGAACCTTCAACATTATTAAGTGATGCCACCCTACAACATCTTCCTATGGGAGAATGATATTTTATATGTGTAGATATAGAATTATTTCAAATATTAACATTTATGTATATATAATGTATATATATTTTTATTTTTAAAATATTAAAATTCATATATATATATTTATCTTTTCTATATTATAAAGTTATTATTTCTTTATGAAGTTAAAAAAAATATTAAAAAAAAGTTTCTTTTGGTAATTTTAAATGTTAAAATAATAAAAATGTTATTTTAATAACTTTATTTTAACTTATTTTTAATGTTATTAGTAATTATAGGATACATATATATATATTAACATAATATTTCTAAAAAAAAAAAAGAGTACATATATATTTATATATACATTTACATATACAGTACATTTCTGAGAATTGGATAATATATTTTAAAAAAGAAAAGAGGGGTCTCTTTTTTATTATAATGCGAGAGTAATATAGTATATATTTGTTGTTTTTAAACAACCAAATGGGAAACACTCTTATTTTATGGGACACAATAGTAAAGTTTTGTTCTTTTAACTTTTCCTCTCATTTTCTTATTTACTATTATTTTAAGTATTTCATATTTTTAGATATTATCATTTTAATATTACATGTATAAATTCCCCATAGTTTTTTTCTTTTATCTACCCTTTATTTCAATCATTTTTATATATTTTACTTTATTTGATTATATTTGATTACCATTTTTTTTTTAATATGCAAAGCGTCATGTAAAGATTTTTAACAAAATAAAAAAAAAATTATAAAATTATTTTAAAGGGGCTGTTAGGAAGGGGTAAAAATTTTATATTACCACACATACATTCTTTTAACTGCAAATATTCAATTATATCTCTATATGTTACCTTTTGATAACAAAAGGTCTTTGAACAAAAAATTTGTCTTTCCACCACCATCATCATCAGCATCTCTCTCTCTCTCCATCTCCATCTATTTTTCTATCTCTCTCTTTTTTTTTTCTTCTATTTTTCATATATATAATTTTATTTATCAACCCCTCTTCCTGATATTGACATATTTTTATTATTCTTTTTTATTTTTTTTTTTTTAGGTAAACATCTCATATATGGTTTCAACAACCCCGGTGCAGGATGTGTGTTCACCATCCCTTTATCACAATGTAAATAATAATAAGGATATCTTACCATCTGACAACATAAATTATGATAGATCATCTAAAAAAGAGAATACCTCAATTAATTTTTCATCCCCTAATGATGTATCTGTGGGTGTATCTTTAGGCTTGCCACTTCCAACATCCAAATCATCGACAGAAGGGATGGAGGAAGGGACAGACAAATGTCAAGATAGTCAAAATGAAAGGACACCTTTATTAGAATCATCAGAAAGAAATGTTAAGATTAATAAAAATAAGGAGTGTGAAAATAATAATAATAATAATGTTAATAATAATAAAGAATGTATTGTTGTTAAGGTAGAAAATGATATTACTAATAACGGGATAAATAATGGTAATAATGTTAATAATAATAATAATAGTAATTCAAATATTATGAATAGTAAAATAAATAATGATGGAACATATAAAAAAGTAAGAAATGTTATTCAATGGAGATTATTAGGATCTTTTGATAATGAAGAAGAAATGCTTAAAGTAAGATGTACACAAAGAGTTTCTAAAAGAAAAACTGATACAATAAGAAATGGTGTTAAGTTAACATTTAGATGTAATGTATGGAAAAGAACTAGATGTACTTATCAAATGTATGTTTTATATAGACATGATAGTAAGATTGATTTATATGAAACTGGTGTTCATAATCATGAAATTTCTACAAAAGCAAAATATCCTAATCATACACCACAGACGTATTTAAATGAAAGATCAAAAAAATATTTGTTAAGTTTGAAAGAAAGTAATAGTAATAATTCTATTAAAAGGCCAGCTTCTAATGATGGAATAGCTAATATTGTTAGGGATGCTAAAACAAGAAAAATGTCACCTATAATTAATGTTAAAGATGAATTTATAGAAGATTCAGTACCAGAAAGTAGTGGAAATACACCATTAAATACAATATTAAAGTCAATTGTAGTTAATGAAAAAATACAAAATATTGCAAAATCTATTGATACAGGAGGAATAGAATCTTGTGAAGTAAATTGTTCAAAAAAATCTCAATCTAATTCAAATACATTAATAACACCAAAAAGTCTAGATGAATCACCATTAGATTTTTTAAGTGCATTTCCTAGTATTTATGCTTACACAAATACCTCCTCCTCATCATCTACATCAACTGCCTTTACTCAGGGTTCATCATTAATCGTAAAAACGACAGATGAAGAAATTAATGCAGATTCTGTCCCAGAAACAATACATAGTTCTACCTCATACTCTTCCGGTGATGCTTCACCTGTCAATACTTCTTCAACAATTCACTCACCAACATCCAAATTTTCTCTTGAAGATAGTGAAACTTTATCACATTTATGTAAAATAGCCCAAGAATTAGATTTACAATTTTCTTTTCGTGCTACTAATGGTCTTCGAGAGTATTGTTTCCAATTAAATGATACATCACAATCATTTCCAAAACTTATTCTAATAGATTATGGGACCTCTATTCAAATAGAAGAACATTCAATAAAAATTTCAGAAACAGAAAAATGGTTAAAACAAGATTTTAATCAATTTATATGGGCTTTAAGAGGTAAATGTTGTTATATGATTAAACAACAATCTAAACAAAATAGAAAAGGCTTTAATTTTAATTATACAAACTTTGGAACTAATACTTATTTCGGTGTTTAAAAATAATTGGTGCTAATTTACTATCCTTCTAAATATCAAATATATATATCTCAACTTGTTTTTTTTTACTATATATGTATTCAATTTAACAATATAATCCTACACCTCATTATTATTATCTCATACATCTAAAAAATTTTATTTCATATATTTTATACAATTTTATGCTTTATATTAATTTCTTTTTTTTTTTATAACAATTTTTAAAGGAAACTATTGTTGGAAGAATTATTATATACCATCAAATATATTTATTTTTTTTATAATATTTATACTAATTATATGTAGGAATATTGTATTGAAAAAGTTACATAAAAAAAAAATTTTAACTACGGTGATTTAAAAAAAATATTGCATGACCTTATTTTAGATAGTAACAAAAAAATGATGGAAAAATATTATTTTTTATAAATTTTTATTATACCTTTTAATATAGATCTCAACTTTATGATGAGGCATTAAAAAATAAATAATAACAAATTTTCGAATGCTTTTTTAGATACAATATTTTTTTAAAAAATAAAAATTATATTATTTATAGTAATGTTTTACCATTTCCACTGCCGTTTTATCATTTATATTCTTTTATTATTTTATTTTATAATTATTTGTGAATAAAAATTTTATTTAAATTAAAAACATTATAAATATGTTAAAGTATAAAATTTATTTTTATCATCTTATTAAATATAACATATATAACACATAGTTTTTTTCTTTTTTTTTGAATAATTTATATAATGGAGGTTAGTAGTAATACAACAAAAAAACCAAGAACAAGATTTAGAAATAGAAAAAGAAACTTTGACAGTAATAATGAAGGACAGGTATCTGTTGAGAGGGATAGGACTTTTGAATGTGAAGATGAAAAAGAGGCTCCATTTGAGAATGCCTTTAAAAATGCTACTATTTCTTTGTATCAGGGTGGTAGAAAAAATGTTCCTCTTCCTCCTACAACTGTACAAGTTGAGCATAGTAATAAAAGTGAAAAAAACAAAGCACCACCTACTAGTCAACAACCACCACCACCACCACCAGTTCAAGTAACACAACCACCTGTACAAGAAGGTTCAGGTCAAGAAAAAAAATTATCTGGAAAAAATATATCTGATTTGGCAGTGACATTTGTTGATAAATTAATTGATGAAGGTTTAGATAGATTAAAAAAAGAATTTTTAGAAATAAATCGTATAATACCACAAAAAAATGAAATTACTAATTTTTTAAAACCAGAAAATTCAATAAAAAATAGAAATCCTAATGTACCATGTATTGATAGTACACGAGTAGAGTTGACAAATCACACAACAGACTATATTCATGCTAATTATATTGCTACATTATCTAATCCTAAACGTTTTATATGTACTCAGTGTCCAACTATTGATACAGTCAATGATTTTTGGTTAATGATAGCACAACATGATGTATCATGTATTGGAATGATAAGTGATATGTCAAAAGGAAATAAAGATAAATTAGAATTATACTTTCCAAATAAAACAAATCGTTCCTACAAATTTGGGGAAGTTAAAGTTACTTGTAAAAAAAGAGAAAAAATGTCAATAAATAATGAGTTAAGAAGGACTACATTAAAAATTCAATATATGGATAAAAAATTAGATGTTTTACATTATCATTGGGCTTACTTTCCAGATAAGACTGTTCCTACAGTTTCACAAACTCCATTTCAATTATTAGGATTTTTAAGATTTTCTAAAACTCCAATAGTTGTTCATGATGCTCTTGGTACTGGGAGGGCAGGAATATTATGCTTAATTGAAATATTTATGGAAAGTCTTATGAAGGGAAAAGAAATGGATTCATTACAACAATTATGTGAAAATTTAAGAACATCAAGAGCCTTTGCTATGGAACATGAAATTGTAAGTTTTTTAAAATATATAATAAACAATATATAATTAAATTTTAGCATTACTTTTATGTTCACTCAATTATAATAGATTATTTAAAAAGAAAAATAAATTTCCAGTCTTCACAATTACTTTTAGAATTCATAGATTGTTATGATAATGCTGTAAAAAAACATGAAAAAACATTAAACAAATAAGAAATCTACCTTATCAACGTTATTACATATATATATAACATTCAAGTTGGAATTAAAAAATTAATTTATCATATAGTATATACATGAATACTTATTTCAATATAACAGATAACATAATAAAATGTTTGTCAATATAATAAAATATATAATTAATTTACTTTTATTGAGTTGTTAAAAAAAATAACAAAGGAAAAAATATTTATTTTAATTGTCATTTCTTTCTTTTTTTTGAGATTTAATATTAATTATAATTAGATTAAAAAAAAATTCCTACAATTAACTAATTTTTTTGAGATTCACTTTTCTCAAGAGAAAGTTTATTTAACAAGTTTATGATATACTGACTATCACAACGTTTTTTTAAAAAGGGATGTTCTAACAACTTTGTTGCTGATAACCGTAAATAACTTTTTTTGACACAACATTTTGAGACAAAATCTCTTAAATCTTCTGATACATCTATATTACTTGGAAATGTTGGCTCATCACATTCAAGTATTTTTTTTAATGCTTTAATAGTATCTTCATGAAAATGTGGTGGTTCACCCATTACCATTTCAATTATCATGATACCTAATGACCATATGTCTGCTGATGTGTCATATGATGATCTTTTTATAACTTCTGGTGCCATCCAATATGGTGTACCAACTAAACTTCTTCTTTTTGGTTTGTCATCTGTTAAATGAGCACAAAAACCAAAATCTGATATTTTTACTGTACCATCTTTAGAAAATAATATTGAATCACTTTTAATATCTCTATGAATAATATTATGTTGATGGAGGTATGCTAATCCTAATAATGTTTGATATGTTATATATGCAATTACAGATTCTTCTATTCTCATTTCTGTTACAACATCCGTTAATGGACCTCTTTCCATATACTCCATTATAACCCATAATTCATCTTCAACAAGATAACTATTATGCATTGAAACAATATTTGGATGTTTCAAATCTTTTATTAATACAACTTCATTAAATAATAATTCTCTTCTTTGTTGTCCTTTAAGTTTCATTCTTTTAACAGCAACAAATGTATTAGTAGTAGTTAATGTGGCCCGAATAACTAATGACGTTGATCCTTCACCTATTTTGACAGACCCTTTAAGATTAGGTCTTGGATCACCAGAATCAACAACACACTGTAAAGCCATTCTAAATTTTTCATCAGACAAGCCCTGTGTTTCATTTTGCACCTTACTAATATCTTTTTTTACTACTCCTATTTCATCTTCTTTATTACTATTACAAATATTTTTTTCATTTTCTTCTTCAATATAACTATAACTATCTATTGATGTAGGACATTTTTTTACCATAATTTTTTGTCTACTTTTATTGAAATCAAAATTACTATCAACATCATCTATTATTGTTGTTATTTTGAATGAGTCCGCCTTCTTTATCTTTGAATATGTTGGTGGGGTTGAAGGATAGGATGATATTGAAATACTTTGTTGTTGAAAATATGATAATGGTGTTGAGCAGGTTGAAAAAGTTGTTGAAGTTTCACTATTAAACATATCAGAAGCATTCCACCTTGACATTGTACTTTCTGGTCGACTACCACAACCACCACCCATACCAGTTGTACCTCTAACAATTTTTTTATATTGTGCCATTTGATGAGGGGTAAATTTAGATGGATCTATAGGTTTTGGTCTTGATTTTCCTATAAATGTATTCATTCCAAGGATAGCTTCCCATTGCTAAAAAATATTTTTTTTATAAATATTGTTTTAATCTTTTTTTTTAATAAATAAATAATAATTTAATTGTACTTACCTTTGGTAGTCCTTTAAAAGTACATGTATTTTTATCATACTCAGCATGAATCCGATGCTGAAAAGCTTCTGGAGATGAGATATCTTTCTTTTTTAATTTCATTTTTATATAAAAATCTAAATTTTTTCTTAATACAATAAAATTAAAAGATAAAAAATGATAGTAAATTAATACATAGATAGGTACTGCAAGTATATAATTGTTATCTAAATAAATAATGGAGTAGTTAAGAGATATAAATTTATATATCTTTTATACTATTAAAACTCTTATACTTTTATCGTGTTAATATTATCTCTTTGAGATACTAAATTTTTTTTCTCACTTTTGGTGAAATGTATATATTAGGTAGACAGATTTTTTTTTTTCAAGTTTAGTAATATTTTATTTGGTATAAATTATGTGGGCAAGGTTTGCACAACATATTAGTGAGTGATAATGATCATTATTCTTCTAAGTAAAGAAATTTATTATATTTTAGCCCCCAATACTGTTCGTTATATTGGCTTACCAATAGCTACTGTTGTAGGAACGATAGGATATTTTATTGAAAGAAAACTTTCAAAACCTAAAAAAATTGAAATACTAGAGACTTCACTAATTGACCAGAGGAATAAAAGAAGATCTAAAGCTTTACTAGAAGACGGGATGAAGGAAAATGATAATAAATCTATTGTCCCTGATACATTATCTATTAATTCTTAAAATCAACGGTGATATTAAGAACTTGAAAAAAAAAAGTTATGCTGTAAAATTTGTCTTAGGTTTTTTTTTTTAAGATTTGTTATATGTATTTTTTTATTATCATTTCTCAGTTATTAGTAGTAATATAACTATAATAATTGTAGTGTTTTTAATTTTATTTTAAATAGTAAATAAATAGTAAATATTTGCTATGTATTGTATAATTTTTTAAAAAAATATTAGGTTTATACTATAATTAGTGCTAAATTGTTTTCTAATCAGTCTTAAAACGAAAAGATTGGTCTATGGTGGTTTTAACATGCTGGATTTTTGTATGCTTTTTTTTATTAATTATTTTTAGCTTTCTTAACAAGTTTATTATAGCTATATTTTTAATTATGGCTAAATGTTTTATAATATATAAATATATTTGTATTTATCTCTTAAGTAATATATCTAGATTTAATTCTTTTTATCTAGTTTTAAATTATTTGTTTACGTTAAATTTTTACCAATTAAAATTGTTAAAATATATATATGCTAATAAAAAAAAATTATAGTTATTTATAAAAAAAAGATGAATCCACCAACTAATCCACGACCTGAGATGGTGGCTGAGTTACGAAAACAGGCTTGTGCACCAGATGTTGATCAAGTATATCAATTTCTTAAAAATTTAAGTAAATTTAATTCTGTAATACCTGAACCAGTTGCAAGTTACTATTTATCTAAAAGTGGAATTGATTGTAATGATAAAATCGTTCCAAAAATGATAGCTGTTAGTACACAAAAATTTATTTCTGATATTTTATTAGATTGTATGACTCAGGCTAAACATCGTGGACTTGGTACTACTAAAACTAATAAAAAAGGTATAAAAGAAACTAAGTATACTTTAAATATGGATGTTTTGGAAAGTGTTCTTAAGGAATATGGTATAGAACCTTTACCAACAATAAATGTTAGTAAAGAAAATAAATAAATTGTAACTTTATCATATTTTTTTTTGATCTTTCACTTCCATGTATATATTTAATATATGAATTTAAAAAAAAAAAGAAAGAAAAAGCAACAAACTTTTGTTGGAAATAAAGATTTATACTCATTTATTAATAAATTGTCTTCGTTTATGTGACGTATTTATATTGTGTAAATATCTTGTTTTTTATTTTATAACAAAAAAGTACATATGTACTGGTAATTTTTATAAATAGAATGCTATTAAAACGTTATATGAATCATTTAGCTTGTAAATTTGTTCCAAATACAGGAAATATAGTTCACGTAGTTGATCCTTATCTTAATTTAAATAAACGATTTGAAGATAAAGATCAATTAAAAAGAAATTTAATATCACGAGGAATAAAAAATATTGATGTTGATAAATTAGAAAAAGACTACAAATCATGGTGGGATTGTTTTATGAAAAAAAATAAAACTCAAGAGGTAAAAATATTTAATATTATATATAATAATAATAATAATAATACTATATTATAGCAAGAAAAAATACAAGAAATTAATACTGAATTGAAGTCAAAAGCATCTGGTCTTTTAGGAGCATTATCATTACCTAATGATATAGAAAAATTTGATAATTTAGAAGGGACTAAAATATCTTCTAATGAACCTCCAACAATATTAAGTCATATACCAAAATTAAAAATGATGGGACTATGTAGAAGTGATAGTAAACATGGATATCTTCATTTATTAGGCTATCCAGTAAGACTTCAAGATGAAATCAAAGAAAAAATTGGTAGTATTTTATACAATTACCAACCAGTCTCTCCACCATTTATGATAAGGCAGGCTATAATAGAAGGTTGTAATATAGACATGGAAGAATTATTACCATTTACAGAGAAAGGTGATGACATTGGTATGTATTTAATGGGGGTTTCATTACCAACAATGCTCTCAAAATTTGTTAAATCAAGATTCATATCAAATAAAAATGAATGGCCTATTATAATTCGAAGTGAAGGAGTTAGTTATAAAAAACCGAAGATGATAAAGTATTTAAATTTATTTAACTCATGTCAAAAAGAAGTTATTGGAATAGTTGTATTTGGTAGGGATAGTGAAGAATGTAAAAAAAGTAGTGAAGAGATTGTTGATCTAGTTACAAAAGAGATTAGTAATAATATGAAATTGTCAATTGAAAGGAATACTGTCTCAAATAATATGTTAAAAATGTATGAAAAAGCAGCTGTTCAATTTTTAAATTCACAATTGTCACCTAGCCCAGAACTAATCCGTATCTCAGAGATTGGAAGCTATATATCGGAACGATTAAATATTGTTTATGGGGATGAGCAACCAAAATTTGTTCATTTAAATTATATCAATATTGACATTTCTAGTATTCTTGGAAGCATTTTAGAAAATTCTTTTAATGTTAATGAGAATGAGTCATTAGATAATTAGATAGTTAATTTAATTTTGATAATTTACAATAAAGTAAATAAATAAATACAAAATTTATAATATACATTTAGGAATTAATTTTCCTTTGTTTCTAGTTTAGAAACTCGAGCTGTAAGCACTTTAATAACTTCAATCAATTCCATTTTCATTGTTTTGACTTCTTCACAGTATGATAGAACATCTTCAAAGGATTTTTCTACTTCACTTTGAATTTTATTTAACTCTTTCATTAATGAAGGAACTTTAACAAAAACCTCTGAGTCAAAAATTTTTTTACTCATTATATCAACTTGTTCAAGATCCTGACAATATTTTTTTAATTTTTCTGTAGCATAATAAATTGCTACAGTCTTGTCTTTAACATCCTTTTCTTCAATTTCAATCTTTTTTTTATCAAGATGTGCAATATCCTCTTTGTTTAATGATAATAAAAATCCATATTTTTTTTCTTTTAAGATTCTCTCTAATTTTTCTATTGTACTAGTTACACTTGAATTTTGAATAACTGAACTATTTCCAAGTCGATCTTCAATGCTTTTTAATCTTTCATTTAAAACTGTCAGAGAATCCATTTAAAAAAAAACTTATTAAATAGTAAGTTAAAAAAAATTTTAAAAAAAAAAAGTAGGATACTCAGACTACAACTGATAATTTAAAGAACTAATTGAGCATTTCTTTTAATAATATAAACAGGAACATTAAATAACAAACAACAGCAATACTACAGTAAAAAAATCAGTATGCTTAAACTATAAAAAACAACAAAAATGATAACGAAAAAAATGATAATAACATGAGTAGTTAAAAAATAGTCCAAAGAAGAAATTATATTTTGAAAGATTTTGATTTCAGGAAGAATTTCAAAACTAAAATAAAGTATTTCTATATAAACAGTGTGTTTTTTTGTTGGTGTTACTAATATAATATATTTTTTATTCATCATAAACACTATTGTCATCATCAACATCCATATGTTGATTAGAATCTTCAAAATCCTCATCACTGTAATCCTTCTGTTCAGCATGCCTTTTTTTAGCTTTACTTTTCTTTTTTGTACTTTCAGCTTTAACATTAATCTTTTCTTGAATTTCTTCATCTTCCTTCCACCAGTCATCGTCTTCATTGGCAGCATCAAAGACTTCTTTTTCTAAAGCGGAAATTTGCTCTAATTCATTGTCACTCTCGTCATCTGGATGAAAGACCAATGAAGGTTTCTGATCAGCGTATGATACAACATTACATCTTTTATCAATTTGTTCACACAATAATCTTAATTTGCCATTTAAAATAAAAAGTGTCTCCATATGTGAAACTCGATTTTTTATCCATGAAAAGAAAGAACCTAGCTCTTTTTCAAGATCAGAAACTGTCATTAAGTAGGACATGTGAGTTGAAATAACAATACCACTCCAACGTATCAACTGTTCAACATGACCTCCAGTACTTTCTCTTAATTTTTCTTCAATATATTTTAATAAGCGAATGACATGGATTGTAGGAAGATCCTTCACTGTATCTTTAATCTCCCTTTGTGATATAGATCTTGTCAAGATGTCATCTATTTTTTTGCTATCAGAAGATAATAATGATTGCGTTAGTGATACTGCAAACGACAATGCATTTGTAGAGTCAGATGCAAGGGCATTTGCTGCATCAGTAATTGATGGTTTTATTGTTGGTTCTTTAACAATACTACCAGAATCTGATGTTGATGCAGCTGCTGACAATTGTAGTGGTGAAGAGACAGAATCCTCTGAACTTAGATCACCATTTTGATGTTCATCAATATTTTCTTTTTTATTTCTAAAGCAAATATGCATTATAAACACTTTTTTTTATCTTTAACTTACAAGTTTTTTAATTCACGCATTGTTAATTCAGCTGTCCCATTTTTTTTTAGTTTTCTTCCACTTTTTATAGGTGATTTCTTAAATTAAATTAAATATAATTTTTTAATTAATTTATAAAACATTAATTTTAACATACCCCGTTTAACTTTTCATATGTATTATCAATGCTCAAAGAACCATTTTGCTTACCATTAGAAATTAGTCCTTCTTCAGGCTCAGTATATTTTGCTGAACGAGTTCTAACCATATATCCTAAAAACATTGTTTTTAAAAAAGGGTATGAAATTTACTAGATATTCAAAAATTTTAGATAAAAAGGTAAGGTTAACTATATAGGTGTTTTTTAACAATCCAAAATTTTTTAAAAATTTAGAATGAAGTGGAAATTGATTCTCCTATAGCACAAGTACAAGTTGAAATTTTGGTACAGTAGGAGTCATGTTTCTCCAAAATACTGACAAAACTTCTTCTTAAGATGTAACAATAATTTTTGCGCAATAATAATTGATAAGTTAAAAATATTATAATAAATTAAATTAAAACAAATAATTTTAATTTTTTTTATTTATTATTTTAACTGATAAAAAAAATAGTACAACAACAAGATAATTTTATTTTTTTTTTCCAAAAAAATAAGGAGCAAACTTTACAGTTAATGTTTTTTAAAGAAATATTTTTTTCTAATAAATTTTTTATAAATAGACCATTTTCATTTATCGAAACAGTATTTTAAAATAATAAATGAAAAGAATTTAATTAAATAACTAATTTATTTAATAATTTAGCAATTTAAGAAAACAAAATGTTTAATTTGTAATTCAAAATGAAAAAACTTTCTTTGGTTATTTCAAAAGTAAGCAAACTTTATTAATCAAAAAAGATAAAAATATAGTAATTAAATTATCAAGTGACAAAGCTTCCAATATTTTTTTCAACATACATGAAACACAATGATGCTAACTTTTATTTCAAAGAAAGATTAATTTTTAACAAGCATTTTTTAATAAATGTTATAGAAAAAAAAGTAGTTTTTTTTTAAATTAATAATTTCCTTATATAAATAAAACTTGAGTAAAAATTAATTTCTTAATTATACTTTTTTTTTCAATGTTGTCTTTGTTAAAATTAAGTATAACTGTTGTTACTTTTTTATATGATTTTAATTTTTCTTATATCTATTGATTTTGGCAATATTGCAATTTAGCAGTTGTCTTAAATTTACAAATTATATTTTAAACTTTTTTTATATCAATTGTTTTACAATAAATTAAACATAATATTTTTTTTTTTATTTTATAACTATTTTTATAATAATTATTATAATTGTTTGTGTGATTATTTTATGTAATTTATAAATAAATTACTTTTAAAAACAGTTGTTGTGTATTAATATTTTATTTTAAAAATTAGTAAAATATTTTATTTAAAAATTATAGGATAATGAGTAACTCAACTTTGAGTGAATAAACTTTTTTTAAAAATCACGTAACAAATTTACTTTTTTTATCATTTATATTTTATAAATGATATAAAAATTTTTCCATAATATTGATAAGAAAATTTTTGCAAAATATAATTATCATATATTTTTAACAATAAACTAAATAATCTAAAAAGAAAATAATCGTATTAATTTTAATTAAAGATAATTTGGCAATAAAAATTAATGTTTGATAATAATAAGTTATTTAAAATAAAAACTAGAATAATTTATGTATAATAATGAATAAAAAAAATAGTAGTACAAAATTAACTCTTTTAAAATCTCTAATCTGATAGAGCTTAACATGGAAACATAACAAAGTACTATTACATTTATTTTTATTTTATTTACTGATTCATTAAATGGTTCTAATGTTTGAGAATATTCTTGAAAATAATATTTTATTATTTAAATAATAAAAAAATTTTCTTTTTATTTTTGAAAAATTTAATAATATTATTTATTGTTATCAATACAAAATATCAATCCTAGAAAATAAACAATTGTAAAAAATTATTGTTTAATTTAAATACATACATGTAATGTAACATTTTTAAATAAACTTTACTGGAGAAAAGTTATACTTTTATCAGTATAACAAGCTACATATTTTATATTTATTTTCTTATCATTATATGATCATATCTGCTATTAAGACTTCTTATCATTAAAAAATAAAGTTATAATATTGATACATGTATTCTTAAGTTATAGAGTTATCTTACTTTAATATATATATGTATTTACATTCTATTTATAGGCATAATTTAAAAACAATTTTTTTCTTATTTAAATGATAACTTTCTAAAGTTCTTATTCATACATTAATATAAAATTTAATATTACATTTTAATAATTATTATATATTATTATTTAAATATTGCAAGAATATCAAAATATCAAAATATTTTGTTATAGCTAGCTAACTAAGTAAGTAATGTATAATTATTATATAAATAAAATAATTAAACTTCTATGAAAATTTTTCATTTATTAAAATTCATATGGTAAAGATAAAATTTAAAAACCTTTTATGTTCATTTATTTTTCAACATATGTTCTCATTAATCAAATTGACAGTTTTGTTGTTTTTAAATAAAATGTTATAATTGATAGTTAGGCCAGAAATTTATAAAGATATATATATTTATACAACGAAAATTTTTATTTGTGACTTTATATTTAACCATTAAGCTTTACTTAAAGATAAAAATGCTAAAAATTTATGGTAAAATATTTAGCCTCATTAAAAACCGTTCTTTCCATTTCATGGTAAAGATATAATATTATATATTTATTTTATACTAGTATGATAAAAGATTAAACAACAGGAATATTATATATAATAAGGTTTTAATATATATTACAAAATAAAAAACTTTTAGAATCTGATAACAATATAGTTTTGTATAATAATATTTTTTTTACTCTTTATAATGCCATTATAAATATTATTTTTAATTTAACATTATATTAATATTTTAAAGAAATTGTTTATCTATATAGTATTGTTATATTTATTTAAATATAATTATATATGCTTTTCTTAAATGGCATAGAAACTATGATATGTATGGACTATAATAATAAGTTAATAGATGGATTAATAAATTATAGCTAATGAATTCTTACTAAATTCATGTCTTATTATGTAAAATAAGATATTATAACAGTTTCTGGTGAATAAATTAGTAGATAACATTTTAATAACAAAATAATATTTATATGACATTAGTTAGACACAAATAAATTATAAATAATGTATTAATTGGTTATTAAGAAATATTTTGACCAATGGGTACACTAGCTTTATATTTAAAAAGAAATTTATTAAAACTTCTTTTAAACAACCTTAGTAACAATGTATTTAAAATATTTTATGCTTTAAAATTTTGCCATTGGAGTATTAACAGCTGTGTGTTGTATATGTAGTTTATACTATTTTTATTTGTCTACAAAGAAAATTATAGGGCAAAAAGAATCGATGCTTAAGGACATTTATTTAGTGTTAATATTAAAAATTTTTATTTTGACATGAATAATTTTTTTTTAATTTAAAAAAAGTATTTTTTCTTGAAATATATAACTTTTTATTTTTTTAATAATTTATAAAGTTTAAAATTATTTGTCATTTGTATAATAGAATTTTTTATAAAAAAAATTATTTTTGTAAAAATGATTTATTCTTTATTTTTATGGGAAACACTTTTAACAATAATATTTATAATTTTTAATATTACAAAATATTTAAAATGTTTAATATTATTTTTATTGGATGCATAATTATAATAAAGAATTTAATATAAATAAACTTTTAAAATATATTTTTTTTTTCTTTTATTATTATTTAACTTTTAAAAAAAAGATTTTGTTTTGAAGAATTTTTTTACTTCCTAATAATTATAGTAATTTTTTTTACTTAAAAAACATTATAAAATAAATTAAAAAATTATACAATTTATAGTTTAATGTTTTTCTTTTTTAAAATTTTTATTTTTTAAAATATATCTTTTATTATTAAATTGAAATGTATAGTTTAATAGAAAATTATTTATAATATCAAACTGAACAAATCAAATTTTATAGGTTTTTTTTTTATTTTCAATGAGAAGTGTGACAAAGAATAGTGTATTAATATTTTTTATATTTTTTATTTTTATATTTGTTTCATATCTTAAGTTGACAAGTGATAGTAAGTTTATCTTATACTTTTAAATGATATTTAATTTTATTTTCTAATATTTTTTAAGTAAGAAATGTAGATTTATCAAAAATTGAATTAGCAAATAGCTTAGAAAGAGCATTGTCAGCGTCAGAAGAATTATTGAAAGAAAACAAAGAATTACGAAGTATTATTAGTAAATTTATTAACAAAAAAGATGGAATATTTAATGAAAGTAGTGATATAAAAAAAGTACATGAAAAAAGTAGTATTGATAAAATAGTACTACAATCTGATGTTTTAAATTTTTCTAATATTAATCATTATTCAATAAAACATGAAGCCTTATTAAAAGAAGCTTTAAGAAATACTAGAGAAATGTATTTCTTTGTTAAAGCTTCTTTATCAAACATTAATAATAAAGTATTAGAAAACGATGCAATAGAAAGATTAATATCATTAAATGTGGATATAAAAAAGCTTTATAATGATGGTAGTATATGGAGGATTGGGGAATTAAAAAAATTATCAAATTTTATACAACAAAAAATTTATACACTCCAAAATCCTAATGATTGTAATAAAACAAAATTTATGGTTTGTAATTTAGATAAAGGTTGTGGTTTTGGTTGCCAATTACATCATGTAGCATTTTGTTTTTACATGGCTCTTGGTAGTAATAGAACATTGCTTTTTGATAAAGATGGTATTGATTGGAGATATTCTAAAAAAGGATGGAAATCAGTTTTTCAACCAATATCTAATTGTTCTTATGAAAAACATGCAAAAGATAAACCTTCTGTTACTTGGAGTGGTGTTAGAGGTATTAGAAATAATGATATTGTAATAAGAATACCAATAATTGATTATATATCACCTAAACCAGAATTTGTTCCGTTAGCTTTACCTAAAGAATTAAGTGATAAAATGATAGAGTTACATTCTTTTCCAACAGCTTATTTTACTGGACAAGTATGTTTAATATTATTTTTTTTTATAATTTATTATTTTTAGATATTATCATATGCTATGCGTCATAATGATGAGTATGAAAAAGAATTCTCAAAATATACAAAAGAAGTACCATTTACTAAATCTCCAATTGTTGGAATTCATATAAGAAGAACTGATAAAATAGGTACTGAAGCATCATTTCATGATATTACAGAATACATGAATCATGCTGAAATATTCTTTCGTGAAAAAGAAATAGAAATGGATAATAAAGTGGATAGAAAAGTTTTTATAGCAACAGATGATTCAACAGTAATAACAGATTTACGTAAAAAATATCCTAATTATACATTTTATGGAGATGAAAATATTGCTAGTAATGCTGGTGTTGGAAAAAGATATGATGATACATCATTACATGGTATTATAAAAGATATACGTTTTTTATCAAAATGTTCATTAATAATAGGTACATTTTCTTCACAAGTTAGTAGAATGGCTTATGAATTAATGCAAGTTGAGTCTCCTGATGATGCAGGATATAATTATGTTTCTATTGATGATGTTTATTATTTTGGAGGGCAACAATCTCATAATTTAAAAGCTATTAAAAGTCATAAAGGTTTAACAAAAGAAGAAATTTCTTTTGAAAAAAATGCTTTAATTGGAATCTCAGGTAATCATTGGAATGGATGGAGTAAAGGAGTTTTAGTTGATGGAAATCATGAATCAGGCTTATTTCCTAGTTATAAAGTTGTTGAAGATTGGAAGACTGTAGAAATGCCAGTTTTTAGTGGATTTATATAATTATTTTTTATATTTAAATTCAATAGATTTTTATATATAATAGTCATTATACAAGAAACGGGATAATATATATTTTAATTTAACTTTCAAATTCCTACTTAAAAATTTTATTTAATAAAATAATTTGATGCAAAAAATATTTTTATAAAACAATAAATGATAAAATTTATTTACTATAAATGTATTATTTTTACCATTGACCAGCATAAAATTTGAAATATTCTACGGTTTCAACTTGAGTTTTTTGCTTAACTTTTATAGGTTCAATTTTTGATGATTTTAAATGAAAAAGTAACTTTCCATTTACAAATGATCTTAATTTTCTATGAAGAAAAATTAAAATTAATAGGCGAAAAAGAATACAACTATTTACAACAAATTGAAAAGTTATAGCATGAAAAACCATGTCAAAATATTTATCATTTTGTAGATACATTATTAATGTATGACAACATCCTTCAATATTTGAAAAAACTACAGAAAAAATGATTAATGTTAAAAGTTTAGAAGATTTATAAATTTCTTGAAGTTGATACTTATATGAAAGAGGTAATGAAATTGCTATTTCTGATGTTTTCATCTGATAATATAAATTTGTTTTGTATACTGTATAAAGAAAAATCTTAAAAACAAAAAAAAATAAAATTTTTAATAAAAGAAAAAACTTACTAAAAATGTTATTATTTGAATTGTTAAAAATAATAAACTACTACTTATACTATTAAGAATATCATAATAATTTCCAAGTAATTGAGTTATTCCTGTAATAAAAATTGTTCCAAAATAACCAAAAAATATAAAAGAAGTGGATTTATATTCTTCATCAAGATTATAATATTTAAGTTTGTAAAAAGCAAAAATTCTTTCTAGACAATGTAAACTTGTTGCAAAAGAGCATGCAGATAACATAGCAAAAGATGCATAATAAAGATATCCAAATGTTTTTTGTGTAAAAAAAGTTATTAAACATAATTCTCGTGTAAAAGTTAATGATCCCGTGAGTATAAAACAAATATGATTTAAATAAAACATATGCCGAAGATTTTTATTAAAAAGCTTTAAAAAAATTATTTTATCTTTAATATATATAACTTACGTTTAATTTATAAAGTATAATGTTTGTTATAAATGATATTATAATAATTAGTAAACTTGAAAATAATGAATAAAAAATAAAAAATTCATTTGTAATCATTTTTTTAATATAATAATCAAATAAATATAGAAGAAATTAAAATGTTTTTTTAAAAATTTTAATAATATTAAAATAAATGTTTAAAGTAACTTAATACTGTCAAAAAAAGTTTTTTATAAAATAAATATTATATTTAATAAATAAAAATTATATATAAATAATATTTTATTTAACATATTAAAGATTTTTTTACTTATTTTAATATTTAATTTGATTATATACTTATAAATGTTATAATTGCAACTTTTAATTTAATATTATTTTCAGATATACTTAAGAGTTGTAAAAAATTTTGATAAATGATTAAAAATTAATTGTATCTGTAATAATTTATACTTTGTTGTTTATAATTAATTTTTAAAAAATTATATTTAATTAATTTATATTATTATATAATAGAAAAATTAACATTAGTCTGCTGGTGACGAAATGTATTAACATTAAGAATACTTTAAAAGTTTTATTTTTATTTGTTTGTTAAAAGATAAGGGTTTAAAATAAGTTTATAAAAATAGTGACTTATAAAACTATGCATAAATAAATCATTTTTTATAAGAAAGTTATAAATAATTTATCTGTTTTAAAAAATTATGTCTTTTAATTGGAAATTTCCCCGTGAATTTCTAAATACTTTATAAAATATGATTTTTTAAAGCTAAGTAAAAAGTTTTTGTAGTAATTTTGTAAAAAATTATACTTTAAAAATTTTAATCAAAAGACCAATGGAATAATATTTTTAATTTTGGAAAGAATAAACTGTTTTACAAAAAAAAATTATAAATTTTTTTATTTATAATCTTTTGAAACATTTCTATTTATACTTCTAAAATAAAGGTTCATTTAAAAAGAAAATTCATACCCCAAAGTCAAAGCAATGATTTAAATATTTTATATTGTATAACTTATTTTTATATATCATATAATAAAACTAATTATTTTATAAATTTATTATATATATTTTTTAAACATTTATTAGTTAGTTTGTTTTACTAATAATTTTTTATAACATTAATTTAATAGAATAATAGAGTGTTTTCTTATTTTTTTATTTTTTTTATAAATATTTTATGATAATATCAAAAATCACTTTCACTTGTTTCTATAGCAATTTTAGAGTTTTAATAATTTAAAATAAAATTTTTTTTTACTTTAAATTATATAATGTTTATTATTAAGTATTGTGACAATATCTTAATTGTTATATTAATGTGTATTATTAAAATATAATGTAATAAAATAATTGATAATTAACAAAAACAACAATCATAAATCATTCTTATCATTGCCATTGATTAGCATACATATTAAAATATACAGCACCTTCAGTTTTAGTATTATAACATGTATAAATTATTGGTTTAACTTTAGAATCTTTAAATCTAAATAATTGTCTATGGATAAATCTTCTTGCCTTTTCTTGAAGTAATATTATTGTAATCATTCTAACTATTATTCCAAAATAAATTGAAACATGAAAAATAATAAAATGAATTACTTCATCCTTATAACTGTATTGATATTGATTTATAATATACAAATGAATAGATCCTTCTAAATTAAAAAACATTGATGTACAAATAATTATCGTAATAAGGACCATATTTTTATGAATTTGCTTTAATGTATACTTTGATGATAAAGATAATGTAATAGTTCTAATTTTTGATTTTGAACGAAAAATTTTCTCTGTTTTAAAAACCGTAAAAAGATAAATCTTAAAATATAAGATAATAAAATCATTTTTAACTTACAATTAATGAAATAAGTTGTATAAAAAACATAGTAGCTATAATGTCAAATACAGACATAACTTTATTTATTCTAGATAAATATAATAAGATAATTGAAACAACTCCAGCAACAATATATGCCATAACATTAAAATATGAAAATTCATTTTCACTTTTTTCATATGTTTTTATGTTAATGAAAGCGTATATACGTTCATAACTTAATAAAGTTGCATATACAAAACTTATAAGAATAAGTATAAAAAAACAAGAATTTAAATATGCATCAATAACTGGATAAATTTTCTGAATTTTAAAAATATTTCTAATTGTCATAACCATTCCAATGATTGAAAAAATACTTATGTTCACGTAGAAAATATTTCTTAGATTTTTGTGAAAAATCTTTTAAAAAAATAATTATTTGTTAAAAATATTCTTACCTGTGTTTTATAAATAATATAGATCGTAAAAAATGATAGTATTACAAGAAATAATCCTGTAGAAATAGAAAACAGTAGTAAATAAAAAATAATATCAAATTCCATAATTAGAATTATTTTAATTTATTTTTTGAAAAGCATATATATTTTGAAAATTCTATATCAATTGAAAAAACTAATTAGAACAATATTTAAAAATACTCTTTTTTAATTTTAGTTTAAAAATTTTGTACTTTATCATAAAATGTTTTTCTTCCTACAACCTTTATTTCAATAAAATATATTTTCAACAGTTGATTAATAAATTTTATTTTAATAAATATTATATTAAATGATAAATTTGAAGTAAATGCCATGTACTTTTAAAAAAATAAGTTATGTCAAATAATAACTTAAAAAAATTAACATAAAATATTTATAATAACATTTTTTTAAATAATATTATTAATATGTGTAAAACATTTCATGTAAAAAGTTTAATTATTTATTTAAAACCCTTTTTAACGTTAAAACATCTGATAATATACTGATATATTTTTTTACCACACCTAATTACATTATAAAATCATTTAATTTTTATGATCTAAGTTTTAATTATTTTAATAAAAAAATATTAAATAGAAAAAAAAATATTTTTTAAGTTTGAAACATTGTATCATCACTTTAAAATGACAATTATTGAAAAATATTTATATACAGTATTATATTATTAATTATAGATTTAAGTATTTTTTTTATAAATTATTAGTAGTTTATGTCATAAAAAAAATCTGAGGTAAACCTATAAATTTACTAATTAAAATGTAATGACTTTATTTTTTACTTAAAATTAGTTCCAAGTAAATGTAATTACTTTGATTCACAATAAAATCATAGATGATTTCAAAGTTTAATTGACATATTATTAAATGATTACATAAAAGTAGAAAATATTTTTTTTATCTTAAACAAATTAAACATTATTACATAGTTTTTTTATTTATATCATTATTTCTTTTTTTTTAACTTTTTGTGAATGAAAATAATTATACATGTATTTCAAAGCAATCTTTTATTATAAATATTTCAAAGAAACTTTTTTTTGAATTCATTTTGAAGATAATTACTATTTTAATTTTTTACTTTACATGAAAATATATTGATACATATAATTTTTCCTGTATTTTTGATTTTATAAGTAACTTGAACTTTATAATTTAGATTTTTATTTATAAAAAAAAAGATGAAAAACATGTTTTATAAAATTTATGTTTATAAAAGTAATTTTTAAAAAAATTATATTGACAAACAATGATATTAAATTATTTACTAATTGAAATATAATAATACGTAACATGAAACACTTTAAAATTTTTTATTTAATTTTCATGCCATTTATATACATTGTAAATATTTGCTTTTATAACCACTTTAAATATTAAATTTTTTAAATTTAAATTGCCAATTACTATAATTGATCATGAAACTGAAAAGATTTCTTAAAATAAAATAAAAAATTTATTTTTCAATGTTATAAAATTCTTAATAATTAAAAAAATATATATATTACTTATTAATATAAATGTTCTTAGATCATTTTTTTTAAATAACTTATTAAATATAACAATTTTTAATCAAATATAATTAGGTAAAGTAATAAAAATAGTTATAAAACTTGACATGAAACTTGAGAATGTTCATAATTAAATATTTTTTAAATTTAATGAAATTAAAATTTTATGACAGAAAAATTTCTGTCAAAGTATTTATATTAATTTTTAAATATACGTCTGTATTGAGAAGATGAACTCCAAGAATTACTATTTGGTCTTGTTCTTGAAAACATACTTGTTGGTTCTGGAAATGAGGATTCCCCATAATTTGTATTTTGATTATATCTAGATGGTGCAGCACATGCACAAAGACATTGTCCATTCAATAAAAGACCTTGAGTAATAACAGAACCTGGTACAATTTTATGTGTATTAGAAACTTGAGGTGGGTATACTGGAGAATCTAATGATACTGGTTCCATTCCACGTTGAGGATAATCTAAAAAATTAACCCATTATATATTTTTTTAATAATTTTTTTTTAGATTTAAGTCGAAGGGAAAAATGAAAGTGCCGTTCTC
The DNA here is from genome assembly GCA_029582065.1 of Strongyloides stercoralis. Lineage (NCBI taxonomy): Eukaryota > Metazoa > Nematoda > Chromadorea > Rhabditida > Strongyloididae > Strongyloides > Strongyloides stercoralis. The sequence continues at coordinate 5,264,613 of CM055866.1, read as the reverse complement.
GTCGGGGACTTAACTCAGTGGTAGAGTGCTCGCTTTGCATGCGAGAAGTCGCGAGTTCAATCCTCGCAGTCTCCAGAGACTTTTTTGTGTTTCAAAATTAACTTACTACTATAAGAACGATCTTGAGAATGTTGTGTATGTGTGTTAAATCCCAATTGTTTTTCATTTAAAACTTTATATAAAGTTGTCATATCTGTTTTTCTAACACATTCTAACAAACTATTTTGTAATCTATTTTCAAATTCTTCTCCAGAATTACATAAACATGCTCTCATTCTTGAAACATCTGATGATTTACATTGTGTTTGAAGGCGAATACTAAAATATTATGATGTAAAAAAATCATTATTTTATTATTTAAAACTAACGTTCTAATACATGCTCTTAATGTAGCTTCCCTATTATGTATTAATTGTTGGTAAAATCCATCATGCGATAGTGTATTTTTGTAGCATGTGACTTCATTTGTCGTTAATAAACATGACGTAGAAGCATTATTTCTATAAAAAAAAATAATCAAATTAGATAAAAGAAAAAAAAATTAATGACAATAATCATACATTAATGGGTTTGAAGTATCTATAATTCTATTAATACCACCACCAAATACTCTAACAGGAAATTCTTTCATTAAACATGAACTGTATGATTCCATGGATAGTCTTGAATAAACATTATCATCTAAACCCCATAATCTATCACCAAATTCAGTTGAAAAAATAACACGTGCATATATTGCATCTTCATCATGTACAAATTCATCAGCTTGTGAATGTGGTCTTAATAAATCTAGAATAGGGTTAGAGGTAAAACATTGTTCCATTTGATAACGATATTTGTCTGAGACGTCTGTAAAATATTCATCTACATTACTGTCACCAGTATAAATTGATCTAATGGCTTTCAATGACTTTCCATAACAATCCTCAAATATAGCTCTTTCTTGTAAGCAACTTTAAAAATTATTTAGTATTTATACATTTACTTACTTTAATTTTTTAATGCACTTTTTAAATGTTTTAGTTTTTATTTCAATAATTTGTCTTTCCAAATCTTGTATTTCATAACCGCATTTTTGTATATTACTAGAACATGGTGTTTCAATAATTCCTCTAACTGTAGTAATAAAAATGAAAGTTAAAAAAATTAATAATTTAATTATTAGATAGACCATATTTTTCTAAGTGAAATAAAAATATAGATCAAGTTTATTTTATTGAAGATCTTTTTCTAAGGTAAAAATGACCTCCTTCAATTAATGATATAATGTAAGATTTTGTCTTTTGTATGTTGATAATATTATGATATATATATGTATATTATATATGAGTAAAGGGATAAAGATTACCTTGATTAAATAAATTTATTTCTTTTATGTTTATTAAATATGAATACAAAAGAGTGGCACTTCATGAATTGAGAATATGTATATAATTTGTCAAAAAAGATTATTATCATAATTGAAAATTATTTTATTTATAAAAATTCTTTCAAGTGGTTTTATATATTTATTATATATTTAACTTGATTTTTATTTGTATCATTATTTATAAAATCATTTTATAAGTTTAAGGACTAAATAATAAAATCAAAATATTATATATAGCTAAAAATATATAACATTTTAATGTTAAAAAGTTTGTTTGTATAAATTATAAAACTTTAGAAATAATATAAAATTATTATTAACATTTATTATAATTGCAAAGTATTTAATAATGATAAAACAAAACATTTTTATTTCATTATTATTTTGGAAAATAGTAAAAAATACTTTTAATTAAAATAACGATAAAAACTTTATACTACTAACATACATATATATTATATGAAAAACACATAAAATTAACAAATTTATCAATTTGTATTTCTGATTTTGTAACTTTACAGTAGTCTATAAATGCACACCATTTATAAATACATAATTAGTATACATTAATCAGCTTTCAATTAATAATATAAATTTCTCATTCTTTCATCAATTCTTTACCAAATATTTCGCTATTTGTCAAAATGCGCAAATAAGAATTCTCAAAAATATATAATAATTGTATTGCAAATTATTCTTATCTTTTTATTTAGGTTACGAAGTAGAAGAAGAAACTTATTACTATTAGTTTTTAATACTTTCTTTGACCATTCCTTTGTTTTAATGCTAATATTTTACTATTTTTAAATAATTTTTATTTCTATTTTATTTATATTATACCATAAAATAATTTTTATTTTTAAATAAATATTAAAAAAAGATTTTTTTTAATTTAATTTTCTTTTATTTATTTTAAAACATTTTTTTGATAAATAAAAATAGACAAAATAAATAATTACTTTAATTCTTCATTCATATAAATACTTTGTATGTATTTTTTTTTATACACAAATATAACAATTTCAACACATAAAATAAATTATAGAAAAAGAACAACTAACAATTTAATAATTAATAAATATTTAAAGTTATAAAAAAAAAAACGAACCGTATAGGGATTACTTTTATTCTGACACATTCAGAAACTAAAATATTTCTCCACTTGCGCATATTTTTTCGTTGCAAGAGCATTTTCTTTGTTTCTTTTTTTACTTTAAAAATCCCACTTTTACAAAATAATTAATTATTTTTTATTTAAGTTTTTTTTAAATTGATAAAAGATAATTATTACTATTATATTAGAAATCTTTTTTGTTGTTTGATTTAATGTCAGGACAGATTAATGAAGTTATTGCAGCAGTCAAAGCTATTCATGATATTTCAACACCAAATAATAAACGAATTGAATACACAAAAGTATGGACCTTTTTTTTGATTATAGTAATCTTTTTTTTAGGCTATAGAAACATTAAAAGACAATGATCCATATACACTTATACCATTGGCATTTCAATTAGTAGATTATGAGGATGTCGTTGTTCAACATGTTGGTTGGAATATTTTAGATCACTTAATAAGATACACATGGGTTCGAATGCCATTAGAATTATTAATTCAAATGAGAGATGGTGTTTTAAAACATATGCTTCAAAGACAATTTACCTTGGACAGTCAAGATTCATCTATTAAGACAGCTTTAGTAAGATCATTAGTCTTGATGATTGAACAAGAATGGCCCCAAAATTGGCCTGATTTAATAGATAATTTTAAGAATGTTATTTGTGGAGAGAATGCTACAAATTCTCAATGTTATATGATTTTTTTAGTCCTCAAAAGGTTTATTGAAGATGTTGTGACATTATCAAATATAGAAAATACTACAAGAAGAAAAGATTTGTATAATTCTTTAGTGATTTCAATTAACGATATTATATCAATGACATTATTTCGCATTCATAAATGTATCTCTACTAATTTAAATGAAAATGTTTTGCTTGTAAAAAGTGCACTAGAATTAATTTCTGAAACAATGGAATGGGTACCAGTAAAATCGGTTAATGAAAAACTAACTGAAACTATTGAAGTATGTTGCTTATTGTTATCATGTAGTACAGCTAATGTTCATAAAGAAGCAGCTAAATGTTTATATAAATTAGTATGCAAGAAAAGAAGTAAGACGGATGAAACTTTTATTGTTCATGAATTATTAAAAAAAACTCCTGTTCAAGCTATTCTTACAACAGCTAATGAAGCTGCTATTGTTGGTGCTGCATCCCCTGAATATTATAAATTTTTAAAAGTTCTTACTGATTTGTTATGTGAACTTGGTTTGAGAATTACTGAAACATGGAAAACTCTTGTTGAAGTTGATTTAGATACATTTCCAACTTATTTAACAGCTTTATTTGCTTTATTCAACCATCCTTCTCTTATCATTCGTGGGGATATATCAGCTGTTATTATAGGGATGATATTAAATCCTGATATTGCAGCTCTTCCACAATTTAAACAATTAATGGAAATAAATTTGCCAAATTTTGTCAAATATATGGAAAAAGTTGGTTCAATTTGTAAAAATGATAATGATGCAACAAGCCATTATTGCAGAATGGATTATGATAATGAAGTAGATTTTACAAGAGATTTTATACAACTACGAGCTAGATGTTGTAGGATTGTTCAAACAACAATAGCTGATTATAAAGATAAATATTTTAATATTATGGCTGATTGGCTTCAAAATCGTTGTTTGACAGTACCACAAGATATTACACAAGCTGAATGGGAGTGTTTTCAAAAGTACATTAAAACAGTTGTCAATTCTGCTTATGAAAAAGAAATTGTTGATTCAACAACAGAAGACTCATTGACACTTATTTTTGATTCTGTTTTTAGACAACTATGTACAATTAATGATTTAAAATTGGCTAACGAAATGATGTCTATATGTAGTCCATTATTTAATGTCCTTCGATCCCATCCTGATAGAATAATTCCAATTTTAAATCAATGTAAACATTATCTTTTGTTAGAAAATAATGAGTTATATGAAGTTAAAGTTATTAAACGTCATGTAATGATAACAATGTGTCGTTTAGTAACAATGTTATCAAATGTCATTCAACCATATGCAGATAATGTTTATCAAGTTTGTTGTGAAGCATTTTCTCATGTTACAATCATGCAACGTGGATCTTTAGTTCAAGTTCTTTCTGCTTTATCTAATTTATGTTTGGATTTTAATGTAAAAAGTAATTTTTTGTATAATGCTTTAAAAATGAATATAGAATATATTGGAAGTGATGACTTTCAGAAAATTTTACAATCTCCAGCAAATTTTTTTCAATACGTTGGTTTTAATGTAGAACCAATAAAAGATGAAGATTTAAATTCATCCATAATTATTAAAAATCGAGTAACATTAAAGTCTAATTTATATACTATTGAAGGTGCTTTACAACAGGTTACTGTTCCTGAAAATATGGAAAATCCATTATATCAAATACTATTACCATTATTACCTAAATTATTTAGATTTGGTTGTATACTTAATGAGATGTATGATCCTAAGTATGCAAGTCTTATTCATCCTTCTTATGGAGAAGAATTATTGCAAATTTCTAAAGATGAAAGACGCGTATTATTAACACAAATAACTGAAACAGATTTTACCAATCAAAGTCCAACTAACACATATAGTCCCTTAGAACATGCTCAATTATTTATTTCTGATTTACACGATTGTGTTCAAGGTATTTTAGGAAGTTGCGGATCTCGATTATATTTAAATTTTTATGAAACCCCACTTTGTGATGAAATGTTAAAAAGTTTAGTAACTAATATTACTTATACTCCTTACAATCGTCTTAGATTTTGGATTAAACGTACCTGGACTCCTCTTCTTTCTAAATGTCCATTATCTAAATTAAATATAATTGGTCCTATGTTATTTGGAGTTGTTGAACATCTAACAAAAGCACTAGATAAATTATGGAGAGATATTGAAAATTTTGACACATCCGATGATCAATCAGAGGATGAAGTTTTAATGGAACATATAACATGCACTCTTACTAGAGAGACAGTCTCAATGTATAGGCTACTATTTTTGACTGATTCTATTGCTCCAAATGGAAAAAGTGGTGATGAATCAAAGAAGATGACAAAAGAATTATTAAATGAAAAAGGATCAATTATTTTAAAAGAACAATCATTTTTAAATAATTTTATACCTAATTTGATGAGAATATTAACTTGTAAAGATACACAATCAGCTATCAGATCATTATCTATATGTAGAATTGTAGTGGATTCTATTAAAGATATTAGTACAGAACAAATAGCAAAGTATCTTTTAACGCAAGCATTATTAACAATTCAAATACACGGTTCTGATGAGGTTGCTGTTGGTCCTATATTATTATATATTTACACAATATATTCAACTTTTCGTCCAAAATATCCAGATTTATATAAAATACTTGCTGAGGTACCAGAATCTACAGAAGAAAATTTAAACTCATTTGATACAAGAGTTATGAATATTGTTCGAAGTAATGAACAAATAGTAGAAAAAACAAAAAGAGATATTGTAAGAAAAGTTTTAAAACCAATAATTGCTATGAATATTGGCCAACAACACAAAAGACCCGCTCACCTAAAACAGCTGCCAAAAATAGAAAAATTAGAAAAATTTAAGGCTGAAGCAGACTACAGTGGAATTTCTGTACTTTTTTCTCCATAATTAACTAAAGATAAGAATTAACATAAAGAAAATAAGATATTCCTAATTTTTTGTTTACATATTAACTATTATATTTTATTGTTAAATATATACGTGGTATTAATATTAAAATATTAATATGATAAATATTCCCGAGTGTTTAAAAATAAGAGGAAATAAAATTTTAAAAATAGAAATTTTATTTGTTTTTATTATAATAATTTTAAATCGCTACTTATTCTTTCATACAATTTTCGAAATGTTGATGTTTCTTCGATTATAGGAAATGTATTTAAAGGATATTCAATGGAAATATTATTTAATAAATTATTATAATATAAATAACATTCGTTCATAATACATCCTATCTCAGTGATGTCATCCAAGAATGATGTACTAATAGTTGGTATATTTTTGTTTTCAATAATTTCAACAAATGATTTGATTAAAAACAGACATTCATTATTATTTTCCTAAAAAAATTAATAAAAAATGTGTTTTTTTAGAGATAAATAATATTAATGATACATTTATAAATAATTATATTTTTTAAATTAAAAAAAAACATACCCTTAAATCATCGAAATTTTCTGTCAACATAAATTCTAGTTTTGAAATAATATTATCTTTCCATTCTGGATATTTGTCACATGTAAACATAATATTAGGACTTTTTTTTATACAAACTATTTGTTCATGAAAATTATTTATTACACTAATTATTTCAATAATCGTTTTATTTTTATCTAAAAATTCTTTAAGAATGTTAAGAAGATTTTGATTAATTCCATCTTTTGTCTTGTTGTTCATAATAAGAATCTAATAAAAATAAAAAATAAAAAATTTTTAAAAATAAAATCATCTTAAAAGGATATTTGTTGGGATTATGACAAAGATAAGAATATAATAAATCTTCAAAAAACATTAAATTAGTTATTAATAGTATAAGTATCAGAGTGAAAAAATTAATAGTAAAAAAAAATTCAAAGAGTATTTTATTTATATATCAAAAAAAATAAATGAAAAATAGACAACGCCAATGAAAACATTCAATTTTCAGTATTGTATAACCCCACACATTTAAAAGAGCCCCAATAAACAATATATAGTTTTTTTTCAATTTTCAAGCATCAAAAGTTAAAGAGATCACAACATATTTTATATATATATATTTTTTTTACATATATCCCACACAAAGCTACAAATTCACATATTTCCTTTTCCATTACAACATTGTTGATTATAACATATTAAAAAAAACATCTTAAATATTTTTTTTGATGGTTATCTTTTTTTTCCGTTTTACAAAATAAATTTTACAGTTATTTAAAAAAAAAAAATTGTAATCATTGGTAATAAGGGTGTAAAGGGACGTTAAGTACTGCATGAATAATTATGATTCATGATAAATGAAATTATAAAAAAAATTTTGATCATCATTCCATAAAACAATATTTAAATTAATATTATATTATAAAGAATCACATATTTTCATTGCTGCCACATATTACTCCTGCATCCATAAATGTCGGTAAAATTAAATAAATTTGATAAAAAGTTAAAGTTAAAATTATTTTTAGGTAAGTATTTTTAGAAGTATTAATCAATTCAAGATAATTCAATTTTTCTCATATATTTCTATAAGTTTATATAATTAAAAAATTGTTTGTTTTTTTAAAATTAAAAGTTTTTGAAAAATTTGATTTTTTTTTGGTTTTTTTTTTCTAATTTTAAAGTATTTATTCATTGTGTAGGATTGATATCAAAGTTTGGATTAGTTATTTCAATATCACCGGTTGGTGCTAAACCAGGACATTCATATACAGAGTAGTTGTTATCACCATCAACTTCTTCGTCACTATTTTGTTCATCATAATCTACTCCTGGTATGACTTCTCCAACAACGTCATCTCCATAGATAATCTTTTGTTTTGCCTGTTGATAATGTTGAAGTTGAGCTTTGTAGGCAAGTGTATCATCACCTGTTTCTAATGAATGTCCATTCAGATATTTTTTTGATTTTTTATCACGTCCTGGTCCTACTGGTGAGTAATGAGTAAAATCAGAAAAATCTGGATCTTGATTACGGTAAATATTACGATAATAATATCCTCCAGTTAATGTACCAAGGATTACACCAACAATTAACATTGACATAATAACTTTAATAAATTATTTATTATTAAAAAATGAATAAATAAAAACTTACTTCCCATAAATATATTACCATTAGAAAAAACTCCAGCAATTGAAGAAGACTTATCAGAAGAAGAAACCATAAAATCAAACTTTTGTACATTTTTTTGCCCTTTAGAAATAGTTGGCTCAACATATTCTACAAACTCTGATTGTCCTTTTTTTACAGGTTTAGCTAGTAATCCTTTTTCTTTTTCATTAGGCTTAGTTATAGATGGTTGAAAAACTTCTCCTGATGACTTCTCTTCACTCTCTAAATTGATATTATTTTCTTGTTGGTTTAAATATTTTTCAATTTCCTTATCATCATTATGATGTGGTACATTAGCTTTAATATTAATGTATTTATTTTCATTTTCTAATTCTTTTAACAGCTCTTGGATACGAGCAGCCTTTTGAGGTGTCAAAGGTTCATATGGTGGATAGTATTGTGAATACTCATCTTCAGGTAACTGTTGTTGGAATGATTTTTGATTACCATCATTATTACCATCAAATGTAATATCATAATACGTATCAGGTTCTACAAATTGTTGCTGTTCATTGGGCTCTAAAAATGTTTCTTCAAACGGATTTTGTTCGTTGACATACTTATTTTCTTCTAATCCATATTTTGAGCCTAGACATAAAATGAAAACATGTGATTATTTATTTATTTAAAAGCTGTTTTTTTTAAGAATTATTACAAAAAAAAAAGATTTTTTTATTTAAAATAAAGAAAAACATTTAATTTTTATAATTATAAACAATATAATAAAAATATAAAAACATACCTAAATGCAAGTAAGCACTAGATTCATTAAAAAAAGATATAAAATATAAAATTATAAAAAATATTGGTGAGCGCCGTTGCATCCCGAGCGCTTACAAATATGTATGTATTTTTTATTTTGATATTATGGTGCCTTCAGCAACTTTCTGGAAAAAAACATATAATTATATTGTAAAAGGATATAAACAAAATTTAAAACATTTCATGTATCATATTTAAAAATGAGAATAATAAAGTTATAGTTAAGTAAGAGAAAAATATTAGTAGATGGGATGAATAGGAATATGCCATCTTTTTAGACTATACAGATATTAAAAAAAAAAAAACCATTTTAAGTACCATACACGTCATTCGAAATGTGAGGTGCCGGTTAGTTATATATTAGTATATTTATTTATTTATAGAAACAGATATTTGTTAACTTTTTAAGATATAAAAGTATATCAAAGAAATTTAGAGAAAAAAATAAAAAAAAAAGATTCAGATGGAATGTTGGTTGTAATAAATTAAAATGTTTAAAAAGCTAGTTTTATACAAGAGACGTAATAAAGCTTTATATATTCTATGAATCTTTCTATAAAAGTTAATTTAGCATGTATTTAGAATAAGAATACATATGTATGTGTATATTTTATCTTATTGCCATTATTGTTATAATGTTTTAGACATGTAGGCGTTAAAATATATCTCCATTTTTACATTTTTAAAAATGAAAATGTAACCAACATATTATTGTTAGTAATATAAAAAATTTTTTTTCTAAAACTATACATAATATTTTATTAATAATAATAAAAATTATCACCTTTCATGTTTGTTACTTAAGAATGACGGCAATAGTTTGTCAATAAAAAAGGAATAAAAAAATTGTAAAACGATATATTTTTCATGATACAAAATAATTATTTAAATAAAAAAAGCTGATTAGATTAAACGATAAATAAAATACTTCCTTATGTAAAATATTCTTATAAAGCACTTATTTAAGCTATTAAAAAAGTTCACTATTTAAAAATGAATAAAATTATATATTAAAAAAATATAATAATAGCTATTAGTTTAAATATTTCATATAATTTTCTTTTTTTTTAATTTTTATAAAATAAAGGACTGGTATCATAAATTTGTGGCCTTTTTTATCAGCGTATAATATAAAATATTAAAAACTCTCTTATCATATAAGAAGGGAGAGGGAGAAAAGAAATATAATTTTAAATAAAAAATATAAAAACGTCATCCATCTTTATTAAATAATTGAAGAATAGTTTTTGTGAATGAAATTAATTTTGACATAATAAGAAATTACATTTTATATATGTCATTAAATGGCACAATTCTTATGAAGTGAAATCTTATTTTTAGTCAAAATAAAAATGAAAAAAAAAATTTTAAACAAGAAGGTATATGGAATGATAATAAATAGTTAGTTAATGAAAAGAAAAAATTTTTTCTGCCATTATAATTAAGTTAATTTAAAATTATATTTATAAAAATTTATTTAAAACAAAATAATTATTAATAAAATTAATTTAAAACCAATACATCAAATATTTGAAGAAGTGAGATGTTTGTAAATATTAAAATAATTTTTATTTAAAATTTTGTCATTACTATTAAATGTTAAAATAGTAATAATAAAAATAAAATGTGCTGAGTTTGTAAAATTAAATATGAAAATAATACTTTTAGAGTTGTAACTAAGATACTTGTTAATCATTAATAGTATTTTTTATAAAAATGATACATATTAATGAAAATAAAAATGATATATAAAAAAATTTTTTATGTCACTTTGATAATCTTTTATCTTAGTCTTATTATTTCTTAACATCAAAGGTCCCGGTTTAAGGAAATAGTCGGATTGAAGAAATATAATAGACATTAAAAAGATAAGATGTATATAAACATTTTGAAAATAATGTGAACATTTTTAAATGTCATGTAAAAGTATTAGATGTTTGATAAAATAAATACTTAAAAATGATATATGAAAAATATTTGAAAAAAAATTTTTTTGAAATAAAATTAATTTTTATTCTCGAAAACTAATTCTAATTCTTATTGCTACACATTATATAACATTTTTTTAAATATACAATTGGAAATTAAATAAAAAGAACTTCTTTTTTTTATAAAAAAAAATATTAAAGTTGATAAAGTATATAAACATGTAAAAGTAAATTATAATACTTTTTGTTCTTTGAAATATTATATTTATGTATATAAAATATAATAAATACAATAATTAATTAAAAATTAACATACTGTATCTTACATATATATTATTTTTTTTAAATTTAAACATAAAAAACTTTTTTTTTATTAGTGTTATTTTACATTTTACTTGTAATAATTCTTTTTTATATTATTAAAAAAAAAGAATTAAGAGAAACAAATAATGCATGAAAAATATGACTAATTGTTTGTTTTTTTATATATTTACTTTAAAATGTAATTATTTTTATTAATAAAACTATTTTTGAAAAAGTTTTTTTTTATTTACATTTAAATATATAAATAATTTTTATTTTTAAAATTAAAATTATATCTTTATGATAACATTTGTAAATTTATTCTTTTACGTTGTAAAGGAATTATCTGAAAAAAAAACTATTATTTAAAATGTATTCAATTTCGTGATATAATTTAGTTTCTATTTCTGGAAAAAAATAAATAAAACATAATAATTGCTAATATAGCAGAATTGTGAAATGAACAATTAAGGTATAATATTTATAATAAAATTGTTAAGTGCAGAATATTGATAAGTACAAATTCTAACTGTTATTTAATATTCACATAAATGAATAGCTTTTTTAAAAAATTACGTGTTTCAGGTGGAATTAATTTAGACATCAAAAACCAAATTAAAATGCTAATACTAGTGCTAATAAAAATTCTTAGTATAGAAAAGGGCAATTTTCTTAGCAAAAAAATTCTGTGATATTTTTTATTACAACAAAAAAAAAAAAATAAAATTACTAATGCGTGTACTAATTAAACTATAAAGCAATTTTATTATTATCCTAATGCTTTTTATTATTAATCAACCAAAAGTTGAAAAAGAAAAAAAAAGTAGGGGCGAATAAGAATAGTTGTTATATTAAGCTAAATTATTTATGCTTGAAAATGGATTAATAATTTTATTTGATATGTTTGAATTAATTATATTATTACCAGTAATTATATATGCTAATGATTTAAGACAATAAATAACAAAGTCTTTAAAAATAATTAATTTATTTTTATTTTTTAAAAATTGTTTATTTTTTTAAAAAATTATTTCTTTTATAAATAAATATTTATGTTTATTTTATTAAAAAATACATTCATAATAAAAAAAGTTTTTTAGTGTTGAAAAATAAAGTACTAAAAATGCCCATAGTATATATTTATTGTATTTGAATTTTATTTCTTTAAAAAAAAAAGAAGAGATTTATAAAATTGATATAAGAATTATTTTGTTTCTTACATTTCAAATTATCAGATTTATTCAAGATATAAAAATAAAGTATGTGGAGCAAAAATGACAAAAAACAAAAAAAAATGATCGTTGAAATTATTGTAATAATTTGATAAATTAAATATTTTTACTGATTTTTTGTAGGTAAAATATAATTTAATCCTTTCATTAAGCCCTATCATTATAAATAAGGCCTGAAAAATTTGTTGGAATGTTGAAAGGAAAGTTGGTTCAGATTTGAGACTGATTTCATTGATAAATAGTGGAAGTAAAAGAAAAAGAACATCCGGATTGGAGAGGAAGATAACAAATCTACCTATGACAATAAATATTGCCAGATTTTTCTTGTCAAAATCTAAAAATTATTTTTCTTTATTAGTTTCAAATTTATTTCTAAAATTTATATATATTTGACCTGATTGATGCTTATCTTTATGAAAAAGTTAAAACAAAATACCATATTCAATTTGACATGTATATATCTTTACAATTTATATAAAGACAAATTTTTAAATATTTAATAAAATATTTACAATATTAACGTATAATTTATATAAATTAATAAATTTTAAAATTATTTAAATGACACAGTAAGTAAGTACAGGAATAGTTAAGTGAAAAAATGATAGGCATTTACCAAAGATAGACATTAGACAAGGAACAAATATAAATCTTATGATAGTACGTGAATAAAAACAAGATAAAATTAATCCTCAATATTTAGATTAAATTTTATTATGATTAAGATAAGTCTTTATAAATAAATTGTCTTTTATATAATGGCTTTTAGCTTTTTCTTTGATAATATCATATGCCGTATTAATATAAGTTATCTATCAAAAATATATAGTAAAAATTTTTGACAATAATTTATTTTATATTTAATAAGCAAATTACCATTTTAAAAGAAATCTTTAAAAATTTTTAATAAAATCATATGTAATTATTAAATTATAATAAAGAAAGTAAACTTTTTTTTATTTCAAAAAGTATAATTGCATTACAAAAAAAATAATAAGTTTTATGATTATTAAATTTTTTTTTATTTTATTTACTATTATTTAATTTATAGTAAATTAAAATCGATTCATTCTTATCTTATGTAGATATTTAATCTTATCAAAAAAAGTACATTTTGATTATAGGAACATCCATTAAAATATATGTTCGAATAAAGGAAAAGAATTTTTTTAAAAAGAAACAATCTTTATAAATTAATTTTTATTTTAATAAGCAAAGAAAACTCTAATTAAAAATGTAGTAAAATTAGATGTTAATCTTTTTTTTTTTATTAAATTATTTCTAATAAAAGAAGTATAAAATATAAATAAGGAATATCTCGGTCATGAGACGATGGATCCTGTTCCTTATCATAGGGTCATATCACTTACCATTACACTTTTAATTAATCCAACTACCTCTACCTTCATTTTATGAAGAGAGATATATTGTAACAACTGAAAATAAAATCCGCATGTGTCATTAATTTTCTAATACACACCCATGATTAATGAGAAAAAGAAATATTTTTAGAACCACCTCTTCTTCATAATGTGAGGATAATTTTAAATATATATGACGTTTATGACTCCAAGAAAAAGATAACATAAATTGTATCTTATTTATTTTATTTATAAGTATAAAAAGTTTACTATTATTTTATCCTTATAATAGTATTTAAATAGTTATACCTTTTTTTAACTTATATAAAGTTTGATCCTTATATTATTTTATTATTTTTATTAAAAAATATACATGTATTTCATTTTTTACTAAGATAATTCTTTAGATTATAGAACATTTAAGTTTGTGTTCTACTCTCTCATACTTTTATTTTTATGTGCTCCATTACCAAAACGTCTTCAAAGTCTAATAGTATACCAAAAAGTTCTTTAATTATACCTGATAATAACAATACTTTTTATTTTAAAGAAGATCAAGAAAATAAACAGAAGGAGGTTAATAAAGAAAGTAATAATTTTACTTGTTGGTTTCCAACACTTTTTCAAATATTTCAATTTATTTTTTCATTTAAAATTTGTTATTTAATTTTATATTTTATTCAATTACCTCTTTGTGTACCACTTTCAATTTCTATTTGGTGGTTACGTAAATTGTGTTCAGAAAAAAAAGTTGTTGGAAGTAGTTGAATAAGGTATATTTTTAAGATGCAAATAATTATTATTCATCCTGAACAATGGAACGGTGGTTCTGATAGATGTACTATGGCTTTAATAAGACATTTTGCTAAAGCTGGACATCATGTAATATGGTATACAACTATGATTGATGATTACTGGAAAAATGAAGATTTTTCTGGTATTGGTATGTTTAATTATACAAAAAAAAAACACTTTATAATTAATATAATTTATTTTATTATAGATGTACGTAATCTTAATATACCTTGTCATCCAGGTGATTGGTGGTCACAGAACGCTGCTCTAGGTTTATACTCAATATTTGATAACATTAATCCTGATGTTGCTATAATAGATCATTCAGCATCATGTGTTCCTATCTTTAAATGGCGTTTTCCAAAATGTAAAGTACTTTTTTACTGTCATTTCCCTCAACAACTTGTTACCCCATCACGTTTCTTTTTATATCGATGGTATTCAAGTCTCGTATCCCTTCTTGAATCACACCTTT
This sequence comes from Strongyloides stercoralis, assembly GCA_029582065.1. Classification (NCBI taxonomy): domain Eukaryota; kingdom Metazoa; phylum Nematoda; class Chromadorea; order Rhabditida; family Strongyloididae; genus Strongyloides; species Strongyloides stercoralis. Next base: position 5,249,438 of record CM055866.1, on the reverse strand, counting down.
TTGAGGCTGTTGATGTTATAATGTTAAATTCTAATTTTACAGCAGCTAATTTTCATAGAGTTATGCCTAATATTAATAAAAAAAAATTAAAAGTTGTCTATCCTCCATGTGACGTAGATGCTATTGCAGTACAAGGTAAACCAATTAGTAGAATATGTAGAGGAAAAAATGAAAGATACATCTTCCTTTCAATGAATCGTTTTTGGCCAGAGAAACGTTTAGACATAATTGTTGAAGCAGCTGAGATACTTAAAAAAAAAGGATTTAATCCAATAATTCAAATTGCAGGTTCTGTTATGCCACATATACCAGAATCAAAAATATATTATGAATATCTTTTAAGTATGAGTGAAAAGTTAGATGTTAATGATATTGTTCAATATATTTGTAGTCCAACTGAAAATGAAAAATTTTCTTTGTATAGAAATTGTGATACAACATTATATACCCCACCAAATGAACATTTTGGTATTGTACCAATAGAAGCTTTAGAACAAAGAAGACCAGTCATTGTTTGTGATAGTGGTGGACCATCAGAGACAGTTTTAGAAGGAATTACAGGAACAAAAATAAAAGAACCTACATCAGAGTTGTTAGCTGAAGCTATGATAGAGCATATGTTAAAAGAATCATGGGAACATTTAGATATTGATGAAATGTATCAATATCAAAGAGAAAGATTTGAAAAAGATTTTTCAGCAAAAGGTTATGGAAGGAGGATTGATGAAACAATTCAAGAAATGATGATAGAAAGCGAGAAAGAGTTAATTGAAATTAAAACACAGTCAAATAATAATGATGAAATTCCATTTTCAAAGAATTTTAACAAAATTAATCTTCGACAAAGAGGTTAATTTATAAAATAGCTATGTTAATTTTAATTTTATACTTTACTTTCTTTTATATTTTGATTTTTTAAATAAACTATCTTAGAAAAAAAAAATTTATTACTTTTTTTTATATACAAAATAAAAAGGTAAAATTATTGTCTATTATAATAATTATAATTTTGTTGAAATAAATCCATGAAACTAATTCTTTGAGGTGGAAAATCATCAGCCATTACCATATTAGTTATAAGTAATAAAAAAAATAAAATAACTTGATAAAATTTTTTCAACATTTTATAAAATTAATTTTTTATTTTATTTTTAAAATATTTTTATATTAAATTTTATTTATTTAGAGATAAAAATAAACAAAACAAAAATATTTTTTTTATATATAAAAAATGGAATGTAATATAAACAACATGCTTAACTTAAAGATGTTTTATCAAGAGATTCTATAAATTAAATTATGATATTTACAAATCATTTTTAATTTTATTCCAAAGAGACATTAATTTGGTCGGTGAATATCTTAGATATTGATAATGAAATACAACAAATTTATCCAGTGTATGATGATCAAATCCTTCTTCATGGCGATTTTGAATTCGTAAACAATTTGTTATAATTCCCATAAATACATCATCTAAATGTACAAAAGGAAATTTACAAATATTTTTATGAATTAAGGAGGCTGCAGATCTATTTATAATAAAAGAAGATCCCTAAATATAATATTTATTTAGTGTTTTTATTTTTTTATTTTTTTTTTGTAAACAATACCTGTATAAAAGGAGGATAACATTTGTTTGGATAATCTTCAGATGACACATACCAAGGAAGCCATTTAAAAAAAAGACGTGGATAGCCACGTGAAACTTTTCCTATCATAACAGGATAATCATATTTTTTTTTGGTTATCTAAAAAATAAAATAATTTATTTTAAAAGGGTAAAAAAAAAATTTACTTCATTTAAAGCTGTACCATTAACTATAGTATCATCATTAATAACTATAATTTCACTAACTTTACTATTTTTTAAAAAATAATCATAAATTCCCATCATTTTTCTAGTTAAATTTTTATATGAATCAACAAAATCTAATTGTAATATATCACCATACATTTCATTTTCAATAGATAAATTAAAATTACCATTATTACCACATACAAATATAACTGGCATATTATAGTCATTTTTTTTCCATGTTTCTCTAATGTAATTTCTATAATCATATGATGATTGAGCACTTCTAATAACAATAACATTTTGTGAACTTTTATCAAAATTAGGATTAATTAAAGTTTGAAGAGGTTGATTTAAATAACAACTGGACATGTCATTTTTTCTATTAGGAAAAAATTGTTTGATACATTGATTAATATCTTCACGATAAGGTTTTTGGACTGATAATAAATCACTTTCTGTATAACATAAAAATCTAAACGGTAATAATGATCTTTCTAGATAATTTGCTAACTATAATAATAAATAACAAATATTAAATATAGATATTTATTTTTTTTTAAAATAAAAACTTACCATAAGATAAGGTAATATCCAAATAAATTGTAACACTAATAATTTAAATGAGATGGGTGAAGATAACAAAAAATTAAAAGTTCTTTTAAAAAAATTTGCCTTGTCATTTTCATTTATAAATGTTTCTTCAAATTTTATTTCTTCCTTCTTTTTATTACTTTCTGCCTGTTGGGATCTTTTATATGATTGAGCCAAAATATTACAACTTTTAACACTACTATTATTATTATTCTTATTAATTAAATTCCCACCCATCCGAATGTCATTTATTGAATTTTCTAAAGTATTTTTTTCAGATGATGTTATAGGTAAACTAAAACTTTTCACTACGTATACAATTTGTTGTGGCATTAAAAAAAAAGTATTCCTTTTTTTGTGCCAAAGTTAACAATATTAATAATAGATATATATAAATATTTATATAAGTAAAAATTACAGTATTGAGAATATTGTTTCTCTCTATTAATATGTCTTAGTGAAAAGTTGGAAAATGAAATTATTTTCATATGTTAAATGATATGGTTTACGTTAACAAAGAGGGGGAGTAAATAACGGAGTGTGGTAGAGGACCTCGTTTATTATATATATTTCATCTTTTATTTGATTTCTTTAATATTACAAAATTATACATAAATTTGATGGTTAGATATATTAAATATATATATAAATATATGTGAAAATGTTACGTAGATATAAATACTATTATCTTATTCTATCATATAAATTTCCTCTTCATGATCTTAAAAAGTTGTTAATGTAAATTAAATATTCGTAGAATTTGTAATAGTAAAAAGAAATGGCGCATTTTCTACTAATAAATAATCATTTTAATTCGTATGTTAAATGGACTAAAGATTTTTATAATAAGATAATAGGATTTTGTCTTTAAAATTTATACTTTTAAACGCGTTTTCTAGTTTTTGTATAAAAAAATGAAATTTATCCAAATATTCATATATATAAGGTTTTAAAAACTTAATTTCTAAAATATATATATATTAGAAAAAAATAAGAATTTATAAAAATTAAACAAAAAAAGTTAAATAAAAATTTGTTTTTCATATTATTATATAAAAGAAAAAAAAATTTATATGAAATAAATTTTAAAAATATAATGTTTGTGACTAATAATTTTTATATACCATCTTTAGAACAATCATATGAAAGAAATATATTGCTACGTAATACATTAAAAATACCTATTGCATTTAAAATTAGGCAAAGTTGTCAATTATCATTAAAAGTATCATCCACAATTGGAATAATTAATGGAAAATCAACACAATTGATTAAGATACAATATACTTGGGGATTCAAAAATCTTGTCAATAATGATGTACCTAAACATTTTGATATATTTATAAGAGCATATGATAATCAAAAAGAAAGCATTATTTATAAATGGTTTAAAAATGAAATTTCTGAACCTAATCATCTTGCTCATAGATTTGTAATTACACCAAAAATTGGATATATATCTTCAATTTTTGTTTTAGACATTCCATGTAAAGCATCAGTTATAGAACCTATAATATTTCCTTCAACAAATAAGGATGATGATAACTGTTCAACAGCCATTCAAATAGATGAAGATACTGAAACAGCAAATAAAATTATTGAATATCCAAAAGAATTATTATATAATGAAAATAATAATAATTTATATCAATATGATTTATATCAAAATGAAAGGAAAAATTTTGATCGATTTAATGAGACATCTTATAGTATACAAAGAAATAAAAATAATGGAATTATTAATGCTACAATTAATTATCTCTTTGGTACAAGAAATGATAGAGAAGATTCAATTTATAGTTATATGAGTTCAAATAGAAGACATGGTTTTATCTGCTAACAACAAGTAAAAAATTTTTAATAATATGTTATATTAGATATATAAACGATAACATAATAAATTTCATACAAACATATTTAAAAAAATAAATTAATAAGATTATTGTTTATTAATCTTTAAATTTTATAAATTTGAGTAATATATAATATTATTGTATTAGTAATAATTATTTATGTTTAAATTTAGAAATTTATACTATAAATATTTTAATATATCTATGAAACAAAATATTATCTCCTTATTTTTAAAGAAAATGTAGAAAATGTAACTTTTCAATGAAACCATTTCACTAAAATACTACTGTTTACTAACACAATTTGTTATATATTTGGTTCAAGATACTAGAATAATTTTTACAGTAATATTTTAAAACAGAAAAAGTATTATACCACAATATTATTAAAAGTAGTTATGAAATAAAAGAAATTACAAATAAAATTTTCTAGTGGTTAATCTTATTTATTTTGATATATTTATAAAATAAATTTTAAATATAAGAAAATTAATTTTAAAAAAAAAAGTTATAGACCATTTTTTAATTTCTCCACTACTTCACTGAGTTCTATTCTTTTTAATGGCACTCTTTTGACTAAACCTGTAATTATTTCTTTTATAAGTTCAGAAACATGAGATTCAAAATTAAAAACCCCATTTAATATTTTCCTTTTACATTGTCCATCATCAGTAGAAGCAAACGGTGACACACCATGCACCATTTCATACAACAATATACCGAGAGCCCAATTATCAACTTTATATGTATGACCTGCTTCTGCAACTAACTCCGGTGCCATGTATTCTATCGTTCCACATATTGTTGTATTTTTTATTCCTGATACAAAACAAGCTGACCATCCAAAATCAGATAATTTTGCATGATCTTTCCTCCACAATAAAATATTTTCAGGTTTAATATCCCTATGAATTATATGATGTTTATGACAAAATTCTACAGCATCAACAATTTGAGAAAATAACTGAAAAAAAAAAATAAATAAAAATTCATAATATATTTTCATAAACAAACTTTTAATGCACAATTTTCCTCCATCCGACGTTCCGCTTGAATTCTATCAAACAAAGTCTTCCAATGGCAGTATTCAAAGATAAAATAAAGCCTATCCTCAGTCTGCCACCAAGTTTTCATCTTAGCAATATGAGGATGATCCAAACGTCCCTGAAGTTCTATTTCATTACAAATGTGTTTGTCAGCTCCACTTTCAAGGATTTGTTTTTTAAAAAGAACTTTCATTGCATAAGGAAAACGAGTCTCACGATGAAGGACAACAAAGACTGATCCAAAGGCACCTTTACCAAGAGGTTGACCAATTTCAAAGTCTTTTTTAGACATCCATCTGTATAATAAGAAAAAGATAAATGTTTAATATTAAAAGTTTAATTACCTTAAATCTGTAGACTTTTCTTTTAATTCTCTTGAAGCATCAGAAACACCAACACAACTAGTCATAGTTAAAATTTAGCTAAACTAAAAAAACTATGTATGTAATAGTTTTTTTTTCCAAAAAAAAAACAATGACACTAAGATTGATTTGTTTTTAGTTTATTTTACTAAATATCTATTTAGATTTTTTGCTATACAGGATATGTTAAAAAAAGTCAACTGTTATGGATAACTTTATAAATATCAAATCATCATTAAATACTGAAAGTATGTTAATTACTTTTTTTTTACAAAAAAAAAAGTATATTTTAATTGTCTTTTGAAAACAATGTACACAAGAAGAGAAGAATAAGAAATATTTTTATTTAAATTAAATTTTTTTTTATAAATTTATGTGAAAAAAAGTTTCTCAAATTATTATCTTTATATTTTTTTCTGTTAAATATATGTTAAATATTTAGTAATGACGATATACCAAATTTTCACTACTTATTTTGTTAAAGGGAAAACTTTTTTAATTTTAATAAAATGGTTGAGGTTAAAAAAAAATTAAAAATATTATGCCTACATGGTTATCGACAAAATGAAATACTTTTTAGAGAAAAAACTGGTGGCTTACGGAAAGCTGTAAAAAGTTTGGCAGATTTTGGTAAGAATATTTTTTTATAATTATTTTTAAAAATTATTTTATTTAAGAATTTATATCAGCACCTTTAATTCCAAAAATTCCAATTGATAAGGATAGTCAATGTGATGATGATGAAGGTAATGCCAATACAGAATTAGGACCAAGAGGTTGGTGGTTTTCTAAAGTAGAGGAGACATTTTCTTCAAGAGATATTTGTGATATTGCAACGGGATTTGATCAATCTGTTAAAGAAGTAATTGATTATATAAAAGAGAAAGGTCCTTTTGATGGTTTATTAGGTTTTAGTCAAGGTGCTTCAATGGTACATTTATTAACATCTATGGGATGTCAAAATAAAATTCCATTAAATTGGAAATTTATTATTATGATGAGTTCATTTAAAAGTTTATCATCTGTTCATAGAGATTTAGTTGAATATGAAATAAAAAATATGCCCAGTTTGCAAATATATGGTGAAAGTGATCAAGTTGTGTATTGTGAAAGAAGTGAAGAGTTATGTAAATTATTTAAAGAACCAGAACCATGTGTTATAAAACATTCCGGTGGTCATTGTGTTCCACCAATGTCTGCAGCAAAAGATCTTTTAAGAGAATTTTTAAAACAATTTATTTAAATAATATATAATGTAAATTTATAATGAAAAAAAAGAATCATGTTTATTGGAAGCACTCTGCAATATTAAGAGCAAGATCAGTAATTCCGTTATGGCAATCTTGAATGTTAGTTAATATGGCAACACATATACCTTTAGGATTATTATTTTTACTAGGTTTTTGACTCTTTTTTGTAGTTGGTTTTATTAATAAAATAGATGAGCAACCTACAGCAGCACCCGTGTGATACCAGTATCCATTCTTATAAAAAGTACCATGAGAATTGTAAGATTTTTTAAAAGGTACATGTGACCATCCAAGACAATAAAAGAATGGAACAACTTTTTCATGTGTTTTAACGTGTGGTTTCCATATCTTGTTAATAGTTTTATTAGATATTACTCCATAATCATTTTCAGAATCATCATAATTTTGAAAAGACTTCAATATAATGTTACCAAATTTTGTTAAATCTTCAGATGTTGATAATAATCCACCACCTGCTATTTTATATGAATTATTTACCTCAGGGCAATTCTCAAGTTCATGGTGTTTGTTTCTTTTGTAAAATTGTACCCTATTATGTATTATAGTTTTATTATTATCAATATAACTTGAATTCATTCCTAATTCATTAAATAATTTTTTAACTAATATTGGAAATTCTTCTCCAGATACTTCTTCAATTACACGACTTAATAATGTAAATCCATGGGTAGTATAATTAAATTTTTCTCCTGGTTTTGATAATAATTCATCATTTTTAAATAATTCTAATGCATGTGAAACATTGTTAAATTCTTTATTTAATAAAAACTCCCCCTCATACTCTTCATTTTTTGATTTTTCTTCATTTTTCTATTTAATAAAAAGTTAAATTATTATTTAAACATAAAAAATACCTTTGTATAATGCCTTACACCAGACATATGAGTTAATAAATGCCTACTTGTTATTGATACTTTTTCGCCTTCATATGTTTTTTCAGGAAAATCTTTAATATACTCCTAAAAATATTATAATAAAATAAGTTGAAAAATATTAATCATTCAAATTCAATCAATCAAAACATACACGAATATCCTTATCTATGTCAAATTTTTTTGTATCCATTAATTTACCAGCAATTATAGCTGTTATAGATTTACTTATAGAAGCAATTCTAAAAACAGATTCATTTGTACATGGAGTATCTGTTTCAATATTAGAATAACCAAATCCTTTTGAGTATATTGATTTGCCATTTTTTGTAACTGTTATACTAAGACCAGGTATAGCATATTTAACCATATAATGATTTATTAATTTATCACTTTTTAAAGTAGGATCATCCTCATTTTTTAAATATTTAAAAGTTGGAAGAACAACAGAAGGCAATAAAAATCTTGAAATCTTCATTAAATAAGAATAAACAACTAATATTCGGGTAATAAACCAGTATGTATGCGATATTCCATTGATGGGGAGAAAGCTAATACTGATAAAAGTAAATTAATATTAACAAACAACAATTAAATATCATACAATTTAATAAGTTATTAATATAGATGAAAAACATCAGAAAGAAAATTAATCAAAATTAATGTATATACACAATAAAAAAATAAAAATATTTTAGTTATAATATTTCGCAAAATCTTGGAATGCACTGATAAATTTATGTTTGGACCAATTTTTTGTTTCTATTAAATTTAATTGAGAAATAAATTCAAGTTTTTGACTTTCATCTGCACCTAAATTTCTAGTGTTAGGTAATGTAGAAAGAGATATCTTAAATTTTTCAAAAAATTGATTTTTGTCATACTTGAATACTGAGTATAATGCATCACAAACACAGGTATACCGTTTGATGCGATAAAGTTTAAATATTATGGTATGTAAGGCAATGTTAAGAAAATATTGCATATGTTCATTTAATTTACTTTCATATTTTAGTTTTAACTCCACTTCATTGGATGGGATTTCTTTAACATCATTATAAAATCTATCTAATATGTCAACATGACATTCAGAATCAGCAAATTCTTCCAATTGCATTGTAGTGATTGCAACCAATATTATTTTGTCAAACTCTTCAAGTGATAGGAGAAATTTTTTATGCCTATGTAAAAGTTTTTTAATTAATCTATAAAAGTCATCTACAACATCAATTAAATTTAAAAATTCTTTGTCTACTGGATTAAAATTATCAATACATATTTTAATAAGTACTTTTAATGGATTGTGAAATTCTGGTAATTGCATCAATTCATCACCATGTACATCTATTGCTATTGATACAATATACATAAAAGGATATTGATGCCGTTCCAAGAATAATCTTAATGTTTCAAGACTAATTTCTCTAAATAAACTACTACCTTGACGAAGCATAATACGTAATACACGTGTAGCATTATCTAATTGTTTTATTTCTCTCAATTGTGACATAATTTTTTTCATGGTATTCCATAATTGGAGTTCTAAATTTTGTACAATTTCTTTTATTTCTGGAAATTTAAAAACTATTTCATTGAAATTAATATTTTTTGTTATAGATGTTATTCTATGAAAATATAAACATGGATCATTTTCAATTGCTTTCCAAGGTTGATCAACAAACTTTCCATAATAAGTATTTGGAATATTTTTAGGTTCCAAACTTAATTGTTCAAGTCTTTTAATTGGTACTTCTAATAATTTTAATAAATATACAAAATTTTGCAGCTCAAAATTTTGTGATATCATTAGAGATAATGCACATAGAATTGTTTGAATATTCATTTCATTTTGATATGCACATGAAGGAGCATTTTCAAAATAAAAAGGTAATTGTAAAAATGCTTCTAAACAATTAATATTATATAACTTTCCTCGTCCAACTAAAATTTCAAAAATCCTACAACAAACTTGAGAAAACCTTTGATCAGCAATAAATTGAGATATATAGTTTAATGTTAATCCTTGAATTTCAACATTTCCTGAAACCATTTCAATAAATTCTCTTATTAATTCTAATATACTAATTATCATTTGTGGATGGACATTTTGTACATTACTCATCAATTGTTTCAACATATTTACCACATAATCATTGTTTTCATACTCCATATATCTGAATTAAAAAAGGATTAAAATTTTAAAGTGAAAAAAAAACTTACTGTATAACATCATATCCTAAAACGGATATCATAAAAATTATAGATTCACTCATTCTCCAATCAGAAGAACTTTCACGTAACCAATTACAAAATAATTCTAGGGTATTTGTTACACCAACTATATTTGATGTCTCTCCAATAATATTTGTAACATTATTCCTAAATGTATACAAATCTTCATCATGATCAAAAGTTAATACATCAGCTTGATCTTCATCAACCATCATTTTAGAAATAATAATTTTGTAGTATTCCTTTAAGGGTTCTGATAATTTTGTTTGTATATTCGTCCTTTCTAAAAGATCATGCTCCTCTAATTCATCCATAATTTGAAGAACAGCCTCCGTAATTTCACCCCAAAATGGTAACGTCATATCAGCATACTCAACACCAAGTTTTGCAATAAAATTTATATATTCAAAGTTTTTAAATGATTCATGGTCATTACCTAAATTATCAACTATATCAAAACGTGAAGCTTCTGCTTTTTCAACAAGTAATCTACAAATACTTTTCAATTTTGTTGAATCTCCCAATTTTGATAATTCAATGACATATTCAAAATGTTCATCTACAAAAGTATTAATTGCTCCCATACTAATAAAACTATCAAATGATCTTTCTATTACCATCATTAAATCCATTATAAAATCACAGGCAACTTTTAATGTTTCATCTGGGACATTGTTATCAAAAATTAATTTCAAAACAAATTCAATAAATTTTAAAAATTCAGGATTATCTTGTGGTATTTTTTCATTCTTCAATATATTAGTTGAATATTCAATTATACGATTGTAGTATTTTGAATATATTGGTACCCGTTGAAGTAAAGTAAGGATATAATTAACAAAATCACTTACTTTTTCAGCTAACATTATTTTAAAAGTATTTCTCCTGTTGTCACCAACTGGTAGTCGTTTATTACATAACTCTTCAAATAAATAATTTAACCCGGTTAAATATAAAAATTCATAATTTTCACCTTCACTTAAAAACCATTCACCAAAATTTCTAATAAAATCCGTATCATAAGGAATAACTAAATAATAACAACAAAAAGCATTCATAATTGTATTAAATTGTGTGAATACTGAAGGATCTTTTGCCAACTGTACATATGATTCCTTAGAACAAAGTAACCCTAATCTTACTACTTTTTCTTTCATTTCACATTCAAAGTTAAAAGGATCATTTATCAGGCAAAGGCGTAACATTTGAAACAAAAAACTTATGTGATGTAATGTATAAATTGTATTGTTGTGATTTCCTAAATACTCCTCTATCACCTTCGACGACCATTCAACAAAAAGTGTCTAAAATATGTATTTTTTTGAATTGAATATCAATTTTTGTCATTAAAAAACCCACCTTGTTTTTGAGGCATTCTTCTATATACTTCCCCGCTAGCATAACACTTTCTCCCTGCCTACCATCAACATATATTTGTAATGCATTCAAAAAATTTTGCTCATTTAATAGTATACTATTAACATTGTTTACTTGTTCCATAATTTAATTATATAAAAAAAGCCACTTTGTTATAATTACTATTTTTGATATAACTAATAATAAATGCTAGGAATAATAATAACGGTAGTTATACAATTACAAGATTTATAATAAATATTGGTAAAGTGTTTTTTGAAAACCATTATGATCGTTGTAAGATTGTTGTCAAGAAAATATTATTATAAAATTTTTTTTATTTTTTAATGTATTGTAATATCTTTTAATAATAAATATATTATGAAGATGTACTTTATTTTAGTAAAAAAAATTTTTTTTATCTATATCAGTTATGTTTTCTTTTTATTATGATATGAAATTTTTTTTAAATATCTTAATAATATCTTAATAATCAACAGATAATTATAATTTTCTTTACAAAAATATTTTTTGTGATTTTTAATCTTTTAATATGACATTTAGCGGAATTATTTAATTAATTAACTAATTGGTTATTAAAATAGTCGTAAATGATCAGTTAAAATTTTTTAAAATATACAAGTTTAATTAAAATGAAAGAATAAAAAACATTAATCTGATTCGGTATCTTGGTAAATTTTAATTTTTAACTTAATAAATTAAGATAAGATTTTATTTATATTTGTTAAAATAAAATAGTCCTACTTTTGAATGGTCTAATTTTTGTTACATAAATAAACATTTTTAATAAAGAAATATAATTAATTTAATAGAAGAGATGTATAATAAAAATGATACATCGCGAAAGGAATCCGGATATTTAATTTTTTCGATCGGAAAATATTGAGATATCTTTGAAACTAGTCTTTAAAAGTGAGAATAAAAAAAAATAAAATAAAATATTTAAATAATTTATACTTTATAAGGAGTATGACCCTTAATTATTGTGGTCTAGTTGCACACATTAAAAAGAAAAATAAATACAAAGAAATAAAAGCATTATACAATAATTCTTTTTCTGAAAAACTTTCGGGTAGTGCGTAAATTCTTATTGAAATTGACTCTTCAATAAAATTATTAACGTCTTGTTCCATCTTCAAAGAAGATTCCACCATCGAGAGCACAATATTTTGGACAGATTCCTTTCTCACCTGGTTCTCCAGCTGGTCCTGGTGGTCCTTGTGGTCCTGGGTTTCCTTCTGGACCGGCATCTCCTGGTTCACCAGTTTCTCCTTTTGGTCCTGGGGCTCCTGGTGCTCCATCAGCTCCTGGTGGTCCTGGAGGTCCTGGTGGTCCTTGTGGTCCTGGCTCTCCTGGTTCACCTGGTTCTCCTGGTACGGCTGGTTCAGATACAGCTGGAACTCCGGCATCTCCTTTTGGTCCTTGTGGTCCTGGTGGGCCTGGTGGTCCTGGTGGTCCTCTTGGGCCTGGTTCTCCATTTGGTGCATCATTTCCTGGTCTTCCTGGTGTTCCTGGGGCACCAACATCTCCTGGAGCTCCAATTGGTCCTGGAGGTCCTGGTGGTCCAGTTGGGCATGGTTTGCATGGTGGTGGTGTGGTTGGTTCACATGGAGCAACTGGTGGTTTTCCTGGTGTTCCTGGTGTTCCTGGAGCTCCTGGTTTACCTGGTTTACCAGATTTTCCTGGTGGACCTTGTGGACCTGGTTGTCCTGGAAGGCAGCATCCTTCACATGTTCCAGCAGCTGTGGGATTTTCTACTGAAGCATCATATCCATTTGCTTGACGTGCAGTTCTGTTTCTAGCGGCAAAGTTAATAGTTTTCAAATAACTAACTTCATTGTACATATCTTTTGCAGTTCCCTATAATTATTAGAAAAATAGTAAATAAAATTATTTATAAAATAGTAGAAAAACATACTTGACAGAATCCAATTTCATGTTTCATTTGATGTTTTACGGCATTAACATAGTTATATACCATAGGTAATGAAAGAGCTACTGATAGGACTGCAATAACAGAGAATGTGACTGCTGAATAGGCAACGAATCTGTAAGCACGAATCTTGCTGTCTCCTTCCATGATTTAAGATATAAGAATAGAAAGTGAGTGTGTGACTTTGAAGATGATTGGAAAGTTTATATAGTAGTGAAGGAGGATAGGTTACAATAAAGGTTGGCACAGGTAAACAGGTTTTCATAAAGACAGCTGTTCTTCTATAGGAGTGTCATTCACTTTTTCTAACTCTGTATATCCTATCTGGAGCAAGTGAGCGCAATCCTTATATCCGTCTACCGTTTTTACATATACATCGTAAGAGAATGTACAATGTATATATGTGTTTCTACGTATATCTTGTATTTGATAATTACATTTTTGTTGTGTAAAAAAAAGTAACCATATCACTGAGCTTTCGCGGAGACCGTTTTTGTGGTGTTTATCTTTAATTTTGTTATCCTTTTAATCAAGCTACCAATATTAAATATTATCTTTCTTCTTCTTTTAAAATATCTGTTTTCTTTTATTCACCTTTTACAATAAATTGTTAATACTAATTAATTTATATGTATATGAGTATATGGAAGATATCAACTTATAATTAAATGGTTTAATTTTTTACATTCCATCGTTCATATATATCATCTATCAAAAATATATTTTTAAAAAATATGCTTTTTATCATTTGATAAAAAGAATAATTTTTATTATAATTATAATGATAAAATTTTTAATATATCACAACATATCCAAAAGAAATCTTTATAATTTTATTAAGTTATTTTTAAATTTAGAAAAAAAAAATCTAATTTATTTAATAGTAAAATAACAGGTCTTGAAAAAATTTTTAAATAAAGCAAAAAATTAATATAAACAACAACTTTAAGAAAGCAAATAGGATCATGTTTTAAAGTATCATAATTTATTTTAATAAAAAATAACAACATTACTACATTAATTACTTCTATGAATTAAAAAATTTTAAAAAAAATATACTAAACAATATCTTCAAAGGATCTTTTACTTTTATCTTTATAAGTATAGTCAGGTTTGTCATCCCATAATCCAAGTTCTCTTTCTCCAGCACGTAACTCATCTTGTTTATTATAATTATGATATTTCATTAAATAATTAATTCTTTTACACAATTCAAACCACCTTCTTGGTGAATTATTTTGTAATTTTTCTTTATGTAAATTACGATAGTGAATCAATTTTATTAATTCATTTGCTCGATGTTGCCCTGGAAAACCACGAAGCCATGTTGGTGTGTGATATTGAAGTTGTGCTGGATGAAGTGAACCATCCCCAAGAAGATCTATATAATCATTCTCTCCAAAACGTGCCTGTTCATTACTCCAAGGATCACGAACTTTATACTCTGGCTTGTAAACTGGATCTTTACTATTTTCTATTCTTGGTAATGGATCAATTCCCTTTCGATGGTAACGATAAACATAACCAGCATCAGTAACTTTATGAGTACGTTTATTTCTATCATCAACTATTCTTGGTACCTGACTACGATCATGAAATGCCGATTCTTGTTGTTTTTCAAGTAATATAGGCCTAGATAATAAAGTAATATTATTTCTTTTATACAAACGAAACATTTTTTACAATAAAATAAAGAAGACAATTTTTTAAAAAGAATTTTATTTGTGTACCGCGTCTCATTTAAATTCCTATGTAGGTATTTAAAATTGACCGCGCCATTCATTACTCATTGTGCTAAACTATTTCTATCAAATTGTCGTTTCATTATAATAATAATACAAGATTCTTAATAAAATACAAGGAAGAAAGTAATTTCTTTGCTATTTGTCATGTTTTACAATCAAATTTTAAACTAGAGAGACAATATTATTTATAAAGTTTATAAAATAAATAGTTTTAGATATCAGTTGTTAAGTAATAACATAAAAATGTTGCTTCTTTGATCTATTGTATTTTCATCATCGTATCAAACAATGGTATGATAAATATGTTTAATATTATTTAATGGTATTTATAATACATATATTTTTTAATTGTATTAATGTATATTTAAAAATGAAAATATCATTTATTTTGTATAACATGAAAATAGAAATGTTACATTAATTGATGGCACCATTTATATGTTATGTATACTTTTTTTTATCTAAACTTTCATTAATGGTTAGAATGTTTATTTATATAAATATTGTAATAAATTAAAAATTGATGCCATCATTTTAAAGAAAAAGATATAGATATGTTTTAAAATAATATAATTTGCTAGATTTCATCATCTTTTTTTTATCTCTATGTATCTCTTTCATTATTTATCATAGTCATACATATTTTATCTTCTTACTAAATCTGATTTATATTTTAGGTAATAAGTAATTAGTAGAAATAAATCCAAATTAGTTGTATGTTATTTATAAAAAAAGATTTCTAAAATTGTTGATTGTTTAACGTACAAAAAAGACAAGAAGTCTATTTTAATAAAATTTAACATCAATCATTAGGATTGTAGGCAGGAAGAAGAGATTATTATTTTGAAAAGAAATATTTTAAAGTTTCAAAATATGTCAGAAAGTGGATCTTTGGGTGACGTCTCAGAGATATCAAATTTTCAAGATAATCCAACTTTTTACAATGAAACAATTGAAAGTATTGAGGATAAAAAGTATTATTTAGATACAAATAAGTATCATAAAAGTTGTTGGATGGTAATGTTTGTTATCTGTATTTATTCTTTATCATCGTCAATGTTTTTTCCAATTACCAAATCATTAATATATCAAAAGGTAGTTTTTTTTATCACTTATAAAAGATAATTTAATGATACTTTAAATTGTATCATAAACTATATTATAATGGTTAAGTTTTATCTTGGTGATGTCCTAGTTTTTGAAATATGATAAAAAATATTTGATTAATTTATATCTTTTGATTAAATCATAAAATAATTTAAGAAAGTTAATAGATTTTGAAGTATAAAATTAAACAAAATAATTTTATTGTTCTTTTTAAGGTATGTATACAACAAGGATATATGGAGTTGGAATGTCGAGACAAAAAGGATCTATCGTCAAATCATCTCATTCAAACGGAGACGAATAATATTTTTATGATTGTTGGAGTAATTTTTTCAATTATTGCAATTTTTAGTAGTATTTATATTGGGAAATTAAGTGATGATGTTTCAAGAAAGTATGCATTAATGATACCATTTATTGGATTAATATTTTCTGATCTTATGCTTATATCTATGGCTAATAAGATGGAAGAAAAAAATCAACATTTATTTGCTGTATCTGAAATTATTTTTTCATTTTTTGGTGGATATATGACTATTTTTGCTACAGCTTTCTCATACATATCACAAGCTACATGTAATAATTTAAAAAAAAGATCTCAATATATATCTTATCTTGAAGGTGCTATTGGCCTTGGATCAGCACTTGGCTTTTTTTTTGGCTCCTTCTTTGGTTCTTATGAATATACTGATGCATATTTAATAATCTTAGTATTACATTTTTTTTGTATAGTAGTGATTTTTCTCGCTAAAGATATGACACCAGAACCAGATGATTTTAACAAAACATCAGTATTAAATGAAACACTGGCTGAAAGAATTCAGGACAGATTTACGGTATGTAATATATTTTAAAAGTTGTTACTTTAACAGTTAATATTCCACACTATTTATAAAAAAAACAAGTTTTTATAGTCCAATTTCATCTTCATTTATTGAATAAAAAATTAATTAACTATAAATTTCACTTTTTATAGGGATGGAGAAGAATACTTTGGGATGAAGATGGTAAAAAAAATATTGCTCTCCTATATACAACATTAGCCTTCTTTTTATCATTCCTTGCTTTAATGGGATCAAATAGGATTCTTTTTTTTTATTTAAAAAATAAATTTCATTGGGATGCTGGAGAATATAGTCAATTTAAAATGCCAATGCAATGTATAGCAACATTCTTTGTAAGTTTTATAAATCAAAATATGTGTTTTTATTATCTTTATAAAAACAGATATAATCTTTTTATAAAAACAGTAGTAATTTAAAAGTAGATTTTTATTTTCTTGTTTTGATTAAATATTATAAAATAGATAAAATTATTTAAAGTATTAATTTTAACACGATTATCTTATAAATAAAAAATGTTTATTTATACTTTCATGTTATTTTAATAATGGAATGTGATTTAAAATTTTTGAGATAACTATTTTATACAAATTATCGAAAAGAATTAAAATATGATTTATTATTTTAAAGAGATATTTTATTTAACTAATCATTTTAAAATATTTCTTAAACCTGATTAGATAATAACTATTTTGTGTTTTGCAACATAATTTTTACAAAATTTTCTTTATTAGATAATTATTTTTTGAATTATTTTAATTATATTGTATAAAAATAAGAATATATAAGTAGTGTCTTGTTGTTTCTTAATTTTTACTAGTTATTTATTGTCACTGGTTCATAAACATAAATATAGAAAAGATATTTATTAGATGAATAATTTACTACACTTTGATTGATGATTTATTTAATGGTAATTAAAGTATATGAAACAATTAAAAAGGTGTAATTTTAAATATTTTATATTTTATATGGTTTTAGGCAATCTTTATATATCCTTTATTTAAACATAATGATGTTAAAGATTCTACCTTAGCATTAATTGGACTTGTTTCAAGAGGATTTGGAAGATTATTAATTGCCGTTGCCTGGAATGATTCAATAATATATTCTCGTAAGTTGAAGACTTTATTATTTTTAAAGTAAAAATTATAGTTGTTTTGTTGGAGGCTTTCAATAAATTTGGCCCTTCTGGTATGAGATCAATGATGGCTCAAACAGTTTATACAACAGAATTAGGACGTGTATTTTCTTTGATAAGTGTTGTGGAAGCATTTGGAAATCTTTTTTCAGTTATAATATTTCATACATTATATAATTTTACAATTCTTTTTATGCCTGAATTGCCTTTTATTATAATGGCAACTATCTGTATACCAGCAGTTTTTTTTGTAATGTATGTTAATTTAGTTTATTTTAATAACAAGATTATTGTCAAGAGTATTATATTTATATTTCAATACTCTCTAATTAACTATAATTTTTAATTAATATTTATTTTCAGATTAGCTGATGAGGCAATTCAAAAATTGGTTCGAAAAAGATATGAAAGACAGAAGTTAATGGAGCCAAAATTAATAATTAAAGTTGAAAAAGATACTCAAATAGATTAATTTCTAACTGTTAAAAAACTTTTTGTTTGATTTCAAATTTTTTTAAATATAGTTTTACATTATTTTAGTATTAAAATTAAATAAATATTTTTTTTCAAATAATAATTTATTATATAATTTTATTTTAAAAAATATATACTTCAATAACATCTACAAGCTTTAGCAATTAAATTAGTGATGTTTTTAGATTTCAATGTACCAAGATTATCATCTGTATATAAAACTTTGACAATTTCATATTCTGAAGCATAACAACAACTTTTATGTTCAGAATCCTCTAAATATCTTATAAAATGTGAATTAGAAGTAGAGTAATCATTAAAAATACAACTCCCAATACATCTTTTGATATTTAAATGACTTGGAGCAACAATAAAATTCCATGGAGGTTTTGAAAAATCGAATTGAAAATTTTGTAAGCAACATGATCCACTATTTAATGTTCCATCACATGTTTCGTACTCTGATCTTACAATTCTCTTTTGGTATTTTGGAAAAAATGTATAAGTTATATAAGGGCTATGATAATCTAATTCTAGTGTTATCTCTTTTGATGATAATAAATGATTATTTTCATTAAAATTATATAACGTAGCCAATACTTCTAAATCAAATTCTTTATAAACAGAAATAAGATTATCTATTTGATCATTATAAATTGGTATTTCAATTTCATTTGCTTTTATAATTTCTTCAAATGTATATCTTCTACTTCCAATAATCTCATTGTAAGTTTCGTTTATAAAAAGGTGTAAAATTTTCAAATCTATAATATCATATTCTAAATTTATTGTTAATAAAGGTATAATTAATTTTCCCTTTTTAATAATTTTATCATAACCTAATATTGGTATTTTAAAATGAATTGTTTTTCCAATAACATTGCCAACTGATAAACTAGTTCCATAAAAAGTTTTACTTCTTGATGCTTCTTCTTTTCCATCAAAATAATATTCTTCATTGAATGATTCAAAATTATTTCTAGTTATATTTGGCAAAACTGGTAAGTCTAACTCATAAAGTAATTTTTTTAAAATATCTTCTTTCAATAACTTTTTGATGTTTTTGACTATTGTATCTTGGCACTTTAAATTAAAACATTAATTGTTTATAAATATTAAAATTTACCGTAATATAATTATTGAAAAAAATAAAAGTGAGAAAAAATATGAAAAGAGAAATTTTTACCATACTAAGAAGTTTCAAATAAATCACTTAATTATTTAAAATTCCATAAGTCATTTATTTTATATCAGTATCTCCAACATTAAGGCGAAGTTTTCAAAATGATATTTAATTTAATTAATACTCTAATGGAATGTTGCAGAAAAATTTTTAATTAACATTACAAATATAAAAAAATGTTGAGTTGAATCGTATTCGCTCATAAAAAACTTTTTTGTAAAGAAATCAATCCATAGGGAAAACACTAAACTTCTAAAATTATATCTGCTGTAGTATCACATAAGGCAAACAATTTTATAAATTTCCTGTTATCATCTCAGAAATTTTTAATGAATTTGTTTCATTATTTATGCTTAATGTCATAAAGTTATTATTTTTTAATAGTAAATTTATTATAAAAAATCGACAAATTTATTAGAAAAATTTTATATCATTATTGAAACATTTTTTTTATACATTTTTTCATTTAAATATTTTACAAAACATTATTTAATATTGATCAATGAAAATTTTTAAACATTTTCAACTTCCTTCAGTGTAGATCTACCTGTAGTCAAAATAGAAACATCAATTTTTCCGGTTGCTGGATCTACAGCAGATTGTTTTAGAGCTTCTCGATACAAAGAGTATGCTGATTGTACATCTTCAACAGTAACATTGGGAGAGAGGCGCATTTTAGCGTGAGCTTCAGAAAGTCGAATAAGGGATTCCAATTGACGAGGGTATGCAGTTATTTGTCCAACGGAACTTCCTACTTTACGCATAGCTATATATTTATCAGTCAGCGCTTCACATGCCTCGTCTGTTAATTTAGGAAAAACGTTTTCTTTAGCGTAACTTATGTAATCGCGAAGGAGACCTGTTGATATTACTTCATTATCTTCAAATACTTCAGTAATTTCTTCACTACTTCCACCATAAAGATTAACTAAATGTTGGGCAAGTTTTCTATCAAATTCCTCACTTTGTGGATCAACCATCAAAAATATAAGATCAAATCTAGATAATAAAGTGGCAGGAAGTCTAATATTTTCAACAATTGTTTTACCTAAATTCCATTTTGAATCGATTGGATTTGCTGCAGCTAATATCGAAGTACGAGCATTCAATTGACAAATAATTCCAGCTTTGGCAATAGAAAGAGTTTGTTGTTCCATTACCTCATGAAGAATTGATCTAGTAGCATCAGACATTTTGTCAAATTCATCAATACAACATACTCCATTATCTGCTAAGACAAGTGCTCCTGTTTGAAGGACAACAGATTTTGTATCAGGATCATGAGCTACACTAGCTGTTAAACCAACAGCAGATGATCCTTTACCAGATGTATATTGAGATCTTGGCATTAAATTAAAAACATATTGAAGCATTTGAGATTTAGCTACACCTGGATCACCACACAAAAGCATATTAATTTCAGATCGGTACTTTGTTTTTTCTCCATAACTTCTAACTTTTTTTGTACCACCAAAAAGTAAACACAATACTCCTCTTTTGACTTCCTCATGACCAAATATTGATGGAGCAATTGATCTAATTAATATATTTTCAACGTCAGGTTTTTGTGATAATTCAATAATTTCATTCAATCTTTGCTCGGTTAAATGGCAACCATCATCTTCTTGATGAAGTCTGCCAGCAGAAACCTTTCTAAAGTGCAATACATCAATACTAGTACGAAAAACTGCTTTGACTGCACGCATAACTGGATTTACTTTAATCGGATTTACACGATAAATTCCAGTAACTGCTACTCTGTCACCAGGTTGAACTGATTCAACAAGATTTCCATGAACAAATAACGTAACAGTATATGGAGTTTGTCCAGGAGGCATTTCACTAGGTGATTCTTGAAGTTTAATAATTTGTTTGTCTACGAAAAAGGAACGATTGTGGATAAGTCGAAGATTTCCAACACCTTTACAATTATCACAAACATTAGGCTCCTCAATACGACCACGATCAACATCAACTTCTACTCCATGAAGACATGCACTACACTCAAAATATCCAGACTTCATTTCTGGAATCAAAGGTGATGTTCTAACGACCATTCCATTAATTGTTATTAAACGATCAACATCAGAAGGCTCTAAGTCTCTCATATTTTTTGTCTTTTCAGCATTAAAAACTCGAAATTCAATCGGATCATGGAGTCGTCTTTCATATTTTTCTTCAAAAAGCTGATTAGCAACAACATCCATATATGGTATAGTTTCAGATGGATAAGCAATAATCATTCTATATAAATTAACTGAAACTGACTTGACATGTTCTAAATTAAGATTTAAATATGGTACTTCAGAATGATTAATTTCATCTATTCTTGACATATAATAAGGAACATTAAGATCAACTTCCTCCATATTCATCGAACTAAATTGTAACATATTTTCATCATCATCAACACGTTGAGCCTTGAAAGTTTCAAGAAAATTACGGAAAAATGCAATAAAAGTATGCATTTCAATTGAAGTACCCCAAATAAACTTTTGTTCCATATTCTGTAAAGCATCACTACCTCTTAATGTTGATTCTTGTCCCTCCTCATCCCTTCTAACTATATGAAAACGTTGACGAGAAATATTTGAAGGGATATCTGTACGGCGAGGGTTATTAAAAGCACGACCAGATGAGCTTATTGAATCTATGTTTGTAGAAAATTCCTGGGTATCCATTCTTGTTGTTGGAGCATTTGTATGAAGCATCTCGGAACGGTCAGAAAATTGACCTTAAAAAGTAAATAAATTGATAAATAAATTTTTTAAAACTTACTTTCACTTCCAGGGCCATCTTCAAAGTTGTCAGAGCGACTCATTTTTTACAAAATTATTACAAGTAAACTTTCTAGAAAAAAATTTATATTTAAAACGATTTATCAAAAAGAAATTATTGGAATGATTTATTAAAAGAATACTATTAGTGGAAAGTACAAAAATACAACAACAAAATACTTTAAAATACTATAAAAAAAACTTAATAACTTCATAATTAAAATAAAAAAAACTTAAAATGCATGACATTACTAAAAATGCATTAGCAGTCATAGTACTATAACAAAGTACAAGAATAAAAGTCGCGCTTTTTCAATAAAAAAAGTCGTGTTGAGAATTGATCCCCCTTCTAACAATCTTATTAGATACTAAGTAACAAAAACATTTTTTTTTTTTTGTAAAAAACATTTTCATCCAACAATATGATTGAAAAACTTAAGAGAGATATTGAAAATACTCTTGAAATATTCAATGAATATTTATATCATAGCAAAGAAAGTGACCTCAACAAACTGGAATTTTCTTTAAATGTATGTTTTTATAATTATTTTGTTTAACTTTAACCGATAATCCTTCTTTAGAATATTTCAGCATACATTTCAAATGCCCAAACTTCATCAGAGTTGTATCATACAAACAAAGTGATTTCACTAATGTATAATACCATGATAACAAAAATTAGTGGTTTAAAAATAAAGCAGGATGCTTTTGATATATTAATAAGATTCCTATTGGTAGTGTTAGTGGATAATAAAGATATAAGATTGTTATTTGTTAATGATTATGATATGATAACTACAATTGCAAGACCCGTCACTTTATATACTGGTGAGGAGTATGAGACTGAAGCTTTTTTGGAAAGCCTTCTCAAGGTCCTCCAAATACTTTCTATTGAAGGATTTATAATTAGTGATGAAGGAATTATTGATGAATTACTACAATTTTTGACTGAATGTTTGGCTGGGAGGAGGAATACAAATATTAGAAAGTTAGCTTCAAGATTAATTACTAACATTTGCTTTACCTACCCTCAATATTCAATGATGGTTCTTAAAAATGTAAGTTTTGAAATATGAATCTTGTTTTATTAAATTAACCATTTTAGCCTTCCTACAATGGAGCAAAAAAAAGTTTATTTAATGATGTTGTATTTCAAGTACCCTCCATAATGACATCTTATATGTCATTCATTATTCGTTTTGATAGTGTGGCGAAGCAAAATTTATCTGCTAATGATAATTTATTAAAAATTCTCCTTTTTAGTTTTAATACCCTAAAAACAGAAGAACCTTATTTGAGGGTATACACTGAACGTTTTATAGAATCTCTTATTTTCGATGAAAGTTTTAATCTTACAAAACTTGGAGAGGCATGGAGTACTAAAAAGTATGCCAAAATGAGTATAAAAGAAACTTTAAAAATTTTACCTACTATTTCAAAGGGTAGTGAAGATCTTTCCGTAATGTATCGTTTTTTATACAATCTTTCATTAAATAAAGAAGTTAGAAATATTATTTATGATCTTCTAATGGCACAACTACAAAATGAAGGTCAACACTTATTTGATAATTGTATTATTGATGAAGCATTTAAAATTGCTTCAGATTACAAATTAAATAGAAGAATACCAGAAGAAACAAGAATAAATAGTGGATTTTTTGTATGTAAAATGATTAAAGAATCAATAAGAAGGGATAAGGAGTTTTGTAGTGAAAGAAAAAAGAAAGATATATTGGAGTATTTAAAAAGCTTAGTTACCGTACCGATTATTGATATTTATGAAACTCCTGAACAAATACGTTTAGGAAAAATGGTTCTTTTTTTAAAATTATGTATTATGTTATCAAAAGACAAGTTTTTTATTAATGACGTTCCTAAAATATTTACTACTAAACTTGCAGATCAATTTTATGAACTTCAAACAAAATATACTCCCCGAATCAAGATATTCCTCCGACACAAAGGTGAAATTCTTGATAACAAAATTGTAAATGCTATTCAATTAACACCTTTTTTACTGAAAACTCTTAATTCATATGAAAAATGTAGAGATACATTAAATTACATTTTAAATAAACCTGATTTGGTGGAATTTTTAAGCGTGGGATTAGTTAGCAAAAATTTAAAATTAATGGAAGAGGTAATTAGTTGCTTTGAAGTTTCCTTACCATCATCTATTAAAAGGCACATCATCTGTCAAGTCAAAAATTTTATTAATTCTGAAAAAGTTGACATCGAAAGTGTGGCATGCTCTCAAGATACTAT
Organism: Strongyloides stercoralis; assembly: GCA_029582065.1. Classification (NCBI taxonomy): domain Eukaryota; kingdom Metazoa; phylum Nematoda; class Chromadorea; order Rhabditida; family Strongyloididae; genus Strongyloides; species Strongyloides stercoralis. Next base: position 5,224,566 of record CM055866.1, on the reverse strand, counting down.
GAGAGAGTTAAAAGAACAGTTAGAAGATTCATTAAAAGTTTGTGAATTATACAAATCTCAAATTGATATGTTACAGGAGGAGTTGGAAAGTTTGAAGGAGAATCATTCAAAAGTTTGTCAAGAACAATCCAAGAAATATGATGATTTAAAGCAAACCATGGAAAAAGTATCTTTAGAAAATCAATTATTGGCAAATCTTAAAGAAAATATGAAAAATTTGTTATTATAATTTATAAAAACTATCTATTCGATAAGTTTTTGTATTTAAATCTTTTTATTTTTAAAATCATGTTTTATTAAAGACAAATCAAAGACAAATAAACAGTTAGTAAAATTATTCCGAATATTTATTTATATAATAACTTTTATAGTTAAAAAATTAAATCATTTAAATAAAATGAGAAAAGTTCTTAATAGTATGAAATTGTTATCTTAATTATTCCTTTTTTAATAAAACTTATGTCCATAATTGTAAAAATTACCTTTGAAACAAAAGTGTATAAATAGTTAAAGTTTAGCATAAGAAGTAGTTATTTTTAATTTTTAAGAAATATTTTAATATACTAAGTTACAATCAAAATACAGTAGTAAATAACGAAAATTAATATTTAGATAGACAGAAAAAATACTTAACAAATAGATATGACTGAGGGAAACACAACATACTTTTTATCAAGAAAAAAAAAGTAGAATTGTAGAGATGTTCCTTAAAATTTTTTATTTTATTTTTATTTTGTTTTTTTTTTAATCTTTTTTTGTTTTTTTTTTTAAATATATTTGTTTAGGAACATATAAAAATAAGGTTAAAGAAAATGACTAACGTTAAAGTAAGAAGAAAAGTTAAGAAAAATTACCAAAAATCATAAAAATATTGTCACATAGCTTTTTTCTTTTTAATTCTGTGCCCATGATAAAACTTTTCCAACACCACCATTCTTTTCAGATTCACTATGCTTACGTTTACGAGGAATAATATTTGATGTAAGAGTTGTTGTTAAATTATTGGCATCTATTGCAGTTGTTGTAGTATTATTTATAGAATCATTTGATTCATTTTGTGAAGTAAACACAGTGTTATTAGATGTTTCTGTTGATGAAATAATATTGACTTGATTAGCAAATTTAGTATGTGAAATATCTGTATTAATATCTCTTTCACTAAGAAATTTCATCCATTGTATTTTTAATTCTTCATTTGAATTGAAAACATCATTTAATTGAACATAAAGAGTATCTATATTCATATCTGTATTTTGAGCTTTCTGTTCAATGGCTGCTTGTTGTTTTGCAGACATTGCTTTACGTCCTCTTTTAAAATCTTCTTCTGAGATCCTAAAATTTTATTATATTAATAATTTATTGATTCAATAACTAACCATTCAGTAACACTTTCTTTTGATCTTTTTAAATATTTTAAAGCAAGTTTACTATCTTCATCATTAGGATTATTTTTTTGTTTTGTCAAAGCAATAAGATCATGAAATTGTTGTATTTCTGCAGTTAGATCAACTTCACATTTCATATCTTTTTTAAAATCTAATCCAATAAACCAACAGCACATTGATGGATTCCTAAATAATTTTAAAAAAAAATTATTAAGAATTTAAGAAGAGACAAAAATATATATATATATATATATTTTTGATTCAAAAAAAAAACTTACTCAATACCCTTAACTAACTCTTGAACAATAGGAGAGTCATTTTTAGGTTTAAAACTTTTAGAAAAAACATGAACCAGATCAATATATTGACTACGCTCAAAATTAGATGTTAAATGTCTTAATTTGGACTCAACAAGTCCTTTAAAATTTAAAAATACACTCTCATTAGGACTAGCAATGAAACAAACTAAAAGATGCTTGTATCTAGAGAAAAAATTTATTTCTTGAAAAAGTTTATCCCATGAGCTTTTTCCGCTCAAAACCTCACGACAAATATTAAAACCTTCCTGTATTTCTCTAAGTATAATTCTTTTAGTTGAATTGGAAACATTAAATGTAGAATTTTGTTCTGGAAATGCTGGTGTTATTATTGGCATTAAATGATATCTATCAGCAGCTTTCTGTCTAGGATCCCATACATAAGCTGATAATGGATCATTATCTGGTGAGTCTGTCTTCTTCAAAAATACTGGTGAAGGCCATTCCCATGATTTAAATATATAAAAAAATTTTACAAGTAATCTTGCTGGTGTAGCATAAGGATATAATTGGCAGCATCTTGCTACAAGTATAGCCCATGTAATACCACCAAAAAAACCAAGAACATTAGAATATATTCCACGAACTTTAGCCCAATGTTTAATAGCACGTAATGTTCCAATATATGCTTCAATATTTGGAACAGATTTTAATATTTCATCTGCTACTCTACAACCATTAAGTGATCTAACACATTTTTCATCTAAATTTTTTAAAAGTGAACTATCCTCTAAAGTTTGGTCATCAGGAACTTCTTTATTAGCTAATCTAGCAAATAATACATCCAATTCAACATCTCTATATTTTAATTTAATTAATGGTACAAATGCATCTTGAACAGCATGAAGTTCTGTAGCATCTGAATCCTCCTCTAAAACTTTATAAAAAGAAGTAAAAAAATCACTTCGATTGATATGTCTTGGTGCTACACATAAAGAATCAATATCTGCACCGGGATTATTGACACCAAGACGATACGAACCAAAAGTAAAAAGTTTACCACCAACTTTATCTATACATTCATCGCCTATCTTTCCCTTAGACGTATCACGAACCCATTTCTTAAATTTAGCATTTAAAACTCTTAAAACTTCTATACGTTTCTCAATGCCTTCTTTGGTTTCAAATAAATTATAACTTCTTAGAACCTCTTCAAGCTAAAAATAAAATAGATAAAAAAAAAATATGTACTAATTAATAGTTTAAGAAAAAAAACTTACTTTAGCTGTTAAAAATTCTTCATATAAATTAGGTTTTTTTACACATATTGGTGGTGAAACCCCATATTGAGGGGCATTATCTTCAATATTTTGAATTGATGCTGCCATTTAGATGATGATGTGTGTAAAACTTTGAATGCTCCATACAAATAATAGACATAAGGCTATATCTTTCGTGGTAGGATTTTAAAAAAAATCTTCCCCCAAACTTTTATAAGTTGCGCATCAAAATAATGGACATATAAAAGCTGATTAAAACAATTGATTATTAGAAATACTTTAATATTAAGCTTTTTTTTTTGATTTGTTACTTTTTTTGTAATATTTATTTAAAAAATGTGCTATAAAAATTAGTCAAATAAAAAAAAAATATGGAATGATAAAGTTGAAGTTTAGTAAAAGATTAAAGTTATTCATAATAATAATATAGGATAAATATTTTTTATAATACATTTATTTTTAGAACATAAATTATTAAATATTTATTTTAAAATAAAACTTATAAAAAAGTAAAAGTTTATAAATTTACACTGTAAAAATTTAGGCGAATACAAACTCTTCAATATTTATCATTAATGACATTTGATTTTCTAAAGTACATCTTTATGTTAATTAAAATTTTTTTCTTGTTAAAAAAATTAAACTTTAATGTTGAAATTTTTTTTATTTTGAAGTTAAAAAATATTTAAATAATTCAATAGTTAAAGAATAATAATAAAAAAAAGTTTATTTTAACCAGTTTTATTTTTTTAAAGATAAATTTTATGGTTCATTATTTTAATAATTTAAAAATAGTTACTAATTTTAAAAGATAATTTAATTTTTGTTTTTTTTTAATAAATAAAAGCATTTTAATAAAATTAAGTAACAAAACTTTTTTAATAAAAAAAATGAATTAATTTTAAATTGAATGAACGTAGTTTGATTTTCTTTAAAAATATATAATGGTTACAGATCAACTAAATAATTAGTATAGAAGCAAAAATTACAAATGTTATCAATTATCATATTACTTAAACATCTTAGATATTTTAAAAATATAAAGCAATAAGGATAAAAATTGATTTGAATTATTTAAGAACATGAATATTGTCAAAAAAAGTAAAACAAACAAAATAAGAACAAGTCTTATAAAATATAATATTTTATACAAAGTATAATATTTCTATTCACATTAAATACTAATTATGAATGTTTACATTTCCATAATACATTTTTTTTAACATTTTTTGTATAGTTATAAGCATTAAATATTTTAATAATTCACAACTTTTCAAAATATATTTTCATTCGTTTTCACTTTCTAATTGTTAAAAAAACATTTAGATTTTTTATAGTTGAAAATTTATTTATTCAATTTATAGTAAACTTTTTTTTTTATCATTTTTTAAAATGTCTATTGTTAAAAATATTTCGTGTTTAAGTATTTAATACAAACTATACATTAATAATCTTTAATCAAATTAAAAGTGAATTAACTTTTTTTATAGTTTTAGCATATTTCATTAACTAATAATATATCCAACAAATAATTGTATTTTTTTTATAAATAAAAAAAATTGCATTTGAAAACCAAAAAATAATCATTTGTTTTTGGTCAATTATTATTTTACTATTTATCACACTTATACCTCACAAATTAAATTAACTTTTATTTTTTTTAAAATACTAGTTTATGGTGAAAGTATTATTTTTTTTTTAATAATTAAGGTTAAATTTTTTTTATTTATTTTTTTTAAGAGATTGTTTATAAAATTTATAAAGAAGATTTTGTTAATATATTTGATATACATAAAGAATTTTTCTACGACAATAATTTATAATATGCTTAACTACTGTATTATTATTTGATAATGAATAAATTTTAAAATTAACTTTTTCTGTTGTAGTGCAAATTCAATCAACAAATAATAATTTTTTAAATTAATATTTATATATATTATATTTTACAAATACTAGCAAAAGTTTAAATTTTCAAAAATAAATGAAAACTTTTATAAAGTGTACTAATTTTTAACAAAAAAAAGTAGTAAAAAACAAAATTAAAATTTTTTTTGGCTAAATAATATTATATCATTATTAAAAAATTATAATTTCAATATTAATTTTAAACTAGATAAACAAATTACATAATAATATTTATATTTTTTATGTTTTATTTACAATTCTTATTAAATTTTTTAAACTTATATTAATAAGTTTCAGTATAAATTAATATTATTATATTGTTATTATATTTGTCAAGTATTAAATATATCAATTAAATTTTTTCCATCTCTTTCAATTATTCATTTTAATTACTTCAACATTTATTTAATAAGAAAAAATATTATATTAAATATAAAACGAATCACTTAATTTTGACCTTCAAATTTTATTTTTATATTTATTAACCATAAATTGATACATTCATCAAGAATCATTTTATTATGTATAAACTATTTATTATAATAAAATTACTATTGCATATCTTTTTAACATTTAATCAGTAAACAATAATAATATTTGAAATTATATTTATTAACAATTTTTTTTTATAAATATTAAACAATTATATATACAAATAAATACAAACAAACAAAAAAAATATCATCACATGTATTGTAAAAAATAAAAATACTAAAAAAAATTAAAAAATTAATATCTAGGAAAGTTTAATTATTAGAAATCTTAAAATTTTTTTTTTAAAATAATGACTTTGATATATATCAAAGGAAAGAGATATGTAACACTGGCACAAGAAAGAGATTATCCACAAGTATATTAAAATTCTTTGGTTATTTACACAATAAATAATACATCCTATATAATTTTTCGACATCTTCACTATTGATATTGTTCTTTTTTTTAACGTTTTTTTACCATGAAAAAATATCCAGGACATATAATACATTGTAATAACGGTATAAGGCAACTTTTGATTAAAATAATAATAACAATAAAAATAGCAAAATAAAAGACAACAGACATGCAAGCTTTAGCTGCATCTTCAATTGTATTGACATCTTTAAACCATGCTGATGGATTTAAAAATTTTATAAAACTTTCAACTTGTTTTTTATTACATTCCTCACAATATCCTTTTCCTGTTACCCATTTTTTACTTTCTACTGTTTCTTTTAAATCTTCAACATGTAATTTTATTATTTTACAAATTTTTGTACTATTTAAAGAATCTTCATTTGATATACATATCATTTTTTCTTCAATTTTTAAATCTGTATTATGATTTAATTGTATATGAAATTGCTTATATGGTAAACCAATTTCATTAACTAATATATTAAAACTAGACTCATCTTCATCCTCCTCTGATATACCACTTTTAACAACACCATTTAATAAACCATATGCTTCATAAACAGTAACATTAAAATAATGATTTGACATATCATCTGTTATAATTTCACCGGTAAAATTTTTAATATAACTTGCTCCTTGATGAAAAGTTACACGACGATGATCTGGATTGGAAACATTTTTAATATAAAATGATAAATGTGCCACCACATTTGCTGATTCTTTTTGATTTACAAAAGCAAATCTATCATATAGGACAGCACCATCAATCCATGAATAAATTGTATGTAAAGGGTCTGCTATAAAAAATTTACTATGATCACCAGTATTTTTATTTATATAATAATTTGCCTCCAGCTTACTTTGATATTTTTGATCATGACAATCAATAATATCAACTAAATGCCTAGCTCTTAAATTAATATCACCTTTATAAACTTCATAAAGTCCTTTATTAAAAGAATTCTCTCTATACCATCCTAACTTTTCCATTGATGATGAATCTATATCATTGACTGGTTGATGTCTTAAATCTTGCCCCATTGGTGAACCATTTGGATTATTTTTAACAAAATACATTCCAGAATCTAAGGTATTAATCATATTACCTATAGGACCTAATTGTAAACGAATTGTCCTAGCATTGTCAATAAATTTACTTTGTAAATCACCATTAATACTAACTTTAACAACTTTATCCTCAACCATATTCCATTCATTCTTATCATTTGTCTTATAAACAATATATTTAAATAAAGCATAAATATTTGGCTTATTTAACTTGACAGCCGTAAAAGACATCCCAAGATATGGATTAAATCTAACTTTACAGCAAACATTTGAAAATTGTGTCTCACTGGAGCAGCCATTTTTTAGGCGAATAGAGGAGAAGGTATTGTAGCAGGATGTATCTATTGTATCATTTTCAGTTCCATCACATTTATTGAATAATGAATATGTTTGTGGATTACATACATGACTATTAAGATTACATTCACAAATACAACTTGTATCAACTTCTGGTAAGGCAAATTTGTACCTTTGTGTTATTGGATATTCATGTTCTAGGCGGATGAAGGTAAGTGAATGTAATGGAAGAATATCTCCTATATTATCACGATCAAATGCTAATGATCCATTAGGACTATCATCTATTGTAAAACAAACTGTACGATGTAATGAGAGGGGTGCTTGAATTTTTATAAATTTTGTTGATGAATTTGATGTTACTAAAATGAAAAATAAATAAATAAACAGTTTAAGAGTAAAGTATTTATTTTTAATTTTTGCCGTTATCATATATAGAAATGTTAATAAATAACTACTAAATAAAAATAATATTTATGTATTATTAAAACTAGTTTTATCCTATCTAAATGGTATTATTTTTTTTTGATAAAAATTGCTTAAATTACTAGTTAAAGAGATAATTAATTATTTATCTACCTTGATAATAAATTTTTTTTTAATACCATTCCATCAGTATCCTTCAATACCCATCAACATGAGTATGATTTATTTAACACCCCCGAATGTAATATTAAAATAACCTTTGGAAAGTTATTTTAATATTATATAATAATATTGAAAAAGAACCTATTTATCTTAATCAAAAATAGACTATTAAAAGTTGATGAGTTATATTATTTAGGAAATGCAAATTGGGAGATGTTGATGTTATCTTAATAAAGTAATCAAGCTTTATCAAAAAATAAATGACAGTTAACTGGCATTGGTTGCAAACTGACAGTTAGGTGAAAAAAAAAGGTCATATAACAGAGAAGGTGTAAAAAATTTTTGTAATCTGTATATTTTTTAATACTTCTTGAATTCTTTTCTTTTTTTTTTGTTATTATTATTTATTATATCTTATATAATGATTAAAAATTATAATAAAATAGTATAATAATAACATTAATATAATATACTATGATACGTTAGTATTTTTAATATAATTATACAATTAAAACGATAAATTATATAGGGTGATAAAAATTATAAGATATGGTTAATGAAGAGATGATTTTGAAATTAACTGTCTACTTTTAAGTATCTTTAAAACATTACAAAAATTTAAATCATTTAAACTTATAATAAAAACATAAAGAGTCAAGACAAAATTAGTAATCAACTGGTTTTAATAACGGTCATTGGCTATATAATTAAGTTAAACTAAGTTAAAAGGCAAAAATAAAAAAAAAAATACTTGATACATAAAAATTTCGAAATACCCCTATTTTATATTATCACTTTTTAATTTTTATTTTTTATTAGTCAAAAATTTGACCATAAAATAATAATAAAATTGCTTGTTTTATTATTTTACTTAAAAACTTACATTGTGTAGCATGAGCATACAGAACAGGAACTTCATTACAGTATGGTGGAACTTTAGGAAATATTTCATCATTGTTTTTATTGCCATTTTTTTCAAATATATTGTTATTTATATACAATGGGATACCAAATATCCTTTGATATATAATATTCTGTGCAAAAAATAATAAGATTAGAAAATATAACTTCATTATTTTTATAAATAAATCTTTATCTAAAAAAAAAAGAAAATAAAAATTAAGTAGAAATAAATATTTTGATTGTGTTAAATATGGTATAATAAAAAAGAAATATAAATGACACCTAACTTCAATTTTTATACATCTTTTAATTAACATAAAAATATTTGTAATGATATCTTAAGAAAGTAATACTTTTTATGATAAAATAAAATAAAAGAAAGAAAATGTTTAATTGTGAGAAAAAACTAATTAGTAATTAATATATAAATTTATAAATAAATAATAAAAGTGTATAAAATCGTCATTTTAGGTAAATAAAATTTATTTTTCTTTAAAATCATAGTTTCAATATCAAGGTAAAATATATTTATAAATAGTATAATCAAAAGAATTATATAAATAATCTTTATAACAGGATTAATAAAAAAGAAAAAATTTAATATTAAAAATAATGATAAAATATAAAATTATGAATAAGTATATATATTAAAAAAAAAAGATAAGATCCAAAATAAAGATATTATAAAAGTTTTAGTGACAAGAAAAAGGTGATCTGATATTAAGTAACAATATCCAATATCTTATTTTATGGTAAATTACTAATTGAGTGGCATTTGACAGGTTAATTAATTGTATCACATTACGTGATAATAAGATAGATTTAATTAATGAATAAATAAAATTGTTGAACTTTACCATATTTATGTAACTGTTAACAAATTATAGTTATTAAAAAGATTTATTAATAATAAATTCAAGAATAATTATTTATTCATCCCAATCCCGAGGTAAAAGATATCATTATAATAAAGAGATTTTGTAATTAAAATAGGAAAAGTAAACATTCTTGCGAAATATAACATGGCGTAGTATAATATTAATTAAGGAATAAATATATATATAAAAGTTATAGACAGCCCTCCTCTCTCTATATATAGGAATAATTTTTGGCTACGTCCTATTTATCAAAATTTAAGAAATATAGAGATAGGAAGAAGAGTTGACCAATTAATTAACTATATCAAAATCACATAATTTAACTACTATACTTATTTTGCTTGTTAAAATGATGGATTATAATTTATGTATTATGATGATTAGGGCATTCCATAATAATATAATGACTAATACTATTATAATTTATTATTATTTAATTTTGAAAAATAGTAAAAAAAAAATAATAAATATTTTAAAAGTATAAAATATTTCTATATTTATAACAACTATAAAACAAGGTACTTATAAATGAATCAGTTTTAAACATTTAGAAATTAAAAAAAAAACTTTACGAGATTGCTAATAACAAGTGATTGTTTTTAGTCATTTTTTTAAAAATAGTTATTTAGCGACAAAACTTTTAACAGTTATACGAAGGACATTAAATAATAATATGATTATTACGTAAAGAATTTTTTTTTTCCTTTCATGTTCAGCCCCAAAAATATATTTACTATTTTATAAAAGTAAAAAAAAAATTGTTACAGTTATATGATTTCAACTAAATTTATTTCAATAATTTGTTGTTAATGCCTTTGATGTAATAATATAATATATATTGTTATAAATTAAGAAATTATGAAAAAAAAGAAATAAAATTAGTTATAGACATGGACTAAATAAAAAAAAATATTATCTTACGCTCAATTGACTTAAGCAAAATGATGTGATTAAATTTAAAATATCTCTTTTGAAATCAGGCTTATACTATTGTACTATTAACAATTTTTTTGTTTTTACAAAAGAAAAAAGTGAATAATTATTAGACATTCTTAATCAGTCTACTGGTACTACTATAAATGTACGTGTAACATATATGACTAATTTAAAGTTTTTAAAACTTTTACCAAATAAAAAAGATAAAAAGGTATATCTAACATTTATATATTTATATCATTTTTTACAAAAAATAAAAATACTATAATAAACATAACATGTTTCTACTTACAATTCATATTTGGTGATCCAATAAAATAAGGCTAATTTCTGAATTGTTAATTTAATTTCACTACCAATTCATTTTTCTTTTATTTTCCGTCCCCCTTTTTCTTTTAATAATAAAATTAAAAAAAAAAATTTTTTACTCACATTAAAAAAAATTGTTATTACAAATCAAATCAAATAAATAGTAAAAATTTGATATTAAAAAATTAAAAAAAAAAATTAAAACATATTAGAAAATATGTTATATAATAGTATAATATTACATGAGATGTTAAACATGATAATAAAAATTTGTAATATTTAAAGAATGATCTTTAAAATATATAACTTGAATGTAATTGTATAATATAAGTTCTTGTAAATTTTTAAACATCATATAGAAAGTTATATAGGTATCATATATCTTTGTGCCCCAGGTAAATATATTGTAAAAAATATAGTATTTCTTACAATTATGGTTATTATCTTTGATAAATGATTTAACACATCCTGTAGTATACTTTTCCTTAAGACTGGTTATCACTTGAAATACATACTAAATCATTTTCACAAAGATGATAAAAATAAAAGTAGATAAATTATTTGATGTCTTTATCATTGTGTTAAAGTAATTAATAAATAAAAAAAAGCAAAATATACTAAATTAAATGATTAACATATATAAAATAAAAAATATCATGTTAAAAAATAAAAATTAATTGAGTGAAATAAAAGGATTAATAAAAATTTTTTAAATATAATACCTATATTAAAATGTATATATATAAATCAAAAATAATGTAATAAATAATATAGTTTCGAAATTTATTATCATATTTGGTATATATAAAATAAGAAGTTATATAACCTTATCAAATTACTTCCACCTAATGGATATAAATAATGATATTTCTTTAATAAGAAAATGACTGTTAATAATATTATAATACCTACCGCAAAACAAGCCATCCATCTTAATTGGAGATAGGGGAACGATCTTGCACGAAATATACTATTCAATCATTCTTTTATGCTTTTCAATCATTTTATTAGTGCCACTATAATATTATATCAAAAGTTTTACTAATAAAATGCCAACTGAAGCTAACAGTAATTTGTGAATCATTAAGGAACACTTTTACAAGAAGATTTAATAATAAGAATGACCTTGGGTATGATTGAAACCAAAATATCTTTTAATATTTTAATAAAACCGTCACTGTTTACTTTAACTTTCCTAATTTAGTTACAATTAACATACTGATTAAGGAAATATTTATATGTATAAATTGTCAAACAGTACCTATATTAAATACCATGAAAAGAATTCTTTTATTATTATAATCTTCAATACACATAATAAATTTAACATAAACCTATCTCATATTATACAAGATATATTATTAAATATGTTATACGGAAATATTATATATATTAATAAATACAAAATTAAATAATAACACAATAGTAATATATTATGTATATCCTGATAACAATTATCTTACACTCCAAGACAAACTTTAATAAATGAAAAAGTAAAATATTCTTTAATACAGTAACTTCTCCTACTCAAATAAACTAATTGTTAGTTAGGACACTTAAACTACTCTTTAATTATATCATTTTTAACTAGTATCATGTCTTTTGTAAATAAAATTTTAACAATCTTAAATAATATCTTTAAAAATTAGATATATTATACATTTTAAAATGATTAATTACGTGAAATTTATAACTAACAAATATTATCTTTTAATTCTTTTTTACTTATATTGTTAGAATTAACAAGAAAAAGATACTTAATAAAATAATTCATTAAAAAGGTATAATAAATTTAATCGAGAATTTTTTATTGGTAGAAATGTGTAAGAAAAGTAATTTACCGTTTTCTCAATTATGACCTTATTTGTAGAAGGAAAATTATCATCGATCAAAGCAATAGATAATATAAAACTTTTCAGTTTATAAATATCTGCCTTCAAGAATTGATGGAAAAATTTAATTTGTAGTATTTTGATTCATCTTATTGACAGGTACCTTTTGATTACCGAAAGCTTCCTGATATACCAAAAATATCATCAATTAAGGTTATTTCTATATATTATATAGGAACACTTCATTAACCTGTCATTAATAATTAAAAAACTTCCTACTTGATTTTATTATGGTTTGGAGAGATGAAGGAAGGTGAGTAAATGATGAAATGTTAAAAGAGGTTGCCGCTTATATAATATTGCTAATTTAAGAAAAAGATGAGATAACAATTTGATGAAAATAATAATTTAATGTGACTGGTAGAAAAAAATATAATAAAAGTATACTGGTATAATTAAAATTTATACCTTATTAAAAGTAATAAACTGATTAAACTATTATATTAATAATAAAATAATGAACAAAAATCTCCTACAAATACTTTGAACTTCGATCCTTTTTTAATAAAGCCTTAAAATGTCAAAAAAAGAATATTGGTATCTATTTCTTAATTACATTATGTCTATATATAATATTTTCATATCAAATAAAAAAATATATTAAAAGATTTGTTTTATCAAACATAACTAATAAAGTGCAACTATATATAAAATTCATAAAATATTTTTAAAAGTTTTAATTTGTACTATCATTATTTATCCATGATATTGATACATCCATAAAATAGCTACTATCATTAATTTCTAATTTTGGCAGATAATATTTTAACTATACTAACCTGTTTAATTTGTCTAATTAATCATTTTGTCAAATTATGTATAAAACTTGATGTTGTTATGTAAAAACTTACTTCTCACTATTCCAATAAATTTGATACTTCATATACATGTAACTATAAAATGAAATGTTAATTAATATCTATATGTAGGTTGATACGATGCTTCTTATTCTAAATTTGATTTATTGTTTCAACAAATTTTATCAATATCTAAAAACATCCAATCCATCATTCACTTATTGAATGGTATTAAAAAAATTTTTTCTAAATATTATTTTAGAATTCACATCATTATTTTGAATGAAAAAAAATAATAATTCCCATTGTCTTAACGAGAAAAGCGCCGAAATTAAAAAGTCTTCAATTGAAAGATAAATTTTTATGCCACTTCTTACCGTAATTATTGTTTTTCTTCATTTATTCTCATTACTAATCAGTTGAACACGTTTTTTCTTTTTTTGAAATAAAAAAAAGAGAGAATTGAAAGAGGTATCATATAAACGTTACAAATTAATGACAAAAATAAAAAGAAACTTCTTTATTTTTATAATTCTCTTTATTATCTTTCAAAGTAAAAACTTCTCAATTGAAGATAAAATACAAAAACAATGACCTTTATTTAATTTCAAATATTACCAATGAATGATTTTATTTATTTATTTTTTTTTCTCTAAAAGTACTAAACTTCTTTTGGTAACCTATTAATTATTTAGAATATTATTTCAACATTTATTTAAAATAATTGTAACCAAAATTATTGTATAACTCAATTACATGAATAACTCCTCACAACAATTTGACAAATTCACATAAAGAGATATAAAAGAAAAAAAAAATGTTGAAAATTCTTACAACGAAAAAACAGCCTTAAATCCAACTTGTATGGAGCATTCTTTATGTGATACATTTTTTAAGATTTCACTGCCAATTATTTTTTAAATGATAAGATAAAATGAATTACGATGGTGGTAACGATATGGTACCATTTGGGGTATTACTTAAGTATTCCTGTCATAAGATATCTCATGAACTGACAATTATTTCTGAATTATTACCAAAATATAAGGATTACAATAGAAAAATTACCATTACTGAGTTTAGTTATATGGCACGGGGCCTTATTTCAAAAATTCTTGCAATTGTTAAATGGTTAAAAAATTACAATGAACATTATATGTGTAAAGAAATACAAAAATTTTTAGAGACTCAAGAACAATTTTTTCGTGAAACAGCTGATGTTTTATGTAACATTGCTAGGGGTGAACTTGTTGTTGCTAGAGTTCCTATGTACGAAATTGATGCTGCTATCCACCTTTCATACGGAGAAAATATAAAATTGCCTTTTGCTATAAAGGTAGGTTAACTTTTTTTTGTCATTATTTTAATACATCAATTTTGTTAAGAAAAGATTTGTCTCCGATAAGTGTATAACAAATATTGAAAGGAATAAAGTTTTATCAATGATAAACAAAAATATTTTGAATAGATTATCTCTTATATCTAGTATTTTACCACCTAAAATAGAAAGTATTATTATAAAAAATGGTATGGTCACATTAACGGTACCCGGTGAATTTGAAGTGTCATTAACACTTTTTAACAATGATTTATCAATGAAATGGACATTATTAAATATAAAAATATTAGTAGAACAGTATGATATAGGATATGGAACAAAACTTGTCCATCCAATGCAACTCTTCTCAATTCATCAATTTTTACAACAAAAAATTGTTGTCTCCAAAAATCCTATACTTGATCTCTATAACTGTTTACATGATTTTTGTACTTCTCTTCAATTAGATGTATTATATTGTGAGACATCACAACTTATTGGGTCACAATATAGAAATAAATTAATTGTAGAAAAGTATGATCAGGATGCCGGTATACTTATTATTTCTTTTTGGTTATTAAAAAAGAAACAATATGTTCCTTCTCAATATAAGATAAAAATTTTTAAAGATCCTTCTAAATTGAATGATGGATTAAGGGTTATTCAGTATCCTTTAAGAAAAAATATGCCAACATTAGATTTGAATACAGGAAGACTATCAATATGCCGTTTGATAAATGAAACAGTTTTGATATATGCTAAAGAAAAGTTATTTTCTTTAAAAAAAAAGTTAGCAAATTTAAAACCACATACATATATTGAAGTAACTGGTAATAAATATCCAAAAATTGATTTTTGGTTGTTTGAAAAAAGTGAACATCCAGAGGAGGAGTGTCTTTCAATACATGTTAATTTATTTACAGGTGAATTTATTATAAATCTTCCTTATTTTGAATCAAAAAATATGTTATATGAGTTTGCTGATATGTTAAATAATGGTGCATCAAAAAAGGAACTTGAAACTTCTTTAAGAAATATTAGAATGGAATTTCTGGTACATCGTATTAAGAAAGTTTATTCTGAAATTAAATTACCATTGGTTAGTACTGATATCGTTTTAAAAAATATTGATACCTCCCCTGGGGATAGAAAAATTTTTGGAAGAATTAATAAAAGTGATTGCTTTATCGGTATTCAACTTGTTGCAAACAAAATTACAGATGAAATTGTATTTATTTTTTTTATATATGAAAAACGTAAAGAAAAAATGAGGAAATTTTTTAGTTCAGACGATAGTGCGTCAAATAATATGAAATTAGACATAATAAATAATCCATGGTATAAAATTTTTCATAAAAAACATAATATAGAAGTATCTCTAGAAAAATGTGAAAAATGTATTACAAGTAATAAGTTGTGGGCTGGTAATTATAGAAATCTTCGAGATTCTTGTTATGTTATTTTACATGAATGGCAACTCACAGAAATTTCTAGAGTCTATAGTAATGGATTAACTAAAAAGAATGATGTCAAATTAGATGTAAATAATGTACCATTTTTAGTATTAAATTCTTCAAGAAATATTTCTGAAAGTGAGTCTAAAAATGTATTATCATATGGGAATTGTTTCATGAGATTGGATGATAGATGGCCTTCACAAAAATGGGGTGCATTTACAATAGAACTTTTCATAAGGAATGTAGCTTTAAAAGTTGATTTTTACAAAAATTGTTCTGTAAGAGAAAGTTTGGCCTATAAATATGGAGTCAAAGGAACTAATATTGGTATACCATGTAATATTTATTGGTTATATCCAAATAATTTCACCCAAAAAATTGCTGAAATACTTGCTTTAGAAAGTTGTAAAATTATGAATTTCCACAGATTGTTAGAAGATATTGCTCCACATTACTATAAATTTTTCAATAAGTATTGTTCGATAAAATACTTGTCTAATTGTAAAGTTGTTTTTGCTTATGGACAAAATAGAAGATATCTTTTATATTTGAATTATTTTGGATCAAAAGTAGATTCTTATAAATTTTATTTTGGTCAGGATGCTTCAATTGGTTTTGTTAATGACATACCTTCAACTATTAATAATGATCCATGGAATATGAAATTTAATGCTCATAATAATGTTCATGAACATTTATTAAAATGGAAATTAGATAGAACACATTTACATCACTTACTTTTATATTTGATTAAAACATGTACTCCTATAAATATTTTATATAATATTTATATCCCATCAGTTTATTCAGGTGTTTTTGTTAGTGAAATGGTAAGTAGAAATTATCAAATGAAAAAATTATCACCTGGGAGATTAATTGCTATTGATGAATATCATATAAGATTATTATTTGCTGATATTGTAATTGAATTTTGGATTGGAAATGAAAATAATATATTAATAGGTGATGTTTCAAAAGAATGTGCAAAAATTCCAGGATTACATTCTGTTATTCATACATATTCTAATAAAATAAAATTGTATAACAAGCCTTTTTTTGAAATGACAAGAAATGAGTGTAATGAATTTTTTGAAATAAAAAATAAACGTTTTCAAGTAAATAGTAATACATTAGACAAATTATGTTTGAAAATTGAATCCGGTAATAAATATGGAATACTTATAGAATATTTGCATTCACAACATATACTTAATCATATAAAAATGTTAACAAAAGTTTATTCATTAGAAAAAGCTGAGTGCCCTTCAATATTAAAATTTTTTAACATCTGTCTAACTAATGGATCAATCTCATTTAATGTACAATATTTATTATTAGATTTAGAGACAAGAGAATATAATAATATTAGCACAATAATATATATTGACACAAATTATTTTACCTTGAGAATATTATTAAATATTGATACAGGTTTCCAGCAACCAGAATCTTTTATAAAATCATGTCAAACATATTTTGAAAAAATTATTTATTACAACTATAATAATTTATCATTTTTTGGATTTTTTAAGTTACTTTTAACACCATCACAAGACGTTTTGAATGTTATTGAAAATATTTTTAGATTTGAATCTGAGAATACAATATTACATAATAATACAACTATCTCTATACAATGGGTTAGGGAAAGTTTTACTTCTGAAAACAATTCATATATTCTCAGATCATTTGTGGAGTCTAATTTCGAAGAAAGTTATGTTGTAATTCCTGTAAGTTTCACATTTAAAATTAAACTAATATTAATGTAATTTTTTTAAGATTAAAATATCTAATATAATTGTTAAAGAACAATGTGTACCATTAGATATTTATGTATTTCATCTTAAGTATTACTACAATACAGGATTAATGGAGGTTACCGATGAAGAAGAAGTATATCCAAATTTAAATTCTTACTTACTTACTTATTCTAAAGAAGCCAGAACATCTAGCGTCAATCCATTTCTTCTTTGTTTAGAGAAAATCATAACAGATTATATTCCAGTATTAAAATCATAAATTATTTTTTATTTTATTTTATTTTTTTTAACATAAATAATTGTTAGTTTTAAAGTGAATATTATTATAAGTAATGAAATTAATTATAAATTATGTTTTCTATATATATATGTTAAATTAGTATTTAATATATATCATTTTAATTAACTTGTTAAACATACTGTACTATTGGATCTATAGCACTTCTGATTTCAAGAATCAAATAAAAATAAAAGAATAATAGAATGTAGCCAGTAATCAGTTGATTCCATGTTGTAATAGATCCTGTAAATGATGACAAATTATTACTTATATAATTATTTTTGTCATTCATCATGTAGATACATTTTAAATTTGGTAATGAATATTTTTTATATTTATCATTATTATTTTCTTCAAAAAGATAATTTTGGGTATCTTTTAATTTTTTTACCGTTTCAGGGACTTTACCTAGATTTTTTAAATTTTTTACCTTCCGTCTTTCTTTATTTATTGATTTAAAACTTTTTTTCTCCTTAATGTATCTATTTTTTGTTGGTTGAAAAATAGTAATTTCTTCAATTTTTGGTTGTTTAACTCCATTTTTATATATTGAGTCAAACATTTTGCAAATACTATTATTTTGATGTAGTAATTTATCATTTAATTCTTTCTTTTTAGAATCATAAACATTCTTAATTTTTCCAACATAGTTTTTCAAATATTTTTTATTTTTTTCTCTTATTTTGTCTATAAATTTACCATTAACTTACATATAAAAAAAATTACTTACCATATAAAAGGTGTTTTTTCTTTTTAGAATTAATTAATAATTCATCATCTACTATATCAATAAACTCCCCTTCATCTAGAGGCAAATCCATAATAGATACAAAATTTGGAGAAAATTTTTAGTATAAAAAAAGGTCAAAAATAATACAAATATATCATTTTTATATTCAAATTATAAATTTAAGTGATTTTTGAATAAGATTTAAATAAATGATAAATTTTTTAAACATTTTTTTGTCATACAAAAAACTGGATCAATAACTTCTAAATCCCCTTCATTAAGTAGTGAAAGAGCAGATAAGCCAAATATTGTGTGAAAAGGGTCTGGATAATCACCGGGACGATCAGCAAAACCACCAGTTTCATCATCCTGTGCAGATAATGTAAATTTTACTAAACTTTCTTTGTCAATCCAATGAAGTTTTTTAAGTATTGCTAACGATGATAGAACCCACCATCCATAACATACATCAGGTAACTTTTCAGGCCTTCCATTAAGACCTCCAGAAGGGCATTGTCTATAAGCTAGCCATTCAGCAGTCTTATCTTTATCAATTAAATCAAGTTTTTCAGTAATTGCTAAGCTTCCTAAACAACAATAAATTTGTCCAGAATGACTTTCAGAACCTGGTCTAGTACCAAAACCACCATCATAATTATAACATTTCATAACATATTCAATAATTTTATCACTATTAATTTCATCAATTTTTCCAATCAAATACATTGAAGCTAGTGCACAAAATGAAAATCTTGTATCCAACTCATTAGAATCATCCCCACTAACACTACCATCTTCATTGACACGAGCTGTAACAAACTTTGTCACAGCATTTGTATCTAAACGATCAATAGCATCAAACATTATTAAAAGTTGAATGGCCGATAAAGTTGATATTAAATGTGGATCATTTTCATGTGAAGCACGAAAACCACCAGATTTTTCATCAAAACATTCTTCAAGAATAAATTTTAATATATCTTCACGATCCATTTTATCAAGTTGTCCTAAAATATCCATAGCTCCACAACACCAATAAATACCACTCATTCTGAGATATGCCGTTTTAACATATTCCTAAAAAAAAAGTATTTAGAAAAATTGGAATTAACATACATAAGATTCCTTAGATTTAGCATATTTTAAAATGAAATTAGAGTGTAAATCTTTTAACAAAGTTTTAGGAGAATTACTTGGTACATCAATATCTTTTCGACATAAATCTAGGATACGGGAAAACGACATATTTCTACAAAAAAAATATAAATAAAATTGAAAAATAAAGTAATAAATAGTTAATAACTATTTTAAAAAAAAATTATGTTTAATAATAAATTATATTAATAATATAAAATCAACAAAATATTATAACATAAAATGTTAATATAATCATTAATTCATAACAATATACTATTTTTTATTTGATGAAATGCTTTTTTCTAATAATTTAATTCTTTTTTCCATCTCTTTTAATTTCCTTTCTAATTCATTGTTTTTATTTTTTTCCTCCATTAATTCATTGCTCAAATCTTGTAGATGTTTTTTTAATGTATCATTTTCACTTAAAATAAAATGAAATGCTTCTACATTAACGGTTTGATTCATTTTTTCTAATAATTCTTTTGCAGTTATTCTTTGTAAAGGATCTTTACATACCATACTTTCAATCATCTTTGATTTTTTAGGATATTTTTTACAAAATTCAATTGGCAACTTTTCTGTTTTTCTTAATTGTAAAAAGGCATTATAACATTCTGAACGTGTTGAGAAATCACTTAATAATTCATAAAATACCATTCCTAAAGCAAAAATATCTACTTCTGGACCATATGTTCTAGATGTCATTTGTTCATCTGGAGCATAATTGACGGAACCAATACCTTTTGTATGATATATTCTTATATTAGAAATTACTTCATTTTTACATTTTTTATCATACAATATTTCATCATGATCTTGTAAATATGATTGACAAGATAAACCAAAATCACCTAATTTTATTTTCCAATCATCTTTTGTTTTTTTTATAAAAATATTTACTGATTTTATATCTCTATGAATAATACCCATATCATGAATATATGATAAAGCAGAAATAAGTGTATATATAGCTTTTCTATTAAAACTTTTTCTAACAACTGAAGTTCTAAAATCCTTATTTAATAATAAATCTTCCAAATTAGTTGTTAATAATTCCATTTGTATAAATAAAGCTGATCTTGTTATATAATATGGATTTTCATTATCCATAACAACTTCATTATCTACTTTATCGGTGTCATCAGATTTTGTAATATTACTATTAATAGTAGAACCATCTAAAGATGAAAAATTAGTAAAACTTCCTTGAGAATTTTCTGGTTGTCTAAAAAAACCTTTACCGCTACTTGAGCGAGACGATACTAATGAGTCATCATCTTGAAAAACAACATCAGTATCATCTTCTGAAGTAAAAGATGGTTCTGTATTATGATTTAATGTATCATCACTTAGAAAACTATTATCCAATTCATTTTCTTCCTCCTCTTCAGTATTTATTTCTTCAATTTTGCATTCAGAACTACTTCTACACGTACTACTGCGCTTTCTCCTTTTGACACGTACCACATCAATCCAACTATGATAATATCGAACAATACCACCGTGTTCAAGTATAGATAAGTGTTGTACCTCTTTCAAAGCTTCATTCACACTATCACTATCATCATTTTTTAATATTACCTTCTTGACAGCATAATATCTACCATCAACATAATTTTTTACTCTATGAACACTACCAAAACCACCCTTACCAATACATTCACATTCTTGAAAATCACTCTCATACTTACTCTGGCCCATGTTTAAAAAATTTTGTGAACAATTAATAGAAATATTATGATCAATAGCTATATTAAAATGTGATATGTCACCTAACTTATCTTGAAAATATTTCAAAATGTTTTTATGTAACTGTTCAGCAAAAATAGTTGTACCATTTTTATCAAGATCATTAGGTATCATGTCATGGTCTACAGCGAATTTCCATAAAACGTTTCTACACGTTTCCCTAGTTGATGGTTCAGCTGCTTTTGATATCCAATTAATTAATGTGATTACCATTAACTGTAAACGTTTTATGATTAGTGGATTGCTACTTGTGTCAATATGATCTACTTCATAATTTTTTACCCGTGACAATTGTAACTTTTTTGTTAATTGTGGTTGTAATAAAATTTTTGAAGATTCATCTTCCCAGCTTTCATTAAGATCTGTTCCTCCATTCATCTAACTTTATCTATAAAAATCAAAGTATAATTATTTTTTTTAATATAAATATTAATTATTGATAGTAAATATAAACATTGATAGAAAACAATTAAATATACATTATATTATATTATACTAAATAAACAATAAAACTTTATTAATATTAAAAATATATAACTATATAAGCTTACTATATTAATCGTTATAAACACGATCCATCACTCCATCCATCGTACCATCTTTCAAATACCTTTTTACAATCAAACTTTTCTTTACCTATTTTTTCATTAACCCTATTATGTGCATCACACATCCAATTGGCTAATTCTACCCTACTATCTAATTTAATTGGATTTTTTTTAATATCATTCCTAAAATCTTCAGCACAATGAGTACATGGATAAACCTCTGCCAATGATTCTATTGTTCTTTTTACATCTTCCTTATTTTTTTGTGATGGTTTTTCAGGATAATAAACAGAAATAGTATGTAAAAGTTTCCACGTACTTCTTCCAAGTTCATCTTTATCAACAGGACAGTCATCCCTTACTTTTACCTCTTTTTCTTTATTCTTTTTCATAAACTTCATTCCTTGTTTTAATAATTCTTCTGTTGAAATGCATGCCTTACAAGGTTTTCCATCTGGACCTAACTCTTGAAATCGATCCATTTCCTTAACTTATAAAATAATAGTAAAATAAGTATTACGAAATGTCTTTTGTGAATAAAATAAAACTTAAAAATTATAAAACTGGTAAATTAATAATCTTATAAAGAAAGTTCGTGGGGGCATATTTCCATTTGTACACTTGTAGAATTGAAATAAAGAAGTTTATATTTGTTGTGTTTATTGTCACCATAATATAATCCATTTTTTTAATAATTCAAAATTTTTATAATAAACTTTTCTAACTCATTTTTTAAAAAGAAAAATAACTATAAATTATTGTTTAAAAAAAAAGATGAGGTATTATAGTTAATAATATCTAAATAAAATATATATTTTTGATATTATATTGAAATATAAAAAGCTACTATTAATTTTTTAAAACTATTAAAATGAATTTATATTTGAAATCAAATAAATTTTTAATGTCATCTTGATAATACTGGCTAATGTGATTTAAAAAATATTTGATTGTTTTTAGATGAGTTATACACTTATTATTTGATAACTTTTTATTTAAAATTTATGATTAAAAGATTGTGAGATTTTTATTAACAAGTTTAATAAGTAAAAATTTCATCTTTTTATACTTTTTTAATCCGTTCAAAAGTTGTCAATTAAAAGAAAATACATCTATTTCCAAGTTTACATATTTTCAATGATTAAATTTTAATTGTTTGCTAAAGTATTTCAATATCATCTTCATAAATAATTGCAGTAAAATGATTTATCCATACAAATCTAAATAGTTTAACAATGTTATTTGTTTTATCTACTTTATACGTTTATAAAAAAATGTATTTTGCAATTATATTAAAGAGATTTCTTTGTCAAAATAAAAAATATCTTCCAATATTTTAATAATTACATATTGACTAACAAAAATATATATATTTATTTTAGAAGAAAGTTTAATTTAAGATCAATGTTGTGCAAAAGATTACTTTTAAAATTTTTTTTTAAAACCTCCACATTATTTTGAATTTACTTTCATATATATAAAATAAAATATAAATAATATAGTATATTTTTGGTATTAAATTGTTGACATAAAAAATAATTTATTATAAAAATAAAATAAATTTGACATCATATATCATAGATTTTGAATACATTTTTTATTAATAATTATTTACTTACTCAAAAATAAGTTTTAAGTTATATTTCTATAATACTATTGATTTTGTAGAAAAAAATTCTTTAAAAAGCATTTATTATTTAAAAATATAAAATTTTCTACTAAAATTATATTTTTTGCAAACTTATGTCAATCATCTTTTAAATAAAAATTAAATAATCATTTAAATTTTTAATCTATATTAGAAGCATTAAATAATTAACAAATATAAATGTCTTTTTTAATAGAATTTCAATTTTTAAAATAGCGATATGTATAAATAAATATTTTCCTGAGTAGTTTTAAATTATTGAGATAATTTGTTGATATAAAAAAAAAGTTTTTTCTAAATAAAATATTTATTTATAAAAACAACTTAAAAAAAAAAAAAAAAAAACTTAAAAAAATTATAAAACAAGCAGTATTTTTGAAACACTTATAAATAAAAACAAATTAACAGTAACAAACAGAAAAAATACACGTATGAATATTTTTCCCATACACATATCATTTACCCTAATAAGTTAACTGGAAATAAATTCTATTTTAAGAATTGGCAATGAAAAATTATTTAATAATTTTAATTTTTGTTAAATATATAAAAGTATAAATCAATAATTATTACAAGTAATAGTATTAGAAAAAAAGCAACAATATAGTTAAAGTATAGAAGTTATAGTTTGTAATTGGTTTCTTTTATCACATAATTGAAAAAAAGAAACAATTATATTTATCATAAAAAGTTAAAATTTACTAAAAAAATGTAATGAAATAGTAAAACTTAAAACAGATAAACATTATTACAATTAAACAGAAATTTCTGTTAAAAAAAACAACTAAAATTAACAATATAATAAATGTCAATAATAAAGTGAATTCCAAAAATTAACAATATAAATAGATAACTATAAATAATGTTTAACATAATATAATATGAATAATTATGATAGGTTCTAGTATTATATATAAACAACGTCAAAAAAAGTAATTAAATGATGATCAAGAATTCTTCACTCAATAACTTAACAAAACAATGAATTAAATGGATATCCGTGAACATTATAAAACTTTGAAAGAACAATTAAAACCAAATTAAATATCTTGATCACCATCATTATATAATATTTCATATTACGTTATAATGGATAAAAAAAAATTAATGTGGTCTTGATATAACTTCACAAGTCATGTTACAAATTGCAATACCATTTCCATTATGTTTTGAATTTATATTTTTATTTTCTAATCTCTCATCAACAGAACTACATGGTGTTGATCTTGGTGATCTTAAAATTTCACTCATATGTTGAACTATAAGATCTATAGCAACTACATTATCTGCTCCCCTTGGTATAATAACATCAGCATGTTTTTTGGTTGGAAAGACAAACTCATCAAATGATGGTTTTACAAAAGTTAAATACTGATATAATATTTGTGTTAAACTACGACCACGTTCAGTTGAGTCACGTCTAACACGACGAGCTAAACGAATATCAGAATCAGTATCAACAAATAATTTGGTATTAAATAATTCACAAAGCCTTTCATCATAAAAAATAAGAATTCCTTCAACAATAATTATATCAGCAGGTTCAACATAATTAAATTTATCAGCAAATCTAAAATAATATATATTTATATATTATTAATATTATTGAAAAAAAAAATCTATATATACCTGCAATGATTTTTATAATCATATATTGGAATTTTTGCAGGTTTTCCACTTTTTAAGGTCATAAGAACTTTCAACATTTCATCAGTATCGAAAGCAGAAGGATGATCAAAATTAAAATCACCCAAATTTGCTTTTTCTTTTTCTTCATCATTCAACTCTTTATAAAAAGAGTCCTGACAAATAGTTAAAACTTGATGTTGGTCATTACCCAGTCTTTTGACAATCTCCAAACATACAGAGGACTAAAAAAATATATATAAAAATTAATTAATAAATATATATTCTTTACTTTTCCAGAAGCTGTCCCTCCAGCAACACCAATAAAAAATGGAAGTACAATGTCTTTATTAACCATTATTATTTTTTCTTGGTTAATGTCTTTAAGGTATGTCTAAAAAAAATAAGTTTAATAAATTGAATAAGGTATTTAATATGTATGATAAAATATTTTAAAATTTCATATCAAAAATGATATATATATACATAAATTTTATTCACTATTTAAAAATATATATAAAATGTAATATAAATAATCTAACAAAACATTTATATAAAAATAAAACAAGGGTTTTCATATAAATTTGAAAAAAAAAATGATCTATTGATATAATGCTAGGTATTTAATAAAAATTTACTATTTATGAAAAAAAAAATGTATATGGATGAATTGAAATATTTATTATATAAATATTTTACTATCTAAATATCACTTATTGTTTTTTATTGTAATAATGTTTGATATTTAAAAATTTTCTTTTTTTTTTTTTAAATTTATTCAGTAATTATTAGATAAGAAATATTTTTGTAAAATTTTTACAATTATTATCTATAAAACTTAAATAAAATATTTTAATATTTTTGTAAACTATAAATAAAATATTTTTAAATGATATTTTATATAATAAAACATATATTCATCCTTTTTTCGTAATATATTTCATTATTTATAAAATAAAATTACTTGTCATTTTGCAAAAATTTTTTTTTTACTAATTAATAATACTAATGAATTAATAAAGGTTAAATAAATATTGTAAAAAAGATTAAACAAATGAGTAAATGATAAAAGGAAGATAATGAAATATTTTTAAGGTAAGTGTATTAAAAAGTTGATAAATGTAGAAATGTTGGGAAAACGACTCTAAGAATAATAATAAATAACTTAAGAATGTAAGATTGTTATAGTATGAATAATAATAAAATCGTTAACATTTATAAAAAGAAAATTATAACAAATAGTTTTCTGTTAATTTAAAATAGTTTAAATTATTATGTTTGTCTTATATAATTATTTTATATTAAATTAAGTTAACAAATGTTGGAAAAATGATATAAAAATGGATTTAATATACTGTATTATTTAATCTTAAAAAAGAATAAATGAATTGGCAATATTAAAATAATTTATATAAGTAAACATTTATTTGTAAATAAAAAATTTTTAATATATTTTTAAAAATATATATTACAACATAAAAAATTGTTTAATTTTTTATTATTTAATTAGTAAAATTATCTTTTTTAATATATAAAATAACACAATTAGTTATTACATAATGTTTCTAATATTAAATTACTTTAAAAATATATTTAAAAAAAGTTAGCCATTAAAAATAATAAAAATTAAACAAAAAAATATATATATATATATATATTATATATACATATTTCAATTTGCATGTGCCACGTGATATATTTGTATAAAACACATATATAAAAGTAAATTAAATATATAAAAAGCATAAGAATTTTTAAACTTAAAGCTTTGATCTTTTTTTTTAAAATAACAGTATATTATATATTTTAAAAGTTAAAAAAAATGGTATGGGAGAATGTTATTATAAACAATATAAATTAATAAACAAATATATGTCTAAATGTACACTCTAATTAATGGTAAAATAATTTAATTATTGAAAAAAAAATTGTTTGTATTTTTTTTCATTTTTCATACCAAGCTTTTAATATATTGTTTACTATTTTCAAACTTTACATTATTTTATTAACTTATAAATATTTTATTAAGTATAAATATAATATTTAATGTGTGTTTAATAACTAGCAATAAGAATAAGATTAGAATAAAAGTTTTTATTTTTAAATTATTATTATATTCTTCTAATATTATTGTTAAATAATTTATAAAATAAACATATACGTATGTTTTTAAAGTTAATATTTTTTCTTATGTTTTCTATAAACAAAAAATTTTTTTAAAGCTTATTCTATGCTTATCTTAAAATTATTTTTTTTTTTTTTTGAAAAAAACAACATTAAATGGAAGTTTTAATATCCACTAAATAATATAATGAAAAATTGTATGGAGATATTGAAAAGTTTTGATGACTTATTTTAATAAAATCAAAATTGTATTAGAGAATAGTAAATATATGTATATTAAATAAAGTGATAAGAGTAAAATAAAATTAGTTTAATGTAAAAATTTATTATATTTATTAAGAGATAAGATATAATATTGTATATAGATTTTAAAATGTTTTCTTCAAGACAACTGGGAATTAATTTTATTGAAAATTCTTCAAGATATATATAAATAAATATATATCTAAATGCTTTTGTTTTCCTTGACCAATGATTATACAATAAATATTGGATAAAATTTTTTTTTTCTTCTAATTAGCTACTTTCACTTTTTTTTTCTCTCTCTCTTTTTTTTCTTCTAAAATTGTATAAAGAGAAAGACACTGAGATATTATATATAAATATATACAGTATAATAATAATAAAATTATTAATAATGTTACATGGAGATTCCTAAGTGATGATCAATTAAATTTAATACCTCCTACAGATTGTCTCAGGCAGCTTTTTAAGGCTCTTTTTTTGAGAAAGAAATGATACAGATTGGTATGAAAATAATTAATATTCTGTTAAATATCCATCACACCATTTCTTTTTTCATTTGTTTTACCACTCTTAGTTTCATGTTCTGTATCTGTAGAATTAGTCTCATTGACTGATGATATTTTTGGAAGTTGATGTTTGACAGTTCCATCTAAATCTGTCATTAATCGTGTTGTCTGTTGAGAATGATTCATAGACATTCCATGCCTCATAAATGTTGGTGCTGTAGAACGTGAATTTCGGCTCATAAAATTTTGTGTTGGTACAGTACCGGTATTTGATTGATCATCATTATGACTACGATATTCTGGTTGTGCTTCAACCTAAAATTATATAAGAGGTGCAGGAATATGCACACATACAATATTAGGGAATATTCCTTGGAACATTGTACTTTACCTGATAATCCCATCTAGGCCTTCTAGAATTTGCTGCATTATTCCTCCTACTCCTCCTAACACATAATGTAATTCCATATAAAACTAATATTATATAACAAGTAACTGTTAATGCTATAAAACATAATCTCATATCATTTAAATATCTTGCTACATCATGGAGGTCATCTGCCATGCGAATGAATTTGTATGATTCACTGAAAAAAAAGATAAATTAAATAAATAAAATAATATAAAAATATATTTTTTTTTCTAAACTTTTTCCCCACTAATTATTTAATTTTTTTAAAAATTTTTAACTTTTTTTTTCTAATTAAAATTTTATTAAATTAAATATCACCTGAAGCTTCTTAAGAAATAATATCAAACCTTTTTTTAAATAAATGTGTAGCATAGTCATGAAGTAATTCATTGTCAGAAGTCAAAATTTCACGTAATCTTTCAGTAATATCTTTATTTCTATTATTTTCATAATATAATTCACCAGAAGAAATCATAATTTTAGAATGGTAAAAAAAAGGTAACGAAAAAATATTTTAAAAAATATATGATATATTTTTTGGTAAGAAAAGTGTGTAATATTATGTTAAATTTAAAAATTGTAAAAATAAAAGTACTTTATAATTTTGATATTCTAATCTTACACTTTTCATAAATGTATAGATATTATGGTTTTTACATAAATGTTATCATAAAAAGTCCTTAAAAATAAAGTTTTACCGGAAAGCAAAAGAAAATTGTTAGTTAAGTGCATATAATTGGCAGTGAGATGAGGTTAATTATAATATAAATCAAATGTTAGTTTTAATAAAAAGAAATTTGTCAGAGAATAATTATTATACTTATTGTTGACTTTAGGAAAAAGTTTTCTTTATATGTAAAAGAAATCTCCTTAGTTTATATTACTATCATTAGTTTTTTTTTGTTTATTAAAACTGTTTTTATTTGTACATTATTATATAATTGTAACATACCTGACTAAATATTTAAGAGTCATATCCATGTGCAGGAAAAAAAACTAAAATTTTTTTAAGTTTTTTTTTTGATAAACAAAGTTTTACAGTAATAATAAACAAATAATAATGTAGTAACAAGTAAAAATTTGTAAATAATAATTTGAAAAAAAAATTTTTTTTGCAACTTTCTATTCTTTTAAAGAAAAAAAAAAGAGGTAGTAATGAATTTGATAAAATTTTTTAAGAAATGTCTGATGATAAATGTAGAAAAATTGAAACTTTTGTTAACTTTCTTCTAAAAGCTTAGCTCTTTTTAACAATTTTTTGATAAAAAGAAAGCAATTAACAATAAGAGATAGTTTCTTTCCTGTGATAATAGTTATAAATAATCAAGTTTAATATAGATATGTATAAATATATATATCTAAAAACTAATTTATATTCCTTCCAACTTCTTTTTTATAAAAGAAAGATCCTAATTCAACAAAATGAATATGAGGACGAAAAATTTGATAATTTTAAAATGATTCAACCTCATTTTCTTTTTATATATTCAACCATCTATCTTAGGGCTGTCCAAATTCTCTTTTTTTATATCAAAGAAAGCTGCGGTATTTTTTCCTCTATCATCAATGGGACAGTTTTTGAAAAACATAAATAACTACACGGCACGTTTGGTGTATATATATTACTTATAAAAGTTTATTTAAAAAAATTAAAGGGACTATTAAATAATTTTATTTAATTTACTATACTAACAATTTTTTTAAAATTTATTTATTATTTAGTTTTTATCTTAAAAAAATAATAATTTAAATAAAATAAATAATATAAAATTGTAACTAAATTAAGTCATAAAAAGTAAAAAAAAATTTATATAAGAATAGTTTTAAATTTTTTTCAACACAAAACATTATAAATTGAATAACTGTTAAAATAACCTCAGTCAATTTATCAATTTGCCACATACTTCTTGTTGTTAACAATAACATTTATTATTGAAGATAACTTTTTAAGAACTAGAAAGCTTTTTTCAATAAAGATTCTTTTTTCAAAATTTATTATCACTCTCGAATTTATTGTTTACAACAATAAAACTAAGTAACAAACATTAATAGACTGTATCTATTTAACAATTTACAAAATAAATATAAATATGACAAACTCATTAGTATTTTAAAAAGTATAAAGAGGATTTCTAATCGAAAATACAATTGTAAGTATCTTCTATAAAAAGATCTTTTAAAATCTTTTAAATAAAAATATTTAAAACAAGTAATTTTATTCTTATGATTGTGCCAAAACTTTGAACATAAGCATATATTTATTAACTTTAATCTTATCCTTTTAAATTTTTATATAATACTATTTATATTTTAAGAACTATATATATATATCATAGGTTTCCCTTTTCATATATATATGTATATGTATATATTTATTTATCCCCTGTTTCAGTAGAAATTATTTGATTTATTAAAGTGCAAATATTTTCTTATTTTTATTACTCTCCTTTTGTGATAAAACAGTTACTTCTTCTTTAATTTATCCTATTCATGAAACTTAGTTATATCATAAGAATAAGAGGAAACAATTGTATTAAAATAAAAGTTTTGATAATTACTTAAGAAGCTTTAAAATAATATAATATATAATTTTTTTTATAATAACATAAATATAGTATATAATTCTTCTCATTAATTTTTTTTGAACTAAAGAGAAGTATGTATATTTAATAATAAAAATACAATTAAAAAAAAATCTACCCACCCGATTTTAGAAGATTTTTCACCATCAGCAAGATTTACTAAAAGTATACTCATGTCCTTCTTCACTTTTTTTTTTCAAAAATAAAGAAACAATTTATTATTATTATTTTATCAATAGAATAAACTTTATAAACTAAAAAAAAATCCAGTTACAAGATATATATTAGAAATTATTGTTAAAATAATGATAAATTTGAGAAAAAAAAATTAGAAATATATATGTATTTTTTTAAATTAGAAAAGATATTAAAATTAAATTTTAAGAACCAAGGAAAAAATGTGAATAAATAAGGGAAGAAGAAAAGGAAAAATGGTTTTTGAAACAGTAATATGGTAAAGTATTTTTAAAAAGGAAGAAGAAGTAATCAAGTGAAAAATTGATAAGTTAATAAAATTTTGATACAGACTTTTTTTTTTAAAAAAAGTTCCTATAAAAAATAAGAAAAAGTAATTGTTTTTAGGAGAGAAAAATATATAATCAGTAAACAATAAAAATAATTATAAATAGATTTTATTTTAAGATAAAAATAAAAGTAAAATATGTTGAAGAATAGGATACAAAAGTTATGATATATATTTTTTTTCATATATCCATTAATGGTATTAGAAGATTAATAATTTAAAATGATACTTTCTTAGAAGTAAAATTTAATTATTAACAATATATTTGTTGTTGAAAGTTATATTAGGAATATGAAAATTAGGAAAATGACAAAAAGTAAAAATAATGATAACAAATATAATGTAGGGTATAAGATCTTTTAAAGCAATATGCATGTTAATGTCAAAAGTGTTAATAAATTAAAATTAAACAATTGTCTAATATCAAAAATAATTAAACACTCTTTATGTTTAATACATTTAATTTTATATTTATTATATAAATGTATAAGTATATTTTTAAGATGAAAAAAGAAATAAAACATTCGACAGATTAATATGATATTGTATCTAAAGTAATATTACAAATATCGGGATATCATTTGTCTTTGTTTAAATTATACTATATTTATAAAAGTCATTTATAATCAGAAATATTTAATAAAATTAATATGTCATGTTTCATGGTTTAATAACGCTTCAATAATCTTTTTTCTAAATTTAAGTTCAAATAAATAATTCATGTTTAAGTGATAAGCTTTTAACAATCGAATAAAATAATATTTATAAACATATATATTATATAATCTAACAAAAATAGTGGATTATACTAACCTTTTTTATATTCTACCTTTCTACCTTTCTGTTATAAAAACCAATATTTATAAATAAGGTATATTATAATAATAATAATAATAATAATAATAAAAAAGTTAGATAACAATTTTTAAAAATATCACAAAATTTAATTTACTTTACTTAGTTTTTATATGTAATAAATATATTTCGAACTGTATATTAAAGTAACTTAATTTTATGGTTTATTATATTTAATTTTAAAATAATAGTTAGTAAATAAATTATTTGAATAGTTTAATTTTCTTAAAAATGAAATACTTATCAAAAACTTAAAAAATAAATTTTTCTTTTAGGTAATTTTGTATCATGTTTCTTTGTAAAAATGTGTGTGAAGAAGTATGATGTTGGTATTCTAGAAAAAGTATGAGAATAAAGATTAAATTAACTTTCCCTCTCATATCAAATGAATGGCATTGTTTTTTCTCATGACCAATGGAATTAAGAATAATAAATTCACATATCACGATATATTTTTTTGTATAAAAATTAATTTTCTATTGTTTGATAACAATATATTTAAAAATATAATAATAGATAACCTAACACCTAAGTATAAATGTTTTTTTTATTTAAAACAAAATATTAGCTGTACTAGGAATGATCTTTATAAAAAATATTATTTTTAATAGGTAATTTTTCATAAAATTTAATAATAGTTATAGATATTATGTAAAAAATAATAGATGAATACATTTATTATAAAATATTTTTATATATATTAATATTATTTTTCTTAGTGTAAGTCAAAAAAATTATTTCTACAACATTTCTTATTATACATTTATTAAATATATTATACTCCAGTTAATAAGCAATTATAATAAAAGTCTTTTTAATATTAACGTGATTAATAACATGCTTATCCACTTACCGTTTTGTTAATACCAATGAGTTCATGGTTAATAAATCTTAAGAATATTTTTATTTATATTATTTAAAAAATATTATATAAGTAAATACATACATATAAATATATATATATATAAGTTTAACTAGAAGTTTTTAGAAAATGTTTTTGTAGTAAAAAAATTTTCTAATTATATCTTAACATTATGAAGAAATATTTTTATTCTAACATAATATATGTTATAGTATAAATAAGTATCTAAATGTTAGTTTAACAAAAACTAAAAGGCATATATTTTTTTTTAAAATAAAATTTTAAGAAAATTATTTCTAAATCAAAATTTTTGTCATCCCTTGGGAGGTAAAAATAAATTTGATATCATAAAACATACCTAATTAAATTTTCTAAATTTCCCATTGGATCAAAATTATTTGAGTTGTCAAAGGGTAAATTCTTATTATGAAAATCGTCCAATGTACTTAAAGCTGTCTCGTCTAATTGTTGTGAATAATGATGAAAACTATTCTCCTCTACCGATGATGTTTGAGGTAAAACACTATGAAGAAGTGGATTGTCATGAGAAGACTTTTTTGTGCCAAAAAATTTTAAAAATCCTTCTGTTGGATCAAATGATCTTAAGTCATCTGCAGAGATATCTGCTATTGTTTTTAATGGATCAAATAATGTTGAAGATGCCTTTGGTATAGATGAGGTTATTAAATCTATATTTTTCGTTGGTACTTTTGGTGGATGATGATGATGTCGTAAGGTATTGAATGTTTCTTTTGAGGATTCTGATGTATAGTCATTCACAAAGTTTGAAGTATCTTCAGAGTCTCTAAAAAAAATAAATAAAAATAATATTAAATTGTGAATTATTTGAATAAAATAATTATAAATTTGAAGTTTTATAAAATAAAATAATCGTGATAAATAAATAAAATAGAAATAGAAAATTGTTCTCATATAATTCTAGATATTGTTAAAATTGTTAAAAAAAACAAACAAGCAGATAATTACTATAAAAAAAAAAATTTTTTAAAGAATTTTTAAAAAAAGAAAAGTTACAAATAAAAATAAGAATTGTTTCTATAAATAAAAAATAACTTTTAATTGCTATTAAATACTATAACACAAAAATTAAGCATTTGTTTTAAAAGAGAATGTAAAATTTACAAAAAAAAAAGTTATTTGAAGAATCATTAAAATTAATGAT
Source organism: Strongyloides stercoralis (assembly GCA_029582065.1). Classification (NCBI taxonomy): domain Eukaryota; kingdom Metazoa; phylum Nematoda; class Chromadorea; order Rhabditida; family Strongyloididae; genus Strongyloides; species Strongyloides stercoralis. The sequence continues at coordinate 5,189,625 of CM055866.1, read as the reverse complement.
GCACGACTAAAAGAATCATTCATATCATTAAATAATTAAAAATATCTATCTCTTTTAATAATTATTAAAAGTTTTAATGGAGTTTTTTTAATTACAGAAAATTATTTTAAACATTCTATTTAACAGATAATAAAAATATTAGTTATTTATAATAAATTTTTATTACTATTATACACATTAAAAAAAAGATTTAAATACGAAAAGTACTAAAATATAAAAAATATATAACTATTTTAAGTTTTAAAAATTGATATATTATGTGAAATAAATTGTGTAAACAAATGTGATTATTTAAAATTCGTATATCATTTTTATATGTAATCTTCTTTAAAAATTTATAATCTTTTTTTTTTTTTAAAAAAAAGATATGTATATGCTAATGACTACTTATAATTAACAAAGTTAGTGATAAAAGTGTTGTGGATCAATTGAACTACAATGGATATTTATTAAGAATATTATCATTTTTAAAGTATTTTTTTACACCCACTTATTATACAATAAGTGTTACTTTTAATTTTGAATTTTTATATAACAAATATATAGAAAAAATTAAAATAAAATAATTTGATTTTTTCTTAAACTAATCTTGTATTATTTTATATAATAGATAAAATAATTAGTGATAAAATATTACTATATTATAAAATAAAAGGACATATTTCTTATTTATTATAATTATGGTTGTAAAATAAAATCACTTTGACAATGTTATCATAATTTAAAATTTTAAAATTTTATTTTTCTGATAATGTTTTTAAATAATTTTTATTCTCTATGTGTCTGTAAGGTACTACTATCATCTACATTTATTCTATTTAATTATAATTTTAATAAATGTGTTTAAGGCGTTAAAATTATTAATAAATGATAAAAAAAAAGAAAAGAAGAATTTATTAATAATGATAAGAAATGATGAAGGGAGATTAAATTAATCACATTTTTATTATAGATCTGATTTATTAAAAATAAACAAACAGTGTGAAAATATTAAAATGAAAAAGAACTAAAAAGTATATCCAAGGATAAAACTTTTAAAGAATTATCAAAAATTTAGAAGTTATCACGAGAATTAGGCATGTGGGAACTTTTTAAAGCTCTCAAAATTAATTGCCATCTCACAAAATCATTTGAGTAATTATAAACAAAAATGATAGAAAAGAAAAAGATGGGATGAATATATATATATATATTATACATATTTTGAATAGAGTAAAACTTTTTGGGTAAAAAGATTTTTATGATATAATTTTATGGTATTAAATAATGTAACAAAAATTAGTAAATTTATTTGACAAATTAAAAAAAAAATTTAAAAAAAAAAAATTAAACTTATTAACTTTTTAAATAATAATAAAAGTAATATAAAATTATCAAATATTATCAATAAAAATAAAAGTAATTTTTGTATCAATTAATGAAAAACAAAAAAAGAGGGTGCCGATAAGAAATGTGAGAGAATGATAAATTTTGATGAGTGATGATTTAGTTAAGCTATAAAGGCACAATGATAAATATAAAAAAACAAATAACACATAATTTATTATTTATAATATCTTTTTAATCCAATTTTTTATTCATACTTTTGTATATATATTATTAAAAACACAATTAATTAGCTATATAAATTTTGATAGAAGAAAATATCTTTAATAAATTAATAGTATTGTTAATGAATATATTAAAAAAAAATATATATATATATATAATATTGAATAACAAACTAAAAATTTTTTCAACAATTCTTGTACTTTGTTCTTAGTATAATAAACACACAATAAATTGAAAATTAAATAAATAAACATATCATTGAAATGTAGTCTATTGATAAAAAATTGTAATACTATTTAATCATTTAAACAAATATTAACAAAAGGCAAAAAACTTTAAAAAGATTTATACAATAATACATTTTTTTGTCCTAATAATACTTTTATAAAATAAAATATAAAATCTCTTTCTGTGTTATAATAAATAATATTGAGTAATACTAAAAAAAAGGTGTCAAAAACTTTAATTAAATCCATTTCCTTTTATAAGACAAAATATATATTTTAATAAGATTTATTGAGAATCATATATATTCTATTTAATTATAAAAAATTAAAAAATATGGTAATGCATTTAGTAAAAAATTTTTTAAAAAGTTAATGTAAAAGATAAATTTATTGTTACATAAAAATTGTAATTAGCATAACGAAGGAAATAACAATGTAAATTTAATAACTCAAAAATTATTCTTTAAATTAGTATTATATCTATTTTTATTTTAACATATTTAGTTAAAAGAAATACATATACATCAATATAAATGATACTATATAATGCTACATCAGGAAAAAAGAAAAAAAAAAGATAATAATGACATTCTGATAAAGAAGTGTTAGGATTTTTTGAGTATTCATTTCTGAAGAATAAGGAGAAGTAGGTATAAACTAAGTAATATAATATATTAGAATTAATTAAATAAAAGAAAAAGGGTAAACGGTTTCAAAAGAACAAATCTTTCTTAATAAACATAATATTTTAGTTATCTTTTAAAAAGAAGACTGTTGATAATTAATAAGATGAAAGTTCTAAAACTTATATATACATTAAAACTTTCTTATTATCTTAATTTATTCTATTATTTAAAATAACCATATATTTAAATAATTCTTTATAGTTAGTTAATAAATTACAAGTTTTTAATAAACGTATACAAATGAAAAGAATCATAAATCATATAAAATTTAATTTAAATAATATTTTTAAAAATGAAATAATTAGAAGCATAAGAAATATTTATTTTATAAAATATTAAAGACACTTCTTAAAATTTTTTTTTATTTCTTTAACATCCTATTGACCCTTTTCAACTCCCATCATAAAAAAATATACTCATAAGTTTTTGTTTTTATCTTCTTTTCAATTTACCCTTTAATAATTTAACAATAAAAAAAAAAGATGCATATATAGAAAAAGTTTTTGATAGAAAAGCAATCTTCATTATTATACATTTAAATATTATGATAAAAAAAAGTTATAGAAAAAAGTTGGTGTGATTTTGTTACTGTACTTCTATGTATATATACACGTACTTATCTTTAATTAATTCTAAATCTTTTTATCATCCTAAAAAATATTTTAAATGAATCTTTTATAAAAAAATTATTAATTAAAAGTTATTTATACTAAAATAGGACACATAAATATAAAAGTATAAAAAGAAAAAATAAGAAAAATAACTTAAAGTTATATTTTTTTTATATATATTTATTTCTTTAATGATTATTATAGTAAATGTGTTAATCTACTTATTGTTGGTATGTGTACTTGAAAATATATATAATATATAATATACAAATTTAACTAAAACTTTAAGTCATTTGTTTAATAGTAACTTTCTTAAGAACTTAAAGCTATCTTATCAAATATATGTTTACTTGTATAAATATATATTATATATCCATTGGTTCATCATTTTTAGGCATACCATTTCGTCATAATAAAAGTATTTGTTGTTATCATAGGAAGATAAACTTTTCTATACTGGTATCTTTATATATCCTTTTTATAGCCTCAATACTAATAGTAAAAATTTTAAATATGCGCAAAGAATGTTGCATTTTATAAGAAGGGTTTTTTGTTCCTACCAAAATTGAACTGTTATGACACATTGAATGATGAAAAATTGAAATGAAAGGGGTCTAAGTTAGAAAAAGTATGTACAAATGTCAAATAAATATTTACAAAGAATATTTTATAAGCATAAATACTTTTAAAAATATTAAAAATGAACTTTATAAGAACTATAGATCAAAAAAATATTATAAACTAACATTTAAAGTATTAAAAAAATATTAAAAAAAAGTACTAATATTATATGATATTATTAATTTAAAAATGATGTGAAAAATAAAAAAGATAATATTTAAGAAAATAATCTTTTTATTTTTGTAAAAATAATAAAAATATATATCTCCTAAAAAAATATATTAAATCAGGAAGAAAAAAAATAATAAAAAACTTAATATATAAAAAGAATGTAACGTGAAATATTAATCTTAGTTTAATATTATAAAATTATTTATAGTAGTCTTCTTAATATAATATACTTTTTAATGATAAAAACCAGACATTATAATAAAAAATAAAATAATTTAGAAACATCATTTAAATTTGTATTATTTTTAAATATATATAAATAATTTTATCAACTATTTTAATATTATATTTATCATTTTTTTTTTATTTTAATAAAAAAATTATTATTTATATATTTTTTTTTATTTCAATGCTTTAATATATATTTAAAAAATAAGTGATGAGAAAAATTAAGTGTGTTGATAGTCGTTTATTGTGAAAGGATCATCTAAAATAAAGGGTTAAAAGAAACCATCTTCGTTTTATCATTTGTAAATAGTTAGTGATACTTGAGACAGTGCTAAAGATTGCACTTATAGCATTTTATGGAAAGGAAAATAAAAAGTTTAACAAGGAAGTTTATTAATATTTCAAAATAAATTTAATATGCCGAATTTTTTAAAAGTAAAATTTATATCAAATATATGATTTATAAAAATATTTCTACAAATAATTAATTTAATAATATTGATATATAAAACTTTTATTTTTATTATAAAAAAAAATAATTTTATTAAAAAAAATTGTTAAAATTTCAAAATTTTTAACAAACTTAAGTGAATATATCTTTTACACTTTTACACTTTTATTCATTCTAATATTTAATGAAATGTTTTTTTTTAAAACATAAATATGTAAAGAATTGTTAAAATGAAAAAGATGTTAATTTAAAGATTTTAAAAAATGATGGTATATATTAAAAGGAGAAATAAAATACACAGCATGAGAAATATCTAAATGTATTATAGTATTGTTTATGATTTTTACTAAACAAAATATTGAAAATATAAAAATGGAAAGGTACTTTTAAAAAAATAATGTTGTAATAAACATAAAATAATAAAATAAAGGATATACACATAACTGTTTTAGAAACATTAAGATCGTAGTCATTATAGGGTAGCTAAACATGAATCATTAAACAATATAAATTTACCACAACATTCATTTATTCATACATCAAAAAGTATTTAAAAAATATTTTTAACAAAAGAAAAATTATGACTTAACTAAAAAATATATTTAGTATTAATATTTTGTAAAATAATTTTAAGTAATAAATAAATACTTTTGTAAAAAAAAAATATATCTAAAAATCACTTACAAATCCGTTGAGGACGATGTTGTCGTAACTGTTGACCAAAACCACGACATCATAAATTATGAATAATTTTTTGTTTTCAAAGAATCACTCTTCTCTCTTTTTTTATAAAAAGGAAGACAAAATAATTTGTTATATATATCCTTTTTTTTTCTTTCAATTTTATTTTTTTTCCTGCAATTTGAATTTTTTGTTTTGTTAAATATATTTAGTAAAAAAGACTTGACGTAATTCAAGTTCTTTTTTTATAACTTATATATATTTTTTTCTTTTAAAGTAAATTTATAAAAAGATTTTATTGATAATAAATCTTGAATTACAATTTTTCCCTTCCTTTGCAATCTAGCCTTCTTTTTTTTATTGTTTGAGGAATATACTTTTAAGTAATATAATGTAAAAATAGTTCTCCTGTCCTTTGATATAAGTTCATAAATTATATATTTCACAAAAAAAACCGTTTAATTTAATGATTATTAAATTATTTCTTTTAATAAAAATTATTAATATAAAGTTATAGAATCCTAAAAAAAAAATAGTAACTTTGTTAAATTTTAAAATAAAAATATAAGATCATAACATTATAAAAACAAGATATTTTATAAAAAAAAACAACATAAAATAATTTTTAAAAAGCTATTAAATATTTGTCTTATTTTTAAATGATATTTCAATTTAAAAAGTAGTTATTAAAAATATTTAAAAACATAAAAATTTTTTAATATTTAATAGAAGTAATATATTTGAAGATGAAGATTTGATAAAAATTTACCTAAAAATCTGAAGATGAATAAGTTAGTTGGTTTATAAATATATTTTTTTTATTTTTTATAAAATAAGATAACACATGTTTTCTAAATATTTTGTCAAAAACCCTCTACCAAGTAATAAGTTATTTATCAATAAAGATTATCATTTTTGCACATCTTTTATAGTACTTTCTAAAATTTATTAAAAGTTATGAAGAAAAGATTGAGTATAATTTAAGGTTATGAATATTCAATTGAAATAATAGTTGAAGGAAAAAATGTGTTTGGAGAATTTTATATAAAAACATATAAGTAATAAATAAGTTACGTACTCTCTTTTTAAAATATGATAATAAGAAAAAGTTTATTTTGGTAAAATTTAAAAAATTTAGTTTAAAAGATAGATTAAATAATCATTTTTAAAAGTATTTATTATTTAGATTATATCTTATAAATTTATTTTTAATAAAAAATAAAGTATATAATTTTTTGATTTTTATAATATTATTAAAAAAAAAATAAATACAGTAATTTATTATATAAAAATAAATTTTTATGATACAATAAAATATAAAATTATAAAATGAATCATAAGTAAAACTTTTAATATATTTTGTATCTTTTTTTTAACAAAATATTTAATATACAAAATAGATTAAGAAAAATGACAAAGTTAAAATAATTCTGTCCATCATGTATTTTCTTTATAGAATTTAGAACATATGTTTAATAAGCGCTTATTTGTAAGATTTCACAAAAATGAAGTTTTTGATATACAATTTAAAATGAATTATTAAAAGTATACATGCAAAAGAAATATTAAAAATTTGATAATTTTATTATTCTTGAAGGAGGACAATGTTTACTTTCTTTAAATAAGATAAATATTTTGATAAATAAAAAAAAGCAATTAAATAATACAAAGATTTGTATTTAGAAAATTAAAAATTTTAATAGTTTGTATGAATCTCTTTTTTATGTACACTTTTTTCTTTAACTTTGCATCATAATTTAAAAATAGGAGGGTAGTACTATTAAACAATCTGTTGCCATATATTGAAGTAAAATATTTCATATTATTGAGACTTTCATGTACAGTTAAATTCTGTTGTATTGTTGGATAAATGTATAAAGAGTACTCCCTTGATACGTTAGATTTCAAGATGAGTGTCTCAATTGACTTCTCTTATTCATAAGTTATCAGAATAAAGTATTAAAATATTATCTTATGTCATATCTTTAAATTTCAATGTAAAAACAATATAAACTGTAAATTTGTAATCTCAAAGGAAGAATTGAAAATTAGGAATTATTATAAAAATTTCCAACTGTTAATATACTCCTTTTGAATATATTATTGTTTAATATTTATATATAATACAGATTCTTTTGATGATTAATATTATATAACATAAAAAAAGATAAACTTTTAATGATTTTTATAAATTATATGTATTATAATTTATAATATAACATTTAATTTTTTTTAAAATTAATATATCGAAACATTTTTGCAATTTAATGTGTTTTTGTTATATCTTTATCTAATTATTTTTTCCTCACAATATCTTTTAAGAAATTTATCACATATTATAAAGATTTTTATTATCAATGGTTATAATAAAGAAATTAAATTAATTTGTTTTCTTTTTAAATAATTTTTATAGAATAAATAGTGAGTAACTTTTTTTAAAAATAAAAGTTATAAATAAATAGAGAAAAGTTTTAAACAATTATATGATGGCAATTAATTTAATTTACATCATTTATCATCATTATACATGAGTAAATTTTTAAGAAAGTTATAATAAAAGATTGGAAATAATCAAATAAGATAATTAATAATGCACTTATAGATATATAATAACATATATTAAAAATTTATATTGATACATATTTTAAGATATCTCTTTTTATAAATCCTCAATTAATATTAAAGTAAAGTAAGATTGACGTATTTATCTTAAATATATTTTTAAAATACTTCTGATCATTATTGATACTATCTTTTCCTAAAAGAATTTATTAAGAGTTCTTAAAATGTTACTCAATAAATATCTATTCTTTTTCATAGATATTCTATACCTAAATATCAATACACATCTTTCATCAAAATGCCGTAAATTTTGATTAAATTTTAAAAAAGAAAAACAGAGGTAAAGAAATTATTACAATTGATGTGATACATTATTTTATTCTTAACATTTTCTATTCATCTTTCTTAAACAACATCAAATTGTTATTTATGATAAAATATATTTTTAATATTTTTATTATTGATATTTTTTAAAGTTTAATTTTTGTTATTGACAAAAAAAATTAACTTTATAATAATAAGCTTCTTTTTTATTAAAGAATAATTTTAATAATTAATCTTTATTATGTCAAAATCATAATACAAACTTATTTTCAAAAAGAAAAATGACAGATTTTGTTCTTTACAATTATACTTATTAATTATGTTTTATTTATTTTATTAAATTACGTAATAAAAAATTTAACATTTATTTTGAAATAGACTTGTAAAATGAGATATTTATTAATATACAAATATTAAAAACGTAAATAAATTGGCTTCATATTATAATACTACGTATTGGCTTTTTGAAAAATTATTGCAAAATATTTAAGTTGATTTTTTTTTGTTTTATTCTTATATTAAAATGTCTGTTGCATTAAAATAAAATTTATATATGTTAAATATATAGAATAATGGTTTTTTTTACATTTATATATTTTATATAATTTATCTTTTTAGAGTGAAAGTTAGAGGAAAATTTTTGGCATAATAAATATAGTATTTTTTTGCTATCTTTTATAATATTATATTTATGCCATATGTTATATTATTTATCTGGTATCTCACAAATTTAGAAGAAAATAATAAAAGAAAAAAAAGATTAAAGAATTTTTGAGTAATTTGTATTAATTTAAAATTAATTTTATCACCCCATAACATGATATTATTTTTAAAATGAATAAGAAAACTTTATCATGTGAAGAGAGTGAAGATACTGCATTTTCTATAGGACGGTAAGTTTTTGACTAAATAATTAATTTAAAATTAACTAATAAAAATGTATATGTACATAATATTGATAAATTTAACATTATCTAATATTTTTTGTCCATTTAAATTTAACTAATAATATTTTAATCAGCTTTCTAATATTATCAACATGGGAATATTTTTTTATATTATAACTATAAACATATATTTAGATTACATCAAAAATGTCCTCATTTATATTAACTTAAATATTTAAATAACATTCTAGAAAATTAAAGCCATTTATGTAATTAATGCCTTAACTTTATTTATCTTTTTTCTCTAATTCTAAAAATAATTTATGTATTCATCTTGAAATATCACACATCAAAAGTAAAAAAAAAACATAAATATATTTTTATATTATATTTAGCGTAAGAAAACCTTAATATTTTATTTAATAAATTTTCTTTAATACTATTTTTAAAGTAGCTTAAAATTTTGAAATTTCATTTACTTATAAGAAATATATTTCTATGTGAAATCAAAATACCTTTTTTTTTCTAAAAAAAAAAAGAAATATTTTTTCGAAAACTTTTAATATTATAAGTGACTTAAATTTTAGTGTAATATTAAATTACAATTTTCCTCATATAAATATATATTTCTTATATTCAATCTTATTAACATAATAAATGTTTATGATACTACAAGAAAAGTAAAATTATATTATATCACATACTCTATACATTAGCGCATGAATAATTTTAGTTGAAGATGAAAATTTAATAGAAATTTTCTATTTGTAGATAATATAAAAGAATAATTATATTTTATTAAACTATATTATTCATATTGTTTGAAACAAAAAAAATTAAATATATATTATTTACTATATTAATATTATCTAATATTTTGGTGTTAAATAATTAATTATAGTAACACGAATATATTTAAAGTGCTTCCTTTAAAAAGTTAACTATTATATTTATAATTTTGGTAAATGATATTTAGAAAGATAGAACAAATTCTTCATGTTCACCCGGAAAAGTATAGAGCAAGAGGTGGTATAGGTTCCAGGAGAAGTACTCCTGGGAAAAGGGGTTCATATGATAATAGACTTCATGCTAGATCTGCTTCTGAAGAGTTAAGGTATGTTTAAAGTATCTATACTATCACTAATATTTTATCTTCTTTCTTATTATTCTTCTGAAAATAATATTTTTTTTACTATATATAATTATTTAATAGTAAATTTGATTAAGATAAATAAAATTATATTTTTTAATTTAAAAGTACTATCCTATTTTATTTCTTTTAGACAAAGGTCATTAAATTCATCATCATCTAACTCTCCATCCATTAATGAGTCAACCAACTCTAAACAAATAGAAGAATTATCAATACCAATACCAACAGATCGCATTGGTAATGAAGTTAATAAAAACAATGATACTGAATACTGGAATCCATTAACATCTCATCATATATCAGATAATGGTGACATTAAATGGAAAAATGAAGAAGTGATAACAATAAATGTTTCAGGATTAAGATTTCAAACATATGAAAGTACATTAGCTCGATTTCCTAATTCTCTTTTAGGTCACCCAGCTAAAAGAGCAAAATACTGGAATAATAAAACTAAAGAATATTTTTTAGATCATAGTAGATATTGTTTTGAAAGTATTTTAAATATTTATCAAACAAATGGAGATGTGAGAAGACCAGAATTAGTTCCATTAGAAATATATTTAAAAGAATTAAAATTTTATGAAATGGATCAAGAGGTAATGGAAAATTTTTGGTTATCTGAAGGTTATGAAAAACCTGTTGAACATATCATGCCAGATAATATTGTACAAAGATATATATGGGAATTAATGGAATATCCCGATTCATCAGTACCAGCACGTGTATTAGCATTTATATCAATATCAGTTATTGTTACAAGTATTGTTAGTTTTTGTTTAGAAACACTTCCAGATTTTAGGGAAGCATCAGATACACTTACAGAGAAAGGATATTCTAAATGGAATAATCCATTTCTTATTCTTGAATCACTTTGCATAGTATGGTTTTCTATTGAATTATTTTTAAGATTTATTTCTTGTCCTTCTAAAACATTTTTTATGAAATCATTTTTAAACATTGTGGATTTTATTGCAATTGCACCATTTTTTATTAATCTTTTTTTGTAAGAAATATTAATTTATTACTATAAAATAATAACTTTTTTTAGGGCAGAGGGAAATAAAAATAATTCATCAGCAACATCATTTGCTGTTTTACGTGTCTTAAGATTAGTACGCGTTTTTAGAATTTTTAAACTTAGCAGGTTATTTATTTTATTCAATGACTAATTATATAATTTTTTTTAGACATTCTGTTGGATTACAAATATTGGGAAAAACATTTCGTGCATCGGTTCAAGAATTTTGTCTGCTTGTCTTTTTTATGGTAATAGCATTGGTATTATTTAGTTCAGCAATATTTTATGTTGAGCAAGGTGAAACAGATACAAGATTTACTTCTATTCCAGCATCATTTTGGTTTGTTGTAGCTACCATGACAACGGTTTGTTAAAAAATTTTTTTTATAAAAATAATTATAAAATATTTTTGTTACATTATAGGTAGGGTATGGAGATTTAGTTCCAACAGGGACATATGGTAAATTAGTAGGATCACTTTGTGCATTACTTGGTGTATTAACATTAGCATTACCTGTTCCTATAATTGTTGCAAATTTTAAACATTTTTATAGACAAGAGTGTAGGCTAGCAGCAATGAGAGTATCAAGAGAAATAGATGATGCTTCTAGATATAATGAATCTGATGAAGAATATACTACCTGACATTACGGTCCGGGGATGTCAAATAGCAGTGATATAATAAGTGGTTCTAGAGCAAATTCATTTAATCTTGGTAGTAAATATTCATTATCAAAGACAATATCTCCTACAATTAGTTATAAAAATTATCGTAATAGGTGGCCTTTTACTGAAGAAGAAAAATGGAGAAAAAGAAATAGTGGTATGCTGTTTGGTGCCTCGGACTCAAGTTCTAGTTAAAAAAAATATTTATTATATACATTTCTACTAACATTTTTATTTTAATTATTATCTTGCCAAAACAATATATAATAATATCTAATTTTTTAACACAATAACAGTAATTTATTTCTTTTACAAAAATAATCCAATTTTTTTTTAATAAATTAATATTAAGTAATAATATATTATTGTATTTTTAATAAAAAATAAATGCTATGACGTTTTTTTTATAATTCAAAACATATCTTTTTTCAAAATAATAAGGTATTATTTGTCTTAAATTTCAAAAATATTTTTAAAAAAAATTGTAATAAATATTGCTGTCTATTATTTTTAACATTTATATATTATTAAAAAAAATTTATTATAAAGTAAAAAAAATTGTTTACTATAAAATATTTAAAAAAATTATTAAAATAATCAAATAAATTTTTATTAACAATTTATCAATTTAATCTATTACCACTTTTTTTTTCTATACACCTTATGTTATAATATTTTCTTAATTGTACTTTTATAGTTATTTTAAAAGTATACAAATAATTTTTAATTTATTTTACTTTTTTTTTATTAAACTTTTTATTATAAAATACATATAAAATTATTTAAAAGGATTTAATCAAATTTAAACGATAACATAATTTTTATGCTATTATAAATATATTATACAATTGAATAAATATTCACAAAAGCTAAAAATAAAAATTCATTAATAATAATGTTTTTTTTAATATAAAAAAAATGACACATAAAACTTTTTTTTTTTAATTTATTTAAAATTTATTTATTGTTAAAAAAGACATTTTTGTTAAATATAATTATGTTATATAAATTTCAAAGTTTAAATTAAAACTTTAATTAAAAAAACAAGTAAAATTAAACAATAATTACAACATTATAAATTATTTATCTTTTATAAATTCAATATATCAAAATGATATATTATAAATTAAATTTTTTTATTAAAGCTTTATACAAAAAAATACTTTAGAAACTATAGTTGTTTTATAAATTATTTATATTAAAAAATAGAAAGAAATAAAATTGTTAAAAGTCACGATAGAAATTCAAAAATTTTTTATAAATAACTTTTGAATTATTTATAAAAATAAAAGTATTTTGCATTAAATAATTTAAAAAAAAAAAGAGAAAGATTTTTACTAATTTAATTTTTATACAACTAAATTTAACCATGGTAATGTTATATTAAAAAAATTGATTTTTAAAAAATATAAATATCGCATAGTGATGAAATATATTTGAATGAACTAATTTTAATATATCATATTAATAAATAAAGAAATTTAACAATATAACATAAATTAGGATATTAAAACGGATGTAGTTCAATTTTTAGTGGCAACATGTTGGGTATGTTGTTAAATTATTTTAAAAATAAAACGCTTAAAAAATCACATAATTTCTTAGTAATAGAATAATTTAACTTATTAATAAAAATAAAAAATTACATAAAAAGCTTAGCTCAATTTATTTTTCAGGAAATATATATTTGTTTATTTTACATTTGATACAATTAAAAGTTATTTTAAAAAAAATTTAGAAAATGTCATTTTTACTGAGAAATAACATATTCTTTTTCATTATATTCAATAAGATCTAACTTTTCTTTTATATTAATTAATATAAAATAAGAAATGACAAAAATTACATTAAAAACAATTGAAATAATTGAAAGCACAAAATATAAATTATAGTTAACTTCACAACCATTAGGACAAATAGTATCTAAAGGTAAACTTGTATCATTAAGAAAATTTTTGTTACTAGTTAACTTTTTAACATCCTCCATCAATATTTTTACAACACTAGTTATAACATTTTTATTAATAACTTTATGTTCATCTTCATAACCTGATCTTTTGACGGCATCCATTGAATTGATTGATTGATTTATAAATATATCAAAATTAGGATCAGATTCAATTGTATAAATTTTTGCCTAAACAAAAAGTGATATAAAAAATGATAATTATATATATATCTATATATAATTTACCTGTGTTGAAATGTAATTTCTAAACTGACCAACTAATATTTTTTCAAAAAAATCTAAATTTTTTCTCCAACATGTTATATCATTTTTGTTATCTAATGTACAATGTGAATTACATCCAACAATCGGTTCTCTGTACGAATCACCACAAATAATAGTCATGAGATACAATTTAAATACTAATATATATTTTAAATAAAACATTTTTGTAATAAATAAAATGTTTATCAAAATATATAAATTTATAATTAATGATTTTTTATGTCTAAATTTACTAAAATCAAGATAATTTTGTAGATAAAAATTTTCAATGTATAACAATAAATATTATGTATAGTTCTTTTTTTGGATAAATAAATATATATAATGAATGCGTGAAACACACAAAATTTAAAAAAAAATAATAAAAATTATATTAAATAATATAATTGTAAAGTGTATGCTATTATTTGAAAAAAAATTTTTTATTAATAAATTATAATATCAATTTATATATAATTATAGAAGTAACAAAGATTAGAATTATGATAAAGATAGCGATATAATAGTATCATAAAAAGTTGTTTATATTATACATTTATAAGCCTTTAATGTAAAATAAAAAAAAATTTTATCAATCGTTTTTTATTTTACTGTTTTTAACCAAATGTATTATTTTGATAGTACTTACATATATCAAATACAATCCAAAATTAATTATTATAACAAGAATTAAATAAATGTCGATATTATACAATTCTATATATGACATTTCTTTAGATGGTAATTCAATTTCATTAATATGTCCAAATTTTCCTACAAAATTGAATGATTTTAATAATTTTTCTTTACTATTATCAGGAAATTTTTTTATCATTCTTTTTAAACGTTTGGCATTACTTTGATACTCATTATTTTCTAACATTTCTTTTATAATTAAAGCAAATTTATTACTATCTTTTAAATCATTTTTCATAAATAATTTTGTCACATTATATCTACTTAACATATGCCCATTTCTATATTGATCAGTAAAAAATGGAACAGTTATTGTAACTTTTCCAGAATGTACAATTTCTAAACAACTATTTAAACCACCATGTGTAATAAATAATGATAATCTATTATCATTTAATAAATCATTTTGTGGTATCCACTTTTTTGGTATAACATTAGTATATTTTTCATTCATCCAATGATCTTCTTCTTCATATTTCCAAATAAAAGTTGTATCAGGAAACATTTTAAATGCATTTAACATTCCAATTTTTGTATCATTTGGCATTATTGATGCTTTAACTATACTTCCAAATGATACTAAAACAGTTTTATTTCTTAAATTTAATATTTGATCATATTCTAATGTTAAATTTTTAAATTTTGATATACCTATACCACCAATAGCTAAAATTTTTGAAGTTGTTGGTTGTGGAAAGTCAAGTAAAGGATGTGAATTAATTATTGTAAATGAAGTATTTTGATAAATTTTTTTTAAATTATAAACATTTTTATCAAAAGATTCATCAAAAGCCTCTTGACTTACTCCAAAGAAACCAAATGAAGATGTTATAATTGAAACATAATAAAGTCCTAAATTATAAATTCTATCAATAAAATTTTTTATCTCTCCTCGTGTATTATATATAGAAGGAACATAACTATTTTCATATTCTAATCCAATTTCATCATATAAATTATCTTTAATACCAACAGCTGAACATGATACAATTTTTTCAATATTTAATAATTTAAATAATCCAAAACCACATGGAGCTATATGTTCAACTAAACCAATATCAAATTTTTTATTTTTTAATTCTTCAATCAATTCTTTACTATTTATAATTAATTTACAGTCTTCTTTTATTAAATTAAATACACGAGATAAACTTCTATAAAAAGTAAGTGGATTTGAAGATTTTGTAGACCATATTCCTTTTTCAAATTCAATATTAAATTTTTTAATATTTTCATTAGGTATTGTTGTTTTTATTTGTTTAATTTTAGCTATTTTTGAACCATTACTTTTTAAAATATTATTATGTAATGGTTGTAAAACAAGCTATTAAAAATATATATTAATTAATAATTGTAAAAAAAAACGAACCACATCATG
The DNA here is from genome assembly GCA_029582065.1 of Strongyloides stercoralis. NCBI lineage: Eukaryota > Metazoa > Nematoda > Chromadorea > Rhabditida > Strongyloididae > Strongyloides > Strongyloides stercoralis. The sequence continues at coordinate 5,173,499 of CM055866.1, read as the reverse complement.
ACCATTCTCTGCTAAAATATCAGCAAGTTTACCTGTAAATTGAGTATGTGAATGACTTAATTTTGGATTATATACTAATATTTTATATCCATTATATAAATGAATTAATAAAAATATTACTAAATATTTAAACATTAATAATTTTTTTAGTTTATACAAAAATTTTACTTATAAACATTTTTAATAAAAAAAATTATAGATAAAAGTTGATAAGGTTTTAATAAAATTATGTGCTCTTAATGTTATAAATCTGTTCTTTGTTATCAATGATTTTTAAAATACACTATATCAATTGTAGTTGTAAAAAAAAAATTATATTATATGCTATAAATAGAATTTTTTTAATTTTACACTAATTATTTTATAAAGATCATTTTGAAAATTTCTTTTAATAACTATAAATAGGTACAATAATTAATCAGTTAAAAAGAGAATTATTATACTACATCTTTTCAATGACAAAAATGTACGCCTTTTTTTTTATCTTAACAATAATGTCTATAAAAATCTTATTTAATCATTAAGTTATACTACATTTAAAATAATTTATAAATATAAACAAAATAACATGATTGATATTAATTAGTTTAAAAGAACAATTTAAAAATTTATCTGTAGGGTAAATTAACGTCTCTTTGATATATTTTTGTTATAAATACAAGATTGATAAGATAGTACATATTTATTACTATCTCTATTTAATAACTATCTTTATTTTTCTACTAACCATAATATATAAATTCTTCCTATTTTTATTTTACTGACCTTTCAAACAAACAAAATATTATATCTCTATTATAATATTATAATATTCAACTTTTATTTATACCTTATATAATTATTTATATTTAATTAAATCATAGATATATACTTTTATATATATATAATTTTTTTATATTAAAAAAAAGAAATAATAATAATAAAAAAAATTATATAAAAATTATATAAAAATAAAAATGCGTATTGGATTTATTGGAGCTGGTAAGATGGCCCAAGCATTGGCTAAAGGTTTAATAACTAGTGGAAGGTATGAAGCAGCTAATATTATTGCATCAAGTCCAAAAACAGATAGTAAAATTCTTAGTGAATGTAAATCCTTAGGTGTCAATACTACATATGATAATACTGAAGTTGTTGAAACTTCTGATGTTATTTTTGTTGCTGTAAAACCTGGAAATGTTACAAAAGTTGCAGCTGAAATTGCACCAAGTTTTGAGAGAGATAAACTTCTTGTTTCAATTGCTTTGGGTATTACTATAAGAAATATTGAAAATGTTAGTTTTAATTTTTTTATTTTATAAAATTAATACTTATTTATTTTAGTTATTACCAACAAAAAGTCGTGTGGTACGTGTTATGCCAAATACACCATGTCTTGTTGGTGCTGGAGCTTCTGCTTTTTCTATGGGTTCAGCTTGTTATGATGGTGATTCAACATTAGTTCAAGATTTATTATCAACTGTTGGATATGCTGTTGAAGTACCTGAAATTTTAATTGACCCCGTTACTGGTCTTAGTGGCAGTGGACCATCATATGTATGATTACTATAATTTATTCTTATCATTTAAACTTTCTTATCTATTAATTAAAAAAAATTTTTTTTAGATGTTCTCTGTTATAGAAGGATTAGCAGATGGTGGTGTAAAAATGGGTCTTCCTCGTGATTTGTCAATACGCCTTGCAGCACATACCTTACTCGGTGCTTCTAAAATGGTTCTTGAAACTGGAATTCATCCAGCTATTCTTAAAGATGCTGTTCAATCTCCAGCAGGTTCTAGTGTTTATGGTATTCATGAGTTAGAAAGAGGAAATTTAAAAGCAACATTAATTAGTGCTGTTGAGGCTGCTACCAATCGTTCTAAAGCAACTGGAAGTGATAATCTTCCGAGACAATCAATGTATACACAATATAATCAATATGATTAATATTTTTTTTAGATATTTTATAACATATTTTTAAAGTTTAAGCATCCCTTATCTTATTTGTTATAAAAAAAAAAATTAACTTATATCAATATAAATATTTTAAAAAATATTTTTCAGGTTAATGAGGGGAAATGTTTATGACTCTTCAACATACACCAAATCTTGTGAAACACCCAAAGTTAATAATAATGATGTTAAAGCAAGTACAGTTACAAAATAATTTATAAGGATAAAGTATTTAAAACTATATTTTATGAATGAGATATTTATATCAATACACTCCTTCAAACATTTTTAAAAAATGTTTTGTATTTTATTATATTTTAAAAAAAATTAGAAACTAAAATTTTTTTACAAAAATAAGGAAAATATTAAGGGATTATTTCTAATGATAAGTTATTTTGGAAATTAAAGTACCAAGCTGTTATAATTACTAAGCAAAGCTATATATTTTTAGATCAAATAAAATAAACGTTTTTTTTTTGTTATTATAAAAAGATCATTTAAAATTAAATATAACCAATTAAGTTTGAAAAAAAGTTTATTCTTTTTTCCTGAATAACAATAGTTAATATATTTTTTAATAGAAACTTATACTGTGATAAATTAAATGTTGTTTTGTCATTAGCAATAACAATTTGCACTATGCTTTTTTTTTAAATTTCTATTCAATTTGTTAAAAACAATCTCATTTACAACTTAATTTATTGTTTTTGAAAATAGATAATTTTATATTAATAGTTAAAAGTTTTGTTGGCCAAGTGTGAGAATAAAATATTTAGATTTTATTTTAATCAACATGTAAGTAAAGAGTATCAAATAATATATATAAAATATATCATATGTTTTTAGTTAATTTTATTTTATATTTTAACAAATACATCATATAACTTTAAATACCTTATCTTTTAATTCACATAAATTAAAAAAAAAGTAAAAATATTTAAAAATTGTCATAGAATAATAATTATATATAAACAAAAGATCCTATAAATTTTTAATGAAAAATATTTAACGTCAATAAATATCATCTTATTTATTAAAATAAAGATTCGCAATAATAAAATACATGAACTTATAAATAATTATATATTTCTAGTAAGATGATGGTGTCTCTCGACACCCAAAGTATAGCTAATTATGAAATAAATACAATAACAAACACCCTACTTGTTGATATTTTTAATAAAAAGTTATAAAAAGTTTCATTATTATGAAATTTCTTGGTTCTTTTTTAATATTTCTCTCAAAAATATGGTATTATATTATTGATAATTTTTTAATCTATCCAACATTAGCATTACTAGCTAGAAAATTAGATATTCATTTTATGAATCTAGGTTATGTACCAAAAAAAAATGAAAAAAGATTATCAGTTTTTAATCGAGTTATTGAAGTAGAAACTAATCAACGTGCACATTGTTATTTGTATGAGAAAGCATTATCAATGTGTCCATTATATCATAAACTTCAAGATAAAACTCTCCTTGAGGTTGGTTGTGGACATGGAGCTGGATTACGTTGGATAAAACGTTCTCATCCTGAGATTGGTAATATGTATGGTATAGATATTGTTATTGTTGATGATTTAAAATATAAAGATAGTCAAATTATTCAAGGAAATGCCGAAAAAATTCCTTTTCCTGATGAACAATTTGATATCCTTATTAACATTGAATCAAGTCATTTATATAATAATTTTCCAGCATTTGTTGAAGAAGCTTATCGAGTTTTAAAAAAAAATTCTTATATTGTGTGGGCAGACTTACGTTTTGCCAATGAAATTAAGGAAAAATGTTTCAATATTTTTGAAAATGTTGGTTTTAAATTAATTCAAGTTGAAGATATTACAAAACAAGTATTAAATGGTATGGAAGTTACAAGTAAAAGATATGATGAGTTATTAAAACAATCACCATGGTTTATTCAATTATTTTCCAACTCTATAAGAGAAACATATTGTGCTCCAGGAACAAAAAGTTTTAATAGATTTAAAAGAAAAGAAAAAATTTATATGATAGCAATTTGGAAAAAAGATTAAAATTGACATATAAACAAATTGATAAGAGAATTTTTTTACACATAAAAAAATATTTTGACAAAAGTAACTATAAAGTAAAAAATAATAAGTGCTTTCTCATCTTCTCTAAACATATAATTTCCTTTTTTCATTTTATTAAAGTTCATTTTTTTTTGCTAAATACTTATAAATTTTTCTATTTATTTTATATATAAATAAATATTAAATTTTATTTTCTTTTAAAAATTTATTTTAAAATAAAATTATACTATAATTTTCAAATTTTTAATACTGTATTTTTATTTTTTAAAATTAATTTGTAGCAATGTATTCAAGAACAAGACACCAATTATTACATAACAAGAACATGACCATTAAACATTATCCATTTAAAATAAAATATGGATCGTTAAAAGTATTTAAAAAAGTTTATTTTAAAAAAATATTTTCAGATTTTTACATTTTTATTTTTATCAATATCGGCTGGAAGTTTTTTATCTAAAAATATTGTGACAAATGTAAAACGTCTAATTGTTAAAGAGGAAAAGGACAACTTTTTTAATGATTAAATCAATTTCAAGGAAATAACCAGAAGTAAATGTAATAATAACAATACATTACAAATTTTTAATTAATAATAAATAATTTATAATTTATTTTTCTTACAAATAAAGTAAATTTCTCAAAAACTTCTATTAGGTAAATATTTGGAAAAGTGTAAATACGCTTTTAAAAGTCATCATAAAATTTTAGTGATAATTAATTTAATACATATTAACGATGAATTTCAAAAATAATGTTACTGTTTCATTGTCAGAATATCTTTATGCCATCAAAAAAGGTAATAAATGTTTAATTAAACTTTTTCCGTAGTAAAAATTTTTTTAGATTTATCCTTGGAAAATCGAAATTTTCAAGAAAATTTAGAAACTATTCCTATGTTGTTAGATCTTCATCCGTTGTCCTCATATGTTACACCAACATTCTATCGTCTAGTAGATGCTTTCATAATTTCGGATAACAAAATTAAACTAAGAATTTTAAATATTTGTAAAAGTTGTAGACATCATTTTGATGCTATAACCGATTTTAATTATATTGCTACAATGTTATATAGACCTCTTTACAGTAACGATGACTATGCTCGAGTATTGAATGCCAACTTTTTGGCATTATTTTGTAAATATACAAATAAGGATGACGTTATTGTTGAAATAGTCAAAGAAAATATTTATTCACCAGATCCTATAATATCACAGACAGCTTTTGGTGTAATGGCAGAGTATGTCAAAGTATTTACAGATTATGCTCAAGCACAAGTAGTCCTTTTAATGGAATCATTTTATAGTTACCCATCACAACGTGTAACTATAACTTTCTTCAAACAATTAATAGATGTTTGTTGTTCATTATCAATTAGTGTTGTTAATATAAACAATGCATTTGAAAAATTTTTATCTGAAATTTATTTACGAACAAAACCTGAACTTGATATGTATTTATTAAAATTTATTGTTTGCATTTCTGTAGGATCTTATAAAAAAATGGATACAGTTTTGTCAAAACTTCTTGAACATATCGAGTTGTCTGATGATAATATTAAAAGAAGATCTTTAATTAAATTAATAGAAAAATATCTTGAAGGAAATTTTTCATGGTCAGAGGATATTATTTACCAATACATTGAAGTTATTGAAACATTAATGAATGAAGGAAAACAAAATAATAAGTTAGTCTCTACTATGATGATGTATTTGACAAAATTAAAAACTAGTACTGTTTCTGGAGTCAAAATTATATTTGAATTCTTAAATAAATACATTTATTTAGATGTTCAAACTATCAAAACTGATATTGCTTATGCTTATTATAATTTATTTACACAATATAGTTTGGGTGATTATTGTGAATTGATAGATCATGATAAGTTAGTATTTTTATTAAATGATACTGATGTTCAGTCAGAAGTTGCTTTTAAAGCATTAAGATCATATGTTATTGGTAATAAAGATGTTGGAATAAGACATGAATTATTTCAATTATGTATTAATGGAGCAGTTGAGGCACAGTCTAATGACAAGATAAATTTAGCCTTATCTGTAATGAAAATTCTTTTATATTTTGAACCAACACTTACACAATATGTTGTTTCATTTTCTATGCGTATGATTAATTTGGGAAGAGGTTTACAATTAAAAAACTTTTATCAAGTAATTTATTGTGTAGGATTAAATGAAACAGTTCCCTGTGAAACATGGTTATTAAGAATGGATACTATTGAGCCAAGTTTATTATATGAAATAGCAATTTTTTCTTTTATTAATGGCCATTGGAGTGTTTCGTCATATTTAGTAAATATACTTCAACAATTAATCAGTGGTCTTACACAAAAAAGTACCGTTATTTTAAATATTATTAAACTAGTGTCAAATTCTTCTATAAGTAGTTTAACATATAATGAAATAGAAAATAGTATTGATAATCAAGAGCTAGCTGTTGGAACTTTTGAAGAGATACTTGGAAAAAATGATAAGTCTAGGAACGTGACAATGATAATTGAATTTTTAAAAGTTCGAGCACGTGTTTTTAAAATGATCATGTCAACAGTCACATATTTTGACGAGTCACATGGTGAGATTATACAAGATCATGATGATATGGTAAAATATCAAAAATATCTGCATGAAGAGTTACAGTATGACATTATAGAATTAGATGATTATTCAAAAACAACAGATACACTTATAAGTCAATCCATTGATGCTGATTATGAAACAAGACTTCAACTTAAATTTTTAAATGAACAAATTATTTTTTTAAAAAGCCTTTTACTTCTTTTAATTGGAGATAATGTTGTAGAGTATGTTGATGTTATTAAAGAACGGGAAAAAGATTATACTGAAGCTTTATTATATAAAGAACCTGTTGCTGGTTTTAATATTAATGATATTGAATCAATAGATACTTATAGTTTTGAAAAATGTGATGTGAATATGGATACTAGTACTATAAATAATGATAAGAATACATCTTTAATAAATAATAGTGAAAAGAATGATTCTTGTAAACCTACTCTGTGGGGTAAATCTTTGTTTTATGAAGATAAAGATATTACTATGGAAGAAAATGATGTTGTAAAAATGGAAAATGGTGATTCAAATGTTATAGAAGAAAATTTACCAGTATTAAATAAAGAAACAAATAAAGTTTTTGATTTTACTGATATTGGTTTAACTAAAGCTGATATAAGAAATATTCAATTACGTCTTAAGAAAGTTAGTACTATTAAAAGTCAAAATCTTTTACCAGGACATACAAATACAAAAGTAAGACTTCATTCATCAGTATTATTTATAAGATATCTTGGTAAGGAAAATTGGGATAAATGTTTAGAATTATCCTCATTAATAGAAAAATCGAACCCAAAAGATCTTAAAGAGTTTTTACAGTATAGAGATTTAATTTATGACTGTATATCATGTGCATTTACAGATTACAGAGTAATGATACCATTTATTTTTTTTAAAAGATCAAACACCGTTGTTCAATTAGATATATGTCCAAAAGAAGAAATAGATGTAGGTATTTACCTTCCACAAGGTGGAATATCAATAAATATTGAAGCAATAATTAATTTTACAACAATACACTATAAATTTAGTAAAATTGAACTTAAGTTGTCACATTATGAAGATGACGTATTTAAAAAATCAATTATAAAAGAAGGAAATAAATATAGCGATAATTATTTCAAAGAAACATTTTTCTTAAATATTGTAAAAGTAAGTATAAATTATAACATTAAATAATTAGCCTTAATTTTTTTTTCAGAATGGTTGTTTGCAAATGACATTATCTGGTATAGAAGCTCGCTCTGAGCGTTGTTATCAATTGGCAGAAAAATGTATATATTACAAAACAACTAAAGAATAATAAATATTTAATTTATTATAGTTATCTTATTCTTTGTAACTATCTTATTATATGTATGTATACATTTATTTTAATATAATTAAGTTTGTAACGACAAATTATATTATAAATTAAATATCAACTTTGGGATCTCAGCTATTATATTGTCTAATGATCAAAAAAACTACTCTATTAATAATTTTTTTCAATTTATTTTTTGTTTATTTGACTTTTAATTTATTATTAGAATTAAAAACTAAAAATTTAATATTTTTATTTTTTTTAAAAAAAAAAGTAGTTATATAAAAGATGATACTGCTTAAAACAATGATAAAAGTACAAAAATTATTTATTTTATTTAAGTATGGATCTTTTTATCGCTTTGTAAATCTCTTTTATCTTCTTTACAACAATGTAAAAATATATTTAATAATTTTAATTAACCAGATTATCTGTTAATAATTGTCATTGATTTAGAAAAAGGTATTATTTACTTTAAAATTATTAAATACTTTAGAATATATTTTTAATATAAAATTAAAGTGCAGAAAATTTTATGACGAAAGTTCTATTACATCATTCTTATTTTTATAACCTAAATCCCAAGCACAAATGTAAAAAAGAGTTATGTCTAGCATAACTTACATCTTTATCTTTTTATAAATGCTTTTAGCTAGTATATTTATTTATATTCTTATTTTACATCGATATACATACATAAAAAAGACTATATATTAAATTTTTACTCTAATAAAATAGTAATAACCAATTTTTTTTATTCATTAAAAATTTTTAAAAAAATTATTATTAGAATAAAGTACAATTTTAAGACTGTTTTTAACACCATAAAATAGTTTTTATTTTTAATTTTGTTTTATTATAGCAAAATACTATTTTATTTAAAAATAAGAGTTACATATATCAATTATTCAATAAAAGTGAAAGTTGTTTAAAAAATATATACGTATAATCTTAAACGTAACATTTTATATATTTTTATATTAAAATAACAAGAGTATTTATTTATAAACCACGTTGGGTTCTTTTTATTTTTTTTATTAAAACAAATATATGTTAATACGTATCAAAATTATTCTACCCTCCTACTATAGGATGTGCTTTGATTCTTTTGAAAAATTATATATACTAAAAACAATATGATATTGTTAGTTTTATTATTTTAGGTCAAACATATAATACAAGTTAATAAGTAATAAAAACACTTATTAAAGTATCAGCTAATTAAAATACCATTATAAATTTTTATTTTACTTATTTTTCTAATAAATTTATTATTTAAAAATATAATATTATGTCTACGACTGAACCATGTTCAGAAACATCATTAACAAATGGAGTAAAGTCAAATAAAGAAGTTTCTGTTAATCGTAATTCTATTGGAGTTTTCCTAGCTATAGGATATATTATTGGAAATGTTATAGGAGCTGGAGTTTTTGTTGCTCCAACTGAAGTTATTCGTAATACAGAGTCAGCTGGTCTTTCTATGATCGTATTTAGTTTTGCAGCTTTAACATCTTTATTTGGTGCTTTATCATATGCAGAGATTGGTTCAATGATTACTGAATCCGGTGCTGATTTTGCATATTTATGTAAAATTAATTGGTAAAATTTAATCATACTATATATTAATCTTATATTTATTTTATATTTTAGGAGAATAATTGCTTTTATTTTTATGATAAGTGGATGTCTGGTATTATATCCAAGTATTGTAGCAATTCAATTACAAACATTTAGTGAATATTTTTTTAAATGTTTTAATATTACTTTTAATGATCCTTACTACAATAATTTATGGAGTAAAGCTTTACAAGTTATATTATTACTAATTATTATTCTATTAAACTTTCAATCATTAGGAAAAGTTGTTGCTAAATTTAATATATGTGCTTCTGTATGTAAAATTGCTGCTCCAGCAACTTTAATAGCTATTGGATTATATTTTATTTGTACTAAAGATATACCTAATCATTGGAATCATTCTTTAGAACATGGAAATTATAAACCATTAAATCTTGCTGTAGCATTTATAGCAGCACTTTTTACTTTTGATGGTTGGGATGTATTAAATTTTGGAGCTGGTGAATTAAATAATCCTAAAAAAAATCTTCCTATTGCTGTTATTATGGGAATAAGTATAATAACAATTATTATATTATCTTTAAATGCAGCTTACTATAGTATTCTTGATTTAGATACTATTCTTAAGACAACAACTGTTGCTAGTACTTTTGTATCAAAAACATTGTATATTCTTGAACCTGTAATACCAATTATTATCTGTATTATATTAATTGGATCCTTAAATAGTTCAATATTTGCAGCAAGTCGATTTTTACAATCAGCAGCTGAAAAAAAATATTTACCAAGATTTATTTCATGTAAAAATGGATCATCAGACAGTCCAAGATTAGCTTTAACACTTCATGCTTTATTTGTAATAATTGCTTTATTTTCTGGAAACATTGAATTTCTTCTTAAATTTTCTGGAATTGCTCAATGGTGTCAACGTGCCGTTACTGTAGGAGCTTTAATGTGGATACGATATAAAACCCCAGAATATTATAATCTTAAATCAACTTTTAAATCACCAATTCTTGTGCCTTTTATTTTTTTTACAACATGTGTATCAACTGTACTTATAGTGGCATATGAAGAATTATTCTCTGTATTAATTAATTTTATTATATTTATACTCTCAGGAGCTATTTATTTAATATTTTTTGATGAAAGATTAAAAAAACAAAAAATGCTTCAAAATTTAAAATTATGGTTACATAAGTTTGATAAAAAATTAGTTGTTTTTGCTAAAATAGTTTTTAAATGTGTACCTAATGAAGAAGATGGGGATTGTATGAAAATCGAATCATATAAAATAGCAAGATAATAAAAATTGTAATAAATAATTTAAAATAAGATCTCTATTTTACTTTTTTTTCTTTTAATTTTTAACATATCCTGAAGTTTGATAATAAATTATAACGAATGATTAAATATTAATATATTTCTTAAGAATAATATTATAAGCATTATTCCAAATTTATGTTGACAAATATATATGAAACTTATTTTAATTAACACATGCTATTATTATAATAACTATAACGATTTCTATGATTTCTATATATTTTTTCTTTCATTTTAAAATTATTAATAATTAGTATTGTTTAGATGTGGTTTGAGTTAATGTACTCTGGAGCAATAACAACGGCTTTCGTTGCCGGAGCTCTTTATGTATCATATCCAATAAACAAACTTGATAACAATGGTAGAGCATATCGTAGAAATTATGGTACTCCAGAAAGGTATGATAAAGATAAAGTGTGATTTCATGACTATATTTTATTTTTTTTTATAGAATTTATCATTCTAAAAGGGATCACAGATTAACTGGAAACCAATACGTTATTTCTGGATTAGAATCAATCAAAGGATAATTAAAAACAATATTTAATTAGACATTTTTTTTCTTGAATTTTCATAAATATACATGAAGGCATTCTTCTAACTCAATAGGTTTATATCCTTAAATAAAATTTTTTTATACTTTATATAATCTTATAATCATACATATATAACTGTTATTTTATCTTTATTATTTTTTTATTAATTGATAGGCAGAGTTGAAACAAAGCTGGTGTTTTATTATTTCTACAAATTCTATTAAAAAAAAATTATTTTTTTTCAATATTAAAAATATATCCACATATATATTTTCCTATTCATTCATTCTTTTTATCTGTCCAACGACCAAGATAATAATTTTTCTTCTTCTTTTTATGGCATAACTATATATAGACAGTTGTATAACTTTAATTACATTTCCTTCCTTACATGAGTTTTTTTTTTTTTCTACATAATGTAATGTTAGAAGGATAATATTTTAACGTTTTGAAAATAAAAATATATAGATGCATTTTCTAATGCTTATTACTTTTATGGTGAATTTTAAAATATTGATTAAATATACATTTTTTAAAAATAACTTCAAGTTATCAAATTTCTTGTTTTATAAACAAAAACTAAAGCGAGAGATATAAATTATTTGTGTGTTATTATATTATTTTGTTGTTGTCATATTTTTTGGTGTAAGACCATTTTATATTTATGTGTTTATATTTTTAAATCTATATAAATATATATTTGTTTTAAAAAAAAATAATTTTTTTTTAATATTTTTCAGAAGTTTTTTATTTGTTTTTTTAAAATCTTATATATATGAAATTACATTTATATACTTGGAATGATGGTATTATTAATGAAGTGGAGGATTATCAACCAACTATTAATACAACATTAAAAAGTTATACCTTAATTGATGGTTGTTTATATGATGGGGAAGAAAAAGTTTTTACCGAATTACCTAAAATAACATCATTCTATTCACATTTGGGAAAAGTTTTTTTATTTAATAAAGAAATGAATCAAATATTTTATTGGAAAAATGAAGGTTGGGAAGAAATAAAATTGTTAAAAAATATAAAAAAAAATATAAATTATATAGATCATGATTCAGAGGAAAATATTATTTTTATAAAGAAACTAGTTATATCTAAAGATACAGGTTGTTGTCTTGATAAATATGGTAAATTATGGAGTTTTAAAATTGATAAATTAATTTTTAATACAATTATTGAATGTAATTTTTTGAACCTTGCTGGTGAAAGATCCGTTCTTGATTTAGTTAGTGGTAATGATCATTTTGTAGCATTAGTTGGGAAAACATTAAATGAAAGAATTTTTAAAATTGGTGATGACGAAATTAATGTTGTTTATGATGATTATTTAAAATCTGAAAAAATTAATCAAGCAATTTCCACATCAAAAGAAGTAACTGAAATAATAAGTGAAAGTAGTATAAAAGATAAAACTATTTTTCGACGTGAAAGTGAAAGGTTATTTTCGTGGAAACCTTTTTCAAATAAAAAACAACTCGAACGTAATAATACAACTGAAGGAATAACATTAGATCAAATTAGTGAAATAAATTTTGATGTTCCAAAAGATGTTAATCGTTTTGCAACACAATTTTGTTTTGTTAATTTACAAAATATTATTGGAAAAAATGAAAAGGATGAAGATTCTTCAAGAAATTCTGATGATTCTGTATTTACACCTAATGATAAAAAAGATAATGAAGATAAAATATTAACAGAAATTTTTACTTGGGGTAATAATGATTTTGGACAATTAGGTTGTGGTGATAAATTACATCGTGATATACCAGAAAAAATTAATGGATTAGAAGATCAAAAAATTATAAAAATAGTTTCTGGTGGTGATCATTCTTTAGCATTAACAGCCTCAGGACAATTATATGTATGGGGTTCTAATATTAATGGTCAATTGAAACAACAAAATCAAGAATATTTTTTATCACCTTTTCTTTTTAAAGTTGGATATAATAATCATATTATTGATGTTGATGCTAGTCAGGATTGTACAACACTTCTTATTGGAAATACTACAATTGAAGATAAATATATTATTATCAGTGGTTATGATCGTAACACAAAACAAGTTAATATTAAGTATTTAAAAGACGTTTCTGGAATAAAAATAGAACCAGGAAAAGGGATATTTATAAAATCATGGTTAAAAACATCAAAGATTACAATCGTTAATAATTGTATAAAATATTTATCTATGATAGAAGACTTAACTCGAATTAGTGGATTTATCTATGAGAAGTTTAAAGACAAAGTAGAATTTCTTAATGTTATCAAAAATTTAAGATCAAATTTAAAAAAACTTGCCATTAATAGTGGTTATATAGTTGGTAACCTACATAAATATCTGATAAAAGGAATAGATTTTAACGATAAGATAGTTGAAGAAAAAATGGCTAATGATGAATTTTTAAGACTTTTTATAGATTATTATTGGAATGTAATAAATTGTTACACTTATGGAGTTTTTACAAATTTAACATTAGGGTAAATTTTATAAATAATTATTAGTATTAAAAAGATAACAATTATTAAAAAAAAAAAAAATATATATATATAAACACATATATACAGTATACTTTATAAAATTTTTATTTTTACAGAGATGAAAATGATAACATCATTGAAAGATTGTGCCATGATTATTCTATAGTATCTAGAAAAAAACATATAAATTTAAAAAAGATATTTCAACTAGCAAGTAATCAACTTCCTTTTAGAAAACAGGATTCATGTGATTTAAAAGATTTTGATGATAAGAATTTGAAGCGTGATGTAAGTTATTATTTTTTTTAAATTAAAAAATTATTTTACTAACTAGCTCAAGGTTCATTTAAAATTTTTAATGAATTTTAGGCGTACATATGTTAAATTTATTTATTGATATGTTGTATATAATAAGTAATTGGACGTGATAAAGTTACATCTACAGCATGATTTATTGTAAAATTAATTTAGTTTGATAGATTGATATTTTAGATATTCTTATGCTTCATTAATAGTAGTTAACAAAAAGTACAAAAATGGTCTTTTTATATTTTATAATACTATTAAATTGTTATTTTAAACATATTGGTATCCCATTTTATAATAAGATATATTTTATTAAGTAAAAGAGAGTAAAATTTTTACCATTTTATAATATACATTTTATAAAAAAAAATGTAATATACAAAAGTTATAGTATGAATACATTATAAATATATATATTTATATGATTATGTTAAATGACAATTAATTAAAAGTAATTTATTAAAAATATTACACAAAATTTATAATTAATGTACAATTATTTTTAGAATTATTTATTATTTTATATAGTAATAAGAGAATTTAACATAAATTATATAAAATTTATCTCAATAAAAAATTGAGATGTGTTATATGTTGATAATGGTAGTAATAGTAGTATTAGAAAAGTGTTAATTAAAAGTTAAAATAATTTTTTTTTTGATTATATATACAGAGAACGTTAATTATTTGTGAGTAACATCTAAAAAATCTAAAATAATATGAAGAGAGACCAATAATATTTTTTTTAAATTATTTGAGTTTGTTATTTCTACAAAAATATAAAATTTCTTTTGATACAAAAGATTATCTTTGAACATTTATATTAGTATTTGTAGCAAATTATGTAAACATTTTTGTTCTATTTTTCTGGTGTTTTTTCTTTAAAACAAATTATCATATTAAGAGATGTTATTATGTACATATTTTGTTGAAAGAGTTCACTTTTTTATAATGAAAAATTTTTTTTTTATTTTTAAAATTTTAGTTTTGTTTGTATCCAATTGTTTTTTTTAATTCATGTATAAATTCTTCATTACATTCACAACATATTGTACATATCATTCCTATTGAATAACCTTTATTATTTGAACATGCATTTAATCCAACAAAATGCTGTTTACATGTTTGTGGAACATTTTTTTCTGATATTTCTGTAAATGGTTCTCTAACATGATTCATAATATCTTCTGGATATGGGCCATCACAACCAACCATTTGACAATTAGGTTTATTTATTTTTTCAAAATTTCCACCTTGTAAAAAATATGAAGCAGGATTAATAATTGCATTATTTCCACTAAATAATGATTTTGAGTTTCCATTATATTGTCCTTCTGAATTATACTGTACTTTAGGAATTTCACCAATACTTTTTGTATTAAGAAATTTATTTTCTTCTTTTGGATTATTTTCCATTACCATTGGTGACATACCAATAACAAAAGCATTATTTAGATCTTCAGTTTCATCTTCACTTACTAACATAGCTCCTTTTGGTAATTGTGAAGGGTTTACAAATCTAAACATTGAAATATCTCCATCATCAGGATTAACTTCTGGTTCAATAGCTAATTGTGTAACAGCATGAGCTTGTGACAATGGTCTATATTGTAAGGCTAAAAAATTAAAAAAAAATATTTACAATTAATAATATAATTAAATTATTTACCCTCAGGACGAGTAGCACTATTTTTATCAAGATTATAGTTAATTAAACTAGGAATTCCAGTAATATATGAGATCAATGTTAAAGTTATAAAATTATAAATGTTTATTATATGCATAATATTAAAGAATATTTGTGGTATTCTTATCACTAAACTCTTTAAAACTTCTTTAAATAGGGAAATTTTTTATAAGTTTTGCACCCAAATTTATTAAATGACCGCCTTTCTTATTTTGCGGATCATACATCCCACCTTTTTATTATTTTCAATGAAATAGATACTAAACAATTGTTTTTTTTTTCAATAAAGGCGTTTATTTATATTTGCGCACTTTAAATTATCATCATCTCTATCGGCATATAAATATATATTAAAATATATTATTATATACTCTCTCTAGTTAAATTTCATTTAAACTTCTTTTTTATTTTTTTCATCAAATAAACATCAGTTTAAAATAAAATAATTTATGCATTGAATTTTTTTTTAATTAATCAAAATAAAAATAATTGTTAATAATTTTACCTCCGAAAAGTGAAAAATATCATGAAAGTATAAATTAACACATAACACAAGTTTAATCATGTATTAAACATCAATCATTTTATAATATATGTACATTAATTCATTAAAAATGTTATTAAATTAATATTATAATATTGTAATTGTAGAAATTGTTACATAGAGTTGGGAAATTCCTTTTTTTTTTCTTAAATATTACAAATAAGTTGTTTATGGTATTTTAAATTGACCTATCTAAACATTATTTTAACTATAAAAATATATAAAAATTTTTAGATATATCTTTTTTTTTACACACTGATGTATATTAACTTTTTTCATTTTTGATATACATCTTCTTTTATATACTTAACGTAATAAACTAAAGAGGGAACCTTTTTTATATACATGTATAATCACGAGATTCTTAAAATAATTATCTCAATTTTATTTTATGTTGTCAAAGATCTTATGACTTGTTAACTATCATTCGTATACAAATAATATTATTATCATAAGATAATTAATATGAAGTAAAAGAATAATTAAATAAGCTTTTAACCTTTTTTTCTTCAAAAATCTAGTATATTTAAAAAAAAAAAATTCTAAATAATAGTATGTTTTTTTTTATTGAAAAATAATATAAATTTTAAAAATAAATCTTTGTGTTTATTCTTTTAAATTATATAAATAGATTTTTTATTAAATTAGTATATTATAGATATTTAATTATTAATTGTTATCATTTAAAGGTACCTTTTTATTTTTTTTAGTAAAAATTATTATTTTTAAAATAAGTAATAATTATATGATTTAAAGAATGGAATGTAAAATATGTTGAACGTCATGAAATCCATATAATAATCTAATACCTCTCCATCTTTTATTATAGTGTTTTTGATAAATTATTGAAAAATAAATTTAACACACATAATATAAAAGTAATTTTTGATTGATCACTTTACAATTGCATCCAGTAGACATTTTAAAAAACAAAACAATAACTTATTTATTTTTTTATTAGTTATTATTACAATTATTTTTTTTTATATTTTTATGAAAAATATTTCTTTAATACTTAATTTTTGATTTATATGATTAAAATAAAGTACACTTAATTTTCTTGTATAAATATTTTTTGCTTTTAACTATTAACAACGTGCCATTAATAAAAATATTTTTCTAATTATTTTCACGTACTTATTTAATCTTAAATTAATTTTTTTTTAATTTAAAAAATCACGTAAAAATTGGATTATTTCCTTGTTTTAATTAAATTTAATGGGAAATGAAGAGTAAAAAGGATAAATATTTTGCCATTTAATTTATATACTCAAATAAAAATTTTTATTAAAAAAAATGATACGCATAATTGATGTTAAAAGAACAATAACTATAGCTTAAAATTTTATGTACATAAATCAAAGATTGTGTTACTATTTTTTATAATAATAATAAAAGAAAAAGCAATAAAAATAATCCTTATATAGACATTGTTTGAAACATACTTCATATAAATAAAATTTTCATTACCTATTCATAAAAATAATTACAAATATGGTTTTCTTTTACAAAAGTTTATATATTCGAATAATTTTATTTTTATATCTAAGAAATATTTTATCAAAACTAGACATCTTTTATTACCTTTTAAGATTAAAAATTATATATTATAAATTATTGTTACGCTACTTCTTTTTTTTTTTTTTGATCATTTTAAAATACCATATAAATATAGTTGTTGTTATTTTCTCAGTAAAAATGATTGTAAATATTTATATATATATACTTATTTAAATAATTTTTTTCACAACATTTATCACTAACCTTTCTTTTAATTTATATTTTTAAACACAAAAAATTAATATATATTTATAAATATATACTTATATATATATCGTCAATTCATTAAACTTTAAAATCATTAAAAATATCAAAACTTGTCCATAGCTGATAGTAATTTCAATTAAATATAAAATATATATATAATAAAATAGTTACAATTATAAAAAAAAAGTTATAATTTTTGGTAAATATACCATATTAAAGATAATAAAAATTTTATTAATTAAACAAAATTACAATCTCTTATTTTCTATATAAATATATATTTTTTTATAGAGAAATAAAATATTATGGAAAAAATATTTCACCTTACTTGAAATAATAGATAAACATTCAGAGTCAACATATGATTTATGGCAAAATGTAACTTCACTTGATCAAAGTATTGTAAAGTCATTAAAAAATGACAAAAGAATACATTTATATACTATTAATAATCCAAAATTAAAAGATATCTCTTCAATATCTACAAATCCATTAAAAAATTTGATTGGAAGAAGTTGGATTAAATTAATTATTTTTAATGACTGTATTGTGATCATTGATAAAAATGATTATATACTTCTTGAATTTCCCCTTATATGGATTATTGAAAAATATACTAATGAAAGTAATAGTAATGATATTAATTATCATACATTATCTATTATTTCTCCAGAGTATGAATTTGAATTGGATACTGGTAATGATGAGACTAAAGTAAGATAAATTTTAATAATAATAAAAATATTATTATTAAATTATTTTTTTATAGACAAAATTTTTACAAGCTTCAATTTTTTGGTACAATTATTTATCATTTTTAAAATTATTATCATATCATAATAATGATATTTTTGATGAAGTACCACCAAATAAACGTTTTGTATCATATAAATTTACACCATCACATCAAGTCTTTCGAAATGCTACATATACTGGATTTTGGATGAATGGTAAACCAAATGGTCAAGGAATGATTGTCTTTCCAGGTGGTAAAAGATATAAAGGAAATTTTAAAAATGGATTAATTGAAGGGTATGGTAAACTTCAAGTTCCTGTTGATAATACCCCATCAACAACAACTGCTTATTTTATGCAAAATGTTTTTTTTTCTAGTGTTGAAATACATTCATTATCTATTGAAGAGTTAAATAATAAAAAATATGATTATATGGAAGGAATTTTTAAGAATGGTGTACTTCATGGACTTGCAATGATTCGTTTTGTTAATGGTGATACATATATGGGATATTTTAAAAATGGTCATCGTGAAGGATTTGGTGTTAATTGCCAATTATCTTTTGGTGTAGGAGAAAAAATATATTGTGGTCATTTTAAAAATGATATGAAACATGGTTATGGTGTGTATAGCACAAATCATGAAAAATATTTAGGTATGTGGGAGAATGACTTACGTCATGGTAAAGGTTGCCAAATAACAATAGATGGTGTTTATCACGAGGGAATTTTTGATAAAGATCGTTTTATTAGAGGACAAATGATATATTATTGTGAGAATCTTTTAACAACAATTTTTAATGGAGATTTTGATAAAGAAGGTATTGGGAATGGGAAAGGTATTCTTCATACTTCCTCTTTTGATTATATTGAAGGTTATTTTCAAGGAAATATATTGTCTAATGAGTTAAAAATAACGAATGCTATATATAAAAGAAAGAATGATGTATTGTTAATGGATCCAATTCTTCGACTTGTCTCACCAGTTATAGATGAAATGATTATTGATATTAATGAAAATGTTGCTGATGTTAGTGAAAGATGGCTTGACTTGTTTACACATTTTTTAGAAGATCATTTTAAAGTAGAATGTCATATTGAGGAATTAGAATCATTACAAAAAATTGATAGGGATGAAATATGGAAAGAAATGTTATCTTCATATGACAAAATTTATCATCAAATATTAAATGAAAATGATATTATTAATACAAATGAAGATAATTTAAATAATGAAAAATTAATACCAAAATATAATTCACCATGGAATATGGAATATTATAGAATGGTTGAAAATTATTTTCAAACATCTATTAATTTACCATATCATCCAATAAATCGTTTAATTAAAGGAGTATTAGAAGTTTTTACTTTTGCATATGATAAAATAGGGGCACATAAATGTTTATATCAACAGATTGTTGTTGAGCTTCATGTAATTATAAGAAGATTATATATAATTATGAGATGTTTATTTCCAAATTTACCATCATCAGAAAATATGTATACTCTTATTAGAGAAAGTAAAAATGATGATAGTATAAAAAATTTTGATAATGAAAATAATATACCAGCATGTAATTTTATTGGAAATTATTTTTTTATTGAAGGTTATGCTGTATTATTTACAGTATTTCAAATGCATTGTCAAGAAGCTGATCAAAAGTATTTTGAAAGAATTTGTTTTTTAAATACATTTAATGATTCAAAATTAAGTGATATGATGGGATTAAGTGATTATTTAAGACCATCATCTTCTAATTTATGTCAAATTGGTGATACACTACCACATTTAGAATATTATAAAACTGCTATTCACATTTTTCAAACACTCTCTGGACAATGTAATCCAGTTAAAAAACTTTTTATTCTTGAAGAAACATTTGATGATATTTTAAAGGTATGTTTTCTATTAAAATTTATTAATAAAAAAATATATATACAATAAAAACAGGACCCAGGGGAAATAATATTATATAAAAAAAAAATGATAATTATAAAAAGTTGCAAATACGTAATATAATATTAATAATATTGTTGTATTGGCATAAATTATTTATATATATATAGATAAGTGTACTAGAACCTTACAATAAAATTGGTAAATTGATAGAAAAAAAAAGATAAATACTTTCATCGTTGGCAGTTTTCATGTATATATATACCAAGAAGTGTTATATTTTTGTTGACAGTTCTTTTTTTTTCCATGAATATTTTAATGAAGTTATAATAAGTTCTTCCTGAAATAATAGGAGGAGAAAGTAACTGTGTTTAGTAATAAATATATATAAAATGAAATATACTTTTAGTAATAATAGTAGTATGAGGTATATCATAAAAAAGAGGCAATTTATCTTCTGATAAAAAATTATTTTTTTTTATATTCTTCTCCAACAGACACAAACCTCAGAGACAAAAACTAGTTAAATTGTTTTTTTTTTTTAATATATATATACAAGTAACAATTTTTCATTGCATCTTGAACCATTCTATTTAATTACTTAAAATGTTATTTAATATTCCTTCCAACATATCATTGAATGCCTCTCTAGTAACTGGTGTATTAGAAACTATTGTTGGAGATGAACTTTTAATAGAATTATCTGTTGATGATGAAATAGATGAGGAGTCTGCTTCAGTAGATGATGGTGAATGAATATCTTCATCAAGAACAATTCCCTCTTTTATATTCTTTCCATCATCTTCCATTTCATTAATACATTCATTTTTATCTTTTGAAACATTTGGTGTGGCAGATCTTGAGTTGACTGTTAATAATGGAGTAAATTTTCTTTCTCCATTACAATTTAATTTAACACCACAATTAGAGTAATTGGAGTCAGATGATGTATAACCCGACTCATCAATTTTAATATCTCCTTGTCCAATAGCTTCTTTGTTATTAGCTTTTTCTTTCATTTCTTCATCTTTCCACATATTGGCAAAAATTTCTGTGTCTAACATACCTTTTGCTTCACCATTCATTAAACACATTGCTGCTAAACTTTCAACTATTCTTGCTTTACCATCACTTGGAATAAGCTAAAAAAAAATATATACATTAATAAATTTATATACAATTGAAAAATTATCAAACTACTAATTATATAATAATCAATATAGATATGGCAAAAAAATTAGATAAATAATTTAAATTGACATATTACATTTACTAAAAAAGTTTTTTTTAATATTTTTATATATTAAAAATTACTTTTTTTATATATATAAATTTTAATAATAAAAAATAAATACTTACATTATCAGGATGGTGTCTTTTAGGACTATTATCTGAAGCTTTACTTCCAATATTCTTCTTCTTAGTAACTAATGGCATATCACTAAATGCTCTTCTTCTTTCAAATAATTCTATAGATGATCTACCAGAATTAGTACAAGATGTTTGTTTAATAATATCGTCATCACCTGAACCATCATTTGAAGACATTTTTTCAATATATCCTGTTGAAGATGAGGACATTTTTCTTTTTCTACTGATTGAATCATTAGAATTTTTTAATGCATTAATTTTATTATTTAATAATGGTGATGTTGGATTGACATTCTCTGATATCTTTCTTGATTTTTCTGTCTGTGGAAGAATACCTGTTGTATCTTGAAATAGTAGTTTATTATCATTAAATGCGCTTCCATTATTTAGTGATGATGTGACAGTTGTAGGGGTTGTAGTTATATCATTATTAACTTCTGTTTTTGTACTAGTAGATGTTAAAATATTTGATTGATTCTAAAAAAAAAAATAATAGATATTATATTAGATTGATTTAATATTATTTATATGACATATAATTAATTAATTATAATTATTGTCATATATATATAATTTTTTTTATGAAATCCATTTCTGTCTTTCATAAATTAAAAAATAAGATAATAGTTAATTAATATTAGTGTAACTTACATAAACAATACCATTGTTTTGAAATTTGTTTTGGTTAGCTGTTAATATATTAGCTAAATGTTGAAGGTAGAGATTCGAATTAACAGTTGTTCCTGCTCCTGATGAAGGAGTACTATTATTATAAAGGGCATTTGATGAAGGTTGTAAAGAGGATATAGAAGAAGCATCATTTGATAATGTTATTCTATCATAAACTGATGTTGGTGGTTGTTGTGTCTTTTGTTGTTGTGGAATGTTAATAGGAGTAGGAAGAAATTGCCTATTTTTGGTAAGTATTGGACTTTGATTACTTCCTAATGTTTGTAACATCATCAAATTAATGAGATTTTGTGAATTGAGTGAATTATTACCAAAAATTAAAGGATTTGATATAATTAAGTTGATAAGACTATCAAGAGACAGTTGTGGTGAATTATAGAGATAACTATTTGATAAATTATTTGAATTTCCACTTAACATTGGTAGAAGTCCAATTGAAGTAGAAATATTGTTACCTCCATTAGCAGTAGTATTAGTAGGAGTATTAAATGTAGACATGAAAGGTGAAGATTGAGATACGTTTTGATTATTAATAGAATTATTCAATTGAAGAACACTCCTTAAAAAATCTTCATTATATATAGAATCTTGGGGGAGTGCATCTATAGTACTTGATTGCATTTCTTTTTATTATTTTATTTTAATTATTAAATTTTTCTTTTTTAATAACAATATTTCTTATGAAAATTTTATAAATTTTAAACTGATACAATTATAATATTTGTATCTTTCAGTTTCTTACAATTAGCAAGACAACTAATAATTCTATTAAAATTCTGGGAAATTTAAAATTTCTATTTTTATATTTATTTATTTCCTTTTTTAGTATAATTAATAATCCGCAAATAGATTTATAATAATTTTGAAGGTTGAATCTCTGTAATAAATTGAATAATAAACATGAGAGTACTTCATTTTGGCAGATAAAATTTCTCACCCCTTAATATCTATAGATATTAACATGAGGAGAGTTAGTACCGTACAGAAAAATATACATATTTATAAAAACGAATAGATATATAGATATATTTTAAAAATATAAAAAAATAAAAATAAAAAGTAATTTTTGTTAACAAAAATGTTTGTTATTTTGTTGGCACATTCGTATGACCAAAAACAAAATGATGTATATAAGGAAGTGTGTATAAAAAAAATATAATATAAGATATATGTATAAGAAATATTATATAGTATTGATAATTGATTAAATGAAGGCAAATTTTTTTATTTTATTTTTTTGGCACTAAAAAACTTTAACATAAGTAAACTGGCTATTTTTTTTTGTTTTTAACATTCTTAAACTAAAAAAAAAATATATGAGATAAAAAAAAAGATGTTAGCCAGTAAGACGGCAAAATAAAAATATTAAACGTATGTATTTTAGAAGAAGAAAAATAAAAAAAAAATAAACATTCACGGGGTTGTTAGTTGAGGACTATATATGATAATAGAAAAAAATATATATACATATATTTATTTTCAAGTACGACACACATACAAAAAAAAATATATATATAAATATTATTTTTCTTCTTCTATAATATTATAAAATCAACACAACAGAGTGGGATCATAAAGCTTAAGATAATTTTAAAAATAGTATTTAATAATTTAAAAACACTTAGATATAAATATAACTACTACAAATTATGTTAAAATATGTACATTTTGCATCATTACACGTGTGACAAAGCATTTTTTGTTATAAAAAAAAATAAAGATAAGGTATCAGAAAAAAAAAAATTTAAAAGACCAAAGAAAAAAAAATATATATATATATTGCCTGCGCTATTTTCTTCCCCTTTTCTATGCATATTGTTGTAAAGAATATTATTATAAAATTAAATTATATCTTCTAAATAGAATATATTAGATATTTTAAATAAGGGAAGTAAAAAATAAGTATAATGTAATACACAGAACTTCTGAGACAAAATATTTTTTTTTCTACAATAAATAATTATATGATGGAAGGTTATTGTTCAAAAATATACATACATATATAATATTTAAATATAACTATCATATATAGAAAAATAAAAATAAAATAAATAAAAAATATAAGGCTAATGAGTGTATATATATAAAAAGTTTTAAATAACATATTTTAATAAAAAAATATTTTATTTTTAATTAATTTTTTTGGGGTGCAAAAATAAATAGTATCCTAAAATGGATTATAAAAATAAAAATGAAAAAAATTAGTTTAACATAACATATAAATACATACTTTGACAACAAGTGAAGTATCTTCAAAGAACTTCTTTAAAAATATTATATTATAAATATAAATATTATATATCAATATACCTTTATAAATATTTTTCTCTCTATATAACACTTCATTCATTTTCCTTGCTCATTATTACTTCCTCTCTCTTTACTTGGAGGAGGTTTTTTGATATAAAAAAAAATTAATATTATATATATATATATATATATATATACGTTGAAAGGGTAAAAATTAAATTTAACAAAAATATAAATGTGAGATCATCATAATAAATACTCGGGGTTCAAAATAAATATATACAATTTTTGTGGGGGTTAGATATAATATTAAATATTAATTAAGAAGAATAATTTCTTTGTAAAAATATTTTATTTTTGCTATAGTCAAAAATCGACTATATATACTAAGTGAGTTAAAATGAAATATATTTCCTCTAATATTTAATTTTTGCTGTTCTGAGTTGAAAAGAGTTAGGATGAAAGAGAACAAAAAAAAAAAATAACCAGAAAGCTCCGTTTTTCCTATGAAAAGGATATTTTAATACTCCTTCCTGCTTCTTTATTTCATCAAAAAATATATTTATATTGGGGTGAGAAAAAGAAATATATATTGATGAAATTTAATAATTTCGGGGACTTTTTTAAAAAAAAAAAATAATAATAGGAATAACAGACAATTGTACTAAGGGCATTTTAGTATGTAGTCTTAAAGTTGAACAAATATATATTTATATATTTTATATTAATAAAAATATACACATGTGTTCACTTTCCTATTCAATATAAAATAACCCGTCAATGTTGTGTAAAAAAAAAAAAGAAAATAATAAATAAATATATTTATTATTTTTATATATTGTGTACCGCCTAACTCTTCTAGTATTTTTATAACCATATTTGTATAAATATTTTGTCTCTAAAAATATATATATATTTATATTTTAAATTTTTATACATACATATTCTAATGTGAAGAGTGTTCTTGTAGTGCAAGGTGATTTCAATATGTTGAAAAACAATCAATCTATCTTTTCTTCCTTTTTTTTTTATTAACAAAATAAGTAAAAGGTTCAAAATTTTTATAAAAATATTAAATTTAATGTTAAACAAAACTATTAAGGTTATATTTAATTTTTCAAAAATCAAGTAGTTTAAAATAATGAATTAAAATTGAAAAAATATTTAATAAGATGACCTCTAATAAGGGTATTTTTGTATAAAATTTTTAATGTTTCATATTTTTAAAAATATAATATATATTAAAAATAATATTTTTATATATCAAAATATTTGAAGTATAATTATAGAAAAAAAAATTTAGAAAAAAAAAATGTAGGATAATCATATTAAGTTGAGATGATTGTTTTACATAGTTATAATTATTAATTGAATTTATAACGTTTTAAACTACTTTTATATTATAAAAGTTCCTAATATATAAAATATTTTATACATTAATAAATTAAAAAATTTATAACCTAAATATTGAAATAAAAAATAGTAGGAAATGTAATTTTTAAAAAGAAATTACAAATATAATGAAGGGGAAATATTTATAATTTTCAAACATTAAAAATTAGATAAGAGTTAAAATATTTTATAGTTTCGGAGAGAAAATGTGGGGAAGAGAAAAAAAAAAATTTTTTTTTTGTTACCCTATAGCTTTAGAGTTCAGAGACATTTTTATTCATTCACATTTATACATATATAATATTAAAACATATGTATATTGTTCTCGAAAGAAACATTGTATAACATGATATCAGAAGAAAGAAAAAGGGGGTATTACTAAATGAAAGTGAAAACATGTAATTTTTAAGAATACACGATAAATATAAAAGATAAAATGAGAGATAAATAATGAATTGTTATTATTTCTTAAAAGATGCCCTTTTATACTAAAAGCTATTATAAATTTATTATGGTATATAAAAACTTCTTACGACATTTCACTTTTCTAGATCAAAAAAAATTTTGATAAAAAAAAATTTATAAAAGTAACATTAAATAACATTAAATATGTATAATTAAAAAATCCCGTTAATATAAAAGATTTTTTTTTCTATAATAAGGCTATCAATCTATCTAAAAATGATTATACATATAAATAAAATTAGAAACAACTAAATATAGCTGTCGGGAGAATATATGTATATTTAAGTGCAAATAAAAAAGAAGAAAAAAGGACAGTGATATGGAAAAAGTAATTTACATCAAAGTGCATATATATTGAGCTCTCATTACTTTATAATAACCAAATAAAATAATTTTACTTAATGAGGGGAATGAATAATATTAGACTTGAAAATAAATAAATTGTGATAAGATTTTACTTTCTATAAAATGATGAAAAATAGTTACCATATAACATGCAAATGTTCTAGCATTTTAATATGTTAAGATAGAAGGGGTAAATAAAAAAAAATATTACACTTCATATATATATATATATATATATATATATATATATATATATAATATTATATATCCTTTTTTTATATCTACTCTATTGCATAACTAATAGTGTACATTTTCATAACAATAATTTATGATAAAACTTTGTCATTTTCTACGTCAAGAAGATTGGTTATGTTTAAAGTTGGTAAATATAAAATAATTAAGAAACTGAACAAAGTTATGTTATATAAATGAGATTAAAAATGTATTAAAAATAAAAAGTGCAGATAAAAATTTAACACTTTACTAAAAGTGCATTTTGTTAACTGTTAAGGCTTAATGTATGGAAGAATGAGATTTAAATATTAAAATTATTACATATACCACTACTTATTAATATCATATATATAAAAGTGAAAGTATTTAAATATAAAAATGTTGAGATGAAATTTTACTAAAAAATATAACATTATCATCCCTAGAATGATGAAATGTTAAAATATATAATATAACCAGCAATGCAGTACATAGCGTTTATAATTCATTAGTTTTTGACGAAGAGCAACATCAGTGCAACTTTTTAAAAAAAGATAGAGTAAAAAAATACCTTAAAGTTTAATTTTTTTTACTTATTGATAAAATAATGTAAAAAAAAAAAATTTTCCTTCTATAAAATGTTTTTTTTTTCTTGATAGTGGCGATCACCTCAAATGTCCTTGAAAAAGAGTACTACAATACATAGTTACATTTCTTAATATTATAAGTGCAAAAATTGATATTAATGTTGATATATATAAGACATATATATATTAAAAAAAAAATTGTTAAAAATATTTTTTTTAACTGAATTTTTAAGTAAAAAAAAATATTTATTACATAAAATGTTATTTATTCCATATTCCAAAAAGAAAAAAAATTTTTTAAAGAGATCTTTGAAATAAAAATGAACTTTGTTTTTATATTTACAGTATAAAAACTAAGGCAAAAATTATTTTAAAGTTGTTAATGCCCTTTTCCATAAATATATTAGGGTGTTTAAAAATGACACAACATATATTAGATAATGATAATAATAATAAACTAAATACCATTCATATGAGTGAATTGCAAAAAAAAAGTGCACTAAACATTAAAATATTTAATTAATTTTCTCTTTCTAATCACAAAAAAAAAGTTTATCAAAAAAGTACAAAGAAAAAAATACATGAATATTTTAATTTTAGTTTATATAATAAAATGATAGAAAATTTTAAGTAATATCTTTTTTTTATAAAAAAAATTTATAATATTCTATGATTTAATTTTTAAAAATGAGTAATTTTAACATTTATAATAGAAAAATTATTAATAATTTTTATCTTATCACATGCTTTTTTTCTTTTTAAAAAATAGTAAATATAATAACAATTAATTTTTTTTTACTTATCATAGAAAATTATATAGGTACAAGCACTTTTATAAAATGAATGGTAAAAAAAAAGGCTGATGATAAGAAATGTATAAAAATATTTTCTATCTGTTTTTTATCAGTAACACAGTAAATTATCAATCAAATGTTTCCATTGATATATGTTAACCTAAAATCAAATTTTTAGTTTGAAAAGTACACAAAAAAATAGATATGTAAATAGTAAAATAAAATTAACTCCTATCATCTAGACATAAAAATTGGTAAATCTTTTTATAGAAGATTTCGTCACTAACCACACAAGTTTTATAATTTTTTTTTATCACTTTAATATATTATATTTTGGATATTATTGTTGATGAAATATTACACTATGTATAATAAATAAATATTTTTATTTTTTTTTCTAAATATTAAATAAGAAACATCGTATTAAATATATTAAAAAAAAAATAAGATGGGTAAATATTTAAAAAAACCGATTTTAAGAATGTTTATGTAATTTTTTATCATAAAAAAATACTTTTTAAATTTAAGTTTATTCCCTTACCAAATGTCATCTTTACTTTAATAGATATTTATTTTATCAATACAAAAAAGTATACATCATTTATATATAAATATGCTTTATTCAATTGTAATATTACTACCAATTGAATGATGACAAAAATTTAGAAAGGAAGAAAAAACTTTCCTGTTGTGGGAGAAAAATAATATCAAACAATCTTTTTTTCTCCGCGCATTAATTAACTATATTTTTTTTTATATATGAACATGATAATATATATGATTGAAATATCTTTAAATTAATAGTTAAAAAAAATAATAAAGAAAAATAGAGAAAAATAAATTAATTAAAGGTGGGGTATATTATTATAAATATAATTTTATATTGTAAACATCCTTTTATAAAATATCAATGTTTTTAATTTCTTACTAAATGTTCAAGAAAAAAAAAAGTTTAATCCTTTTTGCTAAAATTATTTCGTTGATGTAGTCTGTCACATTAATATTTTTATACTTAATATACGTCATTTTACAATGAATAAGTAGAAACAAAATTCCTTTTCTGGATGATTGATAATTTAAAGTATAATTAAAGTAAATTTTTACAAATTATATAAATATACTTTTGTTAAAGTTATTTGAACTAGTTATTGCCAAAGGGTGAACTAAAAATTAATTTTTTATAATAAAAATGTGATAGTTAAACTGGCAGTTAAAAATGAAATAATTACCTATTATGAAAAAAAAATGCAATAAAACTACTTTAAAGTTTTCTTATAGATCAGTTTATTTTCGTTTAAACTATTTGATGTTAACGAGATCATTTACCAATACATTTAAAAATGAGGGATACTTTTTTTGTTATTTTATTTTAAACAATGTTAAAATATGTTCAAAAATTTTTTTTGTGTCATCCTTTAACTTGACTAAAGTTATATGATATTTCTTTTTTAGGCTAATATTAAATATCTTTTAAATAGGTTTACTTTTTTTTATTATATGAAATAAATAGTACAATTTTCAAAAGAGAACCATTTGTTAGTCAAATAGATATTTATAAAATATTTTAAAAATAATTATTTTAAAAAAAAGTTTAAAATTAAAAAAAAAAAGTATATTTTTGTATAAAAAAAAAAATAATAATAACAATGGTGTTATTATTCAAAATAATTTTATAGTATAAATTTTACCATTGAAAATATTATTAAATATACATTAACTTATCTAAATTTCAATGCATGTACATTTATATGTAAAAAATATATATAAAAACATATATATGTATATATATATATATATTTAATATTTTTACAGCATTAACTTATCCCATTATTACATCTATCTTATCGTCTTAAATGAAAAAAACAAAATAATTTTTTTTAATGAGAAATAGGGATTTTTAATAATATAATATATTATTTATATAAAATATATATTTGATTTGTATTACTACTTTTTCTTCACTATATCTAAAACAGTCAAAAATTTGATTTTTCAAAGAAATATATGAATATAAATAATTGTATAATATATTTTTAAATATATGATGACAGAAAAATTTTTTAACTATGATAACATACTATAAAAAGACAATTATTGATACAGGAGGAGAAAGATTACTTTTTTATTTGCTTCTCACACAACTCCCTATGAATTTTTAATGTAGTGATAAGAGTTTTTACTACAAAAAAACAAAACATATATATATATATATGTATATAAGTTTTTAGGGGTGATAGTAAAAGTGCACTATTATATGATTAAGATTACTATTCTTTATCTTGTTACACTACTTTTTTTTTTTTTATTAAATAAGGATATTATAAAAATTGATAGGAGTATTATAATATTTAATAAATATTTTAAATGTCTAACCCATCTTCAATCTCTTTTTTTTAAGAAGAAAGATATATATGTTATTATTTTATACTTTTTTTTTCTTGTTAAAATAATAGCTGACTTAAATTGTCTTATCAGATGGTGTTCTGAGTATAAATATGTTTATTATGTTTGAAGACAAATATAAAATAAAAAACATTAAAAATAGTTGGCGTAGTAGAAATGGTATTTAAAAAAGTTATTTTTTACTCTTTTTCTTTTTAGTTAACTAAATCAAAATATGATAAGGACAAATAAGAATAATTTATAAGAAAGTTTTTGAAAGTGTAATAAAATATTTATACACATTATGCCATGAATCTTATTATTGTTTCTTTTTTGTTTCTTTTTTTTTAAAAAGATATAACAAAAAAAAGTTAATTAAAATAAGTTTAATGTTTTAAATGTTAAAAAAACATTTTTTTATATATAAAATAAAATAGTAATGTTTTATATTTAATAATAAAATAAAAATAATTTTAATTAAAAATATATAATATTTATTACTATCAAAAAAGACTAGTATTTTTTATAATCTATATGGTCATTGACATTAGAAAAATGAACATATTTAAATAATAATATATAATATTTTATTTTTATATATATTATATATATATTAATATTAGAAATTGTGGTGGCGGAGTGCGAATTAGGAACATGGCCTTTTATTAAAAGTAAAAAATTTATATCACTCCTAGTTATTTAAGTAGCTTGATTTGTTTTGTTATCTCTAAACTCAATAATAATAGAAGATTAATATTTTGTTGTTTTTATAGTGTAAATACCCACTTTTTGATAACATATGATTGTAGCGATGAGATATTTATATACACATCTTATACGAGATATATATATTTTTTTAATTAAAATCACTAAAGATGTTTTTTTAAGCATAATAGTACATAAACTACATAAATAATATAAGTTAGTTAGAGGAAAAAAAAATTAATGTTATAATTTATATTTTAACTTGTTATTATCATACTTTTTTTTTTTGTCTATTCCTGTCCATCACAAAAATGTTTGATATTATTATATATGTGTATAAGCGTAATACTTGAAATATAACTTCTATCAAAATGGAAGGGTATAAAATACAAAAAAATTAGTTTTGTTAACAAAGAATTATTTAAAAAATTTTTTTTTGTTAGTATATATATTCATAATTTAAAAAAATAAATGAATACTTTAAAATTTTTTTATTATTCTCATTAAAAGTGTTTAATAAAAGTAGTATGAAATAATTTAATAAATAAAATGACAATGTTTTTTTTATTAAAAACATTATTAGAATTTTTAATGGAGTGTTCATGGAATGAAATGGTAAGAAATAATGATTGTTTATCACTCATCCATCTGACAAACTTTATATTATACATATATTTGCCTATTTTCATCTTATATAAAATATTAAAAAGGTGTGGCTTTTGGTTGTCCTAAATATAATCGAAAAGTACATTTCACATTCTCAAAGCGTAGCCAACATGATATATATGTGCAAAGTTTCAAGATTTCTTTTAATTTTTAATCAAATATATGTAGGTTACATTGGTTCGTCATACTAATATTCCTATCATTAGAAAAAAAAATATATATATAAATTATTAATATAAAAAATTAATGTGGGAATTTTTTAAAAATTAAAAAATATTATCATCATTTTTTCTTTCCTCAGTAAAGGTTCATACTAAAACAGTTAAATATCATTTTAAAAAAAATAAACTCATAAATAGTTGAGAGAGAAAAAAAAAATAATAAATGAAGTAGAATTATTATTAAAGAAGATAGATAAAAAGAGGTACTACAAAAACATGTTTCGTTTCTATAAATGTTAAGATTACATCAAATGGCTTGTATTTTCTGAAGCTGGAAATAAATATTATTCAACGCCTTTATAATAAAATGATCTGGTAATTATTTTAACTCAAATAAATACGATAAAAAGTGCAGTGGTACGTTGCACTTTACTAGATAGAATTGAAAAAATGATAAACAAAATTTCTTTGGTCTCTTATTCACAACTAACATTACTATCTGAAGATAATTTATGTAAAGTTAGTTTGAAATTCTTATTCACTAAGTTTGTGGCAATGGGGGGATATAATGATGTACTTTGGCATTAGGAAAGAAATATCTTTGAAAGATTAAAAGTATTTTTTAATCTAAATATGTCATAAATTATAAAATTTATTTAAATTGAGCAATTGATAATCCTATTTTTTGAACTTTTCTGACATTATCAAAAGAGAGAGAGAGATAAAAACTACATAAGAGAGAGTGCACATAGGGCATTTAAATTTTTTTTTTTTAAAAAGAGATAAGAAAAGTAGATCAACAGCGTAATATTATATATATATATGTATATATATTTATTTGTTTGAAAATATGTATGTAGATATTTAATTTTAGTTTCAATGTAATGTTATTAAGAAGAGATAAATAATAAATGATGAAAAAGAAAAATTGTAGAAATAATATTTACATTAAGATGGAAAAAGAGAAAGCGTTGCAAATAAAATAAAATAAAATAATCACAGTGATACTAATCAGAACTAAAAGTTTCTTAGAAATGACAGCTTCCATAACATCAAGGAATTATTTTTTTTAACTAATATAAATTAAAGGTTTTCAAAAGGTTGTTATGCGTTATCGGAAGAAAAGCTATCAAATAATTGACAAAAAAAAAGCTATAATAGAATAAATTTTTCAGATACTATCTTTTTTTTTGCAATGACGTTTTTAGCAGAAGATAGTATTGTTTGTTCATTTACTATACTAAATAGAGAAAAAGAATTATAATGTGTATAGGTAAAAAATTATTTTTATTATTACTGATTCATCAAGCACATTATTAGTACGTTTTTTATTGTAAAAAAAACTTATATAATTGTTTTTTATGACATTTTTTCCTTCTAACTATCACATGTTAAAAGAGTAAAAAGATGCACTTATAAATTCAGACATCATTTTACTTTCATAAACAAAATGATGGAAAAGTATGCTTTAAGTCGTTCTTTTACCGCAATGAGGCAAAGAATTAAATAAAACCCTTAAATATACCAATTTTCCTAATCAATTTAAAGTTAGGTTTAGAAGAAATATTTAATAAATATTAAAAATATTTATAAAAATATGAAAAAATTTTTTTTATTTGAAAATTTTTATAATCTGGATTAAGTGATAAATGATATTCTTTGGTTTTAACAAAAAAATTCTTTATTTTTGCACTTTAATTTACAAAATGTATGAATAATTATAATAACAAATTTTATTTTTAAGTTACAAACATAAATTTTTGGTTTTTTTTTTATATAATATGAACTAATAATATATTATTTAACATCTTTGTTCTATTATAATTTACATAATTTTTCATAAGTATTTAACATATATATAAAAATTCTCTATATATATTGTACTTTCATAATCCTCCTAAACTAAAAGAAAAGTTCATTTTATGATAAACAAAATCCAATTCTTTTGAACATATGTTGCGAGTGGGAGCGATAAAAAAATATGTACTCAGAAGTTTATATAACACAAACACAAAAACATATTTTCAAATTATATTTGAGGGTAATGGATGAAACATTTTTGTCTATATTATCTTCAATAATCATCAATCAACTGACTTTTTAGATAAACTTTGTCCACTCCCGATATTTCAATGATTGACTAAATTTTGACAAAATAACTTGAAAAATAATTTTTAATTGGAGCAAATGTACTTTTTATTTAAAATATTTTTCACAATATTTATTTAATTTCATCATTTTATAAAAATTAATTAGTAATATAGATAGATAGAATTTAAAAAGTATTATTATTTTCATTTAAATTTAATGAACAAAGTAAATTGACCATAAAATAATTTAAAAATCAAACTAATACTTAATAGTTTAAAAATTATCTTTATAATCTTTAAAATTAAAAAAAAAATATATATGTAATAATGTTTTGATATAATAAATCTTATCATGTCTAATTATTTTTTAAAATTAATTTTAAAATATATAATATTTTTATATTAAAATGATATTATTTATACATTTCATTATAGTGTGCCTCATGTTTTACTGGATCTCCAACTCACATATGTTCCAGTGATGATTTTTTACCAGCATTAATGTATGTTATGGTAAGAGCAAGATTACCACATTTAGGAGCTGAAATACGTTTTATTGCTGATTTTTGTCCACAAATTCAAGGATCAGGAAGAGTTGATATGATGTTTACAATGCTTAAATCAGCTTATTACCAAATATGTCGTGAAAGACATACAAATTAATATTAAATATATAAATATAATATTTTTTATAAAAAAGAATAAAAGAAAAAATATTGTATATAACATTTTACCTTAATACTTTAAATCAATTTATATTTTTAAATCTTATTATATATATTTAACAATAAATAAATGAAAAATTATATTTTTTTATATAATAAATTTTATTTAATTCATTTATATATTAACATGCTATTGATAAAGTTAACTTTTTTTCATTATTATTTATATAATTTTAATATTAAAAAAATTTTTTTTTAAATAATTTAATATAAATATCAATAATATTAAAATTATATCAATTTATATAACAAGAAAAGTGTATTTATTATTTTATACTTATAAATTATTATAATTTAAACTATAAAAATATTTATTTACACAATTTTTTTTACTAAAACATTTCTATTTTTTGTTATACCTTTCAAAGAAAAGTAAAAATATTTTTAACAATAAAAATTTTATTTTACACACTTATCTAATTGAAATAAAAAGTTCATTGATCAATTAATGCAAAAGAATCGTTAAAGTATATATATAAATTTCTTTTTAATTTTATCATTAACAAAAAAATATATATTTTTTATTTACATGTAAATAAATGTACTTATATTAATTCCACTACTACAATCAGAAAAACAACTATTATTCAAGTATTTTAATTTATATTTCTAAAGAAGTACTTTGAACGTAGGTAACAGAAAAGTTTATTAAAAGTACTATTTTTTGAATAACATTTTTTTCCAATGATAAACAAAATTTCTTTTATAACAGAAAGTACATACATTCATGAAGAAAAAAAATATAATGAATTGAAAAAGGAAGGAAACCTTCAACATATAATTTTTCTATTTATATTCATTTTTTGTTTGAACAATATTCACAAAAACAGGGAATTTCTGGCCAACTATCTTTTTCACTTATAACTGTTTCATCTACTTTTACCCAATCATTTGCCTCCTCATCATATCTCCATTCTGAATTATATTTAACTGATTTTGTTATAAAATCAGCCATTTTATTAATTTCATCCTCAGTCATCTCACGTATACTTCCATTTTCATGTATTGTTGTTCCCTTAAAAAAAAGAATTACAAATTATATTATAATTTTCATACTTTTTTTTTTCTATTATTTAATAAAAAATATTATTAATTATTAATATTACCTCATAATAACATTGAGAAGTTGAAAATATGCTTTCATTAACATTAAATAATCCATTAAAATTATCTAAAAAATGTTGAGAAAAATTTTGATTTGTAATAATATTATTAATGCTATCCATTATTGGTGATAATCCTTCTACACTTTTATTCTCTTCCATATTAATTGATTGTGATAATATGATACTATTATTTGTTGATGTTAGTGTTGGTGTACTTTGTGTAGTTGAAGTTGATAATAATGTTGGAAAGGTACTATTTTCTATTAAAGATGTAACATTTTCTAACATAGTAGTTGTTGAATCATTATTCATTTCAACCATTAATGTTGTCATATTATTAGAATTTTGATTTATTAAACTTTCTCTTTTTTTTAATGGAATAGAAATAACAGTTACAAATATGATAGATAAAATTAGTGATAAAATTTTTAAACTCATTTCTTATAATTCAAAAATACAAAAAGTTTTTAAATGAATATTAAAATTTTTATGATTTAATTTCTTGAGGAAGTTCTCTTTAAATATTTTTTTTGTTTGTTTAACTAGTTAAGAACGACCATTTATTAAATTAAACATTAAAACATGATTACAAAAGGTGATTTACAAAAAAAAGTTTTGAAATTTAAAAGTATAATTGAAGGTTCTAGTATATTTTTAAGAACCATAATTTATATAAACATAAATTTTTGAAATTAGAAACTTCCGTAGTTTATTTAATTGAAATTATTAAAATTGTATATCTATGCTATTTAAACATGTATTTATTAGTACTAAAGAGTATCTTGTTACTTAACACTTTTTTTTTCTTTATTTTTATTAATTTGTATAAGTGTATTTCAAATGTAACTCTTAATATTTATTTATGAAAAAGTTGTTTTAAAGAAATAAATATCAATACGGAACTTGCTTATTTTAAATTATTCAATTATATTACACAATAGAATATCAATTTTTTGATATTCAATAATATATAGTATTTGTTTATTGATAAAACTAAAATAATTGATAGTTATAAATTAGAAAAAGAATGATAAAAAAATTGTATTTTATTATATATATTTTATAAATTGTTCATGTATATATATATTAATCTTTGTTACTTGAGAAATCTTTGATCATTATTAAATAAGTCATTTATAATTAAAAATAAGTATTGCAAAAATGTAGTCTATTATTTGTTGTAAAAAAAGGATTTTTTTCTATTTTATTTATAATTATTTTTAAGGTAAAAGTAAGAATAAAAAAATTGATATATTTAATAAAAAAAAGTATTATTCATTAATATTTTTAGATTTTCTTTCTTCATTAATTTTAGAAATGCTTTTTGGATCAAGTTTATATTTAGCCAAAGTTTCATCAAACGATGTTATTTTTTCAATTTTTTCTGATCCTCTCTGATGAGTACCTTTTTGACAATTATAAAATGTTTTATATACATCCTGAAAAATGTTTAATATCTTATATAAAAAATATTAAAAGTTTATTTTATTAATAGTATATTATTTTAAATATTTTAAAAAAAAATTAAACTTACTCTCATTAAAGCATGCACTTTTCCAGTATAATAAATGTAATTTCTTGTACATTGGAACATACCACGAGAGAAATACTTATTAAAAGGATTAGAAAATTCAGCCTTATTAAATAATGTGTTAATATTATCTTCTGAAAAATTGTTATCAAGATAATTTTCAAAATTTTTATTTTCATTTATATCTTTTTCATTAACTATATCATTTAAAACATCCACTTTTTGCATATATATTTCTTTTATTAGTATAAAAGAAAAAAAAAAGTAAATTAAAAGTAATGAGTAATTATTTTTTGAACATTTTTTTCCATTTTGAAGCATTTTGATTTAATTATTTTTCTTATTATATTATATTTAATAATTTCTATATTGTAAGAAAAATAATTTTATCTATAAAAAAGATTTAAAAAATTAATAATATAATGTAAATAAAAAATGTGTTTCATATTAATATATATTTTTAAAAAATTTAAAATATTATAAAAATAAAAGCTTAACTGAAAAAATATATTATATAATACAATCTTATTTTAATATTACTTCCATTTAAAAGTATAAAATATCCTTTTTTTTATAGGTTGCAATTAATAGCACCACCTAAGGTATCAATTAAAAATAACTTAAAGTGAAATATTTTAGTTACTTTATAATTACAAAAAAAATTAATAAAAAAAACGTTTAAATTTTTTTATTAAAAATAAATTTGATATTTTTACTCTTTTTTATATGTTTTTATTATAATTTTTAAAAAAATAAATATAAAAATATTACCTGTTTTATTTATAAATATTGAAATAATAATTTAAAAAAAAGGCACTTAAATATAAATAATTCTAATAGTCATCTAATAAAATAAAAATTATCACTTAATAATACAAACACGTAAACAGTCTGTTAAAAAATAAAAATCCACTTTGATACCATTAATTTTTGAAACAACTTTATCTAAGTTGAAAAAAAATATATATATCTTACGTAAAAAGGAATATTATTAATTACCTATTATAAAAAAAATGTAAATAATATTTATCTTTGATATTTATCTAAAGATATTAAAATATTCCTCTAAAATGAAGATTATATTTATGCTTTTTTTGTCTCAAAAATTTGTGAAATTTGTGTTCTTTTTAAGTTGTACAAATATAATACAATTTATATTTTTTTTATACTATTAATATGTTTTGTTATTTATTATTAGGTTTATAGCTTTTATATAAATTTTACTTATGTTTTACTTATAAATTATTTGTTTAAGTTTTAAACAAGCATTAATTTGCAAAGGAGAAAAAAAAATTTATGACTGTTTTTTTTTTTATCATAGATTAAATTTTTTTAAATAAATTATTTTATAAACACAATTATCTTAAAGTGTACTTTTTACATATTTTTAAACATTGTTTTTTTTTTTCCAAATTATATCATATATTTTAGATCCCTAATAATTATTCTTCATGAAAATGAAAAAGATTTAGAAGGATTATTTTGATGAAAAATGTAATAATAATTACTTTACCAACATATGTCATTTCTTTGTTAATAGTTTCACTTCTAAACACCTAAGCTTCTTATAGAAAAGCGGCACTTTTCAAAGATAACAATATTGTAAGCTGTTAGCGACTACTAATTTAAGGATATTTCATCAGAAAGTCACTGTTACTAATTAAAGACAATAACTATGATCCAACTTTTTTATACATCCAAACATCTATTAAATCACTTACTCAATAGTAATAAGAATGTTTTGACAATAAGGACCATCTACCAACTGTTAAGATTTTCCTTTTATGCTTACTTATCCTTAATTTAAGAAGATTACTTACTTTGTTTTAATCTCTTTTCTCATAATACTGAATGGATTAACCTTTCTTAAATATGTCATCTACAATTTTGATACATTTATATTAAAATATCATTTTTTTATAATTAAAAAAATTTTTCTAGAGTTATAACTTTTTATAAAATATTCAAACTAAAATATATCCATTTTATTTTTATATAGACTACATTAAAAAATGATTAATAATTCATTATAACATTATAAAAAAATAAAAATTCCTATGTAATTTATTTTAAAATATTCTATAAAAAGTAAGAAATTATCTTAAAAAAATTTAAAAGTTTTTTATTGGTCTTGTAAAATATTAAATAAATAACGTCATCTTTATAAATACATTATTTAAAATTTTCTATTAAAAACAGGATACATTTTAAAAAAGATATTTAAATAATGATTATTTGATTTTTTTTGGTATCTAAAAATTAAGTTTAACTTTTTATTCATGATGTCATTGAGATACGTATTCATTTATAATAAAAAAAATTAAGGTAATTACTTTGAAATATTAATGAAAATATGCTTTTACGCAATAATTATTAATTAAAACAAACATTAAAAATCAAATACAAAAAAAAATTATTACAATTCTCATTACAAAAAAAAAATTATTTCATTTCTCTTTACAAAAAAAAAAAATAATATATATAAATGTTATTTAAATATTTTTATTTTATTTTAATGTTTTTATTTTATAAATTTTTAAAATTATTGTAAAAATATATTTTTATTGAAAATTACATATTTTTTATAATAATGATTTTTTTTTTAAATTTTGCTTTATTATTAAAAAAATCCCTATTTATTTTTACTTAAAAATATTATTAAAAATATTTAGATACTGTATTACCTATTAATAGGTATTATATATATATATATATATATATATATAATTATCTTTGAATCAAAACAATGTAACAATATTCATCAACAAAAGAATTTGATAATGTAATTTGCCTCCTATGCATCAACTACAATCAATTGACTAATAGAGATGTGCATAGTTAAGTTAGATGATTTTAGATATAGTTAATGGAAGGTAATTACACTCCATTACAGATGTATTGAATTTTAATATATTAATATATTACAATTGACTAACAAAATGAAGTAGATATATAGAAGATAAATTATAATCAAATACTTTTTCTATTATTAATGTTTAATGGTTCTCACTGTTAACAAACAATTATTAAAAGTCAATTGCTTATTTTTAACTATAAATCTATTTCACCTAACAAATACAATTAAATTTTATAATAATAATTTAATACTTTTTATGAATGGCAAATTTTACTGATTATACCTAAAAATATTATTTCTTCCTTATTGTAAGAGATTAAATATGTAACAAAGATAATGGTAATGAAGTATTATTTTATATCAAGATTAACATTATTACAACTATATAATGTTGGATTATACATTTCTTTAACAAAAGAAAAGTTCATGGAAAGTTTATTCTTATTGTTAAACAATCTTAATCCTTTAATCGACCATAACACCATTTACAGTTGAAGGAACATGAAAAAAATACATCTATATAATAATCTTTTTTCTTTATTTTAAATAAATTTAAACTGTATAATCTGATTATTTTCTTAAGTAATTTAATTAAACTTTTTTTCTCCATAAAATTAATAAATTACTTTAATAAATTATGCTTTTTATATTGGTATTTTTATTTAAATAATTATAAATATATGTCATAATAAATAAATAACAAAAGTTATTTTTAAATAAAAATATTATTGAAGTATATTTTAAAGAACAAAATAAATACAATTATTATAATAGTATAAAAAAAACATATAATTAATGTATGTATGTCATTAATTTATATATACACAACAATTAAACATTATAAAAATATAAATTATTGTTATAATTTTAATTTATTAATAAAATTTTTTTCGCAATTATTTTTAAAAAATAAGACAAGTTTTTCAAAATTAATAAAAAATGATGTGAAAAACTTTATTATACAAAAAAAATTTACAGTAATACTTATCTTTTTTAGTCATTTATTATTCATGTTTTCTTAAACATATTACTAATTAAAATTACTTTCACATATCTTATATTACTACTTTTTTTAAATAATCAATGAATTTTACAATATGATTAAATTTTTATGTTTCTTTTTTTATCATATTTACAAAGTTTTCTTTTCTAAATTTTTTTATATTGTTGTATTTAAATATTTTTTAATTTCTATTATTTTTTTCTTAGAATTAAACTTTAATCATTAACATATGATGTGTATAAAATTTTTAAATATATAATTTATAGAATAATATATCATATTTAATATATTTTTAAGGAAAAAAATATCTGAAATATTTTATTTATAGACATATTGTTTTATTAATTATATTATATAATAAATACCAAAACACCACTATTTATTTACATTTTATTTACATAAAAATTATCATTTTAAGTTTTATCTTTTAATGGTAACTTAATAATAAATATTTAAAAAAATTTTTTAAAGTATGTATATATATTATAACGTCTACAAACAACAGGTGGTTAAAAACAATTTAATTATTATATGATATGTAAAACAATAATCGCTTTTTACCACAATTTATTATTATTAATTGAATTCTTTATTTAAAATAATTTAAATGACGGTTAACATTAGAGAGAAATAAATATACCATGTAAACAGACCTTTTATCTTTTACATGAGATAAAATATAGTCCACTTAAATTAGGTTCACTTTTGCCACTTTATAATGAAATGATAATTTAATACCTTGAAATCAACACATATAACAAATATGAAATTTATTAAAAACAAAAAAATAACACTAATAACGTCAACTTGTTAAAAAAGCAATTTAACACTTTAATAGATGTAACATTATTATATGATAACATAAGGCAATTTATTATAACACTATTTTTTGAACTATTTTGTAATAATATAACGTAAAACCATATGTTGAAAGTTATTATTAGAACGGCTTTTTTTTAAAAATGATACGTTAAATAAAAATTGAAATAATTTTGTCATCATAATTTATAAAGTTTTATTAATTAAGAATAAATTTTTTATTTTAATTTAAGTTATCATTACAAACAACAACTAATTAGTTCATAATTTTGAATTAATCATTTTTTTTTAATAATAAAACTATCAATTAAATATAAAAAGTTATTTAAAAAATTTATGAGAACATTTGATGGCAAAAAAAATATTATATTATAATATAAAATAAATCTTCTATCATATGTGATTAGTAAAAATTTGTTAGAGTTAATTAAAAAAAAACTTCCTTTTAAAGAAATTTAATGTACAAAAAAAAGTGAATTTTATTTCCATTTATTAAGTAAATTATATTTTGTTGGTAATTGAAGTAAATATTATAGTTTCAGGAAGAGTAAATATGATTGGAAAAAATACTGTCACTTGATACCTGAAAAAATATATTAATTTCATAATTATTATAAATATTTTCCAATTCTATTTTTTGATAGTTATCACTTGTCACAGGATCAATTTTTTACTTATTTTTTTAACAGTACTATTTGACTTTATTTAGACAAATATTTAAAATTTTTATGACTGGGTTTTGGTTTGGTATCCCTTTTTAAAGATGAAAGAGATGATGGAATGTAATTTAAAAGAAAAAAAAAATAATTTTTGTTTTTATAATTTTGTTTCTTTTTCTTCTTGATCTTCATTTTCTATCTCATCCCTTTCTACTTTTATATTATCATCCTCCTTTTCTTTGCCATTCTCCAAATTTTCCTCATTTTTGCTATCTGGTGATTGTGGATCAAGGTAATCGGTACTTGTATTTGACTCTGAAGTACTCTCATTATTATTGTGATGTTCATTAACATCAATCTTTTCAGATTCCTCTAAAATGTTACTTTTTTTAATATTTAATATCTCATCTATTGATAGTTTTGATTTTTTTAATAAATTTTTATCTTTTCCTGAAACATCATCACATATCGGTGAAACAGTACATTCTGAATCTGATGTTTTTTCTGGTGTATTAAGTGATGTCTGTTGTTTTTGCAAGCATTGTAACAATTGTTGTTGTTGTATTTGTTGGGCTTGTTGTTGTTGGAACATCATTTGTTGTTGTAACTGTTGAAATAAAGGATTTTGCATTAAAATTTTAAAATGTTCCATACCAGATGGAAATAGTGTTCCATTAATAGGTTGATTAGATGATTGTTGTGAAGGAACACCAAAATTAGAAAATATATTATCAAATGATGGCTGAAGATGACTACCGGAAATGACTGGACCCATTGTTGATAAAAGTGATGTTGGTGCTAATTTTGATAAAAGGTTATTTGGACTTATACTATCTTCCTTATTACTATCACCACCTACTATGAGATCTTTATTATTTTCATCATAATTTGTTGGTGTTGAGGTAACACTTCTATTCAATAAATCGTCATCCATATCTGAATCTGAATTATCTGATCCTGGACTTTTGTTTTTACCTCCTAAACCATCCATTCCAT
This sequence comes from Strongyloides stercoralis, assembly GCA_029582065.1. NCBI lineage: Eukaryota > Metazoa > Nematoda > Chromadorea > Rhabditida > Strongyloididae > Strongyloides > Strongyloides stercoralis. The sequence continues at coordinate 5,128,937 of CM055866.1, read as the reverse complement.
ATCCATGTTGTCTATAAGTAAAATTATAAGTTATTTAATAATACAATTTTATTTTTCATTTTTATTTACAACATTTAAATATTTTATTTTATCTTTTTATCCCTTTTCTATAAAATGATTTCCTTTCAATTTAATATTATGCTTTTCCTATGTAATATATTAAAAAGCAAATCTTTATAACAAGTATTGTTAGGTAAAATTGAATTAAAGAATATATAATGATAGATAGATATATCCACCGTAACTTGATATCCATATAATATACTGTGTCTCTTATCCTCTTTTTTTTTTGCCTCTCTTTCCTCAATCTGTTGATAGAAGTGATGACAACAAATATAATTCTTCAAAGGACATTAAATGTTTTATCAAGGAAAAGAATAATATTTATTGAATAAGAAAAAAGAGAAGGAAGAATAAAAAGATGTGTATATTAAAAACTTTAAATTAACTATCTACTTCATTTTGTTATCATATAACCCCCTCCCAAAATTAGATAAACTAATTCAACATATTTTTTTTTCTAAAATTTCTTTTCATCATTATGTTATTATACATTGAATTGTGTTATAAAAAGCTTAATATCTACTATCTATAATGTTATGAAGATATCTTATAAGAGTATTTAAAAGAATGCTTATTGTTCCCTTAATATAATATGATAAGAAAAAGATATATTTATAAGGATATAAAAATTGCTTGATAAGACATTATTTCTCAAGTTTCTATTTTTTTCTTTTAAATAATATAAAATGATTATGGTATTAGATATTGTAAGTATCTTTCTCATTATCAATACTCTTATTTGAAAATGAAGATTTCTAATTAACAATAAAGAGCATCAAAATAATTTTAACATCTATTCTTCTCAAATCATATCTTCTTTTCATGTCCAATTATCAATTAACAATGAATGGAAAATAAATATTAACTATTCTAAGAATACCAAATTTGTTTTCACTCATTTTCAAATAATTTTTAAAAATATAAAAAAAAATATATTTTTCTTTAAATATAATTACTTTTAATGCATCTCTTATCTTTAAATTGATACATCAAAAATATCCATCAATCTCATATATTAATTATATTCTATTTCTTAATTTTTTATTTTTACTTTACTGTTTTAAAAAAAAAGCTTTTCCCAATTATATCTTTTTTTTTTCTATTTTTATTTTATTATATAAAAACAGAATAATAAAAATGAAAAAAAAAATAATGCAATTCAAGTTTAAAAAATTCTCACAAAATTGATTATGGTATACTTTTTATATTCGAAAGTCATTGTAAAATGATAATAAATAAAATGTGAATGAATTAAAAATCAAATATATATTTTACTTAACTTGAAAGTTTATAATAAAAAAAACTTTTTTATTGTAATTAAATACAATTCATCTTAATAGAAATAATTTTAATATCGTTTTAATTTCTATTTAATCAACAATCAAAAATCACTAACACTATCTATTGTATAGTATTTTTGTATAATGTTATCATTATCCTTCTACCATCTTTTAAAAATTACAATCACTTTCACTTAAATCTCCTCTTTCTTTACAAATGTTTTACTTGTCAACTATCAATATAGTTAAATAATGGATGATAATAATATATAAAAAGTTAGATACTAATATATAAATGTATATATCATCCTACTTCAGTACCCCTTATCTAAATATAATATATATTATATTTTAATGTTAAGATACTTTACAGTTTACATTGTCTTGTATCACTACATCTAACAACTAACTTAATCATACCATCACCTGGTATTTAGAAAATTTTAAGTATCTTTTAATGTTTCTTTAATAAATATATACATATATAATATATTTTTATACATTTATCAATAACTATTATTATAAAATGATGTTACAAAAAAAAAATTTTTTTTAACCTACAAATAAATTTAATTTAATTACTAACTAATTTTAATTTGTTTATAATAAAAACAATTTTAAAAAAATTAATGTAATAATATAATAAAAATATTAATGATATTATCGTATTAAAGAATGACTAATCCTACTGTAACTGATACATATTATACAACTTTAATAAAAACCAATTACAGAAAGCGAGAGTTTTGTAAGAGATATATAGTAAAGATAAAATATATATGGTATCTATTACATATCACTTTTTTTTATAAAAATAAATTGATTTTAGTACAATAAAAATGTACCTTCATGTTTTTTAATCAATTATTCTATTTATTTTTAAGTTATATATCACATACAATATTATAATGTTTTAAGGTAAAAATGACAGTAAGATTAACCCTAAGCTGTTATGAATAGGAAGGATAATAATTGAAAAGAAAAGTTAAAATAACCTTGAATGATGAATTTACTTAATTCTCACCATATTTATAATATCATTCACACACATTATAATCTTTTAATTCTTAAATTTTTTTTTGTTCAAATAAAATTTTTAATTCCAAACAAATTTTTAAAAAAAAAGAAAAAGTGTTTTTCTATTAATTTTATTATTTTTAAAACTTACTTATTTTTGGCTGCAGCTGCACGATCTCTTTGCCTTCTATTTTTAAACCAGTTACCAACTTGCATAGCTGTGAGTCCTGTTGCTTTAGCTAATTCTTTTTTTTTTGTTGGATTTGGATAAGGATCTTGTAAATACCACTCTCTTAATAATGATCTCGTTCTTTCTTTAAAACAATGTGTCTTCTGTTCCCCATCCCATATAGTTCTAGGCATTGGAAACTTCTTTCTAACACGATACTTATCTACAGGTCCTAAAGGTCTTCCACGTATATTTTCAGCCTCTTGATAATGTGCCTCTTGCCACATAGCTTGTAACTTTCCATGATTACCAGATGTAAACTTGTGATTTTCTAAGATACTATATAACTCACGAAAATTACCGGTACGAAAACAGACTAAAGCTTTAGCCCTCAAAACAGACTCGTTTTTAGAAATCTCATTAGCTATATTTGGTGGCAATCTACATAAATAATGTGCTAGACGTTCCACTTCACCAGTTTCTTCTAGTTTTTCTACAGTTTTTATTGCCTAAAATAATAAAATATTTGTTATAAAATAATAATAATATAATAAAAAATAACTATAATATATATTATTTAAAAAAAAAATTAAAATTATAATAAAAGATAACTATTATCTTTTTTTTTATATATTAAATAAAATATAAAAATTTATATCTACTTTTTTATCAATATCTCACTACATTACATTTAATTTTCCCTTTTTTTTAACTAACTTTTTAATGATAATATAAAATGAAAAGATAAATAGTAGTTAAGGATGTTATTTTGATACTAATTAGTCTACTTATAATATCTATTACTAGTATATATATAATTCTCCCGTCATCTCAACTAATGATAGGTTTTTTCATTCTTGAATCCATGCTGTGGATTTTTTATTTTTCATATTTTGTATATGTATACATATATTAATAATCATTATATATTTTTAGTTATTATTATTGAATAATATGTAGTGTTAAACCATACATTTTATTTATCCTACTTCTCATCAGTTATCCTTTTTTTTAGAATACTAAATTATTTGGCCAAAAGTTTTGTAATATTATTCCCTTTTTTTTGTTAAAAAATAATAATAATTTTTTAATATTATTATAAATATATAAAGATAAAAATTATATATTTTTAATATCTGAATATATATAAAAATATATCTTTACATATAATCTTATATATTAATAGTTTATAAAAAAAATATAAAGGAAGTTAAAAAAATAAAAAATATTTTTTTTTAATATAATACTAACCTGTTCTGCACTAAAAGAAAGTGAGTTTGGTGTAGTAGGATTTGTGATAGGATTAGATGTTGACCCTGGAGCAAGGTTAACAGGAAACAATGAAGCTAATCCACCAAAATTTGCCATTCCACCTGTCAATGGAGGGGGTAAAGTTGATTGTTGGGAGTTTTGTTGTGGATTACCAAAGTTAGGAAATGTATTCATTGCTAAATGCATCCATAACTTTTGGAGGTGCTCTGCCCCTGCAGCAGCCATAATTCAAAAGTTTTATATTTGTTTATTTATTATAGTTAATTATTTTGTCTTTATTGTTTGATAATAGTAATATAATTTTCAAAATAAATATATTTAAAAAAAAAGGTATTTATTATTTTTAAATAATATTTTAATATATTTAGTATGAAATAATACTTTATAATATATTTTTTTAAAATATTTTTCTAAAAATAAAAGTAGTTTATTTAGTGAAATAATATTATATATATTATAGATAGGTAGATCAATTTATTTTAAGAAAGAAATGAATTAATAATGTAGGATGGTTAATGAAGTGAAATGGGTATTTATAATGATGAAAAAAAAAATTCCATTAATAGTAATGAAAAGTGGAAAATGATAATAGTGTATTTTTATTTTAATAGATAGAAACAATAATAACTCCTCCTATAACTACCCTACCGGAGAGTGTCATCATATAATTTATATATATTATATACATATAATATTCCTAATATGTATATATATCTTCTTCCCTATATCATCCCCTTTTCATAATAATTACTCCTTCTACTTTTTTTTTATCTAAATTTCAGGAGGAGGGAGCTCAGTCACAGCTTTAGGAATATCAAAATGAGCAATATATGTTCATTTGATGTTATTTGAATGGGTTTTTGAAATAGAGGCTGCGCAATTGAGAAGGGATAGGAGGAGTTAATATTTTATAGAGAGGGGAAAAAAGAGATACACGTATGAAATATATAATGTATCTATAAGAAAAATGTGGTAATGTTATTGGGTTGGTTGATATGTTACAAGGAAAAGCTTTTATATATATATATTATATATTTAGATACATAATATAATATATAATATATATTTATTTATTTATATATCTAAATATCCTTACTTAAGGCGTGTCTATTCTTATTAAATTGATAAAAAAGAATATATATATATATATATATATATATATATAAAGATATAGATATATAGATTTTAAAATATACATGTATGGAATGATATATTAATGATAAATGGATAAACCTCCTAAGATGGTAATAGGTATAAATCTCTTTCTCTTCATTATATATATATCTCTTCTAAATATCTATCATTATCAATGATTTAAAAGAATATATAAAGAATGAGAAAAAAAAATAAATTCAAGGGCATAATTAGCGAAGCAAAATAATTTAAGAAATAGAATGGATTAAGATGATATAATGATAGAAGAATTGGGATATTTTACTTTCTTTTAAATTTTTTATCTTAAAATCAATCTAATTATAAGGTAAGCTTATATGATATTATTAAGAATTATATGAAAAGGATTAAATTAATATAATAAATGAAAAATTTTATATTTAAGAAAGAAAATATTATAAAATAAAACTAGTAATAATCATTTTATTAATAATGAACAAAACTTTATTTTTATTTTTATTTTTTCAAATATATATTTTATCTTTCTATATATACATAACTATATGTATAATAATTAAAAGTAAAGAATAAAAATCTCCAAAAAATTTTTATATCAAGTGTCAGTGATATTATTATTATCAAGAATGTAAAACTTAAATGTCAAGTGAGTTGGTTTATAACTCCCTTCGAGCATTCCTACTTAATGATTGCGCAATTAATTTATTTGGACAATGTTATATTATTAAAAAGTGTTTAATAAGTAAATGGACAAGGATTAAAGATATTGTAAAATAGTGAATCTAACATTACTCATTGTTTTGGGATAATAAATAGGAACATCACTTAACAAAATAATTATTTGCTTAGCCGATATGCAAGTAGATCACCAATCAAGTATGTTTTTGGCACTGCAATTGACACAGTTAAGATTCTTACCAAGCTTAGATAACAACTTTTCTAGTATTTGTAAGTTATTAAGATTGTTAATAGTTATAATTTATTTGAATAGATATGTATATATTGGTAATTAATATTAAATGACACGCTTCCATATCTGTAAGGTAAACGAGAATTGAATAAAAAAAAAAGAGTATATTATTATATTGTTGTTAAAGTATGTATATGTATCGGAAGTTATGAAGAAGCATATGATTAGTAGAAACGCAAACAGATGTTTCTTTTTTTTTACATTATATTCCTTCTAACTATATTAGATACTTTCATATATTATATTTGTATCTTCTTATGTCGGTTAATTCTTTCTTTTTTTTTCCTTATTACTATTATTATTGCTAATTAATTGAGATAGTTATTAAGAATCCAGAGGACATGGAAATGTTTTACAAGATTAGTAAAGGTGTTAATGGGTCAGTATAATGATTGACATAATGAAGAGTTGTTGGAAGCAAACAAACTAAACAACTGTTGCATATGACCGGATCGCTAATTAGTCAATCCAGGATTTACACTTCTTCACAGCATGTTCAAAATTATTACAATTAAATTGGATTTACTAATTAAAAGGTAAAAGAAAATAAGAAGGTACATTTGTTTATATTACAAAAATCAAAAGTATACATTATATATAATATAAATATATTTGAATTAAAAGTATATATTAAGATAAGGAGAGATATTGTAAGTTTATGATAAAATAAAAATATAGCATGTTATGTGAAGAAAAAGATTTTTTAAGTGGTAGATAATATTCATTTTACAAGTAAGAAGTGATCATCATAAATACTATTAACTGTACACAATAATAAGGGGCTTCTTATATTTAACAAGACTTTTCGAGGTTTTTAAAAGTGCTTCCGAAACAGAAAGTTGATGATTGATGGTATTTGATTAAATAATTCTACAAAGCTAGTATAATATACTATAATACATATATAAATAAATATATTTATATGAATATATATACATTTATATATAATATATTTGTTGAATCTAAATTGAGAGGAATTTTTGATAAAATAGTGTCGAGATATGTATTAATAAAAATAGAAGTGTATTTGTTAATAAAGTTACCTTAATAAAAGTATGATCAGTTTATAAAATATATTAAGAATACCTCTTCATAGGTTACCGTATCCAATTTTTATGTTATATATATATATAGAATTTAACTGGAATAAATGAATAAATATATATATATATATTTATACACTTATCAACTTATTATTATGCAGAGATACATAAACTACTCTTCTTTTATGAAACTACTTGATATGCTAATGACAAGCTGTTAGGCAATTTGTGATTTAAGGAGACCCTGTTAACATTATTTTCTACCACATGCCAGATTTGTGGTTTTAAATATTTAGTAAAAACTCTTGAGAAATATCCAATCATAGAAAGATATGTAAGCGTTTTCAGTCTTCAATTATCTTATATAAGAACCATAAATTTATATAAATATATATACATTAGCATGAGACTCTTCAATAGCTACATGGGTACTTAATGTTTATGAAAGAAAAACCCATTAAGCATTTTAATTTGTTAAATTTTCCGCAACACCTACCACAAACAAATATTTTTCGGTATTTTAATAAAGAAATTGGTGCCGGAAAAGTTAAATAGTTATTGAGGATATAGGATGAAAGATAGTATATATGTTTTGTTGTTAGCACCTAATTTAAGCTTCAGGAAACTCAGCAGGTGGATTAAGTTAAATGGATATATACTTATTACAACTTCTCTTTTTACATCCGGCTTACCTTGACAAAATATACCTATTTTTTGTTACTTCAGGTTACTGTGCATATGCCAATTAAATTATTATTTAGGTAAAAAAAGGTAAATTATGACATAAGAAGTCATCATATTAACATAACCAGATGACTATTAAGTTAAACATTTAACTATTTTAACTACCATATAAGGATAAGAAGATAGTATGATGTAATAAGTTTATATTTATTTAAAGAATAATTACTGTAAATTGATATAAGGACATCATATCTAAATATCAAGTACCATAAATAATCTTATAAGCTTCTTCATATATAGTTATTTTATTAATATAACATTAATAATAGTTTATAAAAATTTCTCATCAGCAGGTTTCAATATGTTTATGAAGAATGTATGACCTTACCGTTGATTGAAGGTAAACAAATTAACACTTTTTAGAAGTGAAACATTTTAATAAAGGTAATATACATGTAAAAGAAGCGACATATTATAGACTTTTCACTTTATATTACTCTATTGTTTCCTTTAATTGTATATATATTATGTATAACAGTATGTGTCTTCAATATTCCCTATATGAAGATAAAAACCATTACATTCTAAATCAAAGAGAGGTGTTAATTGTGGCATTGTTGTTATTAATTGTTTAAGTATGGGAGAATTAAAAGTTTGTATAACATAATTCTTTTTTAAAATTACATCCAATAATACATAATATATATTAATAATATGCCGACATTTAAGAAGAATAACAATTTAATATTATAAAAGTTTTTGAGATATGACCTTAAACGGTATTGAGAGGAAAATTTCTTGAGTTATTTTATATATATAATTTTTGTATCAAAACTTTTCAAGAGTCATTGACGAAAATTTCTGTAACTTTGATAATTAACAAGAAAAAAAAAATACGTATAGTTAAAAGAAAAAAAAAATGGCCTTCTATGTTAGTAACTTGACATTTTTCTAAATACTTTTTTTTTTCTGTGATATGCCGATTGAGATACCATTTACCCACTTAACAATATCATTCTATCAACTGTATATATTATATATAATAAATAAATATTATATTTAATGGAGTTAATATACCTTTTAAGACATTGTCAAATTGAGGGGAATAAATAAAAATGTATGTTAATGGTACGGTATCAATTTATAAGACAAGAAAATGATAATAATGGAACACCATAATTAGTATTTTAAAAGATTTGTATCAGTATTAATGAATTTATGTTGTTGACAAATCTCTGTTAAAAAGATTGTAATGTGTTAACATCTTTTTCAATCTATTACCTTCATTTCTTTTACCATTAATTAATGGGTAAAATATTATATTATATTTATGAAGAATAACTACAATCTATTTTCTTAAATATACTTATTAAAGTTTATCGGAGGTCGAGGGGTTCCTAACAAACATTATATGTTATATTATTATCTAACAACATAAAATTTAATTAGTTACCTGTTTTTATCAAATAGATCTATCAATGCAAATTAAATTTAATTCATCCTATCAATGAGTAATAATTTTCTCATTTGTTACGTAAAAAGTTAATGGATAGTAATTGATCTGATACTGTATATTTACTATTAAATTATTTTCTCATTCAAACAACATTTATTTAATAAAAAATACATCATTTTATAGTAATATTTTTTTTTCATTAACAAAATAACCTTTATTTAATTAAGCAAATTCAAATGAAAAAAAGAAAATTATTGAAGCTCACTTTCTTTCTTTATATATAAAAAAAAGCAACACGTTACTATTTTAGTTACTTAATCATAAAATATGTTAACATTTTTAATTAAGAAATAACTAAATTAACAATCATTTTATCAAATAAATATATAATTGTATATATATATTTTATTTATAAAATTGAATTAATAGATGTTAAAATCAAATAATTGATAAATTTAAAATAAATGATTAACAACATAATAGGTCATATCCTCATATCTATTTCCTCAAATCACTGTCTAATCATTAGTTAATGATATAAAATAAATAAATATATAGAAACTATCTTTTCTATTCATCATTTAATTGTTTTTTAAACACTCAATTATCAACGATTAGCATGACAACTCAATTTACTACACTTAATTCCATGTTTACATGAACCAGATTTAAACCATCAATTGTCTTTTAAAACTTTATTCATTATTAATTATTTTAAACGTCAACATAAGTATAAATAAGATGATAGAGATAGATCTGTTGGAGATTTATACATATAATGTTATGTTATAAATTAATTTAACAAAAGAGGTTGTTATGAATAATTTTTCTAAAATCAAATAAGTTTATTTCTTTCATTATTATTAGGATAAAGAAACATAAAATTACTGGGATAATGAAAAGCTTCAAGAATAGTACTAATTTACTCTAATCATTCCATTAGCAATCATTAATTTTAATGACATAAGATTGATGAGGATGATTTGATGGTAGTTACTTGTTACAGTAGTATTAACCAATGTAAGATAAATGAGAAAGGAAATGAAGTTTATTTTTGACAAAAACTCCCACATATACTTTGCATGTTATTGGCATTGATGAGGATAAAATTGCTTCTGGTATTTGGATGAAGAGAACCATAATATGTTTTTATGAAGCCGGAGGAAAAAAGAGCAATCTAATATTTAAAGACACTCATCATTTGATAAAGTTTACTCAAAATGTAAATTGAGTGCTTAATAAGGTTTCGTATGGTAACACTTTTGAAATTTAATCATCTGTTAGATACTATATTTACTTATATTTATTATCACTAACTTGACACATCAAAGAAAAACCAATTTAGGGAACCATATATATCTATTTTATCTATCTATATATAATCATGAAGTAGATATAAAATATATATATATAGATACATATATATATAGATTCTTTAAGTACCACAAGATGGCATAATAAATTACCGTACACGACAGTGTCAAGATATGTAATTTATTTTACATAAATATACATTAAAGGAAAATATTAAAATAAATTCTTTTTTTTTTTTACTTTTAAAAATATAAGATAAATACTTCTCTTTATTCAAAAATTCAAAGAGAAAGTAATAAAACTTTTAAAATGTAAATATAATTAGAATATTTTCTTCATATATTATTATTAAATTTTTAAGAAATATTATAACTTTTACTTTTTTGATTATTTATTTCTTTTTTTATTATTAGTTATTCATAATATCTTCTTCCTGATTTATTAAATAAAATTTATCATACATTAACTTTCTAATTATTATTTGTTGTTTTAATTTAATAAATATTATAAACGTCATATTTAATATTATGTATATTGGAAAAAAAAAATAAACACATCAATTAAAAAACAAATCTTTTTAATAATATTTTTAAATAAAAAAAAAAGAAAAAAATAATAATAAATTTTATTTATAATATCCAATTTGCATCTAAAATTTAATTTTTTTTTCTTTAATACAAATAAAATATCTAAATAAAAAATCCACAATAACCAATTTTTATAATAATGTTGTCATTCTTAACGAAGTAAGGAATTAACAACAGCATTAACATTTAAATTTTTCAAATCAGTATATGTTTGTCCACATCCAACAAAAACAATTGGTTGGCCAGTAATATATGTCATAGAAATTGCAGCACCTACTTTATCATCAATAGTATCAAATTTGGTTAAAACAATTCCATCAATTAATCTAGGTACTTGTCCTGGTACTGAATTATCAGCTAATGCTTGATTGAATTTGACTAATTGATCAACAGCTTCATTACCAACTAATGCTTCACCAACAAAAAGAACTAAATCAGGCTCATTCATTCTTATAAGTTTAGAAAGTGATCTCATTAAAGGTTCATTATCTTGCATTCTTCCAGCAGTATCAACTAATACAACATCAATACCCCTTTCAGAGGCAGCCATTATAGCACCAGCAGCAAGACCAGCTGGATCTTTACCATATCCTTGTTCATATAATTGTACAGAATCAGGATGTAAAGAATTCAAATTTCTCATATGAGTTCTAAGTTGCTCAACAGCACCAGCTCTAAAAGTATCACCAGCAGCAATTAAAACTCTATGTCCATTTTCATTAAGCCAAAAGGTAACTTTTGATAAATTAGTAGATTTTCCGACACCATTAACACCACAAAACACAATAACATAAGGTCTACCTTCTCTTTTAGCTTCAATAATATCTCTTAATATATCAACACGTCTTTTTGGTGTTAATAATTGTACTAAACTTTCTTTCATAGCTTCTTTAACAATAGTTTTGACACGGCTAAAGGTACCAATTACCTTACCAGTTAGTTTACCACCAACAGATTGGCAAATCTTCTCAGCAGGTTCACTAGCTACATTCTTCGAAATAAGTGTTTCTTTCATTTCTTTTAAAATTGGTTCTATATCATCATTTGTTAGCTGTTTATTTGATATTAACTTTGATAGGGAACTAAACCAACCACTTTTTTTATTTAAATCATTTATAGTATCCTCATCATTATCATCCTCATCCTCATCACTTTCTTCATCAAGACCAGGAAGATCACCTTTATAATTACCAACCATTGATCTATGATTTTCAACAAATTTTTTAACTTCTTCATTTTCAAATTCTCCATCTTTTAATTCCATTTTTTTACCACCATCTGCTGAGTAGTCTAAAACTTCTGGTACATCAACATCATTTCCATACCCCCAAACACGTGCTTTTTTTCCTTTCTTTTTTTCATTTATAGACGTTGGTGGAGAGGATGGCATTTTTGCTTTACCTTTCATTTTTGCCATCATACTAGCTCTATTTTTTAAAACTTCCTCATCAACATCTGATGATGGTGAGGCTGGTGTTGAAGAGATAGGTGAAACACTTTTACCAACTACCTTATCATTACTAACATTTTCTTTCCCTTTTTTAACATCCTTATTTTTAGTTTTATTTTCTTTATTCAACATTATTGATTCAATTGTTTTTTTAGATTTTTCACTTTCTTGAAATGTTCTTGGTTTTTGATGGATTTCTTCCTGTTTAATAGCCTCTTCCCGTACTCTATTAATAATTTTTTTAAATTCTTTATCAAAATTATTAAATAGTTCTGTGTTTTGACTATTTACTAAATTTCTATTTTCAAGAACATTTTTATACATATCCCTAAAACGTATCTGTATTTCACTTAACAGCTTGTCAGCATACGTCAATTGTATAAAACTTTGATATACAATCTTAAAAATACAAATAATAATATAATAAAAAAATAACATACTAAAAAAACAATTTCAAATTCATTGTCTAATTTGTATTTTAATGTAACATTATTTGATGAATAATTGTTAAAACTTCCTCTTTCCTAAAAATAATATTAATAAGAAAAAAGAGAAATAAATAAATAAATGGTACCTGAAGAATAACATTTTGTATAAGATCATTGATTGTTTCCCTAAAATATTGTCCTCCTTCCTGAAAACACCATAAAACTATACCTCCTTTACCGAAGATTGTAAAAAGGTCAATCATATTGAAATTTTAATGGACTATTTATTGATGGTATATTTAAAGTATAGTTTTTAAAAATATTTTTATAAAATAAAATTATATTTGAAAGTATACCAATATTTACATGCAGCAAAACAACGTGGCAGGGAAAATTTTCGTTATAAGAGTAGATACAGAATAATATTATTTAACGAGAAGAAGAAAAACTTATTTTTTTACAATTCAAATGTCAAATAATAATAATTATAAATCAAAAACAATGATTATGAGATTAATCTTTTTATTTTTTTCATTTATAAGTTAATTTCAATATATAAAATTAACGGCATACTCTATGAAATCTCAAAAAAATATATATAAAAAATTTAACATATCTTCCATCAATGTTAATTATAATATTTATCATAGGAAAAAAGACTTAATAAAGCTACTTTGATCCTTGGGTGTTGTAAAAAATCTTTATGAAATCAATACCAGAATATTGTGGAATGATTCCAGTTGTCAATTGTTGTTCTTTAGACGAAGGCATACCATCCTTATTGTTAGATGATAACTTTATTTCATTATTCTTTTTCTTATTCATACTATTTGTATTTCCTATTTTTTTATTACTTTCAGCAGTCTCCTGAAATTCTCTAAGTAAATTTGAAGAAATTTGTGATTTTGGTGGAGAAAGATCCTTCGTTTTCCTACCACTTAATGATTTAGATTTTTTTGGTGTCTTAATAGTTGTCTTTTCTAAATTTTTTTTATTCGTATTATTTTGAACATTTGTCAATTGATTGTTAACTTCTTTTTTACCTTCTTTTATGAGGGTATTATTACAAACTTGGGAGCTATCATTTTTCTTTTTCTTACTATCAATTTTTTTTCTATCATTATTTTTTGTTATTGGTGTTACAGTTGTATTATCATAACCATAATTTCTATAAAAATCAGCCCCGGTCTTTTCATCTTCTGTTAGAAGATTATTTAACAATTGATTTTGATAAAAATTTGATTCACCTTTATCATTACTCTTCCCTGTACTGGATGATGATATATTATTTGCCTTTTTTGGTGTTCCACACTCAGATTTTGAATAAACTTTTTTATATTCCACATTCTCTTGTGATATATCTCTTTTTACGGGCTTGAAAGCAGAAGACCTAGATGGCCTTATTTCAACACTTCTTCTCATTGTCATACTACTATTACTATTATTTGAAAAATTATTACCATCAGCATGGGGATTTCTTAATTTTCTTATCACATTCTTTAATTGTTTTACAAAAGGCAATATAAGAAAAAAATTTCCTGGTTTTCCATCACATAAAGCTGCATTCTCAAAATCATCTTTATTATTTGGTAAAGCATTAATTAATAACCATTGAATTTTTTTAATCTCATGTCTTGCTTTAGGTTTAAATTTAAAATCTAATGGAATGCCAGTAACAAGGTAAAGACGGCAACTAGATTGATTAATTTTAGCATCAAAAAATATATTTTTTTGTATATGACTTGAACAGTCAAAACCTGTCTCTTCATATGTCTCCCTAATAGCACAATCAACTAACTCCTCATTTTGATTTATTTTGCCTTTTGGGAAACCAAAATTTTTAGAGGAAGAATACATGGATAAAACTAAACAATATTCAAGACTTGAATCAACTATAATCGTACCACAGGTAGGTATATTTTTTTTATACTCTCTAAAAACTTCCAATGCATTATGTGATTGATCTTTGAAATGTTGAAGAAATGGTGAGTGATTAATTATGTCTACTGTAAATGTATGAAATGGTTTACTTTTCAAATGAGGATTTGAAGGAAGGGTATGGTCAACATATGTCCACCAGGCTTGTTCGATATGAAACATAACCCGTACTAGATCATTAACTTCATCTTCCTCTATAAAATTTACAAAACGAAACAATAAATCATCCAATGCATCTTCATATGTACTAAAATGTCTATTTTTATTTGTGAGTGCCATTGTAAAAAAATGTATTAGCCTTCAAAATAATTTGTTTATTTATTTCTTGTTAATAACAGCTAATAAGCTTTTTAATACTATAGATGTCGTGAGAAATAAATATATATCATAAATTCTAAAATAATAGTAAAAATTATTATCAGTCACATGGTTAAAATAAAATTAAAAAAATAATAAAAAGACTTTTAATTATTATAATAGAGAAATATAAATTAAATGACTATAACAAAAAAAAACGTATAAATTATAAAGTATTACATATACACATGTAATAAACATCCTATTTATATATCAGCTATCAATATCATTTTACTTCTAACAGACTATTGTTAAAAAAAAAGGTAATATTAAAAAATTGTTAAGCAGTATGGGTTAAAATATACTGTGAAAACATTATTTAAAAGTTGGTAAATAAAAGATAATATTTAAGAAAAAAAAAAAAAAAGTATATGACTGGAAAAAGTCAATGAAATAATTTTTATATAAGAAACGCAAACCTATAAAATTGGAATAATATTCCTTCCTTTTTTTCTTCAATCATGAAAAATAACGATTTCTTAAAAATAAATTATGTAATTAGTTAATTTTTTATCATTATAATACAATAGAAAAATGTATATAATAATTATTATTTAAAAATAGATTCCCTTATAATATAGTTATGTTTACACATTTATTTTTATCATTACATATGTATATTTATTAACATATATTTCTATTTTTTTATTCTTCCTTCTCATCTACATAATAATAGAAGGAAAAAAAAAAAAGAAATCGACAAGTATATTAATGTAAATAAATTTTTTTTTCTGTAGTAACTTTTGTAAAAAATAATGTTTTAAATTATATCTTATCAATAATAAATAATTATTTAAATACTGTAAATTCAACTTACTTTTTCAAGATTATTCTTTTAGATAATGAAAATATTAGGCAAAATTTACTGTAAAAAGATTTTAGAAACTAAAAATTATTTTTTACGTATTTCTTTATCTTATATACATATTTTTTTTGTGACTAAAGATTTATTATACTCATTATATTATTGTTATAAATTAAAGTTATCTTTATTACTTATAGATATATATCATGTTAAATAATCATTTTTATTATAAATTTAACACTATTAATATTTATCTTTTTGACAACATAAGTTATAATTATTAAGATTACTGAAATAATAAAGAGAGAAAATATAAAAATATAAAAAGGAAAATATATATATATCTATAATTTGTTGTAGAATATTATAAATAGTTGGTGAATAAAACATATTTTTCTTCTCAATGTACTTTCAATGCCTTTTTTTTTAAAATGAATCAACAATTTTGACATTTTTAGATGTTTACTTGTTTTATAAAAATACAAGTGTAATTAAGAATGTCAATTTTTGTATAACTACATTAAAAAATTTTATTTATAGAATTTAGATACTTTTTTTTATATATCATAATTTTATATAATAAAATTATTATTACTTACTTACCTTTAAAATATACTTTAAATTGATACTAAATTTGATTTATAATAAAAATACTAGAATTCTTATTAAAATTTCACTAAAATATCATAAAAATAGTATAAAAAAGTATTAATTTGAACAATAATTCTTAAAATATAAAAACATTAAAACCATAAAATAAGTTTAAAATAATGAATTATTCATAAATAAAGTTCTTAGATATTCTTATTAAAAACTTTATTTTAAATAATACTTTTAAATTTGTTTACTTTTAATAAATATAATGAATTTTTTTTCTATAAATATTTGATATGTAATAGTTAATTTCTAGTTTTTAATAGTAATTATATTACTTACAATAACAATCTTTAGAATTTCAATTGTATTTAAATTTATCTAAATATATATATATATATATATAGATATAATTTATAATTATCATTATCTTAATTTATTATTTATCTAAATTATCCTGTTTAAAATTGAAAAAAGTTTTTATATAAATATGATTATTTTTTTTAGAAAATATAATTTTGACATTCTATTTATCTAATACTTTTTAAAAACTGATATACTTTGATAGCTATCTTTAATCACTGCATTTTTATGATTATTACTTCTTAAATTATAATACGCTTAAAATTTTAATGATACACTTCTTAAAGAAAAAGTTTTGGTAACATTTTAATAAAAAAAATATTTGCTTTACTTTAAATAATAAAAATTATTATAAATTTTTAAGTATTTTTTTTGTTATTGTTGAAAAAGTGTGTTCTTAAAGATGAATTATTAATAATATTTTTTCATTTATCCTTGTAACAATATTTTTATATAGGTTATCATAATTTAATAAAAAAAACATGGTTTATTTTTTTCTAAAATCCTTTTTAAGTTATTTTTAATTTACAATGCTGATTTATTTTGTAAAAAGTAACAAATATTTAATTTGTTTTTTTGTGTTAAAATTGAAAAAAAGAAATCTAGACCTATTGTAACAAACTTAAAATAGTTAATATAAAAATTATTATTATTTTCAAGCATCATTGAAATTATGTTTTTAAAAATATAACAATAAAAGTAATAACTTTTTATCACAAATATTTATGGAAAGTATATTACAATTGGATAATTCTTATGAGGATAAAGAAATTTTTATTATGGAAACAAAAATGACATAAAATTTCATGTGTTAATAAATTTTTTTTGTTAATAATATATTTTAAAAAATAAAGATTATTATCATTAGTTGTATAAAGATTTTATCTTCGTGTTATTTTGTTTTAAAAAAATATTTTTAATAAATTTATATTGATAATGAATATTGCTACTTTTTTAGAAGTTTTTATTTATCATTTAATATTTAGCAACCCATTAAAAGATTTAATATTAATGTTCAAAATTTTTTAATATAAAAACATATTTGTGTAAATATTAAAGTTATGACGTAATAAGTTTTTAAAAATAATATTAAGGAAAAATAAAATGTAATATCAATAAAAATTGAGGATTATTGTGTGTTGAAGTTTGTACTTAATCATGGGAATTTGCCAATCTTATTTTTATATGAATAATAGAAAATTATGTTAAATGTATAAAAAATAAAATAGTAGTAAATATTATTTTTAATAGATATAAAATATAATTTCTTATTTTAAGATTAAACTTTTTTGAATTATAAAACAGGTTTAATTAAATGACATCAGTTATTATTATAAAATATATTTTTATATAACAAATTTATTATAAAATAGTATAATATCTTTAATATCTTTTTTAATGAAATCATTTTAATTTTCAAAACAGAGTATTAAACATATAATTTTCAATAATTAAAACTATTTATAAACATGATTATTCATATGATTAAAAGTTCAAAATGTATTATAAAATTGTTTATATCATAATAGCTAAAATTATTTGTTTACCAAAATATATAATTTAAATCTTTATTTAAAAATTTATACCAAGTTATAATATTTGTTTTGAAGTATATTAAAATTATAAAATTATTTTAAATATTACCTGAATAATAATCAATTAATTTTTTTACAATGGAACATTTTTTTATACTTATGTTAATATTTATAAAAAATTTAAATAAACTTTTAAAATCCATAAGTAATTTTTTTATACAACGAAATCACAAAACTTTTTTTTGTAAATATGATTTTAAATTCTTTTTTTTATTTATAAGTAATAACAAAGATTATAATAATAAGAAATGTTTTATTTTAACTTTTTTTTTCTAAGTTTTGGTTGAATCAAATTACTTCCTTATTTTATTTTTATAAACATTTTGTTAGAAAAACTATAATAACTTTTAAAGTAAAATAAAATTATAAATAAATTAATATAATCAACATCAAATAAAAATATATAATTGCTTATTTTCCCTTTTTGATATAACATATAAAACTTTTATTGGTAATGAGAAAAAAAGGTAACAATCAACTTCATAATTTTTATTAACAATAATATATTATTAAATAACCTTTATATGCTTCATAACAATAAAATTATATCGTGATTATACTTGATAACCTACACCATTAATATTGTTAAAATAAATTGACATTTTTTATCACTAATAATTTTTGAAAAATAATTAATGTTAAATCCCTTTTTAAAATCATATTATAAAAACTAATGCTATTTAAAAAATAATTATAAATATTATACAAATATTTATTTTATTTTTTTCACTTTTATTAGTGTTATTATAATAAATATATTAAATTAACATACTAACAAAATTAACTTGATAAGAATATTTAGTAATTTTTTTTTATATTTTAAATATATATTTTATGCTAGTTATTTATAAATTTTTTAACTAAAACTATAAAAATTTTATATATAAAATAGATATTTGACTAATATTTATTTAATTCATATTCAATTATGACAAAATATAAAAAGCTTTTATCAATTTGTTAATATTTTTAAAAATAAAAAGAAATTTTTTTATAGTTTTGTCAAAAAATTTAAAAAATATTATTTTGATTATATGATATTTCAATTTAATAAAAAAGTTTTATTTGTTAAGATTCAACATAATCATTTTGTAATAAAAATATAAATTTTTTATGTATAATTTTTTAAAATTATGTAAAAAGAAATATAAAAGTGTTTTTCTAAACAAAAATTAGTTATTTCAAATTATTTTTTTCAATCCATTCATTAAAAGTTCTATAGAATAATAACAAATATTTTTTAAATTTATTTAAAAAATAACTATTAATAATCAAATATTTTTATTTGTTTTTTTAAAGTTTTCATATTAAAAATCTATAGAAAATATTATTTTATAAGTATATTCTATTTTTCAATGTTTAAAAATGTGTTTATATTGTAAATAATTGAAAAAACTAATTATATTTAAATACCTTTAAATAATTAAACTTTGAAATTTTTTTAACAAAATATTCGTTGTAAATAATCATACCTTTTTTTTAACTTCAGTTAAAATAATTGCATATTTATTAATGTACAAATAATAATTATACCAGCCAAATTTAATATTGAATATGATACAAAGCTTGAAATATCAGTATCATAAAAAGTTTTTATGCCTTCTTGAGAAACATTCTTATTGAATTTACTATCATACAAAGTCATATTAGTATTATTGAGACACCATAATATAATATTTGTTGGTTTCAAATATGGATAATTTGGTTTACTTAATTCAAATGGTCTATAAATACCTTTAGGTGAATCAGCTGTTAATTTATCCATTGTATAACCAATATCTTTTACTATCATAAAAGAATCAACAATATGATTATCTGATGATCCTATTTGTGTAATATTTATATGAGTAAAATTTAAAACATGAATTAATGTATATCCAATATCAAGAGAACTATAATAATATTTTTATAAATATAGTTTAAAAATATTTTACCTGACAGCTCCAAAGGGATGGTTTAATTTTTTATTTATTTCTTTTTCAACAGTACACCTTTCACAACCACCAGAACCTGATAAAACATATGTTGTTGCTGGAGGATTATGATAAATATCATTTTCATATTTATAAACTGTTCTATTATAAACAGGATAATTTCTTTGATAAATATGTTCATGTCCATAAAGTACTAAATCTACATTATAATCATGAAAATATTCTTCAAGACCAGGCATATCTCCATATCCTCTTCGTATCATAGAATTTTCATATTCATTACATTCATCTACATGATATTTTGTAAAACAATATAAGGGTCGATGAAGATAAGCAATAATCCATGGATGATTTTCTTTATTTTGTTCAATTTTTTCTAATGTATTTTTTAACCATTCACCTTGCCTTTTTATAGGATCAGGTCCATAAACAGCATAAAAACCATACATTTCTGATGAAAGAGCAATAAAATTTATTGAACCTAAATTATATGAATAAAAATGATCAAGATTAGATGATCTAGTATTATCTAAAGGCATAACAAATCTTCTATCATAATGAGAAAAACCATAACAATCAAATTCGTGATTTCCATCAATAACCATATATGGTACATATGCTGCAATAGGTTCAATTTGTCTCATAAAATCATCACCAACTAATCCATCATTTTTTTGCAACTGATAAGCTATATCACCAATGTGTAAAATTAATTGACATGTTTTGTCAATAACTGCCTTTGTAAGTGCAATGATTGTGTAATTTTTTCCAGTATCCATATCACCAAATGCACATATTTTGACATCATAATTAGAATTATTAGGAAATGTATGGAAATTAAAAATTTTACTCCATGTATTATTATCACCAACTTTATAATAATAAGTTGTGTTAAATGATAAATTAGTTAAATGAACCTTATGAAAATAACGAATAATATTCCCTGTTATATGTTTAAATACATCTGTATAACCTGTTTTAGTTAGATTTAGGTTTGTTTTATCAACTCCATATTGAATTGTTGGTAGGTTATTTGATTTAGATAAGTCAAAAAATGTTGTCCATGATACCATTAATGATTGTGGATGCTTAGATAATGAGATATGAACTTGTTCATGGTCTTTACTAAGATTATCATTTATTTCCTGTGCAACATTAAAAAACAATAAATTTAAACTAATGAGTAGAGCAAATATAAGCATTATTATAATAATAAAATAATGTAGGTAATGATATAGAAATACTTTGATTTTTTGCAAAGTTTTACTATTTTTATACAGTGTCTCTTCTTCAAGAACAAATTCCGCCCTATCATATTCACTTAATAGAAACTCGTCCTCTTTATTTTCTATCATACCTCAATATTTATTAAAAAAATTAAGACTTTTAAAGTTAAAAAATTACTTATGTTTGATTAAAAATATTAATATTTAATGTTTATATTGCCTTAGAAACATTAAGTAATTTAAAACAGATTAAATAAAGAGTGTTGTATATTTAACATATATTAACTTGATACAAATTTAAATCAATTGAGTAGAAAAAATATTTATATGAATAAAGAATCAATTTTAAAAATAAAAGTTTTTTCTTCTTATTGAAAACATTGAATAATAGGATAAAGTTAGTATTACATAGATTTTAAAATACCCTTGTTTACGTATCAATATATTGATATAAAAATCTTTATTTACACTTTTTTTGTATTAAAATAAATTTTAAGCATTTAAAAAAAATAGATAATCAAAAATGCTAGGTTATGTTATTTAGAATATATGACAATCAAAACTTTATCACAAAAAAAAGTATGCTATTATAAACAAGTGACACTTTACAAATGTACTTCTTATTACGATTGTTCATCGTACAAACTATCCCAATTTTTTAATTATTTTATAGAGACAATTTTTTTATTATCAGATTGTTTTTAGATGTTTTTAGATGTTTTTATTCTATTTATTACGTTTTAATCTTTCTTAATATTATTTTTATCATTTACAAGTATTTTTAAATAATAATTTTAGGTTTATTATGTCTTCACACAAGACATTTATCGTTAAGCGTAAACTCGCTAAAGCTCAAAAGCAAAATCGTCCACTTCCACAATGGTTCCGTATGAAAACTGATAACAAAATCAGATACAATGCCAAGCGCCGCCACTGGAGAAGAACAAAATTAAAGTTGTAAGCCTGTTGACTTTTTACACAAAAATGGCTGTTTTAAATAATAAAGTTGAATGTATAGAAAATATCAAAAAAAAACCTACTATTCTACTTCAATTTGTTTCTATATATATTATATTACAGAAATTAAATAACATTTTGTTTAAACAGACATTATTGTTTTGTTACTGATTTGTTTATGCTTACATCTGTAAGATAATAAATAATATTGTTAATATTTTTATTTCTTTATAATTTTTTAATTATATTTCTTAAAAGTATAAATCTTTTTTAGGAACGATTTTTTTGGTATTTGCACTTTGAGCAAACTTTAAAATACAAAAAAAATTTTGAGATTTAAGTTTATTTACTAACATTTTCCGTTGTATTTTGAAAAAGAATTTAATTTTAAATTGAGAGGAATTAAAATTTTTTCATCGTTAAATAATATTTTGAGTTGATTTAAATTAAATAAAAAGAGTTAAAACTTTTTTTTCTCTTAAATTATCATTATGTTGTTCTTTCAAAAAGAAAAAAAAAAGATCTAACAGGATTAGAATACAAAAGGTGAACTTTGGTATTGTAAGATAAAAAAATTTAATGTAATCAACCGCCAAAAACATTATTAACTATATGTTATTAACTTTTTATGTTCTTATAAATTAATATTTCTAAAAAATGAAAGTTTTATATTTAATAATTTTACATTTTATCTTGATAAATGTTACATCTTCAGTAACTACTATAAAACTTTTAGATTGCCAAAATTCTGGTATGGATTATGTAGAAGTCTCTGGTATGAATTGTTTAATGGATAGAAATTTTTATGAAGAAGATGTAAAAATTGTTACTTATGATCGTTTTAATGATAGATGTATGATGTCAAATGAAAAGGTATTCATATCAAAGGATTATATTATTGTTTTATCTACAAATGAAAGTTATTATATTAATCCACCACAATGGTCTGATATTCCTTCATGTATTAGTAATATTAAAAAATATCAAATAACATATTTATATGAAAATATATTTCTTTTAAGGAAGTCAGAGGGTATTAAAAAAGCTGTTGGAGTTGATGGAGAAGTATTATTTGAAAAAATTTGTAATAATATTAATTTTATGTTAAGTAATTTTTCATCTAATAACAGTGATGAACATAGAAGTATTATAAGAAATTATTTAAGAAAATATAATGTTGATGGATATGTATTTAATAATAAAGGATATTCTAAAAAATGTAAAGTTGTTGAAGGGTTAAAGATGTATGAAAAAAAAGAAGTATATGGAAAATGTTATAAAGAAATGCCTATAGTTGTTAATAAAGAAATTAAATTTACTAAAAATATGATTGATATTCAGAATATTGGAACTGTTGTGGATTGTAAAACAAAAACAATATTATATAAAGAAAATAATCAAATGGATTTTAGCGATGAAATTTTAGAATGTTCAACTGTTTCTCATTTTATTAAATTAAATTCTATAGAATATTCTTTATTAGTTTTTATATTTCTAACTTCTATTCAATTATTAACTGTTGTAATATTTATTTTAGCAACAATTTTTTACTACAAAAAAAGTGAGCAGTTAAATAAATTGAAAAAAGATAACAGAGAAGCATCTTTAATTTTACTTAGTAAAAATAATTCTATTCCTATTAATAAAAACAAAACGAATTCCATTCAATGTGTATAATTTTTGTGAGATTTTGTTTTTATTAATTTTTTTTATAAATAAAAGTTTATAATTTCTTTATTTTTTTTAAACTCAAATATTTGTTATTTATTTTATAATTAATCATAAACATTGTACATTAATCATCTTTTACATTATTACAACATATTTTAAAAGATTTTAAAATTAATAATGCAAATCTATATGATTTTCATACTTTAAATAATTTATAACTAACTGAATAATTTATTACATAAAAAGTTATTATAATTTTAAAAATTAAAAATATCTTTAAATATATTCTCTAAACACAATGATGATAAATACTTTAAAATAAATATTTGTAACATGTTAATGTTTAATAATGCTTTTAAAAGTTTAACTTGCTTATTTGCTTTATTTTAATTAGCAATTATTTTTTAAAATTAATCAGACTTGAACTGATAAATATATAAAAATATTTCAATTGGTTATAATTAATTTAATAAAATTTCTAAACAAAAAAGTTATAAAGTACTTTTTAAATTAAATGATTATTAACATTATTTATGTACATATAGTTAAAATAAATCTTATACTTAAATATAAAATTAATCTTAAAAATAAAATTAATATTTAAAAATTAAAATTTCTTTTTAAATAAAAAAATTATGCATACATTTTTGTACATAAAAAACTTTCTTATATTTAGTTTTTAAAAAAAAACTATTAAATTGTTATTTATGATTACTTTTATAGATATTTATTTCTCAAGTAAATAGTATACAAATAATTAGATTTTAATTTTTATGGAATGAAATAAAGTTTTATTTGTAAATTTTTGCTTTTATTACTCTAATAATCTTTAATCTCATTGAAACACAAAAATTCCTCGAATAATCTACTTCTACTCTTCCCTTAATAAGAATACTTTTTTTTGTTAATGTTTCTGGAACATTTAATGAATCACTGTGTTGTTACTTCTTATTTAAAACCCATGGTAAAAAAAAAAAAACCTTTTTATTTGTTAACAAAAAATTTATAAAAATAAAATACATAATTAAAATAGTTATTTCAAATTAATCAAAAATTAATAAAGTTACAAGTCAGTGGTATTTTTACAAAGGTGTTAGATAAAAGAATTTGTAGATATAAGACATCCTATAAATACTGATATCTTCAATTAAAAAGAAATCATTTAACATCATCGTAAATAAAGGAAGAAGTAAACAAAGAAAAACTTCTCCCACTGGATTTATTAAGATTGTTATAAGTTTTACAAAAAACATATACAAATTTAAAAAAAAAAAAAAATTAAAGGTTTTAAAATAATTTGATGCAAAAATTGCAACATAAATAATCATGAGATACATATACAACAACAACAAAGTGAGTAAATATTAATTATATCGAAAGTTAAAATCCGCCACGATTGGCGTTGTTCCATCCTGGGTTATTAGGGACATTATTTCCCCATTGGTTGCCGCGAACATTTCCACCTCCTGGAGCTGATTGTCCTTGATTCCAGTTAGCATTACTTGGATTCCAATTTCCACCTTGTGGTTGAACACCACTTCCATAACCATTCATATTCCAATTACCATCATTACCACCCCATTGATTTCCATATCCACCTTGGGTAAAACCTGCAGCACCATATCCACCATGGCCTCCTGGACCCCAATTACCTGGTCCACCCCATGGACCTCCTTGTTGGTAACCATATCCTTGGAAATTGTCATTTCCCCTGAAGTTACCGCCTTGGTTTCCATTATTTCTATTATTAAATCCACCATTATCACGACCGCCGCGGTTACCTCTATTTCCCATAGATTCACTACGGCGACCTTGTTTATTTGGAACGCCATTCATAGCATGGTTTGTGTTACGGCGTTTCATACCGCCAGAAGCTCTGCGATCACGGCTATTGCCTGACTCATTCATAGCAGATCTATTCATCTCTTCACGACTTACAGCTTTCTTTACATCACAACGTAAATCGTTAATCATATGGCTTTTAACAAGAACGCATTTATCTACACAATCATAATCATCAAAAGTGACGAAAGCAAATCCACGAGGCTTTTCTGTTTGTTTATCATTTATAATTTCGGTCTAAAAGAAAAAAAATAATAAATTTTTTTGAAAAACAACGAGAAAAATCTTACTTTAAGGACATTTCCAAATTTCTTAAAATGTTCTGTTAACATATCTTCAGTATGAGACTCTCTAATCCCAGATACATAAAGTCTTTTAGAGGAAAGATTAGCATCACCTCCTTTAGACTGATCTCTTGGAACAGCTCTTTTTGTGTCAACAACTTTTCCATCAATATTATGAGGTCTATTCACCATTGCTTTATCAACATCTGCTTGGCAAACATATGTCACAAAACCAAATCCTCGCGAACGTTTGGTACTTGGATCGCGCATAACAACACAATCTAAGATATAACCACCCCATTGTCCAAAGAATTCTCTAAGCATATCTTCAGTGGTATTCGCAGTTAATCCACCTATAAAAATCTTCCTAAAATGTTCTGGTTCAGTTGGTTCTGGTGGTTGTTCTCCGGTTTGACCATTAGTAACTTCACTCTTCTCTTCAGTTTTTTCTTCCGTCGGACCACCTGTAGTAGTTCCATTAGATTCAGTTTTTACGTTTTCAGTAGTATCTGGTACAGTGGGAGATTTTTGTTCCTCCTGTGTATTACTAGTTTCCTCCTTTTTTATATCACATTCTTTTTTAGCTACCTCAGCGGCTACAGCTACCTAAAAATAAAATTAAAAAAAAAGATAATAAGAAGAATCAAATTTTAAGAAATTTATATATAATTAAGTATAAATATATTAATTATTCCTGAAAGAGAGTTGAAAATAGAGGTAATAATGAAAGTGATGTTGACATAAGCTTCGTATTTACTTTCAAGTCCAACTTTTCCTCTGCTAGAATTCTAATCTACATTCCAAATAAATAAAATACTTCTCTACTGTTCTCTATTATATTTCAATTCACAATCACAATTACCCCCTAAAAATACACAAACACAATCATTACTCTCTCTCTTTCTACCTAAATTGGCTAAAAATCTTAACAATTTCCTTACAGATGGATCTTGAATAGTATCTTCAGTATTCCCAGCAGACATTGTCATATCCTCAAAAATCTCTGTGTATGTTGTCTGTGTTAAATAGTTCTCAACAGTGTAAGCAACGTCAATTATACTTATACTGTTATAACAATACAAAACTACTGACGAAAAAATGTAATGTCAGTGCTATCAGTTATTACGTTTATTTTGAGTCGATAACAGCTAAATAATTTATGAGCTTTTATCAAGAAAGAGAGATTATATGAGCTTTAAAAAATGGCCAAAATGAACCACTAATGTAAATCTAAAATTAAGTAAATCAGTAAGAATGGCACATTAAATTGGAATGTCAACTATATTGGTAAGAGTCGGGATATAGATAGTGTAAACAATTTTTACAAGTTGTTATTATTAAAAGTAAAAATTACAAGTCTACAGACAATTTGTAGTGGAAATACAACAAACTTAACTTATTTGTATACTATAAATAAAAAATAAACTATTTTTCAGTAATTATAATTAAAAAGCCAACAAAAACGACCTAAGTAAGATGGAGTTAAAAAAAAAAAAACTAAAATGCATTACATAGTATTTGGAAAAGTAATACTAAATACGAATTGACCGCAGCGCAACGGATTATCGACTAGTGATGCGGAGCTGTAGTGGTCAGAGGCATAATAAAATAGAAGAAAGTAGGATAACATTTGATAGCGACACAACTAAGCACGTTCATTCAAGTAAAAATTATTAAGAGCCTCACTCATTATTACATTCAATACAATGGTGTTCACTATGTAGTGCAAAATGTTATAATATTCTAGGTCATTGGAGAGATATATATGTATATGTGCTTGTTACATTAGTACTATTAGTAAACTTTTCTTATAAAAGTGTGTGTATATGATCTTGTCAAAGAAATTATTTGACTTATTATCAAATTTGAAATTAGGTAATTTTTTTTTTTTAAATTTAAAAATATAGAAATTGTTTCCAAGTATTATTAATATACTTTTACAATTCTTGAGAAAGTGATAAATGGTAGGACAAAACAATTTGTATTAGAAAAAAAGTATAATGAAATTAGATGTGAAAATTAAATTACAATGGGAATCAATTTAGATTAAACTTGAAAAATGATGCAAATGTATTTAAGAATGTTTTTGAAAAATTTTTTTATAACTTTCTCAACATGTTGTTAGTTTTAGATTATTTTTCTTTAACTTTATCATAAAATATTTTTTTTTCTTATATATTTTATAAAGATTTCTACTCTTTGACACTTGTTATTCAAAGTGCATAGAAATGAGAAACAATGACTTTAAGTTATAAAAAATTATTAAACCATTTTATAACAAAAACTCATTTGTATAATTTTTATATGTTTATATGAATTGAAGTAATTTATAATCTCAAAATACTTTTGAAACATTTTTTGTTTATATATTTTGATACATTAGATTTTAAAATAAATGTATTTTTATTAATTTCCAGAAAAAATTTTTTCTTTTATTATTAATAAAATATTACAATTGAACTAAAATAATATAATTGTTTATTAAATTTTTTAATGACAATGATATTATTAATATTATAATATAATGTTTTCTATTATATAAATAAAGTGATAATTATTTTTAAAAAAATGAAATATAATAAAATAATTACCATACATATCCTTTAAATGATAAAAATTAGTTATTAAGCTCAATTCACCAGTTAATTGTATTTGTTATCTTGTTTAATGACCGAAACATAACCTTAAAATACTCATTAAAATTGTATGAACTTAGAATGCACTTATATTAATCACTCTTTGAACATTAATATAATATTTATAATATTTTACTTGTTGATCAATATATGATTATCATTATCAATTTAAAATAAAGTTATTTTTAATTATTTATTTTATTTAAACTTTCATAAATAGGCACATTCTTTACTTAATCTTATTTTTTAATGATTAATGTTTAGTTAGTTCATTTTTTATTCTTTTAATTTATAAAAGGAAAAAAGTTTCTAAGTTCAATTTTTTTTAACAATCATATTTTTTTTATAAAAAATTTATAAATCTTTTTGTAATAAATCACTTTTATAAAAGTGTACTATCTATATTATATTTAATTCTTTATAATTAAAATTTACATTAATAAAGTTAGAATAATAATAATATTATTTCTTATCGAATTAATTTAGAGTTCATTTGATAATAAAGTTTTTTTTTAACAATATAATACTATCTTGAAATATCTAACATCTAAGATTAAAAATAAAAAATTTTAAACAAAGGATCATGTAATAATCTTTGAACTTAAAAAAATATAATATTAATTTTGAAAATGGCAGAATAATTTTAAAATGAATATTTATAATTATTAAAAAAAAATATTTTATGAAATCATTGTAATTTTTTTTATTTATCTTTTAAGTGCACATAAGATAAGAAGTAACATTGGAAATTAGTTTTTTTTTTATCAAAGAAATAATCATGACGCATTTAATTAACTTGTTTATATATGATATTTTTTAATATACTATAAATAAATTTTAAAAAATAAAAATAATTTTATAAAAAAATTTATTAAAAAATATACTTTCAAATCTTTGTCACTACAATCATTTTATAGTAATGAAAAAAAATTTATGATGATCAAGATGATTTAATAACTTGTCTTCTGATAAATAAAAAAGTTCAATAAAATATTAACTAAAAAATGTTGGAGATCAATCTATGACTACTAATCAATTAAATATATATACTTTCCAGAAAAATATGTGTCTTTGAAGCACTTTCTTACTTGACTTTTGTATATCTTGACTTAATAAAGTTCACATTAGCGTGATCAGGAAACAGAATCATAAAAAATAAAAAAAAAAGTAATTATACATGAAAATTTTCTAACTGCAAAATATAATTTTTTTTTCTGTTTAATGGTATCTTAAATAAGCTAAATATCTGTTCCCGAGTCTTGAATTTCTTTTTTTTAATCCGAATCCTTCACCTTCAAGACCATCTAATGCGCGTTTTTTAAATCCAAAATCAGATCCTTCAATTGAGTCTAAAGCACGTTTCTTTAATCCAAATCCTTCACCTTCAAGACTATCAAGTGCACGTTTTTTAAAACCAAAATCAGATCCTTCAATTGAATCTAAAGCACGTTTTTTTAATCCAAATCCTTCACCTTCAAGACCATCTAATGCACGTTTTTTAAATCCAAAATCAGATCCTTCAATTGAATCTAAAGCACGCTTTTTTAAACCAAATCCTTCACCTTCAAGACTATCAAGTGCACGTTTTTTAAAACCAAAATCAGACCCTTCAATTGAATCTAAAGCTCTTATTTGTCTACGTAGAGCATCTAAATATAAAATTAATATAATTTTTTTTTATACTTAATAAAATAAATATAAGAAACATACATTCTGGATAGTATGCAGATATGACACTAGAACAAATAAGAAAAGTTAAAAAGAACTTTAAAAAATTCTTAGAGATACAGTAGCTTTTTGCCATTCTTCTTTTTGTTGTTGTTAGTTTGTTTGGACGTTCTCTATAAAAATAAAAATTACTATAATATAATATAAAAATAAAATACAATTTGATAGAATTTATCTATATATTATAATAAAATAATAATAAAAAAATAAAAATAAAAAAATAGTATATATTTATATATATTTGTAATCTATATATTGTGATTAGTTTATGCATATAAATTACCACAAAACTAATAGGTTTATTATAAAAATGTAATTTTTATATCCCAAGATATCCATTTATATTAATGTTGTTAACATTCCATAATTAAGAAATGATAATATCTTTTATTTTTATAACCATTTCCATTAAAATTATTAACTATTCGTAACACCCACTGATTAAAATTGAGACTTCAAATGTTATAGTAATAATATATAAAAATATACACAATAAGTCCATGATATAAGAATGATGAGTAGGAGGAGACGAAAGGAAAAAAAAATACGACACCTATTAATAAATTTAGTTAATTATATAAGATAAAGATAAATTACACAACAACTTTATATTTATAGAATAAAAATGAAAAGAATTATTTAAAAAAAAAAGGGTCTTACTCCTGATAAAGTGTTATTTAACAAGTCCCTTTATACTTATATTTTGACGTATAAAACATCACATATTCATTGACACCCCATATGGTGGATCTTTTTAATAAAAAGATATGAAAATTAAAATTCTACTCCTTTCTATTTTGATATCTACCCTTTTTATAATTAAATTCTACTTTAATAACCAAAAATTTTTAGATAAAATAATAAAATTTGGTGATAAAAAAAAGTTTTGAATACACATATAACATCATTCTAAGTATAAATAACTCAAACAAACTGTGGGGTTAAATTTTTAAATATATCTAATAAATATTTTTTATTTAAATATTTTAAATAATTACTTTTTATATAAATAAATATTGCAGACTTCTAAGGAATAATTTTAATTAATAAAATACTTTTGATAAATTTAAATTTTTATTGTTTTATTAAACAATTTTTAAAAGGATTAAAAGGATTAATGGATAGAAAAAAATATACTTATAAAATGTGTTTAATATTTCTAAATTATTTTGAATAATTATTTTTTATATTAAAAATATTTTTAAACATTTTTATAGCATGATCTTATAAATCTAGTGTTTGAAAATCTTCATTAAGAATCCAATTTCCTAGTTTGTCATAAGAGAAGAGCGAGAATAAATAGAAAAATATGTTGGTTATCTGAATTGGTAATATATGTAAAATAATGCATCAAATTAAATGAATTAAAAAAAAGTATATTTTATAAATAAACTCCTAATTAATCTAAAAATATATTTTTATATATATAGCTTAAAATAGGATAACTAAAAGCATTTTTCATTACAAAATATTTTTTTTTTATTTTTAATTTTTAACAATATACTCATTATCTATAAAAGTAAGAATTTATTAAATATTTAATACAAAAAAATTGTTGATACATTAATAAAATCGAAGTATTAAAAATAAAGTTTAAATTAAAAATGGATAACAAAATAAAGAAAATAAAAAAAAAATAATATTATAATAAGTAAAAGGTTCCCAGTAGTCAATTAGAAAAAAACAAAGATTAAGAGATTTTTTACAATAAAATTGTTTTTCATACAATTGGCAAACATGCAATTAAGATAGAACATTGATAAAGAGAAAAAATTAAATTAAAATATATTATTTAATGTCGCAATTATCTTGACATATTCTGTATTTAAAAAATAATTTATTTATAAAGTATAGTTAATCAAAAAAAATTTTAAAAATGTTAATATTTTATAATAAAATTATACATTGCAGTTACAAAGTCAACACACAACAACCTTTTTTTTATTTATTATATTGTGAAGGTGTGGCATAAAATAAATTAAAAATTAGATTATAGTTCGAAAACATTTACCATTTTATTAGGTGAAATGCTTTTATATAATATTATAGATGCAAAAAGCAATTTTGCACTTAAATCATAAAACAACCCTATAATTTTTTTCGTATAACAGTAAAAATAATATAAATTATACAGGTGAATTTATATCTACTTAAAAATGCTTGGATTTAATTTTAAAATATATAATTACACATTAAAAATGTTTAAGAATATTATCATTGTAAGTTCATTTATCAAATATAATGTTTTTTTTAATGTTAAAGAAAAAAAGAAACAATATAAACGTTTATATATCACATTTAATACTGTAACTAAATAAATGTTAAAAAAAACCTTTTTTTTTTAATAAAAATAATAGTATTTTTATAATATTTTACTATTAACTATAGCTCAAAAAAGAACTTTTTAAAAGTACATTGTTATATTAATAATATTATATAATGTCATTACGTAAATACTTATATTTAAGATAATTTTATATCAAAGTAAATAACATATTTTATCGTGAAAAAAAAATAAAGTAAGGGAAATTACTAAGAATGTGAAAAAAAAGTGAATGATGTAATAATCATTTTTCTTTATATATTTACAGAGTGCCATGGTAGACTCCGTATTAATCTATCATTTTTAAAGTATCTCATGACCAGACTACATACATTTGGCCTATATTTCTTTTAATCTAAAAAAGCTAATCAGACGGTACATATATGGTGCCATTATTACGCAACAATGATAAGGATTATTTCAAACAAATTTTTAAAAAGTAAGAGCTATTGGAAAAAGTCTAAAAATTATTTAGTTAGTTTAATATTTTTCTTTTAATATAATGAAACGATAGAGACCTTCAAGAAGAAAGATGAAAATTTAAGATGAATAAATTTTGTTGGTGAAAGCTTATATAAAAGAAAAAGTTATATTAAAAGAAAAATATAACATTAAAATTAGTTAAATTGAGAAATAAAAAGATGATAATTAACTAGTTTAAGTATTTTGGAAATGAATTCCAAGAAAATACTTCAATGAAAATGTTTTACTCAACAAAACTATATTATTAAATAAAAATATATTCATTCTAAAAATAATACGTCGAATGGAAGGAAATATTATATTTATAGAATCATGATGTATATCTATCATCCAACTTTGATAAATGATATCCTAAATGGCATTTCTTTTGTAAAAAAATTTTAATAATAAATTGTAAAATTATAATAAATTTATTATAAAAATTGAAAAGTATGGTGATTTTTCTTTTTCCCATGAGAAGTCAAACTTTTTTAACTCTTTTTTATCTTATGATTTTTGTTATTAGAGCATTTATAGATAAACAAAAGGAGTTTTAAAGATTAAAAATAATGAATTCTTTTTGAAGAAACAATATTAGTAATGCATATTTTTTTAGTTATTTAAAAAAAAAATCAAAATATACCATTTATTTAATTAGCTTTTTTAAAAGCATTCGGAGAAAAAAAAAATACATAAATTTTTTATAGAAAATTTGAAAATATAAATGACATGAGACATAAAAATAATTTTAAAATTGATATAATTAACTTTTAAAATACTACTTTCCATTATTAAATTTTATGAAAAACGTGACTTTAAATGTCATATTAGCTACATTAACTTTAATTTATATTTCAAGAAAAAAAGATAAATTTAAATGAGTGGTCAAATATTAGTTTTCAATTTGTACTAAAAAGTGCTTTCAAATGGGCATTGACAATTGGTTTCTAGGAAAATTTA
Source organism: Strongyloides stercoralis (assembly GCA_029582065.1). NCBI lineage: Eukaryota > Metazoa > Nematoda > Chromadorea > Rhabditida > Strongyloididae > Strongyloides > Strongyloides stercoralis. Next base: position 5,094,398 of record CM055866.1, on the reverse strand, counting down.
ATAGTATAATAAGTAGTCATTATAATTTATATTTTTCATTTAAATAATTTGTTGTTTTTATTTTTTACTAAATCACAAATTATATTATACTAGTGAGGAGTTAGATTAAAATTTACTAGCATCTAAATAAACTGTGATTAGATTTAATTTGCGCACAGGATGACGTTATCTTTCAAAAGCATATGCCAGAAACAAAATAAAACCATTTATTTATCTAAATACAAAAATGAAAAACATTACTTTACTAATTGATAAAATTTGAATTTGAAAAATATAAAACTTTTAATAAAATTGATTTTTTAATTGTAAAAAATTATAAAATATGTATTTTAAATGATTTTAAGAGTAACTTCATTTAATTTCCATTTATTTTTAATAAATTCCTATCAAAAATTAATAAAAATTCCATTTATTTTATTATTTTTTTTACTATAAAATAGTATTTATTGTATATATTATAATAATTAACTCTCAATTTATTTTAGTATAAAACTTGAAATAATAAAAAAAAATGAGTTGTAATTTGATATATTTATACTATAATAAAATAGCTTATTTCTTAATTGTAAGTCCAGAAAATCTTATTTTTCTGTTGTTAAAAAGTTATTATTATTTTTTAAAGTACTGGTAAACAATATTATTACTTTTATCATTCACAAAATCATTTGGTAAATAATAATAAACCACTTTTAATTATATTTTTTAAAAAACATTATAAATTTTTTATGTTAATTCTGATAATTACATTTATGCAATTATTGTTATTAAATGTAAACAATATTTTAATAAGAAAAAAATCATTTGTTTATAAAAAAATAACAAAATATAAAAAAAAAATAATTTTAAAAATTATCAATTAGTTATTTTAATATTTAATTTCCAACTTTTTCTTAAACAGAATTCCTGTTGTTGGATGTCACTAACAACTTTACTGTATGGAATGAATCTTCATTTCTCTTCTACTCTTTGGACCAACTATTTATGTTTATCTTTATTTATGAAACTTTTGATTGTATTAAGATTTCACTAAGTAACGATAAAATCAATTTTTATCAAGTAAAAAAAAAAGTGGTTATTACTCCAATATATTTCCAATCATTAAACCATTCAATACATTGTCAAAAATTTTCCCCTCTTCTTGATCGCGTATTTTTTTTTTACATTTTATACATTACTTGAAACTTATATTAATTTTTTCTTCCTATTTATTGTAGTCCAAAAATGTCTCTTAGTCGTCTGGCTTCATCAAATCGTGGTTCTCTTTTCCTTACTTTAAGATCTGCCCACTCTGTAGCAGTTACAGCAGGTAAGTATACAAAATCTAATTTCTTCTTTTATTGTTTTCTTTTTTTTTATTTACAGAGAATGTAAAACCAGAAGAACTTGACAATCCAGGTTTCTTCCAAAAAATTGCTCTCAGATTTAAAGGTAAGTTTTTTTCTTGTAAAATTAATCTATATATAATTTTAAATAATTATTATCAAATTAAAATAATTATTTTTAGGAATACCACTTAAAGGAGAGACTCATCCTCCAAAGTCTATGTTTGATGATTGTGATAAAGAATGGTTTGCCCCAAAACCTCTTCCAGAAATGCCAAAAGACTTTAAAGAACATCCAGATAGGGATCTTGTCAATTTCCCATATCCAGTTAGAAACATGTACCCACCAAAAACTCGCCTATTGGTTTTCCCAAACTCATGGTTTACTCCTTTCCAAAGCATCACTGGTACCTCTGGTCCATATGTATTCTTTGGAGGTCTTGCTGCTTTCCTTATTAACAAAGAAATCTTTGTATATGAAGAGAAGGCACATTTACTCTTAGGATGGATTTATTTATATCTTATTCTTTCAAGAAGTGTTGGATACAGAATTGATAAATGGCTTTATGAAGGATACCAAGAAAAAATGAACTACTATAAGGGACTTATTAAAGATGATCTTAAAAATGCTGTTGAATTTAGAGAACGTTCAGCTGCTGAGGCAACATCTCTTGCTGCAGTTAAGGAAGCTTTTCCAAAAGTTATGGCTGACAATTTGGAACTTCAATTAGAAGCAACCTATAGAAAGAATGTTAAAAGTGTTAGTAGTGAAATTAAGAGAAGAATCGATTATTTGGTTGAATCTGAAGAGACAAAACAAAAGTTCGAAAAAGATTGTCTTATCAAATATATTGCTGGAGGAGTTACTGAGGCTATTAATAAGAATGAAGGAGGTATTAAAGATGCCTATCTTGAGGAATGTATCAAAGAATTGAAGAATTTGGCTAATAAGGCTTAATTATGTTTAATAGACATTAGTTTTATTGATATACACCTTTTTTTAGTACCACTTTTTCTGGGACATTAGGATAACTGTTATGATTCTACAGAAATTTACAAGTAAAAGTTTAATGGTTTATTTATTTTTTTTTTATTTTAAAGTTGTAGAATTATGAAATTAGGATGTTATCTTTTTTTTCTTGTCATTATCATTTTAGAATGTTTTTTTCAATTATCTTTTTATAACATTATAAAAAAAACACTTAAAAAGTTTTGTTATAAGCATTATTTTTTATGTGTTTAAATTCAAAAAAGGGATATATTATAATATACATAGTATATAGAGATTCTAAAAATTATATCATAAAATAATTTAATTTTTATACTTTTGATTAAGTTTCTGGTTTTCTCCGTTTTTGACCTCTTGGTTCATCTGTACTAAAGTCTTTTTTTAATTGTTTTCCTTTTAGACGACCAAAAATATTTCTAACAATTGTTCTAAAAGCATTCCTAAATCTAACACTCATCAAATTGTAGATGAATGGATTTAACATAGCACTAACATATTGAAGAAGTCCAGTTATAGGGTATAACAAACGACACCAAATACTATTATCACAAAAATCTCTTCCATGAATAACAATTAATCTTTCTATATGATAAGGAAGGTAACATAAGAAAAATACGGCAGTTACTGTTATAAGCATTTTCATAACAACTTTTTGTGCACGTTGATTTGATAGGATTCTATCTGTTCCAGAGTGTATGGTTAATAATTGTGTAGAAACTGTTACTGCAGAATCTTTTTGGATCATTTTTTGTTTATTTGTAATTGATTTTATAGTACAAATATTTGAGATACTTTTTCTACTATTATTTAATGCTAATTGTTCTAAATTTTTAGTACTCCCTATATAAGTAGGTTGACAAAATTTTGAAGCATTGGAATCATTTAAATTTCCATTACTAACAATACTTGTTTTAGCTGAAACTGGAACATGATATGATGAAATGTTAGAGAGAGTTTGAAGAATTCGTACATAACAATAAAAAATAAAAATAACTGGAATAACAAATGTTACAATTAACATTATTTCAAATGTATATTTATTAATAATACTATTATCATTTCTTACAAAATCACATGTTCCAAATATATTTTCTTTATTTTTTAAAATTATATCTTCTTCTGATTCTATATTTGTTTCATTTTCTATTCGTTGTACATTGTAGTCTGTAAAAAATTCAATTTCCCTATTAAATCCACAAAAATCTTTACTAACTATTTTAAATTGCATTCCAATATATATAGAAGGAATTAAAGCAGTAATCCAAGCACAATAAATCACATTTAATGCCATTCTTTTATCAAATACTGATCTTAAACTAAAAGGATAACAAATGGCAAAAAATCTTTCTGCTGTTAATGAAACAATAACTAAGATACTAGCAAATGTAAATAATGATATTGAGGTACTTGTTATTTCACAATAATAACTAATATTTAAATGTTTTTTTGGATGCCATATATTTATTAAATCAAAAGGTACCCCAACAAGAATAAGTAAAAAATCAGAACAAGCTAAACTTGCTAAAAAATAATTAGTCTGATTATGGAGGGATTTTGTTTTGTTGATAACAAGAACTGTTAAAAAATTACCAATTGATCCAATAATACATACAGCCAAAAAAATAAATGATAAAGTTAATTGTATATAAAATATAGTAGGTTTAGACAATTCTTCATCAACGACTTCAGTACAATTTTGACTTGAACCAAGTGTATTAGCAGCAATCTTAAGTAAATGCGCAAAATTGGCAACCTTCTCATCATAACAATATTTTTCTAATTCTTCTATACCAAGTGAGTATGCAGATACATTATGGCCAGTACTATTAATAACATAATGTCCATCCATTCCAACTAACCTGAAGTCATTCATAAATTGTTGACTTCTTACCAGTAATTTAACATCTGGCACAAGAGAACACATCTGAAAAAATTATTTATAATATGATTTTACAAAATTTATTTTTATAACAAGTATTAAATAATTATTTTAAAGATTATAATACATAAACAATAATATATAAAGTTGTTTTATATAAAAATTTATAACAATGATTATTATGAATGATTTAAAATTTTATTTAAACAATTGTAAAAAAAAATTGATAACAAAAGGAATAAAATATTTTATTACTTTTATTTTCCTATTCTAAGCATCTTATCGTAAGGTATAATTTAATAATAATTTTTAAAAAAATGTTAAAAAATTTGTAACAAAAACATTTCTTTTAAATTTAAATTTTTTTATAAATAAAGATAAAACTTTTTTTAATTGATTAAATAAAATAAAAACATATTTATTTGAAGTGTTTTTTCAGATATAGAGATTAAAAAAGGATAATTTTATTTTGAAAAGTATTAAAAGTAGTTAAAAAGTACAAAAGTTTGGAAATGTTTACATGAAATAAACGTATTTTTAAAAAGATATAAAAATTGACAATTTATTTGTTTGCTTTTGATTTTAATTAACTTTTACAAATAGTAAAAATATTTAGTTGGTGAAAATGAATGTTATATTTAAAAATGAATGAATTGAAATCTTAAAAAAAGATATATTTATTTACATGAAAAATGTCAAATATAGTAGTGAAGGAACAAATTTTAATCAAAAAATAATAGATATAAAGTATCATTACAATAATGTGTATTAAAAACAATTTTATGTATTAATTTTTTGCACTTATCTATTGTTATTAAAACAATATACTTTTATAGTGATTATCAATTAAATTTTGACCAAACAACAAAAAAAATTAAAGAATTAATATATTTTTTATAATACTATAAAAAAAATAATGTTAAAATAAGAAAAAATTAAAAAATATATAACCCAATAAAGTGTTATATATAAAATTATTTATAGATATTTTATAAATAATTTAAAATTATTAAAAACACATTTGTATTTTACCAATAAATTTAAAGATTTTCTTTTTTTTTAAATACCAAAGTATTAATTTAAACTTTAAAAACTGTACTAAAATATATCAAATTTCAAAAATTATATCAATATCTTTAAAAAATTATTTACTAGCTTATTATTAAGAAAATAAATGTTTAACTTTAAATATTTAAAGTAATTTAATATCTCATATAAACAAAAAAAGTTAAAATTCATTATATATACATTGGTATTCCCTTTGTCAAAGGTAAGTATAATAATTAAAATACAAAAAAAAATTGTTCGTAGTTTATAAAAAGATTTTTATTCCATAAAAATTTTTAGTTATTATATAAGATCCACCGATATTTTTACTTTTTCATTTTTATGAAAGATAAGAAGTTATTTATTTATAAAAATAAAAGTTAAATAACATTTAAATTTATTATTTAAATAAGGAAATAAATGATAAATTATTAAAGATACGAGCATAATAAATTAATTAGTTTTTTTTTCTGATTTAAAAAAAAACATTGAAGGAAATTCTAAAAATAAGTACTTTTTTTATAACTGTAATATTTAATAAATATTGACGAAAAAGTATAAAAAAAGTTTTATTTATTACAAACAAAAACTTTTGCAAAAAATAAATTAAAATAAAATTTTTAATTTTTTTTTACTTGATTTTAAAAAAAAAAATTATTTTTTTTACAAAATATTAAGAAAAATAAACTTTAAAGGAATTTTATTATATGTTATTATCTGTATTTCAGACAAAATATACATTCTACAACAATTAAATTTTAAAAAAGTTCTACTAATAATCATAAATTAAAAGTAGATATATATTAAAGATAAAAAAATTTTTATAAAACCAAGTTATTGTTAATAATAATTTAGAAAATTGTGTTTTTTATAATTATTTATAAAAAAGTAAATTTATTTTTTATACATAAAGCAATTGCATAAAAAATTTAATACAACAGTAATATTTAAAAAAATTATAATGACACAATAATATACATTACATTTTTTATAAAATAAATATAATTTATCTATTTTTTATAAAAAAAAAAATAATAATTTTGGTATTTCATAAATTTCAATGTTGTTGATGTATTTAAAGAAAAAAAATAAATGTTATTTTATATTTTAAACATTAGTAGAATATGAATGTAAAAATTATCAAAAAAGTCACTTTAAAATATTAAGTAATAAATATTAAAAATTGTAATTTCAAATAGAATAATATATAATAAATTTAAAAAAAGGTAATATATGATACCTTTCCTTAAAATATTACATTTTTTTTAATATTTTTTATTTCTAAAGTATTAAAAGTTAAAAAAATAATATAAATACATAAGTGGTGTTTATTATGATCATGCAAAAAAAAAGATTAACTTTTTTTTATATAAAAATTTACTTTATTATAAATATATTATTAATGAATAAATTGACAGATATATAATACTTTTACACATCAAAAATTTTTCTTATTTACTATCATATAATAATACTTTACTACCTAACAATTATCAATATTCTTTCTTTAAAATAAACTCTCATGATTGTTCTATTGAAATGATGTGTGAAGACGAAATACTTGTAATTGAGTATACAATATATTATCTTTAACTAAAATTTAATTTTGATTTTAATAATCTTTAAAGTAACTATTTCGTAGTATCTTTTATAAGTATTGTTTATTTTTTAGTTTTTTAATCAAAGATTTTAAAAATTTTGATTAATAAACACAAATAAATAAAACATATGTGAAATATATGTACATAACAAACGAGGAATTAGTGGTGGATAATTAATAACATATTTCATTAAACTTCCTTCTTAGATTTTGTATTTCGTTTTTTTTTTAATTTCTTTTTTCATAAATATGATAAACCAAAGTTATTACGAATATTAAATAGCTTATCTTTTTATTTTACATTATAATTTATTTGTAATAAATTAATAATCCTACACATAAAGTATCACGCATTGGCATGAAAGCCTTAAAATATTAATTATGATTTAAAAAAAAACCAATTGAAACGATAGTGTTTTTTTTTTAAAATTATTAGCTAAAAACAATTTATATTATTACAGTAAATAAAGAAGGATTACTTCATGTTAGTTGTTACATTTATTATTGAAATATATTACTATTAAAATATACATTCAAGAAAAAATATACAACATTTAAGATCAACATTGATCGTACATTCTTTTAATTTTATACAAAAAGTTTTATTAAACACATATGAAAACATTTAGTATGCCATTCATTATTAATTAGTAAATACATAACATAAAAATCAATCATTTTGTTAACATAAAAAATGGAGAAAAATAACTTTTATAAAAAAATTAACAACGTTTGCTACATTTCAAAAGATTTTTTTTTTTAAAATCACATACAATATTAGTAAAAAGAATAATATAGTAGAAAAAAATGCTTTCTTACAGTAACTTTTTATAAAATATCTAAAAATTGTTTACTAGTTAATAAAAAAAACATTATATCATATGAAAAAAACTTTTAAATTTTCAAAGTTTTCCAATAGCATTTATATTTTACAAAAAAAACATATATATATATTTTTTAATCAAATAAATTGAAAAAAAATTTTTTTCTAACATCCGTTTGATGTAATCAAAAGCAAAAAAAAATATTTTTTAAAAAATAAAAAATTACTAATATAAATTTATAAAATAAACAATGTATTTTAATTTTTAAATTAAAATATGTTACAAAAATTATAAAATCTTATATTTTTATATAATAGAAAATATTTAAAAATTTCTTTGAAAATTAAAAATATTATAAATGTGACTTGTAATTAATAATGTACAGGAAAGTCTTATGCTTAAAAAAATAAAAAAATATATATAAAAAATATAAAAATTTAAATGCTTTTCCCAGTCGAACTTATAAAATAAAGAAAAAAAAACTTTTTAATAATTTGTCATTTTTTTTATTATTTATGTATATATTTATAAAAAATAATCTAGCATAACTTTTAGAAGAAATATTTTTGTAAGTTTATATTTTTAACTTTAATATTAATTATTTATTATATTGAAATGTCTCATTAAAAAAAATATATGTAGATAATATTTTTTTTATTAATTTGAAAATAAAATGTATCTAAAATATATAACTTATTCATTTTGTTGTTTTATCATTTCATAAACATTACATTATATAAATTTATACTTTATTCAATATATTTTTTTCAAAGTTATAAATAAGAAACCAAATTTTTTTTATACCTAAGTCTTAATTACAAGTGCATAAAAATAAATTGTAATCCATTATACTTATTAAACTATTTATTGAAATTTCCCTCTAAATGATTTTACTACATATTCATCCATATACATAATTAATGATAATAAATAATTTAACTTTAATTAGATTTCATATCAATTAAACTGATGACAAATCTATTTCTACGTTTTATTACAAATTACCATAACATTAAGTTAAGTTTAAAATAAAAAATAAAATATAAAAATTATTATTATATACTATTACAGTTAAATGCTAAAAAAATCAAATTTAAAAAACTCCAAATAATTAATTGTAGTTACATTTCTACAAAACAAGTTTTGATTTTGCCTTCTCTTTACATATTTCCATTTCTTTTTTAACTATATCCATTAATTGATTCAAGGAAGTTGGTGCCATTTTTAAATACTTTTTCCCTCTAACCACATTCATTGTAAAGTGATCAGGAGCTATTTCACAGACAAAACTTATTAAATCCATACATTGTTCTAAAAAAGAAATAATTTATTAATAAATATATCAAAAAAAAAGAAGTTTCTTACCTCTATTTATACTTTTCATACTATAAATAAGTTTATCCATCAACTCATCAACAGCAACTGAAGTACATCTCTTAATACCATAATAAGCAGAAACATGCTTTAAAAAACTTTTTTCTAATTTTTCTAACTTTCCTTGCCTTGCCTCATTTTCAGGATCCTTTGACATTGCCATTCTCTTTTTATGTTCCTCTTTTAATTTGATTCTTTCTAATAAGGATAACTTCTTTCCAGATTGGATTTCTTGTTTTTGTTCCTTAAATTTAGTTGGAGTCAATGGTATGGATCCCTTCTTATTTACTAATAAAGCTTTCTTCTCAGGACTTCTTAAAATTTCTACAGTCTTCAAGACACTTTCTGGCAATCTTAATGGTGATGTTTCTATAGAATCAAAGTAATCCTTAACAGTCTTCTTTGTTACATCATCATTTATTATTGCTGGTTTTGGTAATTCAAATTCAGGTACATCATCAACCCCCTCAACAACAAAATCAGGATGGAATCTTTTTAATTTACTCCTATCTTCAGGAGATAAAAAAATTCCTTTTGTCTTTAAGAATTCATCATGTTTATCCAATAAAAAGTTATACAAAAAGTATTTAAAAATTTTTCTTCTACATATCAATCTCCATGGTTCCAATCTAGGTTGAGTAATAGGTTCTATTTGATTTTTAACAGGTGTACTAAGTAATTTTTTTGTTGGAGACCGTCTTGAGGTTCCCTTCATTGGAGATATTAATTTTGTTGGTGTATAATCAATCTTAGGAGGCTTAGTTCTTGGAGGAGTTGATGGAGTATAATATCCTGTAAGATCATCCTCAAGATTAGGCTCTATAATATATTCTTCCTTGTTTGACTTATGCTTAAACATTCCAAGAGGATTATAAGGCTTTTCAAGTGTAATTTTGTATGATTGTTTATAAAGATATAATATTTGGGCATAATGTTTTATTAAAACAGCCTTATTCATCTTCTTTTTAACAGATTCAATAACATCATCTAAGGCACTTCTTTTACTATGGGACAATTGCAAGGCAAGTATATTGTCAGTTGACTCAAATATTGACAGTAATTTTCTTAAATAACTTGGAAGTTCCTTGTCATATACATCCTTAATTTCTTGATTTAATCTATCAGCTTTGCTATATGACTGCAAATTTAATGGCCTATCAGCAACTTCATAATCTAAATCACTTTCTGGTTTGGGCTTTAAATTGTTCAATCTATCAACAAATGAAGTTGATGATGACGAGGCAGGGAAAGGAAGTGTCCTTTTAACTATAGCACTTTTCTTTGGTGATAACAATAAAGTTTTCTTCTCCATAACTTTAGCAGCCTTGATAGCATTTCCTTGCTCAACAAGTTTTTTAATATTGCTTTTCTTAGCTAGCAATTCATGATACTCCTGTAAATTTTTAACATTCTTCTTTAATTTTGCTTTAACGGCTGCTGAAAAAGGTGCGACAAAAAGTTATTGACAAAAAAAGAAAAACTTACAATTCGTTTTTATCAATTGAGTCATTTGTTTAATTTTTTCTGTAGAAGATACTCCTTCCAAAGAAACTTTTGTATCTTGGACATTCTTTTTAGAAAACGGACTTGGTTCACCAACATTTTTTGATATCAAATCTTCTTTTTCTAAAACTTCCTTATCATCCTTGACAATCTCCTTCTCAACAATTGTTTTTTGGTCCATCTCAATTAACTCACTAGTCTCTTCCTCCACAATTAATTCAGACTTTTCTTCAGAAATTTTTGGTAAACTTATCTCCTCCTCCTTATTATGACAGTCAAATTTGATACATCGACGAATGGATTTAAGCTTGGTATTAATAGTAGTAATCTTCTCGACTTTCTCTGGAGTTGGTTTTTTGACAGGTGAATGTGATGGTTCAGGGGTGGAGGATCTTTTCAAATCAGAGACACTTGAAGATACTAAAGATTGCCCCTCATCATGAATCTTCTTCTGATTATTACGTGTTTTTTTTTGAGCCTAAAAAAAATATATATATATAAAAGTATTAAAAAAAAGAAAAACTTACATAAAAATAACCTGAAATTTTAGACTGAGTACCAGGTTGTTCATTATTAGACGAAGTGACTGATGAAGCTCTAGTTGAGACAGGCATAACTAAATACACAAAATATGACAATTATTAAAACTGATAAAGAATATTTATACTGAAAGAGAAAAAAAAAATTACAAACATGTCATTAGAAAATAGTGATAAAAAAATGTCTAATGATATGATAAGTCAAAAATTATTAATAGATTATTAAAATTTGTGGTCAAAAAGCAGGTAATAAAATCATTCCAAACAAGATACGATCCTAGACAAGAGTCACTAGAAGGAACAGTAAAGTATTAACACGTTAATGTATGAGACGTAAGTTAATCTTTAGACAATTAACATTATATAATCTAGATATAATAATTCTGATATTAAAAATATGGCCAATCAAAAAAAAAAAAATTCACAATCAACTATTGTATTTTTAACTTTCCCGCTATCACTAGCAAAAGTGCAAGTGATGATAAGAAAAGTAACTAAAGGGCAATATTAATAATAATTTATTAAATAACATAGAATAAAATTTTTGTTAAATAGTGAAAGGCCTTAGAACAATGCAAGTTTATTTATGGCGGTTAAGTTATTTATTTGTATAATGTTTATACTTTTGTCTATTAACCCCTAACTATATTTGTGTAATTCATTTTTCCTTGAATTAAAAGTTGTTTACTGTCTAGTTTTATATAAGATTACAATGGAAGTTAATTTTTTTTATCAGATCAAATTTTTAGCTTGTTTTGATAACGTCATTCAACTAGGATGTTTTGTTATATTTAAGATTTATAAATGGGAAAAAAAATCTTGTGGTCAATTAAAATAAATAAATAATGTTAACTACATTTTTTTTAAATTAAATAACTTCATTATATATGTATTTCAATATCAATATTTAATAGAAATAGTGGTAAAATAAGATCATGGTCAAGAGGAATAGTATGATTTTATATTTAGAATAATGTCATGGAAGAAGGTAATCTTAATAGATGAAAATGTGTTAAGTACTTCTATAATTAACAATTTTATATTAGTCAATTCTTTTATCATCTATATAATATATATTGTAAATGTATCAATTTTTATGGAATCTTTTTATGACAAAATTAATTTTATTTCTTTCATTTATTATACTCTTAAAAACTGTCAACTGTGAGGACAATGATAAACATTTTATTAGAGGAAGAGGGCATGGTTCTATTTCTAAAGTATCTATGACTTCGTTACTATCCTCTGAAACAGATGATGTTTTTGAAGATGTTAATTTAGATAGGAGAAATCAATATAATACAAATAATGAAAATTTAGACAGTGACAAATTAAGTAGCATGATTAATTTGACAGAACAAAAGGTATATAACTTATTTTTATATTATTTATTTTTTTTTAGATTACTATAGGGCCTTCAAAAATAATTAGACCTAATATTATATTAACAAATAATGATGATACACCCAAAGAGATTGAGTCAAGTTTATTAAATTTATCTGGTTCGCTTAAAGTTCCTACCAAGTCACCAAAATTTTGGAATCGTTCAACTCCTTTGAAAACTTTGATTATGCCACATTCAATAGTTGAAAGAAAAAATCAACAAAAACAACCTGAGGCAAATGAAGATTTAACGGATGAAGAAGTAATGGAATTGACAAAATATGTTGAAAAATACATTTCTAATTCTAATTTTAGGGATTATATGAAAAATAATTTACAATCAGAAACTCTTTTTGTTACTGATCACCCTTCTTTAACAACAACAACAAAAAAAGTACCTCCAACAACGATGGCACCGTCCACTACAATCACTACTACAATTCCACCTCTAATTAATAAAAAATTTCGTACCAATCCAACATCTAAAGAAAAATTAAAACAATTTAAGGAGCAGTTTAATAAATGGCTAGATGAGTTAAGAAAAAAAGCTTCAAATATTTCTAAAGGAATTGAAATAAAGGATAGTCCTAATCCTACTATAAATGAAAATTTTGTCCTAAAATCAAATTCAACATTTTTACAAAAACCAAACTTGGTGGAGACCTCTATGGTAAGTGTTAAAATTCTCCAACCAGGCTACTTGAATGTGTTTGTTGATTCAGAAGTTCCAAATAAAAAATATATTAATATGTCTTCAACAATAACTTTAATTCAAGATATGGGAAAGAATATTCTTGTAGATACGGGGATGCCTTCAATTGATGTATTAGGAAAAAAATCAACAAGAATTGAAATATTAAGAAAGTTAAATGAATTATTACTATCTCCTAATGATATTCATTATGTTATAATAACAAGCTCCCAAATAGATCATATAGGAAACTTAAATGAATTTGGAAATGCCATAATATTTCAAAATAATTTTATTTTTGATCAAAAAAAAGGTGCTTTTACAATTATGAACATTAAAAATAACGATTACCTCATTACTCCTAATGTAAGGATAACCAAAGGATATGGAGAAAATATTAATGTTATCGTAAAGAGTTGTAAAAATTTTAAAGAAATAGTTTCTATTACAGGTGATCATTTCATTAATGAGTATGACATTTTTAATCCTAATTTGTGGAAACCTTTCTCGAGTAATGTTGAAGTTCAAGAATATTTTAGAAAAAAAATTTTATGTAGTACTGATTGGATTGTCCCTGGACATGGTAATATTTTTAAAGTTGACATCAAATTTAAAGAACGCTTTTGTTAATATTATTAATAACTTTTATTAAATTAATAAATTTTTATTTGTTTTCATTAAATGGTGTTGCTACATTATTCGTTTCTTCTGATAGTCCCAGTGTCAAGACAGAGATAAGTTTCTTTGCAGAGTGCCCATTATTTATTGCAAAAACAATAGCTTTAACTTGACTTTCTGTAAAAGATAAGCCAATATTTGTAGCAGTATCTAGGATTACTAAACATTTTACTTAATCATTAAAAAGAAAAAAAACTTACCATCTAAAGTATATTTGGATATACCTGAAAATTCTGCCATAATAAAAAGTTTTGACAAATATTAGGAAAGTACTTTATTTTAACAAACAAAAACCATTGAGAGACAACATCTTTCCAATTTGTGAACGAATAAAACTTATCTGTTCTTTAATATTCATAATATTTTAATAATGGAGAAGAATGATGATTCAGAGTACCTGGCACCAGTTGGAAGTCGAATTTTGTTACATGAAGAAAGACTTGGTACAATAAGATATGTTGGAAAGCTAGACAATAAAGATGGAATTAGGTATGGAGTTGAGTTAGATGAAAATATTGGAAAACATAATGGTGAATTTGAGGGGAAACGATATTTTCAAACACAGTATGTTTTTAATTATATTATTTAATCTTGGATTTTTTTTTAGAAAAACAAAATCAGGTGTTTTTGTATGGCCTAAAGATGTAAAACATCCCTGTGATTTGATATCAGTAATAAAAAATAAGTATACTTCAATAATAAATGATAGTAATGGAATAATTAAAACAATGAAAGGAAAAGAAGTTAAAATATTAGTTGATAAAGATGTTACAGAGGCATTATGTGATATTTATAGTCTTGAAAGAATTAGTCTTGAAAAAGTTCCTGTTGGTTTTATTAATGAAGAAGATATTTTATCAAAGAAATACTTTCATAAATGTAAAACATTATTTATAAAACAATGTTTACTAACAAAATGGAGTGACTTATTTAATATTTTAAAAGTATTTCCAAAAGTTGAAGAGTTAAGTGTTTTTGGAAATGTATTAGATGATCTTTCCCTTCAATTGTCTCTTGAAAAAATTGAAAATTATAGGGAAATTGTTAAAAATATTCGTGAATTTTCTGTTGGTAATTGTTCTTTAAATCAGAATTGTGTTAATATTATACCATTAATTTTTGAAAATCTTACTTCACTTGTAATTGCTGTAAATCCTATTAATACTTTCTGCCCATCAACAAAAGGAAATTTAGAATGTTTGAAGAAGCTTATCCTAGATGAATGTGTTGTCCATGATTTATCATTATTAAAAGAAGGTTTATTAAAACTTCCAAATTTGGAAGAAATATCTTTGATACGTTGTCAAGTTGAAAATATTCCTGATGATATTTATAAATATTTTCCTTCATTAAAATCAATGCATCTCAAATATAATGATATTGACAATTGGAAACTTCTTAATAATATTAAAAAAATACCATTGTTAGAATTTTTAGAAATAGAATTATCTAGATTACCAAAATATAATAATGGTGATGATGTATTGGATTTCGTAATAGCAAAATGCCCTAATATTAAAGCTATTAATAAGCATACTATTACTGGTACAGAAAAAAGTAAAGCAGAAGTAATCTTCTTAAGAGATATACCAGAAAATGATCCTAATCACGTGGAAGATATACAACGTCTCAAAAAAATCTACACTGATATTGTTTCATCAACAAGAAAAGATAGAGATTTTACAAAAATGAAGTTAGGTTCAATAAAAATTGAAATAATCAAAGATTCTTCATCTTATATAATGACAGTTCCATTATCATTAAATTTTAAAACAATAATACAAGGAGCTTCTAAAAAATTGTCTTTCTCTAAACTTTCTATTAAATCTATTAACATTGAAAATAATAATGAAATAATTAATGTAGAAAAAAAATTATTTAATCAAAACTTAAATGATTATTTATATAAAATTAATGAAAATGAAATTATTAAAATAATACTATTGGAATAAAATATTGTATAACAGTAAAATTTTATGTTATTTTTAACCGGTAATATGTATCTTTATATGCATTATCAAAATACTCTTCATCAAATACTTTTAAAACATTCCAACCATCTTTAATTTCATTATAAAAAAGATTAATATTATAATTGGTAGAACATCTAATTATCTTTCGATATTTTTTTGATTTTTTTATAATTTTTTTCCAAACTTTATGATACTTCTTACATTGACAATGCTTCCAATAGGTTTTAAAAAATTTAACACAATCAAAAGGTTTATAATTAAGGCAACAAACACTTGCAAAGACAGACATTTTTTCTGGAATCGTTACTGGTTGACATGCATGTGTAACAATATATCTAATATTAGGCATTTTCATAAGAAAATTTTTATCTAACCATTGAATTTTTGAAATATTAAGATAAATTAAATTTGGTAATGATGTACTTATTTTTTCAGCTAATTTTTCATCTATTTTACTTATTCCACTTACACTTAACTTGGTAATAGAAGGGGGTAATGATTCTAAAAGTTTAACAAAAGTATAGTCAATAGCTGTTAAATTTTCTCTGTTATTTTGATTTAAATTACATATATAATTAAAAGTACATTTGAAACTTGTTAATTCTTTAAGACTCATTAACTCTTCACAAATATCCATTTTTTCAATATTTTTAATTGAAACTTGATTAAAAGATCTAATAACATGTTCATATACATGAAAATTACAGACTAAAATTTTTAAATTTTCCATTTGTTTAAATAGAGACTTAAATTTTTTTAAAATATTAAATGAATCCCCATTTACTTCAAAAAAATAAATTCTTTTTAAAAAATTTTGAGAAATAGCATTTGGAATGTAATGCCAAAATGAACCATCTTCACCCCAACATTTCAAACCAATCTTAAATTTAGTTGATTTCTGAAAATTTATTATACTCTCAACATTACTCCATTGTTTTTTATTTAAATACTCAACAAAGTCAATGTTAACTTTTAATGAATAATTATCAGGAAGGCATTGAAAAAAATACTTAAAAAATTCTGTTCCTTCATTAAAATTATTTCTTATATTAATACTTTCAATATTTTTAAATCCCTCAAACATATTAAAAGTTGGAAAATTAAAAGTTGAGTATTCAATATTGAAATCCTCACCATAAGGTTTGATATTAATATCTAATTTAACATTATTATAACAATTAATAGAGTTAATAAAAGATATTAAAAATTTTTCAAAAAAATGATAATAAGATTGAATTTTAATATATAAATCATTTGTACATTGTAGTAGTAACATATTAAAATCTGAAGAAATTCTATTTAAAGCCAAATTATATTCATTATTTAAGTTTTCATACTGAACTGGCATTCCATAAAGTAAGAAGTCAAATGTTATTTTACTAACTTTTTTTGAGTTAAATTTTTTAGGAATTGACTCATACTTGTAACAACCATTTTTAATATCTAAAGTGATATAAAGTGCATCAGAGGGTACTTTTTCACGGTGTTTTAATTGTTTTATAGCATTATTTATACCTTTTGAGGTATAATTTAAATTCATAATATCTTGATCCATTAAATTTGAAAGAATTTTTTTTAATATACGCTTATTATGAAAAGCTTTAAGCATATCTTCGTAATTTAACATTATCTGTAAATATTATAATAGAAAAAATAAAATAAAATACATGAAAATAATGAGAAGATTGTAAGAAAACATCAAATTAAACTATATGAAAGAAAATTAATTGACAAAAAAAGTATTAAAATGATTAAGAAAAGATCTTTATAATTAAATGAAGAAAAATAAATATTAATCAGATAAATTTTTAAAAAATATTTTAATAGTTTCATAGCGAAAATATACCAAGGTATATAATTAGTCATAAATTGCTATTAGATAAATATGTGAAAAGACATTTGAAAAGTTATCATAGTTCAAAGTATATAATACATAATATGAAAATATTTTTAATTTTTAATACTTTTATTTTTAGATAAAATTTTTTAACAAAAAAAAGGAAAAGTGTGCTAACTACAAATAAATTAAAATAATATTTCATGAAATCCATTAGGTTATTATAATAAAACTATAGTAAAATTTTTATTATTATAAATCTTAGTAAATGTGATTAGGGAGATCGTTAAAAAATAAAGATTTTTAATTGAAACATTTAAAAGTATGATTCACTTTATAAGAAGAAATTTGATATTTCATGATTGTTTTTCATTATAACAATTATATTGAAATTAAAAAAATCTTTATACACATGTTTGTACTTTTCTTTTCTATAACTTTTTAATCAGTCAAACTATTTATTAAATCTTTTTCTATTTATTTTTGTAATTATAAAAGTGACAAAAAAATATTTTTAAATATAATTTTTTATAATAAAGCAAATATAAGAAAAAATTGTTATAAGTGACATATGATTAATTTTTTTAAAGTTTTTTTTTTAATTTTATTTTCTCTATTCATTAATCAGAAATTGATCCATACTTCGTTGAAGTTTGGTTAACATTATTGGTAATATTTTAGGTAGTTCCAAAGTTGTTAACAATACTAGCAAAATTCTTTTATTTTAAAATTTTTTTAATATATCTTTTGGTAATAATGACAGTGTTTTAATGAAACATTTTAAAATCTATTGGTCACGGGTCTTATTTAAATCACGAAGATTATTTAAAAACTTTTCTGGTGTTAATATTTGATCAGAACCAATAATAATTTCCCATGGTTTTTTAGTTTGTGTAACTTCATATGCTGCTCTTATCTCAGAATAGGTAACTCCACCAATTATATAAACTATAAGTCTAGGTCCAGTTCTGTATTGTTGATTTTGAGCACGTTGATTATGCCATTGTCCATAACGAACGCTAGTTGCAGCACGATATGGTTGATTTGCCTGACGACCATTAAGGAATGGAAAATGTTTTGCATCCAACTTATCATCAACTGCATCTTCAAGAATATCTTTTATCACTGGAACCCATCGAGAACTTTGATAAAAAGTTTCATCACGTCTTTCCTTTCTACTTGGTTGCCAAACTTTTTTCTTTCCTTGATCTATTGTTATATTAAAGCCAAGTTGTGAAGCATTTGTTATTGTTTCTTTTTCACTTAAACTAATATTAGCATGTTGAAGAAGTTTATTTAAAGTTTCATCTGTAATTCCATTTCTTGTTGTAATATAAAGAAGTATTAATCTTAATCGATCTTCTAATCTAACACTTGGATCAATAAGAAGTGGAACCATTAATTTCATTGGATCTTTAATTCTTTCCCCATCAATATCCATTCCCATAGCTAAATCTTGTTCAACTTTACATAATTTATCAACACCACTTTGATATCTTTTCATACACTCTTCAGCTAAATGAAAATGTGTACTAAATTTATTTAATTCTTTCTGGTATTGAGGCATCTTCTTTATCATTAGACTTAAATCTTTAATACTTTTAGCATCACTAGGCATCTTCTTATGTTCACTAAACTTTTTTAATCCTTTTGTTACTTCTTGAGAAACAACAGCAATATGTTTATGTCTATTATCAACCCAAAGATCGTCATTCTCATCTAATAATACTTCTTTATCAACACTCTCCCCTCCACCAGTTTCATATCTATAAACATCATTTTCAATACCAAGAAGATCATAACACATAGCTTGAAGGGTTAATTCATGTAATATAGGAGAAATACCATCAAAACCTCTATCAATAATAAGTAATTGAGATCTTCCTTTTTCAGCACCATCACCCATTGATGGATTATCAGCTTTGTATGCATCTAATTTAGCAGCAACCATTTGAGCTAACTCAACATTTCTTTCAAAATCAGATCTATATCTAACTGCAGGATACTCTCCTAATGTAGCACAAACAGTAGCTATTTGTTCTGCAATCCTTTCAAGATTAATACTTAATTGTATTTGTTTTTCAGGTGTATAATATAAAAAGAAGGTATCTGGTGAGTCAAGAGTATAAACTTGACTTTCATATGGAGTAAAAGCAATATTAATTTCTTTTAATGTCTTTATATATCTAGCAGCAGAACTTTTACTTAACTGTGAAAATAATGTATCATTACATGCTTCAGTAAAAAAGACATGTGCACGTCTATATTGCATTCTTATTGTGAAATCTTGTACCAACTTATCAATACTATCTTTTGTTGGTGTTATAAGATAAATAGCATCAAGATTAGTTAATGGTTCACGGCGTTTATTAATATCCTCTACTATTGTTATTCCTTCATCCATAATATCATGCATCTTACAACATGCTGATAACATTTTCATGGAGAGACGATCAACTACCAAAACATTCCATCCTTCCTGTTTTCCAGTCTTTCTTAAGGGACGAATTACGTCATTAACAATTTCTAAAAAATAATTAATCTTAATTGATAAAAAATCATTTTAATTATAATTTTTTTAAATAAAAATATTTAACAAAAGTACAAATGATTAAGCATAGACACGTGTCAAATGAATATATTTATTATAAAATATTTTATCAAAAATACTTACTATCTCGTACAGTTACTTTTAAAGCCATCTTTTTTATTGGTTACTTCATTAAAATAATATTAAGAATTCATATATAAAAAAATAGCACAATTTTTGAGAGAGAAAAAAAACTGAAAATATAAAAATGAAACTATTAATTATTTAATTTTTAATAAAATGTTAACAGTTGAATTGTCGATAAATATAAAAAAGTTTTACATAGAGTAGGAAAAAAATAAATAAATATTGAATTTTTAATAGGAATTAAAATAGGAAAAGTTAAACCATAAATAGTTAAAATATACAACTTGGATAAAAATATAAAATATAAAGTTATATATATAAAATTTAAAGGAAAACATAAAAATTTGTAGATATACACATCTATACATATTATTATACTGCTTTAATATATTATTTCTCTTTTCTCTCTTACACATCTTTCCAATATATAATATTTAGTTTGTGTAGACCAATACGGAGGCATGTCCTTTTTGCTTAAAACATCATTTGAGTAAGTAATAGAAGAAATATAAAGTATTGGAAAAAAAAACATAGAATGAAGAAGAAAAGAGTAATATATAATGATATTTGAAGAATGAAAATGTTAAAGTTTTGTTAGAATAAACAATATATGATAAATAAAGTTCAATAAAAATAGAAAATATATAATATTTAATGTGCCATAATATTGATAATCCTTAATATATATATATACTTTTATATGAATAAATAATTAATTAAAATAAAATAATAACTTAAAAATAAACTATATATTTAAAAATGAATAGACATATATATTGTTAATTTATAAAACAATAAATTAAAAAAAATACTTACTTTATTATTAAAATGTTATAAAAATAAAAAGACAAATATAGATATTTATTTTTATGAGTATAAAAATAAAAAGCATATATGTATGTATTGTGAAGAAATGTTTAATTGTAACAGAGAAATAAATAAAATACTATATTTTTTAGAAAATGGCTAAAAATTAGTTAACTATTAGCATAAATGAAAATGTTTATTTGAGGGATATATAAAATATCTGAATAGCAAATATGTATACGCATTATTGGTATATAAAAATGATTATTATAATATTTATATTAATTAAATCATACATTTCAAATATAAATATAGATATTAATGATGTTTCAAATGACACAAAAATATTTTATTTATCATAAAATAAATCAATTGCAAAATAAATTTTATAAAAAAATGTAATAGACAAAAAAACTTTCACATTTTTTTTATTTTAAAAACAATATATAGTTTTATAAAATACTTAATAATTTATAAAACATTAATAATTATTATAATCGTTAATAACTATTGTCATCGAATATTGTAAAAAAAAATTTTATATATATTTCTCTAGATAAAGTTTATTATAGCAAACAAAAGTTGATTTAAAAAGTTAGTTTCATAAAAAGTTATACAAAATAAAATAATTGTAGATAAACAATATTTTAAACAAAAGGAAATTTAAAGTCAAATAGAAAAAAATAATCTCCAAAAAATCTTTTTATATGCTTAAAAAATTAATCGTGACTTGGACTACTATCTTTATCATTTTCACGAGACGATGAACGTCTGTTTGAACTCCTTGAATCATGTCTATCATTTGATGATCTTGAGTCTCTTTTCTCATCAACTGATGGAGAACGAGATCTAGAACCAGAATGTCTGTCATCAATAGATTTACTTCTACTTCTTGAATAATCCCTACTTCTACTTCTAGTTCTTCTTGGTGACAGAGAACGCTTTACCGGTGAAGTACTTCTTGAATGAATTGGACTCCTAGAACGGGAACGAATTGGACTTCTAGAACGGGAACGGATTGGACTTCTAGATCGAGAGCGTATTGGACTACGAGATCTTGAACGTCTTCTTTTGTAAGAAGGTGATCTAGAATAAGAACGTGAGCTGAAAAATAATAATCATATGCCATTCAATATAAATTATTTGTATCCTTATATTAATATAGTAAAGATTCAAAAATCTTTCTATATATGTATTTCTGTAACTCGGGTTTTCCCAGCATACCGGCCCCAATACAATTTTAAGGTTTTAACGGAACACAGCCAACATACTACATAGCACTTTTAAACCTTTTACAACAGCTCCTAAATCAGAAAAAAGATGTGCTTTTTTTTCAAAAAACAAACAGCTAAAGTAATGAACCGGGTTTGCATACAGGAAAATACATGTATATAAATGTATAATAAGGTAAACGGCAATACGCAGATATCGGAATCAAAAATGACAGCGACACTCAGGAACCACCGCTTTCTGATAATATATTTTTAAATTACATTAATTGTCGTCAGAAAAAAATAAATAATAATCACATTTTCTGACACTCATATTTATATCATAAATAAAGGCTCAGTTAATTATTGTATTTGGGAAAAATAATCAAAAAAAAAAATAAAAATTTTGAACTTACCGGCTTCTTTCACGACGCCCACGTCCATAACCACCTCTTGGTCTTTCGTCTATTGGTCTTTCATAACGTGCTAGGGAACAACGTATGCTCCTACCATCAACCCTTCTTCCATCACACTTGCTTGAAGCATACTCAGCATCTCTTTTATCATAAAATCTAACGAAACCAAATCCTTTGCTTTGTCTAGTATTTCTATCTCTTGGAATATGAATATCTCCTATCTCTCCATATTTATCAAATAGTCTTCTCAATTCATGTTGAGTTGTATTGTAAGATAAATTATCAACCTAAATTTGGAAAAGTTTAAAAAAATAAGAATAAAAAAAAAGTTACCTTGACTGAATATAAACCAGAAATATTTGGTGGACCTCTTCTTTCACCCATCTTTTCTTAAATATTTTTCTAAATCAAAGAAACTAAAATAAAAAATTAATTATTATTTAATAAAGTGTTTCATTAAAATAGTATAACTTTAAAATTAGTATCATGTAAAATATATAGCAAGAAAAAAAAACATATACGCATATTAAGAAGATACAAAGCCTACAAATAGACGATAAAAGTTACGCATTATTAAATAATACATACTGAGAAAAGTAAAGTAAACGACCTCCTTTTCTAATGCTCAATGTGCGCCTCCTTTTATTATAACAAATCTGACAGAAGACGCCACTCTCTCTCTCTTCAGATATGATGAAAAGCTTCATTAATAGATTGCTAGCATTATTTATTATATCTTGATATAACCAATAAATGATATATTATAAAGATTTAAGTTAGAAGATACATGATTATTGACTGTCAATATGTCTTGGTAGTGAAATACTTCTAGTAAATATGATACCGGAAGATGTAAATTCCCTAACATTTCGTTTCATTAGTCTATTTGAATATATGATAAATAGTACAAAAAATATTTTGATGGCATTATACGTAGAAAATATGTAACAAGTAGAAATTGATAATTATTATATCAAAATATAAGGAATCAAAAAAATTAAAACTACTTTTTAATCATAATATAATAGACCAAATGAATATTTAGCGAATTACTGTTAATTTATCAAATAAAAATGTGCTCTAAAATTAAAATCTAATTTTGTAATAATACTATTCCATGTAATATTTTTACTTCTATAGTTGTTTACACAATATTAAGTAAAAATTTCTAAATTTTTTAACAAGACAATTTTAGAAAATTTCTCCATAATTAGTAAGGTAAATTTTTAAAAAATAATATTTTGTAATATTAGAATAGGAAATAAGTTTTAAAAAATATTGTCAAAGTAGGGAAAATAATCTTTAAAAGTTTTGTAAAAAGTTTGCGCTATTTAAAATAAGTTTGCGTATGCATTGTTCCAATTTTTCTTTATAAGATAGTATAATTATTAAATAATAATCCATTCCCTGGAATTTAAGTTAGAAATCTTACTATAAATTTTGTTGTAGAAGAAAAGTTTCTATTTTTTTTGATTTCAATATGAATTATATAAGCTTATTTTCAAGAAGTCTTCTAAAACAAGGTATTCGAAACTTTAATGATGCAAATAAAGTTGTTTATTTAACACATGTTCAATGGATTACAGGAAAAGGTTGGTTTTGTAAGTCAATTTATCATATAACTTCTTAAATTAAGGACAAATAGAGAAATATTTTAGTAAATTTGGAAAAATACAAGATGTATCGTTATTTTTTGACCCAAAAACAGGCCTCCATCGAGGTTACGCTTCAGTAGAATTTGAAAAACGTACAAGTGTTGAGGAAGCAATGAAAAGTGGACCTCATGTTATTGATGGATCCATTATAAATGTTGAATTGACTGTTCCTAATTTTAAAGATTCTAAAAAATTCAAGACTGAAGCTTTTTAGTATAGTACATTTTTATGGTTTTAATTATTTTAAATTGTTTTCTTGTGTTTTGAAATGCTATTAAAGAAATTTTATGTAAATTTATTCTTTTTATCAATAAAAAGAATTTATTTTGGAATTTTCAACGTCAATAATTTATTATTAATATAGCAATATTTTATGAGGAATTAATGTAAATGTATACTACACCAATTTTTTGATGTATCAATTGTAAATTTTTAATTTAATTACAATATCTTGGCTTAGAACTTCTTCTACTGGTACAAAGGTTAAAAAAGTTACAAATCTACTAAA
The DNA here is from genome assembly GCA_029582065.1 of Strongyloides stercoralis. Taxonomy (NCBI): domain Eukaryota; kingdom Metazoa; phylum Nematoda; class Chromadorea; order Rhabditida; family Strongyloididae; genus Strongyloides; species Strongyloides stercoralis. The sequence goes on along the minus strand of CM055866.1, from coordinate 5,069,465 downwards.
TTCAAGTTTTATCTATTTATTTTTATTGAATTCAAATATTAATTATTATAATTATATTTTTTTTTATATAGTTGAAATTATAATTATTATTTTTCTTTGTACAAAAAATTTTTCTTGGCAAACTTCTAGATATTGTAATTCTTTTTTAAGAAAAAATGTTATTACTTTTATTTTTATACATAATTGTGTAGATTTTTTTTATTTTTATATGTATTAGTCATCATTATTTTAAATTAATTTTTTTTATTTAGTCTTATTTTTAGATTTATTTGAAAATGAAATTAATTTGCAAACTTTTAAATCAAGTTGCTTCTACAAGTAATTCTACTGGTAAAGCAATTCTACTTAGAAAAATTCCATGGTTTTCTGGTTCAAAAGAAATTAAAGATGCACTTAAGGATTACGGTTATGTAGAAAAAGTTATACTTTTTGAAAATAGTAGCTTTGTTACACATTCAGAAAATGCTTTAGTTGTATTTGAAAATAAAGATTCAGCTAAAAATTTACTTAAAAATAAAAAAATCAAAGTGGATGGATTTGATGTTTCTGTACATGAATATAAGAATGATAAGAAACAAAAATAGTTGTTATATTTTTTATTTTATAAAATTTATTATTCATAAATGAGATTTATGCTTTTTTAGAAACCCTGAGTATTCCAAACAGGTGCTACATATGTTTCATAGGCAAATTCTTCTTTGTGTGACTTATCGTGGGTGACTCCTATAAAATCAATTTCTAAGTTAAATGGACCGTCCATTCGATCCATTAAAGTAATACTTATAGAAGAAATATTTATTCTTGGAATTTTTTCTTGTCTATCTTGAATTCTACCATAAACTGTATGAAAAAATCGTGAAAAAGGAATTTTCTCAACTTGCCAATATGGTCCTCCATGTGTATGGAGTGGATAAGAATATGAATCTCCCCATGTTAAATCAATAGAGCCAGGAGTATATAACATGATTTTGTATGATCTACCATCACCTCGGCATCTAATTAATAAATGAGAATAATTTGCCCATCTTGTCATGTATTTTTTTCGCATAAATGAACGAAAATCTCTTAATTTCATTGAAGCCCATCCAGCTCTTTCTACCCTACCATCTTCTACTATTTTAGTAGATATATTTCCAGAAAACATTGCTGTTTTATTATTGGTTAAATTCAGTGAGCACGTTGAAAAACCTTCTCCCCAATCTGAATCACAACCAGTTTTCCATATTTCTATATCTGATGGTTCTTTGAATTGATAATCTACTTTTGTATCACCATGTCTTAATAATCCTATCTGCTCAATACATTCTATTTTTTCAATACCTCCTGCTTCACGAATTTCTTTAGAAAATTTCTATAAATTTAATCTGTTAGAATTATAAAAAAAAGCGTAAATATATTACTTTCAAGTCTTTTTTAAAAAATTTTGGAGCTTCTTCTAAAACTTTTTTTACTGGTATATCAGGATCGTACCCTTGTACACCTATTTCATTTGGGAAAGATAGATTAGTGGGTACAATGGGTCGATCATTAAATAAAGACCATTTTGGTTTACCAAGTTTTGCTTTAATTTCATGTTTCTTAATATTTTTTTCTTTACCTGAATCATTTTTTACAACTAGTTTTGAAGATTGTTCTGGAATTTGTGAAGTTAGCCTTCTAAATATTAAATTAGACCTCGATAACATTATCAAATAGATTATAATATTTTTACATTAAAATTATCTCCAATGTATAAACTACCAATATTTCTATCAATAATTCGTGTAAAGAAAAAAGTTAGTGATCTTAAAAAAAGATTTATTTTAAAAAAAATATTATGAATTATATATATATATGTTAAGTAAAAATGTACAATATAATTTTACAATTGATAATTAGTAAATTTCTATTTAAAAATGCTGACATTTTATAGAAAAAAATTAACGTCTTGCTTTGAAAATAGCTCTTGAAAATTTTGATCTATCAATTTTGTTAATTTCGATTTGTCTTCTTCCATCAGCATACAATATTAAGGCATTTAAAATATAGAAATATAAAATAAATTTTATAAATAAGCAAGTATTCATATTTTTTTGATAAAGTTTTGTTTTACTTTTTCTATAATCTAAAATATATTAGAGAGATAAAAAAAACTATAATTAAGTTTTATAAAATAAATATTGTATTAATTTTACATATTAAATATGCCAAACTAATGATCAAATATTTAACTTATCATTATTAAATATAAAAATAAGCATTACTATATTATTATTTTAATTTAGTATACGAAAAGACAAAACTTGTTTTTCTATGTTACATCTTAATTTAACTAATTATATATAATTTTAAAAGAAAAATAAAAAAAAAAGTTTTTTTTTTTTTGAAAAAATGTTATAAATAGGTAAAATGAAGTTATGTGTATCATTGAAAAATTTTATTAAATAATTAATTTTAAATAAATAACTTCTTTATATATATATTTTTTTTTTAATGGTATACTTATAAAAAGGTTATTTGACGAATAACCAAATGATAATATAAATAAATTATTATGTAATACTAAATATTTGGTGGTTTACCAAAATTTGAGGACTTAAGGAGCTTCAAGTATATAACAATAAATCAAATTTCTTATTGATATATTAACCTTTTAATTAGATGCCTATAACTATTGATACACATAATTGGTGAAGTTTTTTTTTAAAAGTTAATTAGTATTTGCCTAACAAGTCATCAATTATTAATTTATTATATTACTATTTTTTATTAATACATTAAAAAAAATTTTTTTCTTCCTAATATGTATTACAATTAATTTTTTAATTATAAATTATATAAACATTTTTTTAAAATTAAAAATAGACCGTTGTTAATGTGAAGGAATATTATAATGTATAAGGCGTTATAATTATATTATTAAAATTGAACTTTTTAAAATAAGTTTCACTATATTGATGTTGATAATAAAATAATATTGTATATTTTTTGACATTGCGTATATGTATATATCAAAAAATGGTATTTTAAAAAGCATGTCATAAATATAATTATTTTTTTTTTTTTTGATTAAGACAACAAAAATCAAAAAACAACAAATATTATATGAATTAAAAAATTGTCATGGAAAATGTATTCAGTTAATTGACATAAAATCGTAAAAAAAAGTAATTTTAGAAATAGTAAAAATTATTTATAATAACAAAAATATAAATAACCGCCTAACATTTTAAATAATATGGTTAATAGATAAATATATAATAATATAATACAAAGCATAATATTTTGGAACATTTTATATATGTATATACTGGTACTGCGATCCTCCTATAGAAATACTTTTATTAATTATTTTTTAAACTTATAAGTTTAAAAAAATCTTCATTGAGTAATTGAGTATCAATTTTGGTAGACTCAGTTTCAGACTCAGAATCCGTATTATCTTCAGAATCAGCAAAATAACAGTCTTGATTGTCATCAGATGTTAATTTATTTTCACAACTAAATTTTTCTGGTTCCATAGTCATTATTATTTTACTTTTATCTTTCTAAAAATAAATAAAAGTAATATTTAAAGTTTAATGTACAATGTTAAAAGGAATAACATTAAAAAAATGTATGCGTTATTTAACAATTTTTAAATCAAAAAAGAACAAATTTTTGGCCAGCTGTCCTTTAAAAATACAATACACTTTTTAATATTATTTATTTTTATCTACATTTTGTCCATATCTTAATTTTTTTTTATCTCATCTACAAGTTATTTCAAAAAAACAATCTATATATATAATGATCATTTGTTATATATAAATGATAATATTTATTTCTTATAAAAATAAAATAATACTATAAATTTTTATATATAATTATAAAATTTTATTTAGAAAAATACTTAACAATATACAGGGTGTATAAAAATAAACCCGGCACTTTTTTTACCATTCATAACTTTTTTTCTACTAGATATTTTTTTATGATATTATAGTCATATGATAGAGAATTATCTAGAGAATGATATATTACAAGATCGTTCTCAAGAAACGACTTTAAAGAAAATTAAAAATATTAACATATTATGATATTTATATTAATTTTATAATATAAAAATCTGTATTTTTAAATTTTATTATGTCAAGTATGGAAAATTACATCGTCCAATAACCTTCCCTCTCTTTGGCGACATTGTTGTACCCTGTCATAGAAGCTATTCATTACCCTTTTAAGCATGCACCGTGGTATGTCAGCAATTTCAGTTTCAATATTTTCTTTTAGATCCTCTATCGTCTCCGGTTTATTTCTATATACTCTATCCTTTAAATACCCCCACAAGGAAAAATCTAGTGGTGATAGATCAGGAGATCTAGCCGGCCAATTGATATTACCATTCTTGGAAATTATTCTGTTGCCAAATATTGCCTTTAAAAAGGTAATTGTTTTGTGTGCAATGTGCGGGAGAGCCCTGTCTTGCTGATACTACATCTCATCAACATTACCTATTGTTGGTATTACTGAATGCTAAAGCATGTATCTGTAATTTTCCTTATTAACAGTAACAGCATTTCCTTTGTTATCCTCAAAGTAAAATGGTCTGTAAATTCTTTTTGACGTAATAGCGCAAAATTTTTAAAAGGTAATCTATTAGTAGTTAAACTAATAGGAATAAAAACTGCCAAAAAAATAACAATTTTAAAAATAGTAAATTTAAGCATTTTAAGAATGAAAATCTTTCTCAGAAGCTTTTTTAAATATAGACATTTTTTACAAAAAAAAAAATTGTTTTTTAAGAACAATAAAGATAAAAATTATTAACATTTTAATGTTTTGAAGATTGTAACTTTAAAATTACATTGAAAAAAACTTTAAAAACACATTAAATAATCGATTAATTTTAAGGTGTTTATATTAAAAGCTATTTTTTAATGTTATTTATATTGTAATTAAAATTTTATTGTTATCAAATTAATAGTTTAGATAATTCTCTATCAAATGACTATAATATCATAAAAAAATATCCAGTAGAAAAAAAGTTATGAATGGTAAAAAAAGTGCCGGGTTTATTTTTATACACCCTGTATAATGTTACTTCATAAAATATAAATGTTTTTTTTTCATGTCTTCATATGACAGTTTCAAATGTACTTTGTGCGACCGTTACGCATAAAAACAAATAGTTTTTTTTTTTTTTTTTCGAAATAAAATACATGTTTTTTATAAAAATTTTTTTATTTTTTCTTGAAAAATTATTTTTTTTTATTTATCTCATCTGTACATTTATTTAAAATAATGACAATAACATATAATTAAATAAAATATAGAAATAAATTTGTTTTAAAAAGCATTTAAATTTTAAAATAACTATTATTATATAAATATAAAAATAACATTACGTAACAATGAAATTGTTTGTTTTTTGGAATATTTAATATTATAATACATAAGGATAATCAATGTTACTTTGTCTATTTCAAATAAGTTTACACATTTTTATAACACTTACAATATCATTTATTAATTGTGGTGGTAAAAAGAAAGAGGAACAACATCCAGGAGAGTTGAGAGGGCAAATTGTTTTAGCTAGAGCAGAGGAAGTCAATGATCAAGATACTTTGAATCGCACTATGGTCAATGAAATTACTCGTCTAAAAGAAGAATTAAAAAGTTATAAAGATGTAAATAAAAATAATATAAATGATAATGTTGGTTGTACTCCATTTCCAACTCCAGTAACAACACCATTTCCTGAAGAGTTGAAAGCTATTGATAGAGAAAAAACTATGATAAATATGGTACAAGAGGAACATCCACAAGTTTTTAGAGTATAATTTATATAATATATAAATAAATGTTTTGAATGAAAAAAAAAATTTTTTTTTAACTTTTGAAATATAATTTTTTTTTTGATAATATAATTTTTAAAATATTATATTTATAATTAATTTGTATGTTATAAAACACTTATTGAAAACAAAAGAGAATAATAAAAGTGTATAAAAATTATATTAATTGGTAAAATAGTATAAAGGTATTTTTTGTGTTTTAAAGAACTCGTAAAATTTTTTTATGAATTTTAATTTAATTAAATTTTTATTCTTAATCATGATAAACTTTGAATAGTACAAATTTACAACTAAAGATAATGTATTAAAAATAAAAAAAAATTCGATAAAATAAAGAAATTGTATATGACATTTAATTGACAATTTTAAAATATTTAAAAAAAAACTACTGAATAGAATTTTAAAACTAGTAAAATAAAAATGATTTTAATGATTATTTTTGTTTAAAATGAAAAGATATAAAATTTAGAAGAAGAATAATTGTTATAGTTAAATAATTTTTTATCAACTTACAATTATAAACTAAGAATTATATTAGTGTACTTAATCTCTGATAATTCTTTAAAAATTACTAGAAAAATATAATTTTAAAAATAAATCAAACAGGTACCAAAAGATTTATGTAAAAATTTGGAACATTCTATCCAATATTTAAGTAAAAATATAAAAGAAGTTTTTATTGTACTAATAAATTATATAAACTTTGTAATTATATAATATATGAATATTTTTCTAACTCTTTACTTTGCTACATATAAAAATTTTTTTATTTAATCGGGAAATAAAAATTTATAGTCATTACTAAAAATTATTTTTCTCAACAAATAATACAAAGTTAATCTTTATACATATCAAAAATTTATAAAATGTATTTTAATTAATAACTCAAATATTATTATAAAATTTTAAAAACCATACATTAACTATTTATCTTACTTTCAATAAATAAAAAATAATTAAAAAGTTTTATATTTAAATAAATCATATATTAAAAAAAATGGTGTTGGATGATATTGATAACAAAAACCAATTACATGTAATAGAATAAAAAAAACTTTCAATTAGAAATATTACTTTACTAAACAAATAAAATCAATTAAAAAATTATTTGTAGAAATATTTTTGTATAAAATTAAAAGTTATAATAGTAAAATCTTTTTTCAGTCAGCACTTTGTATTAATAAACATATCCATTCAGTAACATTTTTTGACAAATTATTTTTTAATGTTTAATAATAAAATTGTTTATCCTTCATCATATTTTTAATAACATTTTCAGTTTCAATCTATTAATTATTTTTAAATAAAATTTTTTGATATCTCAGGTTTATTATAAAAAAATTATACCTTAACTAACCTTGACCATTTTTAGTATGTTAAGTATTAAAAGGTTTAATTGATGGTTATCCAAACTTTTTTAGTAATGGATAAAAGAATATTTTATTTTCATATATTTAAAAGTATTTATTATACAATAAATATTTGAAAAGAATTATCATAAAACTATCAATTGTCAAAATTATAAATAAAAAAAAGTAGTTTTAATAAAATTAATTGATAATATTATTTAAAAAACTACAGTTTTTTTTTGTTTTAATTATTTAATTTTTCCAAACCAACTTTTATTAAAACAATTTTTTTCTATTTACTATTTTTTTATAATTTATTAAACAATTAAAACTTTTTCTACTTATAGTTTTAGTATATTTCTCTTCAAAACAATTGGCTTTTTTTTTAATTGTTGTTTAATTGTTTAGACAAATTTTCATAAAAATAGTTTAAATTGTTAAAAGTATTTTTTATTTTTAAAAAGTATTGGGTCAATAAATTATTTTTGTTTGATATATAATACTGATGTCATATAGGAAGTTCCTAAATTCTATTATATTGTATTTTTTAAAGACCTAATTATAATTGTGTAATAATTATTATTAATTTTTTATTATATTAAACTAAAAAAAATAAAATTTAAGTTTTTTTTTTTAAAAAACCAGACGTTATAAAATAAATTACATCATAAAAAATCGAATTTTTTTTTTAATTTTAATTATTATTTAATTTCTAATTAAATAACTTTTTATTTTCTCTTATTCATTTAGTAAAATTAGATATATAATACTATTATTACTTTTTTCTTTGTTATTTAACAAAATAAATCTTAACTAATAAATATTTTTAAAATATTTTACAAATATGAGTGTAATTTTAAAATATTTTTTACTTTAAATTATTTAAATAATAAATTTAGAAATCTATATAAATTATTGTTATAATTAAATAGAATTGTTTATTACAATATTTTAGTTAAAATCATACTTTAAAAAATATTTCTTAAAATTTATTATTAAAAAAATTAGGTTAATAATTATTCACTAATTTATTAAAATTACACATTAGTAATATTTTTAAATATTTAAGTTTTAGATAAATATAGATATATATAAAATTGAAATAAAAAGATTGCTTATCGATGTAAAGTTAGTTTTTATATAGAGAAAAAATCACTTTATTATTTTTATTTTGAGTAAGAAGTTAATTTATAGATAATATATTGATTTAATCAAAATCATAATCTATTTCCTTTGATACTTTTTGTTTATTAGTTATTATAATATTATCATTAAAAGATTTTCTTAATGTTTCATTTTTAAATTTTTGGTATTCAATGTAATAATCTTCATCATTTATTGGATCAGATAATTTTTTTTCTAATGTTACCTTTTTAAGTTGTTCTACCTTGTTAGGTTTTTCTAATGTTCCAAAATGTTGTTTTTTTAATATACCCTCATTGGAGACTTCTACAGTTGGTGGACTATAAAAAATTATGATAATTAATATTAATAACAAAAAATTAAAGCAAGCAATAAAAAAGCTATAATTATATATTATTAAAAAAAAAATAAGCATGCTTATAATTTATTTATACTTTTGATGGTAATAAGAATTGTTGAAGTTAGATGAATTTCTATTACTAGAATTACTTCTTTTGGTAGGAATAGGTAAATTAGATGTTTTTTTAGATGCTGGAATTATTTTAGAATGTGATAAATTATTATGACTTATACTTTTAGTAACTGGTGTTCTGTTAATTGAACTATTTTTTGGTTGTTCTTTAGATGCTGTCCCTTTTGAGTTCAATGGTTCCCTTTTTATTGGTGCACTTGTTGATTGACTTTTTCCAGAATTTAATATACCTCTAGATGCAGAGGAAGACCTAGACATAGGAGTTTTCTTTCTCATAGATTGTTCCTTACAAAAAGGTATATGCCGTTCAGCAGCTTTTTCATTAAAATTTCTTCCACAATATTCACATTCAATATAATCATTTGGAACAGTAGCTTTTGGTGGTGGAGGTAATGGTGCACCTGTTTTTATAGCAATTTCAACTTGTTTTGAAGCAGAAACAGCACCAATAAAAGTTTCATGTCTTTCTTTCCAATTAGTTTTTGGCCGTGGAAATGTTCCTCCTAACTAAAATTAAAAAGAGTATTTATTTTTTAATTATTATAAAACACCTTTTGTTTTTCAAGTTGAACTTTTTTGATATCTTTATAATTAACATCAGAACCGGTAGCTCGTTGTTTACCAGAATCAAAAACTTTTCTTTTTTTAGAATTTAATTTTTGACATGCATTTTCATGTTTTTCTAATGAATCTTGTACAAATTTCCTTCCACATATAGAACAAGGATATGTATTTTGAGTAGCCTCTACAAAAAAATGTCTTATAGATATAAAAAAATTTATTGACACTTACCTCCAGTCATACCTTTCTCGATAACAAAAACAAAAAAATAAAACTTTGTCTAAAAATTTAGTAGCTTTATATATTGTAATATTGTATAACAATGCACTTAATGGACTTCCGGCACCTTAATTTCAGTTATGTAAACTATATTTAGGGTTATTTTGTATTTATAAAACTAAAATTTAACAAAAGATTTTATCGTCAAAAATATATCAGTAACTAAAAATTTTATTTAAAGTAACATAAATGGTTGCTATGGCATTGTTAACTCTAACAACAATTTTTATAATATATTATTTCTCCTAAATGTGTATTGTAAAACATAAAGTGCATTAGAATAAAAAAAATTTATCAATGAATTTAAATATAAAAAATATATTAAAGAAGTTTTAAAGAACCTGTAACTTCATCAACATCTTCAACTGGTCCAAATATTCCAACAACTGTCCTACTTCCAGGTGGTATTTGTGTATAACCAGCATCTTGTACAATGTAAGTCCAAAGTCCTTTATCTTTAGAAGCTTTAAAGATATCCATTAAATGTTCTGTATCTTGTCCTTTTAAAACAACTTTTACTTGACCTACTTTCTCCCAATGTGAAATAGCACTTTGGCCTTCCGAAGTTTTTATTGCATATTTATAAGTACCAAGCACTGCATGACCAACCTGAGCAGCAAGTTTTCCTTTCCCCATTCCTAAAGCCATATTTGCTACAAGGACCATTTTATATTTTCTTAAACTTTTTGTTAATGATTTTATATCCGAAAATAAATTATCAGAAGCTGGTTGTGAAGTATAACCACCCATTTCTAAATTTGTCTCTTCTGAATCACTAGATGAGGAGGATGAAGCAAAATCAGATTGATTTGATCTTTCAATAATCCAGTCGATTGCTGCGTCAACCCCTAAAGGATATGTTCTTTTGGCAGCTAACAAAGCAGTTTCAATGTTATCACTAATTCCAAATTCAATTATACAACTAACAACCTCGTTGTAATAAAGTTGTTTGTCTTCCTCAGTAACTACTGCACTTATATCACTTTCTTTTTTTTCTTTATCACTTTGTTGTTCTTCTTCAATATCTTTATTTTTTATTTCTTTATCTTCTTCAATATCCTTATTTTTTATTTCTTTATCTTCTTCCATTTACAACTTGTTAGCTAACTTTTTTTCTTCCAAAAGTTGTAATCTTCTTTCTTCCCTTTTCCTATTAGTTTCTTCTTGTTGTTTTCTTTTAGCTAACAAATATTCTTCGTTATTTTCAAATTCTCTTGGACCACGAATGTTTTCCCAACTTTCAGTGTCAAGTTCGGTAATTTCCTAAAAAGAAAACCTTTAGATCATAATACAAAAATTGGATTACCTTAAATACACTATCTATTGTTACGTCGTCCTTCACTTTTAACCCTACTTTCCGAAGTTCTCCTTTCTAAAATTAAAAAATAAATAAATAGATTAAATTTATAAATAATAATAGACATACAACTTCATTAATTGAAGCCTCCTCGTGTTTTACTTTTCTAAATTCGTACCGAACCTGTTGAAAGAAATGTAAACCGTATGCACCACCAAAAACAATTGCAAAAAATGGTAAACCTTTTTTCAAAAAATTCCAACTTGAATTTCTTGACATAAAAAGAAATATTTTTTTAAAGTATTATTTATAAGAAATATTCTTCCTAAGTATACTTATCACCAATAAAAAAAAATAAAAAATCGTAACAGGAATAGATCACCATAGTGAAAGTTCTAAAATACGTCATTTAAATTCTTCTGTATTATTTTTGTAAATATAAATAAATTGTAAATAATTACTAAGCTTTAATAATTTACAGGCAATTAATAGATTAATAAATACATTCGGCATATCATTAAAATATTATTACATTTAAAATATTCAAGTGTGAAAATATTATTAAATAGTTAAGAATTATATTATAAATATTCATTTACAAATAAATAATTGATACACAAAGTCATACGTAAATTGAAAAATATAAAGAAAATGAAACTTAAAAATTTTTCTTAAAAATAAAATATTTTGTTAGAAAAAATTTATTTTAAAAATTATTTAAAAATCATTATGTGACGTATTATTTAAAATCTGTACTACAGATTCTAAGAATACTTATAAGTTAATTATTGTAAAAATTCAATTAAGCAGAATACTAATTTTCATTTTTAAAAAAAGAGTTTATTTTGTGAATATACTGGAAAAAAATCTTTAAGATTTGACTAAAATTTTAATGACACAAAACTGAAAGATAAAAGGAAGACTTTAAATAATAAATATTATATTTTCTCTTGTTCAAATTTATGGTAAATATTTTGCCAGAACAAAACAATAATTTTATTTTTACGATAAATAAATTTTAAATAACTTTTTTTATTAAAATAATAAATTGTCATTTACTGGTTAATTTTAATTTTTTTATACTGATAAATGTTAAACACATAGAAGAATCACAAAAGTGCCCATTGATACTATAATAATATACTAATAATTGATAAAATTTTAATTAAAATTAATAAATTAAAATTGTACTTTAAAATTTTTATAAAACACATTTTATAAGTTTATTTTGGTTTGCTAAAATAAAAATTAAACAAAATTTTCTATTTCCTTGATTTGTTTATTTTAACACCTGCTTTTATTTTATTTTACTGACGTTACTTTTATTGGAAAATTATTATTATGCTGATTAATATTATTAAAAGTAATATAAAATATTTTTTACTTAAGAAGTGAAAGTTAATTTTTACAATGATTGAAGTATCAGCATTTTTATTAGAATACAATTTTTATTAATTATTTATAAAAAAATAATTGCAATTTTTTTAATGATGGTAATTTAAAAAAAAAATCATATATACATAAAAATTTATCTTAAATACTAAGTGACAAACAATCAATCAATGGGATTAATTTTATAACTATATATATTTGTCTTTTTATAATTTCTTTATATGAGCACCAATAAATTTATTTTTACTCGGTGACTATAGGTGTTTTTTTTCTTTCTTTTGCTACGACTAACAACGCATTACTAACGAAGCTAATATTCGCAAGAACTATTTTTACTGGAATAGTCTTGAATCTTTAGCTTGGGGAGCTACTTTCTTTTGTCTTGGTTTACGCTACTTAGGGGACTGGTGCTTCGTGGAAACTCTGCCGGAGAATCCACTTGTTATTCTTGCATTTCAATTTTTTCTTGGGGTAATCACTTTTCATCTGTGGTTACAAATAGTCATCAAATTTTTCTTACATTGTCATCAATTTTCGTGGTTTTAAATAGTCACCGTGGAGGATATAATTCAGAGAGGAATTATTAGAACTAGAATTGTTACTTTATTGGAGGTGAATTGTTTGCCTACTGATCCAACAGCTGTTGAGGAAATATTTCTAAAATTACCTCAAGGAACTGCTTCAACTTTGAGTGATACTAAAAGTATCAAAATTATTGAATCAATTATCAAGGATACTTACTTGAAAAGTACAATGCCAGCTAATTGGGAGAATCAAGAGACGTTCAATGAGGAAGGATCTGGCAGTATAGCTGCGTGGATTGAGTCACTTGAACTTCGTTTTAGGTTAGATAATCTTACTAAAGAAGAACATGATCAAGGGAGGTTAATTATCTTACAATTAAAGGTTGGGACTGAGGGTCGAAATGTTATCAATGAGGCTGGTGCTAAGACTTATACAACAGCCAAGGAAGCCTTGCTTGAACGATTTGATGGGAAAGTGTCAATTGAAACGGCTGTTATGAAATTGTCTATGGCTCGCATAGACTACTCAATTGCTAATTTTGGTAATTCACTAAAAATGATGGGGGATTTGATATGGGAAACTACTCTTAATCGTACTTCATCGTCACGTCTTAATGTTGTGAGTCAAGGTTTAGTAACTAAACTTTCAGGGCATGTTCAACGTCGTCTTATGGATCGTCTTGGGTTTTATAAGTCACTTAAAGATCTTTATGTCGATTTAGAATTTCATAATCAATTATTTGTTGAATCTCAGGGTAATAGAAGACAACAATTTCAGAAAAAGTCAATCAATCGGGTAGATTCTTTTAATGGTAGTAAAGGAGAACCTTTGAGGTGTCACCATTGCAACTTTCCGGGTCATAAGAAGGCACAGTGTCGTCGTTTCTTATCAGGTTTACCAAAAAAAGACTATACTATCCAAAATTCAAGTAATTCTCAGAATTCATTTAACAAATTAGATGTTCCAAAGTCTACGTGTTCAATTGTATCTCCTAAATCTTCTAGTCTTTTACCTGCCATTGTTAACTTGAAAATCAATGGAATCACATCTAAATGCTTAATTGATTCAGGGTCTGCAATCTCGCTTGCACATTATGAAAATATGAAAGATATTGATAAAGAATCCTGTGAGTTTAAGATACTTGGAGCTACAGGGACAGAAGAAGTGGTAAAATCTTTTTGCAATTCTTCAATTATGGTTGGAGATATAAGTGTTGGGGTTCCTCTTTGTTTATCAAAATCTCGTGTAGTTAGAGATAAAACTATACTAGGAATGGATTTCATTTCACAACTAAAGTCAACTATGATTATGAAGAATGGTGTAGTGTTAAATGATCATTTTTTCCCTTTTTTGGAACCAGTTAGTGAAACTTTATCGGCGTCAATTGATATTGCATTAGAGAGACAGCCTGTACGCTATCTCAGAGATACTATAAATATTAACAGTGTTGAAATTCCACCAAGTGCTGAAAAGAAGTTATCTAATGAAACTATTTTAAAGATGATTGAAGATCGTTTTGGCAATGAGGATTTGGTTAGTGTGTTTTCCAAAGACAAAACAGATTTAGGTCACTGTACTATAACAATTCCGTATATTAAATTTGATTATAGTAAGTTGAAACCGTTCAGACCTTTTTGCTTTCCAGGACGTATGATGGAACAAGCTGAAACAGTTATTCAAGAAATGTTAGATTCAGGTACTATTGAAGAAGGGTCTGCAAAAATGTTACACAATCTCATTCCGGTAAGAAAGAAAGATGGAACAATTAGACCAACCACTGATATGAGAAGAAGTAATGATGCTGCGCCATATATAGACTATCCAGTACACAGAGTAGATGAAGCTATTCATGATGCTGTAGGGGGGGATTTTTATATGCTTTGTGATCTAGTATCATCTTATCACCAATTTAGACTTCACAAAGACAATGTTGGTGATATTGGAATCTATTTTAATTCAAAAACTTACAGATACTTAACGTTACCACAGGGATTTCGTCTTTCTCCACAACTGATGCAAGAGATTTTGGATTCTCTTGCTCCTGAAGGGTTAAGATGGTACTATGATGATGGAATATTAAAGACAGTTGGTTCTTTAAATACCCATATAGAAAATGTTCGTAGAGTTTTGTTAATGTTAAAGAAGGCTCAATTAAAAGTAAGTTGGACTAAAAGTACTTTATGTAGTGATACTATTAATTATCTTGGCCATACAATATCTAAACAGGGTTTTAGTTTATCAGAATCTGGTAGTAGAGCTATAGAACGTTTGAAGCCTCCTTCAAATGTTAATGAGGTAAGGGCTATGTTAGGTGCCGTATCATTTTATTGTCAATTTGTACCAGAATTTGCAAAGCTTCTAAGTCCAATAACTAGGCTGTTGAAAAAGGATGTTCCTTTTTCATGGTGCAATAAATGCCAATATGCTTTTGACAAGTTAAAGAAAGGGTTATGTTCTAGAGAATTACTATATGCTGAGGATAAGAATTTTCCATTAGAGGTGTATACTGATGCATGTCTTACAGGGTATGGGGGATATCTGGCACAAACAGTGGATGGTAAGAAAAGAGTGTTGCGTTATTGGTCTAAGAAAAGAACTCATATCAAACGTAAAAGAGATGCAATGTACCTAGAAGGTATGGCGGTTATCTTATTTTCAAGAAGACATCTTAATTTGCTGATGGGAACACGTATTATTTGGCATTTAGACAACCTGCCATTGATGAAATATTTTAGTAAAAAACTTGACCACCATCCACAGTTGTCCGCATGGGCTACTGAATTGGCTATTCTAGATATAGAATGGAAATACATTCCAGGCCCAAGTAATATTCTTGCTGATAGTTTATCAAGAACTTGTGTAGAGTCAGATGGTGAGGAGGAATCAACTTCTGATGTTGATGAGGTATCTGCCGTTTGTACAATTTCAAAAGAGGAGGTGGAAGAAAAGTATGATATGTGGTCAAGAAAACTTAAAGAAGCTCAATCTTTGGAAAAGATTGTCATTAGTGAGAATCGAGTAATGTTAAATGGTCTTGTTTTAGGTAAAGTTAAGAACAATTTAGGGGAAAAATTGTGTCCAGTTTTACCAAAGAGTTTACATAAGGAAGCTGTTCAATTGGTACATGTTGAGCTTGGACATCCAGGTGTGCAGCGTACTTACTTATCATTGTTGGATAGATTTGATACTGAAGCTATCTTGAATACAGTTCGAGAAGTGATATTGCAATGTAGTGTTTGTCAAATATCTAAGCCTAGTAAAATAGATCACCCAAAATTTGAAGCAGTTGACATTCCTTCTCGTCCTTTTACTGCTTTAGCTGGAGATATATGGCAATATCGTTATAAAAATGAAATTCTTAGTGTTCTTAATTTTGTGGATTTGACATCTCGCATGTGGTTTCCATTTTGTATTCCAAATGAATCGTCTCAGGCTATAGGTGAAACAATGATACGTGAACTATTTGCAAAGTTTGGATTTCCACATACAATTCGTTTCGATAGACAAACTTCATTAAGAAGTACTGCGCTAAAATCATTGTTATCTTCTTTTGGTATTAATGTTGAGTATTCTTCAACTCAACATCATACTGGTAATAGTATTATCGAAAGAGCATTTAGAACGCTTAAACAACTTCTCAAATCTACGTATAATGAATATGTCACTTCACAGAAATCGCCAATTTCAGAGATGGAATATATTATAAATAATATAAGCCAAATTGGATTGAAGTATAATTCTACTATCAATACTACTACTGGAGTTTCTCCATTTTCAGTTTTTTTTATGAGAGACAGTCGTCTTGCTTCATTCAAACCAGTTATGGATTGTGATAACCATACCAGTTTCTATTCAACTACATCTGCATTATCTACTTGGAAGAGAATTTCTACTGATTCAATGGAAAATAGAAAGGAGAAAAATGGTATGTTAGCAAATGCCAAGGTTGATTGCCCAAGCTATTCTATTGGAGATTTAGTTTTGTTGAAAAATCCAAGTACAACTTCTAAGTTGGATACACCATTTGTTGGTCCTTTTAGAATTACTTGTCAGATGGATCAACATTTGTTTTTAAAGCCACAAGAAAATGTTAAGGGAAGACCAAGGAAGGTACATGTGTCCCAGGTGAAGCCATTTTTCAAGGGAGAGTGAGTGACAAACAATCAATCAATGGGATTAATTTTATAACTATATATATTTGTCTTTTTATAATTTCTTTATATGAGCACCAATAAATTTATTTTTACTACTACTAAAACCAATAATTAAAAAAAACATTAATAAATATTTATTTTTATAATAATGTTATATAAAAATTTACTAGAAAAAAAGCATTTTTATGATAACAAATAAAATAAAAGCAAACGAATAATTCATTAAATTGTCATTTTGAATTATTTTTTTCCCCGAAAAAGTAATGTAGATACAAATCAAAGTTTTATTAATCTTAAAGAATTAATATTTAATCCAAAAGTGTTTTTTTATACAATTTTTTTTTCTGATTTAACATTTATATAATTATTTTTATTAAATTAAAATTAAAATGATGTCAAATTTTAAGAGAAAATATTTTTTTTTTTGTAAATAATTTTTTAAAATATTAACTTTCATACAATTACTTGTCTTGTTATTTAAAAAAAAAAGTTAAAATATTATGGTAAAATGTCAAAAAAATTGTTTTAAAATTGTATAATTTTATTAAGATGAGTTTTTAATATGATAAAATAAATTGTTTTGTAAAAAATTTGTATTGAAAACATATTAAATATGGCAATAATGATATATAATTTAATAAAATATTCATTTATTATTTTTGCTACTACATTTTCTAATTTAAAAAATTTATAAAGCTTTTAATTATTTTTTTTTCATTAAATTACTTTTTTTGCAGTTAATTATTTTTACTGTTTTTATTTTTTTAATTTTAATAAAATAGATCATCAAATTTTGTCATTTTTATTTATTGTGAATTTATTTTTAGAAAAAAAATTTTTTTAACATTATTAAATTAATATATCTTTTTTTATATATTAAATGAAATAATATTAAAATTGAAGTACATACCAAGTTAAGGGTGGTGTTACAAATACATTCTCTTTATATATATTCACTTATTTAATATTAACTAAAACTCAAAAACTCATTTCTTTAGCTTACATATAAATAGGAGGGCGGTATGATATATTTAAGGCTAAAAATTATTCCAGTTACATCATTTTTACTACCGCATGCCCTCCTTTTTTGAAGAAAGACTTATCCATATTTAAATTAAAAGTAAATAATATTTAGTTAATAAAAAATACTGCTACTTTATAACATTTTATTTTAGTTCCTTCTTTTTAAAAATGGTTAAATATTTTCCATATTGTTTATGCTTAATTGGAATCATTATTATTTTATCTAGTAATTATACTTATACAATTCCCATTGATAATAATGAAAATTACTTTATTAGACAATGTAAGTATCTTATTAAACTATTAATTTTAATTGCTTTTTTTCCTTTCTACAGTAAGAGAGTTTCCGGTTGAAGAATTTGTGGGAAGACCAATATACTATGATGGTTATTTTATTGAAAATGCTGATCCACGTATTTCTTTTAAAAGAGCTGTCGGTCCTCGACCATTACGTTTCGGATAAAAAATTTAATTTAAATGATAAGAAAAGTATTAATTATTAAAATATTGGATAAATATCAATTATCAGTTTGTAGAAAAAGTATTAGATCTTGCTTATTACATTACAAATATAATAAAAATCACCAGTATATAATATATATAATTTGAACATCTTAATAGCCATCATCATTCTTTTTCATCATCTCTTAAGAAACTTTTTTAATAAATATTTTATTTTTCAAAAAAAAAAAAATAATACAATGTTCGGTTGTTGTTAATATATCATAAGGTATTTTATGTAAAGTATTTTTTTAATATACATAATAGCTTTATTACTTACATCATATGCCATGAAATATATTTAATATTTTTGATTTATCTATAAAAAATTAATAAACAAACAAATATTTTAATATGTCAAAAAAATTTTTATCATTTATTTAAATTAGTAATTAAAAAAATACTTTTTTCTTCTAGTTATTTTTATAGACATATAGATATATAAAAATTAAAAAAAAAAATTTTTCCTATCAAATAAAAATATCTGATAGTAAAAAAAATTGAAAACACTCCTTTTTTAAAAAAAAATTTTGTTTTCATTTTACAATGGTAAAGGTAAAACTATGGTAATTGTTTATTGTATTTTATATATTTGTTATCAAACACCTTCATCTGTCCTACTTCTAATAATTTGTATTATAATGTTAAAGGATCATTTAATATAAAAATTTATTCTATCTTTAATTATATCTATCAGGTCAGAAGATTGTTATATAAAAACTCTAATAATTCATCTTATCGTTTTTGATCATTTTATAGTTTATAGTCTTTTTGTGCATTTCATTAAAGAATGCATGTCTTTATAACGGTAATTTTGAGTAAATTTTGTCTTGCTTCAAATTGATGAAACATATATAAATTTCATAACCTGATTGCACCTAATTTTGTATTAAAAATTTTTTTTAAATAAATTTACTTTTATACCTTTGTTAAATTAATATATAAATTAATTTATTCTTATTATTAATTCTTATAATTCTTGAAAGGTACTTTTTATTATCATAAAAAGTTAATGTATATACATATATAAGAAGTATTGTGACTAATTTATCAAGGTAAAACTTCTTTATATTTATTGATAGTTAAAGTTTTAAAAAGTCTTTTTTAAAGTCATTAAGAACAGTATTATAATCACTAAAGATAATTAAAAACTTACATTTTAATTGAAAGTTAGTTAAAATTTTAGTCACTTCTGTATTGTCATGGGTGCAATAGGCAATACTTTTTTAGTTATTTCTATAACTTTATTATTAACATTTATAATTAAAAAAATTCTTTACTATCTAAAGACATTACAAAAAGTACCAGGAATATCAACATTACCACTAATTGGTAATCTCCATCAAATAAGAATAGAGCCAGACAAGTTTTATGAACAATTTCAGGGTATTGGATATATGCTTCAAAATAGAAAAGATAGAATATGTAAAGTATGGTTTGGACCATTACCATTTGTTGCAATTTATGGTGCTGAAGAAATAGAAGGAGTATTAGGAAGTTCTAAATTATTAAATAAACTTTTTCAATATACTTTTTTATCCCCATGGATTGGTGATGGACTTTTAATAAGGTATTTATTTATTTTTTATTAACAAAAGTTTTTTAACATAATTATTTATTTATTTTTAGTAAACCCGATAAATGGAAACCAAGAAGAAAATTACTTACACCAGCCTTTCATTATGACATATTAAAAGATTTTGTATATATTTTTAATAAGCATGCCAAAACTTTAATAGGAAAGTTTGATAAATTGGCAGATAAGGAAGAGTTTGTTGATATATTTCATACAATCTCTCTCTGTACATTAGATATTATTTGTGAGGCAGCATTAGGTATTGACATTAAAGCTCAAACTGTCCAAACAGAATATTTAGAAGCTGTTTTTAAAATGAAATATATCATTCATCAGAGGCAAATTAAACCACAATATTATTCAGACGTTGTCTTTAATTTAGTAGGTGATGGGAAAGAACATGATAAATGTGTTAAAATATTACATGATTTTACTCATTCTGTTATTGATAAAAGAAAAAAAATGGCAGAGGAGTATGGTGGGATAAGAAAATTAATGGAACGAGAGAGGCATGAAGATTCTTCCTATAAAATGGCTTTTCTTGATTTAATGCTTGAAATGAATGCTAAAGGTGACCTTCCTATAGAGGGATTACTTGAAGAAGTTGATACTTTTACATTTGAAGGTCATGATACAACTTCTGCTGCCTTAAATTGGTTTCTTCATTTAATGGCAGCAAACCCTGAAATACAAGCTAAAGTTCATAAAGAAATTGATGATGTTCTTGGTGATGAAATAAGACCTGTTAATTTTGATGAAATTGGAAGATTAAAATATTTAGAAGCATGTGTTAAAGAAACATTACGCCTCTATCCATCAGTTCCATTATTTGGAAGGAGTACCACTGAAGAAGTTGAAATTAATGGTTATAAAATTCCACCTAATACAGGAATTGCTATAATATCAGCTATGGTACATAAAGATCCAAAATATTGGAAAAATCCAGAAATTTTTAATCCAGAACGTTTTATTGATAATGATCTTAAACACCCATATTGTTATATACCATTTTCAGCAGGAAGTAGAAATTGTATTGGTCAACGATTTGCAATGATGGAGGAGAAATGTTTAGTAGCTAATATAATGAGGCAATTTAAAGTTCAAACACAAGTAAGAACAGATGAAATGAGGTTATCAGCAGAATTAATTATACGGCCGATGTTTGGAAATCATATAAAATTTATTAAAAGGTCATATGGCGATTATAATTTAGTTGAACCTCCACATTAATATATAAATAAATATTAAATTATAAATAAAAATTATTTTAATATAAAAAAAAACTTTTTTTAAATACACATGTTTGCAGTTATAAATTGTTTTGTTAGCATAAAAAATTTTATTATATTTTTTATTTATTATTTTTTGTTATTATTATCATCTGAAGTTGCAACTTCTGATATTATTTCATTCATATTATTTAATGATCTTGTTTCCCAATCGTATGGATCATCAAATTTATAACCTTCTTTTTCTATTTCTTTCGTAAATAAATCTTGAATGTAAGAATATTTTGGTGCTTCTAAAAATTTCCATGAATCAATTTTTAAAAGTATATCTTTTAAAAATATAGGACTTTTAATGTAAAAATTACAATCATGATCACGAAGCATCCTTTTATATTCTTCAATAGTCGTTCTAAATTTTCTATTAACTCCACTCCATGGTAATTTTCCTTCTAACAATTCAATAGCCATATAAAACCAACTTTCAACATCATCACGTCTACATTGTTTATGATACAAATGATTAGCTAATGGACAATATTTTGCTGTACCCTTCCATGAAGATGGTGAGTATTCATTAACAATAGTTTGAGAATTATCATTTTTAAAACTTCTTGCAACACCAAAATCAATAATATAAATAGATTTTGGTGCAATTGAATTTCTTCCAACGCAAAAATTAGATGGTTTTATATCTCTTGATATATATCCAAGCATATGTAATTCTCTTAATCCATTTAAGCATTGCATTAGTACTCTTAAAGCTGTACTTTTACTAAAAATTTTTCCTGGTAAATTTGTTTTAATATCAGAAACATTTTTTCCTAAACATTCCATTATAATAAATGGTTCATCCAACTCTGGACAATTTCCGTAATCATAAATTTTTGCCAAATGAACACATTTCTTTTTCTTAGCATGTTCTAATATTTCAATTTCACATTGAAGTGCTGTATCTTTTTCTACCTTCAATGCCCGTACCCTTTTTTTATAATCATAACATAAATATGTTACACCCCATCCTCCTTTTCCTATCCTTTTAGATATTTCATATTTTTTTTCATTTAATGAATTAGTAATTATTATTGTTTGTGGAGAGGTACTATGCTCATTCTCCTGTTCGATGTTATTATGTTGACTAGAACTTGAATTTTTTTTGGATGACATAAATAATTATGAAAAAAAAATTTTAACTTATATTTGGTTACCCTTAAGTTACCATAAAATAAGATAAAATTTGAATTTTTACATTTTTATTAACACAATTATTTTGGTATAAAAAAAATGATATGCATTAATAAAAAAATTATTGTAATGTAGCGTTGTTTCAAAAAAAAATTAATACATTACTAACAGTCAGATTAATAATCATCTCATATTAGTATATTTTATCATTTTTTTTATTAAAAAATGCCAAATTTAAAAAGAAATTCTACATGTTTGATTGATAATGCATTTGATGCTGAGTCTGATGTTTTACCACCACTAAAAAAACCAAGACTTTTATCAGTAATAAGTAATCGTGTAAAAACAAAATTAAGAAACCTTTCATTTTCAAAGTCACTTTTTAAGTAGGTAAATAATTTTTTTTAATATAATTTTGATTAATTATTTTTAGATCGAGAAGTAAGGCAAAGTGTGATACTATTTATTTCTCCCCTATTGACATAGGTAATACAGGAAGATTGGAGGCAAACGAAGGCAAATTGGAGACAAAAAATAATGAGCCAAATACTAATAAGACGACTAATTTATTTTTTACAAAAAATTTTATACCAATTAATAATTTTTTTAAAAGCATGTCATATGAAGATAAAAACCTAACTTTATTACCACCAAAAAATTTGACAAATCAAAGTATACCAAATTTGATAACATTTGATACAAATTTTACAAAAAGTGTTATTGGCAATAGTCAACCTAATAAAAGGTTTAGAATGGAACAAGAAGCTTTAGCAAAAAATATTATTGGTATGTAGAAAATATATCATTTATTTATGAGAATAAATAATAAATTAATTTCATGTACATTTATCAACTATATATTTACATAATTTTATACTATTTTTATATACTTACATCAAATAAAATACTAACTTTAATTAATTGCTCTTGTTTATATTATTAATCATTTTAAAGCTATTTTTACCTTATTTTATAACGTTTTTTTTTAATTAAAAAAATTTTTTATAGGGACTATCCTTTTTTAAGTTTTAAAATTTTATACTTGTTGTTATTAAGATAAAATTACTGTTTAACTTATTTTTAGTTACTTATAATTAATATTAAAAATAAAAGAATACATACAGTACTAAAAAATGTAAATTTATACATAAATGGTGCAATATATTTAGAAACAATTTAATAAAAACTCCAATAAAAATATAATAAACTACAAATTTTTTTTATTAAATTTCTTTTTAAAATGTTACTTTATTTAAAATTCATTGAAATTGATATAATATAAAATAAATTTCATAATAATTTTAAAGTTTACCTTTCAACACGTTTTGTAAAAAAATATTAATAACAATTTTATTATGCACACATTAATTCATGAAAGCAATTATCGAAAAATGATAGTACATTTATTTTAAAAGTATTTTAGTATTAAAAAAAATGTTTAATATAAACTTTATTTTTTTATCAAATATTTATAACATACTTTTATGTTAAAAAGAAATTTTTTTATTATGAAGTTTGATTAAAAATTAAAACTTATTTTACATAATCCAATTACTTAAGTTTATATATTGATTTAATAAAAGAAAACTATTTTTAATTATTTTTCAAATAAGAAATAATAAAATGAAAGTTTTTAATAGTTAATATATTAATTACATTTATAAATTTTCAAAAAAAATATGACGTCAATAAAACTGTACATTTATTACACTTTATGTTTAAATATTAATCATGTAATATTTATTTTGATATATTAAATTATTTTATTATTTAATATATTAAAATATTTTTTTATTTTTAATTAATTAAAATATTGTTAGATAAAAAGTTCATGGATAATAAAGTATATTTTAATACTGTGTGAGTAAAAATGTAATACAAGTATAAATATATTGATAAAATTTAATTGATATCAAATTTTAATCTTTTTTCCTAAAACGAATATGATAAAAATGTAAACTTTCGTATACTTATATCTGTTGTCACACATAAATATGAGGTGTACATTGATATTATAAAATTTCATTCTCTTCCCTCTATTTTAACAATTAAAATATAATTGCAGATTTTTATAAATTTTATTTATAATTTTTTAAAGAATATTTTAATTTATATAAAAAAAATATCTTTCTAGATAATACTGATGGCTCGTGATACTAAATATTATGACTTACTAGAGGTCTCTCCAGATGCTAGTGATACTGAAATTAAGAAATCATATCGAAAAATGGCTTTAAAATATCATCCTGATAAAAATCCTACTGGTGGGGAGAAATTTAAACAAATAACAAAGGCTTATGATGTGTTGTCAGATCCTGAAAAAAGAGAAAAATATGACTCAGGAGGGTATTCACTATTTAGTGAATCAAATGATCAACATTTTACTAGAGAACATTTTGATTTAAATGACTTATTTGGAGGATTTTCTGGACCTGGAGCACGTGTTTATACTACAAATTTTCATGCAACAAATATAGATGCATTTGATATATTTGATATGTTTTTTAATAATGCAGGGGGTATTCGAATGAATCCAAATATGAGGAGAAGAGCAAATTTTAACAGCCAAAGAGCACGTCAAGAAGAAAGTACTGAAGATGACAATGATAGAGAAGAAACAACTACAACATCAGTAAATTTGGCAAAAATGTCGTTGTTTATCTTATTCATAGATATCGTTATGAGGGTTTTTGCTGCCTTGATTCGATCATAAATAACAATAGAGGATGAGAACGAGTATCAGACCATTATGTATTATCCCTATCATGCTGGTTGTAGTCAAAAGCTGTATACAATTTTTATTATAAATTTTAAATGATTTATAAGAGATAAATATCTTTTTCATACTGTAATATATAAATATATTTTTCTTTTTATAACAATGTTAAAACGATAAAATACTTTTTAAATACTTGTGCTTACTTTGAAGCATTATTATGAAACGTGAGTTTTGTATTAGCTTGAAAATTTAAAATTATACAAAGTTTTTTTTTAAATCTTGATTTTAATTGAAAAAATCATTTCTGTCACTCATTAACATTAAATCATTTTTAACTAGTTTCTTTTACTGTAAAACTAATATCAATTAAGAAAAAATTAAGTGTATATATTCAAGTTACACATAAACAAAGACTAATTCTAAATTGAATCAAAGATAATTAATAAGAAACATTTTATTAGTTGAAAATTTTTCTTTGAAAACAAACAAACGATGTTTTTACAACATAACAAAAAATAAGAACAGTCTCATTGATATAACTGCCTTATTAATACAAAAAAAAGTATCCCCTACATAGGAGGAGCACAAAAAGAAAGAAGAAAATACTATCATATATTTGATGATTGGCTCAGACATCCAAGGAAGATTGGTTAACCGTCATCAGATAATCCGGTAGAAACCGCGGGTGGGTGATCCTCATTGCCAGAGAGAAGACGTCTTTCAATAAAGTTTCACATTAATATAAATCTTATAAAAGTTGGGTTATACAATTGTGATAGTTGTGTTATGAATTGTGTATGTAAGTATCATATTTTAACACATTTTAATGGTATTTCATTTTTATAAATAAAAAAAAATGATATCATTAATTAATTTTCTATTATATTTAATTTTTTTAAAAGACATTTTGAATAGAAAAAATAAATTTTATTAGTATTTTTCATTTAAATATCACTTTTTAATAATTTTTTTATTTTAAATTATAATGATTTATTTGATTTATTCAATAATGACAGCATTTTGGTTGTTACCAAATTGGATTTTTTCATTGTTATATTGCTTTATTGTTATTATTGTGGTTACAATTTTAAGTTTTAATTGTAAATATAAAACAAATTCAAATTCCAATATAAGGAGTAAAGAAAATTTAACAATTGAAGATAAAAAAGAAATAAAAAGTAGAGAAGAAAAAGAAAATTTAAAATCAAATGAAAAGAAGACAAAAAAAACACCATTACGAACCCTTCCAGATGTCTTATTAATGGATGCCATGAAGAATTGCAATAACACTTCAAACGGATTTCAAAATGTAAAAATATCTCAAGACATACAAGATTTTTCAATATGTACAGATAAGATGTTTATTAAAGCACCTCCAAAGGGGAATGTTTCAAAAGAGTTAAAAAATGATAGTAATATTGTTAAAAAAGGAAAAACTATTGATGGTGTCAAAGACGACAAACTTTATATAGATTTGGCACAATTAAAAGACGTTAATAACAATTTTTAATTATTTAGTAAAATACTTTCTTTGTAATTAAAAAAAAAACCTTATTACTTACACATACATACATTATATTTTATGAAGACAATATGTTGTATTAAATAAAATCTGATTATAAATAAAATTATTATTATTAAAAAGTACTATTTATTAGAACTTATTGATGTTGTTTTGGATTTTAATGATTCATTTGTTTCTGTTATACTTTCAGTTTCGGTTGTATCTTTTATAATACCCCATTCTTGAGCCTCACCAACTCCCCAATAAATAAAAATTAATGAGCTTATAAACCAATTTATTGCAATTCCATAAAATATTCCACTCCATACATCAATAATTTTAGTCTTTCTTATAAATGAAAAAATAAAAGGTGTCAATATTCTTGATGTGATTGCAGCAATATTTGTAATTCCTGATAACAGTCCTGTTATAGCTGGAGCCATAGAAATAATACTTGTTAAATAACCACTAGTAGCGATACCATAACCACAATTAGCTATACATATATATATAACAGTTATCCATGGGTTTGTACAATCTAATGTTGAATCAACCATAATTAATCCTACAGGTAACAATATACTAGATACTATTTGAGATACTTTAACAGAAGTATTTGATGTAATATAATTTTTTTTTTGTAATCTTTCTGTACATGAACTCCATATAATTTTAACAATCATCTGTATTATTGTTGGTACAGCACTCATAAAACCATTATTTACCACATCTACATATAATTTTTCTTTATAATATAACGGAAGGTACATTGATAAAAAAACTCCATGCATATTTCCAAAAAAGAAGCATGGAAAGGTACAATAAAATGCTGAGGATGTTAAAAAAGATTTCCAAGGAATTTTAAATTTTTTATTCTTCTCTTTTTTTATCAATCTAAAACCTGTTTCTTTTTCTAAATATTCTTTTTCATTTATAGATATCCATTTTGCTGTACTTGGAGAATTTTGTACAAAATAATACCATAATATAATCCATATAAAAAGTACAATACCACAGGTATAAAATGTTCCACTCCAACCGATTGAACTTTTACAAAAAAAGGCAGCAAGTGGATTACCTATAAATGTAGCCATTTGATTTCCAACTGTTAACAAAGTACTAGCTAAAGGTTTTTCTGAATTAGGAAACCATCTACTAAGCATTGATGAGGAAGCTGGAAGGAGCATCCCTTCCCCTAGTCCCATAATAAATCTTGTAATAAATCCTGGAAGATAACCAAATGCTATGACAAGTTTTGGAAATGATATACTTGTTATAATATAAATAATAGAACCATATATCATTATATTTCTTGGTGAAATTTTATCAGAAAAATAACCAGCTGGAAGTACTGTTATTATAGATCCAAAGTAAGTCCCTGATATTACTAAATCTTGTTGATTGTAAGTCCAATTAAATGTACCACCATAATCAATGACAATTTTTTTATCAATAAAATATGAAATATTTTTAACATTATTAATTTTTAAACATTCTTTGGCATTTTCTAATTCATCTAAATTTATATCATTTTTGTTACTCTTATTTGATGATGCTTCTTCAATAGCAGTTGAATTCAACATACATGGTAATGATATGCCTAATTGATGTCTTGTAAATGCCATAATTCCCCACCCAAACATCAAAAGAATTATTACATGCATTCTACGTGATTTAAATGACCAAAATGCTATAAAATATTAAAAAAAAAATTATAAAAAAATGTCTTCCAACATACAACTTGATTTTTTCCTTTCCATTTTTTTTGATAATATTTTAAAGTTTAAAAAATAAACTTTAAATAAATATTTACGAATGTCAAAAAACTGCACACTATTTTATTTATTTTTATTTGATTATATTTAAACTACTGTTATTATTTAAAATATATATATTATAAGAACAAATTACGTAAAATTTAATTTTAAAATTATATTTTTTATTTAAATATTTTTTTTTAATATTTATAAAATTTTCTGTGAATATATTTTTTTTAAAGACATTTTTTATAATCAATCAGATTTAAAATTTAAAAAAAAATTATGTTAATCTTAAGACATCAATTAGTCATTCTTTCTATATTTATATTGAATTTAAATAAGTTAAGATAAAAAATGTTAAAATAAATTTTGTTTAAACAGCATCCCTTTTTTTAAGTAATTTTTCATAAATTAAAATTAAAACATATCTTAATAATATATTTATTATATTATTAATATAAAAGATTTATTTGATTATAAAGTACTTATTAAAAATTTTGTAAGTGATAATGAAGAAATATTATTACACAATTAATATAATAGTATAAAAATTAATAATAAGGATAAAGTTATCATATTACATTACTAAAATATCTCTTATTTCACACCTTTATTTGTCAATAAACTCTAAAATAGCAAATTTATACTTTTATTCAGTCATATAAATTTATAAAACTTATCAAAATAAAACTTTTAATAAATTTATTTACTATATCTCTCTAAATTTGTAGCTTTAACATTTAATAATTAAACAACTCAGGTGTCGGTGTTTTCTTTATCAAAGTTTAATTGAAGTTGAAAGCTCCCATCTGAAGTGATGTTCTTTAATTTTAAATATACATCATCTCTACATAATAATATCATTTCCTACAAAAAGGTTACAAATATCTTTTATTTATTTACTAAAACATCTAAAAGTGGTTTTGACCTTATTAATATTGTTTAAACTCATCTTTATTAAGATTTTAATTTTTAGTTTATATGTACTTATTTAATAATTAAACTTTCTTAATAATTAAAAGCAGATCAAAGTTATTAATTAATTTTATAGGCTTATAAAAATATATTTTATTTATTAAATTTATTAATTATTACAAACTCTACTTTTTTTTTAATATATTATGCCAAAACTTGGTTTTTTATTATTTATTCAATGTAAGTTAATATTTTATCATTAATTATATATTATATGTATTTTTCTAGTAATAATTTTTTCCAAATGTTTAAAATTGTATAATAATTGTACTCAATCAACAGAATGTTTGATAGACAATTCATCATGCTATAAAGGTAAATGTTCTTGTTTACCAGATTATAAAGATATAAATAATAATTGTTATCCTATTGATATTGAGTCAAGATTAGGATTAAATTGTACAAAGTCATCACAATGCCCTGGTAAAGGAGAATACTGTTCTTCTTTTAATATTTGCCTTTGCCTTTCAACACATGTAGAAGTTTCTTCAACCTGTTTACCATTAATTTATCCGGGACAATCCAAATGCCTATCATCCCTTCAATGTAGCAATACATTTCCTGGAAGTTGGTGTGATAAAAATTATACATGTCAATGTCCAGATGGTAGTATTATAAAGGGAAATACCTGTATTCTTGGTAAGTAATAATTTATTGTTTTAATAATTTATATAAAAGTCCATGATAAATAATACTTCAAATATTTATTCATTATTTTATATCATACAAAGTATTTTTCATAGTATATTTGTTAAAAATGTCAGGTGTTTATCAATCTAAAAATTGATTTATTATATTATCTCATCATAAGCTTAAAAATTTTTTTTCTTTTTTAAAATAAACTACTTTAACATTTTAAAATATTTTTACTATTATTAAATATTAAATAATATTTTAAACTGCCATCCCTCTTATGAAGGTAAGATTAATATATTATATCATTATTACATACCTTTATTATTAGTCATTGATAGAAAGAGGAGATTATTATATTATATATATTATTATTTTGTTTAACTATATAAAAGAGATTAATAATATATGACATTTAAAATATTGAAAAATAATTTAAAATTATCTTTATAAGTAATATCAAAAATGAGGATGAAAAATAAGAAATATTATAGTTACTCAAAAAAATTTAATATTTTATTCCTATTTATATTTTTAGCTAGTAATGGTATACCATTAATTGGGGCAGACAATTCTGTCGTTACAAATAATTTAACCCCTGAAAAAGCATCATTTTTTGATAAAATTAGTAATTTTATATCATCAAAAACTAAATTAATTTTTAATAATCAACCATCTGAGGGTAATGATATAGTAATTTCTATTAGACCTGGTGGCCGTTGTAGGGATGATGTTCATTGTTCTGGATATCCTTTAGCATATTGTGATTATGTTTGTAAATGTAAGGAAAATTCTTTTAATGCTGGAACGGCATGTGTTACGCTGTCAACAACAACAGAACCTTATTATAGTTTATGTCCATCAAATCAAGTTTACTCAACTGAAGCTGGTACTTGTGTTAATCGTGTTTATCCAGGACAAAATTGTCAATACTCAGAACAATGTAGTGCAATTGAATCAGGATCATTTTGTAGGGATAATATTTGTGAATGTGTCTATGGAATGGTAATATCTAATGATAAGAAAAGTTGTGTTTATAGAGATAATCATTGTATAACTAAAGGAACAATATGGGTTCCAGAATTAGGTGAATGTAAACAAGTTATTTTACCTGGTGTTGAATCATGTAGTCATTCATTACAATGTTCAACAGCATTTAATGGATCATATTGTTATGAAAGAAAATGTATCTGTCCCACTAATAAACCTATTCCTGTTGATGGAACATGTGGTACTATTTGTGATGAAGGTAAATCATTTTCAAGTATAACAGGATCATGTTTACCTAATATTAAACCTGGTAATGAATGTACATATACATCTCAATGCCATTCAGCATTCCTTGGTACTGTATGTAATAGTGGAATTTGTAAATGTGGTAATAATAAAGTTTTTACTGGAACAAATTGTGCTAATAATTGCCCTACAGGATATATGATAGGAATTAATAATATTTGTGTTCCTGGTTGTAAAGCAAATCAAATAGAATATAAAGGAGAATGCCTTTCACATGCTGCTCCAGGACAAGAATGTAAAATTAATGCACAATGTACAGGGAATAGTTTATGTGGTGATGGTATATGTACATGTAGATCAAATATGCAAATTATTTCTGGTATATGTCAAATTATTAAAGTTTATCCAGATCAATCATGTGCATTAGGTGAAGAATGTATTGGTGGATCAGTTTGTGTTGATGGTACATGTATTTGTAAACCAGGAACTGTTAATGTTAATAATCAATGTATTAAGCCAATTTTAGGTAAGTATAAATATATTAAAACATACTTTTTTTTATTATCATTATTTTATCATATAAAAATTTAGTACCCCCTAACACTGCATGTACTAAAGCTACAATTTGTAGTGGTGGATCTCATTGTATTAATGATATCTGCACATGTGAATTACCTCTTGTGCCTATTAATAATACTTGTTCCTATCCACCATCAGGTATGTTACCTTTTTTTATCCTATTAATCTTTTTCTAATAAATTAACAGTCCTTCCAAATTTTCCTTGTCCAACGGGTTTTGAAAAATGTCTTGGTGGATCATCATGTATTCAATCAATATGTACCTGTCCAGTAGGTACAATAGCTGAAAATGGAAATTGTCATGGAATAATTTATGTTAATGTTACCCAAACATGTTCAAAATCACGATTATGTACAGGTCACTCAATTTGTATAGATCATATTTGTACATGTCCCTTACCATATTATCTTAAAAATGGGGAATGTATATTACCAGGTATAGCATTAGCTGGACATAGTTGTATTAATAAACAAATATGTACTGATAATGCATATTGTGATGATAGCAAAAAAATTTGTACTTGTATACAACCAACTGTTAATCAAAATGGAGTATGTATGTTAGCATTAACCTCAAATCCTGGTGAATCTTGTGATGATACAATAATTTGTAGCGGTTTTAGTAATTGTATAAATAATATTTGTACCTGTCCAGATGGTACTATTAATATTAATGGTGTTTGTAAACAAATTTTGACTGATCTTGGTAACTGTACCACTTCAAATGACTGTCCTGGTGGTTCATATTGTAATGTATTAACAAAAAAATGTATCTGTCCTAACAATACGATAGCCGTTGAAAATAAGTGTATTAATAAATATAATATATCTATTAATATAACTACTCTTACAACCACAACATATTACATTAATAATACTGAAACATCAACATTAAAATATAATTCTCGAAAAAATTCTAAAAAAAATCAAAAAAAACCACAAGGTTATAATAATACTAATTTTTTTTTCTCTCTCCATATACTCCTTTTATCCTAGCATTTTTTTATTTTTATGCTTATTTAATATTTTTCCATAGTTTCACCAGGAGGAAATTGTATTGAAAATTATTATCAATGTACAAATGGGGCTGATTGTGTAGCAGGTACATGTATATGTCCACCAGATACAAGGCTAATCAATGGAAAATGTACCAAAGAATTATTTGCCTTTCCAGGAGAAGATTGTGGATCAGGGCAGGAGTGTACTAGAAATTCAATTTGTAATCATGAAACATTGAAATGTGAATGTATTAATACATTAAAAATTGCTATTGGTAGAAGTTGTGTTGATAGGCTACGTTCACATCCCGGATATCCATGTGGTAATGGAGAAATATGTGTAGGTGGAAGTGTATGTTTTAAAGGAATTTGTAAATGTCCAGGAAATCAAATTGTTTCTAATAAAATTTGTGTCGAACCAAGAAGATTGATGCCTGGAAATAAATGTACTGATGATGATATTTGTACAGGAAATTCTGAATGTGATAAGAAAACTATGATGTGCCAATGTAGACCTCATCATATTGCAATTGGAGGAATTTGTACAAGAATTATTCTTTCAAAACCAGGTGAAAAATGTTCAGGACAACAACATCGTTGTATTTTAAATTCTTATTGTAATGGAGATGTATGTAGTTGTTTACATGGAATGAAAATTATTGAAGGTCAATGTAAAATTCCAGTAAAAAAACATCCAGGTAGTTATTGTACAGAGTATGATGAATGTACAAATATGTCAACATGTATTAAAGGAATATGTGTATGTAATCCTCCAAGAGTTCAAAAAAATTCTAGATGTGAATTGGTAAATGAAGTTTTAGCTGGAGGAAATTGTAATGTTTATGATAAATGTTTAGGTGGTTCAAGTTGTATTAGTGGAAAATGTTCATGTGGTACAAATGAATTTATTCGTGGAGGTATTTGTGTTGAAAAAATTCAAAAAAATCCAGGAGAATATTGTGATGAAAATCAAATTTGTATAGGTGGATCTTATTGTAGTAGATCAAAATATTGTACTTGCTACACTGGATATGTGGTTGAAAATTCAAAATGTGTCAAGAAAACTCGTTGTTCGTTTTTTTAACCTTTTATAGCTTTTTAATTTTAATTTTAACTTTTTTTTTCTTTTTTTAACATATTTTTTTTAGCAAACCCTGGTGAATCATGTAAGGATGGGGAACGTTGTTTAGGAAATTCTACATGTTTAAAAAATATATGTACTTGTCCTAAATTAACTGTTTTACAGAACAATATATGTGTTCCAATACGTACATCAAAAATAGGACAATCATGTGCTAATGGTGAAGAATGTTTAAATGGTTCTAAATGTCAACCAAAAGCAAATATATGTGCTTGCCCTCCAGGATTTGTAAATAGAAATGAAATATGTGTTCCAATAGAAGGTAAGTTATAAAAAAAAATAGAATTTTTTTTTTTTATTTTTGCTTTTGTAACCTATGCTTTTTTTGCTTATTAAGGATTAATGTCTAAAAAACAATTATATGTATCAGAATATTTTTTTGCACCTGAAAAGATAAAAAAATCATATTCTTTTTTAAAAAATAATAAAGAAATATTGAGACGTAATGATTTTATCTCCCCAAGTTCGTGTAATAAAACATCTGATTGTGATGAGAATGCTAAATGTATAAAAAATATTTGTGTATGTAATCAAAATTATGTTCTTAAAAATGGATTTTGTATACGTATAATATCTGCTGTTGATCCACCATCAGGTTTGTCTATCCTTTAACCTAATGCTTGCTAAATTTTGCTTTTTTTTTATTTTGTTAGGTGGATCATTAGGACATAAATGTAATTTATCAATCGAATGTTTGGTAAAAAATTCACATTGCAAAAATGGAAGATGCCTTTGTTTACATGGATTTAAAATGTTAGGGGTAAATCAATGTATTGGTGGAAATTTTAAAAAAGTAAGTAGAAATGAACCATTAAAACGTGGTGAAGAAATAAAATTACCATTAGTTAAAAGACCATCACTTCCTGGTGGTAAATGTATTGAAAGTAAAGACTGTTTAAATAAAAGTTTTTGTCATCAAGGAAAATGTGTTTGTCCAAGAGGAATGAAAACAATAAAAAATTATTGTATTGAAGTTGGAATTGTTCCACCATTATCATCATGTAGTGATGGACAAATTTGTGCCGGAAACAGTGAATGTAGTGTAAATGGAATTTGTTTATGTCCACAAAATTATACACTATACAAAGGTTTTTGTCAGACTGATGAACAAATTCAAAATTTGAAAAAAATTCTTGGTAATGAAATAAATAAAAAAAAAGGTTTAGTTGCAATTCCAAATTTAAAAATTATGGAAAAAATTAATTCACAAGAAAAACTTGAAACTATTATTAATAGTACCAAAATCTATTTAAATACAACAACTATATCTCCAAAAATTACCAAAAAACAAACAAGTACTCCAAAAATAAAAAAATCTACAAAGTTACCAATTGATGGAATTATTAAAAATTCAAAATTAGAAAAAGAAATAGTTAAAAATTCAAATGAAAAAAGTAATCAAACAAAATACATTACTACGTCAACAAAAGAATCTATAACTACAAAAAAATTTTCTTTAAAAACAACTTCTACTACTAAAACAACCAAACTTAATAAAAATACTTTAACAACAAAATCTCATACAACTTCTACATTAAAAAGTTCTCCAAAAACATCTACTGAAGTTTCTAAAACAACATTTACAACTACACCTTTAACTATTCCTACAACGTTACTTCCATCAACATCTCTCCCTACTTCTTTAAAAATACTTTCTACAAAAAATTTTACAAAAACAACATACAAACCTATAACTCAAACTTCATCATCAAAATTAGAAACATCAACTATTTCAAATAAGACTATTCCTACTACAACTAGTACAATAAAAATAGAATCTCTAACAACATTTGCAACTAATCCTACAACAAAAGTTTATAATAATACTATAATTCCATTAAATATAAATAACGAAACAAATACAATTCCTACAACTCCAGACTGCCTTCTTGTAACTGAAAATCCAATTAATATTATAGACCTAGTTAATAGTGTTGTGAAGTCAAATGAAATTATTGATAATAAAAATACATTAACAACATTATCACCTGAAATTACAACTAATATTACGACAACAAAATTAGAAATAACTTCTTCAACGGAACCTCAAATAATATCCCTACCAAATATAACAAAGTCAACATTTAATGAAACAATAACAAATAATGTTAATATAACTTCAATAGTAGAAGAACTTTTATCAATAAAAAAACCATTCATCTTACCATCACAACCCCCAACTTCAGCTGAAGAAGTGATGGAGGAGGAAAATTATAAAGAAACCGAGGAGGAGGAGATTAAAGAAATTTTACCTTCGATTGAGGCAATCCCTCCCCCACAACCCCTATCAAATGCAAATTTTTATAAAATTTTTCCTAATTTAGTATCAAATACTTATTATTCAAATAGAAAAAATACCAAACCCCTAACAATACCCCATTCACTTTTTCAAATATCATATCCGGGACAATTTTGTGATGATAGTATAGTTTTTTGTCCCTCCAATTCGAAGTGTGAACAAAATATTTGCCAATGTATAGAAAATTATTATCTTTATGATAATGATTGCCTTCCAATTGATAAGAATGTTAATTGTATCTCTAATGATGACTGTCCTTTAGGTGCTTTTTGTCTTAATAATGAATGTCAATGTGAAGCTGGAATGAGATATTCACGATTTGGTTTTTGTGTTCCAGATAAAATAAATACCTCTTAGTTTGCTTTGATTCTTTTTTTTTGCTTTTAAATTTCTTTTTTTTTAACCTAAAGTTTATTATGTATTATTTATTTATTTTTTTATTTATATAAATATTATTTATTGTCTTATTTTTTATTACCACTTTTTACAGTTAACCCAGGAAGTTTATGTCAAAATGGTGAAACATGCATTGGAGGTTCTAGTTGTAAGGATAATATTTGCACTTGCCCTCCAGAAAAGCCTATTATTATTAATAATATGTGTTCAAAATCTTCAGAAAAAAATATAGTTGGAGAGAGTGAGTTAAAAAATAAAAAAAAGAAAAATAATAAAAATAATAAAAAGGAAAAAATTAATTATCTAAATTTAACCAAATCCGTTGATTTAAATACTATTTTACGACATAAAAGAGATATAACAACAATAGGTCTTGGTTATGCATGTAATACTAATATAACTGATAATAATATTATAACAGATAATAATATTTTAACAAATCCATGTATCCAAAATGCTTACTGTTTAGATGGATATTGTCAGTGTTTAAGTAATTTTATACAGGTAGGAAGTTCATGTTATCCAAAAGTTTTAGCAGGAAATGTTATAAAAGAACCTGGTGAGGCGTGTGAACCAATTCATTTTTGTAATGGTGGTTCAACATGTGATGCCGAAAAAAAAATTTGCCAATGCCTACCTGGGACAATTTTATATAAATCACATTGTATTAGAAAGAGTGGTGTTGAGGAAGGATTTCCATGTAATACTACAGAGGACTGTACAATAGGATTAGAATGTATTAATGGTATTTGTGTTAAACCAACCCTACCTGACAATTCAACTGTTATTGAAATTGGTCCAGGAGAAAAATGTCCATCACCACCTTTAAATGTTACATGTAAATGTATTGGAAATTCTATATTAGCTAATAATTATTGTCTTTGCCCTAGTGGGGAAAAAATAGTTAATCGTACTTGTATTGGAGTTGATAGTATAGCAAATCCAGGAGAAACATGTATTTCTAATATTACTGTATGCCTTGGAAATTCATCTTGTTTAGATAATATTTGTACATGTGATAAAGGATATATCAATATTAATAAACAATGTGTCCCATCAAATATTACAATTACAACAACAACAAAAGGTACAACTTATATACCTGATATAGGTGAACCATGTACAATTACAATTGGATGTAGAAGTGGTGGTATATGTTTAAATGGGATATGTCAATGCCCACCAAATACTGTATATATTAATGGAGAATGTGTTCTTAATTATACTACAGCAAATCCTGGTGAGCCATGTTCAAGTGATGGAATTATTTGTATTGGTGGTAGTGCATGTATTAATAATATTTGTACATGCCCACTAGGATCATATATTGTTGATAAAAAATGTGTATTAGGAAGTTTAACAACCCCACCAATCTGGAGAGTTATAGATCCAGGATTTCCATGTGGTATGCCATATACACGTTGTGGTGGTGGTAGTTATTGTAGTGGTGGATTATGTGAATGTCCACCTAATTTTGTTCCAATAAAAAATATTTGTACAGAATATTTAGTTGGCCTATCAACAACAACAACAGTCCAACCATATACACCATTATTTCCTGGAGATGTTTGTGGTATGCCTATGTCATATTGTACTGGGGGAAGTTCATGTATTAATGGATATTGTCAATGTCCACGAGGTCAAATACCATCAGGAAGTATATGTGTAGATGAAATAAATGTATCATCAACAATATCTCCAATAATATCACTTGTACCAGGAGAATCTTGTGATAGTGTATGTGAATTATTAAGAACATGTAGAACATATTGTGGTGGTGGTAGTATTTGTATAGGTGGTATATGTACATGTAGTATGGGACGTATAGCTATAAATGGTATTTGTCAAGTTAATAGAGAATTAGGTTTAGGTAATAATGTTGAATTTGTTACAGATGAACCGGCATGGAAACAATCTTATAGATATCCAGGACAAGATTGTAATGTTTATACTACATGTACAGGTGGTTCTGCTTGTGACGGAAAGTATTGTCAATGTCCTTCTGGATTTGTTCCTACAAATAATGATAGATCATGTGTTAATGCTAATTATCTTAGAGATTTAAGTATACAAAATAAGAGTAGTCCAAATTTATTATATAAATCACCAGAAATATTATCAGTAATAAAGCCATTTAAATCATTAAAACCATCTAGTAAAAAGAAAAAATGTTATGATGATTCACAATGTGATGGTGGGATGATTTGTAATGTATTAGGAATATGTCAATGTCCTAAAAATTTAACAAATTTTAATGGTCAATGTTTAGATTTATCATTAAGAAGGGTAGGATATCCTGGAAGTAAATGTATATCTGATGACATTTCAAATCCAAAATATTTAACATGTGTTAATGGAAGTCATTGTAATAAAGTGATAGGTTACTGTACCTGTCCAAATGGAACATCACCAAATTTAGCTAATTATTGTGTTACAGCATATAAAATTGATAATAAATTAGCATTACCAGGAAAACGTTGTGATGTTAATAAAACACCAAATTGTGCAAACAATGGAATATGTCAAAATGATTTTTGTATCTGTCCTTATGGAACAAAAAATAATGGAAATGGTGTATGTTCACCAAGAATAACATTAGAAGAATCTAAACTTTTACAACAATTTAATAGAAAATTAGTTGGTGAAAAATGTAATAATACAAATGAATGTATTTTTCCAAGTAAATGTGAAAAAGAAAAGTGTACATGTCCTCCAGAAATGATTGTTACAGATGAAAAAAGTTGTATAAATAGAAGAAAAACATCTGGAATTGGGGAATTTTGTGATGAGGTTGCTGGTATTTATTGTATCAATAACTCTGTATGTATTAATCATTATTGTACATGTATTAACAATTATATTCCTATTCGTATTAATAATACTCTGGAGTGTAAAAATTCTAATTATACTTTGTTTGATTCTTAATAATCTTAATAATTTTTATATTTATATATTATATGTTTTTATTTATTTATTTATTTACGTTTAGATTTAATAATAAATGATGAATATTTTGATGTTGAAGATGACATTGATAAATCTTTTATAATAGAACCAATTGATAATTCTCTTATGGATTGTCCAAATGATGGAAGTTGTAGTTTACCTGAATGTTTTTGTTCAAATACAGGATTAAATATACCAGGAAATCTTAATTATAATGAAACACCACTAATGATTTTATTAACTTTTGATGGTCCAATTACTGATAATGTTATAAATATATATAAAAATATTTTTAGTGGTAAACATAAAAATAAAAATGGATGTCCTATTAAGGGAACATTTTTTATTTCACATGAATTTAATAATTATGATCAAACACAATGGCTTTATTCAAGAGGCCATGAAATTGGAGTTAACTCTATTACACATAGAACTTTAAGTGATCTATCTGAAGAGGAATGGAAAGATGAGATGGTTGGTTTGCGTGAAGCATTAAAAACATTCTCATATATTAATACAAGAAAAGTAAAAGGTTTACGAGCACCTCAATTTGCCTTAGGTGGAGAGGGTCAATTTTCAATGATGGAAAAAGAAAATTTTATATATGATAATACACAAACAACTATTGATGGACCATACTGGCCACAATCTTTACATTTTAAAACACCATGGCGTTGCATTGGACAAATTTGTCCTAATACATCTCATGATGTTTGGGAATTTCCTATAAATATGTTGACAAGAGATGATGGTAAGCAGGCCTTATTTATGTTACAAGCTGTTACAAGACTTGACTCACCAGATCAAATAGCAAATATGTTACTAAGAAATATGGAAAAAAATTTAAAATCTAATAAAGCACCATTCATAATAAATATTGAGGCAGACTTTTTGACTGCTATCCCATATAATGGAGCCCTCCGTGCTTTAGATATTTTTATAACAAAAGCACTCCAAAGAAATGATACATATTTTGTAACTATGGAAGAAGCATTAACATGGATTCAAAGGCCTACTAGATTAACAAAATTACATAATTTTTTTCCATGGCAATGTAGAAGGTATAGAAATGAATATCAACGTCCATGTGAAACTCCATCAATTTGTAGTTATACAGATGGCCCAACAAATTATCCTCACTCATTTAGAGTTTGTGGTAGTTGTCCTCATGTTTATCCATGGCTTAAAAATCCAACTGGAAAAGGAAATACATATTTTTAAACAAGATCATTTATTATTTAATCTTAAAAAAAAATACAATTACAAATTTAGACATAATATTAATATAATAAATGACTTTTTTTATATAATTAATTAATTTAAAAAGAAAAATTTTTAAATATATCTAAATTTTAAAGTGTTTGAATTAATACCATCAATATTTCCGCTTCTAAATCTCCCATCAAATATGATATTTTTATTTTTTAACATTTCCCTATTTACTTGTTGTGGCGTTAAGTTTGAATTTTTATAAAACACATCTCCATCAATTGGTTTTGAAGAGGTTGGAAATAAAAAAAAACCATTAATTTGTTGAAAAATAACAAGATAATAAAATATAATAAGCTTAAATAAATAATTTGTAGATTTATTTTGTATTGATAACATGATAATAATCTTTATTTCTAAATGAAAATAAATATAAAAATATTTTATAAAAAAATTATAATAATAATAATTATAAAATTAGCTTCCAAAAATATTGAAAAACAAAAATTACAACTTATTAAGAGTTTGTAGAAATATATTTATTATTATTATTATATTAAATAAATTATTATTATTAAGTAAATTATTAAAAAAGGAAGTAAAAGATTAAATTTTTAAGTTTTAAAAAAATAATAATTATTTATACAGTTAGTGTCAAATAAGCATAATTATTTAAAAAAAAAAAAATTATTATTCAAAACGTTCCTAGTAAAAATAATTAATATTACGAAATAATTTTACTTGTTAATATACTTTTCTTTATACTTTTTTTATCAATATATTAAAAATATAAAAATAAGAATGTTAAGTAATATAATGGAATGAATATATTTAAACATATGTATATATTTCTAATTATTAAAGTCATTTTCAAACAAGTTAAGCAAACAAAATAAATAAAAATAATATTTATTTTATATGATTTATTATTTCTTTTTTTTTTATATAAATTGTTTAAAGAAAGTCAATTAAACCATATCATATTTACAGTTATAAAAATACACATAGCAGTCATATTTTTTTATATTAAATAAAATATAACTTTTTTTTATTCTAGAGTGTCGTTGGGACATTAATACTTGATAGTTTAAATAATAAAAGCTATCTTTAAATATTTGTTTTCATATAAAATTTTCATGTATAGTATATAAAATAAAATAATTCATTGTTTCTCATTCCGTGCATTTAAAACAAATACTTTTTAAAAAATTTAAAATATTTTTTTTTAGGAAAAAAAAATTTATCTTATATAAATTAAGAAAGTCATATTAAAAGAGTTAGAAAAATAATTTGACATGCCTTAAGCTTTTTATTTTTAACTCTACAAATAGAGAAGATAATAAATATATGAAATAAATTTTAATTTTTTTATTAAAGTATATATTTTATTATACTTCAAAAGTAGAAATGTATCTTCTGATTTAATAGTAGTTTAAAATTTTTATAATACTTCATTTATTTTATTAATATTATAAAAAAAAAAAGTAAATATCTAAATAATAATTTTCATAGATACTTTTGAATTGTAATACTGTATTAGAAGAAAATATAAGTAAAAAATAGAAGTAGGTAAATAAATTATTTAAAAACAGATGTATTAAGTTATTAACAAACATTATTGATAACCTTTCAATAAAAAAGTATAATAAAATTTGTTTTTATTTTATTATTTTTAAAACTAATTTTATGATATCTTTTAACAAAAATATTTTTTTTCTAACATATCCTTTTAATTAATTTTTTTAAAACTAAATTATTCATTCGTATATGATACACAATGATAAATCATATCATACATCTAATTTTAAAGTTTCAAAGATTATCTTTTAAATTAAGAGGAAATTTAATTTAATTTAATAAAAATAAATTATTGTACAATTTGCAAACGTATCTTTTTTTTTAATTAAAAAATAATTTTTGATAAAAAAAAATACAACTAAAAGAACAAAAATATAATACAATAAAAATCATATTTTCTTTAAAAGTATATTTATTAAATTATTACACAAAAATAATTATGAATTTTAATAAATAAGAAATGGTAATAATAAGAATTGAAAAAAATTTATAATTAGCATGTGTTTTTCTTTTAATTATTTCTTGATTAAAATTCTAAACAAATATTATTGTAACATCAATGGTTAAAAATAATTAAAGGCATATAAATATTATAAAAAAAAAAAGTTTCAATAATCAAAAGTTTTAATATTAAAAAAAGATTTTAAAATATTGTGATATTAAAAATGTTTGTATTGTTAAAAATGTTCTTTAAAACACTTATTTAAAAAAGTTTAACATTTGTTGGATAAGTAACAAACCATTTATAATTAACAAATGTCCTTTTTTAGTATAATTACTTAAGAAAAAAATTATTTAGTTCTAATCAAAAGTTAGTAAATTGGAAAAGTTTAAATAAAGTAATATAATGAGGTAGTGAAAAGGACATATATTTGTTTTTCTAAACTGTGCCACATTTTTTGTTTCATTTGTTCTACATATTTTTTTTAAGATTTTGTAGTTTTTTTTTTTTGAAAATATTCTAATATATAAATAAATATAATATAACAGTATTGAATTAGGTTTTTTTTTTTAAAAATAGTATTGATTATACTATTTTAACAATACAAGTATAATGAATAATTGATAGTTAGAAAAAGTTTTTCAGTGAAATAATGTCAGCATACATAAGTAATACTTTCACAGAATTTTAATTAACACCATGGTCAAAGTTAAAGTAACAAATTTAAAAATAGAAAAATGAAGATTAAAAAATTGTAGAATATATGAAAGAGTTAGAAAAAATTTCTTTAATATTATTTTGTAACAATATGATTCTGAAAAAAATATAATAAGATTTCAAAAGAAGAAAATAATGAAATATATAAAAACTTGATGGGTAAAAATTTCCAAGTAATTATATAAATAAAAAGATTTATATTAATTATTTATTTTAAATATAATTCTGGTAGTAAAAATGTTTAAAAATATTATTTATTTTATCTTAACAACAAATTTTTATCACTTGTTTCTATGTTTGATATTACTAATAAAAAAAAAACATTAAAAGACATTTTTTTACTAGAAATTTTCTAATTTTAGTTTAAATAATTAAATATTAATGAAAAA
Organism: Strongyloides stercoralis; assembly: GCA_029582065.1. Lineage (NCBI taxonomy): Eukaryota > Metazoa > Nematoda > Chromadorea > Rhabditida > Strongyloididae > Strongyloides > Strongyloides stercoralis. Next base: position 5,025,445 of record CM055866.1, on the reverse strand, counting down.
TTAATATAAAATTTCTATCAATGTTATGATTATAAGTTTTATTTACTTTTATGATATCATTTATGTACCTCCATATAAAAATATTTTTAAAATAAAACATTATTTGATAACAATTTTTTTTTCGAATAAATTTTTTATTTTTATTATTATTTTTATTAAAAATTCTTTAATTAACATATTTCTATGTAGAAATTCTTTCATGCGATTTATCAAATGTTTATTGATACAAAAAATAGATAAACAAACATAATTTTGTAAATATATTTTATAAATGTTCGTATAACCATAAATTAAAGTTTTTTTTAAATAAATAATAAATTATTATTACATTGTTTATATAGTACTTTTATTTGAAAAAAAAAAAATCAAACAAAAATTGTATTTAAAAACAAATACAAAACAATAAAATTATTTATATTATAAAAATTTTTTTTTTGTAAAATATTTTTTTTACAAATTATATTAGCACGGATAGTTTGGTTGATTGAAATGAATTAATGGTGTTATGAGATTTTTATTTTCTTGTCTTGTTACTTTTCTTGAAGGTGCATTAGGACGTGAAACTTTTCTTACATTGCTATTTTCACATTTGGTCGTTAAACTTGTTGTTAATGTTTTTTGTATAAAAATTTCTTGGCATATTTTGTACATTGAATTGGGTAAATTACATAAAAGAAGACTATTAGAAATTTTTCCAAATACTAATATTGTTATTGTAAGATATGCTAAATCTTTTCTTGTTGTTATTATCATTTTATTATCACAATGAATTGGATAACTCATTTTGTCAATATTAATTCCATAATAATGAGATATTATTGGTATTATTATTTCAAAATATAAATGAAATAACATTGTTGGAAAAAAACTTGTAATATGAAATGTTATAAGAAGAACCATCATAATAGTTATTTTGAACTCTTTATATGCATCTTTCTTAGACCATATTTTTGTTAAACAATCATTATCTTTACTATAAAATGTTCCTGAATCAAAAGATTTTTTTTGACGATCCCATTTACCACCTTCAAAATATTTATAACGATGTTTTAAATGATAAATAAGCATTGAATTGGTTATTGTTAATAAGATTAATGGAAGAATTATATGAAAAAGAATTCTTATTCCATTTAAAGTAAGTTTTAAATAGTCAACTGTAACATATTGTTGAGAAGAATTATCATAAGCAATAGGTGTATTTGTAATTATTTTTGTCTCCCAAAAACGTGTTAAATTTGAAATCAAAGTAAAAAAAAGTATACAAATAATAACTACAAATACATCTTTAAAAATGCCATGTCTAACAATTTTAAAAGGATGGCGAATTGCACGAAGACGATCAATTGATATTACTAAAACACCCCTATAAAATTTTATGTATCAAATAATAATAAATAATAAATTAATCTTACCATGTTGAGCTCATTGTAGCAGTATTTGATAAAATACTAAGTGTAGTAGTACTTATATTTATATAATTAATATTATTTCTTTTAAACCAATTAAATGTAATACAAAAACGTGAAGATTTTGACTCATGAACATAACAATCATGTATCAAAAAAATTAACATTAGTGTTACGACAATTGTAATATCAGCAATTGCTGTAAAAATTGAAAGAATATTATTTCTAAAAGTTTAAAAAATATATATATACATAATTATTTAAAAGTTAATTTTACCTATTTTTAGATCTTTTTGAAAGTAAAATATAAATGTTTAGTAGATTGAATAAAATAACAAGAAAAAACTGAATATTAAAAATATTTCGTACATAAGAAGCACATTCATGTATCATATAATATATTTTTAATGTTTTAGAATCTAGTGTACTTTCAATAGTATTATTAAAATCTGATATATAGTTATCAACACTACACATTTTTAAAATTTTTAAAATTTTATAAATATACTAAAATAGTTTTTTTTTAAAGTTAGTTTAAAGAAAATTACAAAATTAAAAAATGATTAAATAATTTAAAAATTAATATAAAATAAAACATTATTATGTTAAAAACCAGCATGATATAAAAATAATTATCAATTAAAATAAAATTTATTTTAAAAATTAGTTAAATGATAAAGTTGTATAAGTTAAAATAAATTAGGCAAATAAATATTTTTTAACAGGGAAAATTTATTTCTAAATATACTCAGATTTAACTTAAATATGAAAAGAATAAATTTATTAAAATATCATTTTTTTTTAATTTAAAATATTTTAAACCTCCTCTTACAGTAATATTATAAAATTATTTATATTAACAATGTTCATTTAATTTTTATTAAATGATGTGCAACTTATTACAAATTAAGGTGCGCTATTGTTAATTCAAAATAAAACAAATTAATATACAATAGTTAATATTTTATAAATATATAATATTTTTAGTAACTTAACAATACTTGTTTATTATTATGATTCTGATAATTTATTTCAAAAGTACAAAAAACAACTGTATAAAACAAAATTTGTATCTTTTATAATATTTTTTTGAGTAAAAGTATATTTATATTAAATTATAAATTACTTAAGAACAAAATAGTTTTTTTTTATTTTGTATTATTAGATAAATAATCTTTTTATCACTAAAATTTTGACATTTTATTAAAGATAAAAATAATTAAATTTAATATGAAATACAATGCTGACACTTAAATGAATTTTTTTATTATTAAAAAGTTAATAAATTCAAAAAAAAAATTGCATATGAAGTATTTTATCATTTGAAAAAGAGAATTTGATATTTTTTAAATAAAATATTTTATATTTTTTATATATTTTAATGATAAAAAAAAGTGTGAATAATTGACTTTTTCCCATGTGTTAAAGAAGATTGCTGATTTTTAGTTCTACTATCAGCTTAACTATTAGCTTAATAAATTAATAACAGATAAAAGTAAGAAAAAAAAATTTTTTTGATGCTAAAATTAAATATCAATTATTAAAATTAATAAGAAATATTATATTATAATATTTTTATTTAGTAATTAAATAATACAATAAATATAAAAATTAATATTATTTAATATTTTAATGACTATATTTGTACACTTTGTGTCCATTAACCAATGGTCTTTTGATAAAAATAATTATTCCAAAAATCTACTTTTGATTGATTAAATTTTTGACAGCAGCTTATTAATTTTTAAAAGTCAATTTGAGTAATAGTAATTATGAAATAAAAATTTAAACAAATGTTAATGTTAAAAATTTTTAGATTTAATTTTAAATAAGTTTAATTTAAAAAAAGCTTTTTGTAATTTTTATATAATTAAAATTTTTTTTAACGTCTAATTAAATGCGAAACTGTAAAAATTTTATAAAAAGTAAATGAAAGCTCGCAAAATATTATATGTAAATATAAATAAAATGATACTTTTTCTATTAATAATGAAGTTTACCTATCATTACATTACAATGTATAAAACTTTTATTTTTAAATTTGTAAATTTGTACTTCATAATGTTTTATTGTTCAATAGTTAAATATAACTTTTTTTTATATTGCTAAAATTAAAACTTCAAATTCAAGTGAGAAATAAAAAGTTATTGTCTTGAAAAAACGACAACCATGAACTAGTAAAGTTCTGGTAAATTTTATGAAAAATGCTTATAAGATTAAATTATTGAAGTGAAAATAAAAAGTTAAATATACTTAAATATACTTTTTAAATAAGATATATGAGTTAATTATTAGTTTAAAAAAAGACTTATTATAAATATTGTCTAATAAATCAAAATAAATTAGATTATTATTAAAATTAAGTAATTAATTTGTCTGATATAAAAACTTATATATTTAAATACCCCTAAAGTTTTTTTTATTTATAGAGCATTAAAAACAAACTTGTATTACTTTAATTTTATTATATTTTACTTAAAAATTTATTTTATTAAACTTTTTTTCCTTATTATAATACAAATTGACAATATATTTTGAAGTAATTTTTTAATTTAAAATTTTTTTCTCAAATTTTTTTTTAAATAAACCATAAGTTTGTATTATCAAGATGATAAAATAATTATAAATTTGAAGTAATTTTATTATTGTAGGTTATGTTAGGTAAACAAAGTTGATAATAAAAATCATCAAATCTCTTAACTTTAAAAAAAATGTAAAGTATTAATAAAAGTATTCATTTAGAATATTTAATAAATTTATAAATATAAATGATTCATAAAGATAATAGTAAATAGATATATATTATATTTATTTACATAATATATGGAAATGGTTTAATTATATTATTTTTAATATTAATTCCTTACTTTATTATTAATTTTTTTGAAGAATTTTTATTATATTTTTATGTGCATTTACTTTTTAAAACAATTTTAGGATATTTTGTTTAATTTTTAACTTCATAATATAAAGTTTATAAATATAATACCTATTCTTATATGAAATCTTACATTATAATATTATTCTCTTAAGTAAAACAAAAATATAATCTTGTAAAACATATTTAAAAAATATTAAAAGATTTTTATCGTTCACTCAAACTTGAGACATCTTGTTATGTATTAAAAAAATTTTTTTTTAAATATTAGATGTTTTCAAAGATTTAATAGAAAAAAATATTTTTTAATTTTGTAATTTGTAAAAAAAAAATTATACCTAAAAAGACTAACATAATATTATTGAATTAATATTTATATTTATTATTAAATTGATATTTTGCGCTAAATTATTAGTTAAAAAATGTAAAAAAAAATTAATATTTATATAACTTTTAATGTAATTTAGTTTGTTTATTAAAGGCTATAATAAAAAAATTTTTTTAGATCAAATTTCAATTTTTTATATTACAATTAAGTGATTTACAATATTATGAAAAATAAAATAAAAATTGTTATAAATAAAAGTTTTACAATTATATTTCAATATTTATTTATATTTTATAGGATTTTTTAAGTTAAGTAATTACAATGATTTGTTTGTTATATTATTCTTTTACCTTCTTTTTCATTGTCATTTCACTCTTTAATATTAAGGTGTACAGTTACCTAACTTTTGTCAAGTTAAGAAGCTTTATTATATTAACAAAGAAGAATATTTTATCATTTTTAAATTTAAAAAGTAATCATTTAATTTGTAATATTAATGGACTAAAAAGTACTTTTAATAATTAAATCTCCTCTTTTATGACACCCATCCCCATCCATTAATTTTAATTTTATTAATTCATAAAAAAATATTAAATGCATAAAAGTAATGCTTAAAATAGTTAAATATTTTGAAAACTTCCGTTAAACATAGAAATAGAAACACTATGTCAAAAAATTATACTTCCCTTTTCCAATTATAAAATAAGTTAAATAACATTAAACATAAAATTCAACCTTTTAATTATTCTCTTTATGTATACAGTTTGTTTGCCCTCTCCTTCAAAAATACATATATCCTATTTTAGATATTATAACAAAAATTTAAAAAATTTATTTTAAAGAATCATGTGAAGCTTAAAAAGATTTATGTATTTCTGTATATATTTAAATATTTGAAAAAATTTTTTTTTAAACTTTTATTAAGTTAAATTTATCTACATGAACATATATTTATACATTTTATTTTATCGTAGTCTATATTAAAATATTACATAAACTTAATATAACTTTAATATTTGAACTTTTTAAACACAAATACTCCTTTATTTCTTTAAAAAAAACATTAAAAATTTTTAGATATAAATATATTTTTAAATAAAAATAAAAATCTAGTAGAAATGAAAATACTTATTTGTTTAAATTAAATTTTTAGAAATTGTTATGTCACTCAAAATTACATAGCAATTATTATTTTTTAATATTATAGTTGTTGCACGCCGTCAAAAAAATATATATATTTTAAATATCATTTTTATAAAATATAATAAAGAACTAATTATGTTATTTCTTAAAACTTTAATAAATAACTTTTATTTTTTTTTTAAATATTTATATGTTTAAAATTACATTTATTTTATTTTTTCTTGTCTTTTAATCAACTGATCAAAATAAGAGGAAGCTGTTAAAGAATTGTAATCCTCTTATATAATTAAAAATGTGATTATTTAGAGTACCTTAATTCTTTAAAATAAAAAAAAAACTTTAATAATGTTCTATACAGTTAATCTTTTTTTTTAAATTTTTTTTTATATCTTTACATTATCAAACTGTGTCCTCTTCAAAGTTTGTTTTTATTTTACTTCTAATCTTTTTGAATTACCACTTTTAAATGTTTGAAAATCATATTTTTTAACATCAATATGAAATATGCTTTCAAGTACTACTATAATAATTTACAAAACTACAATCAGATAAAAATGAACTATTACTTTTTTATATAAGTAAATGATAGAAATATTCGTTTTTATATATTATAGAAAAAAACATAACTTTTGAATTTGCATTTTAAAGTTTTAAAAAATTATATATATTGAAAATATTTTTATTAATTTTATTTAAAATACATGTCTAATTTATTTACAAAACATTTTAATTAAATATTAGCAAAAAAAAAAGTAAAAAAAATATAATAATTTATAATGTATTTATATAACTAAATTTTTCTATCTTTTTTTTTTGTGCTAAAACACATTGTTTTTTATTTTTTGAAAACAATTAAAAAAGATTACAACCAATATTATAATGTATGAAGAACTTAATTTTACATAAATATTAATTTATATTTAATATTGTTGTAAATAATTTAGTATTTTTTTTAATAATTTTTTTTTTATAAAATATATCGTGTTTATTAAGTGTATAGTTAATTATTTTAATATAAGTAGCATTATTTGTTATTTGAAAGTTCAAATACAACTTGTTTTTTTTTATCATTCAAAATATATAAGTGAAACAATTTATAAAGTTAAAAATTATACTTTTTTTAGTTGATAAAAAATTCTTTTTAAAAACATTTTAAATTAAAAAAAATTGTTTCATTTTTTCTAGAATTGTTTTTATAATTAAAATGATTCAACAGATATTATTATAATTAAAAAAATATATGTAATAAAAATTATAAGATATATTTACTTGAAAATTGGCTGATATTAATCTTTCAGATGGTCTCTAAACTTTTACAATACACAATTTTTTATTCAAGATATTTTTTTATTATTTTTTATGTGTAATAACATTTAAAAAAAATTTATGTGATGGTTTTTTTTTCATTTATAATTTGTAAGTAGTGATAGAATGAGAATAATAATCATAATATATTTATATCTTTTCATAAACTTAGTTTACTGTGAATTACAATATAGTTTTAATTAGGATTAGTTTTTTTTAATATAAAATAGTAATATTAATTTTTTATAGATAATATTTAATGTAAAAATAAAACTTTTTTTTTTATTTATTGTTTTTTTTTTAAATAGATTTAAAAAGTATATACATATATATATAACTTATTATATTTTTAAAGTAAATATAATATTTAAGCATTTAAAAAAAAATAATTTATTAATTCTTTATTTATTAATGTTAAAATAAAAATTTCTTTAAAATACGTCATCATAATATTTATAATTGAAAAAAAAGAAGAAACATCTATTAAAATTTGAAAATTTTTGTCCTATTTATATTTTAGTTGCTTTTTCACACATTATTATCAAAATATATCTTAAATTATTGTTAAGGATTTTTTTTATGTATTTATATCAAAATATTTTCCAATCATTCTAGTTTTAAGTTCCAAAAAAAGACATTATTTTTATAACTTTTATTATAAATATTTTATTTTCATTTTATTAAATAGTACAACAATTTTGTTGTCGAAAAATTTTTAAATGAAACAAGATCCTTTTCTTGATATAGTATTTTCAACTACTTACTTTTATCGTATTTTGTAACTGTTAAAAGGAGACTTTCATTTATACTCTATTATTACTTGGAAAAAGAACCCTTCAATAAGATATGATGTAGGAAATAAAAATATAATAATGAAAGGCATTATTATATGTGAAGCAATCACCATAATTCACTTTATTGTTCATTCTCTCTAATATTTCATCTTTACTCTACCTTTTTGATAAAATAATAAAACCATTTTTATTAAAATTTATTTTGTTTATTTAAGAAAACAAAAAAAAAAATAATATTTCATTGTTTGATTATACTTTTTTTTTCCTTAAAATATTACTTTATTTTATAAAATTTATTATTTATTTAATCATTACCTTTCTAAAAAAATTTATTTTTGAATCTAACCATATTTTTTTTAATATTTTTTTTATAAATAATATAAACATTTTTACGTGTCAAGTTCATATACCGTGGTGTTTATCATTATTTTTAATAAGTTATAAGTTGTTAAATGAAGTATATGAAATATAATATAAATATCTATAAAAATCTATAAACTTATAATTTTTTTATTAACTACTTTAATACTTATTTACCTTTAATTTATATAAACATTTTTATTTATTTACATACAATGAAATTGCAATTAAAACAAATTGCCTATTAAATTTATTTTTTTCTTCCATCTTTATAAAAATGTAATTTTCTATCTATATAAAATATATTTATTTCCCTCGAGTATTTATATATCTTTTTTGTATTTTCTTATCTTCCACATTTGCCATTAATTACCCATATTGTATATCAAAATAGATCAAGAAAAGAGATGGATAAAAAGAAAATTTTTTATAAAAAATATTTAAAAAATATAAATAAACTCTTTGTTTTTATTTTTATTTTATAAATATGTTTTTGGATGTTAAATTAAATTTTATCCTTCCAAAAACTAAATCATAAAATATATTTTTTTACAATAAAACTAAACAAAATACAACGAATTAATGTTATAATATATTTATACATGATAAAATGCAATTAAATATTATTTTTTTAGAATTTTCTTATTTATATGTTTTTTATGGCACACTGATTTTTTATATATGTTAATTCATTTTAAAAAAAATTATATATTTCCTTGTTATTGTTTAATTATTATGTAACTATTTTAATTTAACACTCAAATAAATTAAAATAAAAATCTTTATCATTTTTAATATAAATTTTAAAAAAGAAATTTTATATTATTAATAACTATCTACTAATAATTGATATAAATATTTTTTTATTAAGTGCACATCATTTTTTAATAGATATAAATTAAAAAATTTTTTTAATAATAAATCTACTACATATTAACTGTTAAACCTCAATATTTTTTAATAATACATTTTATATTTTACAAGAAATTTCTAAAAAACATATCTATAATTCATATCTTTTTTTTCTTTTTTAACTACCTTATTGTAATAAAATAAGTAAATTAATTTTTTTTTGCACAATTTTCCTGCCTTTTTTTTTATAATAAATTATATATTTTTTTAAAAATACTAAATAAATGTATTACATATTGGTATTACTATATATTTATGTTTTAATTTATAGATTATTTATTTACTTATAATATAATTAATTATAAGTTTATCATGACTCATTTATTTTTTTTACAAACATTATGAAATTAAATAAAATAAACTGTAAAAAAATTAGTTAATGTTAAATATTTATCTAGCCAATAAAAATATTTCCTTAAGATATAAAAAGATTTTAATAATTTTTTTATTTTATGTTTATTTATTTTTTTTATTATTTTTTAATATATTTTGTTTTTATGGAAGAAATATATATTGATATAATTATTTTTTTTTAATATAGAATAGTATCATGGATTCATCTTTGAATCCAACATACTCTCCTGACTATATTAATTATTCATACGAAGGGCAGTTAATAGGAGAGGATAATTACGAAAACGAAGAATCACTTTTAGATAGACCATTGATAAGAAATTTTCTAATTATTGCCTACATAATAGTTTTTTTATTTTGTGTTATTGGAAATATCTTAATTTTAACAGTTATTATTACAAAAAAGTCTATGCGAACGATAACTAATTTTTTATTAAGCAACTTAGCTGTAGCAGACTTATTAGTTGGTATATTTTGTGTTGTACAGACAGGATTTCATTTTTTACATTCTGGTAATTCACAATGGATATTTGGTAAAACAATGTGCCATTGTTATTTGTATCTAGTTAATATGATACCAAATCTTTCTGCTGGAATTTTAGTACTCCTATCTGTGGAACGTTTTATTGCTGTTGTTAGGCCAATGCTTGTACATGATATTATGACATCTCGTGTATTATTAATATCAACAGCATTAGTATGGACTTTTTGTATTATTATGAATCTTCCATATATAATAGCTGTTCAATACATTTCACATGAAGATCCTGAAACAGGAATACATATGGCTATTTGTACAAGAAAACATTTTATGTTATTTGATATTAATATTCTTAAAGTTGTATCTATGTTAAATATAATAGTATGGTACATTCTTGCTTTAATAATATTATTAATAATTTATATTTCAATTGGACATATTATGATGAAGTCTTCTAAAAAATATGGTAGAGATAACTGTTTATATAAAGATACAAAAATTACTATAACTTCTCAGGATGGAACTATTATTCATAAGAATAATTACAATTCACCATTACTTGAAAGGGGTGGACAAAAAAATAATTCAAAATGTATAGGAAATGAAAAAAGTATGCTTAAAAATTAGTTCTTTCTTTATAAAATATTTAAAAAAATTTTTTTATAGAAAGATTACCTATGAAGAATGTTGTCTCAGAGTCATCTGATACTAGGAGAAGAGTAATAAAACTTGTTGCACTTCTTGTATTATCATTTGCTGTTTTAAATATGCCTCGTTATATTTACTTAACTTGGTCTATTTTTCGTGATGTTAATTGTAAGTTGATGATATTTAATATTTTTAGTTAATTAATTTTTTGAAATATAGCACCTCGATGTTTAGATTGTCTTTTGACACTTCTACATCCAATAACTTTTTTATTGATGTTTGTTAACAGTGCAATCAACCCAATACTTTATGCATTCTTATCACAACGATTTAGGAATGCAATTAGTGATACATTAACATGTTACAATGAAAGGGAAAAAGTATGTTAAAAATAATTTTAATAAAAAAATAATATTATAATTAAATATATTATAGAAAAAGAAAAAAGTGCTAGAAAGTTTACGTTTCACTAGATTTAATACAAAAGAACACAATTTTAGTGCTTCATATGGAGGACTACCAACATTAAATGTTCAAAGGGAATCACCAAATATAAATGTTACAAGGAAGTCAATTTCAATATCATTTAATTCAAAAATTAATATAAATCAAAATAGTAGACTGCCATTAAAAATACCAACAGCGGGTTACTATGAAACAAGAAGAGAAAGTTTACCAACACCAATTTTACAATAGATCTCTTTAAATATTATTAAATATTAAATTACATCATTAAACTATTTTTATAAGTACATGAAATAATGTAAAAAATGTATTTATGTAAAAAAAAATTTTTTTTTTGGTCATATTTTTAATACTTGAGTACTGTTATTTTTGTCAATTACCACATATATTAAATGGAAATATGGCAATTTTTTTTAATAACAATTAATGTTATAGTTTTAGAATAATAAATGTATTTATAAATAAACTTTTATTGTATATTTTTTATTTAAATTAATTATTTTTTTTATTATTAATATCATAAAGATATAATAAGGAATTTAAAAGTAAATGATGAATTGTATTTAGTAATTAAATATCAAAGAAAAATATCAAAATAAAATACCAGATAAGCATGGGATAATCTTAAGTATAATAAATAAAATTATTATATTGAAAAAAGTACAATAAATTGTTTTTTATTTTTTATCTTTTTTTTTACAATTTTATAATAATAATATTTTTAATTAAAAAATAATAAAATAAAATATTTAAAAAGGAAAAATTTAATTGATACATGAATAAGAAACCTTTATTGATTAAACACCTCAAATCCCACCTATTACTTAATGTAGTAAGTTTTATGCTATCTTTACAAATCCATAAAAAATATTTAAAAACTTGTTTTGCCTCTGGGAATGTTAATCTTCATATTTATATCTTAAATCATTTCAAAAAATTGTCTATTTTTTGATTTTATAGTTAATAATATTTTTCCATATATATTAAATATTATTTCAAAAAAAAAAAGTATTAATTGAAACGTCTTAAAAATTGTATAAATATTTACTTTAATTATTGGTTAAAATAAAGTTTTTAATTTTCTAGAAATTAAAAAACTTGCTAATTATTTTAATACAATCTAATTAATTATATATTCAAACTTTAAACTTGTTTTAATGTATACTAAAACCGTTCTACTTATTACATAAAAACAAGAACAAGATAATTTTAAAAAAAATGTTCTTTTAACTATTTGTAAATTTAGTAATAAATAACCTTTTAAAAAGTTTCAAAAGAGGAACATGTGTACAAGTTAAAGTATTTGAATATGAGTAGTCCTACATTAATTTTATTTAACATTTCCTTTATTTATTTAATATAATAAATACCTTATCCTTAATATTTTTAAAAATTTTTATTATAAAATACTTTTATGTATAGATAAAATAATTGTTAATGAAAAATATAATATTTTAATATATATCAATTTTAATAGTATAATTATAACTATTACTTCCTACAACACTTAAATACATTAATTTAAAATATATTGTATTTTCTAGTTAATATATTTATATCTAATTATATTAGTAAAAGGATATTTTTAATTATTAATAAAAAAATTTTCTTTGATAATAACATTTTTAATAACATTTTTAAAATATTTAACTAATATTATTTTATTATTATGTTTCAGATTCATGACCAGGTCAACATTGATTATCACTTTTATTACAATATTACTATTTCATATATATCCACCTGATGTATCCTGTCAAATTGCAGAAATAGCTTCATTAGTAACTAGTATTTTAGGTGGTGCAGGAAATGGGGCAGCTATTGGAAATGCTGCTGCTGCTGGGGCTGGGGCTGCTAATGCTTTAGGAAAACTTGGAACATTATATCAATTAGCACAAACTGCTATGCAATTAACTGGTACTGGAGTTGGTATTGCAAATCAAGCCTCAGAAAGTCAATGGTTTCCAATTGTTGTTGAGCAAGCAGCAAAAAATCAAAGAATGATGACGGAGAGGTTAGCTGCATTTAACTCTGGAAGGCCTGTCAATCCATTATCCTTAGGTGGTACAGATGGTTTTGGAAATTCTGTCACATCATATTATAGATCAACAACAGAATCAACCTTGCCCAGTGAGTATGGCTCAAAAATTGTTATAACAGAGACAACAGAATATCCTAAAACAAGTAAAATGGTAAAACCTGATTTGACAAAAGTTGACAAAGAAGATAATGTTGATGAGTATGAAGAAGAAGAAGAAGATAAGGATAAAGATAAATCAGGAAATAAAAATAAAAAAGAAGATGACTATGAAGAAGAGATTAATAATAAAGTTGATATAGACAATAGTGAAAATATAGATGGATCAAATGAAAAAATAGTTAAAAGTAAAAAAAGAATTATTCAAAAATTTAAAAGTAGTAAATCTAAATCCGAAAGATCCGATGAAGAAGAAGAAGTGGATGGAAAAAATGATAGTGATGAAGAAAATATAGAAACAATAAAAAAATTAATGAAAATTTTAAAAAAAAGTAATTTAAAAAAAAGTGAATTTGAAGAAATTGAGAAACAGGTAATTTTAATATCTATTTAAAGTTGTAATATAATAAAATATTTAGTTATTTAAAAATACTGATAAAAGTGAAAGTAAAGAAATTAAAATTATAAATATATCAACAACTACACAAAAACCAACAACTACTCAAAAACCAACAACCACAGAAAAATTAACAACTACAACGGAGGAATACCTTACAAGTGAAGAAGTAGATGAAGCTGATGAAAGAAGAATGATTATTGAGGAAACCAAAAGATTACTTAGACATAGGACAACTATTTTACAAAGAGTAACATCATTAAATCCTAAACATGCTACATTAATAAAACTTATTTCAACAACACCACTACCAGATTCAGAAAAAATATTTCCAATTCCATTGTCACAAACAATCAAATCTGACAATAATAAACCTGGAATAATTATTGATGATGACAAATTTTTACCAACTACTACAATGAAAACTTCAATAATTGATAAACCACATATAATTCTTGTCAAACCTGAACCATCAATGTATAAAGATCCACAAGGTGGTATACCAATTGAAAGTGTTAAAAAAACACCCAAAAGATTATTTACAGCAACAATACCAATAAATCATGGAAATGTTAAAACATTTACCTCAGAAAATCAGATACCTAATTCTCAAACATTAAATAATAATTATTTTAAAAAAAATGAAGGAATATCTCAACAAAGACCACCCATAAATCAGAATAAAGATAAATCATTTAATAATAATTTACAAAATCAAAATTTTGTTAGATTTAATGGTGCCACAACTTTTAATTCTAATACTAATATGCCATTACAAACTATTTCTAATAGTAATGTTCCATATCAACAAAAAATAAACAATGGGCAATCATTAACATATCAAAACAATAATAATTATATAAATAGAATACCTCAAAATTATTATAATAGAATAAATAATTATGGAGACAATCAAAAAATACCTCAACAAGGATTTAATCATCAAATAAATGTACCATACAATAATGGTTATCAAAATCAATATAAAGGTTCATTTAATCAACAACAACAATGGACAGGATATAATAATAATTTCCAACAAAATCAATACTACCAAAGATATCAGCAAAATAATAATAATGTATGGAATAATGGTAAATAAAATGGATATATTTTTTTTACACAACATCATTTCTCAGAAATTAATGTAAATAACAGGGTAATTTTTGACATTTTATATAAAAATTGTTAATTTTAATTATTATTTATAACCTATTAAGTTGTATTGTAAATATTTATCTTTGACCAATTCTATTATACTATCCGTATAAATGTAAAACTAATGATTTTATTTTTTTAAATTAATGATACCAATAAAATGATTATGATATAATAAAAATTGTTTTTAAATTTTTATTAGTTGTTAAAATCTTTTTAAAAAGAATTTACCTATTTATTTAATTTTTTATATAAAACATTAAACTATATTTATTTTATTATATATAAATATTAAATGTATATTTGATAATGTTGATATTGTTTAAAAATATAAACAATAATATTAATTTTAAATATATATATTTGGTAATAAGAAACTAGACAAATTATTGTTAAATAAAATCCTTTGTTAATAAAATGTATTATTGTATTTTATTAAATATGAATGATAGTAATAATAATAATAATGGTTTTAAAAAAAGTTTTTCATGGAGGAGACAAATTATAATAAATGGCATTGATGCGTAAGTTTTTAAATAATAATATAAAGTAAAAAAAAATATTATTTAGTTATGATGTATTATCATTAAAAACATCATCAGACATCTCAAAAAAGTCATGGATTGAGATGCTTCATGGACTTGAATATAGTATACAAATAAAAAATAAAAAATCTAAAATAATTTGGTTAATATTTATTGTTATAGCAGTTTTTATATCAATTTATTTAACTGTTATAACAATAAATGAATTTTTTGAAGATAAAACTGTTACATTAAATACAATACGTAGAAAAAATGAAATTTTATATCATGGTATAAGTATATGTCCAAAATATTCAGATACTTTTAATTATATAAATGTTAAAAATAAGATATTAAGTATAAGAAATGATTTAGATAATAAAACTATAAATGATTTGATTATTTATGCATTGGCTGGAGGTGGTTTTGATAATTATAATAATTTAATCAAAGATTTTCATAGTAATAAATCATATGAACTTGATAATATATTAAATGATATTATTATTTATTTTGGTAGTTTAAAAAATTTTTATAATTATATTTTTGAAGAAGAAAATTTTAAATGTGAAGATGTAAGTGGTATATTAAATAATATTATATAAAAATTTTAGTTTTTTGAAGAATGTATTTTTGGAAATGATGTATTAAATTGTTGTGAATTATTTCAACCAGCATTTGTATTAATACGTGGTAAATGTTATAAATTAAAAAAAATTTATCAACGTGATCCTGATGAAATTAGTAAATTAAGATTAGTTTTAAAACCTCTTTCAAGTATATTTTTAAATAATAATAAATCTCAAGAACAACTTGTTATATATAATAGTCCTAGAAGTGAAAGTATTGGATTATTTCCAAGATATTATATTCATAATAAAGATTGGAATAGATTTAGATTTACTAAAAGAATGTATAAATTATTTCATAATAAGGGTAACTGTAATAATGATAAAAATTATAAAGGATTATCTATTTGTTATACTAATGGATGGATAAAACAAAAAATACATGATAAATTTAATTGTACATTTTTTTATATAAATAATAATCAATTTAATTTACCTATATGTTCACCAAAAATTATTGTTGAAAATTATGAAGAAATAATGACAAATAAACCAATAAAAATTAATTGTAATCAAGCATGTACAAGAGAAGAAGTTGAAACAACTCTTATTACAAAACCATTTAGTTCTACTTTAGCTAATATTAAAGATTATTCTAATCCTAAAATTCATATTGAAATGAGTTATGAAAGATTACAGGAATATATTTTTGAAGATGTATTAGTTACAACAGCAAGTGGATTTATATCTGAATTAGGTGGGCATACAGGATTATTTGTTGGTTTCACAATTATAACAATTATTCAAGCTTTATTTTTTTTAGTTAGATATATATTTAAAGAATTTTCAAAAATGAAACTTGAAAATGTTAATGGTGTAAAATTTTAAATGTATAAAAAGATTAATAAAAAAAAAAGAGCAAAATCATTTTAAAATTAAATATTACATGCTTTATTATATATAAATTTGTTAATAATTGAATATTTTAAAATTAATTCATATGTATCCTTATTAAAAGAATTCACAATAGAAAAAAATATTAGTTATATATTTAAAGGTATTATCATATTTTTTCAAAGTTATATTAAAAAAATATATAATTAATCATACGATAATGTATATATACCAAAAAATCCTCTCTCTTCACTCATTGGTTTTACTGTTTTCCATTTATCTTGGAAAATATTATATTTTTCAACAATTTTAAGAGTACCACCATTTTTAGTAGCTCCACCAAATACAAATATTTCATTACCAATAATACTACCACCACAACCAACACGTGGTGTTGGCATAGGTGATAATTGATTCCACTTATTTGAACGAATATCATAAACTTCATTATAATGTAAAGGATATGATGTATCTTTGAAACTTTGTCTACCACCAATACAATAAATTCTTTCACCATAAAGAACAGTAGCAGAGTAAAGATGTGGAAATGATGGCGTTGATAGAGTTTCAAATTTTCCAATACGTGGATCAAAACGATATAAGAGACGTGATTGGTTAAATTTATATCCTCCAACAACATATATTGCATTATTTTTGACAATGTTACTATGTTGGTAAATGTAATCATTAACAGTACTTTCAAATTTAAAAAATCTTTCACTTGGAAAATCATATCCAATTACAGAATGCTTATCTTTTTTAAAACTATTACCACCAACAATAAACATTTTATCATCAATTACAGCTACATCATGATCATAACGAGAAGACTCTAAGCAAGTATCCATTTCACTCCAATATCCATTTGATTTATCATATCGACAAAATTCTAAAGCAGAATCCCATTTTCCATTTACATATATTTTTCCTCCAACAGCAAATAAATATCCTTCATATTCAGCAATTTTTGTTAATGTTCTATCTCTATTAAGTTCTGGAAAATATTCATATTCATTATTTTTACTATTATAAAATAAATTACGAGCTGGTTTAAGTTCTCCTTTATTAATTCCAGAAACACCACCTATCATTACAATGTTCACATTATACTTCATTTCATTTCCTGTTTCATTACGATCATAATCTTCCACATATGATAATCTTCTTCTTGCCGACCGTTTACTTCTTACATTTCTATTAGTTGTAGAAACATGCGATGGTATTGTTTCAGTTGTCATTCCTTTATTACAACTTTCCTGGTAACTTTTTTTACGACTTAAATAACTACTAAGACTAAAAGTTCCATATCGTTGAGATAATGCTGTTTTTTCAGGATTATTATTTGTTTCTATTTTATCTAATTTATTAGTATCTTGAAAGACATCATCTACAATAGAACAATCCCCTCCATCAACTGTAGTTAATGTCTCATTGGAACTATGTCTAGATAATACCGTACTACTACAATCACTTTTATTTTTTAACACGCCCTCTTCTTTAACAACATTTTCTGGTGTGTCAATAAGTAATGATGTATCTCTTTTTGGTGTTAATATATCATTCTCTATTGAAGAAACTAAAATTCCTTTATTTAAAGAACCAACATTAATACCATCTATATTTGATACACTATGCACATTTCTTTCCACTTCAACATTAGGAATTGAAAGATCTTCAGAAGAAGGTATAGATAATGGTGTATCAGGTAAACAATACAGTGATCTAAACATTTTAATTTTTCTTTCAATTCTTTCAATGTTAGTTTCAATAATTGACGTTGTAATGTATGGTTTAAAAAAATTACAAACATTTTCGTTACTAAAAATAATTGTATTTTCATTGATCCATGACGATAAAAATGAAGAATCTATTTGGGTGAAATCTACATGCTGTAACATTTCAATCAGATAATGAATATTATTTTCTTTATCATTACTAAACCATTCATTAACAATATTAAACCAATTAACACTTCCACATTCTTGAGTTAATTTTTTAATATTTTGCCTTCTCCAAAACTCAATACTAAATGATTTATAATCCACCGCATTTTCATGATTCATACAATCAGATATATCCTTCTGCCTACATTCATATATTTTTCTAACATACTCTATTTGTTCAGGCTGATTACAACGTTTAATAATTTCTGTATAAAGTTGGGAAGGAATAGATTTAGAATACTTCAAATCAAATGATGATAAATTAACACAACTATATAAAAAATCTCTATAACTATTACGTTTCCCTTTTCCTTTTAAAATCCAATATTCAATAAATGTAAAAGCTTCCAAAGCATTCCATGAATTAATAATTCCAGTAATATTAATTTTTGTCAACTCATCAATACCCATTGACATCAAAATCATTGATGTTCTTAACTTTTCAAGAGAAACTTTTCTATAATTTAACAAAACATTTAACAAACTGGAATCATTTGTATTGTATTGAAATTTCAAGAATTCTAATAATTCTGTTATGTTTCCGTTATCTGTAGCTATGTATCTATATAAAGCTTTCTAAAAAAAATCATATAAATCTATATAAAAAAAAATTCAACCTTACCATCAAATCTTGAGACTCAAAAGTGAAAGATATATCAAAGTAATGAGTCATATTTTCCAGTGGATATAAATTTTTTGTATAAACAAAATGTTTGAAAAGAAAAAAATCATGTCCATAAACATCAGGTAAACTGATATTATCTATAAAATTTAATTAAAAATAATATAAAAAATAATTAAAAGTTATAAAATTTTCAACATACTAGTAGTTTTTTTACCCTCCAAGATTAATTTTCTTATCTTTGAACTATATTTAGAGATGGCAAGTTTATTAGCAAGGTGTTGTTTATCAATACAAATAAATACAGTGTCCTCGTATTTTAAAGATAATAACAATTCTTTTTCAGTATCATGAGAGTTATCTAAATTTAATTTAGAAGGCTCCCAAATATCATTAATGTTAAAATCAAATAATTTACGAGACATTCTATTAGTACAAAAAAAAACTATAGAACTGCAATAAATTAAAAAATTATTTTATCAAAAAAAAGAATGATCTATTAATTGAAATAACTAATATCAAAATTAATTGGTACATTATAACTCTCTATCATTTTTATAATGAACATGCTTCACTCTTTAGTTGGTTAAAATAAAAAGATGACAAGTTAAATGTTGATGTTATTATAAAAAGTACACTTTTCAATGAAATGATATAAGATTAAAAAAGAAGTTAAAATAAAATCACATCACTAATACACACATTTATATCAAACATATAACAAAAAAAAGATGTGAAAAAAAGTAGGATAAGTGATGATTGTATTTCGTTATGTTGTACAAAAAATTTTACTTTATAAATGTTATTATGTTTTATTGATAAAAAGTAATAATTATATTTTTGTGAAAAAGATAGAAATTGAAACAAAAAAAATTGGTTTATTAATTATTGTAATGTGTTTGTTTTACATTGATATATATTAAAAAATAATGAAAGAACTTTAAAAGAGAAAAAATACTAGGATAGAAGATCACACTTTCTATCTAGAACTTTCAAAATTTCTTCTCTTGTAACAATACCAATAAAGTTAAATTCCCCAAGTTTTGGTATTAAAATTTCATCAGGATTATCTTTTGCTGAATCTTTTAATAATAATCCAACTGCTGGATGCATAGATAAAAGATTAAGAAAATCAAGTAATTTTATATAATGACTATTACATAATATACTATCTTTAAACAAACCATATTGATCATTGTGTATAAAGATATCATTTAACATAACAAAAAGGCCATTTTTGATATCAAAAATAATTTGTTTAGCACCGTGTTCATTGAAATTTTTTTTCATAATTAATTCATCAATTATTTTTAAAAATAATTTATGATTCATTTTATCTACTATTGTTGCTAACCATTTTGATGGATACATTGCTTCTATTTTAAGATATGTATTTCTTAATTGATAAATAAAATGTAAAAATGATTCTGTTATTTCTTGGTTAGCATTATTTAAAGAATTCCTAGTCATTCCATGCCACCTTTCATTTGTATATGGAATAAAATATTTATCTAATTTTTTTAATAATTCATTACACTGAGCATCTATTAATTTTAACCATACTTTTTTAAAATTATATAATATTTTATCATATGTAATATTATTTCCCAAAATATTAATTTCAATTGTAAAAATTTCTTCATTTTCATTAAAAAGATACAATTCCATATCTTTTAATGTTGAGTGAATTTTTATAAGAATATTTGTAATTTTTATTCCAACATTACAAACGGCAACTTCTTGATTACTTTCAATATCTACTAAATCATCTTTAAATAAAACTAATCCTTCAAGAATTTGTTTTATAAAAATTTTTTTTATTTCAATTTTTTTTATCATTTCATATCTTTGGCAGGAACTTTGAATGACAAAAAGAATATCTGAAACGATTGTTGAATATTCTTTACATTCAACATAATTTTCCATTTCTTTATTATTAAATAATGAATCAAGAAATTTATTTAAAACTATTTTTAATGTTTGTTTTTCTAAACAAAGCCATCTTTCAAGAATATCCTCATCGTCATAAAATACTGATAAAAGATTTTGTGTTGACTCTTCATTTAATGAATATAACCCTTCTATTTCAGTTACTGAAAATAATACTGAATCTAATAAATGACCCAACATCTCTGGATCATTCATTACATTATCTTTTTGTAACCAATTTTTAATTTTATTAGTACCTAATGATATTAACATATTTTTAAATTTTTTATCTACCCATAAAGTTTCTTTCTTAAGAATAGGACAAATCAGCTTATTTATAAAATCAATATTTGAAGTATACCAATTATTAAGTGCCGTTAAAAGTAATTCTGGCTTAGAAGGATTATTTGTTATAGATTTAATATTGAAATAAAGATCATATCTTTCTTTTACCTTACTTAATAACATTTCAAGAATAAAAGGTTTATCTTCACATTCCTCAGATAGCATATTAATTATTACCATATTAGATTTGACTTCATTCATAGTTTTTTGGTGAAAGTTTATATCTATCTCTTCATCAAAAGGAAAACTTATATGATTTAATAAATTATCACAAATATTCTTAAATTTTTCAACTAACATATTTTTGTATGCTTTCATAGAAATAATAAAATCCCTATTCTCTTCAATTTTTTTTATTATACCATCATAATTTTTAAAAGTTAACAATTCAAGTATTGTCTTTTCAATTTCTTTTATCGTATACTTTTCTTTTGCCTCAGATAATATTTTTTTACATTCAAGCACTTTCTTATATTGTTCTTTGATTTTTGGCTTACACTCTATTGCTGATAAAAAGTCAAACATCATTTTTTCTTCATCCTCCTTAATTTTTTTAACTTTTTTTTTTAAATTTTCCAATGTTTTTAGGTCATTTTGAATTTGACAAAATGTTTCTTTTGCAGTTTCAACTTTTAAATGATAACTATCCTGAATATAAAATATTAAGTAGTATTTTGGAGGAATCTTCCTACCGAAACAGCATCATACTTCTCACATATTGCTTGATAATTTTGATTTACCACCTCTAGCATATCTTCAAAAGATGACATCTCCTTTTTAGTTGTAATATTTTCCATCTTACATCAATAAAGGTAGTATTTTTTAAAGTGAAGTTTTAATAAATGATGTTTTTTTTAATTGACGTGTCAAGAAGGAATTTGTTGGAGTAGTATTTATCTACAATTGAAAGTTTTTTTTGGTAATTTTTTGTTCCTATTCGTTATTTGATAAATTTCTATTATTTTAATATGTATTAGTAAAGAAAAATGTTAGTAAAAAAAATACAATCTGATTTTTTTAATTTTTAAAATGTTTTTATGGTAAAATTTTTTGTAAATCACAAAAACAATAATAACTTTTTTAAAAAATTTCAACAACGTATTAGTATTGTCTCAAGTAATCAAAAATAAGTTAAGGTTTTAATTTTAAAATAAATACAAAATCCCTTCCATTCTCAAGATAAATCAAAGACAATAACAGTAAAAATTTTTATTTATTTATTTTCTTATCTATTATTTATACTTTGATGTAACTTTTTTAATGGAATTATGAGATTTTTTTATTATAAAAATGTACCGTATGATTAAGATATTCGTTGATAACAAAATTTATAAATAAAATTTGTTTATAAAATAATTAGATAAGAAAAATCATTAAAATAACTTTTTTTTTAAAAATAAAAAATCAGAAATTTAAAGATGAATAACTGAGATTACATAAAATAACGTCTTGATGTCTACATAAAATAATTTTTAATGATTTTATTTTAAAAATAAAGTTTACTATTAAATAAAATGTTTTTTAATTTGTTTTTAAGAATAATATTTATAAAGAATAAAATAAATTGTGTATGTGAAAGTATGAAAATATTTAGAAATTACAATTTGTTGATATTGTTTATACTTATTACATATTTTATATTTTAATTTACCATATTAATTATAATATTAATAGGATTAAAAAATGTTGAAATTATAAAATAAAGTTTTACCTTTGTTGTAAAAACATTACAAAAAAGTTTTTAATGCTTTATATCTTAAAAATAAAGTGTTTCAATAAAATTTATTAAAACTTTATAATATATCAAAAGATATTTTACAATAAATTTTAAAAAGTTTTTAAAATTATTTTTTTATGTGTGTTTTTGTTTATGAATTAATTAAACTTAAATTTTAAACTTTATATATCATTTTTTTGCACAAAAGTTTATTTTTAATAAATTTTAAAGTATTTAATTCTTTATATAGTTATAGTACGTTTTCTAAAAGAATATATAACATATTTTTGAGCATATTTTTTAAATTCTGTATTTTTATAATAATTAAATGGGAATTCTAAAAATGCAGCAAAGCATACTGTAATAATATTTAGATCCTGAGTAATATTAATAATGTCTTCTCTCATTTTAAGCGAATTTAAAATAACCATTGTAACAGATGGAATCCCCCAAGCCAAAAGATAGGTAATGTCTGTATATAACATAACTGATAAAATTCCTTTTTTTATAGAATTGTTTTGACTTCGTTTAAATGATAAAATTGCCAATAATTGTAATGGAAAAATTATAACTACTATAAAAATAAAATTGATAAAAATGCCTAATGAATCTTCTATTTTTCCAACAGAAAACATATTACAAAAAACAAGTTCATGGCGATTAAAACTTGTTCCAAGTGTTACTAATCCACAAAGAAAAGATGATAGTAATAGATAAAACCATAATATCTTCTTAGCCAAAGGTGTTTCAATTTTATATTTATAAAAAAATGGAAATTTTATCATAACTATAAAAAGTATAACCCTAACAGTAACGGAAATTGAATATGCTTGAATTATAAATCCATCAGAAAATGCTTTAATACGACAATAAGTTGGTGAGGAATAAGTAATTATTTCTGGATTAAGAAGAATTAAATTTGCAATACCAACAATTGTGTTTTTAATACCAATAAAAAATCCAATTAATGCAACATATGTTGTAAGGGAGTAATAAAGAGACATTCTCCATAAACCATTTTTAATAATTATAAAAAAATGAAAGCCACTAAAAAATATTGTAACGAAACCACATAAAAAAAGTACAAAATTATAAAAAAAATTTAGTTCTAAATAAACATAATTGTTTTTGTTAAAAATTCCGAAATATACTGCCATTAAAATAAATAACAAAAAAATAGGATTACGAAGTATAATTTTAGTTTACTAATATTTTTGCAACTTTTTTTATGAAGGCAGTAAATTATTATTATATTTTATAGTTAAATTTAATTAAGTATAATTAACAACATAAGTTTAATTTTTTTATAATATAATTTTATATCATTAAATATTATAAGTGTTGATAATATAATATAATAATGAAAATAAATTTAACATACTTTAAAACGACAAATTAAAATTTTTTCTAAAAATATTTTATTAAATTATGAAAATAAATAAGTTACTTAATACATTTAATCGTTAATTTTTTAAAATAAAAAAAAAGTCTTCTGATATTTCGGTATAATGTCATTATTTTTATTATTAAACATTTTATAGCATAACACCAATATTTGTTTTAAAAAAATTTTAATTAATTATTTCTTAATAAAATGCAAAAATACTTATCAACATAATTTATATAAATTACGAAAACATAATAAATAATTCAAATTGCAATTTATTAACATTTTCTAATTAAAATTAAAGTTTAAAAGTAAATTTTTACCTTATTATATTTGTATAGAAGAAATAAAAAAAATGCTTTATGAATTAATAATATCTATTTGTTTTACTTCTTCAGTTATTTTATCACTTGTCAAATGTTCAAAAGCAAATGAATCTCCTGCTACAGGAAAAACAATACCCACAGTTGCTAAGGCAAAAGAAAATGGTTTATCATTAAAAGAGATAAATGGAAAGAAGACAACATCTACTGGTGAAACTAAACCTCCCACTGAAAATAATAATAATGAAAAAAAACCAGCAAATAATTCAGTTGATAAATTCAAAATTCCAGAAAATAAAGATAAGTTTGCACAACGAAAAGATCCTAATTATATGACTTTAAATGGTTTACTTGATGATTGTTTTG